>CM057452.1:1150647500-1151935000 GCA_016271365.2 Neoceratodus forsteri | reverse complement strand
TTGAAGTGCTGGTCAGGCCATAGCAGGAGTATGGTGCACAGTTCTGGAGGCCACACTTGCAAGGAGACAATGATAGGCTGGAGAGGGTCCAGAGGAAGGCAACCAGAATGGTCCAGGGGATGCAGGGGAGGTCATATGAGGAAAGACTGGAAGAATTAGGTCTATACACACTGGAAATGAGAAGAGAAAGGGGGGTATGGTGGAAACCTTCAAGTATCTGAAGGGAATCAACAAAGTGAGGGGTGGTAGCCTCTTAAGGCTGAGTGAAAACACAACCACCAGAGTTCAAGCATTCAAGATGGAAGGGGGGGTAGATTTAGGGTGGATGTAATTATTTCTCAGAGAGGGTGATGGGTCCATGGAACAGATTACCTGATTGGGTTTTAGGGGTGGATATGGTAGACAAGTTCAAAAGAGTATAGGACAGTTATATGGGCCTAAACAGAAAAGGAGGGATAGGGAAGGGAAGAAATTGTTAGGAGAGGAGGGGGTGGGCCACGTCTTGGGCAGACTAGTTGGGCCAGTCCATCCTTTTCTACTGGTGGAATTCTATGATTCTATGACTATTTGTAAGACTCAACAGTTTACTGGGTGACAAATTGAAGTACTTGTCATTGGATTACATTGTGTTCCTACATTATCCTTCATGATATCACATCTGAAACTACAGCAAGAGTGCTGGATCCTGGGAGGTGGCCCTGTATATATGGTTGACTATAATCTGGTAATAATTAGGTGTGGTGACTACTGTCTCCCAAGAAAGAGTGATAATTGTATGTCTTCTAACTTTGGATCTATATTTTTGTGTGATTCTATGGTATAAGAATAAATGAGTATAAAAATGAAAATATAACAATAGGAGGTAAGAAGATATTTGGTACATGAAGTACTTTCTGTACCACCTCAGTGGGCATCACTTTTGATTCTTCTTTCCGCTAGGTACTTATCTGGCATTAATTTAAACACGGGCTGGTTCAGTATATACAGTACTAGCATACTATCTAAGGTAGCACTATTTCAGCTAAATGGCAGCACTATGCAGTCTAAGATGGGATGCAGGAAAGCATACTGCTCATGCAATTTCCAATTCAAGAATGGGTTACTTAAGCAATAATACACAACATGGTGTGGAATGTTATGGGATATGGTCACATCTTGGTTGTATGGCGAAGCACAAGTTAAAGCTGCATGCTTTTAATTGCCCAATAAGGGAGTACTGTATTTCCCATACAACAGCACCATATCCCTGGAGTGTATTGCACTATAGCTATGTAAAATGTGTTTTTTTAGACAAAGGTAAAAATAGATAGAAAAAAGAAATTCTAGGGAGATCACGTGATGCAGAGTGCTGAGTAGAAGCTCTTCCATTAAGCTCCTGCCTCTCGATTATTAAATCGTCTTTTTTAGACACTTAATTTTCTCTACTTCCTCTGCTTTTGAATTCTTCTACTGCCAACATCTTGTGTGCCTGTTTTGCATGCTAGATTGGTGGATGGAGGCTTATATGAAGAAAGCCCCGCAGAAACACCCCCCACGCTACTCCTGAAAAGGCCCCAAAGAAATCCTGGGCCTCTAGTGGGCCAGATAAGCCTGATCCTACTAGTCAAGCTGGGGAACAAGAACCTTTAATGCTTAATAGGTTCTTAGAAGTGTTTAAACCTTTTCGTGAAGAGATGAAAGAAATGGCGATCGACCTGAAAACTCTCTCTAGAAAACTGGATGAAGTCTCATTAACGGTTTCTGATAATACAGCTCGAATAGTCTCGATGGAGAGGAAGCTGGAGAGTCTGGATCCTGAATTGGTGTCTGCGAAACAGAAGCTGTCTCATCTCGAGGCTAAACTCGAAGATTTGGAGGGCCACAGCCACAGAAATAATGTTGTAATGCTAGGGCTACCAGAGGGAGAAGAGGGCCAACATGCTGTAGCATTCACACAGAAGCTGGTGGAACAGGTTGCTGGCCCCTCTCCCTTCAGCCCAGTATACATTATAGAGTGAGCTCATAGGTTTCTGTGACCAAAGCCTTCTCCAGATGCTCCCCCCCGTCCTATGATTTGCCACTTTTTGAATTACCTGGAAAAGCAGCATTTCTTGCAGAAAGTGAGAGCTTTATAAGAGGTTCGTTGGGAGAATACAAAGCTGAGAATTGCACAAGATTTCCCTGGATCAATTCGTCTGAAGCGGAAAGCATTTCATCCCATCGTATCTAAGATCATTGCAGCGGGTTTGAAATTTAGGATGGGATACCCAGCCAGGTTACAAGTCTTTGTAAACGGGTCCTGGTTTAATTACGATGATCCTGAAATTGCCCTGTCAAGCCTTAAATCCATGATACTGGACTTGTTCCGAGAGCCCTGAGAGGCCTTATTTGTGTGTTGAAGAGCTGCTGGGAGTCGTCTATTGGAACTGTTATTTTTCTCTTTCTCAGAGGAGATAATTTTTAACGAGCTGTATTTGGATGTTTCCATTCTCTTATCTGGACTGGGCTGTTTAGTGTATGGCCTACCTGCTAATAACTTCTCAAGCCCTAACTTCCTAATGTTAACTTCTGCTCAGGGCAAAGACTTTTTGGGTCTCGGGGCTGGCCTAATTAGGAATATAGCTTTAGATTCCACTGTATCCAGCTTTGTGGGTTGCATACAGAGGGACAGTTTGGGTTGCTCTTTCTAGGACTAGTGTTCACAATCCAGTTTGCTGGAAATTAGAGCGGTCTTGGGCTTTCTCTGTTATTCATATTTACCCTGTCAGGATCAGGTGGTGGTCACAAGAGGGCGTATCAGGCATAAGTAATGCACACCCGTGTGGTTCTTAATTCGAGAAGGATCACTCCCAGTCTTTTCACCATTTCAACTTTTTCAAGGGGAATTCTCGGAATTAAGGGCTGGTAGTCTCAGGGAAGACTTGTTTTTTCAGTTTTCGTTCTTTAGGGTTCTCAGTCTCAATGTTTTTCTCAATCTCTGCTCTCAGTTTGAGGATGGGGCTATTCCCCTTGATTAGTTTCTCGATCTGGTTCTGGTTTTTGTAAAGATCTTTTTTGGGGCAAGGTAACCCCTAATTTCATTCAGGTTTTCGAGGTTGCCTGGCACATATATGAGTTTGGCAGTTCACTCTACTTTCTCTTCTATTATCAGGTTAATATTCATGTGTCTGCATGCATTGGAAGCCCAGGACCGCTCTCTAGTTGTTTGGGGTTAGCTAATACCATTTGCAAGTTAAACATTTACCTTGGGATATAAGTTGGACTGTCATTGGCAGAGTTGCATTATCAGGAGGCAGGAGATGGAGGAAAAAAAACAGTACTGTGCTAAACGTTGCTTGTGGCAGTGTGGAGGTTGGGGGGTGGGCGGGGGCTTGGGGCTTTGTTTGGGGGAGTGGGGATTGTTGGGGGAAGGGAATGGGTTAATTGTGGAGGGGGTTGGGGTGGAGGGATGGCTTTACAGCATCAACTTTTGGAATATGGATGCAGGTATTATGTATCCTGAGTGCAGAGCTGAACTTATTAAGTTCAATAATTACTATTAGTTGGCCAAGGAGGTGACTTTTGCTACTTGGAATGTTAAGGGGATCAGGAAAAAACCCAAACAATATCAGGTTCTCAAACATTTAAACTTATTACGTTCTCAGATAACTTTCCTACAGGAATCCCATTTATTAGAAGTGGAAGCTTTACAGTTAAGGAGGCAACAGGTGGGGCTGGTTTATGACGCTCAAGGTTCTACTAATAGTTGTGGGGTCATGCTTATTATTAATAGGGGTATTCCCTTTGTCTCTACACAGGTCATTAAAGACCCTGAGGGCAGGTTTATCCTAGTTAAAGGAACTATCTGGTCAGTTCCACATTTACTTGGTAGCATATATGGCCCTAATATGGATGACCCAGGGTTTTTTATGAGACTCATAAATATTATCCTGCCAATGCTTCCCATTAGGATTATTTTGGGGGGGCGACTGTAATCAAGTCATAGATTCCAATATCGACAGGTCAGGTAGTGGACCGAGAGTGGTCTCTCCGGGACAGAGGGCTTTTAGGGACTTAGTGGATTAGTGCAGGCTCTGTGATGCCTGGCACATCCTAAATTCTGATACTAGGGAGTTCACTTTCAGGTCAATGGTGCACGGCTCACAGTCCCGCATTGATTATATTCTTATTTCTCAGGCTCTCCTACCGGGGGTCAAAACCTCCTCGATTCAACCTGGCCCTGTCTCTGACCATTCACTGGTGTTATGCAAAGTGACATTCCTTAATTTACCAAATTGGGAAACTAGATGGAAGCTTAATGAACAACTTCTTAAAGATTCCAAGTATTGCAAGCTCATGAGGGAGCAAATTGAGTTCTTTTTCTTATCCAACCCTTTAGACAGTGCAAAACCGAATATTTTGTGGGGGGCCTTTAAGGCTTACATGAGAGGGATCCTCATCGGTATGGCGGTGAGTAGGAAAAGGGCAAAGGAGAAGGAACTATTATCATTATTGTCCCAAATTCGGTCACTCGAAATTAATATTTCGGCTAGTGCCCCAGATGAAGACAAGAGGAAGCTTTTAGTGCTGAGAGACAGATATCTAGAGTTACTTTGGGGAAAAGCAGAATTAGCTATTATTCGTACAAGAGCTAGTTACACGGATCAGGGAGAGAAGGCGGGGCGCCTTTTGGCACTGCATATTAAGCAACAAGAATCTGTGAGATTCATCCCTCCAATTAGGGCAGTAGCTGATGGGTCTCTGAAAATATCTCCTACCGAGATAGTACAAGAATTTGCCCTATATTATGAAACACTGTACAGTAATATGGAGTATCCTCCCTCTCCTGGGAGTATGGAGAAATATCTGAGGGATTCCCATTTACCCTCCCTTTCAGAACAACACAAGGGTTTTTTGGTCACCCCTATATCACAGGAGGAAATTGCTGAGGTTATTAGTGGATTACCATCAGATAAAGTCCCAGGCCCTGATGGAGTTTCCTCCCTATTTTACAAAGTGTTTCGGGATCTTCTACTACCAGTACTTAATCACCTATTCCAATATATTTTAACAGGGGCAGAGGTAGACCCTCATTTCTTTGAGGCTTTGATTGTACTTCTCCCTAAAACAGATAAGGACCCTGAGCTTGTCCAAAGCTACAGACCTATAGCTCTTCTAAACCAAGATATAAAAATTCTTTCAAAGACTCTAGCCAATAGGTTAACGGTAGTTCTCCCTGAGTTAATAGGTACAAATCAGGTAGGATTTATGAAAGGGCACTCATCATCTGATCATTAATGTACCTTATCTCATGTCTTCTCGGCTACCAGGGATGCTGAGTTCCCTGCAGGTCTGGTTTCCCTGGATGTCGAGAAGGCGTTTGATCGTGTGAATTGGAATTTTTTGTTCAGAGTTTTGGAAGCTTTTCAATTCCCTCCTGTATTTATATCCTGGATTGCTACATTATATAAAACTCCTACTGCAAGGATTTCTGGGAACAGGGCTTTCTCCAAATCCTTTCCACTCCATTCAGGGACTATACAGGGTTTCCCTTTATCCCCTCTGTTATTTAATTTATATCTGGAACCTCTCATCCAAAATATTCTCAATAATGCCTCTATACAAGGCATTTGGGTTGGGTGTCATGAAATCAGTCACAGCATATGCGGATGACTTGTTGATACATTTATCCCATCTGGTATCTTCTGTACCGGCTTTATTGAATGAAATAGCAAGATTTAGTGACCTGTCCAATTACAAACTGAATGCCAGTAAATCCTCATTCTTTCCATTAAACCATAAAGTATTTAAGAATGACATTAGTCCCTTAGGTTTATGCTGGACTCCCAGGTCATTTAAATACTTGGGCATTAAACTATCCCGTAACCCCCTAACATGGTTTAAGGAAAATCTTGAATACCTCTCACAGCTAATAATCCATGACCTTGATAGGTGGTCCAAACTTCCCATATCATTATGGGGCCATATCAACATAATTAAGATGAATATATTCCCTAGAATTTTTTACCCTCTATCTCTTCTTAATACTTTTATCCCATTACTCTGGTTTAAAAAGTTACAGGGCATATTTACTAGATTTATTTGGGCCGATAAATATCCTCGTTTGCCCTATTACAAACTGGCAGCTCCAAAACTGGAGGAGGGGTTTGTGGATTCCCCACCTGGCTATGTACTATTGGGCCAGTCATTTAGCAAAATGTTTGAGATGGATATCTCCCGGCCCTGAAAAAGAACAGCCAGTTTGGCTTAGGATTGAATTGGATGTAATTAGGTCTAAGAATCTGGACCCCCTTACCTTATTTTATCTTAAAATCTCCCAGGTGCGTATGGTTGAAGAATGCCCTACAGTAGTTACCTCACTAAGGGTATATGCACAATTATGTTCATTTTTGCATTATATCCCTCAGATGGACTTAGCTCAGTCTATTTGGAATTCCCCATCTTTCACTATTAACAAGAAGCAGATTTCCCGTAAATGGCTACCCCAATTGGGAGATGGGAAACTACTCTCTTTAGTGGATGAAGGGGGCAATGGATGTCCGTAGGAGATATTATTAAGAAATTTCTTATTCCGGTTCCCTCTCATTTCAAAGTTATGCAGTTAAGGCAATTACTTACAATAGTTTTTGGTAATACCTCTCCCTCCCAGACTGCCCTGAGGTTTCTTCACTTATTGGATCTTCAGGTGTTATATCTAAATTATATCAGGTTCTGTTTCACAAAAGATATGGAGACTCTTTCGGACCCACTAGATTCTGGAACTCTATTCTTCCTCAGTATCATCTGGATTGGCAATCCCTGTGGAGATCCTGCCATAAATATGTTTCTCAAGACAGATTGCGTCTCATGCAATATCATATATTACATAACATGTATTGCACTCCAGTAAAATTAAAGAAATGGGGTCTCTTGAACTCCAATATATGTATTCAGTGTTTGCGGGAAGAAGGAACACTTCTCCACATGTTCTGGTCCTGTCCCAAAATTTCCCTTTTATGGGATTCAATCAAGACTTCCCTGGATCCTTTACTGGGCCTTCAGGAGCATTTTACACCTGATATATGCCTTTTAGGGGACCTGTCTTCTGTCAGAGTTAAAGTAAGAAAATTTCATATTTATATGATTGTCTTATCTGTCAAGAAGTTCATTTTATGTCACTGGATAGACAAGTCCACCCCAACCTTTCAAGAATGGGTGAACGAAATTCTTGCCAACCTCTGAACAGAATAAGTGATTGTTAGTCTTCACAACAGATTGGCAGTATATACCAAAATATGGGATCCCCTTCACTCCTTAATTTTATTGGCTCACTCATAATCATATCACACTCTAAAATTCCCTACAGGTTCTTAGAAAAGAGCTCAGTACTTAGGGGATTCATGGAATAGTTGCTGCTGTAAGGGAGGGAGGGAGGGATGGGACGGTTGGGCAGTTATGTCTTCATAAATGACTGTACTGCATTTCATTCTTAATGTAACTGCCCTTTATTTTGGAAAATGTATTAATAAAGTTTGAATTGGAAAAAAAAGGAAAAAAAAATTCTGAACTGTGGGAATAGCATGGTACATGCCATGGTCAAGTGTGCAGATTCCACTTATTACAACTTTATTCTGCATGTTCTCCACACATTTTCTATGAAGAAGGCATCTTGAAGGGTATCCTGTAGGGAGGACCTGCAGGTCTGCAGGGGACTCTGCTCATTTTCATCTATATCAAGGTACTATAGCATCATTATTTTGTATTTTTTACTTTGTTTATCTCCTGAATTCTCGGTGGCAGTTGTACAACCTCTTCAGTGCCTGGACCTCACACCCAGCATAACCACCAGGCTGCCTGGACTGGGAGGCCTGTAGATTGGACCCTGCAGTGGAGCTTCCCAAGGGGAGAGACCAAGATTAGCTAGATGTCCCAGCAGAGGCTTACACCTCAGGCATCATTCTGGTGGTGGTCCAGGCGCTTCACAGAGCAATCAGCCTAAGGAATTTTTCCATGGGTTTCCCTGGGAGGAGTGGACATGCAATGACATCAGCATAGGCCAGGCACACTCCTGCACCCAGCCTACAGACATCCACCGTTGTATCCGCCCACTGAAGAGTGGTCCTGGCTGCTGCACACTGAGTCTCCACTGGGTGTTGCTGGCATTCTGGGAATCCAGAACCCTGCCTCTCAGAGGAGGAGAGCTGTCCATGGGATTCTCATCCTACCTCCCCCCAGCCAACCCTCTGATTCACTGTTCTTGTTCCTGAACAAAGGTTACCAGTGCAGCAGGTGGTAGCGCTACATCTGCCCCGATGGTCCAGCTAATAACTTGATTCTTAGTAGGTGTGTGTCTCAACCTGTGTAAAACATTTTCACATCTGCTAGAGTCAAGTGAAGTAGTATATTTGGAGGAGTATAGCTTACAGTTGAGAGTGCTATACTGTGAACAAGAATGCCCCTGTTTTATATTATACAAACCCAATTTTGAAAGACAAATATGAGGGCAGCAATCTGATTTGTTTCATACTTGCTCAAAATAAAATCTTAATACCAGTTTAAAGGAGGTGACATAAATCCTAAAGTGTCAGGAGATTCATGACATAAAACTTAAAGTTTCGCAAGTTTCACTGGACATGAATAGAGTAGAAAACCCCATGCAATATATGTCAATTGAAAAGAAAGTTCAATTATTCAAATGGGTTTTATCGGCAATAAAGGCAGAAAATTATGACATAGAGGCAATTAGCAAGCAATTAAGCAACAGTCTCTTTCAAATACAGTACATTGGCACTGTACCACTCTATCATTAGAATCTCCTTACATTGGTGACAGTCTTTTTCCTCACACTTGGGGAGAAGGAAGATTCATTCATTGAGTGATCCCTTTTTGGTGGATTCTCTCCTAATGGCAGTCATGTTGTAAGCAATATGACATGAAAGCACATTGGCTGTCTTGTGTTAATGCAAGCTTTGGTTCAAAGTGAGGCACAAGCTGCTTGTGTCGAGTGTGTTTAGCACCTGGAAATGCTTTGATTCTAGTCAGCCAATGACCTGCTCTGCCCTCTATCTCTTGAAAGTTAGTCTCAGAAATAATTTTGTTAGTCCAGTAAAAGATATCACCTGCAACATATTAGCTGTGTTTTCTTCTTCATGAATAAAATATGTGAATCAAACACCTTGCAATGCTACTGTATATATTCACGCAGTGAATCCTATATTTGCCTGTGATTCATTTAAGTAAACATAGCTATATACTATTATAAAGTTTCTCATCAAGCTTCAGTATCCCCCCCAAGTAAACCACATATATTTTTCTCTTAACTATATATTGTAACCAATATTATGAACATCGAAAGAAATCCTGCACTAATTCCTTCAGTGCTGCATATACCTCAGGCTATATTATATCAAACTAGTGTGATCAATATTCAAGGAGTTTTCAAAAAGGCAAAACATGAAAAAAAATAAGCACTGCATACTCACACAAGTATTAGTTTCCTTATAAAAACCTTAATTTTATCTTATATTGCGTTAATGGACAAAACACCCTAAGAGTATTAGTGGAGACACTGTAACTAATTAAATCACTGAAAATAATAGTATAAATAAGAACAATAATGTACTTTCAAAATTCCATATCCAAATACATATTTAAAAGATATGGGTTTGCTTCAGTAGTTCTTTTACCTGGTACTTATTATATGTGGCATATAGTAGCCTACCTTAAAAAAAAAACAAAAGGCATAGATATCCGGGGTGTGAATATCTTATTTCAAACATTTGAAAGAGTATTCATATTTAGAGGCCCAGTATTCATTATTCATGCTTAGCTATTCATTATATGGCCTCTTGAACGATGTGTGAGATTTCAAGATCTCCTGAGACTTCCTGTCCAATCAGAGGGCACTTTAGAATCTCACTGAAGACAGCCCCCTGTGACCCAGCACCTACAGAAGCTACAGCCAAGAGAGGTAAACATCTGAGCTGCTGTAAAAGAGCAATCTTCTTCCATCCACTTGTTAAAATTATCAAAAAGTGGACATTTAGAAAGATTTTATTCCTTTTCTAAATCACAATCTAGCGAGGGTAGTTTATGTGACTCTTTATGTGATAATCTTCAATGTTTGGCAGAAGAATTGTTAGAAGTGTTTTTTTTTCCTAAAAGTGAAAAAAACATCGTACTATTAGGCCTGTTTCTGCTCTGCAAGCAGTCACAGGTGCACATTAAAAGACCACAGATTTTGACAGTTTTCTTTTGTGCACTTTTTTCTGCAAGTAATCCATCAGAGGTACACATAGAAAAAGCATAGATGATTTCTGTGCACTCTCCTATTAAGTGGCACACATCAAGGTAGAATTTAGAAATTCATCAAATAGTCTGCTTTTTGTCAGACTTTTGTGTGATACAGTCAACAGCTCAAATGAGTGCATTTTTAATGGAGCTTTTTTCCTCCCTTGCTGACATATGGTGGCACTTCACGTAACCACCCAGCCCCATCACTGACCTTCTCATGGCCTTACAGGTTATTCACCACAGTTGCCCAGGATCACTGTGTGGTGGGTGGCCACTGGCCAGGTGTGTCAGTCGTGCAGTAGGCTGCTCAGGTGGTGATTTTCCTCCACTGTCCTGGTTTTCTCCCTGTGATGTATCATTGGGTCGGCGATCAGTGGGGGGGGGCACTTAATGTCAGGGAAATTTGACATTTAAACAACAGGATGGCAATACGTAGGGGGCTACTAGATGCCAGGGAAACTTTACTTTTAAACATTGGGATGGAAATCAGTGAGGGGGCACCAGATACCAGGAAAACTGTACATTTAAACATCAGGACATTGATCAACAAGGGGGCCACTAGACACCAAGGAAATTTTACATTTAAACATCAGACTGGTGATTGGTGGTGGTGGGGCTCTAGACACCAGGGCAACTTTACATTTAAACATGAGGATGGTGATCAGCGGGTGACCACTTGCACCAGGGACTGCTATGCTGGGGGTCAGGGGGGCCAATGCACTTCCTTTACCAACTGCTCAGTATTTGCTGGAGTAAGTTATGTTCAAGGTCGTCGGTATCTGCTCCAGGCAAGGGGACCATGCAAAATTACCTTTGGCAGTGCAAATACTCTGAATATTGGGTTACACCAATATTCTGGTCCCTGCCCCTTCATTTACATTGTGCACGCTTCTGAGCATTGCCCTGGTGCAAACCCGGTTAGCCCACACTAAGTAGGCTTTTCAATATTGCACATCCATGCAAAACCCAATTTGAATTGGGGAACTCAGATTTGCACCTGGACAAACTTTTGAATATTGGTCCTGGATATCTGTAGCTTCTGCTGGTGCTGGGTTACATGAGTTGCCTTTGAGTAGCTTCCAAAGCGGCCTCTGATTTAACAGGAAATCTTAGGAGATGTTCAACTCCTGCCAAGTAGCAAAATGCCAAATAGCTCCAAACAGTGCAGATTATTCATTTTTCCCCAAGTAACAAACAGCCTATTTATAACTCACACACCCCTAACAGCTATGCTTTTAATCATTTGAAGCACTGGCACCACACCAGCTATTTGGGCTACAAAATAGTTAGTAGCATGATAGTGCTATCTGGTCTGGGTTTTGGGGGTCTGTGTTTGTGGTGTACTACTGTATTTTATTTATTATTTATTTATTTATTAAATTTTGTTAACCAGGTAAGCCCACTGGGCCCTGAAAGTCCCTTTTTCAGGGGCGACCTGGAGTTAGTTACATATAATTTCAAGCGTTGCTGAAAAGGCATTGGTGTCATGAGGAACATAAGTAAAACCATGGTGTAGGAAGCATTTAAAACTACCTTGCAGCACCACATAATGTCTTCTGTAGCTTCAAGGAGGAAGGAATGGGAGGCAGAACAACAAAACACTGGAAGAGCAACAATATGCAAAAGAAAAAATGTATAAAAGTGCTCTGGGGACCCAAAAACTCCTCATATTACATCAGGACATACCGTCACTCCAGATACAATTGAATATCCTGGCCACCAGAAAAGTGGAGTCAACAGTCCCTAAATAAAAACCCAACTATTGGGGGTGGAGGGGATAAGGCAGATAAGCTACTCTCATATAGAAGCAGAAGACACAATGCTACATGTTTGCTACTGGAAGGCAAATATTCATCAATATTCCTGAACTCCAAAGCTGTTAAAGAACAGTTCCACCTTGTCCCCTTCTATAGACATGGAGGAAACTAGAATAATGGGTGCATACCTCCCTGGCTCACATGTCACCTACTCCCCTGTTGCAGCACCCCAATATACAGATTGGGAGGGTGTACTCTACAGTAGACGGATTGGGAAGGCAAGGGAATAGCCAGAATATAGGATTTATTTCAGCCCTCAATTCACACCTGGACTTATTTGAAAATCAAAAATGCAGATGCAGGCTTCCCCTACAGACTTCTGAAGGTCTTAACAGATACATAGTGCTGTCAATATTTTGATGAGGACCCCCACCCAAATCCTTTGACCACTCCAGGTCATGGAATGGTGGTCCAAAAAGAGCAAGGTAATAGCAGGGCATGTTCATAAGACAATTATTAAAAATATGTCAGACCTAATGGTAAAGATAAGAAAAAATAGGGACGACTTGGGACCCTCTCATCAGACAACACGCACAAAAACAAATATGTATCAATAGTACCAGACCCGGCCCAACTGCAGAAACTGGGACTGATGTCACATGAACAGTGCTGAAGGTGTCATTGCCAGCGAGCAGGCTTAATGCATATCCTTTGGTCATGCACAAAACTTATCAAGTCTTGGAAAGGTATACACCTTTGCTGCATGAAGATACTACAGTTGGCATTCCCATTGCATACCCTCTATACCTTCTGGGCATTCCACCCCCCCCCCCAAGATCACACATAAGGGGATACAGCTTCAATGGCTTCTGATACATACATACATACAAATACATAGATACACAATGTTGGCAGAGAAGGACCTCATGGTCACCCAGTCTGCCCAACCTAGCCCAACCTAACCATATATCCTCAGCCTTGTCTTTTTGTCAGAACCCCCCCATTTACCAGAATCCCTTTGTTCCTGTTCCACGCATTATTAAAGCTAGTGATTAAGTCAGCCCCCACCTCCACCTCCTCTGGCAAACCATTCCAAGCATCCATCACCCTATCCATGAAGAAGTACATTCTTATGTTACTCTTGAACTGCCCTTCTCCAACTTTCAGCCATGACTCCTCTTTCTTTGGCAACTCCTTCTTTGAAAAACACTCCATTCTTGTACCCTATTGATGCCATTGAGATACTTAAAGGTCTCTATCATGTCACCCTTTACCCTCCTTTCCTCCAAGGAATACACATTCTGTTCCCTTAGCCTTTCCTCATAGGTCATTCTCTTGAGACCTCTCATCATTCTTGTAGCCCTCCTTTGCACCACTTTGAGTCTCTCTATATCACTCCTCAGATGAGGCCTCCAAAACTGAATGCCATACTCAAGCTGAGAACATACCAGAGTTGTATAATTGGGCCGCAGGACCTCCCTCCTGCTGGTAATGCCCCTATGCAGCCAAGCATATGGCTAGCCTTCCCCACTGCCGCTTCACATTGCCTAGACACCTTAAAATCATCTGCAGTAATAACTCCCAGGTCCCTCTCTTGCTTCATGACTGCCAGTTCTATGCTTCCCAGGTCATATGTTGCTCCTTGATTTCTGCTTCCTATGTGAATAATCCTGCACTCTTTTACGTTAAACTCAAGTTGCCAGACTTTGGACCATTCCTCTAATCTTTTAAGGTCAACTCTCATCCTTGTACCCCCCCATTTGTCCACCTTATTGCAGATCTTGTTATCCACAAATAAGCACACCTTCCCCTCCAGCACTTCCATAATGTCACCAATGAAGACATTAAAGAGAACTGATCCCAACACCAAACCCTGTGGCACCCTGCTCATCATCACCCATTGGTCAAAGTATACCCCATTTACCATTATCCTTTGACTCCTGATAGCTAGCCAGTTTTGGACCCATGCTACTGTATTTTCACCCACCCCTAGGCTGTTGAGCTTGTTTAACAATCTTCTATGAGGGATGGTGTCAAATTCCTTCCACACTTCCCGGTAAGCCTCATCACCTGCCCCTTCCTGGTGAACTACTTTGGTCACCCAGTCAAAAAACCTGATTAGGTTGATCTGGCAGGACCTCCCTCACATGAAACCATGCTGCCCTGGGTGCAACAGGCCATTTTTTTTCTAGGTGTCCAACTATTCTTTCCTTTAGCAATGACTCCATCATCTTCCCCATCACCGACATTAGGCTTACTGGACAGTAGTTTCCAACCTCTTCCCTGTCACCACCCCTGTGGAGTGGAACCACGTCTGCTCTTTTCCAAACATTTGGTACCTCACTGTTATTCAATGATAGATTGAATAACTCCAGTAGAGGCACAGTCAAGTCTTCCCTAAGCTTCTTTAACACCTTGGGGTGTACCCCATCTGGTCCCATCACCTTGTCCACCTTAAGGTTATTAAGCTCCTTTAAGACCAGATCTATGGAAAGAGAAAGGGGAAATTGTTTAACTGGGAAAGGCACACTGGGAGCACAAGGAAGTTAAGTGACTTGCTTAGGGTCACACAGTATATAAGTGGGGACTGTTGGATTCAAACCCAGAGTCCAGGTTTGCAGCTCAGAGCCCTAAAAATCTGTGCTATACTGCCTCCAATGGAAAAGGGGCTAGTGTCTACTTCCTCATCTCCCCTGCTCCTGTCTTTTAGTTCTGGCCCCTTTCCCCTTTCTTCATCTGTAAAAACAGAGCAGAAGTATTTGTTGAGCACATCTGCATTCTGATGTCATCCTCCACAGTTTCCATTTCTTCACCCAGATTAGCCCTCCATTTGTTTTCCTCCATTCACCTATATTCCTAAAGAATGCTTTATCTCTGTCTTTAATAGTCCTGGCCATATTTTCTTCTGCTAGAACCTTTGCCTTCCTTATTGCTTTCCCTGCCTCCCTCTGCTGTTTCTTGTAATGTGCCCTTTCCTCCTCCTCTCCTGAAATCACTTGTAGTGCAAGAAGGCTAGCTTCTTAACTCTTCTATGATAAGCATAGAATCCAAAAGACTAATACTATAAAACTGGTGGATGGTCAAGCTATCCTTTCCCTCTTGGTGGCTATCAGGTATACTCAGTATAGCTAATGTTGCCAGGATGTCACACTATGGCAACAAATGAATCTTACCACAAAGTCTGAGCCCTTTTTCAGAATTCTCAATATATGTTGTCAGATCCAGGTTAATGACCAGCTGCCATAGCTTCCCTCCCAACCTAGCTAGTGGTACACTATCAGCCAGCACTCCCCCTCTTTTCCCTCCTCAACCTAGTGAAATCTGTTCCTCTACTAGATTAAAGGTAAGCCACTAAGGTATGTACTCTATTAGCTGCTTCCATCACATGGCATGATTGTGAGTGTTCTTATGTGTTCTATATCCTCTGCATTTCCAGAATGTATCTATCCCTGTGTGCATGAAGCCAAAATTAAATAACCAAATGTATTGTTTTGAAGTCTATAATCACTGGAAAACTCTGCATTTGTTGCATTTCTTGTTTTAAAATTAATAAAAATAATTAACTGAAAAAAATATCCATTGTCCAAGTACCCCAGCACTTCACTCACGTGGAGATTCATCAGGAGGTAGAAGTGTGCGAAGTTGCAAAAATTTGCTCTGCATACAATTTAACATATTTGTATGATTTCCAAGAAGTTTTTCTTAGTTTGAAGTTGCACTTCACTTACTACTGGCAGTTTCGCAAAATTTCAGAGTTGAAAACTTCGATGCATGTTAATTTAATAACAGAAGTATCCCAGATCCGCAACGCTGAAACTTCACCATTGAAGTTTAGCATAATATGCAAAGTTTGCAATGTACAATGGGATAGTAGATTGCGTGTTGCTTAACAGCCAATGAGAAACTAGGTTGGTCATTCTCTGAGTATAGTGTGTTGGAGAGATACTTAGAAAGCAGAACTTGTGCTTGTGGTAGGCAGCTTAGAGTCAAAGTCTAAATATAACATTATATAAAAGAACACTTTGAAGGTCACATTTCTTAAAAAAAACTGTGTTTGTTAGTGACCTGTGCACACGCAGTACTTTTTGTGTTGATTTTTTCCTGTATTCTTTACTAGAAGTAATTAGTTTTGTTTTAACAGAGAAGTAGTTTTGTGGCTTGTGTGGAAGAGGGTAGGAACAATTTGGAAGACACACCTGTGTTCAGTGCAAAATCACTTGTCCAGTGCCCTGTATTTTCTTAAGAAAAAAAATCCCTTTTCTGACTGTGCTTTAAGCAGCATGATTGTTATTTGTGTCCCTGTTGGCACACGTGTTTTAGGACAAAATTCACTGTCCTCCTGACTGCGATTTAACCAGAGCGTTTGTTGTGTCCCTGTCAGCACTCCTGCCTTAGAGTCAGAACACCTGTCTTAGAAAAAAAAAATAACTGTACTCCTGACTGTGATTTAACCAGAGTGATTGTTGTTTGTGTCCCTGTCAGCACACATGTTTTAGGAAAAAATAACAGTGTCCTCCTGACTGTGATTTAACCAGAGTGATTGTTGTATCCCTGTCGGCTCACGAGCCTTAGGATAAAAATCACTGTCCTCCTGAGTTTTTCTTTTTGTAACATCTATGTTGGTCCAATAAAAGGTATAAAACTATTTGCTTCTGGATCTATTCTTACAAGGACCAATACGACAACTAATCTATTTATGTATGTCTTCCTGAGTGCGACTTAACCATAGTGATTGTTGTGTCCCTGTCAGCACACCTGCCTTAGGGAAAAAAAAAATCACTGTTCTCCTGACTGCGATTTAACCAGAGTGATTGTTGTGTCCCTGTCAGCACACCAGCCTTAGGAAAAAAAATCACTGTCCCACTCATGACTGCACTTTCTCAGGAGTAATTTACTACTGAGTAACAGTGCGTAACAAAAAGCAAAGAAGAATGACTGAGAAGAAAATGGCAACTAACGGGAGAGGCTGTGGAGCACATACAAAGAACATTTCTCAGTTTTTTGTCCCTGAAAGTGGTGCATGTACCAAGAAGGAGTCAGTGGGAGCAGAGGGAAAATATTGAAATGACTCTGTGTCAGACAGTAGCAGTAGTAGCACCAATATATTTTGTAGTAGTGGTTGCTTTTCTGCCTCTAAATTTTTCTCTGCAAAATCTTTGGCAGACATGTTGATTAATGTATAACGTGACACAGTGACATGAAGCAGCAGCACCACCAATCAACCAACTGTGAGCATGGAGGTGGTTGGGGTTGATGAAGAGCACTTGAAAAGTGGTGCTGTTGTTGATGATGGCTCACAGCTTGATAATGTGTGTCCAGTGGGTAAGCATGAAGTGGGACATGTCGAGCAACATGATGACATTGGTCATGAAGAAGGAGGGGTGTGTCACAGATCCTGTTGCTACTAAGGAGGACAGACCTCTGGAGGATGTTGATAATGCCAGTTTCTTTGCTGCAGATGATGACGATGATGTGTTAGACTCTGATCCTTTATGGAAGCCTGAAAGGAAAAGGTCAAAGCAGGGTGTTAAGGATGCAGATATTGTGTTTCCTGTTGCCTTCACTGCTTCAACCATCAAGGACCCCCTAGCACTATTTCTCCCTGTCATCAATTTCTCCAGTCATCCCAAAACATGGCAAAGACCAACCTTTTTCCTGTGCTATCCCAGTCAGCTTGGCACCAAGTATAAATAAGGTCAAATAAATTCCTAGTGTGGAATATTTATGTACTAGACCCATCTGATGAGACAGTGGCAATTTGCCAACTATGTCACACAAAAGCAAGTAGGGTTAAGAAGGGCAGTCACCTCAGCATGAGTGGATGACATAATCATTTTAAAAACAGGCACTCTTTACGGTGGCGTTAACACCAGAAGGCAGCCAATGTCGGTGGTTCCAGTCCATCAACATCATCAGGCAATGTATGCCAAATAAACATGGCAGTACATAAGGGAGATGGAGGTGCAGGCAAGGAGGACTACATCTATTTGATGTTACAGGATGTGGATGATTCTGGAAGTGGGTCATGTAGTGGTCCTAGCAGAAGTACTACCACCCTGAGTCCAGGTGCGATAGGTACTTCAGTACTGAAAAACAAAAAAGGCACTGAGGTCAATCGTGCAGTGCTTAAGAGTAACATTGGCACTCCTCGGTCAAGGAGCACCCCAATAATGCCACCACGCTGAGCTAAGCTGTTTGGTAGACCAGGTCTATTGTCAGTATCAAGAAAAGTTCAGCCTATGCTGCATTCAATTTTGAAGTGTATACCTAAATTCCTGCCTAATCATGGTACAGCATGGGAGTTGAATGTGGCAGCTGCAGAAATGCTTGCTCTTGATTTGCTGCCATTCTCCTTTGTAAAGAACGTTGGATTTAACTGAAATGGCATGTACCATCACACACATACTTTTCCAAGCGTGCCATTCCAAAACTGTACAGTAATGTCTCTGATGTGGTACATCATGCCCTGCAGCATTCCTCAGCATATTATGTACATCTGAGCATGGACATGTGGACCAGTAGGAAAACAGCTGGTAGTTCTTACCTGTGCATTGCAGTACACTGGGCACAATTATAAGGGGTAGCGACTGGTCAGGGGCAAGATAATAATTACTCTAAGACAAACTGTGGTGTTAGCAACATGCCTGGTGTTTGGCAGCATGCTACTTTGACCATGAAGAGTATCCCCAGGTCACACACTGGAGAAAAGATGCTTGAGGTACTACTCACAGAGATTGATGAGTGGCTCCACCCCTATGCACTGAAAGATGGATTCATTGCCTGTGACAATGGATCCAATGTGTGCAAATGCATCAGTGATGGTGGATATTTTAAGGTGCCATGCTTGGCACACTGTCTTAAACTTGTTGTGCAGGCTTTCATCAACCATCTGGATATCAAAGAAATGATGACTGTGGCCTGACACTTCTGTGCCCACTTTTCATGCTCAGCAAAATCACATAACCATCTAAGTGTTCTGCAGGCACAGAACAATCTGACTCAGCATTGTTTCAAACTTGACATTGTCACCAGATGGAACTCCACCTTGTACAAGGTGAAGCGTCTATACGAGCAGTATGAGGTAGCTGTAACACCAGTGGGGCATCCATGTGTCTCAGAACTGAGTACTGGCACCAAATGGATGAGCTCATCTCAATTCTAAGGCCCCTCAACCATGCAACACAAGCAGTGAGTGGGGATATTGCCTGCATTAGTGAGTCCATCCCTCTGCTATGTGTGCTGAGGCAGACACTGCTGAACATGCAGTAACAGCTGGACGCAGGTGGTGACAAAGCAAATAACTAATTGGTGGAACACATGCTGTCCACATTAGACTCCAACACCCAGATAAGCTATATTGTGTAGTCTGAGGAGTTTGAGATTGCTACAATTCTAGACCCATGTTATAAATATGGGCTCTCAGCCATAACATACAAGGTGGGCGTCAGGAGTAGGAGAGACTAACAGAAATTCTTACTCAGAGGGTAAGAGATGCACAGTTTCAACTACAGATAAAGAGGCAAAACTCACATGAGAGTAATGCACATCAAGCTGGTGCTCCTGCCACCTACTCATCCTTATCATCACAGGGGTGTAAAACGTCACCAAATCCTTGCCACTTAAAGGAACCTATGCTGAATCCTGTTTGGACTGCCCTGAGTCAGATGGGAGTCACAGACATGGAGTAAACTGAGGAGGAGGAGGAGGATGATCATGCTGTACGTTTTAGAGTAGCAAACCACATGGTAGATGCATATTTGGTGGATATAAAGAACCTCACCATTGCAGATGATCCACTGCTATACAGGAGCAATAAACTCAATGACTGGCCAGCACTGACAGTGGTTGCCCTGAAATATCTGAGCTGTTCATCCTCAAGTGCTTACACATAGTCTTTTGCTTTCAGTAATAGATTATGGGTCTATAGTTTACTTATGTTCATCTGTTAAGATGCTTAATAATCTTCAGGCAACATATCACTCTGCCATACGCTTTGCCACTGGTCAGGCTAGATCTACTCACCATTGCATGTTATATAGTTCTTTTAGATGTCTCTCATTAATTGGGAGATTTCATAATAGGTCTCTTATATTTCTACATAAAATTTAGTTGAAACTTCTTCCCAATAGTATTATGAGTCTGTTTCCAGCCATTCCCTTGATAAATAACGCACTTTTGCAGAGTAAATATTAATTTCAGATTAAATTTGATTGAACTGCTTTTGCTCAGAAGTCTTTAACATATTTTGCACCTAAACTTTACAATGATTTACCTTGTCAAGTTGTTGGATGTCAAAAAATGTCTTTATTTAAGACAGTTCTTAGACTAAATTTATTGATAAATACTGTTTGCAGGTGTTTTAATAAGCTCTAATATTGTAGTAAATGTTTTCCCTGGCTTGTCTTATTTATGTAAAGTGTTTGTATTTCAAAAAGTTTTTTATCTAACGTATTGAAACTGGACGTCTGTGAAAATGGACTTTGCCCACAGACCTTTTCAGTATCAAATCAAATCAAGTGTCAGCGTTGAGCAGGTGTTCAGTTCAGCGGGTGCCATTGTGTGTGATAGACACACCAGTTTGTCTCCCAAAAATGTTGTCATGCTGCTATTTATTAAAATGAATCAGGCTCACATTACACAGAGAAGAATAATGTCACTTATCACATCACCGTGTAACAGTGATAATGTCGAGGAAAGTGCTGTTGGCAGACTTGGATGTACCTCATCATTGTCTCACAGCACTGAAGTGGATGAAGCAGTGATGGAGAGGAAGTTCCCCTATGGTGATAATTTCAGTCTTGAAGACTGTGAGGGATGCTTCATGGACGACATGGAAGAATGACAAACTCTCTAATTTATTTTCTCCTTCTCCCTCCCCACCCATCCCAAATGTAATCCTGGATGTCAAATTAATAACAATTATAGTGTTCACATTCATTGCTCTGATATAGATCCACAACTATTAATTAGTGCTGCTTTTTAATTGTATCAAATGGAGCACCTGCAAACAATGCACTATACCAATTACAATGACCACCTTCTATAGCCAGCAAGACACACCACAGCTGTGCAGCAGTGACTTCAGCATCTCAGCCTTCTCCTTCTCCTCCTATCATCTCATGGGTTTAGTCACCTTGGATCCTATGACACAGGCAGAAACAGCATGGGGCAGCACTTCCACCACCACAGTGGTTGCTACTAGCATAGTGATTCATCGGGATAATGAATTTAAAATAAAAGTAAGGCACAGACTGCCCATTCCCCCAAATGTGATAAACAGAACCACCTCCTCTATCTATTCTGTACTCCCCAGACTGCTTCAGCTGTGTCCTCCTCACAGCAAATATGAAACAACATTGGCTACCACTTCCATCACCATAGTGTTGATGCAACAGGCTGCACACAGTACCAAAAATGTGATAAACAGAACCGCCTCCTCTACCTCCTCTGCACTCCTCTTTCCTGATTCATCTTGGTCCTCCTCACCAGAATTATTATACAGTATGCCACAACATTCGAACTGTTAGCCCAAGGATGCAATGGTCCTACACTCTATATCAATCCACTGACTGAAGTCAGCGAGACCTCGTCATGTGGAACCACACTGCAGCAAGGACTTTCTTCATTGACTGTGATGGTACAACACCTGCACTCTTCATCAGAAACTGCAGCCCTTCTATCAACCTACTAGAAGCAGAAAATCAGTCCATGTAACTCATTGTGGCATTAAAATGTTTTCATGTCAACATGCAGGTTTTGCTGGTTCCAGTACACATGGACACCAAAACATATAGCATTTTACAGCCAGCAGTAGTACTCTGACGGTAAGTATCCTTATAATTTAATATTCTTTCTTTCCTTTTCTTTCCTTTCCTTTCCTTTCCTTTCCTTTCCTTTCCTTTCCTTTCCTTTCCTTTCCTTTCCTTTCCTTTCCTTTCCTTCTTCTCTCCTTATTTCCTTTGCTTTCCTTTTGTTCTCTCTTCTTTTCTCTGTTGTCAGATGTTTGAACAGGAGATGGCATATGTTGCTTGTGTATAATTACTATGATGTGGACTCCTCCACGCTCAGTAATGCTTGTACATCACAGTACAGGCATTTTTTACCACCATAGTAAAAGATTTTTGTACATTCCTTCACAAAAATATTTTTTTGTCTTCACAGGTGCCATCTGGACTGTAATTGGAATGAAATGGTGCATGAAGAGATCCTGCAGGCAAGCAAGCCATCACCATCTTCTCAGTTCAGTCAACTCAAGTATATTACAGTGCATACACAGTCTGCAAAGTACTATACCTGAAAGTATAACAACAGCAGCAGGAAATATTGAGTATTGCATCCAGCACATTTGCCAATGAAAATGCCCACACCTCCATAAAAGGAAAATTAAAAAATATTTACCTTGAAAGGTGTGTGCAATACCACAGATCAAGCTTTATGGAATTTGAAACTCAGCATGGCTCCCTGGTTCATTCAGCCAACATCATTTTCTTGTTGAATCAAGCCCATCATTGGAAAAATATAGGCACAAGGAATACCTGTAAGGAAGGATAGCAGAGACAGTGATTTACAAATACAATTAATCTATCAATTTTGGTACAGAAGCAAGTCCCCCCCCAAAAACAAACAAAAAAAATACTTATCTTCTTTGTTGGCAAATGTGCATGATAACAACATCTATGTTGTAGCTGTCCAGCAGTATGATGTCATCAGCACACATAATTGAAAAGGAATGAAAGAGCAGTACAAATATATTAGACCTCGAATGGCAGCAATAACCCCACACCTTACAATGAAAAAAAAAGTACTTGCATGTGTACTATGTCTGTGTCTCATCATAAATCCTCACCGAGCAAGAATCCATACCTCAGGAACAACAGCAGTAGACAGCAGCAAAGCACCCTCTCATTAAGCTATTTCCTCTATTCTCACTGTAAACACAGCCACTTGATATTTGTGTTGCTCTCCTGGGATGTGATGATCAAAGCTCAGCCTTGCACCACTACACAATTATGTATAATTTCTCCTGAATTTTTCTAATCTTGTTTAGATCGACTTTTTCAGCCAGTGCAAAAGCAGTGTTTAAAAGAAGGAAAGCATTTTCCTGTCTGGGGACATGACTCTTCATTTCTTGTACACTGCTGGTGGTGGTGGTGGGTTGGCAGGCCCAAAAATGTTTATTACCATAAATATGATTAAGTTCTCTTGCAAGTTTCACATGTGGTTTCCACCACCTTCATAGGTATGTGTGGCAATAGTATTTGACAGAAGGGAAGCATTCTTTCTCTGTGGACACAACTTGACATTTCTGGCACAGTGGTGGTGGTGGTGGTGGTGGTGGTGGATGGTGATGGGGTGGCAGCAGGCCCCAAAATGCTTAGTACCATAATTAAATTTATCTTCTCTTGCAATTTCCTTATCTGGTTTTAATTTCCATGTCTGGAATGTGAAGGAATAGTATTTAATAGAAGAAAAGCAGTTTCTGTCTGGGGACACAACTTGACATTTCTGGTACAGTGGTGGTGGTGGTGGTGGTGGGGTATCAGGCCCAAAAATGCTTACTACCATAATTATGTTCATCTTCTTATGCAATTTCATAATCTGCTTTTCAACACCATGTCTGGTGTGTGCAGGAACAGAATTTAATAGAAGAAAAGACGTTTCTGTCTGGGGACACAACTTGACATTTCTGGTATAATGGTGGTGGTTGGGTGGCAGGCCCAAAAATGATTACTACCATAAATATAGTTAAGTTCTCTTGCAAGTTTCACATGTGGTTTTCATCACCTTCTCAGGTGTGTGCAGCAACAGTATTTGACAGACGGGAAGTATTCTCTCTTTGGTGACATAACTTGACATTTTGGGCACAGTGGTTGTGGTTGGGGATGGGGTAGCAGCAGGATCTAAAAATGTTAGTACCATATTTATGTTTATCTTCTCTTGCAATTTCCTAATCTGGTTTTCAAAATCATGTCTGGTGTGTGCAGGAACAGTATTTAACAGAAGAAAAGTAATTTCTCTCTGGGGACACAACTTAACATTTCCGGCACAGTGGTGGTGGCTGGAAGTGGGGTGGCAGCATGCTCAAACATGCTTAGTACCATAATTATGTTTATCTTCTCTTGCAATATCCTAATCTGGTTTTCAACACCATGTCTGGTAGGTACAGGAACAGTATTTAACCAAAGAAAATCAGCTTCTCTTTGGGGACATGACTTGACATTACTGGCACAGTGGTGGTGGTGGTGACTTTTTTAGTGTGGCAGCAGGCCCAAAAATATTTAGTACCATAATTATGTTTTCTTCTCTTGCAATTTTCTAATTTGGTTTTCAACACCATGTTTGGTGTGTGCAGGAACAGTATTTAACAGAAGAAAAGCAATTTCTGTCTGAGGACACAATTTGACATTTCTGGCACAGTGGTGGTGGTGGCTGGTGATGGGGTGGCAGAAGGTCAAAAAATGCTTAGTACCATAATTATGTTAAAGTTCTCTTGCAGGTTTCACATATGGTTTGCACAGTCTTCTCAGGTGTGTACAGCAACAGTATTTGACAGAAAGGAAGCATTTTCTCTCTCTGGGCACACAACTTGACATTTCTGGCAAATGCAGTAAACATGATAAGTGCTTAAAACAGATTTATGTTGAACTTCTCAGGAGAATACCTCATGTTTGCTTTATGGCTTTGCACTTCTTTGGGTGGTTGGCGGTTGCACACAACTACCAGTCACGCAGCATCACATAGCAACAGGAAACAACTTATTTAATATGGCAAATACTTGACATTTGTGAATAGCAGGAGTACTCATGAATCAATAACAAAGTCAGTAGAGTGATTCTTGTGTATTGAACATAACTGAACAGGTCAGGGTCACCAGGGCAAGGAGAATGAAGAAGCCTACATGAGGGACAATTTCAGGGAGTGAATAAGGGAAAGGATGAATCAAATAGAGCCCATAACATAAAACAATTACATAAAAAATTACAAAACAAATACTGTACAGAACAAAAAAAAAAAGAGGATAGAGAGGAACCAGACATAAGTTGGTTTTTTTATCACATTTTATAATTTTTGTTGGTGTTTTTTGGGGGGGAGGGGTTGTGAACACAGAATGTACATAATAAACAAACTGAATTACTAAACAGAAAATGAAAATTTACTGTTCCACACCACCACTGCCAGTAGCAGTGCCAGGCCCACCACCACCACAAAGCTCATGTAGGAAGTTCAACACCTTCTCCTGGCTGGACATCAGTTTGTCCATGCCATCTGAAACTTCTGGCCAGAACTCAGTGGAATCTTGATGCAGCTCTTGCACCTTGTCCCACAGGACTGCCACCTCTGCCTGTGAGACATGTTCTCTGGGGTTCACTGGTGGAACGGAGGGTAATTGTGCTGCTGCCTGATGACCTTTAGATGCTCAAGGATGAGAAGAGCAGTGAGTCACCCTGACAGTAGGATGACTGTTGACCTTACTTTGCCCCCCCTTGAACTCCGCAGTTTCACCATCACGACCACTATGTGCTGCCAACTCACTCTCCTTTGCCTTCTATTCAGCCATGTTGTGTATTTTGAGGTGCGTGTGCTGGCTGCCAATCCCCAGGTGGCTGCCTTGCTTCCTTCATCTCACACTCTGGCCACAGATCTTGTAGATGACAACAGTGTCATCTGCAGAATTATGGGAGAACAACTCCCAAACTAATGATCCCTGTGCCACAGGAAAGGGGGAGCCAGGTAAAACTGCTCTGGGGCACTCTGTGTCCTCATTTCTAGTGCCAGTAATGGAGCTGCTCGTGGTGGCACTGGTAGGCTCGGTGGGTTGGGCAGACACCATAGGCTCCAGCTGGGAGGTGGGGGCTACTGGGTCCTGCTGCTGCTGCTTCTGGGGAGCAGTACAACTCCCATCCTCTGCTGGGGGTGGGTGGGGGGAATCAGTGCCTTTTTTAAAAGCACACCAGCTAAGGTGAATACTTGCCCCACCCGGCTTATGGCTTGGATCCTTGCCATCTATCATTTTGAACTAAAAGGGCTTTACACTCAAAAGAAAAAAGTTCAGTAAAATAAAGAAAGAGAGAGACACACACAATCACACACACACATACACACACACACATACGCGTGCGCACACACACACATACACACACACCTAAACTGACAAAAAAAGATTAAGCACTAACAGAAGTTCTCAGAAAACAAAAGTTCAGATAAACTATTACATTAAATAAACTTTTTGTGCAAAAAAAAATACAAATTGTAGATATCTCCTTCTCTACTCTGGCTATGCCTGTCTCACTGTCTAACAACTTTCTCTCAACAACAAGATCTGGTCTGAACCAGCTCTAATTTTAGAAATGAAATTGAAACATTCACTTCCTGCCTGCCAGGAGTTTCCCATGTGACCTGCAGTAAGTGAACCATGTAACAAACCATGTTTTCCATTAACGTCAAAGTTACTAACAAAAGTTTAAGTTAACTTTGAAGTTTTCACAGTTTGCTGGTGAAGTTTGCAATCAGAAGGCAATTTCGTAAACTTTTTAGCAGTGCAAAGTTGGCGACTTTGCAGGGAATTTGCAGGCAGAGTAAAACTTCACAACATCTCTATCAGGGGGTGGGTACCTAGAATGAGAATTCCTCTTTAGTACCCATCTGAAACATAGTCTACCAATCATATATAGTAAGTGATAAGACTTTGACAGAAAAAAGGGTTAATGTTTGGAGCAAAGGGCTACTTGGTGGAATTTGAACCTACAAACACCACTGTGACAAAAAGCTGTTATCTTTGCAAATTCTAGTATTATCTTACTAGAAAAGTAAGCACAATTACATATATTGTACACAAAAGAAGAATTCAGAAAGGAAAAAGCAAACAAATTAAAAAAGGAAAATCTGTATGTTAGCGGTATCAAACTTCAAGGATGCTCATGTTCTTAAAATAAAAAAAGAAACTGATACAAAGAGAACATGCCCAATATTACAAGAATGTACATCATAATTAAAACAGACTAGTCTGCAGCTAACATATTTAGAAATATCAGAGCTGAAATGAGGGTGAAGAGGTCTGAGGCATCTGTAGATGGGAGCACCCTACGTTTCATATCATGCCAAGTCACATCAGGGGTAATAAAAGGAATACTGTGCTCTCCATTCTCTCCCAGAACACCTCAAAAGACAGAACAGAAGATCAGAGTGTGGGTGTAATCAAGAAATACATGTGCTATAAAATGTAAGATCAAAAACAAACAAATATCAAGAAAAACAACACAAATAAAATAACTTATTGAGCAGAGTCAGACTGACCCACCAGGATGCCTGGAAATTTCCAGGTTGGCTCCTCTCAGTTGTATATCTGGTGGGGTGTGTGAGTAACAAATACTAGTTCCTGACTACCATGAAAAATAGACTATTTGTTACCTGGGAAGAAAAATGAATAATAGACACTATTCAAGGCTATTCCACATTTTGCTATTTGGTGAGAGTTCAAGATCACTGGAGACTTCCTGTCCAATCATAGGCCCACTTTGGAAGGACACTGAAGGCTGATCATGTGACCCAGCACTCCAGAAGCTTCAGGCAGGAGATACAGTTTACCTGAGCTGCTGCAGAGAAATAATCTACTTCAACCCATGTGTTAAACTAGACAAAAATCAGAAATCTTGAGAGTTTTTCTTCCGTCTCTAAATCCCAAGCTAGAGAGGGTAATTTTTATCACACTTTGAGTGACAACTGTCAGTGTTTCTCAGGAAAACCACTGGGAGTATATGTCACTGTAGTGAAACAAATTCTGCTCTGCAAGCAAAAACAATCAGTCAAAGCTTGGCAGATAGGGCTTGTTTAGGGGAGTGTTACTGTTGTTATCATTTTGCTATTCCTTTCATACTTGCAATTATTTATTGTGAAAGAGCAATCTACTTCGATCTACTTGTTAAAATTAGTCAAGAAGCAGTAATCTTGACAGTTTTATTCCTTTTCTAAATCCCTGGCTAGAGGAGAGGGTACATTTGTTCATGGTAGCTGGTCAAAAGAGCATTTCAATATGAGCATGGTAAAACCCATGCAATGAAATGAGTGAAAGTGAAAACAGCTATGGGTGAATAATAACACCAAGATGGCAGTGTTCTACCTGTAACTCTTTTCACTTGTATCCAGCAGGATAAGTAAATTAGTGTTTGCGGTGTCAGTGTGCTGGCTTTGTGGTGTTGTGGTTAGATGAACAAGCTGAGACTGGATGAGATACACCCGACCATGGTTATCCCAGCTTGGAACCCTTCCTTTACTATTTTCTTTTTTTTTTCACCAGATAGTTTCTCCCTGCTAAGTATGTATTTGTGTTGAAATTAGTTCTGTCTTGGTGGATGTATAATTATAGTATGGGCGTGTGGGGGTGAAGCCCCACTGCCTAATGTTGTCCAGCACATTCTGGGTGAAGTCAAAGTTTCCCCATGTCTCGGAAAGCTTAGTAAAGCTCCGTGAAGTGGCAAATTTCATCACTTAGCACCTGCTTTGCTTGTGAAGTTTCACTTCACCACATCTCTATCATCCACCCACCTGAATGTTTCCTTCCTACCTGGGTTGTCTTTCTCCATCCCACCTAACTTGCCTGCAGCATGGAGTAAGATTGTATAATGTGTCCCATCTTATTTTGTGCATCTCTCAGTACCTTTCCGCAGTCTGCCAACCCATCGACATCTATCCACCCCAGTCACAGCGATGTCTGTGCATGCAGTGTTTTTGCTCAATGCTGACATGTGTGCCACTCTTGTCCCTACACAGATTTTTACTGCACTCTTATTGAAATGCAGTTTTGACCTAGAACTTTTGTTTACACTTTTGTGTGATAATTTAAATTTTCAGTTTTTCTTAGAACTTTTGCAGAAATTTGTTTTATTAGTTAAAAGTGAGAAAAAAATAGTTGTGCTAGGACTGTTCCTAGTCTGCAAGCAAGAGTCAGTCACTGCTGTTCTGCAAATCCTCCTTATATTAGCATAATGGTAAACAGCATCACAGTAGGTGAAGTAGGATAGAGAGGCCACTCAGTCAGTCAGCCGTTGGAATAATTTGCACAAAGCCAAAAAATACAAAACTTTTCCAATATCGAGTTGTTATTATTTCCATTAAAACCACACATATTAACACTAACATTTCACCAACAGGGTTTGTTTAGGGAGTGTTTTTACTGTACTGTTGTCATAATTTTTCTTTCCCTTTCTTACTTGCAATAAATTATTCATCAAACAAATAAAAAAAAGACTACTTGCTTTTATAGCTCTTTATTTTTGCATCCTTTCATTTCATTTTCAAGAGAGGCCCAAAAGCAAGGCCTCAGAACATTTTTATAAAGCACCATGTTTGTCTCCTTGCAGGGATCAGCAAGCCACTAGGAGAAAAATATGACAAAGTCAAAATGTTTTGTTTGTATGGCACCCAGAATGGGCAGGGTGAGGAGAAGAAGAGCTTGGAAGGTGCCACATTTTGTAACTGGCCTGACTGAAAAATTCTCACCTGCTTTCTCAATGATGACTCATAGAAACATAAAAACACTGACTTTGATGGCAGATAAGGGTTGCCTGGCTTAACCACTCTGCCCAATTTTTCCCTACCTATAGTGTCACCACAGACCCTACTCTGACTCTCTTTCTCTGCCCTTTGGCTTGTTTTTAGTCTTCATCTGTCCCCTGTTTCATGTGTCTTGGTGCCAATGGTAGGCAGTATAGCATAGTGGTTAAGGGCACTGAGCTACAAACCTAGAGAACTGAGTTTGAATTGAACAGTCACCACTTGCATCCTTTGTGACAATGAGGAAGTCACTTAACTTCCTTGTGCTGTCAAGACAGAACTGGAAACAGTGTGCCTCTCCCTACTGAAAATAATAAAAAATAAGGCTCCAACTTGGGTATGTGCTGCATGTTTTTTGTAGTCTAGCTGATTCTGTGTTTTGGGTGGAGTTCTGGTTTCAAGGCCAGAGTCTGATTCCCTGGTCATGAAGGCATGATCACCCAGGTAGAAGGAATTAAACTTTTTTCTTTTGCTTCTTCAGAGGTGCAGACATTATATTGCATATCATTTGCAGTGACCCAGAGAATAGCATAGTAACTCAATGAGTAGGGCACACCAAGTTGCAACAGCTTTCTCAGGGCCCTTGTGTAGGCACAGTGCTTCTGGAAAGCTTCAGTAGAAAAGTCCTGAGAAACTTGTATAAGATGGCCATTTCATTTCAGGAGACTGTGTTCCTCTCCAGTCATAGTACTTTTTTTTTAAAAAAACTGGAAAAATTAGGAATTTACAAAGGCTGAGCCTCAGCAGTCTCCTGGCTGGGAGATGGGCATACGCGATGGATGTGCATATTCATGTTCCAGAAGGGAACCATGAGGTCAATTAAACATTGCAGGGATAGCCCACTGGAGAAAGGCTATGACAGCTGGACCTCAACCCCCACCCCAGGTAACCCACAAACCTCAAATTTTTGCTGTGAGCATGCCTCTACAGATCATCAACTTTGTGCAATAGGTAATTTGTCTGGCAATCATTCTCACAGAGTAAGCTTCTATACTGGTCCTGGCATCCTCAATTTGATTGCCACAGAATCAACAAGTGTTAGCAAGCCTTGAAACACCTGGCAGTTAGGGCTGATAGTTACTGGCAACAAATGCTACTACTTCTTATTTTTCAGTTTTGTTTTTGTTTTTACTAATGTAACTCCAGCTTCATACCAGGAAATACTACCTTTTTCTTTTAAAGAAAAAGCTGATTTCCATGGGGATGTGTTTTGTAATACTGTGGCCATTTTTGTATAATTTTCTTAGAGTAAAATGGCATGATCATAATGTTTTTTAATTTTTTTTGGGGGGGGCAAAGGAGCTAACATGTGAAGCTGATTTTGTGATCTCATCTAGTCACTGCTGGATCCGGATTCTGTTCCTCCTTTACAGTGGATGAAGGAGGGGATATTTGAAGAAAAATAAAATTCTGCTTCTTGAAGTATTCCCAGACTTAGTCCATTCATTTTGATTAGGCATTGCACTAAGGTTTCAAAAATCATAAACCATGGAAATATTGAGCACTGTACTGTAACCAGTTGAGATATAGTGTAGCTGGAGACAGAGTTATTGTTTCTACAATGTATTGGCAAGTCTTTTAGTGCACTGTCCATTCCAAATGACTGTATAGGCATACAGTGGGTATATTTTCTTTGGTGGGGGACTCTGAGTTTAATTTTCCTATATCCTGTACATAGTTTAAAATGACATGTAAACCCCTATTGTTTTATGCAATACAATGCCAGCCATTACAAAAAAAAAATATTTCTGCTAGTCACAACCTGTGTATAGGAAGTGTTTTATTATACTTTATTTTATGCTTGGTACATTGCTTTTTTTGTGTACTACAATTTCTGGTAGCGACTGATCATGCAAATTGGCCAGCATGTTAACATAACAGAGCCCTATAGCTAATTTATGTATTGGTAATCACTATGGATGTGGAGCAGTGAGTGCTGCTTTTTTACAAGGTGTTTTTCTCTGTCTTTTCTGGCTAACAGTTCCTAGCTGCAGTTGAGCAAATACAGCATAATGCAAAATATAATTTGAGTCTTCATGCCCTGTTGACTGTGTCTCTTTGAGATTTGTGTTGGTTGGGCTGAGTATCTGCCTACTTCTTTTGTGTATTGTGTGATGTGTGATATGTGTGTGTGTGTGTGTGTGTGTGTGTGTGTGTGCGTGTGTTTGAAGTGGGTGGGGTAATTTTTGGGGGGTTGTGATTTTTTGCCGATAAGCTCACAATTCATCACTTTACATATCACTATGGGTAACTTCTACACAGTTTTCTAATTCATGCTTTCATGAACTGTTCTTTGATTGCTAATCAGAATAAAGGCTGACTATTTATATGAGCCCCCAGAGTTTGAATGCCACAGGCCATACAAAGGCTTGATCAGGCACTGTTGCAGAGTAATTGTATTAAACTGCTGAAAGAAATTCTGCAGAACTAACCTCTGACAGTGATCAGTTCTGTGGATTTTTTTTTTTGCAGTTTAATACATTGATCTCCTAACTCCTCCTCCTTTCATGCTTTTATTCCACCTCTCTAACTCAGAATTTCTCCTAAAGTTGCCAAATTGATTTCCAAACTTTCATGGAAGCAAAAGTCCAAATTTCGCACAAATTCTGCCAGTGGAAGATTTTTCTTTGCTCACCTCTAGAGGAGAAAATACAATAGAAAACAATTGGAAAAATAAACACCATAATCAGGAGGCAGATATGCGACTGGTGACAGTTTTATTGCAAGATATTAACAATGAACCGAAACAGAATAATGAGCGTTTAGGACAAACGGTCACACTTTTGACAGTACTGGCTGAACATAACCAGAAAATTAAAAATAATGAGGAAGAAAAATATATATAGAAAACAATAAAAAGCAAGTCTTTTTTGTTGGTAAGGTGTTAACCAACAATTAAAAAAAGAAAGAAACAACAGAGGCCATAGCCGAAAAAAAGGCCCAGGAAATTGTTGAGCTGGTTAGACAAAGGAATGAACATGATGGTCAACAATATATTAAAGTGTTACTGAAAGACCCTCAATATCATGTTCAGGGAAGGCCAGACAATGATAATTGGAAGGGTGAACAAAAGAAGAAAGGACAGCAGAAAGGAGATTGTGTTGAGTTAAGAAAGTATAGGTGGAGTCAGACAATTTCACTGGCCACTTAAATGTTTAGATTGTCAGATGGAAGACAAAATACTGGAAAGTCACTAGACTCTTGTGATTCCTCAGCTGAAACCATGGAGTGAAAGGAAAGATAAATTAATTTATTTAAAGGGGGTTCTAAAAGTAAGAAATGAAACACCAAAAGCATTGAAAACAATGGGTTATAATAACTTCAAAGGTGTCATTAGAAATAACTTTAGATAGAAGGATTTGGCAATGTCATATATACATAAGTGTAAAGAATGAGTGTGACTCCTGTGCCACATTATGAAGCCAAGAGAATAGAAAATATTGAATTAAGGCTAGTAGAGAATTTAAACCCGTGGGGTTTAGTTTGGATGTTACTGTAAATACACTGGCAAAGAAAAGTAAAATATAAAGGAAGCGTTAGTTTGACAAAGGAGTTCTTGACATATGAAGAAAGAAAGGACTCATAAAAAATTGGGAAGAGCAGAGTGAGGTTACAGGATGCTGTTCCTAAGTATTAGTTAAGAATAACTGAGTATGTAAGACCGATTTAAATAATCCATTCTTTAAAGGGAGATGATAAATTTGCATCTGGAAGACTAAGACAGGAAATATGATGAAAAAAACAGAGGGGGCCATGGATAAAAGCAGTATATACAGTATTATCAGGACCAGAGTCTGAATGTGAGACATTAGTGGGTGAAACAACAAATAAGGATGATACTTCACTATGGGTGAAAAGCTCAAACATGACTATATAGTCGGATTTACATATGAAATTAATGAAATGGAAAATCTCTTGACTGGGAAAGAAGTACAATGATCTGGCTTGGATAAATGACATATCTACCTCTGATCTGTTTTCCTTTTTCCAAGAAATGTGGCTTCAAGATGAAATCATGGCATTACTGGGTTATTCATATTTTAAGTGCAATGCAAGCAAAAGTAATAATATGGAAAGAGCCGGGGGAAGGCTAATTACTCTTGTCTTTATTAAACCTTTTGAAGAGTCCTGTAAGTTAGAGACTGGGTAACCATACTTTTTATGTGTTCATATTATAAACTTCAATCAGACAGAACTGGTAATTACTAAGTCCTGTATTCCCTCTTCTAGTAACACATACTGTATAAAGGTTGTAACCATTTGGTAACTTTGAAGAACATTTTAGATTTTGTTCAGGGAGAATTCCAGAAGATATGATTTAGTTTGAGACTTTAACATAAAAACAGAGGATTGCTAAGAAGTGAAAAACCAGAATTGACATTTAGATGATATAGGTGGGCCACCGTCCACCTACGCCGACATCCAGCCCTCCTGTGCAGCTTCCTCACTGGCAGCCCAGCACAAGAGCAGTTCTTGCTGGTGCTATGCACTGGCTCCCGACCCACCCCCATCCTCCCACCCCTCCTGAGCACTTTGTTTTATAGATTGTTTAAATCACGTGATTACATGACCAGTGAAGAACTAAGTGTCTACTTCCCCATTTGCAAGCTATTTATTTCCACCACTAGAGGGCTCATGAAATCATCCTGATCACTGGCATGACCCTCCAATATTCTTGAGCCTGAATCATCTGTTAGTTTACCTCCTCCTCACTGTACTAGGCCCACCATTACCTAGCAAAACCCAATTCATTGAACAAAAATGATAAGAGTGTCATCTCTGCCTACCTGGACCATTATTTGTGTCATGCTCTTTACCTTTTCTGGCCTATGTAAAAGTGAGGCCACAACCACAAACCTATACACTGGTCAGAACTTACTCAACGTCTATGGCCCAACAACCTCTTCCCTCAACTGGAATAATACTGTTTTCCCTCACTATCGGGGGTTAGCCGGTACTTTTATACAACAGCATAGCCCTGTCATACTATGCATGATGGACCTCATCCACATGTTCAACAAGCTAGAGTGTACAATTACAATGAGCATCTCCCAAAGAAGAAAGGTATCAATCCACAAAAAGCAGCTTCTGATTCATGTCAAAAGACTGATTCTACTGCTACTTCTCCTCTCTGACAACATACACCCTAACCCTGGTCATCCTCATTCCTTTTTTGCCCCTAGGAAAAATTATGGAGCTCTTACTTTCACTTCCATTGACATCTGCAGCCTTCTTCCTAAAATCGACAGCCTGCATGTATGAGTCACCCATCATAATCCAGATGTCCTTTCAATTGTAGAAACCTGGCTTTCTCTGAAGATACCTAACAATGCCATCTCTATAACAGGCTACACAGTATTTGGGTAAGATCAGCTCACTAAACATGGAGGTGGCAGTGCACTTTACCTGAAGGACTGTCTTCAGGCTTTTGCCCTCCCCGTACCTAATTGCAGTGATACTATTCAAATGCTGGCCATTAAGCTGCTACTTGGAGTACATAATAAAGCACTCTCTGTGGTCTCATTTTATATCCCACCTAAAGAGACTGCAGCAGGCATTGTCTCACTTCTGGACTGCTTAAACAGCTTTAGCTTTACCTCCAAGATCATAATGCTTGGCAACTTCAGTGTCAACTGGCTCTCCCAGGATGCTGTACATATCAAAGATGCTTTCTCTGCTAACAACATTTCACAGCTGGTTAAAGATCCCACAAGAAGGGACTATAAGTCTGGGTAACAAACCCTGATAGACTAGGTGCTTTCAGATTGACCAGAACATATTACAGACACCACCATTCTCCCCAATACCCATAGTGACCACTCCCCTATCAAGTTCCCCTGGTCTAACAAGTTCAGTAAGCCACCTACAAGAACAATTACCAACTGGGTGCTCATCCCTGGTCACCTTGAGCAGCTGAAATCTGATCTCAGATGAATGGACTGGGCCAAGCTCCTCATGGCATGTGATGAAGACATAGCTCTTGAACATTTTATTAGCCAATTTAATGCTGTTTGGGACAAGCATGCTGCAATAAAAAGACATGTCAAATTAAAGGGAACACAACCTCTGGATCTCCCCCTTCCTAATTGAACTACTGAATTACCCCTTCCAACATTCAGGCTTGCAAAAAAGCAAGGAATGAATGTACAAGGGCAATTTGAGATGCACAAGGGCAGTACTATAAAGAAGACCTCACCAGCTCATGGAACAACTCCAGGACCTTCTGTAACAACCTTCAGGACATTACTGGCAAAGACCTGAAATCTGCCCCGACCATGCTCACAATCTATGGAAATCTTATTGTGGATCCTCACACCATAGTCAATGCATTCAACCATGTTTTTACTGACCTAAGTAGCATTCTTCCTGCTGATTACTTTGACTTTTCTCTGGAAAATATCCACTAAGGCTTCTCTGACCATCTACAATTCCACTTTAAGGAAATATCAGTAGGGGAGGCACAGAAATACCTTGCCAAGGTGCTTGATAAGTCAAGATACAGTGGTGATGAACCAGATCTCAAGTTTATCAGCCTTGCACTGGAGGAGATCTTCATTCCCATTACTGAAATATTCAACCTGTCCCTTTGCCTCTCTCAGTTCACTCAACAATGTAAAGCTGCAATTGTGTCCCAAGTGCTTAAGAGTGGTGATAAGGCCTTGCCTGGTAACTACAGGCTGATCTCCATCCTCCCCCCACTTTCAGAGGCCCTAGAGTGAATAGTAGCTGACCAGCATGTTGAATGTATGGAACAATATCAGCTCCAGTGCTCCCAACAGCATGGGTTTAGAGAGGGGCACAGAATCATTACTGTACTACTGGAATTCACTGGCTTCATTCACCACTCTCTGGATCAAGGCCACATGGTTGGTGCAACACTCATTGATTTAACCAAGACCTATGATACTGTTAACCATTCCCTCCTTATAGATCAACTAACTGGTATCAGGCTCTCCACAGAAACCATGAAATGGTTCAACAGTTACCTTAGATGCCGTTCACAGCAGGTAAAAATAGGTGATGTACTTTCTGACAGGAAACTGGTCCATGCAGGTGTTCCATAATGATCCATCCTTAGACAGCTCTCATTTAGTATCTTCCTTAACAAACTTCCAGAATCTTGTCATGGTCAAATCATCTTATATGCCGATGATGCAGTTATTTTTACCAGTAACCCCCCTCCTCATCTCCTTCAGGAACATCTTCAACTAGGATTTTCAGCCACTGAGAAATGGTTTGCTCAGTATAAGCTAGTAATGAACTACAAAAGGACGAAGACTATGATGTTCTCTAGCTCTCAAAGTAAACACAAGGCCACCCCCTTAACATCACCTGTGCCAAGAGAGCTCCCCTAAAACTTGTATAAAACTTCAAATACCTCGGCATCTCAGTAGACTCTACCCTGTCATATGCCCACCATATTTACATCACCACCAAAGCAATCAACATGTGTTTAGGGCTTCTATACAGGCACAAGCATAACCTGACCCCTGAAGCCTTGAATCTGGCCATAAACAGTTCCATTGTTTCACTCATAGATTATGGTTTAGTTGCTTATGGTTCTGCCATCAACACTGCCCTTCACCAGATCAAAACAGCATAAAATAAAGCTTGTCATCTTCTCACTGGTGCTGAATGCCTTACGCACACCTGTGCTGTGTACTCCCAGGCTGGCTGGTTGCAGTTTAATGGTAGACTCAAGTATCAAACCTGTTTTCTGACAAGGAAAATTAGCTCAGGCATGATGCCTTCAGGGGTTCAAAACCTTCTTACTCCTTACTGGATTGCAAGAGGTACCACAAGCTCTGAAAACAAGCTCTTCAAAATCCCGCACTGCAGGATGGCCCTTTGTCAACTTGCATTTACCTACAGGGCTCCACTCTGGCTCAGATCCCTGCACACAGATATAACCTCCTCAACCATTCTTGGATCCTTTAAACACAACGTTAGGAACCAGCTTATCACTTGCACCTCCTGTGACTGCTTCCAAGAGGTCCCATCCTAGCCCTGGGCCCGAGACAGCAATTGTAGCCAGCAAAATCCTGCTGCCTCACCTGGTGATTCTCAGTCACCTTAGCACTTATCCTCATCTACTTTACTCTCTTTCCACCTTTGCTCAATCAATTCTCCCCCTTTCTATTCTTCTCCTTGGTGCACTTTACCACCACTCCACCCCTTTATACTTATCCCTCCCCTTATCCCACTTGCTTACTCATCCAAGATAAGGCTACTTAGGCTGCATCCCTTTCTTCATAATATTAGCCATATGTTTAGGTTTAGTAGTTAACACCCCACCACTTTAAACTTATCCCTCCCCTTAACCCACTCGCTTACTCATCCAAGACAAGGCTACATAGGCTGCATCCCTTTCTTCACAATATTCTCCCTATCTTAGGTTTAGTACTTAACATATGATGCAGTCACCTTAACCATGTGGCCAAGTGTTTTTATTCTCATGTCATTGACAAAACATGCTCTCATGCTTGTCTTATATTCTTCCTCATTGCAATCACCTCAACATGACTGTTTGCTGTTGACATTGTACCTGCTATCTGACTATGTAATCTTATGACATGGAACCTATGTAAAGAGCTTCTGTTCAAAGGTATTCATCCAAGATTTTAATAAATAAATAAATAAGTACATAATATTCCCCTGAGGGCCACAACTTGACAAAAGTGTTAGTCAAGTGTTAGTCAAATGGGCAGAGTTCTAATATCTCTACTTGGGTAAAATCTACTGAAAATGTGTCAATGGCAGGATCAAATGTGACTGGGATGGGAGATACATGTTCCCCACAAAAACAGGAAGTGCTTTACTGGACTTTGTGCCTGTTGATATATTCCATTTTTCATACGTGTCTAGTTTGGTTATTAAATATTGCCAGGACAGAAACCACTTTCCTATAAGTTTGTGGCTAAATCTTAACCAATCTTTACCTAGGTATTTTTGTGCCTATGATCCAGGGATGGCTAAGAAAGATATGTTGATGTATAATATAAAGAAAACAAGATGAACACATATATCACCAGATCTAATGAATGATTATTTGTCAACTATTTTAAAAAATCAAGTAAAACCCCAGGACAATGTAATTAGTAATTCAACTGATTAGTTTTTTGTGTGTATACAAATAGTTTAGATAGGCTTCTTAATTTTCTTGCCAGAGATTAGGAGACACAAATCAGGACTACAGTACTTAATATTAGGAATAAATAGTTTGACAAAGAAGGTATGGCAATGAAAAAAGTGGTGCAACAAATTGAGAGAAATACTTGGAGATATCTGAACCCTGAATATTAAAAAACACTATTCATTCCTATAGTGGAAATACTATAGGGAGTTGATAAAAAAAAATAAAAAAAAGGATTACAATATGCAGTTTTGGAGCCAATTGCAGCATGCTAGTCAACCAAAAGATGGTAAACTTTTGGGGAAATGATCACAGAAGGTACTAACAACAGAAATAGAAATATTTTGGCAACAATTGACAGTAAGGAATGTGAAAATTTCTTCAGGGAAAAATATAAGATTATTACTCAGGCTTCCATTCTGAAGGAAATGGGTGCTCTAATAGAAGATGTCAATTTAAGCCAAGTTAACACTGAGGAATAACCACTTAGAATAACCACAGGGGAAATTATGTCAGCTATAAATGCACAAATAAATAATAAAGCCCCTGGCATTGATCATATACCAGCTAAAGTACACTTGGCAGTACCTGAATTATGGGCAAACATTTTTTTACCTATGTTTAATTATATTTTGTTTAACGTACAACTGCCTGCCAATTAGCATATGGAAGTAATTGTACACCTATTGAAAAGAGGTGGTTCACAGGACCCATCTAACTATAGTCTGAAAAGTCTTCTGTGTACTGGACTTAACATTTTTACAAGAATAATTTTAGCCAGATTAGAAGACTGGGAAACAGCAGCAACAACAACAAAAAAAAATTCTAGGGATACCAATTTAGATTTAGAAAGAGCAAGGGAACCTGCAATTGTTTACTTATTATAATGTCTCTGTGGAGTAAATATGTTATGGGCAAGAAGCAAAACCTATATTTGCCCTTTTTGGATCTGAATAGTAACTTTGACAGCATTGATAGGCTCACCTTATGGAAGATCCTACGGAAACTGTATATTAATAATCAACTTCTTGGGGTGTTAAAATGAATACACAAAAGTAACATGGCACATTTTAGAGTAGGTACTGATGATATGTTGTCTAAAAATATTAAATATTAATAATGAGCAAGCAGTAAGGCAGGGATGCCTCTTAGGACCATTTTTATTCAGCAAGACTTTGCAGAAGGTGGGTATGTTTGCACCGATGCTGGGTAATATTTACATGCAAGTGCTAGGCTATACAGATAATATCATTCTTATTTCTCAGACTCTGGCAGGACTTAAGAAAGCTGTATGTTGTGCTATTAAGCACTTTGCTACTTTGAAACTTGACATAAGTCAAAATGTTTTGGTTATGTGTTTAGGCAATCAAAAATTGTAGATGCAGTATGGAAAGTAGACCAAATTCTTTTCAATGCAACCCATGACTATAAAGTTCTTGGTGTGCTATTAGATAAAAAAAAAAGATGTTGGAGCACTGAGTTGGAGGAGACAAAGAGGAAGGCTATGAAACCTAGCAAATGAATACTCAGATTTGGACATCAATTTTCAAGTAATTTGTATATAACCCTACAAAAAATCATCAAGCCATAGATCAATAGCCAAGTTTTATTGACTAGTTTCAGCCAGCTCCCAACTGATGACCATGCCCTTTGGCTGCAATTCCTGCTCTCTCCAACTTCGCTCCTTATGTTTATCTTCATCTTCCACCCTCCCTCCTACTTATCCCTCTGTTACTCTGTGTTCCCATGTATACATTCTACTTATTCTAGCTACTGTATTGCTCTACCATTGTAACCTAATACAGTATGCCAACCTATTTATTGTTTTGTTCCTATTTCTGTAACTTGTATTTGTTGTCTGATGCGGAACCTTTGTAAAAGGCATGGCGCCTACTCCCTAAGGAAATCCGACCTTTTCCTACTAGATGTTCCCAGGACACGTACCACAGATGGCCAAAGAGCTGTCTCATATGCCCTCCCAAACATTTGGAACCAACTACAAACCATGCTGAAGCTAATCAGCATTGTATCAATTAACTCCTACAAAACACTAGCTATTTCTAAATTAAAAGACATATGTAGGTGCAACTAGGCCCCCAATGCCAAGCCAACTTCCTAGGTACCAACTGGCCCTCTACTTATTAAGCTGAAATGTGCTGCATAATTTAGGGCAAGGTTAAAGATGGAATGTACTGCATACATAGCATAAGGACTTCTATTGTGTATACCTCTTCTATTATATATTTTTTCTTTGTTGTTTTACATTTTATATATCCTGTCTATGTAATTGTGAACTGCATGTGTATGTGCCTTAGGACCTTCTTGTGAATGAGTTTGCTCAACGGAGTCTTTCCTGCAATAAACTTGAACTATTTCAAAAGAGCCTGGCTCAAAGGTACTTGTAATCCTAGTTGTAATAAAATAAAAAAATAAAAAAGTGTTTGCCTCTGAAATCTAGGGTATGTTGTGTAAAAAATTTTTTTATTTATTTTATTTATTTATTTATTTATTGAGATATTCAGAAAGACCTTTGAGTCAGAGACTCATTTACAAAGGCTCCACGTCATACATAAATTGCACTAGGATGAGAACTTAAGATACAGACATACAGCACATTACAAGTAACATTAATAAAAAACAGGTTACATGGTTGTTTCATTGAGGGCTAACAGTGAATTAGGTATTTTAGCACAGCCAGTAGAAAAAAACAAAAGATGACAGAGATTCTGTAGGAGGCTGATTGTCTTGTTTCATAGATGCATTATAGGTACATTGATCTGCTATTAGTTTGTTTGCGAGGAGGCAAGGCAGATCAGGTATCAATGGCAGTCACAACAATTTGATGCCAGCAGGTATTCCCTTAGCTTTGATTTATATGAACCCAGCCTTTTTTTGACCGTTATGTGGATAGGGAGAGAGTTTGTCAAGGATGGGGCCCTGAAACTGAAGGTGCATTGGTATTTGGAGGTCTGGCCATGGGGTACCCATAGTAGCTGCTTGCTAGTGCTATGGGTTGTTTTGCCTTGTGGTGTTGGGAGGATAATTTGGTGCAGGGAGGGTGGGGTGAGGCCTAGTAATACCTTTTTGGTCATAAGACAGGTGTGGTACCTGATTCTGCTATCCAGGTTTAGCCATTTTGTGCTGCTGTAAAGGGAGCAGGAGTGAGTGGACAGATGACATCCTAGGATGAGGCGGCAGGCTTTGTTGAGCACAAGCTGGAGTCTACTTAGGGTTGTGGAGGGCACGGCACTGTATATTAGGATGCCGAAGTGTAGCAGGGAGAGGATTGAGGAGTTTACAGTAAGCTGTAGAGCTTCAGGGGTGAGGCAGTGTTTGTACCGGTAGAGTACACCTAGCCTGGAGCTAAGGGTGGTTGTTAGGTATAGGACATGGTGATTAAAGCTGAGGGCGGGGTCTAATGTGATACCTAAGTATTTAAAGCTGTAAACTTGTTCTAGGGGATCTGATTTGCAGTGAGAAATTTGGGGCACAGGTTTTTGTGAGGGTTCTGAGGGTGGGTGAATATCATGACTTTAGTCTTATTATAGTTGATAATAAGATGCTGGGTGGTGAGCCAGTCTTCAATTTCACGGAAGGAGCACTGGAGGGTTTGGTGGAGTTTGAGGGGGGCCGGGTCGGAGGTGAACAAGACTGCATCATCCGCATAAAGGAGCAGATTTCTGGGGCATGAGGATGGGAGGGAGTTGAGGTATAGGCTGAAACATAGGGGGCCAAGTATGGAGCCCTGTGGGACACCAGATCAGATTGGGAGGCGGGGTGATAGGACAGGGCCTACCTTGACTATCTGCATTCTATCTGAGAGATAACTGGAGAACCAATTTATGGTGTCATCGGAGAAGCCAGTGTAGGCCAGGGTGTTTAGTAAGAGGGCATGGTTTACTGTATCGAATGCTTTAGATAGGTCCACGAAGATGGCACCAGTGAGGTGGCCATGGTCCAGGGCTGAGTGGACATGTGAGGTAAATTCAAGGAGGGCGGTAGTGGTGCTGTGGCCCTTTCAAAAACCATGTTGCTGTCTGGAAAGATCTGAGATCAAAAACCTTGAAGCAACTCAAAATATAGCTGTTAGGAAAATACTAATGCTACCGTTGGATACCCCAACAGCATTCCTACATGATGAAGTAACTATCCTATCACTGCAATGCAAAATTCTTATAAGAACAATTAGATGGTGGAATAAAATAATTAAAACTGGTCTTGATCTAATACTGCACAACACTTGGCTAGAGGCCAGAATATATACTGACTGGATTAAATTGTTTTACAGTTTGGATTATGTTGCCAACAGAGTGAGAATGCCTAGCATACAGGATGCTTATAGTCAAGTATATTACATAACATGCTAATGAAGTAGAGAATCAATTGAAGGATAATTACTTTCAGTTAATACATGGAAAACTGTCATGTATTTCAGGTCTGCCATTATACAGAGAAGGTAATTTGTTTAGAAAAGCAGAAGTACATTTAGGCTTTTATGACAATATTAAATTTAGATCCACTCTGTGTAAATCTAGACTGGGGCCCATTTTCAAAGACCCTTTAAAGCAACACAATTTGCAGCACTCTAAAGCTTATGGAAAACCTGAATTGCGGTAGGAACCTTGCAGCAGATTTGATATCTACCTGGTGCCTGCACCAATCTCACCGGGTGTGCTGCAGAATGCAAGACGTGCCAATGACCTGGCCACATCTGTGTGATTTGGTGCAAGTATCAAGCACCCCCTGCCCAGCACAACCATAGAGGAGCCAAGATGATGGAGAAGGGGAGAATTAGTAGGCAGGGGGATGCCAGTGGTGTACCATGGGCCAGGGAGTTGGTATTGTGGATGTTGGGGAGATTATCTGATGCAAAAGTGTATGGTCTCTGAGCACACTTTGAGGTGCTGGTGCCCTATAGTAAAATACAATAAAATGCACTGCACTTGCAGTATGTCCACCACATCCTCAATATGACCCACAATAAAGCAGAACACCAGCCCTGATTGTGTAGGACCCCTGATTCCCGATATTCCCAATGTTGCTGCTGCAAATATCCTCCCAGGAGGTTTGGCAGACTGCACTCCCCCACACCACCCCCCAAGATCACCCATTGTATAATATTTATTAATTATGCCTGGTGGTCCAATCGGCCCCTGTCCCCCCAACCTGTCAGGTATTGTCCCATGACCCTACACCTCCCCAATCCTAAAATGAAGCTGGCAGCCAGCACAGCTCTCCTCATACCACCATGGCTGGCTGTCAGCTAGGATTGCATGGACCGTGTACTCTATACAGTACGCTCAGTGAATGACAGCTGTCATTCACTGAGCTCTACTTTATACATTATGTGGTCTATGCAATACCAGTCGGTGGCCAGCTTCAGTGGTGTGAGGAGAGCTGTGCTTCCTGCAGGCTTCTTTTTGGCATTGAGGGGTGAAGGGTGGTGGTAAAATACCTGATGGGGTGGGGGACAGGGGGTCTACTGGACCAACCAGGCATAATTATAAAATGTTATACAAAGTTGATAATGGGGAAGTGGGATGGGGAGGGCAGTTCACCAAACCTACTGGCAGGGTATTTGCAGCAGCATTGGGGAGATCAGGGATCAGGGGTCCTACACAATCAGGACTTGGGTCTGCTATATTATGGGTGACATTGGGGATTGGTGGGGGACATATGTGAAGTGATTTTCATTGTATTTTATTATACAGCACCAGCATCCTGATGGGTGCTAACATACCATACATTTTGCATCGGACAATCTCCCCAATGCCCACAATGTCAACTCCCTGGACACTGGTACCCCCCAGACACTCCTGTAGGAACCCATCCCACCAGCACAAACCACTTGGACCAGCTCCTTGCTAGTACAAGTGGTCATCCTAGCTGCAGCCATGGTGGGGCTTTGAAAATCCTGGAAAAGGGGATGTTGTAGCCTCACCATGGTGCTAGCCCTCTTGTGTCCTGGTACACCTGGTTGTGTGGTGCAACCTATGACACAGGGGACTTTGCCACAGCTGCATCTGAATTGGATGCAGGCTGCCATAGAAAATCACATTTGATGCAAGTTGTGATGCAAGTCATCACTCGCATCAAACTCTTTGGACACAAACCCCTTGTGTCCCTCTAAGCCCTTTGAAAATCAGGCCCCAGGCATTCTAGAGACTGGTCAAGCATTACACTGGAAAGCAAATGTGAATAATAGCAACATTTATTGCAAATGTGATAATAATACAAGACTGAATACATAACACTTACTATTAGGCTGCCCTCTCTTAGCTTCTGTTCCTAGAAGATGGTTAGAGCCTTGTGGTTTATAAAAAAGGCTACACCATATAATAGAGACAACGTTGTTAAATATGATTTATTCTCTTCACTTAAACCAGTGATCTTTGCAATTGCAAATTTTGATCATTATGCATTGTGTGCATTTACAAATAAGTAGTAATTGTGTATTTGGATAACTCATATTTATTTTCACTTTTTTATCTTAACTGACTGCATGAGTTTTGAGATTTACTGTGAACCTCTATATTTATTTTTTTAATATTTTTTTATGATACAACATCTGTTACAGTAGATACACACTTTTGTAATAAATTTGAACTCCAACTTGACTTGGAGGAGACACTGTTCAGTGGATGTGACAAGGTTTCCAAGGCTGGCAGGATTGTGGCTAGTCAGAGCAGATCAGATAACGTTTTATTGTTCAGTAATAAATGGATCATTACAGCTCTAGCAAAATATTATACATATTTCATAAATACACACTTCAGCACAATACGCATTATAAAACTTTTTAAAATTTTAGAGTTTATAAAGTGTACTGCAATTACTAATGATTTCCTCTTAAATTACAAGCCGTTATTGATTTTCATGTCATTATTGTTTTTATCTTTCTTATTTTTTGTATCGCTACAAAGAAAAACATTGCCACTCTACTTACTATAAAATCATCTTCTGTAGTTAATAAAATGCTAATCAACATGAGTTAATCACAACTTTGCAGGGAATTTAAAATTGGGCCTAGTCGTTTCTTTCTCATCTCCTTATACCAGGAACACTTAAGCATTATGTGTATCAGATATTCTTTCTCTCCACTCCCCCCCCCACCACCACCACCACAAAAACAGTGTTTTTGTATGGGATCTTGAAGTTTATTGAATCTGGCATGCAGTACATTTTACTCAAAAAAGTCAACTCCAAAACTCACATGTATTTTCCTTAATTTTGGGTCTCCAGAAAATCTAAATAATATCTATACTTATGTAAAAGATCATTTGTACTATACCATACTGAGAATCTTGATCTACTTAATCTTTCTAAATCATCCTTTTTATACTTTTTTTACAAGTAAACTCTTAATATATCCTTTATATTGATGTGATATTGTAAAATTATTATATGTGATATCAAGAAGTGCTTTTAAACCCACTATTGATAAAATTCTTTCCACCTTTAGTAGCCAGGGTGATTTCCAGCAACTACTGTTTTGCCAGAATTTCTTTTCATACAAATATCTACTAGCTATTCTATCTTTTGGCAATTTACTAACCCTTAACCAAAAATTTATTAAACGTGGTTCGGCCAGTGCTAGTATTTTGGCCAAACCCTGTTCTGACTGGACATAAGGAGCAGGGATTGTTTTTGGAAAACCCAAAGATAATCTAAGAAGACATATTATTGGTTTTTCAACTTTCTCAATATATTTATGGTCCCAAAGCTCAGTCCCATACAGTAGTTGAGCATTATTTGTAGAGATGCAGAGAAATAAAATTTCACTGGTGAAATTGTGGTGAATTTGTGAATTTTGCCACTCAAAAATGTTGCAAAATTCATGGATTTTGCCAATGAATGTTGCAGGTGCAATATTCCACCTGCAAAATCATGAATTTCACCTGTGAAATGTGGAATTTTACCAGTGAGCCACAGAATTTCACCTGAGAGTGGCAAAATTCCACTGCCCACAGTGAAATTCCACATTTAGCTGTCAAAATTTGCGATTTCACTGGTGGAATTTTGCACAGTGAAATATATTGTGAAATGTGCAACTTTTGCAAAATAGTTCACATAGTGAAATTCACAGATTTCACACATCTGTAATTATATTTGGCTTCAATAGCCTTTAAGAGGGGTCTAATAGAAAGTACCTCAAATTGTATATTAAATCTTCTGAGGGTTAAAAAGGTATTAGTTACCTTCCTCAAAAATGTGTTACAGTGGTATTTCCATGAAAGTTGTTATGAAAAAAATATGCCCCAAGTCTGAATAGTCATGAGTTATCTGTGATTGTGCTGAATTAATTAACCATTTACTGGCATACTTTTTAATTTAAAAAAAAATCATGATTTTGGATCTATCCATATTTATCTTTAAACTACTATTTCCTGCAAATGACTGTAGTATATCCAATTTGTTTTGAAGACCTGATGACGATAAAGATAAGATAACCACGTTGTCTGTATATGCTAGTGCCCAACAATGAACAAAACCTATTTTTGGAGAATCAGTTTGCAATGAATCATGAATTACAAGTAGCTGATTAATGTACATTGCAAACAATGTGGTGGCAAATATGTACTGTACCCTTGTCGCACCCCTATGTTTGTTATGAATTGTTTGGCTAAGTTTCTCGAAAGATCTATTCTAACCTGTGCCCATGTATTTAAGTATAACAAATGTATTGCATTTATAATTATTGGAGATATACCCCATGCTGCCATGGAGTCCCATAATTTACTTCTTTTAGAGCAAGAGCTAAGTTCATTTATCTGTCTGGGTCCAAAAGGTTTGATAATTGGTTGTCATGTAAAAAAGTGTGTAGAATTCAGATTTACAACTCTTATTCATCCATAGTTATACGTTTTCTTGGAAAATGCACTTTCTTAAAAATAACTAAAAGTTCTACATTTATGTAGTAGACTCTGTATACTTATTTATTTAATTTATCTAATTTATTTAATAGGCTTGGTTTACTTAGTTATTAATTTAATTTATTTAATGTTTCAGATATGGCTAGCAAGACTTCTCACAAACCACAGAGGCAATGCATTCTATACACTGATTCAGGAGTTAGCAAAGACCATGGAGACCCGCTTCCTTTTGATGATGTTCATTGGGAGAAAGTAGTTGATGCAAAGGAAAGGTGTTTTAGTCAAACTCTGTCAAAGTTCAACATGGTGTATCTTGAATTGCCTGAATATTACTACAGCAGCAATGGGTATCATTATAACTGCTACAAGAATTTCACTACATATTAGAGATCCAGTAAACATGGTATCCAGTGAGAAGGGTGACTGCTATTGAGAGCTTACAAAAATAGGAACTCAATAGTGGCACCTGTTCTCAGGGCTAGTGGACAGGGGGGTGAATGTGGGTATCTGAGACATCCTGTTACTATATGTATACATGAGCATGGGGGGGAGCAAGTACGGAATGCGACAGGCAGAAGAGGAGGGAGGGTTTGAGAGGTGTAGCTTGATGGTGGGTTTCCAAGCTGGCTGTGTGGTGTGGTGGCTTCATGGCAGGCTATGGTTGGGAGGGTGCCGGGTTCGGTATTTTGGGATTTCTGCACCTGTCTGTGGATTTAATTTTTTTTTTCATCCACCCTGACATGCACCCCCCCTGGAGTTGAGAATCTTTAGTAGGGGATGCAGTGGGTGAAGGCTTCCATTGGGGGTGGGTGTGGGGCGCTCAGCCCCTCACATAAACAAAACAAGTGAATTTCCCAGCACCCTTTTGCTGTGCATTGGGAGTGTACATCGGTGAAATTGATTTTTTCTGATGTAGATTTGCACTAACGACAATTGCCTTTCCACTATCGTCGTTATCACATAGACACGGTAAACATGCAGCAGATGAAACTTTAAAAAAAGACGTCATAGAGAGTTTTCCACAAAAATTGCTTCGCTCCCAAGTTCATAGTGTTCTATCTAAATCTGCAGCATCTACATTAGGCATATTCCCAAATGCATGTATATTTTGCAAATCATACAAGAAAAGGAGTCCTGAGGAGTCAAAGTAGACTTTTAAATAACCTATAACATGTGTAACTTATGGGGCAGCCGACAGCATAAAAAATGCAGCAAAAGAAATGGACGATCGACAAATGGATATGATGGTAGGTAGTTCTGATCTCATAGCCAAAGAAGTGAAGTACCACAACAGCTGTAAGAACAAGTATGTAAAAAAAGCAGAATGAATAAAGGGCACAGGTACAAAATGTGAATACAGGCAGTTGAGGGACAGTCACCAGGTTGCCTTATCCAGATTTGTTAAGAATGTGCAGTGCATCATTGTTAATGGAATGCAAGAAGAATCATTGCTATCTCTACACAAAAGGTACATGGACATTCTTATGGAGTGTAGTGGGCATGAAACAAATTATGATCCACAGAGCTTGCAGTCAAAACTGGCAGATTACTTCAAAAATGGTATCATATTTGATACCAAAAGTAGAAAAGTGGGTACAATCATCAGGTCTGCTAAGAAACAGGCTGACTAGAGGGAAGCACAAGCAGATCAACACATAAGAGAACAGTTGTTGGAACTCCTAAAGGTACAGCCTCGTAATAAAACCAAAGTTAAAGACTTAATAGAAGAAAATGTAAAACTGCAACCCATTCTTCAGACATTCCTATGTACTGTACTCACGGATTCATCAAAAGTGGTCAGTGAATGACAGGAGAGGGTACCTCAATCTACTGCAGATGACATAGTGTTTGCAGTTTCAAGGGGAATACTCAAACCACAAAAACATCTCTTGTTGGGCATGGGTATCAAATCCATGACAGGCAGTAAGAAAGTTTTAACTATTTTGAACAGGTTTGGTCACTGTGTCAGCTACCATGTTGTGGAGGAACTTGAAACTGCAGTCGCAACCAATATAATGGAGAAGAATATGGCTACACCAGATGGATTGGTCATATAGCCAGGTTTAGCAACTGCTTTCACTTTCGACAGTTATGGTGAGATGGCCGAGACACTTGACGAGCATGACACTTTGCATGACACTGTGGATATAGCATACCAAAACATGCCATCCAGTACTGAGAAGACAGCTGTATCTAAAGAAAGGTCTGAAGAAGCTATGACAAGAAATGAAACACACCCCGATGCTGTAAATGCCACTGTGGTTGATGCCAAGTTCTTGATCAGAAATCTTACAAACCTGCCAGGAACATTCCATGGTGGGGCAAAAACCATCCTGTCTCTTGTTTGCTGTACTTCTGCAAATTAAGTCCACCTTGTATGTGATTATTAAAAGTCATGATTGATCAAAGATCTTGAACAGGAGAAGAGAGGGAAGAATAGCATCGCTACACTCTCCTATCACATAATTGGTCCTGACCAAAGCCGACTAAGATACTTTACTGGCTCCCTGTCTTCATCTTCATTCAAGACTGCACCCCTAGGTTTTCTAGCTACAGCATAGAATTCTGATGTGTACTTTGAAGTTCCAGGTGATAAAAAGCTCATGTATGCAGTAGGAGAAAGGTGTTACTCATACAAAGTGGAAGCTGGGCATATGCTCAGAATAGAGTGCAAGGCCCTAAAAAGCAAACATATAGAAGCAGACACAAGAATCATGCAACACATACACTACATTTGCAGTCAAAATGTTGGTGAAGATGTGCAGGTAGTGGTCGGGGAAGATGATACTGATATTATGGTCATTCTGTCCTATCACACAAGTCTAAATGATAATCTCAAACTGCACATGGACGTTGGCCATTCAGGGAATAACACAAGAAGATTCATAGATGTATTCCATTTGTCAGCAGAGTTAGGCAGAAGTGTGTGTGCAGCTCTACCACGTCTCCATTCACTAACAGGGTGTGACCATTCACCAGCATTCAAAGGCAAGGGGAAGGTGCGACCTCTAACTATTATGGAAAAGAATACAGAGTACACACAGGCATTTGGAAAACTGGGATGTCCACACTTGTCTAAAGAAACTGAGGATACAATTGAGAGATTTGTGTGTACCTTGTATGGACAGAAAGTAGAGTGGCAACAAAGCCCGCTACAGTATGTTCAACGTCAAGTATTGACCGAATGAGAATGATACACCCTTAGAAAACATCAAAGGAGCAGATGCAAGCTCGCTGCCACCATGCAAATCAACACAGAAAAAAAAAACACATCTGCCATGCAAAGTATGAACATATAAAAAAGCCAACAGATACAGCCCATTCGGTCTATCTAGTCTGCTCGAGTGTGTAGCACTTCAGTCCGTTACACTGCAGTTGCCCCCCCTCCCTCATATGCCCTCCCCCATCTTGCACCCCTTCCAGTTTGTACCCTCCCCTTGAATCTGTCCCATCCCCTCTTGAAGCCCCCAACACTCTGCAGTGATATGACTTCCTCTGGAAGAGCGTTCCACCCTGCCACCACCCTTTCTTTGAAATAGTGCCTCATCCATTCCCTCTTGAACCTGTCCCCTTTGAACTTCATAGAGTGTCCCCTGGTTTCTCTTCCACCCTTCAGACTAAACATACACCTGGTGTCTACTCTGTTCAAACCATTCAGGTACTTGAAGGTCTCAATCATGTTCCCTTTGTCCCTTCTTTCCTCCAGGGTATACATATTGAGCTCTCTCAGTCTCTCCTCATATGGTCTGTCCCCCAAACCCAGGTTCATTTTTGTTGCCCTGTGCTGTACCCCCTTCAGTAGTTTGATGTCCCTTTTCAAGCAGGGGCACCAGAATTGCATGCAGTACTCAAGGTGTGGTCTCACCAGTGACCTGTGCAGGGGCAAGATGACCTCCCCACTACCTTCTGCTGTCTACCTTGTAGACAGTTCTTGATCCCCCTTGCTATGCAACCTAGCATCCTGTTTGCCTTCACTGCTGCCTTCCTGCACTGAGCAGAGTGGTTCATCTCCCCAGGTTACCAGCACTCCCAGAGCCTTCTCCTCCTTGGATTTTGTTAATGGGACACCCTCCAGCCAGTAATTGTGTTCTGGGTTCTTGCCTTCTAAATGCATCACTGTGCACTTCTTGGGGCAGAAACCAAGCTTTCAAGTGTGAGACCATTCCACCAGTTTTGCCAAATCCTCCTGAAGTACTTTTGCTCCCTCCCCCATCTACCTAGGCACAGATCTTTGTCTCATCTGCGAAGAGACTGATTTTGCTCTTAATCCCTACTCTAATGTCGGCTATGAAAATGTTAAACAGAACTGGTCCCAGCTCCAAGCCCAGTGGTACACCACTTGTTATTGCCCAGGGTTCAGATGCCTCCCCCCTCACTACTACCTTCTGCTGTCTACCTTGTAGACAGTTCTTGATCCATTTGAACAGTTTCTTCCCTGCTCCCAGACTCTTCAATTTGCAGGTCAGCCTACCATGTGGCACCGAGTCAAAGGCCTTGCTGAAATCCAGGTAGAGGACATCCACTGCATGTCCCCTGTCCAGTGCCTCATAACCCGGTCATAAAAATCAACTAAGTTGATCTGGCAGAATCTGCCTGAGACAAACCCATGCTGCCTGCTGTCCTGGAGGTTGTTATCCTCAAGAAATTGCACTGGCCTTTCCTTGAGGATTGTCTACATCAGTTTTCCCACAATTCCAGTAAGGCTTAACGATCTGTAGTTCCCCAGTTCATCCTTGGGCCCACTCTTATGGGCTGGTACTACCTGTGCTTCCCTCCAGTCCCTGGACACACACCCTGAGTTCAAAGAGGTATTGCACGGGTCTGCCAGTGGCCCTGCCAGTACCTCTGCTAACTCTTTCAGCACCCTGGGGTGGACTCCATCTGGGCCAGGTGCCTTATCCACCTTCAGGGACTTAAGATCCTCCCTCACCCTTTCCACTGTGACTTCCCCATCCATGGTTGCTTCTCCCCCACCCTCTCCCACCTCACCCGTCCTCTCAGGTATGGGCCCTTCCCTCTCCTTGGTGAAGACTGAACGGAAGTATTCATTAAGTATTTCTGCCTGCTCAGCCCCCTTTTCTATCCACCCACTTCCCCTCCTGATCCTAACAATTTGATCCTTGTTCTTCCTCTTCTTTCTGATATATCTGAAGAAATCCTTTTCCCCCTCTTTGATCCCCTATGCTAACTTTCGTTTCTTAGCCACCTTTGCTGCCCTTACCACTCTGCTCACTTCTCTGGATTTCTTCACATATTCTTCTTTGTCTTCTGCCCTGTTGGATCACTTGTAGTGTAGGTCCAAAATGCATTCCTTTTTTCCCTCACCTTCCCCACTACCTCTCTACTCATTCAACTGAGTTTCCTGGTCCTGGCTTTCTTGCTATGGCTCTTGCCACAAGTTTTAGTGGCTTTAGCCAGTCCCGTCTTGATGACTGCCCATTTTTGTTCCCTGTCCATTTCTGGGTGGATGATTGCCATATGACTTTCCAGTATGTTTCCCATCTTGCCAAAGTCCACTGTTTTGAAGTCCAGGACATAGTTTTTGTAGTGGCTACTTCCCTACCCAAGTTAATTGAAAATCACACTGTGCAGTGGTCACTGCTTACTGGAGGTTGCTCCACCCTTACTTCCCTGACCTGATCCCCATCTTCCAGTACCAGATCTAGTACATTCCCCTCCCTCATTGGCTCCATTACTGTCTGGGTAAGGAAGCCATCCTGGAATGCATCCAGTAGGATCTGCTCCCTGGCACAATTGGTTGCTGAGATGCTGTATTCCACCCCGGTAGATTAAAGTCCCCAACAACCACTGTGCTCCCTTTGCCACTATGCCTAAGTACCTGCTCCTCCAGTTCCCTGTCAATGTCCTCCTTCTGAGCTGGAGGTCTATAAACAACCCCCAGATAGATCATGGTCCCATTCTGGCTGTGTAGTTGCAGCCAGATTACTTCTGACCTTCCCTCCTCCCCTTCCTTCCTATTACATCTGATCCCTTCCCTTACATAAATTGCAACCCTCCCACCTTCCCTTTATCTCTATCCCACTGGAAAAGTTTGTACCCTGGAATGGTTAGGTCCCAGTCATAGTACTTGGTTGCCCACTTCTCAGTAATGGCAGCTACATCCACCTCTCCCTCTGCCATCAATGCCTGCATCCCTGCCAACTTGTTCCATAGGATCCTAGCATTTAATGAAACCATTTTCCACACTGCACCTATCCTTCCTGCTTCTTACCCTTCACTCCAACCCCTATTTTGCCTAAGGTTGTGTCTATCTCTGTGGTGGGGGAAGGGCCACGGGACCACCTCTCCTGGTGATTTCCAGCTCCAATTCCCCCCCCACCTAGTTTAAATGACATTTCTAATTGATGAAATCCCCCAGCTTCTACTTCTGCTTCAACACCTGTGAACCTGCCCTTTTATTATATTTACATTTCATTGTTATGGAAAAAATGTGGACAATCCAGAAATGACGCTACTGAAGCAAAAGGACAATGGCTGGACCTATGAAGATGGCAAATACAATCCAATGTGGTTCACATGTGAAGTTGTACCACCACATGTACCACCAGCCTTAAGTGAACAATTGAACAAACATGACAACAATCCAAATGAAGAAGATCCCTTACAGAAATATAAGTATGCTGTGTACATGCAGAATGCATGCCACATACTTGATTGTGTAATGTTTGCATGTAGTTTGCATACACAAAGTGAACCTATGCAAACCAGGTCTAAAAAGACCATCAGTTTTACATGTTGCAAGTTTAACATGTGTGCAGCAGCTAATCTGGTGTGAATGTTTTCTATAAATCACATCAGGTTTGCATGTTGCATGCTTGACATGAGGGCAGCAGTTAAGCTGGTGTGAACATTATTTAAAAATCACATCAGGTTCACATGTTGCACGCTTGCCATGTTTGCAGCAACTAAGTTTCTGTTTCTCATACTACTGCTATCAATTAGAAGCATTAAATACCCTTTTCATTGATTTCCTCTTAAAATTAGGTAAACTAATTAATTCTGATCCTTTTGCAAGTTGTTTAATGGCTTTTGATTTTTGTCATTAAATTGCCATTAAGTTGTAAAATATTGCTTGTTTACTGCATTAAATGCCTAGGATATAGTCAGCCAACATCCACCATTCCAGATGTGCAAAGAGGGGCAACTGTGTAGTGAAGCCTGACCTTTTTGTTTTGGGCCATGTAAATCCCCTTATGCACATTTATTACTACAAGTGTGTTTCTCCATGACTGTTACAGAGCACTTACTTTCCCTTTGTCATTCTGTATGGAGTGTATACACTATGGCCATGCTCAGCACTCTTTATGCTGAGTAGAGTCTTGGAAGCATGCACCATACCTCATATTTTTTCACTGAAATGAGGGACATGGACACTCAAAATGAGGGACAACGAGGGGCACTAACCCTCACAATGATCAGGACACATACAGAAACATGGAGATACAGTACCTCAGAACACAGTGGAAACCATTGTATTTACTTGTACCGATGTTAGTCCCTGAGAATTAATTTTTACCATAAATCAGGGGTGCCATTTAGGTAGGGCAGAGGGGGGCAATTCCCCCCCACCACATTTATGTCTGGGATGTTCTTATGGTGTGGCAATAATGGCATTAAATTTGGATTTAATCTTTTGCACAATATGTGCCCCCCTGGCCTGTGTTGCACTCATGCTGCAGGTGCACTCCTGACTCAACTGTGTCTGTATTGTGCTGTCCACTCTGTCCATGTATTAGAAGTGGCAACACCACACATGATGTGGAGGAGCTCCAGCCAAGCAAGAGCACTTGAGTCACGTGAGTGGGACACTGTCTTTCCTGCCACAGAGTAGACAGGCTACACACTACAGCTTGGAAGAGCCAGTGAGCACTGAACTATCAATAACAGTGTTGTGGTGGCATATTTTTGTTGGTGTACTGTTAATGGGTCTCTGTCTCCCTTGGTAGCTACAGGGTCTGGTGGTGAGCAAGAAGCTAACATGAGACTAGGCTACCTACATACTCTGCTAGGCTCTCCTCACAAAAAAAACAAACTGTGTGGGCTCCCAGCAGCAGCAAGCTAGGCCTCACAGCAGCAGTGACAGTGGTGTGGGCAGTCTTCATAGAACTTGATCAGTCCAGTGCAGCAGTCATGGCAGCAGCTAGGCAAGAAGCAAGCAACACAGGTTGGGTGGATTTGGTTGGTGAGGTGACTTTGTCACAGACCACATTGGGGTCCTGGAATGGTGAGTTCTAGCACCCAGCTTCTGGCAGAGGGACGGAGGAGAAGCGGACTGAAAACTGGGGTGGTGGCACACTGGGCTAGGCCACAGGTTCTGGCCAGATGGCTGGGTAAGTAAAATTAAATAATTCTTTTTACAGGGGGATTGGGGAAGGAGGAAGGACTGAAATATTGATATATTTTTCATGTTTCTGTGCTTTTGGGAGGCTTCATGAGCCATTTTTCTGGATTCACATATCACTTTTCAGTCAAAACAAATAAGTTGTATCTTTTAGAGATGTTTAAGACTTTCCACAGCTTGCTGCCTAGGTGTTAACTAGCAACTGGCCTCCACTGGCTTTTGGCTCCCCCATGCTGAAATCTGAAATGGCACCTCTGCCATAAAGTCTAAATTTACAAGACATCCTCTGTGTGAGCAGCATATTTTCCATTAGGGATGAATGAGAGGCAGAGTAGTTTTTTGGGGGTAAAATGAGGGCTGTCCCTTGCATTGAGGAACAGTTGAGTGGTGTGGTATGTATAGACTATTGAAGCCCCACTATAGTCAGGCTTATGCCCCATCCCCCCCAGTGAAGCTGATCTCCACATCTTCATGCTCGGGGCACATAATGACATAAGGCAAGGGAGAGTGCAGGGATGTGCCCCATTGAAATGAATGATGCCTTTTTTTATTACTGTTTTATACATTATTGATGGTGAGTTGGAGATCAGTGAAGGCCACTGCTGCACTAACAAGGGCCTTGTTTGTAGCACAGAGGCTTTCATTATTCTCCAACTCACCATCATAATGTATAAAATAGTAATAAAAAATAACTACATTCATTTAAAGGGGGTATGCCCCAGCACTCTGACCTGTGGACATCATCTCTTAAAGACTCCTACCTTTGGCTCGTACCCTGTGGAATTCTCTACCTCATCAGATTTGAGAGTGCAGGACCATGGAGAGCTTCAAGACAGCCTTAAAATGCAGCTATTTCATCTGGAATATGGTAATTAGGCAGAATAATTCTGTTTGTATTTTCATGTAATGTTGGAACCTGTAGGTTTTTATTATTTTATTTATTTTATTATTTTATTACTGTACGGTGCTTTGGTTTTAGAATTGTGCTTTACAAATAAAGTTTATTATTATTATAGTATTCAGGTAAGAGACTTTTGACATATCTGTACTTGGTGGGTTGTCTGAAGCAGCATGGCTGCATCTGCTACAGTGTGTGTCCATGGGGAAGGATACTGGCCATGTGGGTGGGTGTTGAGTTATTGCTACTTTTGTGTTTGCCCCTTAAAGTCTGTTTACATAGAAGCATTCAAAACAATGGAAAGAAAACAGTAGCACTGGCCAGACAGACGTAATTAAGTAGTTTTGTGGGTAAGTGTATGTATTAGGGGTAGGAAAAAACACATGCTTCCATTGGTATGTGTACTACAGTTCAGCTGTGCAGCTGAGATGGGGGGACATGAAAACTGAAAAGTATATCAGTAGAGGTGGGTAAACTAGTGCCAGGCTCAAGCCTGGCTTGAGCTTAGTGTCTGGCTTGGCTCGGCTTGACCTCTATATGCAACTGAGAGCCAAGATCAAGCCAAGCTAGTTCTGATCAAAGTAAGCATTTTTGTCAGCCTGAGCAGTTAGTGTAGTATCAGAAACGTGCAACTGCAATGTAAAGAACAGCCCACAGTAGACAGGGCTTGGCTCATGTTTTGGCTCCTAGAACCAAGCCATACCCCTTGCTTAGCTCTGGCTTGCCTCTAAGTGAAAGATTCTTGTCTTGCCCATCTACATATATCAGTGGTTATAAGCATGCTGCATGCAAATGTATGCAGATGTGTATAAAAGTACAAGTGAGCCATATGTATGCAGCCAGTATAGCTTAGTGGTTAAAGGCACTGAACTGCAGTCCTGAAGACCTGGGTTTGAATCTCATCACCCCCACTTGTATGCTATGTGATCCTGAGCAAGTCACTTAACTTTTATGTGTGCAATTATCAGTGACCAGTTGCTTTTTGCATGCATGCCACATGCATGCAGTCCATTCCAATTTAACATAACAAGTGTGCTTTTCAGACTTGCTTGCTGTGTGCATGCCACATGCATGCAATCAGTTTGAATTTAACATTTAAATCATGCTTGCAGCATGCATATCACATAGATAGTGTTATGTGTGCAACATGAAAATATTTCACATAATTATTTCTGTGAGGGATGATGACAGTGACTGTGATGTTGATATTGATTAGATGGATCTGCTTAACATGTCAGATAATGAAGACAGTGAACAAGAATACTGATTGTTGTACTTAGGTTCATAAAACCTCATAAAAAGTTTATTGTTTCAAGTTAAATATAGAATAAAATAAATAATAACGTTAATATTATACCTTTAAAAAATATGTTGCTGTTTGTTACAATGTCTGTAGTATTTCAATAACAGCTTATAGAAATGAAATTAAAGAAGGAACCATTAATTAAAATATACACATTTTTTACCGACAGTTCATTTTCTTCATTGAAGAAGTGCATTTTCCAAGAAAACGTTCTACTTTGGGTGAATAAGATTCGTAAATCTGGATACTACACACTTGTTTACATAAAAAAACAGTAATCAAACCTTTCGGACCTTGACACATAGATAAATGCACCTGGCTGCTGGACTATTTTAGTTGTATCAAATGCAATAATAAAATCTATGTATGCCATATACAGTTTTTTATGTCTTAACTTTATATGATTCTCACATAAATGTTGTACAATGAAACAATTATCCATTGTTGAAAATGATTGATGAAATCCTGCTTGTAATGGAGAAAGCCCACCTACCCATTTTATCTCATTTAGTAATCTAACAGAACTCTGGCAAAAGACTTTACCTATAATGTCTATTAAACTTATGACTCTATAGTTTCTTGAATCTTGTTTATCACCTTTCTTATATATGGGAACTATGACCACTCCCTTTCAGGATCGTCGAATGTAATTTTCCATTATGCATTTATTGAAAAAGAAAGCTAATACAACTGCCCAAATCTGATCTCTACATTTAAATAATTCTCTGCGTATCATATCTGGCCCTGGTGCCTTCTTTGATTTTAATTTCACTATTGCATCCAGAACCTCCAACTGTGAAATTGGTTGAGAGTTTAGTTGAATCATAATTCAATCCATTACTATCCAAGATCTCTTCTCCAGGTGATACAACATTACTTGAGGAAAATAGTTTACCCATATATCAGCAGCCACTTAATTTTCTATGTCCTCAGTTTGTTCTTTATATCTTGATGCCAGCAGTGACCAAAATGTTCTACTGTCTTTGGTTTCTATTAGTTTTATCATTTGGTCTTACTGGGCTATATAGAACGCTTTCTTTTTAATTTCAATTACATTTCTATATTCTTTTATTATCCTCTTTAGATCTTCTTCAGCATCTAGTGTAGATCTATTGATATAAAATCTAATTGCTTTTCCTAATTTATGTTAACCTTATTGCACTCCTTATCATATCATCCTGTCTTACTGGCTTGACTTTTCTTAAAACTCCCTTCTTTATACAAATTTGATCACACAGTTTAAAGAAATGCCTCCAGTAAATTATAAAACATAATAGAGTCCATATTTTCCACTAGCAGCAATGCTTTACTCAGAAACTCTTCTAGTACATCTCTTATTTGAAATTCCAAAATGTCTGGCCATAACAATCTTTTTTTGTCCTTTTTTTCTTCATTTTTTTTTTACTTTTCCCATACTCCTGTTTCTTACTTACCTTCTTGTTAGGTGGAGATTCAGGAATTACAATAGTAGAAAAGTCTGGTCATATAGGCCTCACATCCTGTCTGTTCTCCTCCCCTTCAAAAAAATGGAATAGAGGAGGACTCCTTAGGTTGTTGCATTAAATGTAATATTCTTAGTACATCATCCATATGATACCCATTTATAGAAATATGTTCTTTTAGTGTATCAATTTGATTTCTGATAACTATCATTTGTTCCATAAGTATCACATTTGCAGCATGCTGATTTTTCATAATAGCCACAATTTCTTTACTCAGAGTGGTAGGGTAATACATCATAGAATCCTCATTTTGACACTTCCTAGTGATTTCCATAGTAGAAGCACTATTTTGTTTATCTAAAATCACTATCTTTACTTTCTCTGACTTGCTGCATTTTATTTTATGGCATTCATCTGGCTATTTTAGTCCTTGAATAGTAGTTTGGAATTTGGACAATAATTCCTTCATCTCATCCTGTGCTTTTGCTTTATTATTATTGTTATGCTCATTTAGCTCTATATTTATCATGGATGCAGGTGGCATATATGTGGCAGCATTCACTTCACTATTCTCCAATGAGGCCCATCCAATGATATGCAGACTAATTTCTTGTTTATCACCATTCAATCCCCTTGTGGTAATCTCTTTACAGATCTAACTGGCTTAATTGCTACACTAATGACTTTTCAGTGGACTCTAATTGGGCCCTTGTTACCACCATCATAAAGGACAATAAACTTCCAATCACCTGTTAAACTATAACCAACACTAGTCAGTAATCAGTTAATCAGTTAACTCAATCACAGAAAATTCACAGTCTGCAGTAAAGCAGTTTGATATAAGTGAAATGGCAGTAAATATTCATGTCAGTGAATTTCAAATATTATATATCCTAATCAAGACCACCTGTCTCAATCAGAGCAAAGTTCTAAGTCCTTTAATATTGTATTTACATCATTATTCCTTATTCCTTAAAAGATAACCATCTAATTATTAGTCAATGAAGATGTCCACAGAAATGTTTCCTCGTATATCCCAAAACATGTAACACAGTCTAATATTGTCTAATTAGTCACAGTGCTGTCCACTAATTGAAGAAAAAGGAAAATAAAACCCCAGGCCCACTACATTTTTTCCACCTTATTTGAGTCCCATTTCCCTGAAGTTCCAAAGATGCAGAATCTTCCAGTGTCAGTTCTCAGTGTCTCCAAAGTTCTCTGTTATCTTTTATTGCAGCAGAACATATATCAGGACTGGACTAAATAATGCTGATGTCACCCCTCAAAGATCACTAATAGTTATCTGTTCCTCTGTTCATCCCAGGAAATCCAGGAAATCCAGGAATCCCATTTCAGGTTTCTTTCACTTGTTTTACTTTTATATTTTTTTTGTATTTCAGGGCTGAAAGCATCCTTCGGTGGTGCACAAATATCAACCCTTGCCATAAAATACAAACAAAACTAATTCGAATCTCAAGTACAATGAATGGCGCAGACCAGCTGAAGTAGCAGAGTAACAGATTTTATAGTACCTAATGCCTAACTAAATCACACTAATACTTAATACACTGTACTGCAATACACTTCTTCAGTATCCTCAGTTAGTAGTGCCTTGTAATAAAAAATGTAACCTCATGTCAGCCCTCACTTACCCTCATCATTCACTGCATAAATATAAACATACGGGGCCAGATTCACAAAGGCTGGATGCAAGCTGTGAAAATGGAAGCTTGCGTCAACCAACCCTGCAACCAGGAACCAGTGCCTGATTCAGTATTGACAGGGTCCCAGAGCCTATGTCCTGTGGCATGCGGCATCTTTTCAAGGAAGGATGCAGCCCCAGGAATGCTGCAAGCCATGGAACAGGTGGGTGGCAGAGTCACCCACTGAAGGAAGTGTGGCATGTGTCTGTGCCCCCCATGCCCACTGATCCAACAGTGCCAACAGCCCAGTATGGGCAATTACACCCCCCAATCCCAATAGTGCACACCTACATGCCCCAATGGGTGCTCATAATACCCCATCTCCACCTGATACCCACTCACACACTCCCTGCAATGCCAACCCCCCCTTCCTCACTGTGGCACAGGCATCACCCAAAAACTCCCTGGCAGTGCAGTGCCCCCTCACCTGACAGTGCCAGCCCACCCAGCTTCCCCCCACACACACACATACACATACACCTGGTGGGTGAGTCATCGACTGGCACAGCCCACCTCTCACCACCAAGGCCAGCCGCTGACTGAGCATTGCCAATAGTGCGTACAGTAAGTATATGCACTCTGTAAATGACAGCAACTGTCATTCACAGAACACGTATACTTACTGTACACACTCTCGGCAATGCTCAGCCAGCAGTTGGCTGTAGTGGTGAGAAGTGGGCTGTGCCAGTCATCGACTGGCCCGCCAGGTGTGTGTGTGTGTGTGTGTTAAGCTGGGTGTGCTGGCACTGTTGAGTGAGGGGGCACTGAACTGTCAGGGAGTTTTGGGTGATGCCCATGCCACAGTGAAGAAGGGGGGTTCAGCATTGCGGGGAGTGTGTGAGTGGGCATCAGGTGGGAAGGGGGTGTTCTGAGTGTCCATTGGGGCATGTAGATATGCACTATCAGGATTGGGGGGTGTGATTGCCTACACTGGACTGTTGGCACTGTTGGATCTGTGGGCATGGGGCATGTTGGATGACTGGGGACAGGGCTGCTGGGTGGCTGTAGCCCAAGAGGGCTCTCTGGTCCTCTGGCAGTGGAACAGTGCCAACCACTGGTGTAAGCAAAGACCACCTACGGCAGCTTTTATCTGGCATAACTGGTATTTGACATATGTCCAAGGGTGATCGTCTCTGAATCCCAATTCAGGTACTTAGCAGCAACCCCACCTGAATTAGGAGCAAATGTTGCCATAAACCCCCTTATGCCATGTTGCAGGGGGGTTTATGGTATACAGGTCCACTTGGGCACAGGCAGCCTGCAGCATGTCACAGGCTGCCTTTTTTAATCCCACCTTGGCACAACTCATGATGCAAGTGCTACTTGCACCATTTTTGAGGATGCAAGTTGCCTTGCATCCTGGGTTGCCTTTTGTGAATCCGGCCTTTGCTGTCCCGACATCAATTAAGGATTTTTAGACAAAAAATACTTCATACTATGACTATAACACCGTTAACAAATTAAGGAGAAGAATATTTTTACTTATAGCTGCTGAACCATCTTAATTTCTAGTACTGGTGGTTTAGAGATTAACTTTGAGTTACTTTGAATTGCTTCAAGTTACTTTGATTTAAACAAAGTTTTTGCAGCACACAAGCGCTGTTAGCACAATGCTAGTGGAAAACTAGTAAAAAACAGATGACCCACTAAGCTAGTAGGCAGGCAAAGTAGATGATACAATGCAAACAAATATACTGTTCTCAAGATAAAATCCAGTGAATAAAAATGTTAAAATGCCAAGTAATGCTGAGTAAGTAGGTTTCTCAGCAAGTGCACATTCACAATGGCTGATGCGTCTGAAAAATACCATCGCCCGCACACTTATCACAGCGATTGTAAAGGTCACGAGACTAACTCAGTTTCAGTTTAGAAATTTAAAAGTAACAACTATTCTATTTAATTAATTTTATAATATATCAGTTTCTTTCCTCTGAAAAGTAAAATAAAACAGGTTCTTAAGTCCTGCAATTCAGGAGAGTAAATACACAATAAACTCATACAAGCGCATACAAATGTACACAAACACATATAAAAAGGAGACAACTCCCCTTATTGTCCCAAAATGTAGGCTGTCCCCAATATTAACTGTAGAAACCCAGAGTGTGTGGTGGCTAAAAGCAGTATGGTGTGATTTATTCAACGTTTTTCCATTAAAGTAACACCTCCTTGTTTTCCCAGTTATCCACATAATCTAGTTGCAGCTGCAGCTTCACTACTGACAGCTCTCTGCAGAGTTTCTTCCTGCTCACCCACAGGGTGGGCTCCAACAGCCACCACCAGGACTCCAAGCACTTGTGGGTGAAAAAGCAGTGGCAGGAAAAAGAAAAAAAAAAAAAAAAACTGCCAACAAGATGTACTGGAAAGACAGCTAGACCTCTGGTAAAAATAAAGTCATCGACTCTGAACACTCAAAGGCAATGGTGACATACCTTACTAAAATCAAAGTGTTGCTTCCTAACTGTCCTGTCACAACTCACTCCTCCTTGTGGCTAGTCATAAAGGTGGTGGTTAGAAGTTCTGCTGTCCCAAAGCAGCTGAGACAACGTGGTAGGTATGTGCACTTCTATTTGTGTGTATGTTGTTTTTTTTCTGAGAATTAGACTTGACTAATAGTAAGTAACACGTGTTAGTTCAGCATTGCTGCAGTGACCTCAGAGACATGATTTCATAATAAATATAATTTACATTTAAAATATGTTTCCTGTCAGGAACCAGCCGTAGATGCCTCCACAGCCACTTAAAGCAAGTGAGAGTACACCATAGTAGGTAGGGTGGGACTAGTCAGCTTACTTCCACCACAGGAAGCAGTATAGTGCAGTGGTTTAACACTCTGAGCTGCAAACCTGGCAACCTGGGTTTGAATCCCACAGCCCCCACTTGCATACTGTGTGACCCTGAGCAAGTCACTTAACTTCCTTGTGCTCCCAGGTTGCATCTGTAAACAAGCTTTCAGCTTAGTGTGTCTCTCCTGGTAAAACAAAGGTTAAAAAAAAAAATTCAGTTAGCTGCATTTCTGTTTTCTGTTTTTGCACAGTTGTGCACTCAAGACAGTTTTCTAAGTTTGCGACTATGTGTGCCTAAGATAAAATAACAACAAAAAAATTTTTTTTTTTTATAAATTTTTATTAAGTTTCAGTTGCACAATAATGTAAACCACTTATACACTGGATACAATGATATACTGGTGGATTGGCTGCCCACAGGCTATTGCCTATGGTGTACAAAAGACATAGACATAGACGTACATCCTTTACTTGAGTGAACATGAGTTTAAAACTTTCATACATTCTAACTGTCAAGGATACATACCTGAGCATATAGAGGAGAGGTCTAACCACCATGAAGACAATAAAGTCAGATCAACATTTACCAAGGCATCTAATCACCGGGGTTTTTTAACTCCATGTGGTTTCTGATTCTCCTCATCTATAATTAAGAGAAACAAGAAGAAACAGCCTCAGACCATATCATATCAACTGTACTACTTTTCTTAATATAACTATTTACAATAATTATCCCAAAAATAAACTAAATTTACTGTACTGTAACTTTCAACTAGGGCATATCTGTTTACATACTTAATCCTAAAGTGACCTGGATTATGCCATTCTATCTCATATAACTAACTAGTTATTTAACATACTGGCACCAAACAATTCTCTTTTTTTATTTTCTTTAGGTAATCCATCAGTGGTTAGTCTTGTATCTCACCCTATAATTCCCAGCATGCACAATCTCCTTTCCATCTCATATACTGGAGTCAAGGAAGCGAGAATCTCCTCCATTGAGGGGATGGTGGTCATCAACCAATAGCCAAGCAGTAGGCATTTAACTTGCATGACCAACAGCATAATCCATTTATATTCCTTACTAGTTAGTGGGGTTGTCAAAGATTGTGTTCCCAATATGGTAGATGCAGGAGTCACCTTCCCTTGTTTTTTTAAGATCTGAGCTCCAAGCTGTCCTACCTAGCTCCATAATTGATGGAGTACCGTGCAGGACCAGAGAATATGGAAAAGATCTCCCCCAGGCTGGTAGCTGCACCAACAATGATCATTCTTAAATAGCCCAAGCCTATACAGCATTGCTGGAGTCCTATACCACCAGTGTAAAATTTTGTTATGTATCATTCTACTCCTGACATCCATGTACTGTGAGTGCACAAAATACCAACACTTGGCTCACTGTGCTTTCAAAATGGTTACATCCATAGCCATTTCCCAATGTGTTTTAGTTTTCTCCATTTGGTTAGGGAGGGCTTCTATGACCCCTGAGTATATACAGTCTGCCTGACCTCTGACCATTGCGAGCCACTTGGACAAAGACACACTGCCCTTGGCTTCTTTTTTATATTGTGACAGGAGAGGCCTGATGGCTTCTCATATTTGCAGGCATTTCCAAAATTCCAAAATTGACTTTGGGGAATATCCCATCTCTTCTAGAAATTCTGGAAAGAATCCACCTGCCCCCCGTAGGTGAGAGAATGTCTGAGAGATAATGTATCCCCTTTTGAACCCAGGACGACCAACATACCACTACTCTCGCTATCGTGATTTGAGGATTATACCAAGGTGGGGTATAACTGACAGGGGCCAGTGATAACTTAAGGAGATTATGTAACTGCTTCCAATATTTAATAGTTGGGCCTATCATGGGACGTGGAGCAGAGGACGCCCCCCATGGAAGAGATGCTGGAGTTGGAAAATCCACCAGATCTCTTTCCATCTGATGCCATTGTGGGGATTCAGCAGTCAGTGGTCAGAACCAATGTAGTGTCTGAGCTGTGTGGAAGGCTATGTTATATCCCTCCAACCAGGGCCACCCCCATCCACTCCATTTCCAGTGAGCTCGCAGTTTAGTATGGCTATACCGAGGTGTTTTTCCCTCCCATATAAAAGCTCCTATAAATCTTATCCCATCTGGTATACAAACATGGGGAGAGGTATAGAGGACTATGAGACAAAAGATATGTTACCTTCGGGGCCAGTGTCATTTTAATGGCTGACATTTTCCCTGCCTTAGTAAGTTTTAACCTAGCCCATCTGCACAGTTCCTCTTTACATTCTGCCATAAGAGGTCCTAAATTTTTCTCCCATAACCTGTCCATTTGGGTATGGAGCTTTATCCCCAAATACGTCAGGTCCTTCTTCTCCCATTTCAGCTCCACATGAGACACAGCGCTGGGATTGCAGTGCTCATTAAAAGGCAGAATTTCAGTTTTGGAGGTGTTAACTTTCAGGCCAGATATTTTTTATTTATTTTTTATTTATTTAAAAGTTTTACCAGGAACGGCATACTGAGCAGACTACCGCTCAATTCCAGATGCATCCTTGGGGTAGAAGGGAACAGGATAAGTACATACAAGTAAAAAAATACAGAATTGCAGAACACCAAAATGTACATAGGTTTGATACAAATAGGTACATATGTTCTACAGTTACAATGATAATAATCTAGAGTAGTATATACAGGAAGCTAGAAACAGAGAGTACACAGCAATTAGTAGGCAGAATATGTAGAAAAGGTAATTGACAAACTAAATTTGATAGTTAAGCATTTGAGTGGACAACATAGTTTTGCACTGGGGAGTTGGCCCATACTTAGTGCTTAGTAGATATTATAGTAAATGAGTGAAGAAGGTCTGTAAGGGGGGACAGTGACAGACTCAGATCCACCAAAGGTATAAACAAATCATTGGCGTATAACAGAATGGTATAGCACTGATCATTTATGGGGATGCCTCTTATACTTTCATGCTGCCATATAGCTGGTGCTAGTGGTTCCACTGCCAGAACAAACAGCATAGGTGAAAGTGGGCATCGTTGTCTAGTGCCTCGTCCAAGGAGAAAGGGATTGGACATAGTGGAATTAGTAAGGACTTTGGCAGATGGGGATGTATATATGGCCTTAATCCATACACAAAAGGTAGGCCCAAACCCAAATCTTTGTAAAACTAATAGTAAATAATCCTACTCTATCAAATCAAATGCCTTTTCAAAGTCCACTGCTATCCCTGTTGCTGGTGCAACAAGGGTTTTGGCTGTATGAATTAAGCTAATTACTGACCGGATATGATCTGCACTGAATCTCCCTTGAACAAATCCAACTTGGGATGGGTGTATTAGCTCTGGAAGAAAAGTTTTCAGTCTATTGGCTATTGCCTTAGCAAAAATGTTACTGTCTACAGGTATCAGCGATATGGGCCTACAGTTGCCAGCACTGGTGGTATCTTTCCCTTTCTTTGGGATAATAGTGATCACCACCTCTCTCATGGTAGGTGGGAACTGTCCTAAGGTAACTGCTTCCTGGTAGACTTGACATAGTACTGGTATGACTATGGGGGAAAGTGCCCGAAAATACTCAGCAGGAAAGCCATCTCTCCGGGGGGGGCCTTACCTTTTTGAAGGGACTTAAGTGACTGCCGAATTTCTTCCTCAGTGAGAGGGGCTTCCAGGGCCTCCTTGTTCTTCTGAGTTAGTGAAGGGAGCTGTATGGTACCCAGGAAGTATTGGGCCTCCCTGGGGAGTGAAGTACGAGTGGTGGTATACAGTTACTTATAAAACTGTGTCATGATGCTATTAATCTCTGTTGGGGAGGTATGTAATTTTCAGGCCTGGGGATCTACTAGGCCTGCAATGTGATGATTGACTCTCTGTTTACACACCTGATAGGCCAGCACTTTTCCGTTCTTGTCCCCATTTCCCCAGTATATGTGCCTAATACAGAACATAGCCTGCTCAGCCTGTCTAGATAATAATTCATTCATTTCCAGCTGTAACTTGAGCACCTCTTTCCCACATCAGGACTGTTCTTTGGGTTCTTTAGCTTTCTCCAATTGGGTCTCAGCTTTGGATAACTGTTGTTCCAGGGTGCTTACTGTAGTTTAACCTCTCAAAAAAAACAATCTGGAGAATTAGGTGGACATGACTATTAGTGAATGAGACTTGTCACCTCAGTATTGCTGCAGTGCATTGAGTGGCATGATTTCATAATAAATGTAATTTAAATTGAATATCACACATCTCCTTTGAGAAACCCAGACTTGGGTCCCTCCTTAGCCTCTTAAGCAATTAACAGTGAACAATGGCTGGTATGGTGGGACTAGTCAGCTGACTCCCACTGCACCAGTTAGCTGCTTTTCTGTTCTGTGTGTGTGCAATGCTGTGCACTCAAGATATTCTTCTATGTTTGCAGTATCTATATATATATTTCTGTGTGTGGAGAAAGTTTGTGGCTCTCTGCAAAAGAAGATTTTTTGAAAGACTGTTTTTTCTATTCTAAAGAAGTCTGCAGTTTTTGGCCCAAACTCCGTGGCTTTCTACCCAAGATGTTTATTTTTTTTTGAGAATTTACTATTCGAGATTGACTATAAATGAGAATAATCAGGTCTGCATTGCTGCAGAGGCCTGGTCAAATATAGTTTATAATAATATAATTTAAATGTAATACAGCTTCCTTGAGGAATACAACCATGGCAGACAGATGACGTAGTGTAGTACTAGAAAATGTAGATGATCCTACTGCCCCAGCAAAGTTGCTGTAGGGGTACAGTATCAAGCAGCAGGAGAGGGTGAATGTAATGCAGAGCAAAACTCAGGGTGCATTCACCTTACAAAATTATGTTTTAACATATCAAAGCTTGCAGTCTCCACCAGTATGGCATCAGATGACACCAGGGAAAAAATAGAAAGTACCATTCAAAGTACTAGTTGTGATGTTAGAAGGACATTGTCCTTAACTGCCACAGATACAAATTGGGCCCTATGCACAAAAGCTATGGGTCCCATGCAGCGACGCCTAGAGGCAGTGCACAAGTGCGACGATGCAAATACATGCACGCTGCCCAAAGGAGGTATGCACGACAGGTGCATAGCATGTGCACAATAAGAAGCACATACTGATATGCAAGCACCCTGCATGTGCAGTAGATGGGGCAGGGACATGTAGCAGCATGTGGAAGCAGGCCGGACAGGCATGCATGATGGCACATACGATGGAATGCCACGGAAGCAGCATCACATATGATACACCATGCACAGGGTGGTGTAGGGTAGCGCAAAGCACCCAGGGGATGCCAGCACAGGTGTGCAGGCATTGGCAGACCACCACCATGGGACCGACGTGCCCGCACACACGATATGTTAGCACACGGCCATGGGACAACAGCAGTCGCACGTGGCCAAGTGACAATGCAGATGCACGAACTTGCTGCATGGTGGGCACGCAGCACAGTGGGAAGCTGATGCAACCACATATGGCATGGAGCAGTATCACACACATACCACCACAGGACGAGACGTGCAGGGGTGATGGCATGAACACCAGTGAATCATGTGCAGATGCCACACCACCCATGCTGCATGGCCACATCTACGGGACACTGCCCAGTGAATGGCTGCACACAGGTGCATGTCCATGACAGCCAGTGCAAGCAACCTGCAAGGCTAAGTTGATGACAGGATCCCCTCAGAGACAGTGACCATACAGAGGTATGCAACGCAACATGTATTTCCAGAGGTGTACAGCACAATACAGGCTTGAACGACAACAATCACCCCCCCCCCAGAGCAACCACCCTGAGACACACGGCCCCCCAACAAACCACCCCAGGGTCACCAACACACCCTGGAACCTGTATTGCACACACCCCTGAACACCCGCCATCACCCCCCAACAGCAGACAGCCCAACCACAGACACCAAACGCAGTCCTCCCCCCACTAAGTCCAGCAGTCCAGTGCTGCAGCAGTCTCCACACAACCCACAATGCAAGTCCCAGGCTGCATAGTCCAGCCCCAGTAGAGGTCAATAAGGCATCCCATGGTGGATGTAGGTCCCAGAATAGTGTAGCAGATGGCAAAGTCCAGTGGACATGGCAGCGGCAAACACTGTCAGCTGGTCAATGCACCAGGGATGGGCTGCTAGCACTACTCCTGTACGGTGGTCTTCGATGATGGACTCTTCACCATCTCCTGCAGTGGACCAGCCCAGGATGGAGTGGACTTCCTGCTGCCACTCTCCTCCTCATCCCCTGTGTCATCAGTCACCTCCACGGGTGGGCATCTGCCCCCATTCCTGAACATGAGACTCCTCACTGGGCCTCTATACCACTGCATGAGAAAGGGGTACACATAAGTAATGTCAGCAACAGACACACACACAGGCCACATGCCCCATAGCCCAGCAGCCACTGTACTCACTGGTGAGGGGACATATATCTACCATACCAGATAGTCATTGTCCTTTTAGTAGAGGTCCCTGCCTGCGCCCTTCAGGTACAGGTATAAGGGTAGTCATTCCCAGTACTGCATGTGCCTTGCTGGCAAGGAGGACACATACACCTTCGCCCCGCCCTACTGCAGCAGGAGTGTCAGCTTCAGGCAGCCTGGCACACCATGATGGTCCTGTGGAGCACAAGCGACAGTAGTCAGTACACCATTCACCTGCACAGCCACCAGGGACCCAGGACCCACTGCCCAGCCAACCCACATACCCATAATAACCCTCTCAAATGCCCTGATGGCCCACTGGTCGCCATGGCCCCAATTGTCAGTGTATTCCTGCTTGAACACACGGAACAGGTGTCCAGGGAACTGTGCCTTCCATGTCAGCATGATGCCTGCCATTATTCCATGCCACATGTCTGAGCACTGCATGTGGTGGGTGCACGTAAGCAGTGGTCTCATAGGGAACATAGCGGCAGGGGAACGCCACTTTAAAGGGGCACAGACACGTGACTGACTGTATATTGGGGACTGCAGCTGCTGGTGCACTGAAGTGCAGGAAGCAGTGAATGTGCATTGGGATGCGTCTGGGCGTACTGCTCCAAGTCCACCTAATAGTCGACCTCACTGAGAGGCAACACCGCCACAGCCTGCATCAACATGTGTTCCTCACATGACTGGACATTGCTGCATTGTGGGACACCCACTGCATTGAGTGGTTCAGGCTACCATGGCCGGCCATTGCATGGCTGTATGATTGCATCTAAGGTGATATTGAACCGTGCACAAGGCAGTCTCATGCCATGTCTGTAGAAATGAAGATGCTACATGCCCTATGATACTATGCCACCGGATCATTCCAGCATGTGATAGGTGATGCCATTGGTGTGGGGCAGTCCTCTGTGTCCAGGGCTGTGACACAGGTGACTAATGCACATCTCATGCACCTTGAGGAGCATGTCACATTCCAATCAATGCCAGCAGAACTCAGGGTGATGAATGAGGCATTCTTCAGAATGCATGGCATGCCTAATGTGTACGGTGCCATCAACTGCACACACATTTCCATACTTACACCACAGAGCCATGAGGAGGCATACAGAAACCACAAGGGCTGTCACAGTATAAATTGCTAGGTGGTATGTGATGCCAGGGGCATGGTTATGGATGTGTGTGCCAAGTACCCAGCCTCAACTCTTGATTCCTACATCCAGGATGGCTATGGTATGGGTGTGATGCTATGTGCTGGACAGCTGGATGGGTGGCTGCTTGGTGAGTTGCAATGTCACAGTTTGTTATCGGACAAGTGTCATGGTTACACTGTCTTGCACTGATGTATTCTTCCCCCTACTGCAGGTGACAGAGAGTATTCACTGCGGACTAATCTCATGACCCCCTTCCATGCTGCTGCCACACCTGAGGAGGTTACCTACAACACAGCACACAAGCGGACCAGGGCCATCATAGAGAGGACTATTGGAGAGCTGAAGATGTGGTTCCATTGCCTGGACCACACTGACGGCAGATTCATGTTGAGTCCTGCAAAGGTGTGCAAGGCATTCACGGTGTGTGCCATGCTGCTCAACATCGCGTAGAGGGAGAACGTGCCAATGTCTGATGATGCCCCTGATGGGCAGCAGACAATGGGGATGATGAAATGGCACCCATCCATATGCCAGGGATGGCTGGGGGGCTGCATGGCCCATCAGGCACTTGTGGAGGGCACATTCAGGCACTGACGCCACAGCATGTGTGCGCCCGGTGGGGATCGGCACGGCCATTCTCCCATACCTTGGCATACATCCCCTCCCCAGCACCATGCAATGGAGTGCCCTGCACTGTGGCCCATGCCCAATGTATCAGTGGCATGCCAGGGTGGGGCAGGCCTGGCGGTGCATGATGATGAGTGCTGCCTGAGTGCACCACATGTCGGGGGGAGTTGGTGGGTGTGTACGCGTGTGCATGTGTGTTTTGGGTTGGTGTATGCCACTGTGCCATGCACATTCTGGCACTGTCATGCATCTGGGTGTGCAGTGTGTGACGTGAGTTGGTGCTTGTGCCTGCATCAGGCATGGCCTGCCATGTGACACTGTGCCTGTGTGCTACACTGTGCTCTCGGCATCTGGTTGTGCCTGTGACCTCATGGATACAAGGCTGCCGAGTCTGCACTCTGGTTGCCAGCCAAGGGGTGCACCCCTGCTTCTCTGTCCAGCTGTGGCACCATCCATTCCAGAGCCCTCACTGTTGTCTCCATCTGATTGGACTACGTGCATGTTTTGGACCGCTAACACTGTGGCAGCACAGTACGCCTGCGTCGGCTGTGTCTCCACTGGCTGCAGATCCAGGTGTCATGTGCACTGGTCATGGTGTTGGCATGGCATGGCAGGGTCTGGACATCCTCCTTCTCCTTGGTCCACAGTATGCTGCCCGCTGGCAGTGTGCACTGCTTGCCCATATTGGTTACTGCTGGCCGTGCACGCGGTCCCATCCACTCCCCGGTGGTGGTGTGCTAAACTAGCTCCTGGATGCCCTCCAATGTCACCATACACCACAGCATGGCCATGTGTATCAACCTTCGGACTGTGGTCTGCTCCTCCACTACTGGTGGGCGAAGTGAGAGAAATTCATTCCGCTAAGTGATTCGCGGAGTAATGCGGAATTCGAAAAGTACTCCGCAATGCTCCAAAAGCAAATTTTGCAGTGCTTCATGGGATTGTAGGTCACATGGGCTCTAGGTTGTTCTGCACAGCCTCAATTCTATGTAGTGTGTGAGTAGTGGAAGATGAAGCCAGTTTCCTCTCAGAGCTCTGTGATTCAAATCCTCTAAAAGCTGTTAAGCCTTTTTGAGCTATTTCTTTTTTGCTCACAATTTAGTACACTGATTGCAGGAAACCCTCCTGTGCTCATATCATCAAGTGTTTATTGTTTGTGTGCAGATTTTGAATGTTAATTTAGAACAGTCTGTGTACTGTGAAGTGTGCTTTGGGGAAGGGGTGTATCTGTGGTATAGGTAGATTAACTGGGAGAAAAAGGCAGTCTTTCTGTTTTGGTTATAGTTTTCTTGTATAACTGTGTTAATGTACACACACTAATATTTTCAGTAATTCTTGACATTTTTATTGCTGATTGTTGTGCTGCAGCAGTGTATAATTTCAATTTGTTTAAAACATTTGGTTATATTCTAAAGGTTTTCAATTTGCTCTGCATTATTTGTAGTGTGTGTGAGTGTATGTGCGATGCATGCCATTAAATCAGACACCTTTTATTGTGCCACAGAGTAATTGCAACAGTGTGAACCTGCTATCCACTGCACCTGCATCAATTTTTTTATACTGCTTTGTAGTATCTTTACTGGTAGTGGACTGTTACTGCAATGCACTAACCCCCCACACTGGCAAAAGGTATTCTTTTCCAGATTTGAATTTGTGACTTGTGAGCATTGGTGAGGTGTTTTTGTGCCTTTGCGTCTGCATCTCTTGATTGCACAGCACAATCTTAATATGTCTGTGTGTTTGCAGTACACCATTAATTCTGAGAGACTTTGCATGTCTTGTTATGCTCTCATTTTACTCCATCAGCACTGGGGAATTTTCTGGACATAAGACAGTAGCATTTTGGGGATGCACATTAATTCTGGTGACTGTGTGTGACCACTGTACACATGATGGAGTGCACCATTAATTCTGGGAGACTTTGCATTTCTTGTTACACTCTCATTTCATTTCTTCAGTCATTGGGAAACATTCTGGACACAAGACAGTAGCATTTCGGGGATGCAAATTAATTCTGGTGACTGTGTGTGACCACTGCATGCATGACATTTGAGTGCGCCATCAATTCTGGGAGACTTTGCATTTTTTGTGCTCCCATTTCACTTTGTCAGCACTGGGGAGTTTTTTGGACAGAAGACATGAGCATTTTGGGGATGCACATTAATTCTGGTGACTGTGTGTGGGAAGGGCTGCCAATATTGTTGTCACTTCATCTTACTTCGCGTTAAGGTGGAATGACAATGAGAAGTAATAATTACAAGGTGAACTGAGCCTTTTGCATTGGCCACTTCATGTAGTGGAGGGACAACTCGAAGTGCCCATGAAGTGGTCACTTCATGGGCAAAATTTAAATTCACTGCATCTCTATCCTTCACAGCCACAACGTGACACCACTGTGCCTCCAACCTGTCATGCTTCAGCCGCTGCTTCCGCTGGTGGTACAGCCCCTCCATGTATGTCTGTGTACCAACCGTACCTGCCATGATGTCCACACCTTCCACCTCTCAGTGGACAGCGATGTCCGTGAGCATCTCCATCACCAGTCATTCTGGTGGTGTCAGCTGGCTGTCGGTGCAGGGTGACCCACCATCCCATACCACTGCGTGCCCTTCCGCCAGCGGTGAGTTTCCATTTAATGGTGGCCCTGAAGTCACACCATTTGTGCTTTATGGCCACTATGGTACATGCCTCTGTCCCAGTGGCATTGACAGCAGCCTGTATGTCTAGCCACAGCCTGTCCTTTACCTTGGCTGGTGTGGCTGTGGCCACCGCACCATACAGGTGGCTATAGTGCTGACATATGTCAGCCACCATTATGGTGACCTGTCCACTGATGAAGTTGCTTGCTTGGGACCGGTGCACTTCCCTTCTGTGTCCATGTCCTCGCCCATGTCCACCTCAACATGCACCTCCTCTCAGTCTCCGATGCTTGCTTCGCCTCTTGCTCCGTATCCCTTTTCTGGTCCACCATTGAGTTCTGTGCATTTCCGTTAAACAGCATTCTCGGCCAGGCACTTGTGTGGGGGTAGTGCACTGTCTTAGAGGGCGGGGTCAAGGGATGCTCCTGCATATGGCTCCTCTGCCCACTGTGCCTGTGTGGCACCTTCTGCCAAGCCTCCACATGTACCGGACTTTGTGCATGTCGCATACCTCCAGGCCGTGTACCTGCGTGCCTCACCTACACCAGTTTTTGGCATATTTTCCATGCTTTCATACATAGGGTCCAATGTGAATGTGTCCTCTTCATCCTTTGCCTCTGCCACCAGTACCACCAGGATGAGGACATCCTTCTTAATAACCACCACTGTTCACATCCACTACTTGTCCTCTGCAACTACTAGTGTCCCAACTTCCACTCCAAAAGTGGCCCTGCCAGTCACTCCTGCCACTCTAAATGAGACCATGCCTGCCACTGTGACCTAGACCGCTCCTTGCACTGTGACCCAGATCACTACTGCCACTGTGACTGAGACCACATGTCCCACTGTGAAAGAGACCACACCTGCCACTGTAACCATGGTAACCACCAGCACTGGTATGATGACATCAGCCACTGTTACCACTGTGACCAAAGACAGCTAGCTGCAAAACCATTTCCAGTATGGCGTCTACCCCTACTGTGACATCTCTTGTTTCTCAGCCTATCTCCAGTACTGTAGAATTTGTCAGTCCAGATGAGAGGGGTACCTTCCAACAGGAGATGAGCTGCTAACTGAAACATCATCTGAAGAGATTGCCTAAGCAGCTTTGATGATGGGGCAGAATATGGGGAGTATCTTGAGAGCTGTAAAGTTGAACAAGTAGGGTCACCAAAAACCTCTACCTCTCGAAGTCTTAGTGGCAGAAGAAAGAAGGATATGGCTCCTCCCCTCTAAAAAATATCCGCAAACTACTCTTCAGCACTTTGTTCAGCAGGGTCCATCTTAGCCAGAACAACCAACTAGATCAGGTGCAGGGACACCAGAACTGCCAGGGGAAAATCTACAGATGCAGGTCCATACAAGAAATGGTATCAGGGACCAAAAGTGTGGTGGTGGTACTGGTGACACTAACAACATGAGTGGTGTCAGGAAGAGTAAAAGCATGGCATGGTTGCATTTCACACTACTAAAAGAAGATAACAAAAAGTCAATGTGCCACTGTGCAGTATGACTATCAGCAGGGCACCTCTGTCAGATTTAACAACCACTTCTGTAATGAACCACCTAAAGGTAAAACATCCCCAGGTTTTTAAGGCATTAGCATCTGTGCCTATGTTTCCATTAGATCCATCTTGTGTGTGGTGATGCAGGCAGTGGTGCTGATGCACTGGTTATGTCACAGAAAACTCTGCTCTGAAAAAGATGCTGCTGCATCTGCTGCTACCACTCCTTAACCGTCAACACCATGCCCCCAGCATTCCAGCCAGGTACCAGTCGCCTGCAATTTGCACACCATCTGGCAAGCATTTAACATCCCCCATCCACGGTCAATGCTAGTAGTGGAAGCATTACAGGCAAGAACTAAGAATCAGTCATTCCATTCAACAGCTCAGCATATCACATAGCTCACAGGTGAAATGATGGCATTGGATCTGCACCCCTTTCAGTTGTTGAATATACTGGCTTTCATAGACTTCTGCAGCACTTACAGCAAAGGTACCATCTCCCATCACATTCCACATTTCATGCACTATAGTGCCAAAGTTATTTGAAGGTGTGAGAATGACAATTGCCACACTACTCTTAGAGGATGGGGGTGGAATTTTCCAGTGCACCTCAGACTATTGGAGCAGTAAAAAACTTTGTGCATGCATACTGTATTTCTCCTGACCACACAATGGTGTGCAGGAGCTTAAGTCTCCTGCTGTGGATTCCTCCTTCTCTACCTTTGTCACTGGCTCTCACTTTATTACTCCAAATCTGTCAGTCACTCCAGGTCTGCTAATCATAATTTTGGGCTAATGGAGAAAACCACATGTCACCAAACATGCTGTTATTCATTCAAGACATTCTGCAAACATGGACAGTTGGTATCAATCAACACGCTGTTTTGTTTTTCTTTGTTTTGTTTTGTCTGTCATGGATGAAGGGGCAAATTTTGTGAAAGCAGTTGCTGATAGAAATGTCAGCATCTGTTGCTTTACCCACACCTTCAGTCTAGTGGTCACAGCTGTGCTCTATCACAGTACTGAGGCTAGCAATCTATCTCCACAGCTCACTCCACCTGTTCTCATTTTCATTGCTCCGTAAAAGGACACTAATCAACTAAGAAAAGTGTAACAATGCCTTGGTCTATTTCAACATCACTTGATTCAGGATGTCAGTACCAGTAGGAATCCATCATACCTGATACTGTCTAGACTGCTAGAACAGAAGTGCACACATCATGACATGGAAATGGAGTGTGACACTGGTGGAGTCCTCGGCCACCATGTGTGTTCATGGGTTGACACCATGGTAAATGTACTTAAGCCATTTCAGATGAGCACCTGTGACCTAAGTGCATCCACCGCCACCCTGAGTCAAGTAATTCTAGTAAGGCATTCAATGAAAGGCACAAGAATAGTCTGCTGATTTGGATGATTAAACTCCTGAGGCCTAAGGCAGCCAGATTTATTGAAACACAGCAACAAGTTTTTCTGATTATATTCTGGCAAACTGTATTTTATAACTATTATATGACTCATGGGAGCAGCCTATTAGAAGTATTTACATTGTGTAAACAGGGTTTGACTGGGTAAAGTTAGAACTGTGCCAATTTGGGCTGCACTACACATATTGGAAGCCATACTGTGTGCAGGGCAAAGTTGTGCATGTGTGAGCCCACTCCCAAACAACAAATGTTAATGAGAAGCAGAACCATGAATTTGACTGCAGTGGGATAGTTTATGTTTTTTGCACATACTAATAGACTGACTAAGTGTGCTAATTTCCATGGGTAAGAAGAACCTTTTAACAGATCATCAAGCACAATCCATCCTCATCCATTCCCCCCCATTGGTGGCAGGCTAAGTGAAGGGAGTATTTTGTGGTCCGGTAACTGCCATGACACTGATATTTCCGTTGTTTAAGACCTCCCCCCAAATTCCCAGTGGCAGTATGTCTTCCATGGTATATTTCTAGGAGTCTAGTGGCACATGCTAACACCCTAAATGCACATCAACCACCAACTCAAAAATGAAGGAGGACACAGCCCTCTGCTCATATCTACATCTGGCCATGATCTGTCCTGCAAGTCCATTATCAATAGAAGTAAAATCACTCAGTACAGAACCTGCAGAACATCCTTTCAAGCTCATGGAAAGTGATTTTTAAGGATCATCACACAAGTCCTGCATCAATAGGCTGTATTTGTCTACAATAGAGGCATGTGAAGTTGGTAAACTTCACTTTCTGAAGTACTGTACTTGGTGATGTTCCCTGACTTTGCTTCACCAGGGGGTGCACTTCACATAGCAATTGCCTGGCCAAGTGCCCACTTCAGCTGGTGAAGACTATGCATAGTGCCATTTTGCCAGCAAACCCTTACAGAAATATGTGTGCTGTGTACATGCAGAATGCATACCACATGCTAAATTGTGCAATGTTTGCATGTGGTTTCCATACACAAGGTGAACTTATGTGGATCAGGTCTAAAAAGCACATCAGTTTTGCATGCTGCAAGCTTGACATGTGTATGCAGCAGGTAAGCTGGTGCAAACATCTTCTAAAGATCACATCAGGTTCATGTGTTGCACGCTTCACATGAGTGCAGCAGTTAAGGTGGTGTGAACATCTTTTAAAAATTACATCAGATTCACATATTGCATGCTTGCCATGTGTGCAGTAACAAGCTGGGGCAAATCTCATCTAAAAACACACATCAATTTCTATTTCTTTTACTATTGCTAGCAATTAGAGTCATTAAAATACCTTTTTTTATTGATTTTCCATTAAAATTATGCAAACTCATTAATTCTGATCCTTTTGCAAGTTGTTTAATGGCTTTTGATTTATGTCATTAAACTGACATTAATTTTTAAAGACTGCTTATTGTATTAAATGCCTAGTATATAGTCAGCCAACATCCCTCATTCCAGTTATGTGAAGATGGGCCTCTGTGATGTGAAGCCCGACCTTTTTGTTTTTGGCCATGTAAATCCCCTTATGCATATTTAGTGCTACAAATGTGTTTTTCCATGACTGTTATGGCTCACTTACTTTTCCTTTGTCATTCTTTATCTAGCATATACACTATGGCCATGCTCAGCATTCTTTGTGCTGAATAGGGTCTTGGAAGCATGCACCATTCCTCATATTTTGTCACTGAAATAAGGAACATGGACATGCAAAATGAGGGACAATGAGGGACACTAACCATCATGATGATCAGGACACATCTTGAAACATGGAGATACAGTGTCTCAGAACACAGAGGAAGTCATTGGATTTACTTGTACTGATGTTAGCCCCTGAGAATTAATTTGTATCATGAAACAGGGGTGCCATTTAGGTAGGGCAGAGGGGGGATCCCCCAAACAAATTGTGCCTAGGTTGCTGTTATGGTGATGCAATAATGGCATTTAATTTGGATATAATCTTTTGCACTATAAGTGCCGCCCTGGACTATGTTGCATTCACACTTAAACTGCACTCCTGACTTGACTGTGTCTGTACTGTGTTGTCCACTCTGTTCACCCATTAGTGGTGGTGCCATCACACATCACGTGGAGGAGCTCCAGCCAAGCAAGAGCACATGAGTCACCCAAGTGGGACACTGTCTTTCCTGCCACAGAGTAGACAGACTGCACATTTCAGCTTGGAGGAGTCAGTGAGCACTGAACTCTCAAAAACAGTGTTGTGGTGGCATATTTTGTTGGTCTACTCTTAGTGAGTCTCTGTCTCCCTTGGTGACTGACTGAGCTGGGGTGAGTCAGAAGCTAACTCAAGACTAGGCTGACTACTTACTCTACTAGGCTCACCTCACAAAGAAAAACAGCACAGGGCCTTCGCAGCAGCAAGCTAGGCCTTGCAGCAGCAGTGACAGCAGTGTGGCGGCCTTCATAGGCCTTGATCAGTGCAGTGCAGTGCAGCAGCAGCCACGGCAGCAGCTATGGCAGCAGCAATGCAAGAAGCAAGCAACACAGGTTGGGTGGGTTTGGTTGGTGAGGTGACTTGGTTGCAGACAACATTGGGATCCTGAGATGGTCAGTTCTAGCATCCAGCTTGTGGAAGAAGGACAGAGGAGGAGTGGACTGAAAACTGGGCTGGTGGCAAACTGGGCTAAGCTGCAGGTTCTGGCCACATGGCCAGGTAAATAAAAGTAAATATATATATATATATATATATATATATTTTTTACAGGGGATTTTGGGAAGGAGGAAGGACTGAAATATTGTTCTGTTTTTCATATTTCTGTGCTCTTGGGCAGCTTCACAACCCATATGGGATGGGTATTGAGTGGAAAGGAGTTGGAGAGAGAAATTGAGACCAACTTTTTTGGGGGTGAGGGGTCAGAACTTCAGCAAAGAAAACAATTTAGTTAGTAACTGGATGAGTTTAAGCTCAAATCTGATGCACTGCTCCGGGGTACAGACAGATGAATCTTATACATTTGAATTTTTCCTGATTTACACATCATGTTTCAGTCACAACAGTAAACTTTTACCTTTTAGAGATGTTCCAGACATTCCAGATCTTGCCTTCTAGGAACTAACTAGCACTTGGCCTCAACTGGTTGTTGACTCCCTCCCACCTGTTGAAATCTGAAATGACGCCCCTGCCATAAAGTCAAAATATACAAGACATCCTTTATGTAAGCAGCATATTTCCAAGAGGAATGGATGAGGGGCAGAATAGTTTTCATGGGTAAAATGAGGGATGTCCCTTGCATGCAGGAACAGTTGAGCAGTATGGTGTGCATAGACTACTGGAGCCACACTATAGTCAGGCTTATGCCCCCCCCAGTGAAACTGACCTCCACATCCCCACACTCAGGCACATTATGACATAGGGCAAGGGAGAGTGCATGGGTGTGCCCCATTGAAATGAATGAGCGTATTGTTTTTATTACTATTTTATATATTATTGCTGAAGAGTTGGAGATTGATGAAGGCCACTGCTCGACTAACAAGGGCCTTGTTTGTAGAACACTGGCTTTCATTATTATCAGACTCACCATCATAACGTATAATACAGTAATAAAAAATAACTCCATTTATTTCAAGGGGGTCCGCCCCAGCACTATGATCCATGGACATCATCTTTTAAATCCTCCTGCTTCTGGCTCCCTAGTACTCAGGTAAGAGACTCTCAACTTATATGTATACTTGGTTGGTTGTCTGTAGCAGCATGTCTGCACCTGAAACAGCATGTGTGCGTGGTGGGATGTGGGGACTTGCCATGTGGGTGGGTGTTGAGTTATTGCTACTTTTGTGTTTGCCTCCTAAAGTCTGTTTGCAAGGAAGAATTCAAAACTATGGAGAGAAAATAGAAGCAATTAAGTAGTTTTGTGGTAAGTGTGTGTATTAGGGTGGGAAGAACCATGTGTTTTTCCATTGGTATGCGTGCTGCAGTTCAGCTGTGCAGGTGAGATAAGGGGGGCAAGAAAACTAAATTGTATATCGATGGCTATAAGCAAGTAGCATGCATACAGATGTATGTAGATTTGCACTGATGTACAAGTGATCCATATATATGTAGGGAGTATAGCTTAGTAGTTAAAGGTACAGAACTGCACACCTGGAGACCTGAAGACCTGGGTTTGAATCTCATTAGCCCCCACTTGTATACTGTGTTACCCTGAGCAAGTTTCTTAACTTAGATGTGTGCTGTTATCAGTGACCATTTGTTTTTTGCTCGCATTCCACATGCAAACAGTCTGCTCCAATTAAACATGAAAGCATGCTTTCCACACTTGCTTGCTGCACGCATGCCACATAAATGCAGTCTGTTCCAATTTAACATTTAAATCATGCTTGCAGCATGCATATCACATGGGTAGCTTTATGGGTGCAACATGAAAACATTTCATATAATTATTTCTGTAAAAGAAAATGTCAGTAAAAATGCAACATGTTATCTTAGTCAGTGAAAACGACATGACGCGTTCTGTTGTTTCTATTTACAAATCACTTAAAACATGGCATGCCACCCATCCCACCATGAGACAAATGTCTACCCCTCTCCCACTTCCCAGACCTTTAGAAATTATTTCGCCACCACTCCACCCTTTAGCACCTCTCGCCTCTACATTCCAGGCAATATTTACTGTTACATTAGTAAATAAGGTTGTTTTGCTAACAGCCTGCCAGCCATTTACAGAACAAATCTTCTTTCCCCACACACCTGGAAATATCTCTAACACACCCACCTCCCCCCAAACTGTGTCCAGAGTCAGTAAGATCCCACACAAATAATACAAATAATAGTCCTACGAGTCCTATCTCTCTGATAGGGTGTAGCCGGTAGTTTCACTTAGTTGATAGGAGCAAAAAAATGCCGAAGCCCAAAAGTAGCTCCATTATGAGAGAGTAAAATACTGCATATAATCCCCTTCAAGGATGTACTTGTCCATGCTTTTTTTAAATTGTTCTTTATTTGAACCTAATATTACTTCCAATGGTAATCTGTTCCACAGATTTTCAGTTCGAAGGGTAAAGATTTTTTTTTCTTTTAGTTGTTTTAAATCTGTCTAATTTAACCTGAAGAGGATGACCTCTTACGTTAAGAAAATCATTTTTGTATTCAATACTCATTTTGGTCATTAATAATGGATCATTCATAATGTCATAATAAAGTAGTAAATCCCCTCTTTGTCTCCTTATTTCCAAACTATGTAGTCCTAGCTTACCCAATCTTTGTGAATAACTATCATTTTTTATAGTCGATATTAATTTTGTGTAGATCGTTGGATCTTTTCTGATCTTTCTATTTTTTTTATATGGGGACCACACCTGGCTACAAAAATCCAATAGTGGTCTAACATATGATAGATACAGAGGAAGCAACACTTCTTGTGTTCTACTCTTAATATTTCTTTCTCTAGACTCAATTACTCTGTTTGCCTTAGAAATAATTGTTGTTAGATGTTCTTTAAACAGGAACTGATTATCTAGGGTAATACCCAAATCGCGTTTGGATATCCTTTGTGGTATAATTTCTCCATTTAATTGATAACCATGTTGTTCATTCTGCTTTCCCATATGAATAATACATCATTTTTCTATATTTAATTTCATTCCCCAGGTTATTGTCCAGTCTTCAATTTTATTTATATCTTTTTGTAAAGACTCTCTAGCACTTAATGAATTACAGGGGGCACATAATTTGGTGTCATCAGCATATTTTATTATTTCATTACTTATGTTATCATCAAAATCTGCTATAAAAATATGAAATAAAATAGGTCCAATAACTGACCCCTGTGGAACACCACTAGTTACCAACTCTTCTGCTGAAAGACAACCATGCACTGAAACTATGTGTTTCCTATTTCGTAACCAATTTTCCACCCATCTTATAATGTGTGAATCTGTTTTATATTTAGAAAATGTTTCACTAATTGCCCAATGTGGGACTAGGTCAAATGCTCTACTAAAATCAAACATCAGCACATCCACAGGTATTCCTTTATCTAATGCTTTACTGATTTTATTATAAAAACATATCAGGTTGATGGTGCATGATCTACCTTTCCTAAAACCATGTTGGTTTATGTCAAATACTGGATTTTTATTAAGATGTTCCATAATTTTGTTTTTAATGAGAGTGTCTAAGATTTTGCCAGGTATAGAAGTAAGACTTATCAGCCTATAATTAGAAACTTTAGTCTTAACACCATTCTTAAAGATTGGGGTTATTTTGGATATTTTCCAATCTTGATTTACAGATCTTTCAAACAGTATTTTCAACGGTTTCCAAATAAAATCTTTCATTAATTTTAGCATTTGTGATGTAATATTATCTAGCCCTGGTGCAATGTTTTCTCTTAAATATTCAATTTGCAGAAGAGTTTCTTCTTTTGTAAATTCGAAGGTGCCTATATTATTATTTTTTTATCTTGATTTGTTTTTTTATTATCAATATTGTTTGAATATACTGAGGTAAAATAAGAATTAAACTGATTAGCAATTTCTTTAGGATTTGTAATACATTTATTGTTTTCTACTACTAGTGATGGGGGATTTATTCTCCTCCCCAATGCCTCTGTCATGTGGAGTTCCACAGGGCTTGATCTTGTCACCAGTGCTGTTCACAGTGTACTTGCTGCCCTGGGTGAGATCATTCAGCAATACAATGTGGAGTTTCACTTCTATGTAGATCACACCCAGCTGTATTTGTCACATCATGCTGCAAGAAAACTGCAGTTACAGATGAATGTGAAGGACCCAGGTTATCATTTTCCATGTAAAAATAATACGGGGGGGGGCTGCTAGACATTAGTGATTTTAACTACCACTAAACATGTTTGTAATTTCTCTGTCTTGGTCAAGGGATACAGACATTTAAAAGCGAGGCACCACTTGAACAAAAAAAACAGTCAAAGAAAGAAAGACAATGGTCCATCCTATGTGCCTGCAATATGGCTGGCACAGAAAAAACTGTAGTTTGTGGTTGTCTGGACATCAGCAATGCTGCATTGTTTCTGTGGTATCCAACATCTGCTGGTCACATACTAGAACAACTGGTTAGTGTAGATGACCAGAGAAAAATTCACTGAATGGCTGAGACAGTCATTGCATTTACGTACACACAGTTAGCCAGATAAAGCAGCATTACTGGGATATCCTGGTAGCAGGCTTACTTGATAACATTGGTTTCTGGGAATTTGTGCATTTACATGCAGGTTTTGTTACTGGAAACATGCCGGTTTGTTACTGGGGGATACCTGAAAAAAAAATTAAATTTCCCGGTAACATAAACTGTATGTAAATGCTGACAGTGTGACCACAAAGTAGGTGGTCAAAAGATTATACTATTGTTGGACTGTTTCAGGAGTCCTCCTTCAGTAACTGAATTGCAGAAACACAGCCTGTATTATTCAGCCTCTGGAGACAGTACATAAAGACAATGAGAGCACAATACATCTGATCAGCGAGGACCAGACTGCAACAGCATATACAAAAATATTGACTTGTTTCAGGCACTGAGAGAGACAGAGGAGGGGGAGAAAGAGAGAGAGAGAGAACAGGGAATTTGCCAGTTCACTGCCCTCACTGTAGCCCATACCACAAGTTCCAGCGGTGTCTGCAGCAGTCAAGAAAGTCCAGCTGTTCTCAGCATGGGTCAGGGGCTCCTTTCATTGAGCTGGGCACCTTGGATTTTAGGTTCCAATAAAAAATATTTGTTGCCCTTATTGTGAAAAACAAACATCAGAATGTAGCTAAATGGGGCCCATTTAGCAAGGTTATGTTTTTTTTTAAATGCCAGCATTATTTTGTATTTTCTATGATAGCTAGTTTGTGTAGAAAAACAAGAGGATGGTGGTTCTCACTGCACAAAAAAAATGTTTGTTGCTGTGCCAAGCAAGTGGCAAGAAACCAGTAAAGGGTCCTGCGACATCAAATGGGAAAAACAAAACTTTAAAACCTTATACCTGTAGCTCTGGAATTGTTCAATATTTTTTATCAGACCTTTCAAAGACACCACCTATGGAAATCCCAACTATGCCCTGCAAGTTTGGGGAAAAATTCCATTCCATATAGGCTGTAGATGAGAGAAAAAAAAATTATGTGAAGTGTAGGAAAAAAAATTAGACATTTTCAGAAAATGAAATACAGTATGGGGATCTCAGAAAAAACTTTCCACAGACAAAGTCCTTGCCTACTAGACAACACATGTAAAATGTCAGCTGATTTAATCAAACAATGCCAAAGCTATTAATGTGCAAAATAAGGGGTTTAACATTGAACAGGCTACTCAAACCTAACCGTAGGGGAGCAACTATGCCCATAGGGAAAGGGAAAATTGTTTCGCCAAGAAAGGCTCACTAAGCCAGAACTTGTTTCCAGGTGTGACTTGGGTGCACAAGGAAATTAAGTGACTTTCTCAGGGTCACACAGTATGTATGTGGGGGCTGATGGGATTCAAATGTAGGTCTCCAAGTTTGCAACTCAGTCCCTTTAACCACCACACTATATTACCTTCTATAATAGGGTTGAGTAGGCACGTTAATGTTAAACCCCAATTTTTGCACTTTAATAACTTCACAGTCATTAAACATACTGTATTTGTATAACATTTTGCATGGGCGGCATTGAGGGGTACTTCTCTAGAGGTGCCAAGTTTCATTCTGGTCAGATGTGCGGATTCCAAGATCCGTTAAAGCACACTGCTGGGATGGCTAGCTACATTTCACCAAAGAGGTATATGGTCACTCAAACAAATACAAGCCAAAACACCACTGATATATTTTCATACAGTTCTTTATTCAGTCATGCAATATGACAAGCCCAAGCATTTTGCCTATTTAGGCTTCTTCTGGGGGACCATAGGATAAAAATAAATTATGTTTAATATTCATTCTTCAATAGAAATTAATTCAACCACTCATTACTGAAGATTTTCTTAATTTGATCCATGACTATGTGCCCTGGTTTGGTAAATTATTATATTACATACATAGTTGTTTATAACATTTCATCATTCTTGTTTTTGGTTTTTTTTATACTTTATATTTATTATTTTGTTATAAACAGCAAGCTGTAAATTTCCAGCAGAGACACTTCACATGTTACACGTATAAACACATTGAGGGCGCCACTCCTCACATATCAAAGCTTATTAAATTGTCTACTGCATAAGATACATCTGAGGGGAATACAAAAGAGCTATAAATTCATATAAGTCCATTATTCCTTCATATGCTGTTTTGAAAAGCCCATGAGCAGCATGGAAATAGCAAACTAAAGTTAAAAAAATAATGAAACTGGTATCCTTTCCCCTCCTAAGAGGGAATAATAACGTCCATGCCATTAACTTTAAAGGAGCACACTTATGGTGCTAAGTCCCGGGTATTAACACTGCTCCTACAAGGCCTAATTTTTAAAATCATTAACATATTCGGCTTAACTTTCTTTATAACAAAGACTGAGATATACCAATTTTAAAAACAACCAAAATTATCCCTCCCATAATTGGAACTTTTGGAAACGAGTTCAAATAATAAGAGCAAAACTCAAACAAAATATTTGCAATTCTGCAGTCCCACTCGTCTTCCAATGTGTTTACTCACTCAAAGTCCTGGGGGGATACAGTACAGTCTCTCTAGGTAAATGGGTGATTTCTCTTCTCCAAACAAGTCAGAAACCCCTTACATCCTTCACTACTCATCCTCCTCAGATGAATGACTGCTCTGGTCCCTCGATCGTCTCCTCCTCGGAACCTGCTTCTGGATCCAACGGCCTGCCTCTTCCAGGTCCGAAAAGACAAAGACTTTCCCGTGGTGAACAATCCTCAGTCAGGCCAGGAATAGTACACTGTGTTGTATATCTGCTTCTCTCAGGAGCGCCCTGGTACCGTCGAACAACTTGCGCCTCAGTCTCGTGGAATAACTAATGTCGAGGAAGACATTAATTGGCTTCCCCTCACACAACAGCATTTTATGCTACCTTGCCATGGCTAGAAGGTAATCTCTTGAGGCCACACCATCTGTCACCTCCAAAACTGCACGTGGAGCCTCCGCATTATCCGAATTCCCTCGTCTGGCTATCTGGTAGGCTTTTCTTATACTTTTGGCCTGATCTTTAACTTCTTGCCCAAGTTGTTGTATCAGCCAGTCTTGTATAAATATAACCAGGTGGTCTCCTTCACATCCCTCCGGAAAGCCCAAGAACCGAATGTTTGAGGCTCTAATTTGGTTCTCCAACGTCTCCAGTCTCATACGGAGGTGGCCGTTTTATTTTATCAATGTAGTGCTGACCCCCATAGCGGCATCTTAGTGCTTTTTTTGCTTCCAGGGATTCAGTAGTTACCAATTCCATTGAAGTCTCTAGATTGGTCACTCGATTGGCTATGCTGTCCATTTTCTCTGGAAAGGAGGATACAGATGCGATTATGCAGTTTATTTTCTGACCCAGAGATTGCAGAGTTTCTTCACCTGCACACTCCAAATCTGAGGCCTGTGGAGTAGAGCCAGACTGCATGGAGGAGGTGGCTAGAGCATTTTTCCCTTTCATTCCATCCTGGTGATTGCGATCTTTCCAGGGATTTCCCATCCTGTAACAGGGAGCTTCCGATACAGTTATCTTGCCAAATTTCCCCGTTTGTGGCCCAAATAACTCAATTTTAGGAGTTTTATTACGTGTAGCTTAGCTGAGCAGTGTTAAGAAGCATCCATCTTGCTCGGGCTCAACAGCGCCCCCCTTCATCATTCTTGTTTTGCAAATATTATTTCCACATTTGTTAATAATTCCCAGCCACCTTTACTTGCACATTGTATCAATGAGCTACTACCTCACATTTAATCTAGCCTATCTGACAGAACATGATATGCTGCTAACAGAATAACAGTTACAGCAGTACACATGATAGGACGTCAGTATTTCAAAACATTATGTCTATCTGGCATGTCTGGGACAGGATCCTTGCAGTGAATGAAGTTAGACCCACTGCTATAGGCTCCTGAGGAGGATGCACTTGCATTACAGTGTCCGTAAGTGTTTTGTAGGATGGTTGGTCCTTAAGACTCTGTTATCAAAGATAATGCCTTCCAATTTATCATTGTTGCTGCCTTCATATTGGAATATGCTATCTCGAACTTTAATATCTTAATTAGAAATGGTTGAGAAGTCAGGCAGGGGTGGCAGAAGAGATGGAGAGATTTTTATATCCTCTTCCTTGAAAAAGTCTTTTGTCACACAGTTTTGGGCATACAAATAAACCACCTAATGCCCAATTTTGAAAGCTAGGACATAACAGCAGTATGTCCAATTTTCAAAACTCTGACTTAGTTATGTCCATTTTACAAAGTTCTCATATAAATGTGACTGGATACAATTTTCAAACTGAGCATAACATGGTGCGTCATTTGCATTTATGTCTAGCACTTTTTTATATCTGAAACTGAGTGTAAAGTACTATAAAACAGCTAAAAAATTGGCAAACAGGTCCAACTTTAAAAAAATAGTTCCAAAAAGATAGCACATGTTCTAATCCTAACATGGCAGTTTCTGACATTAACATAATTGAGAGACTATGCCTATAATTCAATGAACAAACAGCCAGTCACCCCCCCCTTCCTGAACTCTATAAGCAGTTTCTCCCAGCCTCTTTCATTAGCACTTTTTCTTTGCTGCCAGAGACTCAGTCCATCTGTCCTTTGCTGCTGGCTGGGACCTACTGGTGTCTACCCTCCCACCTTGCTGTTTGGATTATGCTTGTTTCTGCTGGACCTATGTTGTCTGTTCTGTTTGGTTTGTATATTGCATCCAGCTGTGTGCTTCTTTGTGTGCTTGTTCCCTGTTCTTCTGTATGCTGTGTATTTGTTTTGCCTTCTCGTTGGGGGGGGGTCTTCTGTTCTAAATCCTTGTGTATTGCTATCCAGGAGGTCATGTTACTTGCTACCATTTATTCACGTTATCCCTCCTTAATTGTTTTCACCTGATTCAGGCCCTCTCTATAACCTAGTCCATGGAACTCAATCCTGATCCTGAACTAATAACAAGACTATATTGCTGCAAATATTGCTGCTGTTTTCCGTGCATTGCCCATGGAACTAACCTGTGCTTCCTACACTAATACCAAGAAAATCCTTGCTTTTGTTTCAGCACATTGCTTTTCTCTATAGTTTTTCTGTTCATTTAGATTACTACCCCCTTCAAGCTAAACTTAATTGCTGCTCCATGTTGCTTATTACTGGACACTGCTTGCTTACTTGCATACTGCTTTATTATACTCTGGAGGTCAGCTTTGGCTGTTGCCTATGCTGTAAACTAGTTCTAATTAGAAAATGGGCTAGATACTAGGGCTACTCTCATTGGCTATTAGCCTTCACATGGGGGAACATTAACTACCTATAGATGCCCACATAGAAACAAGTGCAAATTCAGGGTGCCCCATTACTGAGGGTATCCATGGGCACCCCGAATGTTCAAAGAAACTAGTTGCCATTTCTTCCCCTTGCTTAGTGAGGCACCCACCCCCCTCACTCTACTCCATAATTATTTTCTTCTGACACACAGGAGGTTTGCACTTTAAAGTGTTAGTGCTAGCATGTCGAGCACTAAATGCTACTCTCAGGCACAAAAAACATGTTTTTTCCCCCCTGTGAGACAGTCCCACTCGCTTCTCTGCTTTCAACTGACTGCATTCCTTCTTGCAGAAAAACAAACAGAAAAACTTTTTTTTTTTATTTGAATCAGGTACCTTAATGAGGCTCCTTCCCTGCTCTGCTATTCTCAACTCATACTCCCACCCTGCATGATCACCGTAGAAGATAGAGACATTCCTGGAAACATTTCCAGGAGCACTGGCCTCCTATAGCAGCACCCTCTACTGACAAACAGAGAAATGCAACTGACAGGCAGGGATTACTTTACATAAAACTTTCTTAGTAATAATTTTTAAGATTGTATGTTCATTGTATTCAAATATTTTTACTACAAAAAAAAATATTAACTTTTGGCCATTTTCTAAGTGCAATAATACCCTCCAGGGTGGGTGATATGGGCAATACCGGACCTTCCAGGGGCTATAAGGCCCTTCGTCTGTGGTGTCAGTCCTCACTACACCCCTGGGTGGTCTGTTATTGCCCAATACTGCCCACCCTGTCGAGTATTATTGCTTGCATGCTGCATGTGGGTTATGGCACTTTACCATGTCTTCCTTGTTTTTCCTATGGTGGGGGACTGGGGGGTGTTGTTGAAGAGCTGTGGCCCCATGTGGCCTATTGCCTCATGTTTGAATCTTGCCTCCACTACTAAAATTCTCTGAGTATCATGTCACCTTGTAATTGGCTTCCTTAATGGGACTTGGTTGGCTTGCCCCTATTGATCCTGTAATTGTGCAATAAAGCTTCTGCAAACTGAATAACTTCAGCAAACTAAATAAATAACTTCAGCATACTAAATAAATCAATAAATGAACAAAAATAAATGAACACATGAATGAATGTATACATGAGAAATACCTACATGAATATATCAGGCATGCCGATCTTGTCCTAGAGTTCCCTGGCACAGAACTCGCCCTGTGCCGACAGTCTCAGTCTGCACCCCATAGTCCACATCTTGAGCATGCAAAGTTTGGGGCGGGGTCCTTCTCACCTGGCCCATAGCTGGGAATGTCCTCGCTCCAGGTGGACCTTCAGTCATACCGATGGCACCTCAAGTTGTAGCATTTAAGACTAGCCATGAAGGGTGGCTACAATGTTCTTCTTTGGCTCTAGTAGTCTATTAGCATAGACACCTTCACTGCATTTTCCCTACTACTGCCTCTGGTTCACCTAGTTTGTTTTTAGATTGGTAGGCCAGGTGAGTGCCTCAGTGGTTGTTCCTCTCCTCCAACTGCCTTGAAGGTGATTGTTGCAGAGCAAACTGGCTCACAACCCTCCACTGCATTCCTGTTAGAAGGATAGAGTGAGAATTTCCCTCCAAATTGAAATGTTTTCCACCCCCCCTTTTATTGGGCTTTCCAAATTGATGTAGCAGAGCTGTCATTTACTAAATTATCCCACACCTGGAGGGAAGGTGACCTAGGTCTTGGATCCCCAGAGATTTCCTCCTCAAAGGGTTTTTTCTCTCCTCCATGCCAAAGGTCATAATGTCTAGTTAGTTTTAGTTAGTACTCCCTAGTTCCCTTAGGTAGGTTCCGCTGTTGGATAGAGGTAGATCGTGTCCCTACTTGCCATTCCCTCTCTCCTTAGGAGGCCCCCTTCAATCACCAAAGTATCCAAAGCACCTATACTATCTTGATAATCTGTGCACCTCATATTTTATCAAGCTGCATTGTTGTCATTCTACTTTTGTGCCTCATGGCCTCTGATTGCTATTGTTCTTTGATGCCACTACAACATCTCTTTGGGGAGTCTTCCTAAGGTACCTTTAGCCAAGGGAACCTTCCTGCAGCACCTCTTGGGGTGGAACCCTCTTCCAGGGCTCCTTGCTTTTGGTACCCCTACAGGGTGGTACTTCCTCATGGAATAGAGAGTGTGAATGGCCAAAGTTAGGTAACACAGTTCATAAGCATAACACTATACTGGCTGTGAAGGCCATTGAACTAGGAGTTGTATCCAGTTCAGGACTTTTGAAAATCTCACCCAACTTAACTAGGAGTTGCATCCATTTATGACATTTAAAAATTCCATCTGACATAACATAAATCATATCCATGTTATGATATTTGAAAATCTCACCCTTTGTTTTTTTTTGTTGTGTTTACTTGTCACTTATTAAAATGGGCAGTCATACTCATCAAGTTAGCAAGTATAAAATATAAAAACAAGCATTTGTCAATGCCGAATGTTGTTGCACTGGCATTGACATTGGTAGTGCAGTGCAGAAACACATTTTGGGCAGGATGGGAAAAAAGTCAGCTGTACTGTTCATAAAGAGGTGTAAAAAATGGCAGTGTTGAAAATGTGGCATGTAAATATTGCAAATTGGCTAAGTTACAAGGGTGCATGGGAAATGGGCAATGCACACTTGTAACACAGTCATTTTATGGACTTTTGGCACCAGATTTTCAACATAGACATTTTAGGACCTCTGCTCATGAACAGTATCACTCTCATTTTCATAATCTGCCCAAAACACTGATTTCCCACAGTGACTGAACTATTGTACGCAGGAAGTGCAGAAACACATTTTGGCCAGGATGTAAAAAATGACAGCTGTACTGTTCACAAGGAGGTATAGAAAAATGACAATGTTGAAAATGTGGTTTGAAAATATTGCAAATTCATGAAGTTATGAGCATACGTAGCAACTGCGCAATGTACGCTCATAACACAATCACTTTATGGAGTATCATCACCAAATTTTAAACACAGACATTTTAGGACCTCTGCTCATGAACAGTGTCACTATCATTTTTCATAATCTGTCCCGAACACTGATTTCCAAAAGCTACCATGCTACTGTGTGCCGGAAGTGCGGAAACACATTTCAGCCTGGATGTGAAAAATGTCAGCTGTGCTGCTCACAAGGCGTGTAGAAAATGACAATGTTGAAAATCTGGCCTGAAAATATTGTGAATTTGTGATGTTATGAGTATGTGAAAGTAACTTTAATGCACTGGTAAAACAGACATTTTTTTCCCAACCAAATCTGCAACATAGGCTTTTTGAAAGCCCACCTCATGAACAGTACCACTGTCCTTGTGTTAATTGGTCCTGAAAGGTGATTCCATGCAGTGACTGTGAAATTACCTTTTGGGACCGAATAACATCATAACAGTGACAGAATTCATGAAGAGGTGTCCCAAAAACCCCATGCTGAAAATTTGGTGCACAGATTCGAAAAATTCCTCAGATATGCATCAAAGTTGAAAAAACCCTATTTATTCCATTATACAGCTTACCGGCATTTTCACAGTTTGCGGTTGGCTTTGAAGAGTGCAGACATGTTCCTGGTCCACCGAAGATCATTGCACTGGATTTCAGAGGTAAGTATGGGGTGAGGAGCTGTGGGGAGGTGAGGTGCACAGTGGGTGAGTGCGGGTGGGGGGTAGGGATACTAAGAGGGACCTTTTTCTGTTTACAGGTGGTAAAAAAAAACACATCGTGAATGGTTTCCTTTTTTTAAAGGTTTTTTATTAGGGGGGATACTGTAGCCGATGGGAGATTGGGCACTCCCGTTGGCACATAGGGAGTGGAGCACACTAGCTGAGGGGGATTGGGCACCCCTTCAGCACAGAAGAAGGGGGGACATCATGCCGATGGGAAGTGGGCTCCCCGTTGGCACATTATAGTGGGAAGGGGGGACAGATGCCAATGTGGATTGGGCAGCCCCGTCGGCAAACAACAAAAGTGAGGGGAGTGCATGAGCCAAGGGGGATTGGGCACCCCCTCATCAAGCAAAAATGGAGGTGGAGGGGGATGGGGCATTTTATGCCAAAGGGGAGTGGGCTCCCCTGTCAGGAAATTCATGAGGGGCAGGGTAAGCCAATTGGGGGATTGGGCACCTCGATGTTGGCAGTTTAGCGGCCACTGTGCTACCATGTTTGTAGCTGGTGATTCACATAGGAAGGTCCGCTGCATGTGACGAGCTTTGCTCGCATTGCAGCAGACTTTTCCTTTGATGTGAACTCCACATTAGTATGCATGGTGTGGCGCCAGCATGCAGGCTGATTGAAGAATGAGGGACGCACCTACTGGTGTATGCTCTGCATTTGCCCAACAGCAACTGCGCCTCCAAATCTCCACAATTGCAAGATGTTGGCTGTGCAAGTGCACCAACATAAAAATGAAATGAAATGCTGAGATTTTATAGCTGTTCATTTTTTATGAATGTGAGTCTCTCAAAACTTGTGGGTGACAGATGTGTCTGTATGTCAGTAATGATGGCCCCATGATGAACTGATCAATTTTTCAGAACTGACACTGGATGGTGGGCATCTCAAAGAGCCAATTACCACAGAAGGCAATTCTGGCCACTCAAAGTCAGTCAGATACAACTTCCACCATACATTCTGCAAATATATGGTTGATGTCTTTCTTTTCATTTTTCTCCTCCTCCACCTCCTCAATACCCACATGTGATAATACAGCATGCAGAGGGTTGGAAGTGATACAGGGTGTCCTGTAGAACTGGCATTCATGCTTGTGTCCAATGGACCAATCGATGTGCTAGAGTCAGAGTCAGTTTTGAGATATTTTTGAAAGGACTAGGATTTTTGTGTCCGTGTATGTGGGGTGGGTGGGTCATCTCACCTTACTTAGCTATGACATCAGTATCTGAGCATTAAAATTTTCATGCATGTTATCCTCACCTGCATGAACACATCACCCCCCATTGTCACACACACACACACACACACACACACACACAAGAGATGCACTGGGTGTTCATGTTTGTACCACAGATCTAAAGGTATTGACTTTACACTCTGGATCTTTGATAAGAGTGTATTAAGGTATTGTTATTAACCAGAGACTGCATGCCACAGATGCATGAATGCAGTGTAAGCAGAATTATTTCTTTCTTCCTGTTGCTGATGAAAATTGAATGATGCCTGCCAAAGCACATATAGAAGTGGAACTGCTTGGTTGCTTCTACTGAAATCAAGATCAAAACTGTATGTTATACTCAAAACCAGGGGTGAAAAACATTTTTTAATATGCACTCCTTTGCCTTAAAATTCTATACTTAATCAAATTGTATGTATTGCGTTGATTTTGTGTTCTCAATCAATAAATCAATCAGTCAAAATCTTTATTTAACCAGGCGATCACCGTTGAGCAAGGCTCCTTTTCGAGGTGGACCTGGATATAACAAATACAGAATAAAGGATAATACACAATAGTTACAATACAATGGCATAAACCATACGGATATAAACAGTGATATTAATATTTGATACAGGTTGAATGAACATATGTAGAGTTAAGAAGAGAGTACATTAATGTTGAGACACAAGGAAAACAAGGAGATACACAACAATTACAATATACTAACAAGACAGCAGGGGTGAGAGCAGGAGTTGATAGAATAATTGTACAGCCAAACAAACTGTCCAAACAACCAGTGTTGCAGATGGCTTTCACAACTAAGGCGCAATTGCATGGGTCATAAGAGGAAGGTGAGTTGACTGGAGCCACAAGGTCACATAGAAGGCTCACAAGGGGTATGGGAGGGATGGGGAGGGAGTGGGGAGGAAGAGGAATGGGCTGCTATTAAGAGTAGGGTGCACAGTGCAGATTGTGTTATGTGGTCTTCTAGTATGAAAAATAACGGCGGTCAGGGCACAAACGAAGGAAGTGCAGTGCCAGAGCAGGTCAGGGAAGGAAAGAGGAGGAGAAAAGCAAGGAAAGGGAAAAGGTGGTGAGAGAGAGAGAGAGAGAGAGAGAGAGAGGGCCAGGCAGTGGCTGGACCAGTAATTAGGGAAGGCTGCAGTGAAGTCGATAGTGGGCACCAGAAAAAGGGGATCCATTTTCAGGAGTGGCAGACACAGGGTTCTGTGACGTGATAGGAGTATAGTGTTTTGAACGTTCTTAAGCTGATGACATAGTTTAGTTTTAGAGTTTTTTGCACTTTATTCCATGTTAAAGGCAGCACATTGCTAATGGCTGTGCAGCCAAAAATGAAAACTGGCCTTACATACCTTTGAGGAGAGATAGGAGGCACTTCCCAGAGCATACCTACTGATAGTGCAAAATGGTAAGCAATCAGAGATGTAGTCTGGAATCTTATTTAGGATGACTTTATATGTCCAGATGATGGCATTTCGTTGTCGCCTGAAGTTGAGAAAGGACCACCCTATGGCTGTGTACAACAAGCAGTGGTGGGTGGAATAGGGAAAGCCCATTATAAACCTTAGGGCTCTGTGATAGAGCGTGTCAAGTTTAGAGAGTGCTCCGGCAGGCCCTTAATTGTGCAGGAGTCAGCATAGTGTAGCAGAGAAAGAAATGTAGTTTGAACTAACCTCTTCTTGGCTTTCCTGGGGAGGAGGTCTTTTATCCTGAATAAAAAGTCCAAGCCTCTGGCAAAGTTTCTTTATCAGTTCCTCAATATGAACTAGGAAGGAGAGTCTGTTGTTGAGCCATACCCCCAAGTATTTGAATTTGGTCACATACTCTAACTGCTTACCAAGTATGGCAGGGACCAGGGGGAGAGTCCCAACCAAGGCTGGGTTAGGTAGGTTGGGAAAAGGTGAGAAGAACATTGCTGTTGTTTTCTTGGTGTTCAAAAGCAACTTCTGATTTAGGAGTTGACATTGCAGAACATTAAATTCATCCTGGAGGACTGAGTACATTATGTCAGGGGAGGGTCCACTGACATAAAGCATTGTATCATCCGTAAAAAGGTGTATTTGGGCCTTTTTGATGGTGTTGTCTATCCTGTTGATGTAGAGTGTGAATAACAGGGATCCCAAGATGGAACCTTGAGGTACTCCTCGCAGGAGAGGTTTTAATGGAGAGACTTCACCTTCTGCTTTTACCTGCTGTGATCGGCCTATGAGGTAATTCTCAAACCATCTGGTAGATAAAGTGTTTAGGCTAATTTGTCAGAGGGACATGAGGAGCAGGCCATTATCAACGGTATCAAAGGCCTTGCTTAGGTCCAAGAATACTGCTCTTACAAAATTCTTGTTGTCCAACTCAGTCTGCCGGTCACTGGTCACTTTGGCTAGAGCCGATATTGTGCTGTGCTGTGCTCTGAAGCCTGACTGTACTGGGTTTAGCAGTTTCACCGATTCCAGATAGTTCCTAAGCTGGGTGTTCACAACTTTTTCCAGCATCTCAGACAGGGTTGGTAGAAGGGAGATTGGCCTGTATTTGTTCAAGTCACTGGGATCTCCAGATTTGAACAGTGGGATAACATGGGCCATTTTCCAGATAGAAGGAAGGTCACCTTGGGAGAGGGAGAGGTTAAACAGGTGAGTAATGGGCACTGCCAGGGCAAAATAGCCCAGCTTTAAGAAATAAGAACCGATGTGATCTGCTCCTGCACTTTTTCTAGCAACCAGCTGGAGTAAGAGATCTTCAACTTCCTTTAAAGTTGTAGGTTGAAGGGAGAAAGATGGATTAGGGGATAGGGATCCATGATCATTGAGTCCAAGCTGAGTGCGTAGTGTGTTAGCTGGGGAGGTATCGAAAGCTAACCCTGTGGTGGCAAAATGGTTGTTGAAAGAGTCAAGGATTGAAGATTTGTCAGTGAATGTAGCAGTGCTAATCGAGATTTTTGTCGGCAGTGAGACAGGGGGAATGGCCTTCAACATCCTTGATTAGTTTCCATAATTTGGAGGAGCAGTTGGATGAAAGATCAAGTTGGGAGTGATAGAATCTAGCCTTTGCTTCTCTAACCTGTTTGGTGCACTGGTTCCTCACCCTCCTGAATAGATTCCGGTTGTTCCCAGATTTTGACTTGTGGGCCTTCTTCCACAGCAGGTCTCTTTTATTATGCAAGGTGTTTATTATGCAAGGTGTCCTTCAGCTCATTAGAGAACCAAGGACAGGTTTTTTCCTGATCTGAGTTTTCGCTAATGGTGCGTGTTTATTGAGAGTGGCTAGGATAATGTCTTGAAGGATATCATAAGCAGTAGTCACAGACTTTGGTAGATAAAAGTCTGGCAAGTATACAGAGGCCTGGATATTCAGACTGTACCAGGCTGTGGCACAAGCCTAGGTGCAGCACAACTTGGCTGCTCAGGTGCATTGACTGGGCGATATTCAACGGAGCTGTGCCATGGCACAGTATCATTGAATATTGCACCCTGGCCATCCACAGTGTGCATAGCACAGTGGCACTGTGCCAGCGCAAGTGGCCAGAGTGGAGCAGTGGGATGCACTAGCGCAAGTTCCGTTGTGCTAGGCGCAACACTGCGATATTTAAAAGTGCACATGCAAATGGTGTCATAATGCACGCAAGGTACAAATGGGGCCATTTGCATGTCATTATGGCCCCATTTGCATGCAGGTGCACTGATCCCTAGTGACTTGCGCCTGGTGCCCTACCAGGCTGCAGCCGTCGGGGACTGACGCCCCCTGCTCAGTGCGGCAATGTGCCCCACAGCCCGATCGTAGGCTTCAGTAAATATAAATCACATCCTATATCCCTGGTGGTCCAGTGGACCGCTGTCTGCCCGATTGCGGGCATTTGTAAAAATAAAACAAAGTCCTATATCCCTGGTGGTCCAGTGGACCGCTGTCAGCCCGATCGCGGGCATTTTTAAAAATGAAATAAAGTCCTATATCTGTGGTGGTCCAGTGGACCACTCGCAGCCCGATTGCAGGCTTAAGTATTAATAAAATAAAGTCAGATATCCCTAATGGTCCAGTGGACCGCTCGCAGCCTGATAGCGGGCTTAAGTATTAATAAAATAAAGTCAGATATCCCTGGTGGTCCAGTGGATGTCTCGCAGCCTGATTGCGGGCATTTGTATTAAAAACAAATGATGTCCAATATCTCTGGTGGGCCAGCAGTACCCCTTCCCCACCCACCCACTGAGCCCCACTGCCCCATTCCCCGGTCAGCGGCGGGTGGCAGCACCCCACCCGCCTGCCACCCTGCCGCCTGCCGACTGACATCGTAGGTAGGGTTGTACACCCATTGGTCGACATTGTGAGCCAATGGTTGTGCAGCCCATACCGTACCACACATTCCAGATATATGAATGGATCCATTCAAATATCTGGAATGTGTAGTATGGTACGGGCCTAATGGGCATACAGCCCTTCCTATGGTGTCAGTCAGCAGACCAGGGGGGTGGGGCAGTGGGGCTCAGTGGGCGGGTGGTGATGGGGTACCACTGGCCCACCAGGGATATTGGACATCATTTGTTTTTAATACAAATGCCCGTGAGCGGGCTGTGAGCGGTCCACTGGACCACCAGGGATATCTGACTTTATTTCATTTATACTTCAGCCCGTGATCGGGCTGCGAGCATTCCACTGGACCACAAGGGATATCTGACTTTAGTTTATTAATACTTAAGCCCGTGATCAGGCTGCGAGTGGTCCACTGGACCACCAGGGATATCTAACTTTATTTTATTTATACTTAGGCCCACGATCAGGCTGCGAGTGGTCCACTGGACCACCAGGGATAAAGGACCACTTTTATTTTAAATGCAGCCTGCGATCAGGCTGCAAGCGGTCCACTGGACCACCAGGGATATAGGACCTCTTTTATTTTAACTGCAGCCCGTGATCAGGCTGCAAGCAGTCCACTGGACCACCAGGGATTTTGGAGGATCATTTTCCTATGTATGCCCATGATCGAGCATGGGGTTGGGCGCTGCCAGGTGCAGCCGGAGCTCGGGTGGCCACCCACAGGTGGCAGTTGCCGTGTTGTGCCCTGCAATACAGCAGCTCACCTGTGGGTGGCCAGCCATTGTTCCTTTTTTTTTGGCTCAACTGTGCGGGCGCAAGCAGAGGTTGTGCGCATGGACTCCAGCACATCCCGGGCTGAATATCAGGATGTGCAGAGTATGCATGGGCATGCCCCCCCACCTGCACCGCATACATTACTGATGCACTCCAGCACATCAGGATTTGTGCCAGGCACAATCCCCATTTGAATATCGCGCCAGGACACATTAGTGAGTTGCACATGGCGCAACACTGTTGCGCCATGTACAACCCTTTTGAATATCTGGGCCAGAACGTTTTAACTCAGAGATGAATGCATGGGGGTTGAAATTGCGTAAGCACCTAGTAGTGGAGAATTTGGCTCCTGAGGAGGCGGTGCGGTTTGACCTTACACAGGCAATAAAGCAGTGATCGCTAATGTCTGAGAAGAACACACCAGCATTGATGAATAGGTGGAATTTGCTCACGAGGATAATATCTAACAAGATGCTGTTAGTAGGGTTGGTTTTATTTGTACGTGTAGTTTCATTGATGTGTTGGGACAGCCCAAGTGAATCACAAAGTGATTTTAGTGGAGAAGATGCACTAGATAGCCAATCTAGATTGAGGTTGCCTAGTAGTATGGTCTCAGTGGATGTTTGTCCTAGGATAATGCTCAAATGGTTCAGCAGCTGCAAACCAGCAGATGGGGACCTGTAACAACCTAGCACACAAAGTGACGCACCAGGTGCAATCTCGACCAACAGGGAGAGACTTTGGAACTCATGTGGAATTTAGGTTGAGTCTAAGATGGAGACTGCAAATTTGTCCTTAACATAAATAGCCACCCCTCCACCTCTGGTCCATCTATCAGTTCGGAACAAGGAATGAGAAAGGAGGTTTATTTCATTGTTGCTTGCTGCCGGGAGAAGTCAAGACTCAGTGACAACCAAGATATCTGGGTTAGTGTGACAAATCCAGTCCTGGATAGGTGTGACTTTTTTTAACAAGCTGAATGCATTAACGTGCATGAAGCTTAACCCTTTGAGATTAGGTAGGCCAGCAGGCTATCTAAAGGGTGCTGGAGGGCCAGGATTAAGTTTGATGTTACCAGAGCACAGCAGTAACAGAAGCAGGACCTTCTTGATTGTTTCTGAGAGCACTTTTACGAGCTTAGTCTGCCTTCATTTGCAGGGGATATGGTTATGACAGGGAGGGTCCTTGAGGCTGGTACCAAGCTACATTAATGTTACATAGAACAGGACCTTGCCAGCATGGGACATTGCGGGGTGAGCAAGATGAGGAGACACATTAAAAATCTGTAATGAGAGTACATCTAAGTTACCAGTTTGCTGTGGTAAGTTGGAGTCCAATAGCAAATATGGAGTATCGAGGACACGTAAGAGATAGTCGAGTAACCTTAAGATATCAGCCTGAACAGGCATATGGTTGGGACCCCATATCACAGATGGTGGCATATCTGGTGAGGATTAAGGATATAAGGGGTGAAAGTGCAGCAGCAGAGACAGACAAAAGAACACCCACACTCTCCACAGTAGTGTGCCTGTATCCATGGCCAGGGTGTACTGGGCAGATGACAAATGAGGCGCTAGGAGTTTGGTCGCCTAATAAGGCAGGGATTTGTAGACTGGCAAGAACAGTACAGTAGAATCACAACATAGGGAGGAGTAGCAAAGAGAGTAGGAGGAGTAAAAATATAGGTAGACTTGGTAATGAGCCAAGGAGGAGAGATTTAGCAGGATGGAAAGAGCCAATGAGGAGGGATTTAGTAAGATGGAAGGGGAGAAGAGAGCATTTAAGGTAGCCTAGGAGGCGGTGGGGAGTGGGCAGAAAAGCACCCTGAGGGAACCGGTGCTGGAGCACTGCTCACCATACCTGATGCTGGGTGGAGCTTCTGAGCACCATGGGGCACTTGCTGGATGATCCCACCGCTGCTGCAGTCACAGCCCAATGGGGCTACTGGAGACCTGAAGAGAAAACAGACATGAAATTAAATAAAGTCCAGGAAAGGAGGGTGACACAAACAAAAGGCAAAACAAACGGGCACAAGAGAGCTGAGCACTTAATTGTGCTGTTAGATTGGGGAGGCGGGTTCAGACAACAGCATGGCACCAGCTAAGTCTGAGAGCCTTGATTTGTAAAACAAAAATCAAAATCACATCAGGGATGGGCAGGGTCTGCAAAGCTGGCCTTTTTTTTACCCCAAACAGAATAATGGCAGGCTTGCCGAGGAATTTAAGCATGTGGCCAGTCACAGAAGCAACTTAATAATATTAGCTATGCTGATGGCAAGGGGTCCGAGCATGGACCACCACTTCCCAGGAAGAAGGGGACTTGAGGTAGCTGCAGCCATGAAATACTACAGTGCAGGGGGTGCCAGCGTGAATACAGATGGCTTACAGTGCTGTCAAGACCTCACTCTTAAGTGGAAAAAAGTAGTCTAAGCAGGAAGCGCTACCACCTGAGCAAATAATAATCCATTACAGTCTTTAAAACAGCAAGCACAATCAAAACAGTAAAGGAGAAGCAGATTTGCATTGAAAATCCCAGGCAAGGGAGCTGGCCAACCAGGGAACGCTGCTTGACAAGGTAGCCAATGAGCGCTGATCCCAGAGTGGCACCAGAAATTTTAAGTCCAAATAATAAGTCCAGGAAACTCCCTGAGGGATCCGGTGCTGGAGTCCTGCTCACCGTACCTGATGCTGGCATTGTGGAGCTTCTGAGTGCCATGGTGCGCTTGCTGGATGATCCAACTGCGGCTGCAGTCTCAGCCCAATTGGGCTACCAGAGGCCTGATGCTGGCCTTGTGGAGCTTCCGAGCACCATGGGGTGCTTGCTGGATGATCCAACCGTGGCTGTGGTCACAGCCTGATGTGGCTACCGGAGGCCTGATACTGGCCTTGTGAAGCTTCCGAGTGCCATGGGGCACTTGTTGGATGATCCAACCAAGGCTGTGGTCACAGCCCGATGGGGCTACTGGAGGCCTGATGCTAGCCTTGTGGAGCTTCCGAGCACGTTCTGTAGTATGAAACATTTTACTCTGCTGTGGACCACTTTGAAAATGAGTTTTACTCAATCGAGTTAATCCTTATTCATACGAAATTATGAATAAAAATATTTTACTTGCTTTCTTACTTATGGACAGTGATAGAATTACAGGGGGGCTTGCCAGTGCTCGGCCCCGGTAGCTCTGAATTGAGCCCCAGTAGCTCACATATCACTGTTATTGATTTATAATGGGAAGAGGGGCTCAATTTAAGGATAGGACCCTTATGGGCCCCCCAGCTCCAAAAGCTCATAAACTGTACTTCCAACACTGCTTATGAATGCTATGTGGCCATGAACTGCCTGGGTTACATGTACAAAAGACAAAAAGGTATGCATCAGGACAGCCATGATATGCCAAAACAAAAATAATTCTTCAAGTCACACAGGTGAAAGAGCAAAGAAGGACATTCTGGCAAAACTTTTGATACAAAAAAATACAGTAAATAAATAAATACATACAGTACATAAAGACATACTGTAAATACATAAATCATTGTTTAATTTTCATGGTGGGTATGGGTAGGTAGTCGTTTCTCAATGTCTTGCTCTTTCTTGTTTGGCTTCTGGCAATGATTTTAACATCTTGACTGTGGGGGATGGCTACCATACAGGTGTCCATGTCAACTTTCCTAGTTTGTGGGACTTTTAGCCCTGTGCTAAGTAGCAGAATCAGACACTTTGGAGTTCATGTGTTGACTTTTGCTATTTTGGGGATTGAGTTTCTCAGGCAGCATGTATCAAATTACAAGTTGCCCTCTCAGTCTCTTCTACTTTTGGTTCTCTGGTCTCCTTAGACTCCACCCTTACCCTTGACAATCCTTTCTTTGACTGCCACACTCCTACTTAGTTGTTGGAACTACTCTTGGGTAGGCTGGGGCTTGCTCTTCTTGCATTCATCATATGGAATCATAGCAGCCAAATCTGCTGCTATAATTACCCTTCCTTTGGCTTGTGATGATGAACAATGAGTGCTGATATGTATCACATGTGGTGTTGATGATCTCAGCATTTTCATCTCCTCATCTTAATGATGATCCCTCCTGCCCTGATCTTTGCCATCTCATTCCTTTCCTTGAATCTCTTTCATCATGTACTGCAGAAATTCACACTAAATAAGTGATGCGAGCACTGAGATGCACACTACTGATTCACTGCTCCAGATTAATAATAACTAATTGCTGTCTTACAACATCCAAAAAAGACTGTTTTTCTGTAATACATCTTACATGAAAGAAAATGTTTGCTGCCTAAGTACTGAGGTGCACAGCAGGTCTGTGGTTTCATGACCCTACACAACTAAATGCAAAATCTCAGGTACTGTTGCCAGTGGCCATTCACAATCACTGGTCACTAATCAGTACAGACAATTAAAACAAACAGCTGCAATGATAAAACACCAAGTTTAAAAAAATGTGTAAAAATAATAAAACTGAGAGTTGATTCTCCCTTCTCCCAACAGGTTCAGCTTAGATGCACTGTGCTGCAGTTTGACAAAAGATACAGTTAAACCTCTCAAATTATCTGTTAGAAACATTTTCTTTGTAGGTAAAAGCTTTCCAAATTAGCTGCCCTGGTGGCACAGAGGGTTGAGGCACTGGATGCCACACCTCATGCCACGCCGGCAACCCAGGTTCGGGAACGATCTTGGGTCATCGTGGTGCAGGTGTGGGGGGAGGATGGAGCAGGATCAAGCATGCTGATGGGCAGCTCTCCACTCCTGATAGTGTTGACGGTGGGTTGGTGCCTCCCCTGTAGTTCTGGTCCCACTGGATGGTGATCCGGTGGGTAACATAGGCAGGGGAGGGTGGAAAAAAGCTAACGGGAGGTGGAAGGGGCTGAGCTGGTGCCACAGGGTGCAGGCGTGCCTCCACACACTTGGACAGCCATGTGCCAGGGTTTCGGGGGGGGGGCAAGGGAAGAAAACCTATAAAAATACCTATGTGTCCCTATCGCCAAGTTGGTGGGAGGAGGTGACTGGTACCAGACACTTGAATAAAAAACAAAAAGGTTTTTCAAATTGCATCTACAGTACAAAGACTCATCAGTCCTCCAGAGTAAAGAATTCTACTGTTATGTTTTTTTAACCTAATAAAAACTAATTTTGTAAAGTGTTGAGATGGTCACATCCTTTTTGTAATCTTGTTTTTTTCTCAACTTATCTGCTTTGTTCTGTTTCCCTGCAGCCATTTCTGATGCAGAATCTTTGAAAAAGAACACTTTTGCTCTAAGGGTTTCCTAGTACCAATAAAATAATATAAAAATAAGGCAAGGCAAGTATTATTTTTAGGTGCCCAATCCCGGAGGCTCTGGGTGCAGTACAAATATAAAACATAAAAAAACAGTAGCAAAGATAAAATAAAATAAAACCAGCATAAATATAAAACAGCAGGCTAATAGTAATAGTTAAAATACAGCAAAGCCTGAACAGCAGCTACTAGAGGCTAACAGTAATGTCAAGAAAAGTAGTCTGGAAGGGCCTGACTAAACAGCTGGGTCTTGAGGCAGGTTTTGAATGCGTCAACTGAAGTGACTTCCCTAATAGTTGGAGGAAGTGAATTCCACAGTACAGGTCTTGCGACACTTAGTGCTCTGTCACCAGCAGTTTTTAACCTCATCCTGGGAATTGCTAGGAGGTCCACCATTGAGGAGTGAAGGGAGTGAACTGGCACAGCAGGTGTAATAAGGTTTGACAAATAGCCAGGGTCAAGACCATGTATGTTCCTAACGGTGAGCAAGCCCACCTTGAAGAAAACCCTTGACCTGACCACCAGCCAGTGCAGTTCACACAAAACCAGAGTGATGTGACTGTACTTAGGCTGTTCATTCAACAGTCTAGTGGCCACATTCTGCATTAGCTGCAGCTGACAGAGGGCCCCCAGGGACCCAAAAGAGGAGCACATTACAGTATTCAAGCCTAGGTGTCACAAAGGCATGTATCAAAGTTGGGCAGTCCTCAGGCAGAACTAGGGGAATGATCCTAGCGATATTCCTCACATGATAGAAACTGGTACGGATAAAGGACACCACTTGAAATTCAAGTGACAACCCATCATTGAGAATAATGCCCAGATCACACACCCTAGAGGAGGCCTTCAATGGAACCAGCCATAGGAATAACCCTGTTGCCAAACCAGAGTCCAACCTATCAAGGCTTCTTTTCTACTACACTACCAACACCACCATCTTATCTGGATTCAGTTGCAACCAGCTGGATGCCATCCAGTCATTGATCTTGGTGAGGCAATTATTTAGCACCTCCACTGCATTACATGTTCCAGGGGCAAAGGAAAGCTACAACTAGGTATCCTCTGCACACAGTGAAAACCCAGGTTGTACTTCCTAATGAGCTCACCCAGGGGCAGCATGTACATGGTGAACAACACTGGTGACAGGACCGAACCATGAGGTACCCCACAAGACAGTAGACTCGGGGAGGAGAAGAAGTTCCCCATCCCTACCCATTGTCTTCTGTTCACAAGGTAGGACTCAAACCAGCAGATGACTGTGCCGGTAAGTACACAGTACTCATTTAGGTGATCCAGCAATTAACAATGGACCACCATATCAAATGCTTAGGGAAGATCAAGGAAAATAAGAATTGACCCTTCTCCTCGATCCCTTGCCCTGGGAGGACATTGTGTACCCAAACTAATGCAATCTCAGTTCTATGCCTCACACGAAACCCCCGACTGGAGAGGCTCGTATAGGTCAAAGGTCATGAGGTGCTCCTCAAGCTGTTGCTCCACAGACTTCTCAGCAACCTTTCCTAGAAAAAAGTGGTTGGAAACTGGATGGTAATCCACCTTGATGTCAGGGTCTAACAACGGTTTCTTCAGAAGGGGTCTCACCAGTGCCTCTTTCAAGGAATCTGGGAACACTTCCTCCAATAAAGAACACCGTACAATAAAGGTGAACACCGGGCCAATGGAGTCGACACTTCCCATCAAGAAAAGAATTGGCACCTAGTCTAGTTTGCAATATGTGTGCTTCAACTTGGAAGCAACCTGAATGACCTCAGCCACCTCCTTTGTTTTAAACTCACCCCAACCAGGCAGAGTGCTCCTCTGATGTTGAAGCCGACCACTGTCAGCCATATTTTGGCTCACTGGTGGAATTCCCAGATGGATCGCAGGGCCAGTTTGTCCTCCCATCCAGTCTTCCTCCAGTAGTGCTCCAACTTCCATCCCATAATCTTCATCACCTTGAGCTCCCCATCGAACCATGGGGATCTCAAGTGAGAATATTTGGGTCATACACTTACTGTTGCAAGGGTATCAAAATAAATAAATAGTACTTCTGGTGTCACTACAACTACACATGCATGAGGCCACATGGAGAACTTCCTACTGCAGCATATACGCTAGCATATGGGCATCTTTTAAGAAGTAAGATATATGAGCTTCTCTGTGGCACACACTTCATGAACAATAATGCATGCCACTGAAGAGGCTTTACCATAGTGAGACTATGTAGAATCCCAGATTCCTCTGTTTCATAGTAACAACCACATGCACATTTGCATTTTTGTTTTACTTCACTGCAAATGCTACGAAAAGTGAAGTGAATGGACTTTTGCATCCCTAGTGGAAGGCATAAAATGAAGACATCCTGGATGTCTGAAAAGTAACAAATTCATCAAACCAATGAACATGGATAGTGAGGCTTAATAAAGGAGGTGGGTGGGTGGGTGGGCAGAGGTGACAGTGAAAAAGCAGGGATACTGAATGAATACTTCTGCTCAGTATTCAAAAAAGATGAGGGGGGAGGTAACTAAGAAAATCAATAGAAGCACTCTGGATAAGGGGGTTGATATCAGTCCATTCACAGAAGAAAGTGTTCTGAAAAAACTTGTAAAACTGAAGGTGGACTAAGTAATTGGCCCTGATGGGATTCACCCCAAAATTCTAAAAGAACTAATTGCAGAACTGGTGACACCACTGACTACCCTTTTTAACAAATAACAGGAGGATGGTGTGGTGCCTGAGTAACGGAGGATGGTGGATATGATTCCTCTTCACAAAAGTGGGAGCAAAGCAGAAGCAGAAAACTACAGACCTGTTAGTTTGACATCAGTGGTAGGGAAAATGATGGAATCACTTCTGAAAAAAAGAATTGTTGAGTACCTAGAGGCCAGCAGGGCACAGAACACAAGGCAGCATGGATTCACAGTGGGAAGGTCATGTCAGATGAATCTAATAGATTTCTTTGACTGGGGGACCAAAGTGCTAGATCAGGGAGGGGCTGTGGACATGGTCTACCTAGATGTTAGCAAGGCATTTGACACAGTCCCAAACAAAAAAATTAATGAACAAATTAGCCAGCCTGGGAATGGGTCCCAGGGTGGTAGCCTGGGTAAATAATTGGCTGGACAACAGGACACAGAGGGTAAGAGTAAACGGAGTCCACTCCAAAGAAAGGGGAGTTTCTACTGGGGGAACAACAGGCTTCAGTACTGGGTCTGGTCCTTTTTGTTGTCTTTATAAGTGACATTGCAGAGGAACTGGAAGGAAAAATATACCTCTTTGCAGATAACACAAAGATCTGTAAGTGGGTTGAAACACATGGGTGGGTGGAAAGTATGAGAAGGGACTTGGCAAGGTTGCAGGAATGTTCAAAAGTGTTGCACCTTAGATTCAATGCAAAGAAGTGCAAAATAATGCACTTGGGAAACAAAAACCTAGGGGAAGGGTACACAATGGGGGGAAGGTACTAACAACAACAAAAATAGAAAGGGACCTGGGGGTAGTCATATCAGATGATATAAAGGTAAGCAAGCAATGTGAGAAGGCAGTAAGGAGGGGTGAGGAGATACTGGGATGTATACGAAGAGGCATCACCAGTAGAAAACAGGAAGTTGTTATTCCTCTGTACAGACAGTTGGTGACACCCCATCTAGAGTACTGCATGCAGTTTTGGAGATCCCATCTCCACAAGGACATAGACAGGATGGAGGCAGTCCAGATGAGGGCAACTAAAATGGTGCAGGGTCTGCACCAGAAGCCATATGAAGACAGACTAAAGGAGCTTAATACGTATACCCTTTAGGAAAGGAGGGAGAGGGGGGAAATGATAGAAACTTTCAAGTACCTCAAGGAAATCAACAAAGTCCAAGAAGATAGCATCTTTCAGAAAAAGAGATGTGCAACAATAAGGGGGTACTATTTGAAGATAGAGGGGGGGACAGCTCAAGGGAATGTGAGGAAATATTTTTTCACAGAGAGGGTGGTGGATGCATGGATCAGCCTTCCTGAGGAGGTTGTAAGATCCAAAACAGTGGAGGAATTCAGGAATGCATGGGACGTCAAGGTCTATGTTTCTATATTTCTATGTAATAGGGTATGTAGGTTATGTCAGGCAAATAGCCAAGTAGTTAGGAAAGAACTATATATGATGCCTTAAAGGAATTTGCCAGAATGATCAGAAGGGCCAATGAAACTTAGTAGAAAGGGATTACAAAAGTCATCAAGCCTAATAAGATTTTTTAAAGTACATTAGAGAAAAAAGAACAATTCTGGAAGTGTGATCACTAAGCATTAGTACAAATGGGTGCTGCCAACCAGAGGGGGAATAGCTACATATTTTTTTCTCATTTTCAGAGAGGAGTCAGAAGGGTATATGTCAGAGATGAGGGAGGTATTTAAAGGTAGAGAGGAGGAAGAATAAGGGATGTAGAAATAACACCTGAACTTGTAATGGAACACTTAAAGAATATTAAGCATAACAAAACTCTGGGACTGGATAATCTATATTCATAGGTACTAGGGTCATGGTAAATTAGCTAGTAGCACCACTAGCACAGATATTTGCAGACTTTCTTAGAATGAGGTATTAGCTGAATGACTGTAAGCAGGTAAACAACATCCTGCTCTTCAACAGATGGACAAAGGGAGACCAAGGAAATTATAGACCAACCAGAACAAAAAACTGGCACTATTCACCCAAGCTTGAGGAAGCACACGAGTCCCAAATTATGTTTAACAGGTGTTCTGTTACCACTCTGGTATCCCAAAACCTGAACCTCTAGTGGTTGTTGTGTTATGTCTTTATGACTGTGTGAAATAAGGTGAATTACCAGCTTAAAGGGCATGTCCTATTTTCAGGGGTCTCCTACCAAAATAGCAGGGGTGTTCAGGGTTAGTTAACATAGGGCAGAGGTAGAGGGGTGGGGTGTCGCCTGACCAAAATAGCAGGGGTGGTCAGGAATAGGTAACATGAGGGTGATGGGGGGAAAGGGAGCTAGGACTGGGACTGGTTGAGGAAAGCAAGGGGAAGAACTACAGTAAAAGGGTACTTCATAGGAAGCAAGACTAGGAGCACCCTTCTTCGTTTGATAGAGAGCAGTTTGCAGTTTGGAGTGGTGGACCAGGCACTCTAGCACTTCAGTTAGAAGTCCAGAACATAGGTGTGCACTGCAGGCAAGATCCGGTACTCAGCTGGAGTAGCCAACCACCACAAACATCAAATCAGTCCAAAGTAGCGAAGCACTCACCAGAGATATCAGGAGGCTAGTAAATATACCACAAAACTCAGTAAACACTTTAGTTCTATATATTTCATTGCTGTAAGTAGTTGCTCAAGTAGCAACATGTGTAGCTAAGATAGCCACATAAACCCCTGCACTTCAACCAGAGGGCTTCCTGAGGGGGTTCTCTAGCACTTCAGTTGACATGATTTCTGGGAGACAGGAGTTTTCTTGGACAAAATTTGGAGTTACAGGTATGAGAAAGCTGGAGCAGGACAAGAGCAGAAAAAAAAGAGAGGAAACAAACACAGAAGGCAGTCAGGCTGGTCTACAGAGGTTTGGGGCAGGGAGATGTGGGTCTGCAAGAGCTGGTCACAGGGATACTCTAGGTAATGGTAAAAAAAAGGAACCAGCAATGCTGGTCTATTTTTTGGGACACAACTGTGATTTATTTTTTCATCTTATGAACTTGGGAGGTTTTCCTTTTAAAAGCATTTGCTCAGGTCATAATGCCAAAACCATAAAGCAGTGTATGAGGCACTGATAAAACTTTCTCTGACTACAGTAGGACAATTTTAAATGCAATAGCATCATTAGGGCAAATGTTTTTGGAAAAGGGCTGCACATGGGGAGGAGAAGCAGGAGGAATGGCAGCAGGGAGGTTGGGGGGTGGGGCATTGTTTAGGAAACCTGGTTGGAGAAAATACAGTGTGGGTGGAGGCTAGCAAGTTTAGAGGTTGCATTTTTGGAAGAGAGGACAAGGCAGGAAGTTTGTCTGCATTACAAGCAAAAAAAAATGAAAATGTAAAGGAGTCATTTTCCAATGTTGGAAGCAAGGAAGCAATGCAACTCCCCCACAACTTTTGTAGTTGGAGTGAGGTGAGTTGGGACAAGTTGGGTGGGAGCCAGGCACAGTATAGGTTGTCAATGTTGTGGTAGGGAGTGGGAAGCTAATCACAGAAATAGAAGCCAATGCTTGGTCCTGTAGTCAACCAGACAGAAGGAGAGCAGAACGGCAGCTGAGGAAAGTGGGGGGCAAAATGGTGATCACCATATGGAGTCCTAGCGGTGGCCTGGGGATGCAATGGAAATCCTTTAAACACTGCAGTGAAAAAGGGGAGTTTGCCAGATTGTGTAGGCACCATGTGCAGTCTCCATGTTTGAGTATGGTGATGGCAATGAGCCAGGGCCATGTGCACCAGCAGTGGCACCACCATGTTGGTATGGTGAGGCTGGAAAACACACTGTGCATGTGTGGGACACTGGCCGCCATCTTGTGCATGGCTGGGAACCAGTGTGCATGAGCTGCCAAGGTACGGGTGCCATGATAAGAGGCCAATTAGTGGGGGGAAAAGGTTAAAAGGGACCAGCAGGTGACATAAAAGGAATATAAAGAAAAGAACGAGGTGCTTACAGTATAAAGAAAGAAGGGGAGCAAGCCTGAAAGGGGGGGGCTAAAGGTGATGGGTTCCTGGGAAGGTGTTACTGGTGGTTATATGTCAATTAATTTGAATGCTCATTTTCAGAGTACTCTGTAGAGAATGAGGTAATATGCTGTATGGAAGCCCCCCCTTTAATTGTTTTTTTTTTTTTTTGCATCGTATGGTGTACTTGAGCGGGTAGGTGGAAGATCGAAGGGAAAAATATTTAACTTCTGTCTGGTACAAAATCAGCAACTATAACATAAACAGGGAAAAATAAATCGGTCTACATATCCTTATTGGACTATACCAGATTAAACCATACAAACTTCACATTCATGGAGAAAGTGGCAACACAATCTGTGTGTGTGTGTGGGGGGTAAACAACCTCATTATACAGTACTCCACTAGGATGATGCTACAGTTCCTTGAATCTACACAAGATGTGATTATCAGCTGCCAGTGGTGATTTTTCTTGCTTGTCAAATTCAGGGTAACCACTGATGGGATGTTTGGCATTTTCACAGATGTTTCTTTAACTAGTATACTTGTTGTATTCATTAAGTTTGTCTTAATATTGGGACAGGTTGCCTGATGTCTCTTGCATATTACATGGACAAAACACAGGTCATAACAAGAAATATCCTGGGGAAAACCACTCAGTAAAATGTATTTGGCTATCTGGGATAAACAAATGGTACAACACATTTCCCTAAAAAAAACAAAAAAAAACAATAATCGGGGTGGGGCAAGTCACAGGATACGGGATATATGTTGATCAGGTGAACATTATCTGTAAGAATCCAATGCTGGCAGCTATTTATCTAGATTAACTTTTATGGTATGGAAATAAACTTGTTCACTGCTAGCAAGATTAATGAAAATGATCTAAACAAATTTATAAAATAGATTTCACTTAATCGAACAACAAATTAACAATATGTATATTGCCGAGTGACACATTTAATTTAATCAAGTAATAATGCAGCAAAATGGTTCCGGTCAAAAAACAGGTCAAAGTGCAAGGACTCAGTGGACAAAACATAGTGCCATAAAAGGGGCACATACTATTTGTGGATATGGGGAAATAGTAAATAAGGGGCTGGAAAAGTTAAATGGTGAACAAGCATTTTGATGAATTTCAAAGGAGCCAGTTTAGACTCAATACTCTCAGAGTAATAAGGACAACAGTTAAATACTTTGGAGGGCAATGGGTATGTGCAAGGCCACTGTTTTTCGGTTTTTACCAGAAAATCCGGTAAAATTCTGGAATTAGGGCTGCCTGAAAACCGGTAAAAACGAGGATTTCATGGAATCTGGCATTTTTTATCAGATCAGTAAATCTATAAAAAAGTCTGTTTTTCTTTTAATTACTTCCTGTACTATTTTCTGTTTGCTTTATTTAATGCTCTGTATATTAAGCCTTCTTTAATTCTGATTATTTATGCACATACTAAAAGAATGATAACAGAATCCCGGTAAAATCCAGAAATTAGAGTAACAATCACCGGAGAAATTCCAGAATCTTAAGTCCTGAAAATGGAATTTAATTGTTGTAATCACCGTAAATCAGTGGCCTTGGCGTATGTGTTATGGGATGGTCCTGCAACCAGAATGTAACCAGTGATGATAATTTGGGGAAAGGTGAACATAGAAAATAAACAAGGCGATATAGTAAAGTAATAAGCACTACATAAACATATGACACTAAGGAAGCTAGGTGCTAACATTGGAGGTATGGAGTGTATTGATGATACTGTTGTGCTTTCTGAGTTGGCAAGCATGACATCCAAGCAGGGGAAGACAACTGGTGGGGCAGGGCATGCACAAGGGAGGATCCAATGGCAACGAACAATTGAGGAGATCAAAGGTAGTGGCGACTTGGATTTGGACTAGCAATAATTTATTTATTTATTTAGATTTTGGTAACCTGGTAAACACACTGAGACCTGAGGTCCCCTTTTCAGGGGTGACCCAGAATTAGTTACAGAAAAAACATACATTGGCATTGATATACAGTAGTTACAACAGATACATATATATACTGTGCATTGGCATCAATATACAGTAGTTACAGCAGGTACATGTTCAGAATCATACATTTAGCACAGAGTCATCAGGATTCACACAGTTCATAGGTGTTGAGACAGGTATGCAGTACATTAACATCCTATTAGATGACCTAAAGGTGGGCAAGCAATGTAAGAGGGCGGCATGGAGGGCTGGGGGGATACTGGGATGCATAGGGAGAGGCATCACCAGTAGAAAACATGATTTTCCTATCCCTCTGTACAGACAGTTGTTGAGACCCCAACTGGAGTACTGCATGCAGTAGTTCAGGATACCCCATCTTCACAAGGACATAGACAGGATGGAGGCAGTCCAGAGGAGAGAAACTAATATGGTGCAGGGTCTGCACAAGAAGCCATACGAAAAGAGACTAAAGGAGCTTAATATGTATAGCCTCGAGGAAAGGAGGGAGAGGGGGGACATGATAGAAACTTTCAAGTACCTCAAGGGAATCAACAAAGTCCAAGAGGGAAGCATCTTTCAAAAAGGTGTGCAGAACAAAGGGGGCACAATTTGAAGATGGGGGGCGGCTCAGAGGTAGTTTAAGGAAGTATTTTTTCACAGAGAGGGTTGTGGATGCATGGAGCCCTTCTGGAGGAGGTCGGAGTCCAAAAACAGTGGTGGAATTCAAGCATGCATGGGACAGTCATAAGGCAATTCTAGGGGGTGGGGGTAGGAAGGAGTAGGCTGCTGGTTAACTAGGATCTGCAGCTTATCCAGTAGGCAGGGAAATGGGCAGACTGAGTAGGCCAAGTGGTCCTTATCTGCCGTCAAATTCTTTGTTTCTGTGTTTCTATGTTTCTATCCTTGCTTAAGAGATTCTTGAGGGGAGTAGGCGAGGTTAAGCCAGTGGTAGCAGGGGAGAAGACAAGGACTGGGGGTCTGGCGGTTACAGCCACAGAGGCTGAGTTCGAGGAGATACGCTTTGATGCCTGACTTAAACCGAGGAAGGGAAGGCTTATCAATCAGGCTTGCTGGGAGGGTGTTCCATAGGTAGGAGGCAGTGTATTGGAAGGAGCGCTTGCCTTGGTTGGTGCGAACACGAGGGCTATCAAGGGAGTGACTTGCAGATGATCGCAGGGTTGGGCACTGGACTTTGGAAGTGAGGAGCCCTCGAAGGTGGGGAGGAGGGCTGAGGGAGGAGAATCTGAAGGCAAGGCAGGCAGTCAGATAGGCCAATTTGTGCCATAGGGTGGGCCAGTTTAGGTCCATGAGGGCCTCACAGTGCTGCCTCCTAGAGGGGGAGTTAACTGCAAAGTGTGCAACTCGGTTGTAGAGCATGGTGAGTTTATTGAATTCCATCTCATGGAGGAACTGCAGTAGAGGGGCACTGTACAGGATGGAGGGAAGGAGATTACAGTTGGCAATGGCTCATCATGCCTCACCAGAGAGGGAGTTGCCCAGGCAGAAGAGGAGGCCGAGCCTTTGATAGATGGCCAGAGTTGAGGAGTTAATGTGAGGTTTATAGGTCAGCTCCTGGTCAAGAAGGACTCCGAAGTATTTGAAATTGTCAATGACCTCTACTATCTTTCCTTGGGCTGAGTTGAGCTGGAGTAGCTCACTTCAGTGGTGCCCAGGTGTCTAGTCCCAAACAGGACAGCCTTGGTTTTGTCTTCGTTCAGCTTTAGGGAGTTAGAGGTGAACCAGGCCTCGAGAGTTAAGAGACAGGCCTGCAGTTTGGTGGAGATGACACTGGGTTGCAGGTCACTGAAGTAGATGACAGTGTCATCCGCATAAAGGATGAGGTTGCTGAGCATGCAATTGTCCTCAATGTTGTTGAGAAAGAGTGAGAATAGCAGGGGGCCCAGAATCGAGCCCTGGGGTACCCTGGAGATGACGGGTCTTGTGCCAGATTGGGTTCCTCTCCAGTGGACTTTTTGGGTACGGTTGATCAGGTAGCTCTAGAAGCAGGAGAGCGAGTGGACATCCAGACCAAGATGGTGGAGTTTGGAGAGAAGGAGTTTGTGGTTGACCAAGTCAAAGGCCTTGGATAGGTCAATGAATAGAGCACCCTTGGGGGATCCTTGGTCCATAGCCTTGAGAATGTCGGATGTTAGTCAGATGAGAGCAGTGTCAGTGCCGTGGCCTTTCCTGAAGCCATGTTGTACATAAGCTAGCAGTTGGTGCTGCTCTAGGTAATCCTGTAGTTGGTTATATACTAGTCTCTCCTGCACTTTTCCTAGGGGGCTGAGTAGGGAGATTGGTCTGTAGTTTCCCATTTTGTCCCGGGGTCCATTTTTGTGAACGGGGATGATGGTTGATACCTTCCACTTATTTGGGACTGCTCCTTCGAGGAGGGACCTGTTGATGATCAGGGTGACAGGGTAGACAATAGCCGGGGTGGCTCTCAGCAGCCGAGGTTCTAGCAGGTCATGTCCTGGGGAAGAGTTAGGGTTTATTTTGAGTAGGATAGGAAGTACTGCAGACTGTTTGACCAGTTTCAGGTGGAATTGGGGCCAAGGAGGCACCCAGTCCATTCTGGAGTAGTGGGGAGTCCCAGAGAGGATGGGGGAGAGGGACCATTTGGGTTTGAGAAAGAGGTGCAGAAGGCTTCAGCAACTATGGAGGGGTCATTGGTCAAAGTATCCCCAACTAGGATGGAGTTGTAGTACCCTTGAGGACAGTGTTTATATGGCCCCTGAATTTCTTGGGGTCGTGTAGGTGACTTGTTTGGAGGTCTCTTAGGTACTGGGACTTGGCCTGTTAGGAGGATTTTTTACAGTGATTCCTCAATTCCCTGTACTTTTCCCAGTCAGATGTATTGCCAGAGGATTTGTAGATTCCCCATGCCCTGTCGTGGAGTAGCATGGAATGCTTAAGGCTTGGGCTCAGCCATTTATAGCACTTTCCCTGTACTCTGAGATTCTTTCTCGGGGCATGCAGATTAGCCGTAGACAGGAAAGAATGGGTGAAGTATTCAAGCACCTCGTCAAGTGCGGGAAGGGAAACGATGGGGTCCCAGTCAATTTTCCCCAGGTCAGAGCAGAGGTCAGCTGGTACAAGCCTGCTGAAGTTCCTAGCTTCTATTACCTTAGCAGCAGTTTTAAGGGGCTTGTAAGACCAGGTGCAGAAAATTGGTGAGTGGTCACTCAGGGTGTCTGACATGATCCCAGCTGACAGTATGCAGTCAGGGCAGGAGACTAGTGCCCAGTCAAGGAGAGAATGGTTACCAGACTTAGCATTATGTCTAGTAGGTAGATCAATGATTTGGGTAAGTGAGGAGCCAAGTATTGCATTCTTAGTAGAGGAGGACCCCCAGGCTGGCCAGTGGAGGTTGAAATCCCACAGGAGGATAGTCTCCCCCATGGGACACTCCTCCAGGGCATTGGTTAGGTATTCAAGGGAGAAGGCGGCAGATTGGGGCGGGAGGTAGGCACACCCTATGAAGAGGGGCTTGCTGTTTCTAAGGAGGACTTTCACGAATAGTATATCACCTAGGGATCCACAAAGAGAGGGGTGGTCGAACTGCGAGGTTTGCAAGGCAGTGCTGAGGTAGATAAGAACCCCTCCTCCCTTTTTCCCCACTCTGTCCTTTCTGAAAGTAACATAGCCCGATAGGTGCACTTCGTGGGGGAGGATCTGTGGCTTGAGCCAAGTTTCAGTCATGGCTAGAATGTTGGGTTTATAAAGTGCTGTCCATGCCTCGAGGTCATGGATTTTGTGCCTTAAACTGCTGATATTCATGTGTGCCAGCTTGAGTCCTTTGGTGTCGGCCCAGAGGGGGTTGGAGGGTTCGCTGAGAGTGTGATTGGGAGAGTAGGTACCAGGGTTAGGTTCAGTATCCCCCCAGAGCCAGCTTGAGCCTGGCAAGGTAGCTAGGAGTTTTGTAGGGGAAGGGGAGGGGTCTCCACTGATCACTCTCTCTGAAATGAGAAGAAAAAATATAGCTGAAGTCACTGGGGATGGGTCCGAGCATGATTAGGCTTAGGTGAGCCCAGTGGGGAAGAATCATTTTGACCCTGCAGGGAGGGAGTTCCTTCGGGAAGTAAAAGAAAGTACTCAGCTGACAGCAAGTTACGGAAACAAATTGGAAGCTCCATTTTAGGGAACTGTTTAAGATGAACGCTGGGCAAAGGGGTGGGTGAGGGAGGAATCAGAAGTAGAATAGTAATTATTAGAGAAGACTGACATAGAATTTGACTAAGATGCAGTATCAATGGGGATGCCCCTAGTGGAGAGTCGGTATAGCCTGCGAATGGCAAAGTGGGCTGATAGGTTATTGCAGCCAACGTGTCCGTGCGTATAAATTACGATGATGACCAAGGGTGGTGGTGGGGGCGATGGGAAAGCTGGCAAAGATGGTGGGGTAAAACCTCCATGCAGCTCAGGAGGAACAACCAGCATGGCGAGCGAGCGACCTGGCGATTACTGGTACGTGTTACACTTGTAGCAGGCTCTTTTCTTCACTTTGTACTACAGTTCTGTTTCAAGCCTTATTAGCAGACACTACAGAGCCTTCCAGGCACTGTATTTACATTGGGCTTTAGCGAGCGGGGTTGGGGGAGGGCAGGAGCAGCAGCGCTCACGACCTCCGTAGCAGGACCCCGGTCCAGTGGGGTCGGATTCACCTGGAATAATAAAAATCAAGGTGAGGCTATATATACAGTGAGGAGGGGGGGAGGAGATAAGGACAGGGGGAGAGAGCAGAGACGCCTGTGGTTCTGAATCAAAATTAGGTGACTTTAGATAGCAGTAAAACAGTCAGTAACACAGGGTTTCCCTGAGTAACTTTTCAGATTGACCAGCAGTGCCTGTAAGATTTAGCCCCTTAAATTAACTTTTAAGTTCTTTTTTCAAATAGCGAGTACTGTGGAGGATTCCACTTAATAATGACTGATTCAGGTTGATCAACAGTGGCTGCATTAATGAACCCTTTAGGAACTTTTACATTCAGCTTGAGAAAAACGACCAGCAGTGCCTGTATCATTAGCCCCTTAAGTTAACTTTTAAGTTCTTTTCACAGATAGCGAGTATTGCAAACAATTCAAGTAAAAAAAAACCTATCAGAGCATCGACAGGTTCAGCTTGAAACTATGAGTGCAGCAGAGTGTATCTATGGCTGGCAAAAAGATCCCTTAAAGAATTTTTAAGCTTAACTTAAAACAGCGAGTACTGCAAACAATTCAAATAAAAAACTACGAGTGCAGCAGAGTGTATCTATGGCTGGTAAAAAGATCCCTTTAAGAACTTATAAGTTCAACTTAAAACAGCGAGTACTGCAAACAATTCAAATAAAAAAAACTATCTCAACATCTGCGCCGATGAAAGGCGCCAAGTTCAAAACCTCCCCGCAGCTCAGGAGGAACAACTAGCATGGTGAGTGAGCGGCCTGGCGATTGCTGGTACGTGCTACACTTGTAGCAGGCTCTTTTCTTCGCTTTGTCCTACAGTTCTGTTTCAAACCTTAGTAGCAGACACTACGAAGCCTTCCAGGGAGTGTATTTACCTTGGGCTTTAGTGAACGGGGGTGGGGGAGGGCAGGACCAGCAGCCCTCACAACCTCCATGGCGGGACCTTGGTCCAGTGGGGTCAGATTCACCTTGGGCTTTAGCGGGCGGGAGTGGGAGAGGGCAGGAGCAGTAGCCCTCAGACCTCCGTGGTGGGACCCCGGTCGGGTGGGGTCGGATTCACCTTGGGCTTTAGCGAGCGGGGGTGGGGGAGGACAGGAGCAGCAGCCCTTACGATCTCCATGGCAGGACCCCGGTCAGGTGGGGTCGGATTCACCTAAGCCCAGCTCCAGGATCTAGCAGTTCAGAAAAGGAGGAGAGGAACAGGAAAATGATGGCGTCAAAGACTGATGGACATATGGGTTTCATTTGAAATCCTGAAACAGACCAATAACTGATTGTGATTTGGTCGGTGGGCAAACTAGCAAGGTTTCTTGCTGGGGAGTGACAAAACATGGGAAACTGGGGTAGCACGTCATTTGGGCGAATACAAAATGGTGACAAAGACAAAAGGAGGGATAGTGAGACTGAAGGGGGAGGATGGGGGCCGCGTGGAGGATGACAACAGTAAAGCTGACATATTGAACAGGTATTTCTGCTCAGTCTTTACAGAGGAAGAGGAGGGTAATGGGTCTGAGGGGAGTACAAGGGGTGAGAATGGTGCAGAAATGGACACAAGTCCCTTTACACGAGAAAGTGTCCTGAAGGAACTGGAAGTAATAAGAGTTGATAAAACAATGGGGCCAGATGGGATACCTAGGGTCCTAAAGAACTAAGAGAGGTGGTGGCTGAACCTCTGGCTATCCTGTTTAGCCGATCACTGGAAACAAGGGAGGTACCCAAAGACTGAGGACAGCAGATGTAGTCCCCTTATACAAAAGTGGGAACAAAGAGGAAGCAGGAACTACAGACCAGTCAGCCTCACCTCAGTAGTGGGGAAGATCATGGAAGCATCACTGAAGGAGAGATTGGTAGAACATCTGTTGTCAATGGACCACAGGACCCAAGGCAGCATGGTTTCACCCACGCGGGAGGTCATGTCAGACCAACCTCGTGAATTTTTGACTGGGTGACTAGGGAGGTGGATCAGGGAGGGCAGTGGACATGGCCTATCTGGACTTCAGCAAGACCTTTGACACTGTGCCACATGAAGACTATTACACAAACTGGGGAATATGGTGTGGCCAGGACAGTAGTGGTGGTAGTGGTAACTGGCCAGGTGGCAGGACACAGAGGGTGGTGGTAAATGGCTGTCACCCACAGAGGAAGAGGACCAGTGGGTACCACAGGGATCAGTGCTGGGACTGGTCCTATTCAACATCTTCATCGTGAGCATTACGCAGGACCTAGAAGGCAGAATTTCACTGTTCACTGAAGACACAAAGCTCTGTAACAGAGTAGACACACCAGAGGGTGTAGACAGAATGAGAAGGACCTGCAGAAACTTGAAGAATGGTCAGGGTTTGGCAGTTGAAATTCAATGCAAGGAAGTGCAAGATAATGCATATGGGGCACAAAAACCCTGGTACAATATATCAGTTGGGGGGGTGAGGATATAGCATGCACCAAGTAGGAAAGGGATCTTGGGGTTATCATCTCTGATGACCTCAAGGTAGGGAAACAGTGTGACAAGGCATCAGGTAAAGCAAATAGGATGCTGGGATGTATAGGCAGGGGCATCACCATCAGGAAAAGGGAGTCATAATTCCTCTATTCAAGACACTAGCGAGGCCCCACCTGGAGTACAGTGTACAGTTCTGGAGACCATACCTACGTAAGGACATAGACAGGGTAGAGAAGGTTCAGAGGAGGGCAACAAAGATGGTGCATGGATTGCATCACAAGTCCTATGAAGACAGGTTGACGGAACTGAACATGTACTCCCGGGAGGAGAGGAGGGAGAGAGGGGATATGATAGAGACATACAGGTATCTTACAGGGAGGAACAGGGTGCAGGAATACACTATTTTTTAAGCAAAAAGATGTTCCAGGACTAGAGGGCATGGGATGAAGTTGGAGGGAGGACGATTCAGAGGAAACATGAGGAAGAATTTCTTCACAGAACAGGTGGTGGACAAGTGGAACACCCTGCCAGAGGAAGTGGTGGGGGCTGAAACAATCATGGGATTTAAGAATGCATGGGATAGACATAAAGGAATTCTGGAGGTAAGGGGCAACAGACTTCTAGGAAAACATAAACTGAACTTACAAGCTCAAATGGGCAGACTGGGTGGGCCATAGGCCCTTATCTGCTGACACTGTCTATGTATCTATGTATCTATGTGACATTCATTTGGGCAATGGCAATAATGGCAACTGGAAATAAGACAATGGGAAAAGTGGTTACCAACCAGAAAAGTCAACCAGTGGCTTTCACCCCTTCCCCAACTCCCCCCCAAGTTGGTAATCAATAGAAAGGGGTTTGTGTGGAGGTGAAACCCCACTGATAATACATAATACAGTGTTATCGACGTTTTTGCAGTCGCCCTATATTGCCGGTCGCTGTTCTTTTTCTCGCTGTTCTTGCATCACCCAAATGACTGTCATCATTTTTTATTCACTCAAATGACATGGAACCGGGAACTGGTATAGCAAGAAATTGTAAGGCAATATAAATGGGATGTTTCAGGGATTTCAGCTATGGAAGCGGGACAGCAGCTGGGACCAAGAGAAGATGGGAAGCTGGACCATGGGGGGTTGCTGAGGGTGGACAGCAGTTGGCTGGACAGCATTAGATAGGAAGGTAGGGCCATGGTGGATGGCGTGGACAGTAGTTCGGTGGCCAGGATGAGCTGGAAAGTATGGGCCACAGTGGGCGTCATGGGGTTGGATGGGATAGGTTGGGGAGTTGGGGGTCATGGTGGACTCCTGGAGGTGGACAGCAGTTAGAAGACCAGGGCTGGAGGCATCCAGCATGTTTTGGTACCTTGTGGGGTTTGCATGGCAGGATGCCAAAGGCAGGCATCAGGTATGCCCTGGATCTAGAGTGCTGTTACTATTGGAGTCAGCTGCCAAAGGTGGACAGCATTAGTGACCAAGTTGGGAGGGAAACACTGGGCCATGTCTACTGCTGAAGGTGGACAGCAGTTGGGTGGCCATTGACTATGAAAGTGGACAGCAGCTGGGGTTAAGAAGGAAGAAACTTGGGACCATGAGGGTTGCTGAAGGAGAACAGCAGTGGAGTGGTCAGGCAGAGATGGAAGTGGGCATCAGGTATGCACCAGAGCCCAAAGTAGCCCAGAGTGCAATGGCTATTGGGGTCAGCTGCAGAAGGTGTACAGCAATACTGACTAGTTTGATGGAAAGCACGGGGCCATGGGGACTGCAGAACAGGGCAGCAGTTGGGTGGCCGAGGACAGCTGAAAGTAGATAAAAGTCAGGCCAAGAAAGGAAGGAAAATCGGGGTCCAACAGGGTGGCAGAAGGTGGACAACAGTAGGGTGGCCAGGGGAGTAAAAGGTTGGAGTCTGGTATGCACCCAAGTCCAGAGTACTATTACTATTGGGGTCAACTGCTGAAGGGGACTACAGTAGTGATCTGGTATGGATGAAAGCATGGGCCTCAATGACTGCTACAGGTGGACAGCAGTCAGTTGGTTGGGACTGCATAAAATTAGACGGAAAGGAAATGGGGACAAAAGGATTCCTGAGGTGACAAAGTGGGAGTGTTAGGAGAGCAAAATGTGGGTGTGAAGTTATGCATCGAATCTGGGTGCTGTTAATATTAGAGTCAACTTGTGAAGGCAGACAGCAATAGTGGACAGACTGGGATGGAGGCATGGAGTCATGGGGATAGCTGGAAGATGACAACAGTCAGTGGGCCAGAGGTTGCTGAAGGTGGGCTGCAGGGGAGGTCAGGGAAAGGAGAAATTGTGGGGATGTGAGGGTGCTGAAGGTAGACAGCAATGGAGTGGCTAGGGGGAAGATTCATTCACATGAACAAGTCAAAAGGGTTGCTAAGTGATGAAATAGGATGTTCAGATAAGATAAGGCTGGGGGCAGTCAGAAATTGCCTTTGTGGGGAACTATTTCCAGAGGGACAAGGGATGTCGGGCAGGGTACCTGAGGGCAGAATATTGTTAGAAGGGATGGACAATCACTGGAGGTGTATAAGATAGGCTGTAGGCATGGTTAGAGTTATTTTGGGATATAAATAAAAGAGGCATGGAGTTAAAAAAAAAGGGTACTACTGGAACAAAGGCAGCAGGTGGGATTTAAGAGAGGACCAGGGAGTGGTAAAAAGAGGGTGGCTGGAGGTAGGATAGCCAGAAGGAGGTTTTAGGGGCATGCATAAGATGGATGAACATGGGTGGTATATAAGGTATGGTGTGTAGACAGATAGAGGGGTGTTTGGGTGATGTGAATAAAAGAATGAATGAATTAGGTCAGCTGATCAAAGACAGCATGTGGGATATAATGTGGGACTTAGAAGGAATAAAGAAAGGGTGGCTGACGGTGGTTGTCATATAAGCAGAGATGGGGACAGGCCAGGGATATCCTAGTGGTAGAGGGGACAAGGCAGAGTTTGAATGAAAAAGTTGCAGCAAGGATAACTGAGTTAGGGATATATATCACACAAGGATATTTCCAAAAAGTGGGCCAGGCTGGCAGTATTTGACTGATTCAAAATAAGCTTGAGGTGGATATGGCGTTACACATGGGACATAAAGATAGTGCATATGGGGAAGGGGATGGGGGCAAGGGAGGTTGCCCATGAAACACAAGGCATCTCATAGGCATGTACTTGCTTGCATAACAGATGTAGGATTCGATTTGTTTAACCTGGCAGCTGGAAAAGGTGGTGGAGGAATGTGTAGGAATGGAGGTCCAAAGTTAGGAAGCCCATCATCAGGTGCAATAACTGGAGACAGGCTAGTGGAAGAAAGAGAAGAAAGGAGTGGAGGGGAAAGAGGGGGAATAGAAGACACAAGAGAAGGATACTCAAGGCTCAGGGGGTACTGGGCTGGGAAACCAGGACACGGGCTGTGTCTGTGTGCACCCAGCCTTGTTTGGGGCCTTGTGGGGTTTGCATCCCAGAGGGCTAAAGGTGGATGTCAGACTTGCACTTGAGCCCAGAAGAAGGGAATAGGAAGAAAGAACAAATGATGTATGTAATGGATGTATATAAGAGATGTATACAATGGATGTAAATATGGAAAGGAATGATTATGGTCATGTAAATAAAGTTGGTGGATATATGAGTTAATAAAATGAGGCCAACTGAGCACCCAACAAGGTTGTGTGGTGTGGTTGTTTTTGAAACGGGATCCCCTGACAAAGAAGCATTTGGTTGAGCATAGTTTAAGATTTGTGTTCTTCCTCAAGTGTAGGTGAGTAGACAAGTTTTTTATTCAGATTGGTTTTCTCTAGTTACTGACTGTACCCTCTCCTTCTTGGGTGGCTTGTGTTGTTGCTGCTGACATTACAGGCCAGTTACACAGATAATCAGTTCCAGTTAAGATTATGAATTACATTGTCAAAGGCAGCAACAGTATCCATTTAATAAATATAAGCTATTTCGGGTCAGGAAACATAAGTTTGGTGTCAGGTGAGAAACTTGAGAAGGTTCTATGAGGAGGTGGTTAGGAGGGTAGGCAACAGGGAAATGGTGCTCGTTACAGTAACAAGATGCACTATTTATTCTGTATAACATACTGTAGGTGACAGCCAAACCTCTCAGATCAATGATTTATTTTTTATAGGCACTGAAGCATTTTAAATGAAGAATGTTAGGTGATCATCTGCATTAATTTTCACTTCAGTTGGTCACAAAAGATCCCTTTGTTGTATTATGGTAGGAATGCTACAAAAGTGTTCTAAGTGTATATTGCGGTATTATGGCAGGAATGCTATAAAAGTGTTATGAGTGTAAAAAAGGTTTTAACTAAAATGTTAAGGCCAGGTAAAATGGTATCAGAATGGAGTGAAGGAGTGTGCATTGCATCCAAAGCAGATGTTCTAATCAAGGCAAATTTGCTGTGCTTGACATGAATATTTTGTACAAAGCACATTATTCTTTTGGTGCAAAATAAAGTCATGGCTAAACTTAAATTTATCCAGCCTAGACAGTTGTTCAAGCAGAATGAGAGGGTACATGCAGAGCTGTCCGGGCTATTTCCCTATTTTATGTTGTTTATGTCTACAATGTATAAATTAAAGCAAGAGTCAGTGACTATCCATTATGTTCTTGTCTTGAGACATTGACTTTTCTGCCTTCCTAGACAGGTTATTTTTAATAATGTAAGTTCCTCCTATGGCCAGTGACAAATAATGTTTTCTGTCTAAATCAAATGTCAACTGAAACTTTTTATGTAGCAACTGCTGACAGACATGTCTTGTGATAAGTGTATCCTGGGACCCTATCTCATGACTTATTGTTTTTGCCTTTTTTGGCTAAAAGGTTTTAATAACCTTGGAATTCCCCTTCTCTGCATTTTTTTCATAAACAATCAGTGTATAAATAAGACTTAAACTATTGGTCCAGTGTGTCCAAGAGGAATAGCCAGCATGGCTGCCATGGATACTTGGGACACCCAGATAAAAGAGGACAAAATAGATTATTTTTCTCTGAACACCTGCAGCCCTGGTGGTGGAAAGCCATCAGCTGTTTAGACTTAATCATGTTGGAGGTAATTTTGTTAGGGCTTATTTGAGTATTAATAAATAGCAACTAATTTAAAACAACATCTGGTGTAAGGTGTTTTTTTTTGGATTACCAGGGACCTCTAATCATGAACCTTGTGCATTTACTACCTCACTGTCATCAGTGTGGTATAGTTTATTTATTTACACCTTATGGAGAACTGGAGAACAACTTGCACAGTGCCTGTTGGCATAACAATTACTACTGCTGCACTTAAAACAGAGCTTTGACATCAGACAAAAACAGCTAAAACTTCATAAAAAAGAATTTAAAATGAATTGTGCAATACTATATATACTGAAGACACAATTGTCCAATTCAGAATGTGACATTTATCATCATATTTGAGGGGGAGGGACTTTTATATCTCATCTGCTACTGTGCCACTCATTAATTATGACCCTGCCCCCTCACCCATGAAGATAAATGTCATATTCTGAGTCAGACCTTTTTGTATCCCATGTACTTTACAGCTGAGTTAGCCAGAGTTTCCAATGGCCTGTGATAAGCATGTCATACTTTCCTGTGTGACAAATTGTAGTTTCTGGCATTGGATTATAGTGCTCCTTTGCAGTATTGTGCAGCATGTCACTGGCAAACACTGGCAGAAACTGAGATGAGAGCATTACACCCTGACTTCCTGTATTGTATTCTGTATGCCTTGACATATCAGTAAATATTACAGAAATCCAGTTGAAATGAATGAGACTTTCTTGTGATACAGTATGTTGCAATATCTGAATATTTTGCATCATGTCACTGACAATGACTGTATATACAGTACTTTGAGTTTAATAAAGGATTTAATGACATGTAACATAATAAAATGGAATTCAAGATTCTCACTTGTTGCATAAGAACTGGAAAACTGCAATGGGTAGTAAACAAGATAAGCAACAAAGCATTGAGGAGGATAATACATTTCAAGTTCTTGGGTTGAAGTCAGGAGACCAACAGTTTAGCCCAGGGACCAATGCTAGGATCACATTTTTATACTACTGTACCTTTTTACTACTCCTGTATCAGCCAACAGTACCTGCCATGTTGTCTTCTAGTCCATGTACAGCATCCTCCATGACTTATCTTTAGTGATGCAGCAAATTGAAATTTTGCCCACAGAGTGTCGGTGAAGTGGTCAAATTCGTATTGGGAGCACTTTGCGAAATTTACCCGCAGAAAGCGGAATTTTGCCTAGGAAAAATTTCACCTTCCGTGGCAACATGTCACCTTTTACAGTGAAATTTCACCTTCTTACATCCACAGATGAAATTGCAAGGGTATAAGTTATAACTAGATCCCTGGTGGCTAGTGGTGCCTCCGCCCACCTGTCCCACATGTACAGAAAACTCCTTGGTGGCCATCAGTCCCTCCCCCATATCTGTCCCACAAATAAATAATTACCCATGGTGGCTAGTGGTCCCACCCATCCACCCGGAAATAAATAACCTCCCTGCTGCGGAAATGTACAGTAACACCCCCCACCCACATCCCTCTGTATCTCTTTCTCCTGTCAAAAAAAAAAAATCTCTGGTGGTCTAGTGGGTTTTTTGTATTAATTAAACCCCCTCCCAATCCCCAGTTCCAATAAACCCCTGGTGATCCAGTGCCCCCCACCCAGCCTCCCCAGCAGCCAGATGTCACCGCAACAACCCTGCTCCCAACCCATCCTAAATCCCGGTAGTGGCAGACCGACACAGCCCTCATCTCTCCTCCATGGCTGGCCTGCCAACTGAGCTGTCAATGAATGAGCTTATTGAAAGGGCAGCCTGTCTGCCACTGCCAGGATTTAGGATGGGTGGAGGTTGGCGTGACATCAGCTGCTGTAGCTGGGGCACTGATCACTAGGATTTATTGAACTGGGATTGGGAGGGTGTTTAATTACGCAAAAACCACCAGAATAACAGAGATTGCTTTTTTAACAGGAAAAGGAGATACGGAGGGATGCGGGTGGGGAGAAGATCGTACATTTCCACAGCCGCAGAGTTAATTATTACTAGGTGAGGGAGGACCTCTAGCCACCATGGATAATTATTTGCATGTTGTAAATAAATAATTATATTAAATAAATAAAAAAAAATGTGACTTACATTTCCAGTCTAATTAAAAATGTTGCTATACGCAAACAGTTAAAACAGCATTTATATATGTTTTTAACTGTGGTACAAGAGCTTTTAAGTTAGGATGGAAAGCTATGCACAAGGGAATAACCACATACCACAATCAAAACTAAAAGCTGTACACAGTACCAAGGCACACTGATTATGAGTTTCTGTGTTATTTATCCTGATCTTTTCCAAAATGATAATGACACTAGAATCCTGCAAATATTACTCTTGTCTTGTGTATTATGCTGTAAATAATTATCCATGGTGGTTAGTGGTCGCTCCCACCAACCAGTAATAAGTAACCCGCTTGCCTCAGAAATGTACAGTATCCCCACACCTGCATCCCTCCGTATCTCCTTCTCCTGTTAAAAAAAAAATCTCTGGTGGTCTAGTGGGTTTCTTGTATTAATTAAAACCAACTCTCAGTTCCCAGTTCCAATAAATCCCTGGTGATCCAGTGCCCCCCAGCCTCCCCAGCAGCCAGATGTCCCTGCCACAACCCTGCTCCCATCCCCATCCTAAATCCCGGCAGTGGCAGACCGGAACAACCCTCCTTTCTCCTCCATGGCTCACTCACCAACTAAGGTGTCAATGAATGAGCTTCATTGAAAGGGCTGTGCTGGTCTGCCACTTGGTTGCCTTGGTTGCCTGTTTATGAGTGCTAAAGTCCAGTTCTGAACCCAGTTTTCCTACATTAAAGAGCAATGTACTTCTGCTGGGTCATGGGATGGCCCTGCACCACTACTTTTTAAAATATATGTAAATAGTCTTAATGAGGGAATAGTGGATGAGGCACCTAAAGGAGTATTTGCCGCAAAGATTGCCTGCCCAGTCAACAGGAAAAGGTTGGTGGTATACAGAAGGGTATGAAAGACTGGTGATTGGCAGATACATGGCAAATTCAGTTTAATGTTGCTCACTTCAAGTGCATGAATTTAGGTGGTTAAACAAGGTTAGGATAATTAGGGGATAACATGTATGGTAATGGAGCAAGCTAGAGATCTGGGCTCATTGTAATCAAGACTGAATAAGGATTAGGAGTGGGTAGCAACTGTTAAGAGGCCCAATCAGATGCCTAGTTTCATCAAACAGTACATAAAATATATAAAAAGAAGTGTGTGCCACTGCATGAGGCACTGATGAAGCCTCGCACCAAGTACCTTGTGAGTTGTCACACTCATGATGTGACCTTGGGTTACTGTCCCAAGTACTAGGTTCTCAGTCAATTTGGCAGATGCTTAGCACAGTCTCTGTGGATTGAATGACACCTCTGGAGAGGGATTACATTTTTTATAGTTTAATTACCATTGATAGCCAGCTGAGATGCGATATCTCATTTTCACTGGGGTCCTGCTTCTATCCAATTTTGCAGCTGGGCAGACTGAAGCACTGATAGGTTAAGTGACGTGCCCCAATTCATATATGGAGTACCTAGATCCAGCAGGGCTTGAAACAATAATTCCAAGGTTCCCAGACCAGTGCTCTAACCAATAAATAGGTCTTTGTTTTTTTTAAATTAAAGAGTAAGTTACATGACTTCCTCTGATAGTCCGCAGTGAAAAGAAAGAGTCACATAGGGTAGTGTCTTCATTTTTGACAGATACAGTAATAACGTGTTCTTTGGCCCGGGCAGAGAATGTAGTCATTGTGCTGACTCTTCTGTCTTAAATCACACGCAGAGCTGACAATCACATATCTCTCTAACCACCGCACTGGATCCATCTCCTTTTTGGTTTCCCTGGGCTGAATTTCATAGCCCTGAAATTCATGCAGCTGAATTAAAAAACTGGTATGAGTGGAGCCACAGTTTTTCCTGCAGCCACAGTATTTTCAAAGGTGAAGTCAGTTTATGGCCGGTGCCATGATTCACAGCTGCTTGCAGGCATTTTTTTAGCACTGCTGCACCAAATGTTATGCTTGGGGGGGACCAGGAGTAACATCCCCTGCAGCTGCATGGGCTGAGAATACAGATCTCTGCAGGTGCAGAGATTTCATCCCAGAGTGGTGGCTGCAAAGTGGGACTTAGTCCCTGAATGTTTTGAAAATCTAGCCTTCTGCTTTCTGGGGAGGACACTGCTGTGGACAATGGGTATGCCTCACAGGTTTTGTAGAGTTGAACAGAGGTGGTCTGAACTGGTTTTAGCATGCAGCGCAGGTGAAAGTAATGGGGGTCAGGAAAGGGAATTACCATAATGGAAATTGGTAGTATCATGGGAGCAAAAGTGAAATATTATAGAAAAAAATGGAATAAGTAGAAATTGGTAGAATCAGGTAGGTAATGTGTTTTTAGTCAGGAAACGATAATAAGGAGATATGAAGTAAAGCATGGGGATGGGGGGGGCAGAATTAGAATAGAATTATCAAAACATTCTTCAGCCAGAGGGGGAAAAGAATGTTTTATAAACTGCCTCAGGAGCTGCGTGGAATGCAAAATTCCACCAGCAGAATTTCCTAAAACCTTTCAAAACTTTTGGGGTAAATCAGCCAGCATTCCATAAGTGTTTTGCAGGCTTTAATTAAAACATTGGCTTTATTTTCCGCATGCAATTTTTGATGGAGAAATACAGTAGTGTTTAGCAGTTTATACTGAATAAAGAAAATCCAGTATTTGGGGATGGTTTTTAAATTGAGCCATGAAAACATCAAATGAAACCCTCAAGCAGGTGTCAAGGACCCATCAGGATGCAAATGGATGCACTTGTAATGAAATTCACCCACTTGCTTCAATTGAATTCACAGATACCGTAATGGTCACAGAAATGCATTTTGTGGAAAACCATGCATAGCCATAGAATTTGTAGGCAAAACTGTAGAATGTCAATCTATGTTCCATTGGGAAATACTGCCTTTTTGCTTCTGATGAAATTCCATGAAACCAGGGTGATTCTTCTGAAATGCCATTGAAATATGTTTGCTGGAGTTTGTAAAATCTGCACAACACTGCTCAGAAGGCAATCATATCAAATGAAGTTAGGAGCGTCTAGAATAAACTTAATGAGTTTTACATTCGGATAACATCAGACAGTGGTGTTTAGCATTGTGTGTTTCTTCTAGACTAGTCATGTCAATCAGCACCTTTGAATGTGAACTGTCAAGAACAGACAGAGCCATCACTGCTCATTGCTCCATTGCTATGTTTTTTTATTCATGGGGCTGGATATTCAAAAGGGTTGTGCCATGCGCAATAGGATTGCGCCTGCGCAAGTCTGAAATTACGCCATTCTGCCATATTCAGTAGGAGGCAGTTGCGCCCCCTAAGTCAAGCTGAGCAACAGCGCAATGCAAATGAATGCATGCTGAACGGAGGAGAACCATGCATAAACTGCACAGCCCGATATTCAGTGGGCTGTGCAGAGTTGTGCAGGCGCAACCCCCAACCTGAGCCTGCACGACTTTAAGCCAAAAAAAAGGAGTAAGTCGAGGGCCACCCACAGGTGAGCTGCTGCATTGCAGGGCGCAACACAGCAGCTGCCACCTGTGGCTGGCCCTCAACCTACTCCCTGTGCCCCTCCCTGCAGCCCGATCGTGGGCAAAAGTGTAAAAAATCCCTCCAACCCCCGACTGGCCCGATCGCGGGCATAAGGTTAAATAACTCCTCCCACCAGCCTGATCACAGGCATAAGCTTTAATAAACCCCCCCACTAGCCCGATCGTGGGCATAAGCCTTAATAACCCCTCCACTAGCCCGATCACGGGCATAAGCTTTAATAAACCCCCACTAGCCCGATGCGGGCATAATTATAAAATACCCCCACCAGCCCGATCGTGGGCAGCACAGAGTCCAACCCCCAAGGACATATTCCTGGTGGTCGGTGGATCTCTAAGCCCAGTGTGGGCTGCAATCTAGCACCCCAAGAACAGTGTCCCCCACCCCACCCACCACAACCCACCACCGCTCCCCTCCCGGCGGCGGCGGCGCAAGCATCCACCCGCCTGCTGCCTGCCGACTGACTGCCGGGTAGGGCTGCCGCCCAGTGGTGCAGAGCAGAGCCAATGGGCATGCAGCCCGTACCGTCAAAACAGTCAGATATGTGAATGAAAGAATTATTCACATATCTGGACTGCCGTATGACGTATGGGCTGCATGCCCGTTGGCTCTTGCTCTGCACAATGAGCCTGCAGGCCATGCAGTCGGTCGGTGGGCGTTAGGCGGCAGGTGGGTGGGATGCTCCCTGCCGGCTGCCGAGGGGAGGCGGGGTGGTGGGGCTTCGTGGAGTGGGTGGGGTGGGGACACTAGATCACCAGGGATCTGGTCTTGGGGGTTTGCCACATTTGCAGCCGCGATTGGGCTTAGCGGTCCACTGGACCACCAGGGATCTGTTCTTGGGGTGGGGTTTGCCATATTTTGCAGCCCACGATCGGGCTTAGTGGTCCACTGGACCACCAGGATATGTCCTTTGGGGGTTGGACTCTGTGCTGCCCACGATTGGGCTAGTGGGGGGTTTATTAAAGCTTATGCCCATGATCGGGCTAGTGGGGTGGGTTTATTAAAGACTTATGCCTGCGATCGGGCTAGTGGGGGGTTATTAACCTTATGCCCATAATCCGGCCAGTCGGGGCAGGGGGATTTTACCCTTTGCTCGAGATCGGGCCAGCTGGGGGTTGGGGGGATTTTTTACACTATTGCCCGCGATCAGGCTGCAGGGGGGGTCAGTCCCCGATGGCTGCTGCCTGACAGGGTGCCAGGCGCAAGTCCTCGGGGATCGGTGCACCTGCATGCAAATGGGTCACCTTTTGAATATGGGAAATTTGCACATGGTGCAATGGTACTTGTGCCACCGCAACATGAATGTTCCACTCTGACCACTTGCGGTGGCGCAAGTTCCACTGTGCCATGCACAGTGGCTGTGGCCGGGGGATGATATTCAAAGGAGTTTCTCAATAGCGCAACTCCTTTGAATATCACCCCGGCCACACCCCTGCGCAACTATTTTGTGCAGCGCAAGGGCTTGCGCCACAAAATAGCGCAGTTTGAATATCCAGCCCATGATGTCTAGTAATCACTCAGGGCATTATGATCATGGGTGTTACATGATTAGACAAGAATGGGCATGACTTGGAGCACTGCTGAACACTTGCTGCAATTGACATGGTCATATATTTCTTGAAATTTATGTGATATCACAAGAAAAAGGAATTGCCAGCCAGCGTTACCACTACAGTGCCATCAAAAAGAATCTCTTCAGAGCTATCCTGAAATATCTGACCATGTCATTAGCTGTAACTACAGGATACAATTGCTAGACAAGCATGATTATTCTAAACCCATGCAATAAAACTACTCCAGTACTGTATGTTTATAATATATATCTTAATTTCCAAAGAGTTTGATCAAAAGTAGCTTTACTTCCATCCAATTAAATAGTGTATATCCCATTAATAGTTCACCTCGATATGTATTCTGTGTATGACTGAATGCTTGTGTACCAAAAATGTTGATAATCGCAAGAATTCAGGCACTCACCACCTATATAGAGGGATGTCAAACATTTCTTCAGTAAATCAAATGAATTTATTAAAATAAAAAAACACTCATGATGCCTGACGCTTTTCAGACAATATCTTGTCCTTTATCAAAGGCAACTGACTAGAAATGTAAAAGCAGTCATTTAAATATAGTAAAAAGTAGTTCACCTCTTATTTAAGACTTATATGAATTGCCCAATAGGATGGCCACTATGAGCATGTACCAAAAAGTCACATGCACACTTTACTATATTTATTGACTTTTGCAACTCCCTTTACTTAGGGCTTCCTGGGGTTGATATCTGCCGCTTGTAGCTAGTGCAGAACGCTGGCGCGCATTTATTAATTGGGTTATCTAGGAGATCTCATATTACCCCAGTGCTGCGCGATCTGCACTGGCTGCCAGTTCAGTGGTGGATAACCTTTAAGGTAGGTTTGTTAACCTACAGAGCCCTACACGGACTTGGTCCTGACTATTTGAAAGAGCTTTTGACTCCTTACACCCCCAGTGTGACAGCTCCACTAGGCTGACGAGGGGTTGCTGGAGATTCTGAGGGTTAGTCTGAATTCATCTGGGGCACGCGCATTTATGTTTGCTGCCCCAACCCTCTGGGACTCTCTGCCCCATCAGCTGTGGGAGTGCAGGACGGTGGGGAGCTTTAAGCAGGCACTGAAGACATTCTTATGAAGTAAGGCATTTCCTAATTTGCTGTGATTTTAAAGTAACTATGTTTTATTGAATTATTTGTGAACCTGTGAAGTGCCTTGATACTGTGAAAGGTGCTCAATTAAATAAAGTTATTATTATTAGTATTAATAAATGGCTGCTTTTACATTTCTAGTCAGTTGCCTTTGATAAAAGACAATATATTGTCTAAAAAGAGTCAGGCGTCATGAGTGTTTTTTAATTTTAATAAATCTGTTTGATTTTACTGAAGAAAAGTTTGGCATCCCTCTTTGTGGGTGGTGAGTGCCTGAATTCTTGTGTTTATGGACATCTAAATTTAATTCAGAGCACCACAATCCGTGTGTGCACTTATAAGTTTACATGTACTAAAATGTCTTGGTTTAATAAAAGGTATCAAGTCTTGTTTGCACTGGCTGAAAGTACAGTCACCTCTACTCTGGTAGTTCATTGTATATGGTACAGTGAAGCCTGCTACAATACAACTCAATTTGGCAAAAGTTACTGCAGGAAAAAAGGCAGTTTCAGTGTGACTTAATCCCTTTAGTCATGCAGGAAACAGTGACACTGCATTTCATACTGGTGGACTCCAAAGTAGCCAAACTTAATCCTTGAATCTCCATTTAAATAAGCACCACTTGTGCTTCTTGCTAACTTGTGTGACAAGTTTTCCGTACCTCCCATCGGTAAGCTGCTGTAATGTGCACCCTCCAACAGACCTCACCAATGTTTACTGAATATGCTTCACTCGCCCTTCTGCCATTTGATTTTGCCCCTTCTGTTACTTCTAATCCTCATCTCCTTCCCTGCTCACCCCTCACTATTCTTTCTTTCAGTCTCATTCCTTTACCTTTTATCCTTACCAGAGAAGTGTGAAGTTTAGAAAACTTTGCATCATCAGACTTCGAAGGTTGGCCAGCTTCACAAAGTTAGAAGTGCTGACTTTGCAGCATTTTTTGCCAGATGAAACAGCACTTTTTTTTCTCTGAAGTGACCAAACTTTGCTTGCGAAGTTGTCAGTTTGCAGAAAAAAATGACACTTCACCTGGATTAACATTGTGAATTCATCAAAGTCAAAGTTGGTGATGCCAACAGGAACTTTGCAAAGCTTTGCAAAGTTGACGTTTTGCAACTTAGTGGCAACTTCTTTAATGAAGTTTAACTTCACTGCATCTCTACTCCTAATACTCCCCACCCATCATCCCCTCTCTTTCCTTATTCACTGTGGTCTCCCCTCCTCCCCCATCTCAATCTTGATGCTGTCCTGCTTTCTTTCTTTCCAACCCCACCTCCCCATCACCACTCCCCCTCCTCCAAAGTGCCTATTCGTAGGCATTGGTCTTACACACTATTGCTCCTCATATCCCTTCTGCTACTGCTGACAAGTGATATGGAGCAAATTCCTGGCCCTCCTCTCCTTCCCATCCACCAACCTTCCCTAAGGACTGAGTGGTGTTCTATAAAGATAGATAGCTAGATAGATAGATAGATAGATAGATAGATAGATAGATAGATAGATAGATAGATAGATAGATAGATAACCAGGTCAGTCTTCCAAACAGAATACCATTCAAGCAAAACTGTGCACCGCATATAGCACAAGAAACCACAGCAACAGGATACAAAACCTCACAAGGCACAAATGTAGCATGTGGTTTTGTACCCTGTCGCACATGGCTGATATTGAGGAGGGATGGAGAGGTCAAGTCTTCTTCTGGGGAGGTGGTCTGCCAAGCAGCCAACATGGCTCAGTGGGATGAGCCATGGTAGTGCAGGACAGCTATGTGTTTGTGCGCCAGGGCTCAAATCCTGGTCCCACACTTTTTCAAAACTGCATTGTGTGGTTATCCCCCCCAACTGATGTTTCCCCTCATTCCTGTGTTGGACCCCCCAGAGTTGACTACATTAATGGGGAGTGCAGGGTGCAGAGCCCCCAATAGAAAACAAAGAAGTCATATTATGTCAGTCGCTGAATATTGTTTCAGCATTGTGTATCAGTGCCAGCAATGTATCCACTGTATTTGCAACACGGTACATTGCTGCACTGTATTTGCATATGGTGACATGCCCCCATGTCAATAGATAGATAGACAGATAGATATAGATATAGATATATAGATATATATTTAATCTACTCCCCAAGCTTGACCAGCTAAGTCTCTGGGCCATATACTACAGTCCTATTGTGCTGATGTTTACTGAAACCTACCATTCTGTCTAAATCACTGATGCAGAAATTCAACTTTCTGGTTACATAGTTCATCATATACAGGACTACGCAAAGTGTGGTGGTGGAGTTTTTCTGTACATATGTCACAGCCTTAACTGTGACATGTATCATTCTGTCTTCCCCTCTTCCATGAATTCTTCTTGCACTGGCTTTCTGTCCCTCACTCATTTCTCATTTTCAGTGGTGGTATTTTCTCCTCCCCTAAAGTCAAGCTTGACACCTGTCCTGACATCCTCTTTTCCATCTCCCTCTTTCAGCTTCAGATAAGCTCTTACTTCATGGGGATCTAAATATAAATTGGATCTCCTCCCTAAGCAACAAGTACCATTCACCAAACTGAGTCCCTCAATCTCACACAGTTCATTACTGAGCCAACCTGTTTCAACCCCAACTCCTCAGATCATTCATTTATTGATTTGATCCTGTCTTCACCCCCCCCCACACTGCACTATTTCTGCTGGAACCCTACCAGATGCCTTCACTGACCATCACATGATTTACTGTATCTGTAAGATCAACCATATGAAAACCCAACAAACATGTATCTAGTATAGGTCACTCAAGGCTCATGGCCTTCCATCCCTGCTAGATGATCTTCAGATCACTGACTAGTCAGCACTCATTTTATCTACTGACATAGTAGATGTTGCTCTAACCTCTTTAATGACCAAATTCATTGCAACATGGAACAAACATGCCCTTCTCAGGAGGTATTATGTCTGTGGGTCTTACCTTCCCTGGATGTCTGCAGAAGTTACTGAGCTGCTCAAAGCTCATAGAAACATAAAAACATAGATATTGTCAGCAGATGAGGACCTCGTGGCCCACCTGGTCTGCCCTATATTATCTACCTACTGTGCCACCACAGACCCTACTCAATCTCCAGTCTCCCTTCCCCTTGTCTTACTGCTAAGATCCCTTGTATACGATATATTCCATGCATGTTTGAATCCCATTACCATTTTAACACCCACCACCTCTGCTGAGAAGCTGTTCCAGGCATGTAACATCCTCTCTGTGAAAAAGCATTTTCTCATATCTCCTCTGAACCTCCCTCCCTCTAGCTTCATAGTGAGACCCCTTGTCCAAGAGCATAATTTTCTATGGAAAATGCTACCTTCCCATACCTTACTAATATCTGTGAGGTATCTGAACATTTCTATCTTATCCCCCTTGTCCTTCCTCTCATCTAGAGAGTACGTATTTTGTTCCTTGAATCTTTCCTCTTAGTGCTTTTAGTTTAGTTTAGTTAGTTTTTGATGACCGGGAAAGGAGGGCAAGACAATTCTGTCAATTTTCATAATATTTTTTCTTGATTTTGTTATTGTTTTCCTTTCTGCGTTTGACGTAATATAACTGTTTTCTGCTGATTGATACAGTCTGATGATAAACTTTCCTGACTCTTACCCTTTTTTTACTTCCTCCCTATTTTCTATTTTATTTGTATTTTGTCACTTAAATGTTCCTGATTGTGTCCTGTTAGTACACAATTTTCTGTAGCCAAGTACATGACAGTGAATGTTTGTAACTGTATTTTGTACTGTTTTGTTTTCAATAAAAAATTGCCCTACTCTTTTTTGCCAGGTGACATGGGATCTCTAATGTCCACTTAAACAATTACCAGAACAGGCAGATGGGACCTCTATTTAATGTCTCATCTGAAAGACGACACTTCAAGAGAGAAGCATCCCTCTCGTGATGCACTACAGTGTCAGTATTAGGATTTTACCCCAAGTTCCTGGAGTGGGGCATGAATCCACAACCTTCTGCTCTTCCAGCCTCAGAGTTGAGTATGCAACCTGCTGAGCCACTTGCAGGCCCTGCACCATTTTGGAAACCCTCCTTTGTATCTTCTCCACACTATTTATGTCCTTCTGGATATGGGGCCTCCAGAACTGGACACTGTACTCAAGGTGGGGTCTTGTCAGGGACTTATACAGTGGTAATGCTACCTCCCTCCTTCTGCTGGTGATGCCCATCCCTATGCCCTCAAGCATCCTGCTAGCCCTCCCCACTGCCTTATAACACTACTTGGCTACTTTTGGGTAATCAGAAATGATTACCCTAGGTCCTTTTCCTATTTTGTGGTTGCTAATACCGCCCCATTCAGTTGTTGCATTGCCCCTGGGTTTCTGTGCCCCAAGAGCATGATTTTTCACTTTTTTGCAATGTTGACATTCCCTTGACCAACCTTCTAGGTGTTTCAGATTGTTCCTCTTTCATTCCTCCCCCTTGGTATATCCACTCTGTTGCAAATGTTTGTGTCATCCATGAACTGGCATACTTTCCCATCCAGCATTTCCACAATGTCACTAATAAAGACTTTGAATAGGACTGGGTTTAGTACTGATGCCTGTGGCACCCTGCTTGTCACCTTGCCTTCTCCAGAGTGGACCCCATTTACTACTGTCCACTGACTCCTATTGCTTAGCCAACTGCTTACCCATTTTACTACTTCTGGATCTGCTCCTTGGTTGCCCAGCTTGCTCACCAGTCTTCTATGTGTAATGATGTCAAAAGCCTTATGGAAATCCAGGTAGGCCACATCTACCACTCCTCCCTGATCCACTTCCCTGGTCACCAAGTCAAAGAACTTGATCAGGTGTGTCTGGCAAGACTTTCCCTCCCTTTGAACCCATCTTGCCTCAGATCCTGTAATTCACTGTTTGCATGGTATTCCCCAATCCTTCCTTCAGTAGTGATGCCATTACTTTACCTACTACCGAAGTCAGGCTGACAGGTCTGTAATTTCCTGCTGCCTCCCTGTTTCACTTTTGAGTGATGGAACCACATATGCCCCTTTCCAGTCCCCTGGAATGCCCCCTATTTCTAATCATAGGTTAAACAGAGCTGTCAGAGGTGCAGCCAGCACCTCCTTGAGCTTCCTCAGTATCCTAGGGTGCACCCAGTCTGGTCCCATTGCCGTGTCTACTCTTAATTGCACTAGTTCCTTGAGGACTATCTCTCCTCTGTAAAAGGACTAGTGTCCACCTCCCTTCCTTTAATGCCCTTGTCCCTTATCTCTGGCATGTCACCTATCACTTCCTCTGTAAATTCTGAACAAAAGTAATTCTTCAATAAGTCAGTTTTTTTTTTGGTCCTCTTTCTCCCAAACCACCCTTCCCCTTTTAGCCTTATTATCCCTCCTTTGATCGTTCTCTTATCTCTTATATGTAAAGAATGTTTTATCCCCTTTTTTAACAGATTGGGCAATATTCTCCTCCACGTGTGCCTTTGCACTACTAACTGCTGTCCCTGCCACTCTCTCTTTCTCCTGGTAACTCTCCCTATCTTTCTCCTTCTGTGTCATCTTATACCTTTTAAATGCTAGTTTTTTGGCTGTTACATTCTCCGCTACTTCTCTGGAGAACCATAATGGTTTCTTTTTTCTCTTGCCTTGTTAACCTGCCTTACACAGCGATTTGTTGCCTTTTCAAATGCCATCATTTATTTTTGCCTATTGTTCCTTGACTCTCCCCAGTTTCCCTATCCCTGCTAGGGTGTCCATTAGGAATTCTCCCATTTTCTTAAAATTGGCCCTTCTGAAATCCAGGACCCTCATCTTAGTGTGACTTAATTCTGACCCAGTTATTTTATTAAGCCACACTGCAGAGTGATCACTGCTCCCCAAGTGGCCACCCACTGTGATGTCAGCAACACTGTCTACCTTTGTCAGTACAAGGTCCAATATTGCCCCCCAATGAGTGGGTACCTTAACTAGTTGCCTGAGAAATGCCCATTGCAGGTAGTTCAGGATGTCCCTACTTCTGAATGTTGCTGCAGCTGGTAGGCTCCAATTCACATCCGGTAGATTGATGTCCCTACCAGCAACAGCTCCCTTTTGCATGCCATCCTTTGGATTGATTCCATCATATTTTTATCCACTCCCCCCTCCCTTGTGCAGGAGGTCTATTGATCACTCCTGTGTGAATAAAGGCACCTACTCATGTCTCCAGGGCTACTCACAGTACCTCAGCTCCTCCCTGCTATCCCTTTATTTCCAAAGCTTTTATCTTGTCCCTGACATAATGGTCACTCCTACCCCTTATTTACCTACCTGTATTTTCTGAACAAAGTATACCCTGGTATGGCTACAGCCCAGTCATAGTTTTCATTGCACCAGGACTCTATAATTGCTACTATGTCCAGGTCTGCATCTGCCATGGTGGTCTGTAGGTCTGCAATCTTATTGCCATACTCTAAGCATTTGCACACATTGCTCTCCAGATTGCCCCATGATTCTACCTGACATCTCCTCAAAGAGTCAGGCTCACCTGAGAATTTGTTGAGATATAAACAACTAGACAAAACCTATGCTAAGGCCACCAGGGAAGCCAAATCAATTTACATTGCCTACAACATGAGAACAACCTTAAATCCCTGATAGGTTCTTGAAGGTTATTCACCCCCTATTTGTCCCTTATCCCTAGACAGTCTATCTCCCCAACCTCAAACCAAGAAAATTACCTATATTTTACCCAGCTGAGGTTGCTAACACCTTCTTCACTTCCTGTGCCCTATTTCCTTCCTCCCATCCCTTCTTCCACTCCTGGTTGCCATGTCTTTCCCCGAATGTACTTTGTCTCCTCTCCACTAACCCTGGGAATATCTGTCTTTCTCCCTTGTCTGAACAGAGACCACTGTCTCTTAATTCTGCTAATGGGCACAGCCCCAATTGTCTGGATACTAATCTTATCCAGATCTCTCTTTGCCAGACATTGCTGCCCTTTTGTGTTCCTTTTCAAGCTTTCTTTCCAGTGTGGATCCATCCACCACTCCTGGAAGCCAGTTAAAGTACCTCATCTCTTTAAAGGGGGTGACCCTCTTTCCCCAGGTAAATACCAGTCCATTTCACTAATCTCTGCCTTGGATAAGCTGAAAGTAAACATGTTCTCTCCCAGCTATCCAACTACCTTGACTCTTCCTCCTTCCTCTGCCCTTTTTAGCATGGCTTCCACAAGAACCACTCCATCATCTCTTCCATCCTTTGGTTCACAGACTTTGTGCTGAAAGGTATGACCAGGATCTGTTCACTGTGGCCATTTTCATAGACCTTGCAAATGCCTTTGATACAGTGATCCACCCCCTCTCTTGGATAAGTTAAGTGCTGTGGGTCCATATGATCTGGCATTTAGGTGGTTCCACTCCTTCCTCTCAGACTGACTCAATTTGGTTCAAGTTGGTGATGCCCTATCTAACCCCTGTCCATCAAGTCTGGTATTTCCCAGTTTTCCTTCCCTATTTCATTATGCTTCTCCATCTTCTTTAATAACCTACCATACCCTGTGTCTCTACCCACATACACATGTACAGTATGTGAATGACACAGTTCTATTTGCCTCAGGTCCCTTGTTCCCTGAACCAGAATCCTCACTCCAGTGTGATTTTGACAACATCCCACATTATTTCCATTCAAGCAGCTGTTGCTAAATACCAGAAATACTCTTACCTTCAATCAATCAATCAATAAATCAATCAGTCAATCAATCCTGCATTTTTAAAATGCTATTCCAGAAGATCATAGTGTTGTACATCATATCAAACACAGTAATCAACAAAAACCTTTTTCATAAAAACATATTAAAACACAGATCTTTTTTTCAATTAAACGTTTATTAAGATAATTTTTGATTAATTACAATGCCAGATCCATGGAGTGCACAAAGTATCAAAGACACAACATCAATTGACAGGAAAATATAAGATCCAGCCCCCCACCTTCCCCTCCTCCATTCCCACCCACATCCCTCCCATATTTTCCCTTAAGCATAAAAGAACTTTAAATTGAGAAGATAATTGCTGTATCCAATAAGCCAGGTCATTACAGGGGGTTACATCACATAAAGGGTATATAGGGGTCACCAGGCTTTATTAAATCTGCCTGGGTTATTATGGTGACTTGCAATCATCTTTTCTGTCCTCAAATTAGCAAGGAGTTATTGCAGCCATTCTGTGTATGTCACAACTTTTTTATCTTTCCAGTGTTTCCGGACAAGTTTTTTAACTGACATTGAAATCAGTGTTATATGATACTTATGAATACATACTGTTACTCCAGAGAGGTTACCCAGCAGACAGATATCAGGTGTAAACAACTCATTAAGACCTAGTAAAGGATCCTCGTTTTGTTTAATGAGTGTCCATAAGGGAGTGACTTTTGGACACATTACTGTTGGAAGATATACAAAACATGACAGCTAAAGGGGTGGTTCTGATAATGGGAGACTTCAACATGCCGGCTACAGATTGGTCAATACCAGGAGGAACATATGCCAGAACTAGACACATGGTGGATTCCCTGCAGGGGGAGGACCTCAAACAACTGGTACTACAATCCACAAGAGACAGGGCTATCCTAGATCTAGTACTGACTTACAGGGAATGGATCACAGATCTCCAGGTAGACGGTCACCTTCGGGCCAGTGACCATCACATGGTATGGTTCAATTTGGCCACTACATCTAAATCATCCCATTCCAAGGTAAATATATGGGACTTCAAAGGAGCTGACTTTGATAAGATGTCCAACAGAGTTAAGCTAGCCCTGGCAAAAAGAAACACAGGTGAGGGGGTACAGGCAAAGTGGGCAAGCATTAAGGATGCAATACTTGAAGCAACATCCCATTGTGTTAGACAGAAAAGGAAGTGCAAAAGAAGAAGGAAACTACTTTGGTTCTCAAATACAGTAGCAGAAAAGATCAGAGGCAAAAGGCTGGCCTTCAGAAAATATAAGGGAACACAGCGGGATGAAGATAGGGAGGCGTACCAAACTGCTCTAAGGGAAGCATGGAAGGCAGTAAGGCAGGCAAAGTCCCAAACTGAAGAAACACTAGCATGAACAGTAAAAGAAGGTGACAAGACTTTCTATAGATACATTAGTGAAAGGAAAAAGTCCAGAGGGGGTATTAATAAGCTCAAAGGAGAAAAGGGGGCATGTGAGGAGGAGGACCCTGTAAAAGCATCTATCCCAAATAGATACTTTTGCTCAGTATTTACTGAAGAGAAGGTAGGGCAGGGCCCACAGCTCAGCACCATGGACACAGGGGAGAGGGAGGTGAGCACTACTCCCTTCACAAAAGAAAGGGTCCTACAAGAGCTCGCTAAGCCCAGGGTGGATAAGGCAATGGGACCTGATGGCATACATCCCAGGGTACTTAAGGAGCTAAGGGTGGAACTAGCAGAGCCATTAGCAAAACTGTTTAGTGATTCTCTGAGCACAGGAGACGTCCCAGAAGACTGGAGAAGGGTTCATGTGATCCCGCTCCACAAGAGTGGTAGCAGGGAGGAGGCAGGGAACTACAGACCAGTCAGTTTTACCTCAGTAGTGGGCAAGATTATGGAGGCACTCCTTAAGGAAAGGATAGTGCAACACCTGGAATCCATAGGGGCACAGGATCCAAGACAGCATGGGTTTACAAAAGGAAGGTCCTGTCAAGCTAATCTCATAGATTTCTTTGACTGGGTAACCAGAGTGATGGACCAAGTGGGAGCAGTTGATGTCACCTACCTTGACTTCAGCAAAGCTTTCGACACTGTTCCACATAGAAGATTGATAAATAAACTGGGTAGGCTCGGGGTGGGTCAGAAGTTGGTCAATTGGGTGGCAAACTGGTTAATGGGCAGAACACAGAGTGGTGGTAAATGGTATACTGTCAGAAGAGATGCAAGTCACAAGTGGGGTACCTCAGGGATCAGTCCTGGGGCCAGTCCTCTTCAATATCTTCATTAGTGACATTGCAGATGGACTAGAGGGTAAGGCTTGTCTGTTTGCAGATGATACCAAAATCTGCAACAGAGTAGATGATCCAGATGGGGTGGGCAGAATGAGAAGAGATCTGGATAAACTAGCAAAATGGTCAGAAGAGTGGCAACTGGGATTTAATGCAAAGATGTGCAAGATCATGCACATAGGGAAGAGAAACCCTGAAGCCACCTATAGGCTGGAAGGGGAGTTCCTGGCAGTCACAAAGGAAGAAAGAGACTTGGGCATCATCATCACCGATCACCTGAAATCATCCAAACAGACATCTAAAGCAGTAGGTAAGGCTAGGAGGATGTTAGGGTGTATTAGTAGGGGTATCATAAATCGTAAGAGGGAGGTAATAATCCCTCTTTACAAGACACTGGTTAGGCCCCATATGAAGTACTGCATGCAGTACTGGAGGACACACCTTCACAAGGACGTTAACCAATTTGAGGCAGTCCAGAGAAGGGCAACCAAAATGGTGCAGGGACTGCATCAGAAGACATATTGGGACAGATGAATGGAGCTCAATAGGTATACCCTAGAGCAAAGGAGGAGAGAGGTGATATGATTGAAACATTCAAACACCTTAAGGGCATTAACAAGGAGAAATTGTCTAACATGTTTAAATATAAGAAAAATAGCAGGACAAGAGGACACAGCATGAGATTAGAGGGAGGCCAATTAAGGGGGAATGTGAGGAAATTATTTTTCACAGAAAAGGTGGTGGATGCATTGAACGGCCTTCTTCAGGAAGTGGTGGCTATCAATACATTGCAGGGCTTCAAACAGGCATGGGATAGGCATAAGGGAGCAATACAGATGAGTATGAATAGATAGGCCACTGACAGAGCAAAGGCTGATGGCACATTTATAAGGTAGAAAAAGAAATGGGCAGACTGGATGGGCCTTACAGTTCTTATCTGCCGTCAACTTCTATGTTTCTATGTCAGATGTAATAGAGAACCTTCTGCTTCATCACATCGAATACAGGTAATGAAGGAAATTAGGCCAAGTCTGGAGAGTTTTTGCCAGGAATTGTAAAGGTTATGCAATATGTTATATTGCATCAGTTGAAGCCTGTCCTGGGTCACAAACCTGCGACAGCTGTGCCACAAGTCAGGCCAGTCAAAGTCAATATTCAGGAAGCAAGAGGCCCAGTATCCTAGAGGACCCAGATAATCTGGGTATTCCCAATCATATAAGGTTGCATACATTTTAGACACAGCATGGGGAAGACCAGCAAGAGGTATTAAATCTGAGTGATAGGATGTTGTCAAGGATTTGTGAAGGGGGGCTCCCAATGTTTTCACAAGCAAATGTCTTAGTTGAAAAACTTGAAATATCTGAGACTATGGGATGTGTGCTTTATTCATTATTTCAAGGGAAGTAAGTCAAGTCCCATCTTGTTTACTCAGATAATGAAGTGAGCAGTTCTCTAATTGGGGAAGCCATGATGGTAGGAGAGCACAGTCATCTATCTTGAAATTGGGGTTCCCTCTCAGGGGTTGGTTTAAATCTCAAGTGTTATTATATTTAAAAAGTGCACATAATCGTAAGTGTATTTTAAGGGAAGTGAATATTGCAGAACTATGAAGGGAAGTGGGGAGACACTTAAGTTTTAAATGAAAAAGAGCTGCAGGAGATAATCCCTGGGACCTAGTAAGGGCTAACTCGATTTTGAGCCAGGTGGGTTCATAGGAGGAGGAGCTCTGGGTCACTGTAGGGGAAAGCTATCAAAGATATTTATTGGCTTGGCTGTCCCAATAGTAAAACTCTATATGGGGAACACGTAGACCTCCTTTGGGTTGGGGCAGTCAATTTATAAAAATCAAGCCAGGGTTTTTTACCCACCCAAATGAAATCAGTAAGGGTGCTATGAACCTTTTTAAACCAGGAGCGAAGTAGCCAAATATTCAGAAGATTAAGTGGATAGAAAAGATGGGGAAAGGCATTCATTTTCACAAGATTAATTTTGCCCCAGAGAGAAATAGGGAGTAGGGAGCACCTTTCTAAATCTTGTTTCACTGCATGAAAAAGGTCAACTAAATTTTCTTTTTGCATTTTAGCTTGACTTCTCGAGATTACAATCCCCTGATATTTCAAAGAACTGGCTTTCCAAGACAAGTGAGTATCTGTTATTTTATGCCATAATACTTTATGATTAAGAGGGAATACCACTGATTTATCTAGGTTCAATTTATAATTAGACAGAGCACTGAATTATTTGATAATATTAAGTAGATGAGGAATAGAAGTATCTGGGTGGGGAAATTAAAGTAGGAGGTCATCTGCATAAGCAGAAACTTTTACTTCTTGATCTAGAATGGGTATTTCTTGAACCTGCAGACAGTGGGATATTTTACATGTTAGAGGTTCTAAATGCAGATTAAAAAGCAGTGGGGATAAGGAACAGCCCTGTTTCATTCCTGATTGCAATGGAAACAATGATGAAATCGATCCATTACTAGAGACCCAGGTGGTAGGAGACTGATATATTGCTTGTATCCATTTTAGGAACTACAATGGAAAATCAAATGCTTGAAGGTTTTAAACAAAAAGTTCTTGTTGACCCTATCAAATGCTTTTTCAGCCTCCAGAGAGATGAAGACAGCAGGGTAGTGTGCATCTCTGGATGCTGAAAGGACAAGGGTCAATGTTCGCAGATGGTACACTGAAGATCTGCCCTTCATAAACCCTACCTGTTCTGGGCCAATCAGATCTGGGAGAACTATACTAATAAGATCTGCTAATATTTTAGTTAAAATCTTGAGATTTTGATTAACGAGAGAAATGGGCCTATAACTGGCAATCAAACCAGATCCTTTACCTTCTTTAGGTAAAAGAACGATTAAAGCTTCAAAGAAAGATTTACCTGATTTGACCACTGAAAGAATATGTTGGTATAAAGGTTGTAATAAGGGGATTAATTGGTCTTCAAAAACTTTATAAAAATTAGGGGAAAAGCCATCTCGCCCTGGGGTTTTATCTATGGGGAGGCTCATAATTTCATAGATTTATTCAAACTAGTATAGACTGACGTCCGTAATGCTTGCCATTAATAGAAATTAAAGTACAAGTTAGAATTTAGAACTAGCCCCCAAATGTGATCTCATTACCCATCACCGTATCTAAGTTGTGTTTGAAAGCAATCATATCTTTACTTTCAATTACCTCCTCGGGTAGTGCATTCCAAGCTGTGGTAGCCCTTAGGTTGAACCATTTTTTCATAAGTAACAGATTCCATTTGTCCAGATATAGTTGCTTGGGATGTTTCCTACTACTAACTCTGCTTAGGTTAAATACTAAACCCAGTTCAGATCTAAGAATATTGTCATCCATCGCTCTAAATAACATGCACACGTCACCCCTGAACCTTCTGTACTCCAAGGAATAAAGACTGAGTGCTACCAATCTCTCCTGATAAGATTTTCCTTTTAAACCATAGATGGACATGGCCATTCTACATTGGACAGCTTCCACCCTTCGTATGTCTTGCTTATTGTATGGGGACCAAATCTGGATGCAGTATTCCAGGTGGGGCCTAACCAGTGCTACAGACAAAGGCAGTATGACTTCCCTAGCTCAACTTGCAATTTGTCTAAAAATACAGTTCAGCATATTATTTGCCTTCTTCACTTGTTCCCCATAATGTAAATTAAATTTGAGGTCAGGGCTGATAGTTACACCAAGGTCTTTTTCACTGAATGTTTCTATTAAAGGTTCTTTATTTAAGAAATACTTATGTTGTTTATTGTGAAGTCCCAGATGCATGATTTTACACTTGATGATGTTCAAAACTAGTTTATTACACTCAGTCCATAAGAAAATGAAGTCTAAGGCATTTTGCAATGCTGTGGAACTTTCCAACCCATTTACCACTGCCCCCAGAAGACAATCATCCACGCATTTTGACAGCCAAATATTTGTGGAATCTAATGGTAATGAGGCAATATATATATATTGAAAAGGATAGGACCCAGGACCGAACACTGCGGCACCCCGCTAGTAACCTCAGCCCACTCTGAGAATACACCATTTACCACCACTCTCTGCTTACGCTCGCTCAATCAATTGGCAATCCAACATATGATATTACTACTCAAATTTATGTCACTTAGTGATTTAACTAATTTGGAATGAGGCAGTTTGTCAAAAGCCTTAGCAAAATCAAGGAATATAATATCCACTGGGTTCATCCTGTCTATCTCTCTACTAAAATTTTCATAAAAGGTCAGTAAATTAGTTTGGCAAGACCGGGTTTTAATGAAACCATATTGGCTTGGGTCCACCAGTTTTTGGGTAAGTAAATACTGCTGTATATGATCTTTAATAATACTCTCCAATGTTTTACCCATTAGAGAAGTCAGTCTGATTGGTCTAAAGTTTTCGGGTTTGGTTAGAGGTCCTTTTTTTAGAAGGGGCACTACAGTGGCAACCTTTCAGCCCATAGATACTGTATCTTAGCAGAATCCAGGGAATGTTGGAATATATGCATCAGAGGTAAAAATATGTAATCAGCAAGTTCTTGCAAAACTTAAGGGTGTATATCATCTGGCCCCAGAAATGTATTAACTGGGATCTTTTTGAGTTTATCATGCACTACTGTTGGGTTGATAATTATTTGCCCAGTTTTGGGTAAGGGTATATCATTCGAAGTTTTAGTAGAAATGCTGTTAAATGCAATACAAAAATAACTATTTTGGATGTCAGTCATTTCATTATTACTATTAGTTACCCCTGAGCTATTTGTAAAGGGGCCAACTGCATTAGAGGTACCCCTTAAATTATTTATATGAGACAAAAAAATGTTTTTGTTGTCATTCACCCAGGTAGCCAAATTTAGCTCATGTTGTGCTTCAGATTGCTTGATTTTTGATTTAATTTCCTTAACCAATACCCTATACAGGGGAATTATATGATGATTACCATGCCAGATACATTTAAATAATCTATTCTTTTTGTTAATTAATTTTTTAATATAGGGCTTCTTCGAACTAGAAGTGTTTTTTTTTTATTAGTGTATTTTTTTATGCTAGCTATATTTTTGACTACCTCCCCTTTAAGTTTAGAGGTCAGTAAATTCCACTTCACATCAACTGAGTGGCCTGAGAAGTCCATTTCCCAATCCCAAGTGGCCAAATTTTCCTTTATAATATCAAATTTTGCTTTCCTGAAATTCAGTTTATTGGTAATTCCCATCCCATTCTGACGAACTTGACCCAGAAACTGGAATTTGACACACATGTGATCACTATTGCCCACTGGTGCTATAGTACTAACATTAGCCACTCTGTTTCCCATGTTGGATAGTATGATATCCAATATTTTGTCATGTCTAGTAGCATATGGGACTATTTGTTCAAGTCCGAGCTGAACTGATAAGTCAATATAAGAGTTTTCACTTTTACTAAGTCCAGTGTATATGTTGTCCAATCAATGTTGGGCAAATTAAAATTGCCCAGAATCACTAGGTTTTCAGATGGATTTAATTCACTAATAAACTTTATCAGTTTGGTGTCATTTTCCTACAATATAGAAGGTGGCATGTAAACTAAGCCTAGTCTTATTGAGGGACCTACCAGTGGATATAGTTTAACCCAGAGTGCTTCCAGGTCTTCAGCACCTTCAAGATTCTCCTCGGCTTTTATTGAATCATGGCTGTAAATAGCCAGGCCCTCCTTTTTTATATTTCCTGTTTTTTATGAATACTCGGTAGCCTGGTATATTTGTTTCCCATGTATCATTCTCATTTCCCCATGTCTCAGTGACAAGTGTTAGATGAATGTCATGTGTGACTAGTAGAAGTTTAAATTCTTCAAATGTATTAACTAAATTTCTGGTGTTAGTCAATAAACCATTCCATGTGCTTAGATGTTTTTGACTTGTATTACTATAAGTTAGTGAAACCCCTCCCTCCTCATTTCCCAGTTTAAATGAAATTTTAATAATGCATTGATTTTCTTTCCTAGATCTCGAGTGCCAAAATGGTTTAAATGCAGACCATCATTTTTAAAACATGCTTTACTGGAAAAGGTAAATGAATTATCCATGAAACCTATGTTTTTTTGGTGACACATTTGTCTTAGCCAAGTGTTTTGAGTCAGAATATACCTATTTCTATAAGAATTCATTACACTTGTAGGTAAAACACCAGAGATAATTACCTCCCCTTTAATTTTCTTTATTTGATCAACAATAGTAATAAAATCAGTATGTATGTCTGACCAGTTGTTAGTAGGCAAGTCGTTGGTACCTATATGCAAAAGTACGACTGGTTCTGTAGTGTTTTCCAAAAGGCCATCCAAAAGTCTGGAGACATCCTTCATGCGGGCCTCTGGGAGTGTACTGACTGTTGTGTTGGCCTTTTTTCCTTGACAAACTACAGAGTCAACCCTTCTAAGAATGGAATCCCCAATTACTACTATGTCCCTGGTGCTGAGGGGTTGTTTAGAGGAAGACTCATTGTTAGACAAGTTACATACTGGGGCTGTAAGTTGGACTTGTGCTCTGGTAGTTGGTATTTTTAACTCAACAGGATACCCTTGGCCCCTAACTTCATCCTCCAGGGCATCAAATTTGTTGTGTAGGTGCAGAGGTGATGCAAACTGTGTGGATTCTGTGGCAATAGATTGTATATTAACCTCAGCATCATTAGTTATATGAGTAGCAGTTAAATCAGACAACAAATTGTTTAAATTAGACATAGCTTCATCTATAAAGTTTTCTAAAAGGTTAATTTCTCTATGAGTTTCCAGACGTTGTAATAGCTGAGCTATTTCTCCCTGTAGGGTTTCTATTTGTAAGCAATTGCTACATATATAGTTAGGACAAGGAGGCTCCTCTGTGAACATATTGCAACACGTACAGGTCCTTTTTTTTAGCTTTGCTCCTTTTAGCTTTGTTTTGTGACATACTTGGGCCATTTACTTGGTCTACAAACTATAGAACGAAAACGTCAGTGGTCAATTACCTCATTTTTGTCCTTCCAATTGAAGTTACCAGACAGTTTACTTCTGTTTCCCAAGCCACAGTGTCCACAGCGGACACAGCAGACACAGGATGACATGCGTGTCTCTGCACGCACAACTGCGCACCCTGCTCACGCTGCCCTGCTCACTGCAGGGTGAGTTTAAATTCTGTAAGAACCTGGAAATGACTCAAAATCCCTCACAGCACAATGTGCTGAAATACTATAGTTCTTGTGAGAGCTGTTACTGAATGGGAGGACAGGTCTTTAAAAGCAATGTTCCCCATATAAAATAAAAGTAAATGACCCAATGTATCCTCTCAAACAGTTCCAGTACAAGCACCAGAACTCTCTTCCCACATTATAACGTAGGCTCAAACACTTCATGCCCACACAATATGGTTCATTTAAAACTAAGTAATACTGCGAATTAAACACACAAACAGTGTGCTAGGGTTATGGTCAGGTTACATCGTATCAGTACTGACTTTCTTCAGTTCGGTTTCTGAGATTTGGGAAACTAAGAAGGTTTTTTGAGTTTCAGAGTGAGAAGGTAGAGAAGAGGTAGCCAGATAGTTATCTAGTGCTTCCTCTGAGGGAGAGTTTAGCATGGGTCCATATAAGTTGGCATAATATTTACTGAATTCAGCTGTAATATCATCTGGGGATACCTTAAGAGAGTCAGCGTCAATTGACCAAATAGCTGGAATAAATCTAGCAGATTCCTGCTGCTTGATTCTCTAGCCTAGTAATCTGCAAGCTTTCTCTCCTTGGTCAGTATAGGAGACCTTGGCCTTCATGATGGCATACTCTGCCCTCTCTCTTAAAAGCTCTAGATATGCATCTTTCAATTTGGAGAGATCTTGTCTGGTATGGTCAGAGGAGTGTGGGGAAAAATTAGTTTCTATAGTCCTAATTTGAGAAAGGATAGATAATAGCTTTCCCTCTATCTTTTTCTTCCAGTGTGAAGCTATATCAATCAGAATGCCTCTAAAGTAGGTTTTAAAAGAACACCATTCTATATCAGGTTTTCCTATAGAATTATGATTAACAGAGATAAATTGAGTGATATGCTTTGAGATGTAGGTGATTATGTCTGGTTCTTTAAGCAGTTGATTATTTAATTTCCATCACCTCCTTGTTTAGGGAGAGGAAGGAAGGAAAGTTTACAGGAGACCAAGGCATGATCTGAGGGTGGGCCGGGATGTACAGAAGAGTCAAGTACCCCTGGGAGAAGGGAATGGGAAATAAGGATATAGTCTATATGGGAAGAAGTCCCAAGGACTAAAGAGGTAAATGTAAAACATTTATCAGTGGGGTGTAAAACTCTCCAGACATCACATAATCCTATTTGATCTGCCAGCTCTCTTAGCGCTCTTTGGGCAGGGGAAAGACCCTTCCATGAGGCGCCTGAATTATAAAAATTAGGATCAAAAGTCAAATTAAAATCCCACTAAAATAATGGGATGAGCATGAAATGGAGATAATGTGTTAACTAAGCCCATAAAGAACCCAAGGGAATTGGTATTTGGACCATAAATGCAGCCAAGCAATATCTCTGCTGTGTGTAGCATGCCTTTTACAAGCAAGAATCTTCCTAGAGGGTCTCCGATTATTTGGATAGGTGAGAAAGGGACTGATCTTGTTATTAAAATCATTATCCTGCAACTCTGTGTACTACCTCCTACTGAAAATACTTGTCCTAGTTGTTGTCTTCATAGGTTGAAAGCTTCCGAATCAAGTAAATGCGATTCTTGGATAAAGATTACATCTATTTTCAGTAGCCCCAAATGTTTTAGAATTTTATACTGTTTAACTTTATTCTGGGACCCCTTAACATTCCAAGTTGCAAATGTTAAGTTCCTTGCCATCCATATTAAGATATAGTAATTCTATGAGACACCTTGTCTGAAATCCCTTTCTGTAACCTTGTTGTCCGAAGGCTGTGTTCTTTTGTTCTGCCTTCCCCTCACCTAACCCTCCTTCTCCCTCTTGTCCCTCATAAACCCTCCACATTAAACCCCAAAAAACATTTCTCCCCTGATAAACAGTCCCCGCCTTATTTACCCAGACCCTCTTCCCAACCCCCATACAATGTTTTGATCTTCTTGCAGTATTGCTCCCTAATGTAAATCTCTTCTCCCCCCAGCCACCCTTTAAGCCCAGTATCTAGAACCATTCCACTTGCAAAACATTTAAATTGGCATTGAAATTTACATATATCAATGTTTAGAGAAAAAGGAACATAAACTCTTTGTAATTGACCAAACAAAAATGTCCCTTTTACTAGTCTGAGACCATGCAGTGCATCAGGCATGGTATTAAGAGTTATAAACATTAACCAGAAGCGTAGGGAAAAAATTGGTATTTCTGCCCAATTAAATCAGCAACATACCCCAGCATTTACCATTGTGCACTTGGGGCCTTAAGAAATAAACTTAAAAAGGGGTATTTTTTTTCCCCCAACGAAATCCTGCAATGGTCAGTGTGGGGAAAAAAACCTAAAAATCAGACGTGCAAGCTTTCAACTCAAGCACACAATGCGAGTCAGAATATTTAAAAGGAAAGAATATAAAACATAACAGTTCCCAGTAGATAAAAATCCATCTCTGGTATTTGGTTCTATGCCAATAAGTCGCCTCAGTACCGGAACACAGATAGTCAGAAAGTTTGAGGTCTGGCATGGATTGAGAGGCTTCTCTAGTAGATGTAAGCTGTCAATGTCAATAGATCGCAAACACAGTTGGTAATAGAAATTATATATTAGGAGCGTCCACCAGAGCCTACGTAGAAGATATTAAAGTAAAGATATGCAGTTCCCTTACAAATTGTGTCCAACTGAGTCAGAAAAATTACTGACAGTCCAGGATTTAAATTGCTATTCATGCTAGCCGTCACTCCGATTGGCTATTCTTCATCTCTCAGAGTTTCCATTCAGCGGAAAGGGAAGCCCCTCTTACAGATGATGAAGATACAAACTCTTTTCCCATCAGGGAGGGACCATTATATACTAAAGTTACCCTGTCAATTGGGTTATGCAAAAACTATCTCCAGTAACACTAGCTTTAAAGCTGGTAGACATGTTCCCATGGCTTCATATCTCAGATCATGGGTCTCAAAAGAGACCTGGGAAGGCCGATCTAGGTCCAGTCTTTGCTTATTCAGGATCTTTGAAGCTTGCCCAATTGCCTGATTTCATGACCTGAAGTCTTGCTGGATAATTCATCAGGTACTTGATGCTGGCTACTATGATCTTGGTAACTAGTGGGTGAAAACTGGTTCACTGCTGCTGTACTGTAGATGGAAGATCTTGGGTGATCCTGATCTTGGTTCCTTCCCATTGCAATTCTTGACTAGCCCTCACTTTTGCAAGAAAATACTGTCTCTCCAAGAAACTTAAGAAGTGAAAAATAAGCGGGCATGGTGGAGATCCAGGTTGAGGCATTTGGGCAAAGCACCTGGTGTGCCCCTTCTATTATATATTTAGGGCCATAAGGTGTGGGCCCAGCAATTTTCTCCACAAACCTCTGAATAAACAGTACTGTGTCCTGTTCTTCTTTTTCAGGGAGGACAAGGAGGACTTCATTGTTCCGTCTACTGTGGCCCTCAAGGTCCTCCACTTTAGATTCAAACTTAGTCAGCTTTTGCCTTATAGCCATGAGTTCAGAATCTTATTTATCAGCCTGCTTCTCAAGTGAGTGGATACATGTTTCACTATCTGTAGTACACTGAGCAATGTCTTCCATGGCTTATGAAAGGGAGCATAATTTGGAGGTTATACTTTTAAGTTTGTCCTTGAAAGGTTTGAACACTTCCAGGAAATGGGTTAGAGTTAACGGTTGTTGATCTGATCTGCTGTGGTCAGTGTCTCAGAAGAACCCGAGGCTTTAGGTTTTTTTAGCAGCCTTCTTGGGTATACCTGGAGGTGTATGATGAGGTGGCACCTTCTTCATTTCAGCTTCCATTAGGTTAGCATTTCACCAGAATATAGTTATAACTTGTTCTAGGTGTTAGTTTGTACCGATAGAAGCATTAAGGTTGTAGAAATTGGAGTTAATAGCAGAAAAACAGAGCGAGTGACTGGAGAGGGGGTTAAAGTGCTGCCATTAGGCACTCTGCATCACCGGAAGTCATTAAAACACAGTTCTAAAACATCAGAACTATAAGTATCAAGACTACATATACTTTAAAAATATTAAACATCAGGAAACACTGACTCAAATAAGTATGTCTTTAAAGTGGATTTAAAGGCCTCCATAAATGGGCACTCTCTAACCCGAGGAAGTAGAGAATTCCACAGTGTCAGGGCTGCAAAAGCAAATGATCTAGCTCCTACAGTTGTCAAATGAATCCTGGAAATCTCTAGCAGTTGAGAGGATGAAGGGAGCAGTAGGGGCACAGGAGATCTTGCAGGTGCTGTGGACCCTGTAGGGTCTTATAGGTCAGTAATCTGACCTTGAAGGTGATCCTTCATTGCACTGACAGCCAGTGCAAGCCTCAGAGCACAGGCATGACATGGCTAGTTCTTGATAAGCCAGTCAACAGCCTGGAAGCAGCATTCTGCACCAGCTGCATGTGGTGAAGGTCCACCCCCGGCAGCCCTAGATATAGGGCATTTCAGTAATCAAGGCGTGAGGTCACAAAGACGTGGACCAATGTCAGAAGATCATCAGGTGGGACCAGGTTTTTTATCCGGGAGATATTCTTCAGATGGTAAAATGAGATCTTGACAATGGTCAAAACTTGAAACTTAAGTGTCAGCTCTCTATTAAGCATAATGCACAAATTCTGCACCGGCTCAGTGATCACTAGCTGGTTGCCTCCCAGCCAAAGACTGGATGACTGTCCAGCCGATAACCTCTCTACTTGATGACCTGGGTCCACAACTAGCACCTCAGTCTTATCCAAATTCAGCTTAAGCCAGTTGGCACTCATTCAATCCTGAATCTCGGAGGGGCAGTTCTTAAAGACCGAAACCGCATAATTTTGTTCAGGTACAAAGGACATGTACAGTTGAGAATCATCTGCATAACAGTGAAAACACAACCTGTACCACCTCATAATGTCTCCCAATGGCAGCATGTACACAACGAACAACATGGGGGCAGCACAGAGCCCTGCGGCAGCCCACATGGCTGGGGGAAGGGGTCGAGGTAAATACCCCTGATTCCACTCTCTGCAGCCTGCCTGTGAGGAAAGAGTGGAACCATCTGAGGACTGTACCAGACAGCCCTCAGAGTAGCTACAGATGCTCCAGCAACACCCCATGGTCCACGGTGTCAAATGCTGCTGAGAGATCCAGGAGGACCAAGTTGGAATGAGTCCTCAAACCTTTCACTGTCAGGAGATCATTAAGTACCCGAACCAAAGCAGTCTCAGTACTATGCCTCTTCCTGAAGCTGGACTGTAGAGGATCATAGATATTGTGGGTGTTCAGATGCTCCTCAAGCTGCAATGCAACTGTGTTCACAATAACCTTGCCCACAAAGGACAGGTTAGAGACAGGCCTGTAGTTTGCGAGACACAGGGTCGAGAGATGTTTTTTTCAGAAAGGGGTGTACCACCACCTCCTACAGGGTTTCCAGAAATACCATGGTCTTTAATGAACACCTGACTGTCTCAGCAAGGAATGGTCTGATCACCTCCACACACCCCACCAGGAGGTGTGTTGGACCAGGGTCCAAATTGCAATAGGTTGGCCACAAACCCTGGATTATCTGCACGGCATCTTCGATCACCAGCTGGCCAAAGTCTGACCAGACAAAACAGGTGCTTACAATTTCACACCAATCTCCGCTCTGCCCATTTAAGTGAGCTGTGCAGATCTCCGACCTGATGGTGGCCATCTCATCTGCCAAAAATTGAGCAAACTCCTCATACTTCTTCTGTGAAAAGGCTCTCTGATTCTGGAGACAGGTTGGATAGCACAGCGTGTCCACAGTCCAGAAGAAATGAACCAGTTGATTTTGCACTGTTGCAATCTCTCTGGACAGGAACTCTGCCTTCTTATGGAAGACTATAGATTGATACTTCTTATAATGGGACATCAATCTAAGTTTGTCATCACTCAGGCCCAATTTCCGCCAGCGATGCTCCAACCTTCTTCCCACTCTCCTCAACTCCCTCAAGGTCCCATCAAACCACAGGGACTGAGGGTGAGGGGATGAACCCAGACAGTAACTATGGAATCCAGAGCAGCTTGCACCACCTTATTATAGGCCATTAGATGATCCTCTGGATCCATGCTAACACTAGAACTCCCTGATAGATCCATAACCACCATATGACCATCAGGGTTCACACCCTGCAAAGGGTGATACTGGATCATCTCCACAGGGACAGATCTATTGGTGGGCCTCAAAACTGAACCATAGAATTTGATGATCAGACCATCTGATGGGTTTCACCACCACATCGGAGATCTCAACCACCAGCAAGAACACTAGGTCCAGCGAATGACCTTGTATGTGGGTCACAGAGGTAATCATCTGTGTAAAGCTCAACAAAATCATCAGTTGGAGGAAGTCCTGACCAAAATGTAAGATTTCATTGTCAACCTAGGCATTGAACTTCCACAGCACCAAACACCTGGTGGACTCCAACATTATCTTGACAATGAATTCCACAACTTCCTTCAGGAAATCCCTCTCACCCCTGGTGGATGGTAGATGAGAAGTATCTTGCATCCCACACCTGCACCCATGATACATTCAAAGGATCTAGTGACCCCAACTGGCACATCTACAAGGCCCAGTTCTGTCTTAAAACAGATGGCTACCCCTCACCCGTGTGATCCAACCTCAGACGGTGTATCACAAAGTACCAGGCTGTAACTGCTGACTTCAAAATGGGACCAGCATTCTTATTCAGCAAGGGCTCTGTGGTGCATGCCAGGTCAGATGACCCAATATGATCAGCAACTACTGCAGTCTTATTTCTAATTGACCTGGCACTGCACAGCACTGCTCGGGATGGATGAGAAGTCAAAGCTGAACGTGCTAACTGCACTAGAAAGAGATCTATAAGGCACAAGCATACATCTGTCTTCTCAATTCTAGATAACAACCTGCTTGAACAGGTATCCCATTGCAAACTGAGCTTTACCACTCACATTGAAGCCATGCAACAGAAACTTTGCCCTTAACTTGGTTTACTGTACTGAAACAAAGCATGCCTTCCTTTCCCAGTCTGCCATGTGTTCATCCTTAAGATGATTTTTCCAATGTTTGACTCTGCAAATGTAGTCCACAGAGTAGGCCCAAAGTCTACATGCTCCAGGGTGCACCCCCTTTTTGATTCATTCTGCCACTTTGCCATTAGTGCTTGATCGCTTACCTATCACTGCTGTCTCTATATGCTAAGTTCTCTTTCCCCCCTCATGAGGCCTGGCATCTCTCAAACTGCTCCTCCTCCTTCATGGCCAACTACTGGCTTGCCACTGTTCTGATTAATCTCTTCTCTCTTCTTAACTTTGCCATCCCCTTCTCCTACTACTTCTCTTCATGTGCTGCTTGTTCCTTTCATAGACCTCTCAGTAAATCTATAGTAGGCCAATCTACATTTTTCTATCCAACTTCCTACACTTTTGAACAGCCCTGCACTCTCATAGACCCCTCTTACTGACAATGCTTCACAAAAGTATACACCTACAGTAAGGTTTCTTCCTCTTCTCTCCCCATTACAACCACCCATGTCCTATCATCCCCTCTGCAGTTTTACCTGTTTTATCTTTGCAAACTCAAATATATAGTCTATAATGCAATGAACTCTGGAATCTGAATTGTATGCCTCATTGATTCAGTAGAAATGTCTTGCCCTACATTGGCATCATGTTCCATTACTTATGACCTGTCTGCACCAAAACCAGTGTACATATACACTTTTTAAATTTTTTTGTCTTCCTCTATCATTCATTACTTGTACTGTTATTTTATTTAACATGTTCATGCATGTATTGTTGTCACGTTGTTATTGCTGCTTTACTATCTGTTGCATCACCTTTCATGGGTCAACTTGGAAACTAGCACTGGCTCAGTATACCTATCCCAGTTACCAAATTTTAAATAAGTAAAAAAAAAATAAATAAATAAATGACCTTGTTTGTTGACATAGATCATCCAAAATATGGCACAAGCAATAGTACAGTACCACTTGTCTGCAGCACTGCCGTGTTACTACTGTGTATAAACCCAGGTACCAGGACTTGGATATGAACCCATAACCTAGTTATGCTCACTGGATAGAGACACTGACTAAGCATCAATGTCACACATTGAATAAAGAGGCTGGTTTATAACCATCCTAGTAAATGTTTACAGTTTAGAATATTTGCAAGCAGATACATACTGTACTAACTTTTGAACATAGTCTGTCTGTATTTGCATGGCACTTACATTTACAGTTAACTTAAAGCTTGCTTCCCATACAAAAAAGCTGCACGTAGACTTGACAGGCTCATTTATTAAATTAATAGCTTACAGTACTAACACGTGGCATTCTTCCAGTGCCTTAAGTTAATATTTGGCAAGGGAAAATTAACTTAATGCAAAAGCATTTAAGAACATTATCTTAGCAAGTTCAGACTGTTCTTCACAATTACTGCCATGCATCAATGTTTCTAATTGCCACCATGCCATAATGCTGCTGTATTATTCTTCTTGGGTAGCTTACAAAATGTGTTGGAATAAAGGCTGCATCTCTAGAGGCTGGGGTACTAAAAGGATCATGTGTCTTTTTCCAAGATATATTACCCTTGAAGAGGTAAAACAAATAATTGAATATAAACAGAGCCTAGAATGTACTCATTAGTCAATCATAACAATTTGTGTATACCAATAAAAGCAGAAGGAAATTAAAAACTGTGGTTTGTAAACTGCCAAGCATTACTGCCAATCTTTTGCACTAAAATGACAGTCTACTATTTTATTCTTCTGAGGAAGATCAGGGTATGAAAGGAAAAATAATAAAATATATTGTCCCAGATGGTGTAATGTACAAATTATTCTAAATCTTAAGGGAAATATAATTTTCCAAAAGTCATAAAAAACTTCCATTTACTGGATTTTGAAACTGAAAAAAAAAAGAATCTCAAGAATATCTAAAGAAAATATAATTTGAAATGAGCCAACCAAAGCTCAGTTGGCATGAAAAATCAGATTAGCAAATAGTTTCTGAGCAGTGCTATATGAGAAATATGACCTGTGACCTCAGATCAAATATCAGCCACAATATTTCGCTTGCTGGGAAAAGCAGAATAAACCTGTAGCATAAGTAAATGAATGATAAAAAGAACTGGGGGTTATAGAATTATTCGTGACTGTCACAAACTGTGCAGTCCATTGCAATACATACTACTTGAAATTCTGGAAGTTTAAACACATTTCATTGGTCACTGTACCTTTAGAAAAATTGGTTTGCATCTTTAACTCCAATACAATGCTGAAAATAGGAAGCATTCCCTAGCCCTCCTTTCCTAGTAAACAACACATTAATGAATGAATGTATCCAGGCCTAATGAATTAAAGCAAGCATTAAAAGAACACACTGAGCCTGATTCTCAGTCACTTTTTCTCATCCTGAAGGGTGGCACAGACCACTTAGCTGTGGCTTGACTTATGCAACCTAGTTGGGCTGTTGTTAATGGTTCTTATTCACCTTTCGCTCATGCCTGCAAATGCAAATACAAGTGCTATGGAGAGGGAAAGTGGACACCATACAAATAGCTTACAGAACCATTCTCAGTTGGATGAAGACTCTTGCAGGCTAGACTATATGCTGTTGTGACCTCTTCTGCTTACTATACCACCTACTAAATATAAATGTTAAAGTGGTTGTAGTGCCCCACATGCGTACATATGGGTGGTCACTAAATCATCCTGTGCTGGGGAACACCAGACCACCAGAAATATCTGGTCATTTGGAAATGTTTTTTGGGGAATCTTCCAACTACCAGGGATTAGGCTACTGGGTGAGTAAGGAGGGTGTCTACTGGAGCACCAGGAAGTGACAGTATGTGGAACAGGACTGAGGTCACACATTATGCAAGTGGTGGCTGTTGGATTCCAGCCCATTTCTCCAGGTTTGCAGCTCAGTGCTCTTAATCACTGTGCTATACTGCTTTCTATTGGCATGTGCCTATAATTACACATGATATCTTGACTAGTTACTCACAGTAATGAAAAGCAAATTGGAATTACCCCACCTCTCCACATGTCACCACCAGTGAGAGCCAGGAATGGGAACACCTTAGTTTGATGCATGTTGACTAGGGATGTGCTTGCACTCTGATTTCAGTGGTCATGCAGAAAAATGGAAGATAATGGCTTCTTAATGCATACCAAGTCTGTAGCTAGTTATGTAATGTTGTGCACAGTAGGTGGCAAAGACTTCATTTGTTGACATTGAAACATTGGGTAACAAGCTACATCCTTAGTATATAGTAGGAGGAAGTTGCTTACCTTTTCCTGTAGACATTATTGAAATCAGCCTGTTAGCACATATCTGTGCAACACACCATGGACAAAGGTGTTTCTATCTCGAGTTCTTGTCTGTGGTATTTTGTTGTTATTATGGGTGAATCCCATTCCTTTTTTTCATTAATGTGGTTTCCTGTGTGAAAGAACTTTATAGTATATGGTTGGCCTTTCTTCTATATAAAAAAAACAGCTCAAAAACCATGTTGTGCACATTCTAATCTGTTGTGCGTATTCCACGGTGCTGTTGTGCAGATTACGAACAAGTTGTTCAGCACAGTACAAGGTCATAAAATTTTAGATTCCTCATTCACCCACACCTAGCTGATTACAGTACTAACCACTCAGTGCCCAAATTTGTACCTTTTACCTTGTAAAAGTCTATAAATTTAATTTTAATTACAAAATAGAACAAAGAAATGGCAAGATTTTTGTGTTTTTATCTAGGGAGGTAACACTTCTGTGATTCCTTTGTACAAAACCATATACTATATAAAATAAAATATGGGCAACCCCACACAACTTAGCATGTGCTTTCATCTCTAGATTGAGATGACATCATGGACCTCTCAAGCTTTGCTCTTGAGGTCCATATGCTGTTATCTCAACCCCTTGATTTAAACATAGCCTGGTTATGTATGGTTGCCCATACATTATTCTCTGTTATCTTGGTCCATCTGGAAATTTCTATTTTTACACTCTTGTTACTCAAAATATTTGTAAAAATGCATGCACATATGACCATGTGAAGACTGTTGAGACTGTTGTAGTAATCTATGATGTAAACTGCTGCTGTTTGCCATCCTGAATGAGATGTAGATGAAGGTATGATTTAATCTCAACCTACATTCCCTTGTAATAATGTAACTGTTCCACAGATGCCAGGCACTTTGGCCCCTATCCTTGGGGTAGGAAACCAGCAGGTGCTTTTATTTGTGTTCAGGCACTGGGGCTACTATCGGGTCCATAAAGCTGCTACTTCATTAAAAATAGGTATTTCAACATAAAAAGGCTATTGCTGACTTAGAAGAAGTACAGTCAAGCACAAGCAAAATTTATTAAGCTCTATATGGACCAGTAAGCCACACAAATGCACACATCAATACAAAGGGCACCTTTCTCTGGTGTCCCTCAAAGCAGGGATACCTCTACAATTCCCTCTAGCCAGTAGCTTTTTTATTTCAATTTCTCTTTGTGGGACATTTCACTCTGGAGGTATATACATAGTGATCCTGAAACTAGATGCCTTGCTTTTAAATACTAGTCCCCTTCACTTGATAAATACAGTACTCTAGAATTACTGGTACCCAATGTAAAGAGGTCTAGTGCTATACTGTTACAGCTACTCACCCTCTGGTACACTTCGGGGCTGCAGTTATTCTATCATGAAATAACCTTATTACATTGTTACTTTCTCCAGGCTTCCTCACACTACATCCTCAGCTCTAGCCCATAAGTGGTAAACTTTCTTGAGCATCTCTGGGCACAGATACATTCCCAAAAGGTCATGATCTGCACACATGTGTGGCCTCCACAGCTGGTCTACTCAATGACTATAACTGGAAGAGTTTAACTTGCTTTCCCATGATTGTTTCTTATGGAAAAGGATGTTATCCTCCCCTGCCTTAAACCTGGAGTGAGTTCTTGTGAACTATGAGCAAATCCCTTAAGAAGAAATTATCAATTCTCCTCTGTAGTATCCTCTGCTGGTGAGGCACTGTGACCTCTGAATTCTTGCAAGACGTCTCTCTCATGTGAACTATCTGGTCTCCTAAATATTTCCTTTAGTTCTTTCTCTCTGCTGCATATCTGCTGCCTCTGTTGAAGGGCACCCCCTGCCCCAGGGGGCAGCTGCTGGTCCCCTTTCTTCTCCTTGCTCTAACTTTCTATTAGTCTTTGCATGCCCTAAGCTAAAGGCTCATAGCTATGAACTCATGTGCTGGAGCCTCCTCCTTTTATGGGGGCTGAGTGACTGGCAACATCCCAGCATTTGCATTGCCAAGGGCACATGTGCACGTATTCACAGGGACTCAGCAGACTTGCACAGCTTGGGGAAAGGGAGCCTGGAAAGTTCAATGACTCAGGTACTTGCTCCATTCTGTAAACAGTTAACTTGCAGTAGCCCAGACTCAAACCAGAAGGGGGTGAGATGCTCATTACAGTAATAATAAACAAACACATAAAATAATTACTGAGGCATAATGTTGTTTTGATGACAAACTGGGTTGCTAGGCAGATGTCAATAGCTTACTTATTGATAGGGGTTTTCTAAGAACCATGATGCTCAACCTGCCAAGAAGAGGAAGGAAATGGCTGGGCAGAGGGCATGAAAGTTGTAGTCATAAGAGAATCCATTGTTAGTGAAATTGGTGAGGTAGAGGTGGAAGTTGCTGGTTCATGATAGTAGCGTGACTGAGGTGGTCTGACTGCCTGCTGTACAGGTCAAATGAGTGATATATAGGGTCAAGCAGCTCAGCAAGGGGAAGAAGTCTAATATCATCCATGTTAGCATGAATGACATAGAAAGAACAAATGTAAAAGGCATGGGGGGGATTGTTCAAGAAACTAAGAATGTTTGTGCAGGGGAAGGTATAAAGGGTAATCATTTTTTAAAGATCCCATTGGTCCTGGGGTTTAGTAAGGAGTGATAGCAGACCACTAAGCAGGATAACACTCAGCTGTGGGTCTGGTGCAAGTGAGAGAGACTTCTCTCTTGCCAGGTCTGGGGCTGTCCTTGGGAATGAACATCTGAACACCCGGGGGGAGGACCTTAACTAGGAGGGAGTTGGGGTACTGTCCAGAGGAATGGGCAAAGTAGTGTTACGAATGGATTTAAACTAAAGGCTAGGATAGATGATGGTGCAGGGATCACTCAGAGAAGGGCAGCAGATCAGGAGACCACCATGAGAGGAGATCCCCATGGAGGACAAAAAGTATGTAGCGTAAAATATCCTTACATCCATGTAGGCCAGTATGAGACATGAATCCAGCAAAATAGAGAATCTCAATGGCCTGATGCACCTTGAATGCCAGGATTTAGTGGCCTTTGCAAATATCTGGTGTGGCAAGAGAATGACTGGGACAATAGAAAAGAAGGATACAGACTACTTCAAAGGGTTTGGCCTGGCATGAAAGGGGTTGGGGGATGATCTCTTTGTAAGGGAAGGATTTACTAGACTACAAGAAGGACAGACTATGCTCAAGTTCATCTTGGTTGAGCTTAGAGATAAAATCAGCAAAAGTGTCACTCTAAGGGGGATGCTGCAGGTACTAAGCAGCTCAGCAGAATTTTATGTCCAGCTAGTTGGAGAAATTAAAGGATCAGCCAAATAAAATGTAGTGTTGATTATGGATGACTTAAACTTTCTGGGTATAAATGGGTATCTTGATAGGGCTAAGAGTAGGGTATAAGAGAGAATGGCTGTTTCTGTGCACCTTCAAGACTGCATCCAAGAAAAGCACATCCTACAGCAAACTGAGTTTAATTGAAGCTTTGTTTTCAAAATCAGGAACTGAGTAATCTTCAGTGTGAATGCCATTAAACTTTTGGAAGACAATGTCTACAACTGGGAAAACCTTTTCCTTTGTGAAAGGGAGACTGGGCAGGTCTCAACCACAATGACCTGAATCCTCCATAAGCTGGAATTTGCCAAGACAAAGTAAACTGTTACCAAGAAGCGGCATGAGAATGGTAATGCAGACCATATGTGGGGTTCATTGAAGAAGGTCCTTGTAGCTGGTACAGAGGTCTGCATCCCTGTAAGTAATAAGGAAAAAGGCTAAGAAGTGCCCCCTGTCTCAGCAGGTACAGTACACATATCTTCATCAGATAATCATCAATTGAAAGGCATATACCTGTAGTTCCATGGGGGAATGACTCCTCCCCTATCTCCTACTTAAACCAGCAGGCTATTGCCGCTCTGCTTAGAGTAAGTCGCACTCTCCTCGCTCGCTCTGTGCTGCATGCTGGGGCTGGATTCCACTCTGCAGTTTCCCTGTGCTTCCCTGTTTGGCTCACTGGGTTTTTTCTCTGCTCTGTGCCCCCCCCTTTGTGTCCCAGTACTTCCTCTGTTTTGGTCCTTCCTGTTCTGCTCATTTGCTGCCCCATCCCCTTTTGTTTGCCTTGTTTCTTTTCTTGGGTTCTCTGGACCCGCGCGGCAGCATTGCTCAGTTCATTCGTTTGCTCTGCCGTTTGTTTCCTATGGACTCCTCATTTCACTAGCCTTCTGCCACGCTCCTCCAGCTGAGCTTTGCTGTGCTGCTACTGGCTCCTCAGTCCTCTCCTTCAACCCTTCTCCAGACCGGGAGCACTCGGACTTGTGCAACCCATGATTGTGGCCTGCGTGCTGCTGCCCTGCTGCTGACTTGTGGCTGTGTGCCGCTTCCTGCTTCCAGCCTGCTGCTTCTACCTGTGGACCCTGCCAGCTCTTTTCAAATGCCTTCTGAGTGTTCACTGCTCCTACTGTCCACCACCTTGTTTCTCATTTTGACTACAACCCCTTTATTGCAACGACGTGTATGGGGCACTCGCAGAGCTTTCCTGACTTCCTGCTTACAGTGTGCATCTTCATCTTACACTTTCCAGGACGTGATCTACAAGCCTCTGATGCATGGTACCACCCTAGGTCAGTCCACTGTTCCTGACTCCAATCTTCAATCCTGTGCCCAGTTTCTGTCTCAATGGAGTGATGCCCAGCACTCCTCCTGCTCATGCATGGGAAGCATCAGAATGATGACCTGCCCCTGCTCCTGCTCCTGCTCTCTGGCTTCACCGTCCAAGACACACTCATCTCCTTCATGGTGCCTCTGTATGGATCCCCGTGCTGCGCAGCTTGTCTGCAGCCTGCCTGCTGTGCCCTTCACTGCCACTTTGTTGTTTCCTGCAGCTACTACAGCAGCATTCCTGCCTGCTATTGGAACTCCTTTCGCCCAGCTTAGAGCTGGCTGTTCCGTCTTCCTTATCATATGCTGGGGTCTGTATGCCACTGGCTGCTGGTCCTATGCTGGCTTCTGGCAACCTTATTGGGATGGATCTTCATGTCAATGAGTATGAGGCTTCCAATTTTTCATCTCTCTCTTTTAAGCTGCATTCCATGCCCTCTTGCTGGACTATACTGATGGCAGACCATAGGAGTTCCTCTAATATTGCCTCACGCAGGCTCACTGGTGCTCAGTTCCTGTTCCCTTCTCTAGTGTGCCTGCTTCTCCTACGGCTCCTCCTGGTTTTTATTCTATAGCTTGACCATGGCTGCAATGCTGCCACCCTGATCCTGTCATGCTTTATTGCTGCCATGTTTTGTTGAGCTACATGCAAGCCCAACTGCTGCTATACTGCTACTGGCCTACTTTTCATTCCACACTTGCTTATGCAATCTTTGCTTTCTGACTACCACCATCCTCTTGGGTTCAGCCTCTGGGATGTCTGCTGTGACATGCTGCCCTCTGTGTCGGCACCCCCGGTAATGCTAGCCTACGTGGCATCTAGCTTGTCTCACTGTCTTCCCTTTCATCTGACCTAAGTTGGGTCTGGCCTTAACCGCTAGTCATGAGAGGGCCTTGCCTAGCATACTTCACTTCTCCTTTGCTGCCATGCATGTGGGTTTGTGGTCTACTAGCCTTCGTGAGGCCTAGCTGCTGCTCTCTAATTTCCTTCAGCTGACCTACTTGTGGTCCAGCCACTCAACCTACCCCGCATATGGGTCTAGCTGGTTGCCTTGCCTCCGCCTTGGGTGCCTTATCCACCATCTTCCTCGGATCTCCGTCTGCCAGATACCTTCAACCCATGTCACTTACTCATCTGACTTCCTCAGGATTGGATGCATTGCAAGCTATGCCTCACATTCAGTTGTACTACTCAAGTTCTGGATGCTGCAGCCCTCACCTTGCCTGCTCACACCTTCTTCCACTCATCAAGGACATTCTTCTTCATTCCATTGGACTTACTTTTGGACTACATCACAGGATATTCACATCAATTCCCTTGGATGCTTCTTGCCATGCTGCTTCATTCATTTGGATTTACTACTACTGTCTCCTGTCAGGACTCCCAGCAGAGCTCTATTCCATAATGCCTTCCTATATCATGGCTTAGGCCTCAGACAATAACTTACTCCAGTTCCATGAGGCTTATTACCTCTGGTCGAGTTGCCAACCCATCCGACCAGGTCTCTTCACTGCATTCTTCTGCCATCCTTGATCATCAGGAAAACAACATCATACAGGACTGTCTTACTGCTCTCATAAGTCTACCATAGTGAATTTCTACTCTGCACCTGCCTCACCCAGCATAAGAGCCTGGAGGTTCAAATATTTCTACTCTACACCTGCCTCACCAGCTTAAGGTGTGGATGTTCTCATAGCACCTGCAACCTGCCTGCCGAGCTCGGCACTTGGAGAGTCTGTTCCTTACTGTACTTGCTTCACTGGACTGGTTGGAAGTTTTCCAGGCTTTCTAGCCCAATATTCAATTACTGTTTCACCCACTCAGGACCAGAGGTTAATTTGCTCCGCTGTCTTCTGCTTTACAATTTGCATCCAGCTTCTCACCTTGTCGTCAAATATTCTATGCTTCCATAAACTCATTTAGTGGAACTCGGACCACCACTTCAAGATCGACTATGCATTCAGCTGGATTAAAAAAATGACCTTCTATCAATATTTTGCCCTGGACTTTGACAACTCGGACATGAGAATTTGCTAAGGTATTGTTACTATCTTCTTGCCGGACATTCATTATCAGTACTGGATTCTTTTTACACTTTATTGACCTTAAGATCTTCATCAACTGGTTTTTGGACTAGCCAACAACTTAAAATGGTCTATTTAGGTTTGCTGTCCTTTAGTATGCCCAGAAGAATGGGGGGGGGTCAGTAGCCATGGGTCCTCAGAGGCTTCCCCCAAATTAGGGTTTCCCTCTCCTGCATGCTACTGGCCACAATCTCTGGAGTTGGAGGAGATAATCACACCTGTAATCATAATTCTTTCTTTTGGGGGTCTCTATCCTACTCAATGAAACATCCTTCCTAAAGTGGAATACAGAGAAAGGCCAAAACATCAAGTCCTAACAGGCTGTTAGTCATCAGTTCAAGCACCTAAGCACTATGCATATTCAATCCAGTTCATATGTGCTACAAACACTGAGTTGTCCATATCTATGCTGAAGTATCTAAGCATTAACCATTCATATAACTTATATATACCTTGCAGTCATTATCCTACTTACTTGTCTGGCCTATATATCCAAGCATAAACCTACATCATGCAGCTGTACTGTACATACCACAAGCACCAAGCCATGAACCACACAGAACTGAAAGGCATATACCTGTAGTTCTGTGGTGAAATGGCTCCTCCCCCATCTCCTACTTAAACCAGCAGGCTATCGCTGCTCTGCTTAGAGCAAGTTGCACTCTCCCTCCATCCTCCCCTGACACCTCCTCCTTCTCCAGCACTCGTATCCCACCAGGGAGGTCTCCATCCTACTCAATGAAGCATCCTTCCTAAGGTGAGATACAGAGAAAAGGCCAAAACATCTAGTCCTAGCAAGTTGATATTCATTGATTCATGCACCTAAGCACTATACAAATCCAATCCAGTTCATATGTACTACAAACACTGACTTGTCCATGTCTATGCTGAAGTATCTAAGCACTAACCATTCATATAACTTATATATACCTTGCAGGCATTATCCTACTTACTGGTATGGCTTATGTATTCAAGCATAAACCTGCATCTTGCAGCTCTACTGTACATAGCACAAGCACCAAGCCATGAACCACACAGAACAAAAAGTAGGTCTACAATCAATGAAAAGAAGTGAGTTGCCTACTGGACTGGGATGAGTACAGGGCAATGCTTAGTAACTGCAAGACTTGAATTAAGAAAGCCAATGTGGTGCTAGAATCTGGGATAACAACTGGGCTGTGCATGATGCCAAAGCTCACTTTCATTAAATAACTAGCAAGAAGAAGGCAAAGGAGGAGGTTGGGCACCCAAGACAGGTGAAGAGGTGGAGGCACTACTGAGAGAGTGAAAGGAATGACTGCTATGTAGAATGAATACCTTTATTTGATGTTCATCAAAGTGGCCTGGAAAAAGAAGGTGGTTGGCATGAGAGAATAATCAACAGTAGGGAACGTGGCATCAGGAATAGCTACAATGCAGGTCTTAAGCAATAAGGCATGATGGGGCATTGGTGGTACTAGGTTTACCCACAGTCAGGAGTGTAGTGAGGCATAAGGTGAAGCTGAGTGCCTTCAGCCCCCCACCCATGGAATGCCCTTAGTATCACCAATTTCCCGAGAGTGCCTTATTGCTAATATAAAATGGCCCTTAGGAAACTTTTAAAACAAACTCTGGTCATAGCTAACAGGGCTGCATAGAGCCATTCACACCATGCAAGGACAGCATGGATCTCACAGGGGAAAATTCACCATGCAGATAGAGCTCATGGCAGAGAAATGTGCCATGTCCAAGATGGCCACTGGGGTTCATGCATGCACACTGAGACATGTCAACCATGTTGGGCGCGATGACCATCTCTGCTGTGAGCTGTGTGCGTATGCATGACATGAAATGTGTAAGTATCATATTAAAGTAGTGCACCCTTTGAGGGGGCCGCTACTATGCTGCAGAGGAGAAATGTGCTATGGAGAGGAGGGGCATGGGAAACACCACACACCACCAGTGAGATGTGTACTGTGGACAAATGACCAAATCAGTGAAGGAAAGGACATCTTGCTCTGGATTCTTTCTCCTAAGTTGATAATGAATATATTGAAAAGGGCTGGACCAGGCGGGGCCCTATTATCACCTAATTTGTGACCTCTTTTTCAAGATTTGACACCATTTACTACTACACTCTGCTGTCTACCCTCTAACAAACTACTCACTCATCTATGTCCTTCGCTGCAGCTAGATCCTCTAGCTTCATTGGCAAGCTTCAGTGTGGCACAGACACAAATGCATTGCTGAAGTCTGACATATAGTAAGGTAAGTAAGTAAGTAAGTAAAAATTGTATTTATATAAGGCACCCTTCCCAAGCTCAGGGCTCCTTTACAAAAATTACATAAGCAGCATTAAAACTCAATAATAAATAACATTTTATTTATAGCAACTTCAATTTAAATTACATTAACAAAATGCTTCATTAAAAAGATAAGTTTTTAGGGCATTTTTAAAGCCCTCCACAGTCAGGCTGTTTCGTATCTGGCAAGGTAGAGAATTCCACAGGGTAGGAGCCATAAAGGCAAATGTTCTTCCACCAGATGTTTTTAAATTTACCCTGGGAATCTCTAGCAATCCCTCACCAGAGGATCGGAGGGAGCAGGAGGGGCAGTAAGAAGTCAAGAGTTCTTCCAGGTAGTGGGGACCCAACCCATGTAGGGCTTTATAGGTTATCAACATGACCTTGAAAGCTATCCGCCACTGTACTGGCATCCAGTGCAACTCGCGAAGCACAGGTGTTATATGGTTGAACCTTGGGCTTCCAGTTAACAACCTAGCTGCCGCATTTTGCACCAGCTGCAGGCAGCGGATATCCACTCCCAGCAGCCCTAGATAAAGGACGTTGCAGTAATCAAGACTACTGGCAACAAAGGCATGGACCAGTTTAGGAAGATCCTCTGATGGAACCTGGTGTTTCACTCGTGCTATATTCCTTAGATGGAAAAAAGGATGTTTTGACCATGGCCGACACCTGCGCCCTCAGGGTCAGGCCCTCGTCAAATATAACACCAAGGTTACATACCTGGCCAGATGCCATAAGCGGGGTCTCCCCCAGAAATAAACCTGAGGGTTTTCTCGCCCATGAACCTGACATCCTCACCCCGGTTCCACCACCAATACCTCTGTTTTTCCCGGATTCAACCTCATCCAATTCGTACTCATCCAATTCTGTAACTCCAGGAGGCAGCTGTTAAATAATGTACTTGACTCAGACTCTTGCTCGGGCACAAAAGACATATAGATTTGAGAATCATCGGCAAAGCAATGAAACTTCAACCCATATTGTCTTATAATGTCCCCTAATGGAAGCATGTACACCGCAAATAACATGGGGACAGCATTGAACACTGTGGCACCCCACAGTGTAGACAGTGAGAGGCCGAAGAATAAATCCCCGACACTACTCTCTGACTCCTATCCTGCAGGAAAGATTTAAAACAACTGTGGACCACTCCCCTTAGTCCACAGAGAAACCACAGGTGATCAAGGAGCACCCCATGATCCACAATGTCAAACGCTGCTGAGAGATCAAGGAGAACCAGGATAGAATGAGTTCTCCGATCTCTCACTATCAGGAGATCATTTAGTACCTGAAAAAGAGCCGTCTCAGTACTATGCCTTTTCCTGAAGCCAGATTGGAGAGGGTCATAGATATTGTGGATAGTTAAATGGTCTTCCAGCTGCAATGCAACCACCTTCTTGACAATCTTCCCCAAAAGGGAAGATTCGAGACCAGTCTGTAGTTTTCTGGGCAGTCAGGATCAAGGGAGGATTTTTCCAAAAGTGGGCGTACTATTACCTCCTTCAAGGGATCAGGAAAGATCCCTTTCTCCAGTGACACCTCAACTATCCCAGTTAGGATCGGGCCAATAACCTCTACACACCCCACAAGTAGGTGAGTAGGGCCCGGATCCAATCTACAGCAGGTAGGCCTAGAAGTCTGGATGATCTTCACTATACCCATGACTGCCGGTTGACTGAAGGTGAACCAGGTCAGTTGGGTATTTGTGCCCCTCGGTTGATCACTGCAAGATCCTATGGGAAGGCGCTGGCTGATCTCATCCCTGATAGTGGACACCTTATCAGTGAAGAACATCATGAATTCCTCACACTGTAATTGTGACAACGCTCAACCAGATTGAAGACAGACTGGATTGCACAATCTGTCCACAGTCCAGAAGAGCTGGGCCGGTCTATTCCTCACTGTAGCAAATTCCCTGGACAGGAACTCTGCCTTCTTATGGGAAATTGCTAACTGATAGTTCTTATAATGATCTAACAGTCTAAGTCTGTCCACTTCCATGTGAGTTTTCCACCAGCATCTCTCCAATCTTCGGCCCTGTCTCTTCAACCCATGGATCTCCTTGGTAAACCATGGGGCCCCTAGGTGGAGAGTACAGGGACGAACATGGATTGGAGCAATGGCATCCAGGGCCCTCTCAACTGCCCTGTTATAGGCTAGCACTAGGGACCCTGGGTCAATGCTATCCATTGGAAATCCCGAGAAGTCCAGCTCCGTCATTAGGCCTTCTGAGGTAACTCCTCCCAAAGGACGGAACTGTACAATCTCCTTTGGGATAGGCATCTTTCAGGGGGCTGCAAAACTGAACCTCAGGGCATGACGGTCAAACCAACTGATGGGCTTCACCTCCACATCAGAGACTTCCATCCCCAGATGGAATATCAAATCCAATGAGTGTCCCCCCGATGGGTTGCAGAGGTAATAACCTGTGTCAGGCACAATGAGTCCATCAATTGGAGGAGGTTTTGACCAAGCGGTGTAAGTTCATCGTTGACCCAGGCATTGAAATCCCCCAGAATTAACCATCGGGGGGATTCCAATACCTTCTCGGCGATGAAATCCACAACCTCCCTCAGGAATTCCCTCCCATCACCTGGTGGATGATAAATGAGAAGTATCCTGAAGCCTGCACCTGCACCCACAACACACTCAAAGGAGTTGGTACACCCAACTGGTATCTCCCTGAGGTCCAGTTCCTGTCTAAAACAAACTGCAACTCCCCCACCCCTACGGTCCACTATCAGGCGGTGAATCACCGATAACCCGGCTGGAACTGCGGATTCCAAAATGGGGACCACATTTTCATCAAGCCAGGTCTCGGTGATGCAAGCTAATTCCACAGATATAACAAGATCTGCTACCAAGGCAGTCTTGTTTCTGATAGATCTAGCATTGCTTAACACCGCCTGAAAGGGACGAGACTCCAAGGTTGACTCCACCTCCTGCCTGACCAAGTCAGTGCCCTTGGGTATGGGTACAAGACATGATGGACCTCGCTCCTGTATCCATTTCACCCCAGGGCACCTCCTGGTTCCAACTGTCCCCATCCGCCCACTCTTTTCCCATCCCCCACAAGAGTTCCGGGATCTCCTATTCCCCCCACTCCTTCGTCTTGAAATGCCGAACATTCGGCATCTCCTATAAACTTCCGAAGAAAGTGCAGGACATTCAAGATGTGGGAGATCCCTCAGTCTTGAGACGGAGTACCGCCTGACTGTGTTTTTACTAGCCCAACACATTTTTTAAACCTTATCAATAATACTAAATTATAAAAAACCTGCTAAATTAATATTTCTTAATATACCCCCTTAATAAAACCACTCCACACTCTAACTCAAATCAAAAAACATAAAGTAAACAACTATTAACAAAAAACAAAATCACACTCAGATGGCAACTCCTCCACTTGCTCTCACAAAGTGGGGGGGAAAGAAAAAATGTACAAATCACACCCACTGTCTCTCACACAGAAGGGGGAGGATAATACAAAATTACAACATTAATACCTACTTAAACTAACATAAAATAAACAAGTAAATAACATAAACTATTACTTAAAATATAATATTCACACAACCAAAAAAAGGAGTCTCAGTTCATTCAAATGTCCTGGTCAATCCTGTTATTTCTTCTTAAACAATTTTATCCAGGGAAACCATGAAAGATTCAGTTCCTTTTGTGGGCTGTCACTTCCACAGAGGGTCAAACCAATAATGATTCCCAACGATAAAAATCCCAAATCAATTTTTTAATCCAACTTTTACTTCACAGTCAAGAGTCAATTCAAATTATTTCATACGAACCCACCGCTGTCATTCCCTGTTTAATGGTGAAACCTCACAGATTCAAGAAACCAGCTTTATTTCATGTCTCCATGAAATCTTCGTTCCACCCTGAAGACAAAATGGATTTTTTCCAGTCAACATCCAACATCAACAGCCTCCACGGAACTTCACTCAGCCACGAAACCCTTCCCCAGACCCACCTTGCCCCACGGCAGCCCACCAGCTGCTGTTTGGCAAAAACAGAAGCACTACAAAGCCGGGGACCCTATGGCGGAAAGCCCACAGCACGCCACTGGGTCGGATCAAGGGGCCGAGAGAAAATTCCTCTCAGAAGGAATCAACCAACTTGCTGCCCCATAGATTCTATCTCCTTAATGGGAGGGGTAGTTTCTCAATAAGAGACCAGTCGACTTCAGCTCCCTCCTCCACTGATAAGGGAAAACACAACTCCAAATCCACCCCATGCCTCACCACTCGGCCATGAAAGCCCCACTCTGACCACCGGCTTTTCGATTTCAGTCACAGCTGCCTTTTCGATCTCAGTCCTAACCCCTCTCAGCGTCCTTTAATAGCCGGCAATCTCACTCAGGTACAATCCAAAGATAATCTCCTCCCCCGCATAAGCCAACCAAAGTCAGCACCATCCACCAGGACCGCCCAGCGAACACAGCAAAACAAAATAAAATGACCTAATGAAGCAACAAAATAAAACAAACAAAACAACAAAAACGCATAAAATATATAAAAACTCTTGTGGTTGCTCCACTGCTGCTTACAGCCTGCCCAGCACGGAGGCCATCTTGAGTACATCTAGTGGATGTCCCTTATCTACCACCCTATTCACTCACCCAGTCAAAGAATAATATCAAATTGGTCTGACAAGACCTCCATGCTACAAACCCATGGTGTTTAAAATCCTGGAGCACATTACTCTCCAGGTGAAGTATTCCACTACTGTAGGTTGTCTTTGATTAGTGTCTCCATCAGTTTACCCACAACAGAGGTAAACCTGACAGGCCTGTAACTCCCAGTTGCTCTTTGTTCCCATCCTTTTGGAGTGGAACTATATAATGTCCACTGCCTTTCAGGTTTTGAGAACCACTTCTGCATGAACTGAGCAACTGAATAGTCCTGCCAGGAGTCCAGCCAGTTCTGATGCCTATTTCTCCAAGAATTCTTGAATTCATCCCTCTTAGCCCTGGTGCCTTATCGATCTTTAGGGATGCAGTTCCTTTTCTGACCTTGTCCTTGTAAATTCCTTAAAGCAGCAGTGCATGATAGCAGTGTCACTTTTAACTTATACTTTTTTTATTCTGTTTTGGATTGCCCCTTATCTCCTGACTTGTATGATACCCGCCTTTCCTCATTTTTTTGTCTGCTTTAGTATTTTCTTTTGACATTTGCAATAATAAAAGGAGTGCTCCATTCTATCTTGTGTAGCCATTTTGGGTTGGGTTAAACAATGGATGGCTCCGACACCATATGGCAATACCAATAAGAATGGGTTAAGGCATGGACCAGGTTTTCATCAGTATTCTTAGCTGTTTTTGTACTCCTGTTGCCCCATAAAGTGAGTCAGTTGTTTAAAATCACATCTGCTGTGACAAAAATGAACTATCATGCAGTAGGCAGTGCTCCCTGACCTTATGGGACAATAGGTGTAGGATCCTCATTTCTGAGATCCTCTACCAGCAGCCTTTTTTCCACTCTTTAGCTAAGGTCCACTGTTCCATATGGTGAAAAGTGAGTAGCTGTAGACAACAGTTGACTTCTCTGTGTCCACTTTCTGTACTACCTTACTCCCTTCAGGCAGCTGAACATTGCCATCTCCCTTTTCCTTTTTTCCCCTAATACAGTAGGATCCTCTTAATAGGGACAGCTGGGTTCACATTAATTTGTCCCCGTTAAGCAGCTCCCCCTGTTAACAGAATCCCATTAATTTAGTGACAGACTGATGGTGGTTGACTTTCTTTGATATTTTATTATTTTTTGTCAATGCATTCAAATAATTAAAAAGTGTGTGGGTTGACACGTAATTTTAATACAGTACTTATCTTTAAAAAAATAAATTGGTTACAGCACCTTAAACTTTCATATGATTAGAAAGATTGTGCATAAGGGAGGTCTGTAGGCCTTTGGGATAAGGGGCTGAGTGTTAAGCAGAGCATGAGGCAGAGATAAGGAAGGGGGGCCACAAAGGGGAAGGCAGTGGTATTGGGGATCTCAGTCTGCCAGATATATTAAGACAGATTCCTGTAGCTAGAAGCACCAGAAGTCACACACTGCCAGATATGCTGCAGGACTGCCTACCGGTGCAGCTTGCTGCATAACCCATGAGGAAGGCTACCATTCTCAATATTAGTTTAGTTTATTTCACCTGGAAGAGACTCCATTCAGCCTCAATCACAAGGAGGTCCTGGGTAGGACAGCATACAATAAACTGTTAAATATGGTAGAAACAATCAGTGTGTGAAATTACAGTACAACTGACATCCACTGTATAATATAATAGAGAAATGAAAATGAATAGGAGTAACTACATAGTAAAAACCTAACACATAAACATGGTAACATTATAATGCAAGATTTTCATCCAATGGAGTGCCTGTCAGTACTTCTACTGCAAGATGACAAAACAAAATTCAAACCCCAGGAATCCCTCATTATGCTTAACATATGCATTTAAGACTGTTAAGCATAATGAGGGATCCACTGGAAGAAACAAAATTACTATTACAGTATCCCTATTATGACGTATAGTATCTCTGATTATAACAAGGGTTTGAGAAATGCAGCTTTGTAATTTACTGAAAACATTGTAACAGCCTTATGTTTAGTTTTTATTTACATACATGTAGAGCCTGACCATACCATGAACATGCTTTTATGTTGTTTAAAAAAACAGTTTTATTATGATAGCAATAAGCCACTCCCAGGTATTATGTTAATGGTCAGTTTATCACTCTCTAGCGAAATGTGGGACTCGGCTATGCCTCATTCAACATTAAAACCCTATATGGTGATTGCTAGACCATTTAACATAAGCGTTGTTCATGCCTTATTGCTTAATTGTCTTTATGACTAGATACTGTACCTATGCTAGGCACTGCAGGAATTTTGCAACACAGTGTTGCACCCAGTTACACCATACTCTGTCTATTTACTATGGAATGGCTGTGAATATGAACTCATGAAGGTGAACGGTGTAACTTTATCATTACAGTCATCAAACCTTAGTGTGATTAAAAGTGACAGACTCAATGATAGACAATAACCCTTGCCGTCCTAGTAGAGTTATCCCATTGTCAGTTAAATCAATACTAATTATAAAAAGAGTCTGAGAAACAGAGTATTCTGATTGGTTGTAAACATTATATTAGCCCTATGTAAATCTTTCATTAACATACATGTACAGCTTAATCATATGATGAACAAGGTTTAGCACAATTTTAAACATATTTTTATTATAATTGCAATAAGTCACTCCCAGGTGTTATGTTAATGGTAAGTTAATCACCCTCTAGGGGTATGTAGCACTCAGCTACATCTTGTGCCACATCACACCCCTACAAGGTGATTAACGACATTTACATAACCCTGGGGTGCCTTATTGCTTACAATACATTGTGTTTATATCTACACTATGCCTACTTGATTGCTGTTGTTCCACAATTAACATAGTTATCACTTTGATAGCATCAGTGAGAGAACTGTGTCAAACCCAAACACTAGGTATACAGCCTGAGTATGAGACAACTGTTAAAAAAATTATGCTATGTACGTAAGTAGCATAGATCACTCATTGCAACAATAGCAAATGTATCACTATTTTAATAAGTCCGTCATCACAGATGCAATGAGATTGTCTTTATCAGGTAAAACATACTGAGTAAGTGCCTACAGAAAAATCTATCGTATAGACATCTCTGATACAGGCACGTAATTGTTGCCTCAGTAGTCTTATGATATTTAGAAGTTGCTTGGCCTGATCCATGGAATTACATTGTTTCTTATAAAGAATACTTACTGTATCTTTAGTATTGAAACACACTGAAGCTGTATGTATGTACATTAGCAGTACAGCTTCATCATCAGAATGCATCTGATACTGGCAGTACGAATTTCACAGCATTGAATAGGCAACACTTTTCCATACGTTTACATCAGCGTCTCTATCTTCAGTAACCAGTTGCAGTTAATGTACTACTATGAAAATCACAAACTAAATGTAACACAACTTTTATCTTGAGCATGCTAGTGTGTTGTAGTTAATTTATGTACTTCTCTTAATTAATATATATTCAGTAGTGTAAAAACCTTTCTACAAGTGTAATCATGCACCTTTAGCATTTATATTGACTAATGGCACAGTACCAGTTGTGGTATGGTGTGGGGCATCGGTAGATAAGGCCATGCAACTACTAAGTGTGTGCAGCTGCAATCAGGGATGTGTACGTTTGGTGTACATGGGCTCAGTTTTGCTGTTGATCGCCACTGGGCATGCAGTACCTGGTGAGGTGGGTGGGGATGTCTCGTAGTACATTTAGTCAATTGTTTGTTATTTCTATCACCTGCTGCTGGATGTCTGTCATTGGCTGTGTTGACTTGGTCCTCCCCCATACTTGCATGTGTGTGTGTGTGTCTGTGTGTGTGTGGTGCTGGGGGGGGTGAATTCAGAGTTAGGGTTTTCAAGCCTAACAGCGAATTTCCTCACTTTTGTCGCTGTGGAACAACCCTAACTAATGCTTTAAATGGAATTTTTTGCCTCTAATTTCCCTTCTTTTTGAGAATGAAAATGAGAAATAGTGAATGTAATGCAGCGGCAGGAGCAAGGGGGCCCTTTGGGCACCGCGCTCCCACCACATGATGTCTTGTGGCATAGTAACAGGAACAGCAATGCAAACAGAAGTGCTAACAGTGGCGCACATGGTAACTCAAGCGCGAATGAGAACAGAAAGGGTAACGCACATGGTGGCATAGATGGGAATGGTGTGCCGCGTGATGTGTTGTCACATAGTAACATGGTGCCTGCAAACGGAAATGTCAATGGGCATGGTGACGCAAAGTGAAACAGAAAGAGAAACAGTACTGTAGACACATATGGCAAAAAATAACAGAAACGCAAGCGCAAATGAAAACGCAAAGGATAACGCACATGGTGGTGTAGACGGCAACGGTAAGTGAAATGGGTATGGAACCACAAGCGGAAAGGGCAACGGTAACAGTAATGTAAGTGCACAGGCTGGTTTGCAAATGTACATAACAATGTGTGCTGTGCATTCACAACAATATATAAATGTATTTTTTTTTCAAACTGCCATTTGTAAATAGTTTTGAAATGTAATCATATATAGTCTTGAATTGTTATATTGCTCCATTGGAAATGAGCATTGTTCCATGAAATTATTCTGGTAAAACAAATAAATGCAAATACATACTGTATATGTTTCAATTAATTTAGCATTCCTCATCGTAGCCCCCCCCCCCCGTCACATCTGGGAATGAGCTTTGATAGATAGATAGATAGATAGACCGACAGACAGATACAAAATGACATGTTTTGTGGATGCAACTGGTTTGTTTATTGAGAATGAGCACTTGTGCATATATCTGACATGTTAACATTTTCTAATAGTAAATGTGGACCGCAGGGTGCACTGATGTTCTTGAATAACTGAATTTCACCCTTGTAACCATCTTATTTATAAGCTGGTGGTTTGAAAAAAAATCAGTCCAGTCTCAAACGAGCACATTTTAAGGATCACGTTTTCTATTCCCTTTTTTTTATATATCATGTGCCTCTTCTTTGTCTCATGAATTGTACATCATGCATCTCGACAGGCCAAAAGTCACCTAATACATTAACGTTTTATTTAAATAAGTACATCTCTGATGACTTTATCCCCTTTACTTCCCAATAACCTTGCTGACAGCTCTCTATTGCTATTCAAAGAGACGTCAGGTTAAATCAATCACATATTGTCATCTTCAAGGAAGAATGTTTCATAACACATTTCAGAAGCCCCAATCAGGAATACTGAACTTGACTTATATCATTTCTTGAACAGGTAATATAGTAAATGGATTCTCACCAGAGAAATTTGAAGTTATGAAGACTGGGAACCTAAAACAGGGGCGGGGACAATTTCTGACCATTCTCTTAACAGATTACACACACACACACAACTCTTCATTTTTACCGCAAAACACCTTGGATTTCTCCTGAGATGCAGGGCTAAAGCTGACTGGTTGTCACATTGCTGCCCTCTGACAGTTGGCTCGACTCCAATGGTTCCTTGAAAACACACACGAACATACACACACACACACATGCGCGCACACTTACACGGCCTATGTAATTCACTTGATTGGATATTTTCAAACATCGAATTAGTGTTCATTTTAATGAGAAAATAACCTGTCTCATACAAAACAAACAAATAAAAATAAATAATATTAAGCACAACCTTGGGTTTAACTGCAATATGCAGACCTGCAGCAGACCCCCCACACACACACACACTCTCTCTCTTCTCAGATTCATGGTGCAAATTATATACTGCAGGAAAGCACAGGGCTGAAACACAGGGAAATAAGTCAGTCTTCGGTTCACGACCCAACCTGCGGTATAGGAAACTTCAAAGTATAGAGTTCAATCACTTTGTTCTGATGCACAGTGTAGGGGAAACCAAAAGGATACTGTGGACAGCAGTGTTGAAGATCGCTGCCAGGTAGCTTTCAGATGACATGATTGACTTTATAAATAAAGAAAACCATAGGTCCGTTTAGTTCAGCTGTCTCTCTGCCCTGTCAACTGGTCAACAAAACTCGGTCAATGGATTTAATTGTAGAAATATATGGCCGGGTGGCCGGATATTTGCCATATAGTAGTGCCCTATACAAGATACTTATTTATCCCCTTTAGTCATGCTGCAATTAAAAGGGAATCAGATACCTGTGACTCTAATTGATCTTTAACTGTATCCTAAACATATAGCTCCCAGCCTTCAACCCGAGCCATGACCCTGAACACTCCCTCCCAGCATCAAGAACACAACTTTCAGCACAACTATACACATCTGCAATGGCATATCATATCATACGGTTGTTGAGTAGATATATTCTCCACCTTGGTTCCTGAATCTCTAGAAAATGAGAACCTGGCATTATAAAAAAATAGAAAGAAGCAGGCTTCGTCATCAGTATAGCTGAGTAATTAATGATCACTTATCAAGTCCCACTTCCAGTTCTCTGTTTATATTTGCCTGGAAGCAAAAACAGTCATTCTGAAGCTGTAAGTCACGGGTGCTGGAGTTCAAAATAAGGTCATGATAAATAGAATCTGTTATATTGCATATTGCATTTAGTGGCAATTTTAAAGGGAATAACAGACAAGCAAGCGCAAATGAAAATCAAAGGATAACACACATGGTGGCGTAGACGGCAATGGTAAGTGAAACGGGCATGGAACCGCAAGCGGAAAGGGCAACGGTAACAGTAATGTAAGTGCACAGGCTGGTTTTCCCCAAAAGCTACATAGAGAAAGACAGTGAGTACAAAGAATGTATGCATAATAATGAGTATCGGAGCAGAAAATGAGGACTTGGAATACTAAATAGGTCATATCTCAGGAACCGTACGACGTAGAAAACAAATTTTAAAGTCATATGATTTATGACTGTCCTGGCTAGTTTTGTACTTAGGCCCTGTCAAGGGGCTAAGTATTTTTCCAATGAAAAGTCTGTATCTCGCACCGTTTCCGAGATACGGGCCCTGAAACGGGCGGCGAATGCCGTAATGTTATCCTATGGGAAAAAAAGAGAAGTTCAGAGTGCCATAACTTTGCCTCCCTGTAATATTTCTTCACCAAACCACTGAACAGCACATCTATGGGCTGTTGGCTGCCTTCTCTCCAAATTTCAGGAAAAAAGACCAAACCGTTATTTTGCAGCAGGGTGCCAAAGGATTCCTGTAATGCGTCGGGCTCTGTAATGTTTTCCTATGGGAAAAAATGTCAACTTTGGAGTGCCATAACTTTGCTGCCATGTAATATTTTTTCAATACAACACTGAAAGGCACATCTGTGAGATGTCAGCTGCGTTCCCTCTAAATTTCAGCCCAAATCTCCCAACCGTTCTTTTGCAGTGCAGTGCCAAAGAATTGCTGTCATTTTCCCACAGACTAGAAAACTACTGTCGCAATTTACGAAAGCTTTCGCAAAAATTTGGCGACACTTTTAGAGCACGAAAGTACTTTGCAAAGTACTTTTCTAGAAATTTGAAAATATATTTCTGGGGTGTTTTACCCCAAAATAAAGACATGGCTAGCATCCTCAGGGTCCGACTAGGTGAATACAAAAATAATTAGGTTGCTAGAGGGTCCCAAATTTAAATGCCAAGCATTTTTCTGACCACCAACTGAAAACAAAATGGTGGATTTGCGAAAATAACAGGCCCATTTGCGAAAGTAAAAATGCATTTGCGAAAGTGTTGAACTTTTTGTTAACTTTTCCCATTGACTTATAATGGGAAATTGTTTTTTGAATAACTTTTGAACTGTTTAATATTTTTTCACCAAATCTTTGAAAGGCACATCGGGGACTCCGGCCGCACGTTCCCTGAAGATTTCGGGCCAGTCACGCCAACCATGTGACCTATACGCGCGACCGTATAATTCCAGAAAAAGTGTAACCGCGCGCGCAGATCATGCTTAATAACTCCGCAGCCGTGTATCCGACCGGTACAAAACTTGGCAGATGCTAAGGCCTATGGTTCTTGATCGTGTATTCCAAATTTCAGCAAATCCGTCAAACGGTTGCAAAGTTATTAAGGTACAAACTTTTGGGGTTTAACATAGAAATGGCTCACTCCTAACTATGGTAGCACTACTGCATACTACATGGTATATATATATATATATATATACAGTAGAAGCCACTTAAAGGGAACACGGTTAAAGGGATGTCTGCTTAATTGGGACGATTCCCTGGGCACCGATTTTTTGCCAATGTTATTCAATGGGACCAGCTTCTGTTTAATTGGGATGGTCCTGTCACTTAATTGGGACGATTATCTAGTCACAGGTGTAGGAAAAGATGCTGAAAATGTAATTGTGCCCCGTTAAGTACTCATTAAGTGCCCTGCATTTATACTGTTTCACATTCCCACCTGCTTAGCATCTCTCTGGAGTGTGTTTAGCATCTCTCTGGAATGTGTTTGGTTTGCAGGGTGGCATCTATAAGCAACAACAAAACAGTTGACCTCTCTCTGAGTGAGAACATAAAATTTATGGAGGCTTTGCAGCTGCCCAACTCCTGTCTCTCAAAAGTTGCTAAGTGAAGCTAAGTGATTTTAATTAAAGTTCAGTGTGTTGCTTTCACCAATTAAATAAAGATTAAATCAAGAACCAAACCAAACATACTTTTACAAAAAAGAGCTGTAATCATAAAAAGTACTGGTACTGGTATCCAGTACTTTTTGATGTTTTGATAGGGGATACATGATGGGCAGGAGTGGGATACGGAAAATATTCTCACTCCTGCAGAGTGAGCTGTGTATTCTCATGATTGCCGAAGGCACGAGTGAAAATACAGTTCATGAGCAGGGTGAGAATGTACCTGCGATATATCTTAGGGATACATGATGGGCAGGAGTGGGATCGGAAAATATTCTCACTCCTGCAGAAACTCTGTATTCTCACAAGTGCCAAAGGGCATGAGTGAGAATGCACAGCTCACGATGCAGGAGTGAGAATATTTTCCATATCCCATGATCTGCACATCATGTGTGCAGTTTATACCACTGGGGTAAGAGCTTTAGGAAATTTTTTTTCTGTTTCTGTGTGTTTCCTGCTCATTCTTTGTGGAGTGTGCGTGTGTGTGTGTGCGTGTGTGTGTGTGTGTGTGTGTGTGTGTGTGTGTGTTTGTGTTCTGAATGGACTGGTATAACATATCTAGGAATCAAAATTACTAGTAACTTAGGGAAGATATGGGGCATTAACTTTAAACCCTTATTTGATAACATCAAAACAATTCTGGACAGATGGAAGCTTCCTAATCTCTCTTTCATGGGGAAAATTGCAGCCATTAAGATGTCCATTTCTCCTAAGATTCTTTACCTCATTGCCAATATTCCATTAGTGTTACCATTCTCCTTTTTTGCTAAAATTGATAAATTAATAGGTAACTTTATCTGTGATGGGAAACCACCGAGATTTAACCACAACAAACTTTGATTACATTGGAAAAAAGGGGGATTCGGACTCCCCTGGTTCAAAGGCTACCTCTGGGCTTTCCGAATGGCCCAGACAATTAAATGGTTTCAGAAACCCTCACCTCACTCACCACTGTGGGTTGCAATGGAATCCACATTATGCCCGGTGAGGAGTTCTCACTTCCTTCATTTTTAATCCCATTTCCTCTAAACTAAAATCTCACCCGACTATATCATCCTCTGTTCTTTATTGGAAACTAACCCACAAATTCTTGAAATCCAGTCCAACACCCTGGTTTTATGCCTCCTTATGGGGCAATCCACTGCTCACTCTAGAAGATCACCCGATTTTCTGTTGTACATGGAGGAACAAAGGCATTTTCTTTCTCAGAGATATCTTGGACCAGAATTCACTCGGTCTTAGATCATTTTCAGACTTTAAGGTCACATGGAAACTTCCTAAACAGGACTTCTGGAAGTGTTTCCAAATTCGGGCAGCTTATAACTCTCTCTCTCTCTAATTTAGTGTATAGGCATGCTCTTCTAAACCCACACATCTGGCACTGGACTAATTTTTCAGTAAAATTAAATAGCTGCATTTACAAATACATTATTGATAATCTACCTGATATGATGTCTATACAGGCCAAAAATAAATGGAGTACTCTTCTTAACTACAATATTTCAGACGCACAATGGAGTAATTGTTGATGTATTGCACATAATACCTTTAAAGATGCCTGTAGTTCTTTAATACAAACTAAAATCCTACATCTTTGGTATAGAACTCCTCTGTGCTTCAACGAATGGCCTATTAAATAATAATAATTGCTGGCACTGCAATGTGTCCAACGGGTATCTACTTCATAAATGGCGGTCCTGCACTCCCATTAATAAGCTCTGGCATAAAGTCTGTTTAATTGCCTCCAGAGTAACAGGACAAAAACTACCTTTTGACCCCAAGCTATTCCTTCTAGGCATCCTTATCCCCAATAGCTCTCTCCTCTCACATGCACATTTTAGATGGCTAAACATACTTTCTCTTCTGGTCAAACATCTGATTTTTATGAAATGGAAATCAACTCTGACACCTTCTCTTTCAGATGTTCTTCAAAGCCTCTCTCGGTATGCCTCCCTAGACCGATTATTTCATGTTACGCATAACCGATTAACTGTATATGACAGATATTGGCAGTATTACTTCAAGTACATAGAACCTAGTTCTTCTAGACCCTAATTCTTAGGGATATTTAGCCCTTCTTCTTATTTTGCTCTTATATTAGGTTTTCTCTAAACTTTTGTGCATAGATTTCTCCTCTTTTTTCTCTTCTTCCCTGTTTTCTCCCACTCTCCTTCCCTTCCCTTCTTCCTTGCCTTTTTCTTTCTTCTTTCTTTCCTTGCACACTTTCCTCTTATCTTCACCTCTCTATTATTGAACATTGTTCATATTATCACATTTATCACTTTTTGCAATTTACCAAATGCCTTGCCATAGTCTGCCCTAGCAAGTATTTCATACATGGTTGCTATTTCTGATCCTGTAATACCCTACTGATTGTAACCCTTCTGCTCTCCATTTACATCCTGTCTAGATTTGTTGTTTTATTATCAATACATGTATATAAGGCTTCTCCAATATGTTTACCCTAAATATTGTGTTTTGTTAAGTGCTATTTTATACCTTACATGGAGGATAGTCTTCTATAGTATTAGATGTGTGCTTTCTTATATACTCAAATTTTAATAAAAATATAACGTGAAAAAAAGAGTGGTACAGTTCCACACCTGTTGACATTTAACACACACAATGACTGAAAACCACATCCATGACACTAAGGCTAGGTAGCCTATCAGTTTCAAGCCACCACCACAAGCAAAACGCTGTCCACAGAATGTAAACTGCGCCAAGCTATAGCTCTGCCCAAAAAATATTTTCTGACAGGGAAACACTGTAATTTGTATCCACAGGACACGCCGTCAACACCCTCCAAATCTTAAGAGAAAAGACCAAGCTGTGTTGGAGATATAACATTTTAACATATGAGATTTTCATTCTTCAGACTGGCACAGTTCTGCACCTGTTGACATTTAATACACACAATGACTGAAAACTACATCCATGACACTAAGGCTAGGTATCCTACCAATTTCAAGCCACCACCACAAGCAAAACACTGTCCACAACACATAAAGTGCATCATGCAATATCTCCACAAAAAAACTTCTCCAACACGTAAACACCATAATTCACATCTACAGGACATGTCATAAACACCCTTCAAATTTCAAGTAAAAAGACCATACCATTTTCAAGATAATCAGTGTTAAAGATTGGTGAAATTTCCCTATCTATTCCATTAAAAAAAAGTCTGGCCATCTTGTCCTACCCTCGCAATCAAAGATGGTGATCAAAGAATCTCACGATCAATGAATTTACAGGCTCATGATCAAAGAATCTGCGGACTCATGAACAAAGAATTAAAAATCTTATAAATCAAAAAATTTATGGAATTGTGGTATACCACCACCATGGTTCAACAAAATGAAGCCCCCTGAGTAAAACCCACCCTAATTTGTCTTCCTAGGACAACCCTGGGCTGAGAAAATGTATTTTTTTATCTGGCTATCTCGTCCCTTGCTCGCGATGTAGGATAGCGATAGAAGAATCTCGCGATCAAAGAATTTGCAGGGTCATGATCAAAGAATAAAAACTGTTCAAATTTGAAAAATTAAAAGAATTGCGGTAAACTACCACCGTGGTTCATCAGAACAAAGCCCTCTGAGTAAAACTCACCCATATTTGTCTTCCTAGCACACCCCTAGACTGAGAAAATAGATTTTTTAATCTGGCCATCTCATCCCTCTCTCGCGATGCATGATCCCAATCGAAGAATCTCATGATCAAAGAATTTGCAGGCTCACGATGAAAGAAATTGCTCACTCACAAACAAAGAGTAAGGGATGAGATGGCCAGATTTTTAAATTGATTTTTGTAGGCCAGGGGTGCCCTAGAAAGTTATATGAGGGTGTGTTTTGCTCAGGGGGCTTCATTCTGCCCCATCTGAATAAAAAAACATACATTTTCAATATCCCTGGTAGTCTAGCAGCCCCCTCCCCCCAATATGTATTTAATTATAATTATTATTCATATCCCTGGTAGTCTAGTGGCCCCTCCATTATAATGAAAAAGATAAGCATTTGCTATTTCCTGGTAGTCAAGTGGCCCCCACCCCTATTCAGCCATGCCAACCCACCCAGCACCCCCCACCCTTCCCCAGCTGGTGACTGGCACAGCCCACCTCTCACCTCCATGGCCAGTTGCCAACTGTGTGTATTACGAATGCTAATTCAAACAAGTGCTCAGAAATAATTTCATGGGGTGGTCCTGGGCAGGCTGGCCCAGCTGGATGTGGGGTGAGGGGCCACTACACTACCAGGAAATAGCAAATGCTTATTTTTTTATTATGATGGGAGGCTGCTAGACAACCAGTGATATGAATAAGAATAATAATTAAATACAGATCGGGGGTCACTTGACTACCAGGGTTATAAACAACAAATATAAATAAATACGCTTGGGGGGATACAGACATTGTTATCTATAGAATCATGACTGGGGGGGAGGAGGCCACTAGACTACCAGGGATATTGAAAATGTATGTTTTTTTTTATTCAGATGGGGCAGAACGAAGCCCCTTGAGCAAAACCCACCCTCATATAACTTTCTAGGGCACCCCTGGGCTACAAAAAACAATTAAAAAATCTGTCCATCTCATCCCTCGCTTGCGATGCACAATCTCGATCAAAGAATCTCACAATCAAAGATTTTGCAGGCTCGCGATGAAAGATCATTAGTGAGCCAAGTACGAAGATTTTAAAAGCTCAAAACTCTATTTGTGGACCAATTTGGATAAAACTAAAGCCATTGCTCAATAGATTGGGGTCCCCTCAGTAAAACCCATCCAAGTTTTACTTCAGAAGTGACCCCTGAGCCGAGATATTTGTGTTTTTCCGATCAAAAAACTGAAAACAAGATGGCAGACCTCATGATCATAGAATTTTAAAAATCCTTGGGGACAAAGATTCTTGAACCATGAGGCTGCAAATTTATTGATCACCAGGTGGGACCAGATGGCCAGAACCCCCATTCTTTGTTCGCTTAAAATACATATAAATTTTCCCATTGACTTATAATGGGAACTTAAAAGTGGCATAACATTTGAACGCCTTAATATTTTTTTTTAACAAATGACAAGTTACATGTTTGGCCACCAAAGCTCTTTCAAACGAACCATTTTGCAGAGTGGCACGCCACACAACAGCTGTGCAGGGCCACATCCAAAATCCTAAAAGCTGCCTTCAAAAATGGATAATTTTGCATTTTTCAGCGCTTTCGTATGCAAATACCATAAGTCCAACCAAAATATAAAATGGCAAATAAAGAGATCTACCATTCTCCACTGAGTTTACCAAATTTTAGGAAAATCTGTTGAATGGGTCCAAAGTTGTTAATGTCCAAACTTTTGACTTTAGTATGTAACTGACTGCTGAACCCTAACTATATTGGTGTGACCGCACCACTATAATAACTATCTATATATTATAGTGGCATGGTAGTGCCACTATAGTTAGGGTTGAGGAGCCATTTCTATGTTAAACCCCAAAACTTTGCACCTTAATAGCTTTGCAACTGTTTCACAGATTTGCCAAAAATTCAGAATACACGATCAATAACCATAGGCCTTGGGATTTTTCAAGTTTCGTATTGGTCGGATATACGGCTGCGGAGTTATTAAGCGTGATCTGTGTGTGCGTTTACGCTTTTTCTGGAATTCTACGGTCATGCCTAAAGGTCATACGGTTTGCACGACCGTCCCAAAATCTTCAGGGAACGTGCGGCCAGGGTCCCCGATGTGCCTTTTGAAGATTTCGTGAAAAAATATTAAACGGTTCAAAAGTTATTCAAAAAACAGTTTCCCATTATAAGTCAATGGGAAAAGTTAACAAAAAGTTCGACAGTATCACAAATGCATTTTTACTTTCGCAAATGGGCCTGTTACTTTCGCAAATCGGCCATTTTGTTTTCAGTTGGTGATCAGAGAAATGGTTGGCATTTAAATTTGGGACCCTCTAGCAACCTAATTCTTTTTGTATTCACCTAGTCGGACCCTGAGGATGCTTGCCATGTCTTTATTTTGTGGTAAAACACCCCTGAAATATGTTTTTCAAATTTCTGGAAAAAGTACTTTCGCAAATTACTTTTGTGCTCACTAAAGTGTCGAACTTTTTTGCGAAAGCTTTTGCAAATTACGACAGTAGTTTTCCATCTGTGGGAAAGTGACAGCGATTCTTTGGCACTACGCTGCAAAAGAACCATTGGGAGTTTTGGGCTGAAATTTGGAGAAAACAGAGCCGACATCTCACAGATGTATCTTTCAGTGTTGTATTGAAAAAATATTACATGGCGGCAAAGTTACAGCACTCCAAAGTTGACAGTTTTTCCCATAGGATAACATTACAGTGCCCGACGCATTACAGAAATCCTTTGGCACCCTGCTGCAAAATAATGGTTTGGTCTTTTTTCCTGAAATTTGGAGGAAAGACAGCCAACAGCCCACAGATGTGCCTTTCAGTGGTTTGGTGAAAAAATATTACACAGCGGAAAAGTTACGGCACTCCAAAGTTGACGGTTTTTCCCATAGGATAACATTACGGCGCCCGACGCCTTACAGAAATCCTTTGGATACCTGCTGCAAAATAACGGTTTGGTCTTTTTTCCTGAAATTTGGAGGGAAGACAGCCAACAGCCCACAGATGTGCCTTTCAGTGGTTTGGTGAAAAAACATTACAGGGAGGAAAAGTTATGGTGCTCTGAACTTTTCTTTTTTTCCCATAGGATAACATTACGGTGTTCACCGCACCTTTCAGGGCCCTTATCTCGGAAACGGTGCGAGATATGGACTTTTCATCGGAAAAATTCTTAGCCCTTCCAAATTAGCCAGGACAGTTGTAAATAATACGACTTTTAAAATTTTTTTCTACGTTGTACGGTTCCTGAGATATAACGTATTTAGTATTCCAAGTTCTCATTTTCTGCGCCGATACTCATTATTATGCATACATTATTTGTACTCACTGTCTTTCTCTATGCAGGTTTTGGGGAAAACCAGCCTGTGCGCTTACATTGCTGTTACTGTTGCCCTTTCCGCTATGAGTTCCATACCCATTTCACTTACTGTTGACGTCTGCGCCACCATGTGCGTTATCCTTTGCGTTTTCATTTGCACTTGCATTTCTGTTATTTTTTGCCATTTCTGTCTACAGTACTGTTTATCTTTCTGTTTCATTTTACATCACCATGCCCATTGACATTTCTGTTTGCAGGCACCATGTTACTATGTGACAACACATCACGTGGCAGACCATTCCCGTCTACGCCACCATGGGCATTACCCTTTCTGTTCTCATTCACGCTTGTGTTACCATGTGCGCCACTGTTAGCATTTCTGTTTGCGTTGCTGTCCCTGTTAGTATGCCACAAGGCATCATGTGGTGGGAGCACGGGGCCCAGGGGCCCCCGCCCTCCCGCCGCTGCATTACATTCACTATTTCTTGTTATCATTCTCAAAAAGAAGGGAAATTAGAGGCAAAAAACTCTCACCCCATTCTCCTATACTTCTGCTGCTTTACAAATGTCATGGGGTGAGAGTTAGGGCTGATGATCCCAATGTGCACCCCAATGCTGGTTGGGGGGTGGTCGGGGGGTCCAAGGGGGGTTTTCAACCCTAACAGCGAATTTCCTCACTTTTGTCGCTGTGGAACAACCCTAACTAATGCATTAAACGGAGTTTTTTGCCTCTAATATATATATACATTATAGTGGCACGGTAGTTCCACTATAGTTAGGGTTGAGGAGCCATTTCTATGTTAAACCCCAAAACTTTGCACCTTAATAACTTTGCAACCGTTTGATGGATTTGCCTGAAATTTGGAACCTAATTATTTTTGTATTCGCCTAGTCGGACCCTGAGGATGCTAGCCATGTCTTTATTTTGGGGTAAAACACCCCAGAAATATGTTTTTCAGATTTCTGGAAAAAGTACTTTGGCAAAGTAATTTTGTGCTCACGAAAGTGTCGCAAATGTTTGCGAAAGCTTTCGCAAATTGCGACAGTAATTTTCTAGTCTGTGGGAAAATGACAGCAATTCTTTGGTACTGCACTGCAAAAGAACGGTTGGGAGTGGGGAGTCACGTGATGGCAGCCTAGGGAGTAGCAGCGTTTCTTGGGAGCTCCGTTCCTCGTCCATTAATTTAATCTAAATACTGTTCTCAGGGGTAAAGCTCTACCGGATGATTAATTAGATACTGTAACAATAGTCAGCAGGAAGCAGTAAACTGAATCTCGGATGGAGATCTACATGAAAAAAGCGCTGCCGAGACGATCTCCTCCACTCACGCCAGAGAAAGAGAAGGCATCAAAACGGCCCAGACAACAAACTCCAACCTTGTTAAAAATGGCAGCAGCGCTGACCGTGCTTTCAGAGGAAAAATTCTTTGAAATCATGCAGCCGCTTCAAGTGGCAATTGCTACCATGACAGAAGACATACAGGAGATTAAGAATTCTGTAGAATCCTTAACGAGGAGAGTCGGGGACTCGGAGGTTAGACTAACATAGCTGGAGAAAAGACAAGATAAGATGGATTTTTGGTCTGCTGTAATGGGGTGCAGGATGAAGAAACTGGAGGAAAAGATAGAGGACTTGGAGGGGCGCAGTAGACGGAATAATTTGGTCGTTATTGGAGTTCCTGAAAAAGAAGAAGGAAATGCCCCAGTTGCTTTTGTACAGAGGATCTGCACTAAGATAGCCGGCTCCCCCCCAAATGGAGGTGAATATGGAATCGAGAGGGCTCATCGAGCCCTATGCCCACCCCCGGCTCCAGGTCAATCTCCTAGGCCTCTGATTTTTAAATTGTTAAATTACATGGACAGACAACACATTCTATTAAAATTAAAAGAAGCCCGCAAAGTAATATGGGAGGGCAAGAAACTGCGGATCGTGCAAGACCTTCTGTATTCAGTGAGGTTGAGGAGGCAAGAGCTGCATCCCCTGGTGTCCAAATTAATCACCACATCTAAGCATTACAGAGTAAAATACCCTGCAATCCTGATGGTGAAAAACAAGGACAAATGGATCTCCTATGATTCCTCGTCGCAAGCGCTACTAGGTCTGAAGGAGCTTTTTCCGGATTTATTGAAGTGAAGAGACACAGTCCAGGATCGAGCGATGGACATTCGTGGTGGATTTGGGCAAAATCTCTGGTAGTTTTTTGAGTTTGCACCTCTGCTGTTGGTGAGATCACGGTGATGCTGCTTCTATTGCGACTTGAGGGGCTTGCGACCTGTGCCACACGGTGTAGGTATATTTAAGTAGATGGAATGGTTTGCTGCAAAGGTTATGATTCATTCATCAGACATTGCAATGGAATCAGTGGCACATATGGTGGGAATGAAAGGATCCACGCTAGTATAGCTCGAGGAGTAGCAGTTACCCTGCTTGTTTTCTGTTAAATGGAAGCAGTTTGTTAGATCGTCGACCAGCGCAAATTGGATACTCCACGTCATGCATGGACACAGATTTCAACATGGCTTTTATTCTGGAACTAAGATAACTGGTGAAATATTTAGTCTGATTTTCATTAAACTCAGGTTATACTAATTGAATGATTGTGGCGTTTATGCATGTTCTACGAGTTAGCCAGTGCTAGTTATAGGTTAATTAGTGGGCTATAGTTGTCTATGTAATGTAAGATTTAGTACAATAATGCAGTGAGTTTAGTATTGGATATCTTGTTTCTCTCAAAAACGGCACTAATTCTTGTAAAGTGCTGATGGATATAGCGTTTTAGTATGTAAGGGGAATAGCCTTAATAAACATAATTTCTTGGGTAGCAATGGTATATAGTTACCCACACTTTAACACTATATTATTTTGATGACCTAAAACTGGTTATGCAAATGTTTAGTCTATGAAACAAACAGTATAGATTTAAATAGTACTTGGTTGTCAAATACAATAAGTTAGTTGGATGGGGGGGAGCTCTGGGGATATTGCTGTTTGACTTAGGTCTGCTTTTATAAAATCATGTGGCATACAATGCTTGGAAGTGCAGTGTGTTGGAACTGGGGGTGTTATGTTAATAATAGTTATAGATTACGGGGTGGGATGTTTTTGGATGGGGAGGGGGACAGACTACACTAGGTTCATACTTCGTTGATGATAACATTTATTATTTCATATTTTGCATGCTTCTCAACTGTTTGGAGTACAGAATATGGAGGGCATTCTCCAAAAGCATGTTGGTTCACTATTCCCGGGTACCCATTAAGTCTTGCTTAAGGCATGAGTAACAACTATCGTTTTGTGAGTTGGAATATCAAAGGTGCTAAAGATAGGGTTAAAATACAGGTTATATTAAAGCACCTGCAGATGTTGTGAGCACAAATAGCTTTTTTGCAGGAAACACATCTTAGAAGGGAGGACGTGCTCTTTTTCAGAAAATTATGGGTTGGTCAGGTATTCGGAGCGAGAGCGTCTACAATTAAAGGAGGGGTAGTGATCTTATTGGCCAGGAAGGTACCATTTAAGCTGACTAAGGAAATATGGGACCCCGAGGGAAGGTATATAATTATACATGGATCTCTGGAATCCTGTCCGGTTATCCTTGGATCGATATATGGTCCAAATAGTGACTCTCCCTCATTTTTTGTAAACCTATTAAATACTATAACCACGAACCCTCGTAAACTTACGATATTGGGCGGGGATTGGAATTTGTTCCTAAGCGGATATAGATAGATCCGATCGAATACGATGGGGTTTATCTCCAGCTCAAAGAGCACTGAAAGAACTTATAGATACGGCTGCATTAGTGGACATATGGAGAGTGCTTAACCCCACCGAAATACAATATACTTTTTTTCCTGCGGTACACAAAACATACTCTAGAATTGATTATTTGCTTATAAGTTCACATGTAATTTCAGGGGTTACACATGTAGGAATTACAGCAAGGGTTATATCTGACCATGCACCGGTCGACATGGAGTTTTGTCTAGGAGTAGGGGTTAGGCGTTCTCCACAATGGCGGCTGAATAGCCAACTGTTAAAAGATCCAGCTTCTTTTGAACATATCATGGAGCATATTAGCTTATTCCTCACCAGTAACCTAGAGAAGGTTGAGAAATATGATTTAGTTTGGGCTGCTCTAAAATGCTCTGTGAGAGGCGAATTTATTAAAATGACGTCTAATAGGGCTAAGCGTCAAAGGGTTCAGTTAGAGGAGCTCCTAACTAATATTAAAAATATAGAAAATATTCTCTCCCGTACTTCTCCAGAAGAGATATGGACCAGATTATATCAGCTGCAGGCCCAATATGCAGGTCTACAAGCGCAGAGAGCTGAGTTATCTTTACACAGGGCCAAACTACGATACTTAGATGTAGGAGAAAAAGCAAGCAGGCATCTGGCGATGCGTATCCGTCAAGTAGAGACTTCACAATTTATTGCTGGAATTTACTCCAAGGAAGATTGCAAAGTCTTTACCGACTCACAAAAAATGGTGGAAATGTTTGGTTCTTTTTATCAAGGCCTGTATTCAGTAACTCCGTCTTCTTCTTCTGCGGATTCAGACTTAAATGCTTATCTTAGATCTATGACCCTGCCGAAAGTCACTACTGATGATGCTACTTTTTTGAGTGCCCCAATTACTTTAGGGGAAATACAGGAGGCCATCCAGCAGTTACCTTTAGACAAGTCCCCCGGTCCAGACATGTTACCCAGTAACTTTTACAAGGCCTATCAAAATACCATAGCACCTATACTAAAGGATCTCTTTGGCTACTGGTTTAACAGGGGGATGTCCGAGTCAAGTTTTTTGGAGGCTGTGATATCCTTAATCTTAAAACTGGGAAAGGATCCTCAGAATCTCAGTAGTTACCGACCCATTTCATTGTTAAATACCGATATAAAAATTTTGGCCAAAGTATTAGCAAATAGACTTACCAAAATTATAGATAAATTAATAGGGCATGAGCAGGTCGGATTTATGGCTGGAAGGTCATCCCAAGATCATATGAGAAAATTACTGCATCTCATTGTGGCGGCTAGAGATTCTGATATTCCTATGGTGCTGATCTCACTCGATGCCGAAAAGGCATTTGACAGAGTTTACTGGGATTTTCTTTTTGCCACTTTAACATCTTTTGGTTTTCCGGGAGACTTTGTCAAATGGGTCAAAGTACTGTATTCCTGTCCCACGACCAGAGTAAAATGCAATGGATTATTGTCTACTCCATTTAAATTGGCTCAGGGCACTAGACAGGGGTGTCCTCAACCCCCCTTACTTTTCAACATATACCTAGAACCCTTGCTTCTTAGATTAGAGGCTAATGTCAAAATTATGGGAATTCGAGTGGGAGATGTTAGATATGCATTTTCGGTTTACGCGGATGATGTTTTATTACATTTAGAGAACCAAAAAACCTCAATCTCCACTATTTTAGAAGAAATTGAGGAGTATTCTAAAATATCCTACTATAAACTTAGTCGGGAGAAAACGATGGTGATCCCCTTGAATCACAAAGTTAATAAGGTGGAATTGACCCCCCTAGGCCTTACATGGGAAACAAAGTCTATAGTTTACCTAGGAATAAAGATTTTAAGGGATTCCAATACCATTCGGAGAAACAACATAGATAACCTCATTAAAATAATATCTAAAGACCTTGAGAGATGGCGATTACTTCCTATTTCATTATGGGGTAGACTAAATATAATTAAAATGAATCTTTTACCTAGAATATTATACCCATTGAGAATACTGGGTGTGTACCTCCCTAAAATATGGTTTTCTAAGCTGCGAGGTATGCTAAGTTCCTTTCTGTGGAACAAAAAGAAGGTTCGTAGGTCTTACCTCAAATTAACAGCGTCAAAAGTGAGGGGAGGACTGGCAGCCCCCTCTTTCTTCTTGTATTACATTGCACAACATATAAGTAAGTTATATTATTGGCAAAAAGAGGTGGACCATACAACATACTCCCCTTTGTGGCTACCTATTGAAGAACATTTGGCATCCCGGGAAAGATGCTCGCTGTGTGCCTTGCTATATGCCTCTCCGTCACATATTCCCAAAACCCTTAGAAATAACCCTATGGGCTGGTCAATGAAAGCCTCTCATCAGGCCCAAGTATATTTGGCAGTTAAGTGGAGCCAATCCTCTGACCAACCAATTGTTAATAACCTGCATTTCAAAATTGGTGGTGTACCGATACCTGATGCCTTCTGGTCTCGGTTGAGACAATGTAAAGTCTCGGAGATATGGAGGGATGGAAAGATGGTCACTCTGGCTCAATTATGTGGCTCTGCTAGTGCTGTGTGTAAAGAATCCTTTAAATATTTACAAGTCAGCAAGGCCCTATCCATGTTTTATAGGCTCTCTCCATTAATAGACATAGGGGGAAAAGGATCCTATTGCGCTTCTCCAGGTTGCTTCTCAGCCGCATAAAGTTTCAAATCTGTACAAAACTTTGCAAGATTGGGACAATAGACTACCCTCAGGCATTTGCTTTTATTGGGTAAGGGAATTAGGCCTCCCCTGAGGATGTTAATGTGTGGAAGAAACTTTGGATATCATTGTATAAGTTTATTAAGCAAGATAGGCTCAGGTTAGTGCACTACAATATTATGCATAATATGTATTTGACACCAGCCAAACTCTGTAGATTTGGATCCTTGCAAGCACCAACATGTAACAGATGCAAGATTGATATAGGGTCCCTTTATCACATGTTATGGTTGTGTCCATATATTAAGACATTTTGGCAGGCTATCAACAACTCTTTAGACCCTATTCTTGGTTTGAGGGAGCTGTTTACTCCTGAAGTGTGCCTAATAAATTATTTCCCGATGGATACTCCAAACAGTAGGAAAGCTCATATGGCTTTGGTGGCAACAACTGCCAAGTTAACAATAATGAGGCATTGGATGGATGAGAATCCACCTCTAATAGTGGAATGGTTTAGGGAGTGTGTTTTGGCTCTGCAGTTGGAAAGACATATAGCACTCGTGCGAAACAGAGGCAAAACTTTTACCTCACTGTGGGGAAGTTTAGAGACTATCTTGACGATATGGAAATCGTAATGTAAATAGGACCGCAGTATATAATTGCAGTTATAATGATGGTAAGAATGCGTAGTCTGTGGGGTGGGGGGGGGGTGGGTGTGGGTTTTTCTTTTCCTTTCTGTTTCTCTTTTTCTTTTTAATGTAAAAGATGCGCCTGATGTCCTCAAATGTATGTACTTACTTGATATTGTCTACCTGGTGCTGGAAAATCAATAAAGAGTTTAAATAATAAAAAAAAAAGAACGGTTGGGAGTTTTGGGCTGAGATTTGGAGGGAACTTAGCCGACATCTCATAGATGTGCCTTTCAGTGTTGTATTGAAAAAATATTACATGGCAGCAAAGTTATGGCACTCCAAAGATGACGATTTTTCCCTTAGGATAACATTACGATGCCCGATGCATTACAGGAATCCTTTGGCACCCTGCTGCAAAATAACGGTTTGGTCTTTTTTCCTGAAATTTGGAGGGAAGACAGCCAACAGCCCACAGATGTGCCTTTCAGTGGTTTGGTGAAAAAATATAACAGGGAGGCAAAGTTATGGCACTCCGAACTTCTCTTTTTTTCGCATAGGATAACATTACGGCATTCACTGTGCCTTTCAGGGCCCGTATCTCGGAAACGGTGCGAGATACAGACTTTTCATTGGAAAACTTCTTAGCCCCCCTCTGGGGGCTAAGTACAAAACTAGCCAGGACAGTCATAAACCATAGGACTTTTAAACTTTTTTTCTACGTCTTACGGTTCCTCAGATATAACCTATTTAGTATTCCAAGTCCTCATTTTCTGCTCCGATATCCATTATTATGCATACATTCTTTGTACTCACTGTCTTTCTGTATTCAGCTTTTGGGGAAAACCAGCCTGTGCGCTTATATTACTGTTACCATTTCCCTTTCCGCTTGTGGTTCCATGCCTGTTTCACTTACCGTTGACGTCTACACCACCACGTGCGTCATCCTTTGCGTTTTCATTTGCGTTTGCGTTTCTGTTATTTTTTGCCATTTGTGTCTACTGTACTGTTTCTCTTTCTGTTTCACTTTGCGTCACCATGCCCATTGACATTTCCGTTTGCAGGCACCATGTTACTATGTGACAAGACATCACGTGGTACACCGTTCCCATCTACACCACCGTGTTCGTTACCCTTTCTGTTCATAATTTCGCTTGCGTTACCTTGTGCGACACTGTTAGTGCTTCTGTTTGCATTGCTGTTCCTGTTACTATGCCACAAGACATTGTGTGGTGGGAGTGCGGGGCCCTTTGGGCCCCACCCTCCCGCTGCTGCATTACGTGCCGGGAGCGCGGGGCCCTATGTGCGTTATCCTTTGCGTTTTCATTTGCGCTTGCGTTTCTGTTATTTTTTGCCATTTGTGTCTACAGTACTGTTTCTCTTTCTGTTTCACTTTGTGTCACCATGCCCATTGACATTTCCGTTTGCAGGCACCATGTTACAATGTGACAAGACATCACATGGCACACCGTTCCCATCTACGTCACCGTGTTCGTTACCCTTTCTGTTCTCATTCACACTTGTGTTACCTTGTGCGACACTGTTAGCGCTTCTGTTTGCTTTGCTCTTCCTGTTACTATGCCACAAGACATCATGTGGTGGGAGTGCAGGGCCCAAAGGGCCCCACGCTTGCGCTGCCGCATTACATTCACTATTTCTCATTATCATTCTCAAAAAGAAGGGAAATTAGAGGCAAAAAACTCAGTTTAATGCATTAGTTAGGGTTGTTCCACAGCGACAAAAGTGAGGAAATTCACTGTTAGGGTTGAAAACCCTAACTCTGAATTCATCCCCCCAGCACCACACACACACAGACACACACACACATGCAAGTATGGGGGAGGACCAAGTCAACACAACCAATGACAGACATCCAGCAGCAGGTGACAGAAATAACAAACAATTGTCTAAATGTACTACGAGACATCCCCACCCACCTGACCAGGTACTGCATTCTCAGTAGAGATCAACAGCAAAACTGAGGCCATGTACACCAAACATACACATCCCTGATTGCAGCTGCACACAGCGTACCACACTTAGTAGTTGCATGGCCTTACCTACCGATGCCCCACACCAGACCACACCACATGTGGTGGGCCACCTGAGCAATAGATTTCAGCAAAACCAAGGAGTTGTACAGGTATAATATCTCTGATTATAACAAGGGTTTGAGAAATGCAGCTTTCTAATTGACCGTAAACATTGTAACAGCCTTATGTTTAGTTTTTATTAACATACATGTAGAGCCTAACCATATGATGAACATGGTTTAATGTTGTTTAAAAAACAGTTTTATTATGATAGCAATAAGCCACTCCCAGGTATTATGTTAATGGTCAGTTAATCACTGTCTAGCGACATGTGGCATTCAGCTATGCCTCATTCAACATTAAACCCCTACAGGTGATTATCAGACCATTTAACATAACTGTTGGTCAGGCCTTATTGCTTAATTGTCTTTATGAGTAGATACTCTCCCTCTGCTAGGCACTGCAGCAGCTTTGCAACACAGTGTCCCACCCAGTTACACCATACACTGTCTAGTTACTGGAGAATGGCTGTGAATATGAACTCATGAAGATGAACAGTGTAACTTGATCATTACAGTCATCTAAACCATAATGTGATTATAACTGACAAAGTCAGTGATAGAGAATAACCCCTGCTGTCCTAGTACACTTACCCCATTGTGAGTTAAATCAATACTAAAAGACATTCTGTTTATATCTACACCATACCTACTTGATTCCTGTTGTACCACAATTAACATAGTTATCACTTTGATAGCATCAGTGACAAAGTGTGGCAAACCCAAACACTAGGCATACAGCCTAAGTATGAAACAACTGTTAAAAAAATTACACTGTGTCCATAAGTGGCATAGATCACTCATTGCAACAATAGTAAATGTATTACTATTTGAATAAGTTAGTCATCACAGATGCATTGAGATTGTCTTTATCAGGTACAACATACTCAGTAAGTGCCTACAGGAAAATCTATCCTATATACATCTCCGATACAGGTACGTCATTGTTGGCTCAGTAGTGCTATGATATTTAGAAGTTGCTTGGCCTGATCCATGCAATTACACTGTTTCTTACAAAGAATACTTACTGCATCTTAAGTATTGAAACACACTGAAGGTCTATGTATGTACATCAGCAGTACACCTTCATCAGTAAGAATGCATCTGATACTGGCAGTACAAATTTCACAGCATTGAACAGGCAATGCTTTTCCATACGTTTACATCAGCCTCTCTATCTTGAGTAAACCATTGCAGTAAATGTACTACTATGTAAATCACCTACTAAATGTAACACTACTTTTATCTTGAGCATGCTAGTGTCTTGTAGTTAATTTATGTACTTCTCTTAATTAATGTATACTCACTAGTGTTAAAACCTTTCTACAACTATCATCATGCACCTTCAGCATTTATATTGACTAACGGCACAGTACCAGTTGTGGTGTGGTGTGGGGCATCGGTAGGTGAGGCCATGCAACTACTAAGTGTGGTACGTTGTGTGCAGCTGCAATCAGGGATGTGTACGTTTTGTGTACATGGCCTCAGTTTTGCTGTTGATCTACACTGAGCATGCAGTACCTGGTCAGGTGTGTGTGGGGATGTCTCATAGTACATTTAGACAATTGTTTGTTATTTCTGTCACCTGCTGCTGGATGTCTGTCATTGGTTGTGTTGACTTGGTCCTCCCCCATACTTGAATGTGTGTGTGTGTATGCTGTGTGTGTGTGGTGCTGGGGGGTGAATTCGGAGTTAGGGTTTTCAACCCTAACAGTGAATTTCCTCACTTTTGTCGCTGTGGAACAACACTAACTAATGCCTTAAATGGAGTTTTTTGCCTCTAATATATATATGTGTGTGTGTGTATATATATAAATATATACTGTATATATGTAATAGATAACCCACTCTAAGGTGTGTGGTCACACTCTGATATATGCACCCAAGGTGTGTATGTATCAGAGCATGACCACACAGCCTAGAGTGGGTCATCTAGCTTATAAAATGGCAACATTATTTTGGAGAAGGGTAAAAGTGCAGGTATGTGATTGTGCTCTGATATACGCATGGTCATGTGTTTTATACAATCAGAACATTGCATTTAAACTGTAGTTTCTTATACATTTTATAAATATATATAGGATAGTGTACGGGAGCATATACACAACCATGCTATTCTGTTACCAAGTGGTTTCCATGGCTAAGCGAACCTCAAGAGTGAAGCTCAAGAGGTCCCATGATGACAGGGACTGCTTGAGCTTCATTCTCGAGGTCCCTGCCATCATGGAAACCATGAGGTAACTGAATAGTGTGATTGTGTATGTGGGCTCCCATACACTTTTCTTTACAGTGTATGATGCCCAAAATCAAGAGCCTGCTTTCTTTTTAACCTCCTTTTTGTCATCTTTGGTCGGTGGGAACTGGATCTTGTCTACCATCATAGCGCCATCCAGGATGCACACACAATAAGTCAACCGCCCCCTGTCCTATGAACAGCACTAGTTGGGGTGGTTGCATTGTGACAGCCTCACTAAAGCAGAACAAAAAGTCATTCTGCTTTAGTGAGGACATCACTACTGCAGCACAAAACTTTTTGTGGTCTATGGATTTCCATACACAATCACATTCCACCATACACTACATATATATATATATATATATATATATATATATATATATATATATATATATATTTATGGCAAAAAACTCAGTTTAATGCATCAATTAGGGTTGTTTCACAGCTACAAAATCAGAATTCCATGTGTAAATAAGCTGAGGTGGTGCAGTATAGCAGAATGGGGTGAGAGTTAGGACTGACTACCTCAATGTACACCCTGATGCCTGTTGGTGGGGATGGGGTGGGCATTGGGTGCAAGGGATGGCAACCCTACCACTGAATTTCCTTGCTTTTGTCACTGTGGAACAACCCTAACTGATGCATTAAACAGAGTTTTTTTGCCAGGGATTTCCCTTCTTTTTGAGAATGTGCACTATAAATAGTGAATGGAATGTGGTGGTGGTAGCACAGGGCCCTTTGGGCCCTGCACTCCCACTATGTGATTTTTTTGTCACTTTGCTGTGCAAAAACTGTATGACTGACTGAAATGAAAATTAGTAAATGAAGACATGTACCATGGCACACCGTGTGTCCAGAATTGTGTGTACATCCATTCACTGATCACACAGTGTCACGAGCAAACAACGTAACATGCAAAAGTCAGCAACTGTAAGTGCCAGCGACCCAAAAATTGTCACAGTCAAAGATGTATTATAAATCTTTGTACATTCCAAACACCAGGAAAATTGGACACAGTTCAGAAGTTATTGAAGTGTAATGAACCAAGTTTTCATTTGTCGGAGTGGCATAATTCCGCACCTGCTCATGTTTTACACACTAAACCACTGCAAGGCACCTCTGTACCACTGGGGCTACCTACGCTATACATTTCAAGCCAGTAGCACCATGCAGAATGCTATGTGCAAAATGTTAAATGCGTCATGCAGTATCTCTGCAGCAAATTATTTTTCCAACATGTAAACAGCATTATTCACATCGCCAGAACATCCACTCAACACCTTCCACATTTCATGTGACAAGGCCAAAGCATTCCAGAGATATGCAATTTTTATGTTTCTGCACCTTTAAGAAGTCTTCCACCACAAAATTATGGAAATCGTGGTCGAAAATGTACTAAAATGGCAGACCTGGCTGCTGAAAAATCTGTAACTGTGAGGGGGGCCAACTTCAAATGGCAGTAACTGTGGAATGGAACAACATGTTTTCACCAAACAAAAACTGGCATGTTCCTTGAATGCAGGTCTTTCTACATAGCATGCTTCAGATCAATCAACCACACACTGGCTATGCTATGCATTGTGGAAGACAGTGCAGAAAAATAGCAAATATATAATGTTTACACTGCACTGCGCAAATGCTAAAACACAGACAGTAATATTAACACAAACTGTGATGGCAACAGTGAGGCAAAAGAAAATATTAATGGTAACACAAATGCAAGTGCAAATGGTAATGCACACAGTGACACAAATGGAAATGATAATGCAAATGGTAAGAGAAACTCAAACGTAAATGAAAACATAAATGTAACACAAATGGTTACGCAAATGCTAATGGCAACAGAAATGTAAATGGTAACGAAAACAGTAACAAAAATGCAAATGGTAACAGTAATGCAAGCAGAAACGCAAATGGTAATGGCAGCAGCGACACAGAAGGAAGCAGTTAAGCACTCAACAACAAAAACGCTACTGATAACACAAACACTAAGTCCAATGGAAACGCAAATGGTAACAAACACGCAAACAGTAACGGTAACTCAATTGGAAATGCAAATGGTTATAGCAACACCAACGATGATGCCAAAGGAAACAGTAATGCAAATGGAAACGCAAATGCAAGTGCGTACACAAACACAAATGGTAACACACATGGTGACGCAAAAGTAAATGCAAACAAAAATGGTAATGGAAATGCAAACAGTAACAGTAACACAAACACAAGCACAAATGCAAACACAAAGGGTAACGCACACGGTGACGTAAACAGAAACGCTAATGCAAACGGTAACGGAAATGCAAGCGGAAACGCTAATGGTAACAGTAACGCAAATACATGCCTTTTTTTTCCCAAAAAGGTGCATTCAAAAGCACAGTGAATACAAAGAATAATAATGGCCCTCGGAGCAGAAAATGAGCACTTGGAATACTAAATTTCTTATAACTCAGGAACCCTACGATGTAGAAAAAAAATGTAAAATCTCATATTATTTATGACTTTCCAGGCTAGTTTTGTACTTAGCCTCCTAGCGGGGGACTAAACATTCTTCCAACAAAAAGTCCGTATCTCAAAGCATTTCCGAGATATGGACTCCAAAAGGCACGTCGGATGCCGTAATGTTATCCTATGGAAACATTGTCCACTTCAGAGTGCCATAACTTTGCTAATATTTTGTTACCAAACCACCAAAATGCATATCTGAGGGATCTTGGCTTTCTTCCCTCCAAATTGCAGCCCAAAAGACCAAACCATTCTTTTGCAGTAGGGTGGCAAAGATTCCCTATTGTTTTAGTCACAGTGTTGCAAAGTACTTTCACAAATCACAACACTTTCACAAATGAAATCACAAAAGTGTTGCATATGCGAAAGTACTTTGTTACACTATTTTTTACAAAAATTTTAAAAACATATTTCTGGGGTGTTTAACCTCCACCCCCCTCCCCCAAAAGCCATGGCTAGCATGCTCAGTGCTCAACTAGGTGAACACAGCAAGATGATCCCAAATTTAAATGCCAAGCATTTCTAGGACCACCAACTGAAAACAAGATGGCCGATTTGTGACACTAATAGAAGTCTTGGCCCCTAAAGGACAGGCCCCTTTGTTATAGTCCTGAAAGCCCAAAAGGAAGGGCAGAGAAGGAGTGTAAAGGGGGAGGGTAACAGATAAGGAAGGGGCAGGGTTTTTAGGAATGGTCATAAGAGGAGGGCCATTTGAGGAAAAGGAGGCACAGCTTCAGAGGAGATGACTTCACCAAAAGGGGTTGGGGTCTTCAAAAGGAAACAGATGATAGGTGAAAGGAGGAGAGAGAGAGAGAGAGGAGAAGAGAGCATGCAGAGGGTTAAAAAGGGGGACATAGGGAGCTGCACAGAGGAGCTCCCCCTCACTTTTGCTAGACAAAATTTGAATTTGTTTGGCACATCAGTCGGTTGGAGTTCCTGAGGTTACAGAGTTGTTTGGGTAAGGTCCGTAGGATCAATTTAAGTGCCTTTTTGTTCAAAAAAAAAAAGGGCGGTATGTTTTATCAGAAAATTGTATTATTTATTTAGAGTTGATTTAATCAAGTTCCTAGTAGCATGTTTAGGGGAAAGGATTACATGCCAGCATAGGGATTATCAGGGCAGGTAAGGAGAACCTTGGTTAAGCAATTTGGTATAACAAGAATACAGGTTTGGGTGTTAGCTGAGGGTGGAGAAGTTTTAATCTTATTTCAGCATACAATCGAGCGTGTATTCAGCACTGGGGGGAAAAAGCAGAGTTAAATTTTAATGTGGTTTTGCATGCAATCCAGTATTGTTTCAGAGCTGGAGGAAAAAGCAGAGTTGCAGTGAGACAGGAGCTGGAGCGTGATGGCACGGCAATCATCAGAGGACCAGTGGTTGCTTCTGGGACAAGTTTTTAAAGTAGCTGAACAGCTGCCCAAAAATGCAGACACAAGAGATGGAGCGCAGTAGTTGTGCATCCTTTAGAGAGCGTAACCCAAAAAAAAATGTGGGCAATTTAAGCAAGAGCTAGAGCACAATAGTGCAGCAGTCCACAGAGAGGCTACCTCGAGAAAGCCGGGAACCCCAAGAGGTGTCGGGACAGATGATTAGCTATTTTTAGAGGAGGAAGCAATGAGTATGGGAGGGGAGTAACAGGAGTTTGGGGCAGGCACAGAATGGGGTGCCAAAAACATTGAAGGAGTGCAAAAGCAATGTTTTCTTGCATTTTTGCTTAAATCCAAGAGTTGTTGTCCAGTTTGTGTTAAAGGAAGGCTGGGGAAGATGGAACAGTAGGACAGGGCCAGCTGCCCGAAAGAAGTACAAAACGCGACCGCATGGTGGCCACCAGCGGGTGGTGGGACAACAGCAGCATGTTTTTATTGGGAGAAGGTAGCACATATATGAGGCAGCAACCAGTGGGTATAAAAAAAAATAAAAAATGCAGAATTAAATGCATGGGGCCAGTTATTATTTCGGTTTGAATTATTAATAATAGTGCACCAACCCCCTTTTATTTGGTGTGGCTTTTCTTTGTTTGCCCATGGGGCTAACTTAAAAGTCAAAATGTCTGTGTTTGAGCAGCAGAAGCTCATGGAACAACAGCAGCTCATTTGATGGGGAACGGGTAGAAAATGCACCAGGGATTAAAAAAATATAAGGGACAATTGAATGCATGGTACCTGTGTATTATTTCTTTTGTTTTCTAAGTACTATTAATAGAACACCAGCCTTTTTACTCGGTGTGGTTTCTTGGTTTGGCCAGGGGGCTAGTTTAAAAAGTCCAATTGTCTTTGTTGTTGGAGCTGCAGAAGCTCGGTTATTGCTCAGGCAGAGGGAAGACAGAAAAAAGCTGCCAGTGTCCTGAATATGGGAGAAATGGTCACATTATGCCAGTTTTTTAAGGGTCATGGGGGACCAATCAATTGGAGAAAACCAAGCGACCACACGTTGGGCTGCCAGGTTGGTTTGGAGCTTCAGACACTTGTGTTGTTGGAAGGGGAAAGCAGGACAATCTGGGAGTGATGCAAACAAGCACTGGGCCCTGGACAATGTAAAAGGGCCTGGGTAGGAGCAGCCACATGATGGGGGGTGGGGTGAGGAAAGTCACAATTGAATACGAGGGTTGCCTGGAGTGAAAACGAAGCACCACAGAGTAGGAGGCCCCAAAAGGTGTCTGAGGGGGGACCACAGAGTTGGGGAGGTTGTGTTGTTACCAGCTGTCTTAGCAAGCCATCAGCCAGTGTTTTGGGCACAAGGGAGTGACAGCAGGTACGGTACAGAGGAGGTGGCAAGACACGGAAAAAGGAGAACAAAGTTGAGAAAGGTTTTGCGAAGGCAGACCAGTGGCCCAAATGGGAGAACAAGTGTGCCCGCATGTGGCTGCTGGTTGTTTGTGGAACAAGCTTCGGCTAATTTTGTGGGACAGAAAAGATGCAAAAACAGAAAAATGGATGGAAAACATGTTTGAAAGGACTGTGTGAGTGGTCGCGGGGTGGCTGCCATTTTGATTCCGGCCACTTTGGGGGGGCCAACATTTTGTTCAGACCACATGGCAGTCGCCATGTTTGCATTGAAAGAGGGGGTTAATCACCCATGGCACACTCTGAAAAATGGTTTGATGACAAAGTAGGACTGCACTTAATTAATGACCCTACAATGACAGCCTCTCTCGACGATGCATCTGGATGAGAAGCAGTAGTGCAAAATACAGCAGTGTAATAGTAGGTACAGTTTCTACAACAGGGTAACACAGTATTGGATAAAAATTGAATCCACAAGGAAGAATTATAAGGGTGGAGGTGAGTGGCAATCTTAGGTTGGATATTGACCAACAAGCCACAATTTATGACTACTTCCAGAGCTGAAATATTCTATTTCCAGCCATTGCAAGAAGAAAATGAATAAATACCCACATAAAACTGCAGGGGAATACAACAATTTTTAGTAAAACTAGTTCATTGATGAAACTACCAGATTATATTTTGTTGTAGAAGTTTGAAAAAGGAGTGGTCACCAATATAAAAAAAAAAAAAAGAGAAGGTTGAGTTTTTTCAGTGAAATGCTTAATGCACAAACAGAGACGATAAGGAACCAGGCCCTTTTGAAAGTAAGGGGGGAGATGGGTTAACTTGGATACATCCAACACTCAGATTTGTTCAAGTTGAGACAATTGTCTCAGAAACAGTAGTGAAATGACTGGTTGTTGGAAAATGACTTAAAAACAAAAATAAGGGGTAAGAAGAGAAAAGACGCAAAATGTAGAAAAAAAACAGATTTGTAAGGGGGTAACAGTGGCAGATACACAAGGAAAAATGTTCACATATAGGATGCAGTGTAAAACTCATGTATCACATAACAGGAGACAAAGTAAATAATAGGTACACCAAGCAAGTGTGGTGAGAAGTATTTGTAATGGAGCAGACCAGAAGTTGGGGGTAAAACGCAGGTGATGTTGCAAGGATGAGGGAAAAAGAACTTGGCTCAGTTGAGACAATGAACTGGAATTAAAGGTGGGGCATAGATGATGTGTACCCTAGGCGTTTATAAAAAAAAAAGAAAGAAAAGTTGGTGGCAGATAAAATAACCAGGGACAGAGCTACAGGAATGCCAATAATTAGGGACCTTTATGGGTGCTCATGGCCAGTGGATAGTAATTGGTTTGGGGATCAGGCTAATGAGCTTTTGTTACAGGCTGACCTTGGAAAATTGAGGGTGCTTATATCAACATTGTGCGGGCTTGAGTACTCCAGCATCCATGGAGTCAGCTCGCATGCAGTGTAATGGCTATCAACAATAAGTAAAAAACAGATATAAACAATTATAATAACTATAGATAACCAGCTAGGGGGTGCCTAGTAGGACCCTGGTTGGGATTTGGGGGGTCCACCTCTGGCATAGTGGAAACAGACAGTGTTTTGGTAACCAGAATTTGTGGTACAAATGAAGACAAAAGGCTATCAACTGGGGATGCCTTCTGGCCACAATTTTGGTAGAGGGTTCACAAAAAAACAAAGAGAAACACAGATAAGGAATGAATGGGAATGACAGACATACCGATAGGTGCACAGTCAGATAAGGAGGCTACTTCAAATAAAACAAGGGATAACAATGGTTACCAAGTAACACGGGACCTGGAGGTGAGGCAGTGCATGTGGGGGCTGCAACAAGGCAGGGACTCTGGGGGACAGTGATATGGAAGGGGCAGCTTGGCTTGCACATGCTGGCTTTCTTGTACTGTAGAATTCTACAAAAATGGCATAAGTCGAGGGCTGCCACTGGTACCAGGGCCATTGCAGTGCCAGCCAGCAATGCAGTGTGCTGCAGCTAGGTCCTCTGCCAGTACGCCAACAGGACAGATGGCAGAAAGCATGGGAGGCTGGCCTCACTGGGTCAGAAATGTTTTTGGTGCATTGAAGGGTAGTTCAATTTAGTAGGGACCAGTTACCCGGCTCTGGGACAGTATCCAGAATTGATCCCAGGTATTGAAGCTGGCATTCATGGGGATAACTATTGAAGGGGCTGTCTGTGAGTTGCTGGCAGTTGGGATCACTGGGAGGACCCCACTGCAGAGTAAGCATGTTATAGCCACCAGGAGGAGTAGGTTTCATAGATGGGCCATTAGCGCAATCAACAGTTTTGAAGAAGGGCTCAGTTAGTAGTATCAGGGCCAACTGCTGCTATGGGGGGAGGGGGGCACCACATCTCCACCTGAGCTAATTTGTTAGGTGCCCAAATAGTTGGTGGTATGAACCTTAAAGGGCTCCTTTGTCCTGGTTTTCCTTATTTCCTGAGGGAAGCCTTTACTGCCAAGGGGGCAGCATTTTACATTATCAAGGGGAAAAGAAAGAAGACAGAAACCATGCCAAAAAAAGGAAAAAGGGAGGAATGGCATGTGGAGAGAAAAGAAGAAGAAAATAAGGTACAGAGGAAAAAAGGGTATGTGACGGGCCCAGGTAAGGGCACCCACGACAACACCTTATGGTGAGGGGTGTACAAAATGGAGAGTCAGTGCTACTGTAGCTAAGGCTGGTGCCCAGGGTGGCAGGGCAGGCGCAACCATGCAAAATTTAGCACTGGGTTACAAGGAAGGGTTTTACTGGGGGGAGAGATGGAAGGAAAAAGTCACAAGTTACAATGTGGAGGGTGGAAGGAGATGTGGGGGGCTGTTCATACAGGTCCCATGTCCTTTGATGGGAAGGGAACAATTTGGGGGGACTCATAAAGGGGGGCATCAGAAACTGCAACAGGTGTTAGGCCCTTGCAAGGGGCTGACAGTCATCAGGCCAGGTGGTACAGTTACACATAGCCTGGCCAGGAGTCAAGCAAGACCAGGGAGGTGGCAGTACATGGAGCCTGAAACAGCATCAAGAGCAGTAACAGATCTTTAGGTGCCAGAAGCTTGGGTGGATACGATGGAAAAAGTAGGATGGACCAGGCCATCATTGGGTTTCACCTGGATACATCATAATGGAGATCAATAAGTAAGTGGTCTTTCTCTAACCACAGAAAAGGTTACCAAGCAGGGGGGCAGCACAAAAAAAAATGGAGGGAGATGGTGGCTCACTATTAATAGTTTATATGTTATAGTGAACCGGCCACAGGGGAAGAGGTATGGATGGTGAGTCGGAGTGGTTGCTACACATAACAGGCCAAGAGACAGGATGAACAGATGCCCGGTGAAATGGCAGGGTTTTTGTCCATGGGTAGGTACAGATACAGCAGAAGGGATTACAGGGGGTGGGTCAGGGCCAATGTAGGCCATTAAAGGATGAGGCCTATGGGACCAATACAAAACCAGAGTTTCAATGTTGTCCATCCAAGGAGCTATTAACGGGAGGCACGTCTTGGGTTTTTTCTTGGGGTACGTAAGCAGGACCTGGGTATGATGGAGAGTTGGTGCCATGGCCTCACAGGGCCATATGACGAGATGGTGGCAAAAAGATTCTGGATAGATACATAGAAACACAGAGCTATCAAAGGGGTCTGACGGTGGGTAATCAGAAGAAAGGAGGAAGATAAAACATGAATAAATAAATGAATTTGGGGAGAGCTATGGCAGCATGATGGAAGACGTGGACACTTAGGTCGTTTGTGTAGAGATTGATAAGGCACATGTTGCAGAAATGGGTGAACCCATTTTCATCTCAAAGGATGGGAAAGGAAAGAAATGCATGCTGGAGGACTGAATTGGAAGGAAAAGTTTTGGGGTGGGGGAAGCCTGACTTCCATCGCATGGCTGGAGATGGGCTAGTGGCAAAAAGAGAAAGAAAATACTTTCTGGAGGGAAGGGGGGGAAATTCTGGGAGTCACACCAAGGTGGAGTGTAAAAGAAATGGGTGTGGACATCCAGGAACAGAAAATGGGAGGGGGCAGGAATTGGACCTGGCCCGGACAAGAGGAAAGGGTATGGACACCCAGGAATGGAAAATGGAGGCCAGGAACTGGACATGACCCAAAACATGAAGAGATAACCTCCTCAGGCTGACATCTGGGGGTGAAAGAAGAAACTGAACAGAAAGAAAACACCCCTGCAGATTTACATCCAGGGGTGAGGAAAATTGGGATATAAAATGTCTTATAAAATGTGATATAAGTTATGATGTTACAATAAAGAGAATATGGAAATAAATAAATGTTTTTACAAGTAATGTATAAAGGAACTCAGTATTGCTGGATGGAAATTTGATAGACAAAGTTAAGAAATGGTATGCTTACTGAGCAGCCAAAACAATACTCTGTGTGTGTGTGTGTGTGTGTCCTTCTTTGGGTGAAAGGCTCTAGAACAAGGGTCATTTGTGAAAGTAAAAAGTGCATTTGCAACACTTTCACATTTTGTTAACTTTTCTCTTTGACTATAATGGAAAACTTGTTTGTTGAATAACTTTTGAACTGTTTAATATTTTTTCACGAAATCTTTGAAAGACACATAGGGGTCTCCAGCTGCATGTTCCTTGAAGATTGCAGACTGGTCACACAAACTGTGCAACCTATAGGCACATGGAAAGAATGCACAAAAATGCATAATTTGAGTGTTTTTCTGCACTCTGTTGCTCCTCAACTATACATCTGACCGTAACAAAACTTGGCACATCCAGAGATCTGTGGTACCAGACCACGCCTGCAAATTTTTAGGTAACTCTATCATACAATGGTAAAGTTATTAAGCTGCCAATTTTCAGATTTAACCTTAAATGGGGTACTCAACCCTAACTATAGTGGTACTACCATGCCACTATAATATCTCTCTCCCTCTCTCTCTAAATAAATATATATATATATATATATATATATATATATATATATATATATAGATATATATATATAGATATGTATGTAGATAGGGGATACATGATGGGCATGAATGTGGTATGGCAAATATTGTCACTCCTGCAGAGTGAGCTCTGGATAGTTCACTAGTGCCGAAGGCACGAGTGAGATATCCACAGCTCACGATGCAGGAGTGACAGTATTTGCCATAGCACACAATCTGACCATCATGTATTCAATATATACAATAGGGCCAAGAGTTTTAGAAGTTTTGTTATGCTGTCTTGTGTTCTGTTCCTGTTTATGTGTTTGCTCATTCTGTGTGTGAGCTTTTCTGAATGGGCTGGCAATGTTATAAACTCTGGGAGACACATGAGTGTGTTTTGCAATGCTAATTGAGTTAGTTTTAGGTAGGAGTGAGAAACAATTTTGTGAGGCTGTATTGTTTAGAAGTCTGGCTGCAGTGAAGCTGAGAGCATCACAGTAATTGTAATGAGCTGAGAGGCAGAACAGCTGATACTGTTTTCAGTTGTAATTAAGTTAGCTGCAGGCAGAGTGCAGAGTACTCTGCGAAATTGTGCTCTTTAGGATTCTGGCTGCAGTCAAGTTCAAAGTATCACAGTAATTGTAATGGGTGAGAATCAGACTTTGAGGAACAAGTGCGAGTGTGTTTCAGTGGTAGTTGAGTTAGCTGCAGGCAGTAGATTAGACTGTTCTGTGAAGCTGTGCTGTTTAGAATTCTGGCTGCAGTCACAGTAATGAGCTGGAAGCTGGTGGGGGAAGGGGATAGGTGTGTTTTGTAATGCTCACTGAGTTAGCTGTAAGCAGCAGTAAGACCTCTGAAGTAGTTTTGCATTTGTGTCTATGGTAACAGCACAGGTGTTTCGTGCATGCTGAGGGGAAAGCTGCCTAGAGTGATGACCTTTGTGACCTGTGTGTGTAAATGGCTGATATCATCACAGTACAGCAGAGGATAAAAATATCACACTGCAGTGGATGATACACTGTTTCATCTCACTCATTTACCACTCACCCTTATTGTGTGTGTATGTGTGTGTGTGTGTGTGTGTGTGTGTATATATATATATATATATATATACATATATATATATATATAATACTGGTGCAATCTCACTAGTATAGTTAGGGTGAAACTGCACTTCTATGTTAAGGTTCAAAGTTTGAGCATTTATAACTTCAGAGCTATTCAAGGGATGTGTATGAAATTTAGCATGCATAATCTCTAGGGGATTGATCTCTTAATCTGCTACATTTGATGGGACTCTGTCCAGTGGTTTCTGAGATATAAAGTGTTGTAAAAACAGAAAAATCTTGATTTTTTTTTACATTTATTTATCATCCTGTATCTCAGAAATGGCTTCATGTTGTGGGCTGGCATTGTCAGGGTGGAAAGCCCTTGGATCACAGATGTGCCTTTTGAAGGTTTGGTGAAAAAATATTAATCCGTTCAAAAGCTATGCAACTTTGTTTAGCATGAAAGTAAGATTTGCTCAAATCTTTCATAAGTTTAATCGTGTGAAAATTTCCCTTTCACAATTTTTTTTTAAATGCAGAGTCCTGCATCAAAATCTGCTGCCCCACGTCCCCAAACTAGCTTCATTGCTGATGGGGGTGCCCAATCCCCCTGTTGGCATCATGTATGTCCCTACTCCAAACTCCCCAGACTAGTTTTTTTTTTTACATTTTTGTTACACCGGGATGCCCATTCCAGGTGTTGGATGTCTCCCCCAACTCACTTCCATTGCTGACGGTGATGCCCAATCCCCTTGTCAGCATCATGTATGCACCCCAAACTCATGTGGCACAATAGGAACCCTCCTCAGTGTGCCCAAATTTATTTTTTTTAAGTGAGAAACCTGTAAATGAAGAGAACTGTTCCACAAAGTCTATTTTTTAATTTAAAACACTGTAACAAAGAAAATGGTCCCTCATCATCTCCCCACTCCCCCTACACCATCCCCACAATCCCTCTGTACACCCACCTCCCCACACACCCCTTCACCCATACTTACCCTCCAGCAGTCAGAATCGGTGATCTTCTCTGGACCAGGACATATCTGAACTCTTAAAAGTCCAACCACAAATTGAAGAAATCGAGGTAAGCCATATAATAGAACTCAACGGGATGATTCAATTTAGGTTGATATCTTGGCTAGTTTTAGGAATCTGGGCCCCAATTTCTCAACATGGGGTTGTTGGGACACCTCCTCGTGAACACTGTCACTGTCATTTTGTTTCTCGGTCCCGAAAGGTGATTTTGCAGTTGCTGCACAGAATCACCTTTCAGAACCAGTTTATAAAATGGCAGTGCCACTGTTCATGAGGTCGGGACCCAAAAAGCCCGTGTTGCCATTTTGGTGAAAAAATCCCCCAAAATGACTGCATTACTAGTGTGCATTGTGCAGTTTCTGTGCACGCTCATAGTTTTCCTTATTTTAAATATTTTCACTCCAGATTTTCAACATTGCCATTTTTTAACACCTTCTTGGGAACAGTGCAGCTGCCATTTTTCATATCCTGCCCAAAATGCATTTTTGCACTTGTGGTGCTGAATGGCAAGGTCGCTGCAAGAAATCAACTTTTGGAATGGATTAACAAAATTACAGTGCCACTATTCATGAGAGGAGGACCCCTAAAGCCCATTTTGAAAATCTGATGGAAAAAAAAAATTACTGCGTTGGGGGCATGCGTTGCACACTTTCTATGCAAGCTCGTAACTTTACCAATTTTTAATATTTTCACTCCACATTTAAAACATTGCCATTTTTTCATACCACCTTATGAACAGAACAGCTGTCATTTTGCACATCCTTTCCAGAATGTGATTTTGCACCTGTGGCACAGAATGGCACAGTAGCTGTGTGAGAGCAACTTTTGGGATGGATTAATAAAATCACAGTTGCACTGTTCATGAGGGGAGGTCGTGTAATGCCAATGTTGAAATAATTCCAGAAAAAGAGCACTTTACAATCATGCATTGCACAATTTCTACACACACTTGTAACTTTGCCAGTGTTTCCAATTTTTCACACTGTTGTACTATCTGGATGGATGGATGGGACCACAGGGTCCAAAGGACCCTGGTTCCCACCGTGACATATGGATACTGTTGTACTATCTTGATGGAGGGATGGTAGCACAGGATCCAAAGGACCCTGGCGCTCTTACTGTGACATATAGACAGTGTTGTAATATCTCAATGATGGGCACACCTTTTCTATCCCACCATGACATATTGATACTCCCTGCACTCCCACAATAAATTGAGGATACAATTAAACTATTTAAAAAAGAAGGGACATTCGTTGCAAAAAACTTTGTTAATGCATCAGTTATGCTTGGATGGATTAACAAAATCACAATTGCACTGTTCATGAGGGGTGGTCCTGTAATGCCAATGTTGAAATAATTCCTGAAAAAGAGCACTTTATGTGCGATGCAGAAGCATTCAATGGCATATCACCTTTAAGGTTGGCTCCCTAACCATTAAAGCTCTAGATGAACAGGGACCCAGTTACCTGCAAGGTCTTTTGACTCCCTACTGCCCCCTCAGTCCTCTCCAATCTGCCAGTTAGGGATTGCTAGAGAGTCCCAGGATTTATTTAAAAAACATCTGGTGCCCATGCTTTTTCTTTTGCAGCACCTACCCTGTGGAATTCTCTACCTTGTTGGTTAAGAGAATGCCTGACTGTCCATAGATTTAAAAATAAATTGAAAACATACCTTTTTAACTTAACCTCCCCAGATGAATTTTAATTCATTTATATATTTATCGTTTTATTATAAATTTTATGTTTGTATATTGTATTTTAAATGTGAAGCGCCTTGGTTGTGGAAAGGCGCTATTCAAATAAAAATTTACTTTACTTTAATTTGTTTCAAATTTGTGTGTTGTGTACTTATAAATTTGCATGCAGTAATAGTTACATGTGCAACCACTACTGTCTCCCTTTTGGCACAAATCAATTCATTTTGACAAGTGTAACTACACATTTAATAGTTGTTGCAAAGTGTAACAGAAGCAACTACCACTGTATCTCTTCTTGTATTATGTAATTTGTTTTTTACAAGGGCAATGACACATGTAATAGCTATTGCAAATTGTAACAGCAAATATATTGTGTAACTACTATGTTACTACTTTTGGCATTATTACATTTCTTCTTACAAGTGTAACTACATACGAATGCAGGTCTTGTGCAGTGTTTCAACATCATGTGTCTACCTGACATTTATTTATTTTGTTTATTCATTTATTGAATTTTGATGACCAGGTAGGCCCCACTGAGCCCTGAATGTCCCTTTTTCAGAGGTGACCCGGGAGACAGAAACAGTACAATACAGTTAGGTAGTACAGAGTGCAGAGAAAGTAGACATGAAACTCAAGGTTACAATAAAGGCAATATTTCAATATATTGAACATAAGTGCAAAAATTGAGGGAGTTAAGGCATGCTTTTGGAGTCACTTTGGGTGAGAAAAAGGAGAGGGATTGGTGTAGGATGTGGGACTAGGGGTGACTATCAAATACCCCTGACAATGGCACGAGCTTGCCCCAAGCAGGTGGGACTTGAGCATTGTGTGAATGTTTAACAGCGATGGGGCTTCCTGTACTAAAGATGGGAGAGTGTTCCACAGCTGAGGAGCAGTGTGAGCAAAGGATTTTCCTCCCATGTTAGACTTGACTCTGGGGATTGTTAGTAGGGACCGACCGGTGGTCCAGAGTATATGAGGGTTAGACTTAGGAATGATTATTCTTGTAAGGCTAATTGGGGCAGCCGGGTGCAGCAGTTTATAAGCAAGGCAGACCAGGGGGTACTGAAGACAAGCCTCAAAGGGAGGCCATTGAAGCTGGGCCAGCGAGACACAGGGGTGGCTTCTTGGGTGATTCAGTGTCGCAAACCTAGCCACCTTGTTGTACAGGACCTGAAGCCTGTTGACCTCAGGCTTTGACATACCCTGAGTTACAGGGGCAGCATATGTTAATGTAGGAAGGAGGACACAGGAGGGAATTGCTCACCTTGCCTCTGGGATAAGTTGTTTTTTTAGCTGGTACAAGGTTCCACATTTGCTGTGGATAGACCTAGTTACCTGGTCTACATGGGACTTAAAGGTGAGACCTAGATCGATAGTTAGTCCAAGGTATTTTATGTTGTCTACAATGTCTATACTCTTTCCAACAAGGGAAGTTAGTTGTAAGGAATTGGTCCTGTCCTGGCTGAGGGATCTAGGGCCAAGCAGCAAGGTTTTTGCTTTTGCTGCATTGAGGACCATTCTGTTAGGTGTAAGCCAGGCATCAAGTGTATTTAGGTCTCCTTGAAGAAAAGAAGGTTCAGGTCCTGGAGGGTAGACATGGACCAGAAGATGACTGTATTATCAGCGTATTGAACAACTGCGCTATCCCCGCAGTGATGGTTGAGGTCATTTGTGAAGAGAGAGAACAGAAGGGGGACAAGAATTGAGCCCTAAGGCACCTCCTCCTTGATGGGAAGAGGGTCAGATAGTTCTCCCTTCCAAATGACCATCTGGGTGTTGCCTGATAGGTAGCTCTTGAACAAGTTTAGGGCCTGGGCATCAAGACCTATGCCATGAAGCTTAGTTAGAAGAAGGTTGTGGTCCACAATGTCAAATGCCTTGGACAGATCTATAAAGATTGCATCCGTTGACATGCCTACATCCAATGCCCTGAATATCACCACTGTGAGATTGATGAGTGCCATACCTGTCCTTTGGTTTGCATGAAAGCCATGCTGTGAGGAGGCTAGGAGATGGTGGAGCTCAAGGTAGTCTCTCAGTTGTCCATACACTAGCCTTTCTTGCAGTTTAGCAAGGGTACATAGCAGAGAGATGGGCCTATAATTGCCAATTTGTTCACATGAGCCTCCCTTGTGAATGGGGACCACATTGGCCACCTTCCACTGGTGCAGAATGTAACCTTCAACTAGAGACCTGTTGATGATCCAGGTCAGAGGTTTAGCAAGGGACTGGGCACCTTCCTTGAGTAACCTTGGGCTAATTCCATCAGGGCCTCCAGAGCCTTTGTTTTTGAAGGCTTTAAGTAGCTTAAGGACCTCACTCACCTTGACTAATCTTAGGTGAAATTGGGGACTTTTCAGACTGGGGGGGGTACATTAGAGATCTGTAAAGGCATTTAAAGGGTAATCACACAGAAAAACGTAAGTGTAATCAGAATAGTAATTATACTATGATTGCACTGTAACGTCAGTCTGTTACACTTAAATACTCTGACTGGCAGCTCTGTGGGTGGTAGTAAAGCAGTGTATAACCACAGTTATCCATATATAAAATATGATGACCAGTAAGCAAATACAGATGAGAAACATACAATAACATTGTATTTTTGTTTTTATTTCATATCTATCTATCTATCTATCTATCTATCTATCTATCTATCTATCTATCTATCTATCTATCTATCTATCTATCTATCTGTCTGTCTGTCTGTCTGTCTGTCTATCTACCTATCTATCTATCTATCTACTCATGGAGGTGGGAGCTCCAGCATGACAACATATTGTGTTATTTCCACCTCAGTGTGATGTCTGAAACAGACATCAGCAGAGTTAAAATAAATGACATCTATACATACTCTGCTGATGTCAGCTTCAGTAGAACCTGCACTGTAAATGACAAACCTTCACACAGCAGTTTCTCCCACATTGAAGTCAATTTATTCTTGTGCCCTTCCTCAGACTCTGAGGAAAAGAGGTACAGGGAGCATCTCGATTCTGTTAGCTATCCTGCTGAATTAAAAGAAACTGACAAAACCATTTTCAACATGTTCGCGGCATAGCAAAGTAGCATTATTTGTTCAGAAAATTAACAACATAACCAGTTCCTTGCCCTGTCTTAGTTCCTGTATTGATGTGTTCTGTTCAGAAAAATATTTTTTGTCATAGAAATATTGCTCAGTACTTACAATTTAGTTACAAATCCAAAAAAGAAACCTATGACTGAAACATAAAGAGTTTGTAAACCAGTAGCACTGAAAGCAACAGGTCCAGTCATGATGATAATGAGCAAAAAGTACACCAAGCATTCAAAGACACACTAAAAGAAAATAAAACAAACACCTAAATAAATAAGCACATGTATGAAAATATGGAGAAAAAAATGATAGACACATTGCCCTGTCACACAGGACACCCTAAAGTCCCCCCAACACAGCAGCCAATCTGAAAATACACTACAGTACACAAAAAAATCATACAAGAGACAGATAAAAATACTCCAATCATAATCCTCAATCACAGCCCATTCACAAACAGTCATACAGAGGAAAACCACACACAGAAACACCAGCAATATTTGCAAAGCTCCCACCCCATTGTATAAATCGCACTCATGATGTGCAGAATGTGTGCTATGGGAAATATTTTCAGTCCTGCAGAGTGAGCTCTGGATACTCTCACTCATTTTTTGCCACTTATAAGTATCCAGATCTCACTCTGCAGGAGTGAAAATATTTCCCATATCACACTCCTGTCCATCATTTATCCCCTATCTTTCTTTCTGTCTGTCTCTCTGTCTGTCTATCTATCTATCTATCTATCTATCTATCTATCTATCTATCTATCTATCTATCTATCTATCTATCTATCTATCTATCTTTCTCTCTCTTTCTCTCTTTCTCTATTGATCTATTTATTTGTTAGTGGCACTATAGTTAGGGTTGAGTAGGCAGTTTAATGTTAAACCCCAAATTTTGCACTTTAATATCTTTGCAGCCATTCAACGGATTTGAAAAAAATTGGTATGCACTGCCCTGTGGGGTAGATTGGATGTGAAGATCTTATGCACACACACCATTTGGGGTTTAGGCCTGCAATTTTCAGGGTAGAAAGAGCATGCCCCAGACAACAAGCCACCATTGGGTTGGTGACAAAACATCAATCCATTTGAAAGTTATTTAATTTTGAAACTTCAAATTCTGAGCAAGCTCAGTTCAGTCTTTTAGATAGCTGTGCAATTGTGAACAAGAATTTGATCGCATGAACTGGGATTTTGACAGCTCATGAACAGGGATCCCTGTTCATGAACTGTCATCTTGTTTTCAGTGTTATTCAAAAACAAAACATTGTAACTTGTCACTGAGATGACTTTTGTAAAGATTGAAGTATGGGTTTTGCTCAGAGTGACACCTTCTACAAACCCATGGCTTTGGTTCATTTAGTTTAGTCAAAAAATTGCCATTTTTAAATTTGAAAATTCTTGTTTGTGACTCTCTTCGGATCTCCATTTGTGAGGTTTCAAATTCCCTGTTTGCAAGCCAATTCCCGTTCATGAGCTGTCAAATGTCCCTGTTCATGAGATGACGATCCGATGGTCCTATCTCACAAACAGGGATTGGCTCATTAACAGGGCTTCTGACACCTCAAGAATGGGGATTCAGCTCACAAATAAGGATTTTGACAGCTCATGAACAAGGATTATAAAAAAAAATTCCTTGTTCGTGGGGTGTCAAAATCTTTGTTTGTAAGAGACCTTATTCGTGAGCTGTCAAAATCCTTGTTTGTGAGATGGCGACCAAATGGTCAGATTTCACGAACAAGGATTTCTCACAAATGGGGATTTTGACACCACATGATTGAGGATTTGGCTTGCAAATGGGGATTTTAACAGCTCACGAATAATCCTTGTTTATGTGCTGTGAAAATCCCCATTTGTGAGCTGTCAAAATCCCCGTTCATAAGTCAATTCCCATTCATGAGCTGTCAGAATCCCCATTTGTGAGATGATGATCAGATGGCCCTCATCTCATGAACAGGGATCGGATCACAAAATGGAATTTTGACACATCATGAACAGGGATTTGACTCACGAATGGGGATTTTGACAGCTCACAAACAAGGAATTTAAAAACTTTGCAAGTTTACTGCTGTGTAATGAGATGTTGTGGGACTGCAGGGTCCAAAGGACCCTGCACTCCCATCTCCTTCCTACAATATTCTTGTGTTGCAGGAAGTGTGCCCTACTGAGGTGCATGATAGTATACTGTATCCTGCATTCCCATACCCCCCACAATACCCTTGTGTTGCAGGAACTGTGGCCTACTGTGTTGGGTGGTGATGTGCTATGGACCCTGTGTTATCACCCCCTGACAATATTTTTGTATTTTAGAAAGTGTGGCCTACTATGCTGCATGGTGATGTGCTGTGGGAATGCAGGGTCTGAAGGACCCTGCATTCCTACACATATTCCCACACAATACTCTTGTGTTGTAGGAAGTGTGGCCAACTGTGCTGCATGGTGATATGCTGTGGAAATGCAGACTCCAAAGGATCCTCCATTGCCAATCCTACCCCCCCCACACAATACTGTTGTGTTGCAGGAAGTGTGGTCTACTGTGCTGTGTGGTGATATGGTGTCAGATGTTGTGGTCCTTCCCCCACCCCAACCCCACCACAATAGTTTTGTGTTGCCAGAAGAGTAGCCTACTGTGCTGTGTGGTGATGTGCTGTTAGGGTTGAAGTGACAAAAGTAGGGAAATGAGCATTAGTGTTGAGACCCTAATTCCCCTCCCAGCCTATCAGCCCACCCCATGCCAGCCTCCATGGACTAACAGGATATGGGGTGTCCCTACCAATTGTTGGGGCTAACTCTCATGCCATTCTTCTATATTCTACTATGTCATTTGTTTTGCACATGGCATGTTGATGGATGAAATACAGGTTAGGACATATTACTGTCTCTTTCACTGAGATGGAACTAACAGTGCTGTCATACTATAGCAACAAGTCAAAACATTGTATTGTAATGCAACTGCCATTATCAGCCCTTGTGATTTATAGATCCATGTCTTCTGTTGTGTTCATTCCCATTTCAGTCACAGGAATGTCTTCTGGTGTCATAAAGTCACATGAGTGGAAAGCGTTGATTGGAGTAGGCATCAAGTTGTGTTCATTATCTGCTTGAATATCACTATTTCATTTGTGACCAATTTAAATATTTGGCTGTTTGTGTTTTTTACTAAAGAACCCTCAATGAAAATTTGGGAAATCATTGCAGGATGCAATAAACCACTTTAGGAATATATGTTACACACATCTGATGTATGGATATGGGAGTGGATGCACTCACTTTGTGGCCTTGTGCCTCACTATGCCCCCCTCCCCCAGATCTGTGTTACAAGTGTTTAATGTACACCATGTTCTGTTTTATTGCTTACTTATCAAATGGAGAAATGATTTCGAGCAATCTGTTTGGTTGTTACCTGTGCATTAGTAATGTCTAATGTATGAGGAAAACTTGATATTCTATTTAGAATTCACACTACCATTTTATAAGTGCCATAAGGTACTTCGGTCATATGTGTAATAGTGTTATAATGCATGGGTAGGGTGCTGGATGCATTTGGAATGTGGCCTTGTGTCTTACTATGCCTCCTACTCAAGTGTTACAACTGTGGAACACATATGTTGTCTTATGCTGCTGCTCTTTCAGCCAGCTGCAAGACTAATTATAACCAGTGATAGATAAACATGTATTCAGCAATGTTAGATATTATTTATGAAGTGGAGAAAGGATTTCTAGCAATCTGACTGGTTGTTAGCTGTGCATTGGGAGTGCTTAATACACAGCTAAAACTAAAAACTTGATCTAGAATTCACAGACCTATTTTGTAAGCACAATGAGCTACTACGTATGTGTGTTAAACAGTTCTGACACATGGATAGGGGAACTGAGTGCACTTGGTCTGCAGACTCATGCCCCAGTACATCCTGTAGTCGTGCTTTAGAACTGTGTACTATATATCCCATTATTTCTTATTGTTTACTTATACAATGGATTAAAGATTTCAAGCAATCTGATTGGCTGTTAGCTGCTTGTTGGAAGTGTTTAATGTTTGGCTAAAACTAGAAACATCATCTAGAATACAGTGACTGTTAGTGCAGCCACATTGAAGGTGCCATCAGTCTCACTTTCCACAGTTTTTACTCTCCCTTTTGTCATATGCCACCCTTTCTTGAAGCCCTCCACTGTCATTGAAATACCTGTCTGAAACTTTTATCAATATTTACTATTTCTATAAAAATAATGACTCAGACAACCTTTTTTATGATGAAAAATAGTGTTTTTAGTGGGGAAAAAAGAGAAAACATATACAATACATATAAATTATTTTAAAAGGAAATTGCTGCTGTAAGGTATTGGGCTTGATAGCCCAATACATTATGCTAATGTGAACTGATTTATGCTAACAGTAAAATTTTTAACTCAGTCCATGTAGTATTAGAAGAGATTTTACCTGGCTCTGTAGCCACTACCAGCAGATCCCTTCCAACTTCCTTGTATGCCTGCTCCACCTCCTCAGTGTTCTGAGGTTTTGTGACATACTAGCAGGGAGAGTGTGGGGGGTATGTGACCTATGCAAGTCTGTGGGGAATTTTTAATATGCTTTTTTTTAAAAAACTCTAAGCAATCTGAGAGGGAAATGAAAGCCATTGCTCTACTAAACCAATAGGTACCCTATCAGTAGAGCCATAGCTTTCATTTCACTCTCTGATTGCTCACAGTTTTAACAAACTCTGGTCAGAGCCAATATGGCTGTGGAGAGCTTTTAGGAGTGGTAAGAACCTGAAAAAGAATATGCAGTGCTTTTGCTGCAGCCATAAGTAATACTGCAGTGATTATAGTGTCCCATTCTCTCTGGGGTCCCCCAAGGCTCCATCCTGGGCTCCCTTCTCTTCTCGCTCTATCTGAACACCCTGCCCAGTGCATGCCCTGGCAAAATTCTACTGTATGCAGACGACGCTGTCCTTTTTGCCACCCACCGCAATCCCATCTCCCTACAGGACTCCCTACAGCAGTCTTCCAACAGTGCCGAGGCTTGGTTTAAGGAGCGCAGACTTGTCATCAATCTTAATAAAACCAAAGCTATGCTCTTTTCCCACCCCCAAAACAAAGCTAGCAACCACCCACTCTTTATCCTTCCAAGTACCAATCAGCCACTGGAACAAGTCTGCTCCTACAAATACCTTGGGGTTACCTTCGACTCAGCCCTCACATTTCACAACCACATCGACGCCCTAACATCCACCACTAACACATGGCTTGGCATCCTATTCCACCATAGAACCTGCCTTCCCCCAAATGCTCTCCGGCTAGCTGTTACATCATCCGTTCTGTCCCTTGTAGACTATGGTCTACCAGTATATGGTGCTGCCGACACCACTGCACTCAACAAAATTCACCTAACCCTGAATAAAGCCTGCAGATTGATTACTGGTGCCCCCAGGCTCACACACACTGTCGGCTGTATGTCGAGGCTAACCTGCTTACCCTGGATGAATGGCTCCAATATCAAACCTGTCTCCTCACAAAAAACCCCTACTGGCTCTCCCCGGTAACGGCTTCCATCCACCAGAGCCCTCCCACTATTGCAACACGGGTCTTCCTACAAGACCACTCTAAAGGTCCCCAGATCAAGAACCAGCCATTCCAGAGGTCCTTCTGCTATAGAGCCCCAACCTGGTTTAACTCTCTCCCTGCCCCCATCACCAATGCCACCACCATCTCCAAGTTCAAAACCACCCTTCGGAACCACATCTTCAGCACTCACAACTGCTCCTGTCTCTGAACATAGCCTCCACCTCTGCTTCTCTTGACAATGCCCCCCGGGCAGCTCTCCACCTAACCATCCCCTCCACCACTTCCCTGTACACCGTGCCTATGTTTAACCTGGCCAGTGCCAGCTGTCTCAATGTTTACCAACCAGATTGCTCACTTGATACCAACTTGTGTAACACCTGTTATCAATTACATGTACCCTGTACCCAATTGTATTTGTCTGACCACAGTGTGACATGGCACCTCTGTTGAACGCCTATTGTTTTGCAAAACTTTGCTATGTAACCAAAAACACAATGTATGTCTTTATGTGATGAAGTACCTTTGGAAACGAGCCTCTGGCTCAAAGGTTGTAAACTGATTCTTAGAAATAAATAAATAAGTAAAAATATAATACTGTGCATGCATGATATGGCAGTACAGCATAGAGGTTAAAGTAACAAGCTGTGAATGAGCTTGGTACATCCAGTAGACCAGACCTTGGTTTGATTCTCACAACTTCCACTTGCATACTGTGTGACTCTGAGCAAGTCACTTAACAGCCCAATGATCCCAGGTCATCCCTGAAAACAGGTACTTGTGCCTAGTGGGCCTTACTCAGTTATGAAAGACTAAAATAAATAAATAAATATTCCCACATGTGCAGTTTTCCCTGTAGACTAACAGGGAAGGGATCATAGATCTCCTGGTAGAAGGTCACCTGGGGGCCAGTGACCATCACATGGTATGGTTCAGTTTGGCCACTACATCTAAATCATCCCATTCCAAGGCAAAAATATGGGATTTAAGAGGAACTGACTTTGATAAGATGGATAACAGAATTAAGCTAGACCTGGCAAAAAGAAACACAGGTGAGGGGGTACAGGCAAAGTGGGCAAGCATTACAGATGCAATACTTGAAGCAACATCCCATTGTGTTAGACAGAAAAGGAAGTGCAAAAGAAGAAGGAAACCAGTTTGGTTCTCAAATACAGTAGCTTAACAGGTCAGAGCCAAAAGGCTGTCCTTCAGGAAATATAAGGGAACACAGAGGGATGAAGATAGGGAGGCATACCAAACTGCCCTAAGGGAAGCAGGGAAGGCAGTAAGGCAGGCAAAGTCCCAAACTGAGGAAACACTAGCACAAACAGTAAAAGAAGGTGACAAGACTTTCTATAGATACATTAGTGAAAGGAGAAAGTCCAGAGGGGGTATTGCTAAGCTCACTGGAGAAAAGGGGGCATGTGAGGAGGAGGACCCTGTATAAGCATCTGCCCTAAATAGATACTTTTGCTCAGTATTTACTGAAGAGAAGGTAGGGCAGGGCCCACAGCTCAGCACCATGGACATAGAAAGAAAGGGTCCTACAAGAGCTTGCTAAGCTCAGGGTGGACAAGACAATGGGACCTGGTGGCATACATCCCAGGGTACTAAAGGAGCAAAGGGTGGAACAAGCAGAGCCATTAGAAGAACTGTTTAGTGAGTATCTACACACAGGAGAGGTCACAGATGACTGGAGAAGGGCTCATGTGATCCCGCTTCACAAGAGTGGTAGCAGGGAGGAGGCAGGGAACTACAGACCAGTCAGTTTTACCTCAGTAGTGGGCACGATTATGGAGGCATTCCTTAAGAAAAGGATAGTGCAACACCTGGAATCCATAGGGGCATAGGATCCAAAACAGCATGGGTTTACAAAAGGAAGGTCCTGTCAAACTAATCTCATAGATTTCTTTTACTGGATAACCAGAGTGGTGGACCAAGGGGGAGCAGTTGATGTTGCCTACCTTGACTTCAGCAAAGCTTTCAACACTGTTCCACATAGAAGATTGATAAACAAGCTGGGTAGGCTCGGGGTGGTTCAGAAGTTGGTCAACTGGGTGGCAAACTGGTTGACGGGCAGAATACAGAGAGTGGTGGTAAACAGTATACAGTCAGAAGAGATGCAAGTCACAAGTGGGGTACCTCAGGAATCAGTCCTGAGGCCAGTCCTCTTCAATATCTTCATTAGTGACATTGCAGATGGACTAGAGGGTAAGGCTTGTCTGTTTGCAGATGACACCATGATCTGCAACAGAGTAGATGATCCAGGTGGGGTGGGCAGAATGAGAAGAGATCTGAATAAACTAGCAAAATGGTCAGAAGAGTGGCAACTGGGATTTAATGCAAAGAAGTGCAAGATCATGCACATAGGGGAAGAGAAATCCTGAAGCCACCTATAGGCTGGGAGGGGAGTTGCTGGCAGTCACAAAGGAAGAAAGAGACTTGGGCATTATCATCACTGATTACCTGAAATCATCCAAGCAGACCTCTAAAGCAGTAGGAAAGGCTAGGGGGAAGTTAGGGTGTATTAGTAGGTGTATCACAAGTTGTAAGAGGGAGGTAATAATCACTCATTACAAGACACTGGTTAGGCACCATCTGGAGTACTGCATGCAGTACTGGGAGGCTACACCTTCACAAGGACATTAACCAGATTGAGGTAGTCCAGAGAAGAGCAACCAAAATGGTGCAGGGACTGCATCAGAAGACATATTAGGAAAGATTATTGGAGCTCAATATGTATATCCTTGAGCAAAGGAGTGAGAGAGGTAATATGATTGAGACATTCAAACACCTTAAGGGCATTAACAAGGTGAAATTGTCTAACATGTTTAAATATAAGAAAAATAGCAGGACAAGAGGACACAGCATGAGATTAGAGGGAGGCCGATTAAGGGGGAATGAGAGGAAATTCTTTTTCACAGAAAGGGTGGTGGATGCATGTAATGGCCTACCTCAGGAAGTGGTGGCTATGAATACAGTGAAGGGCTTCAAACAGGCATGGGATAGGCATAAGGGAGCAACACAGATGAGTATGAATAGATAGGCCACTGACAGAGCAAAGGCTGATAGCACATTCATAAGGTAGAAAAAGAATTGGGCAGACTGGATGGGCCGTCCAGTCCTTATCTGCTGTCAACTTCTATGTTTCTATGTAGTCAGCCCTGCTCATCATGGTGGTGCTGACATAACTATGTATGCTCGATAGTCATGCATGCACAGTTTAAGTCAATATCACCATGTTGCACATGATGGCTGTCACTGCTGCAGTTCTGGAACTGAAATGTATTCTGCTGGGATGTGGGTATGTTTATGCAGCCCATGGATGGGAAGGGCTGCATAAACAGAATCACTGGAAAGTATGTCAGAGCATTGTGGCAGCACATCAGACAGCGGTCCAGTTATGTGCTTCCACAGTGCTCTTATACAAATCTGATGATGGCATAACATCCATGGAGCTTGGTCCATGCAGCTGTACAAGTCAGACTCAGGAGGTCTCTACTAAGAAACTAGAGGCCTGGTCTGGGACGTGCTCGTCATCACAGTCACTTTCTTTTTTAACCAGTCATTTCTGGCAAATGTGCCTTAACCATATTGATCTCAGTGCTGGTAGACTACTTCTGGTTTTTCCCTGATTGTATTAAGCAGGGGTAGTAGCAGTCTTGAAGTGGTAGCTGCCAGTGGTGGCATGCTCTGGAAAAAAGTGGTCCTCATGCTCGTCTGCAGTTTAGAAATGATGACGTTCCTTGTTTTTGCTGGAATGAAACTGACCCCTGTAACACAAAAACAAGGGGTCAGTTGTGGCCTCTACCCCCCTCCTTTCACTTCAAGTGAAGAACATGATTATGGGTTTGCATCAGATATACAGTGGCAGCTATAGATGCATAATATTGTTAAACAGTAATCAACTGTATGTAAAAGCTTTTTTTTTATTGTGTTCTTTCTTAATGTTGTCAGTACCACTCCACCCATTTGTACTCTGCCCCTGGATTTCTGTGCTCCAAGTGCATTATTTTACATTTATGTGTTTAGGACAAAAAGGCATTTCAAATGAGAGTAGTCACTAATCTAAATTCTTTATAGTTTTTTATGTTTCCTTGCAAGTGTGCAAGAAACATCTTGGGGTAGAATGACATTTCAGAGGTGTGTCAGGGACAAGTTCAATGCACAGCAATGTACAGTGGGCTTGTCCCTGACAGACCAATGAGCATGCAACCAGACTGTAACACTAGTCACAGTTTCACAGCTGCAAGTCATTCTGTAGTTGAAAGAAATGAAGTGCTCCAATGAGAGCTCTTTATTCCATTTATTCATGCCTTTACATATTGTACCATTTGTCTCCTCGCCCACTCTGAAGATGTCTGGGTACCCAGATATAAGCTGCATCACCCTGTTTCTGTGCCATAAGCAGTTGACAGTCCTAGCAGTAAAGAACAAATAAATATAATTTATCCTTCCCCTGACAGACGTCAGCGTTGAACTTGTTTGTGTCTCTGTGTGAATGAGAGTGCGTGCTCTTGTCCCTGAGCTCCTCTCTCTCTCTCTCTCTCTGGTGCTTCATCTGTGCCACAATGTCCAGCCTGAGCATTGCTCTCTGTGATGGTACCCATGGACCTGCCCCATGGATCAGACTGAGAGAGCTGAAACATGAGGCAGCATTGCCTGCAGAGCTGTAGCTTAACCCTGGATTGTGGGGGGAGAGAGAAATGGGCTGCAAGAACAAACACTGAGAAGGAGAGACAGCAGTGCCCCCTCCCTGAAAGAGAGCATAGGATCAAACTAGGTGGTGAGTAGCACTAGTATCAGGGACAGAGTGGGGAAAGCCACCAAACAGTGACAGCAGCATGCTGAGATGTGGTGAGTAAGCAGAATGAGAGTGATCACCGGGTGGCAGGCTGTCACTGTTGCAGCACCACCTTGGCAGTGTGAAATTGAGGGCAGTGCAATGTAGTGACCATAACCATGATGACCAGTGGCTCCTAGTCCTGCAAGTGAACAAATATTCATTTCAATGGGTGGCCCTTCCCTTAGCAGTGTCTACTCCCACCCCTCACTCCCCCACCTCACCCCCCTAAGACAGACACAGCAACAGTGAAAGACACTTCCAGTGCAACATATATGTGCAGGTTCAATCTGTTCCGGTCAGAGATGGTGTCACCCTCCCTTAAAACAGAGAAGTGGAGTACAGTGTGTGACAGGGTGTGTCCCTGCCACTGTAGTAGGACCCCTTGAATAAATTAGGTTGCAACCTCTCTCTCTCTCTCTCTCTATATATATATATATATATATATATATATATATTCTTATTTAATAAAGCTATCCCTTTCTTTCCATCTGGAGGCAGGCCACTTCCAAACAACACTCTGTGCTTCCCTTTAACTTTCTTTTCTCTTTCTTCCATGGGTCTGTATGTATGGAGGTCAAATTCCAGTGATCTTGAAGTCCCAGACGGAATGGGATAATGGTTATAGATATAGCTCTGTAGATTGGCTGGCTATTTTAGCTAGAATGAAAGATATGTATTGTATACAGTAAGGTACCCTAATCAAAATGGATACAGTGGCTATATAGTGTGTTGCCAGAGAAAGACTGACATACCTAGCCTGTACATTAATATTTATCGCAAAGCAGCAAACTCTTTTTCCTTTTTATTTTCTGTAACCCCATTGCCGCTTTGGAAATGTTAGACCCTGTACTGAATGCTGCAGTTTATCTATTGGATGCATTATGCTGCTGTTAAACTGTAGTTGCATAGGTAAAAATTAGAAGGAACCCTGTTGTAAGTCATGCCATAGTAGGTTTCAGAGCCTAATTTTAAGAAACTAGTGAAAAGCTACAGACTAGAATACTAAAAGGGGGTAAAGTAAACACAAACCTTCTTTTAACAACATGATATGCTTTAAACAAAGGGACTTCTGGAAGGAAAAGGAATAAATTAAGTCTGTTCTTACCTGAAACAGGGGAAAGAATGAAATACTGTCTATAGTGGAACAGCAGCCACTTGTGGCCCTTTTTTATAGTAAGCTGTCTGTCACTCAAGTCCCAGTGGAAAGATTTCCACCTTTAAATAGGGGAAAATCCTTCTGGGAAAGTATCTTCTATTATCTAAAGCTGCTCCTCATTATGGAAGGGTAACTAAGTCCTTTTAGCCACTATTTAATTAAATAAAGGGCCATGATGATGCTTGGTCACCTGATCCAGGTGGGCGGGTATAAATAGTACTGCCTGAACAAACAGATGTTAGATAGGGTCATTGTCTTCTGACTGAATGTAGGTGAAGGACTAGGAGAGTCCTGTGGTGCACCAAGGAGAAAAACTGTGAAAAGTATTTACAAGTCTTTTCTTTTGAAATTTTTTATTGTTTTATTTTACTTTGTATGGTGCAAAGCTGTTGTTGTTTATGTTTACAAAATAAACATCCTACTTAGAAAAAGTAGGTTGCACCAAAACTCTTGTGCTGTGTCCATCTGTATTTCCCACACCTTTACAAGTGGTGGGATTTACAGCTGCTTGTGTCTTGCCAGGGACAGGACACATTGCAGTGGATACCATCCAGTATCCCAGGTGGACACATGGCAGAGGGTGTCCAAGTGACTGGCACCCTTACCAGGAAGATGGATTCTCAGATGGGTGCACCACTACTAGACACCCTTCCATTTACTGTCAGACCTAAGGTGAAGAAGCAACCTTTGGAGGATGATGATGACCTGAGAGAAGTATCTTGGAAGGATCCAGAGGGATGTGGAGACAGAGTGGCTGAACTCATGAGGCTTGTCCACTGGCTAAATAGATGATGGCTGGAGGCAGACCAGCATCAGAGGCTGAGCCCTGTTACCAGGTGCTACTGGAAATAATCTGTATGGAGGAATTGGTAAAGGCAGCTGAGGACCAGGAGCCATGGCACCTAGAAAAGGAGGGTCCCCAGATGGAAGCCTTGTTGCCAGAATTTCCAATTGTTCCTGGCTGTTACCTGGTGGAGGATGGTATTCAAGAAGGGAAGGACCATTAGAAATTCTCAGGTAAGACTGTGTCTGGACATGATAGTGCTGGGGTGAAGGCTGCAAGCATGTTACAAGAGACCATGGTGGTCGAAGAGACTTGTGTGGCCAATTTTGACTGGGAAAAGTTGCAGGCCGGGGATGCTGAGTTAACCAGCTTACATGATTATGTCTCTGTACATGAGGGTAGAATGTTAAATGGGGGTGTGGGGACAACATTGTGGTTGTATTAATGCAGAAGGGTATCCTTCATCACATGAAGCCCAATCCCCGTACTGGTCAAGTAAATGCCAGGATGGTGGTGCCCATGGCCTATAGGAAGGAGGTGCTGGAGTCTGTTTTTTCCATGCACTCTAGACACTTAAGCCATGGAGAAAACCTGAGTAGAAGAGCAGCACAAGATTACTGGCCAGGAATTATAAGCAGGTGGCGGCCTTTGTGGAAACCAATGCTGTGTGCCAGGGGTACCTGGCAGATGGATAGGAGATAGAACCCAAAAGTGGGAGGCCCTAAAGAGAAGTCAACCATGGAAAAGGGGGAGTCACTCATCTAGGTTAAGAGGTACTAGTTGGTAGCCAGCATTTGACTGTTTTCTTCTACTACTACTACTAGCTGTTTCTAGGATACAAAACCCCAAAAAGTTGTGGTAAATATCCCTTTTGTACTGCTGGAAGTACATTTAGACTGGAAGAATGGGAAGGTGGGTTGATCTCCCATGTTTTCTTTTTATATTTATCCTTAGGGTAAAGTAATGTGTCAGTGAGTAGCTGGTATGTCACTAGGATGATTACTCATTAAGGTAAACTGGGGTGGAGCTGTTGGTGAGGGTGGGCGTAGCTCCATCCCCTTCCAGGGAAAGGGAAAGGTGATAACTGCCTGACTTGAAATATTGGACCAACAGTTTTATCTCTCCATCTCTCCTTGTCATCCTTCATATTTTCTAGTCTGATAGGGCAGCTACCTTCAGAAGAAACTCTTTTCTCACTTCTGATCTGCCTTTTTCTACTGATCTGTTATCCTATTTCTTCTTTTGGTCTGAGTAGAGTAAGTCATTTTAGAAATGACCTTCAACTGAAATATCAGAAGGTGCACACTTTTGGAATAGGTGCCTGATAGTGTACTTAAAATGCTTTAGGGGTGTTAGTACCCTCGGTAAATATGATTGTGGGGATATATCACTCAGTCCTGACTGTATGATATTGCCTAATTTGAAATGAGTTAATCCCAGGGTATGAATATGTATTACTTTGTTATAGCCAATGTAGGAGTTACAAGGCTGAGTAGTACTGTATAATGGTACCCTGGGGCGGAGCTTTACAGAGAGGGAAGGCTGAAGTTCCACCCCTTCCAGGGTTTATTGGAAGGGTACCCATAGTTTAAGGTTTCCCCTACAAAAAGGGGGGGTAAGTGTGACAGGGTGCATCCCTGCCACTGTAATAGAGCTCCTTGAGTATATCAGGATGCAACCTCTCTCTATACACAGTATATATTCTTTTCTAATAAAGCTATTCCTTTCTTTCCATCTGGAGGCAGGCCACTTCCAGACAACCCTCTGTGCTTTTCTTTAATTTTATTTTCTCTTCCTTTCATGGGTCCATATGTATGGAGGTCAACTGGCATTGACCTTGAGCTCCCAGACAGAATGGGACAACAACATCGAATAGTTATAGCTATAACTCTATAGAATGGCTGGCTACTTTAGCTAGAATGAAAGATATGTATTCTATACAGTAAAGCACCCTAATCAAAAGGTATACAGTGGCTATTTAGTGTGTAGGCAGAGAAAGACCTTCATGACTACAGTAGCCTGTACATTAGTATTTATCACAAAGCAGCACACCCCTTTACTTTTTAATTTTCTGTAACCCTGTTGCTGCCATGGAAATGTTAGAACCTGTACTGAATGCTGCAGTTTATCTATTGGAAGCATTATGCTGCTGTTAAACTGTAGTTGCATAGGTAGAAATTAGAAGGAACCCTGCCATAAGCCATGCCACAGTAGGTTCCAGAGCCTAATTTTAAGAAACTAGTGAAAAACTATAGACTAGAATACTAAAAAGGGGTACAGTAAACACAAACCTTCTTCTAGCAACACACTATGCTTTAAACAAAGAGACTTCTGGAAGGAGAAGGAACAAATTTAGTCTATTCTTATCTGAAACAGGGGAAAGAATGAAATACCATCTATAGGGGAACAGTGGCCACTCGTGTCCCCTTTTTATAGTAAGCTGTCTGTCACTCAAGTCCCAGTGGAAAGTTTTCCACCTTTAAATAGGGGAAAATCCTTCTGGGAAAGTCCCTTCTATTATCCAAAGCTGCTCCTCATTATAGAAGGGTAACTAAGTCATTTTAGCCAGTTATTTAATTAAATGAAGGGCCATGATGATGCTAGGTCACCTGATCCAGGTGGGCGGGTATAAATAGTACTGCTTGAGCAAACAGATGTTAGATAGGGTTAGTGCCTTCTGACTGAGTGTAGGTGAAGGACTAGGAGAGTCCTGTGCTGCACTAAGGAGAAAAATTGAGGGAAGTATTTACAAGACTTTTCTTTTGTTTTGATTGTTTTATTTTTCTTTATATGGTGCAAAGCTGCTGTTGTGTATAATTACAAAATAAACATCCCACTTAGAAAAAGTGTGTTGCACCAAAAATCTTGTGTTGTGTCAATCTGTAATTCCCATACCTTTGCACAGTGTGTGCCTGAGCTTGGTTGCCATCCATTTAATTTCAACTCACTCTTTTGGCACCTTGCTGTCAGTCTGACTCTCTGTTTATCTTTCTGAAGCCCAGAGGAAGTGGACAGCACATACAGAGAGGCAGATAAAGTGGCAGCAAAAGTGCAAAGACTAGGACAGAGAACAGTAATGCAGAGTTTTCCTTTCACCTTGGGGGAGCTGAGGTCAGAGAGAGAGAGAGAGAGACAGAGAGAGAGAGAGAGAGAGAGACCAGGAGAGACAGTGTAAAACAAACCTGATGCATCCATTCCTCCACTGCACAAGACAAGCACCCTGACAGAGACATAGACAAATATGTGGGTCACATATCTGCCCCTTCACTGCGACAAGCACAGTGTAGTGTGGGCACTGGATGGGCACCCCTGGGCAGTTGCTACCCCCTACTTGTCCAGCTCACATCAGCACATGTGGAACAATCTGCAGTAGCCAGATACTGATGTAGGTTACTCATCTTCCCTTCCACACCCATACCACTCCATACAGGTTGACACAGTGACAAGGTGACCTCCAGGTGTGCAGCACATTGCAAATAGTGGACTGTGGCCTTGCAGAAGTTTCTGATTGGTGTCCCTCCATAACTGTCCCATTACTGCACATTGTCTGCCCCAGCCAGAGACCGAAATGTGAGTTGCACATTTGCCACACCACACCTATTTCTATCTAGCCTGGTGGGCTCCAGGTGGGTGGAAATGGGCTACAGTCCAGATCCACTGGGTGGCCCAAAGCCATTGGCACCCAACACACCATTCTGCATATCTGCACATGTAAAGCATTTTCTACTTTCATTCCAGCTCCTGAACATGAGGAGCACTTTGCAGGGGCCAATTACAGATGTGGTTCACACACCTGTCTATCTTCACCTGTCTGAGTTCCATGAAGGATGGAACAGGCATTGGGTCAGCTCCAGGCAGGTGGATCTGGGAGAATGATGTCCCATCCCACCTCCACACAAGGGTAGCACCCTACAGCAGCCATGGATAAAGATGCACATCTGCCCCTTCATATCCATCCCTACTCTACCAGGGCTAGCATGAAGGTTTAAGTGGACTCTGGGTGACTGGCACTTCCTCACCATATGCCACATGTCTACACTTGCAGAACACTCTGTTTCAGCCACAGGCACTCCCACTTAATGTGTCTGACCATGGAGAGCACTCTGAGGTAATGAGATATAAAAATATGGCTCCTGTATCTGCCCCTCCACAACTGTACCCACTCTGCTGGGTGGTTGGGGGGCAGGATATAGTGGGTACTCCTGTGTGACTGGTGTCCCATCTTGCACCCCATTCATCAACCCAATACTTTACAGCAGCCAGAGAAGAGATGTGGGTTACGCATCTGCACCATCATAAACTGTCCCCATTTCAAAATGTTTCACACACAGGCTGGAGTGGGATCTAAGATGGTGGCCCCTAAGTGACTGTTATCCACTTCCATCCCTCCTCTACACATGAGAAGCACTCCTCCCCCTCCATTACACATTTTCACATAGACAGCACTCCTCCCCCTCCATACCTTCTTTGCATATGGGGAGCAATTCTCTTTCTCCAGCCCTCTTCTACATGGTGGACATAGTGTCTTATGTAATCATATTTGGTCTCAATCCTTGCTGAATTCAATATTGCACATAGTCTGCTGGGGGAGGCCTCCTTGGAGTTCCAAGGGTTAGGTTGCAGCATTCTGGGGACAGTGCAATCTCGGTGGCCATGCATACACTGTGGAACTCTTTTCTTGTCTATTTAAAGGAGGTTCCCTAGGTAGAAGCCTGTGAGAAGGGCCTAAAATGTTACCTGTTCCAGCAAGCTTTTATTGATTAATTTTCTGATGTTAGTGGGATAGATAGATTCATTTTAAATCTGTTCCTAGGTGATTTTTACATACATTTTTGGCATATGATTTTATATTGTTGTTTGCTGTTGCATTGTACAGCACCCAGAGACCCAGGAAATGGGCACTTTTATAAATACAATATCTATCTATCTCTATCTATCTATCTATCTATCTATCTATCTATCTATCTACTGTAGAGTAGTTTATATCAGCGCCCTCTTTATTTAGTGCTGCGGGCTGTACTGAACTTATTAGCACCCGAATGAATCTGCACAAGTGCCTTTCATGTAGTTACAGCACATTCAAGAATTACCCATGAATAGCAGATACCTAAGGGCACCTAATGGTGATTGCAATCATTAGCACTCTGTTGCAATTACCGAAGAACAGTACCTGCACAAGTGTTTGATTCCCATTTTTCCGATGTCTATCCTGAGGTGGATTTCACAATCACAGGCTGACAAAAGAAAGTATCCCTTCGAAATTGAAGGAATGGAGCCAGAGGATCTGTCTGAACAAGCTGGTGTTGAGCCAGGTGTCGCTGAGGCAATGCTCCATGATTTTGTAGGACCCACTTCACCTTCTCCCAAAAAAGTACGTCCTACTGCATGCACCAACTATTGCCCTGAGACATGCTTTGAGATAGGCAAGCATGCTGTGTAGAATGGCGTGACGGCAGCAGTGCTTTTTTACACAGCAAATACACCAAGCACATAAACGAGAGCACTGTAAGATGGTTTTAAATCAGGACTACACAAAAGCAGCTGCGGGAAACACCTGACCCCACCTATCTCACCCCTTCATTGCCCAGAAAACAGTGTGGGCATTCTGCCCTTCTAATGTACGAGCTGGAGGAGCAACTTCGGAAAGTCATTTGTTGCTTGCTGGAACAAGGGGCTGTAGTAAACGCCTGAGTTATTCAGGCAGTAGCCCTTTGGCTACTAAAAGCAAAATCGCCACAAATATTGGTAGAAAATGGTGGCTATGTGAATCTCAGCACTAAGTGGTCCTGGTCATTCCTTCATCATATGGGGTACAGCAAGCGTAAGGGCACCAAAGCAGCACGGAAAGTTTCTACTGATTTTCTGACATTAAAAGCTGTTTTTTGTAAAGAGAATCAGCACTGCAACAGCACAGGAGCAAATACTGCCTGAGCTCATGCTGAACCTTGATGAAACTGGCATTAATATAGTGCCAGTTTCACAGTGGACAATGGTAGCTTGTGGTTCTAAACAAGGAGCTGTTCTCAGACTGGGTGACAAGTGTCAAATCTCTCTGGTGCTTACATGCGCCTTATCCGGTGAGTTCCTACCCTGCCAGGCTATCTACAAAGGTCAAACTACTGCTTGCCACCCACAGTACACCTTTCCTGCTGATTGGGATATCACACACAGCGACAACCATTGTGCTACTGAGTGGACTATGCTGCAATACATAGAGAATGTTACTGCCCCCTATTGTGCCCTCACAGGTAAATTGCTGGGTTTTCCGTGCGAACAAAAAGCCCTCCTCATAATGGGTCTTTTCCATGGCCACACTACAACAGCTGTTCTCAAAAAACTCAAATATTTTGGTATAATACCAATATTTGTGCCTGCCACGTGCACAGACACCTTGCAGCTGTTGGATATTTCGGTTAATAAAATCCTAAAAGATCTGATGAAGCAGAAGTTCACAGCTTGATACGCTGACCTTGTATCACAGCAGCTGGAGACATGCAAGGAATTAAAACCTGACTTGGGCATGCTGACGCTCAAAGAATGGCATGCACAGTGGCTTCACACCAGTTTCCAGGAACTCTGTGATCAAAAAGATAAAGTGGTACGTGTTTTTTCCAAAGCAAGAATTCTTGATGCCCATACCAAGAGCCTGAACATAACACCGGTAAGTCACTTTTTGCAATAATGTACTCGGGCAATACTGGTATAGGTCTTGGTCCTGGTTCTGAGTCCTGAGCAATGTTTATTTTACTACAGGTGTAGCGCTAGAGGAGATTTGTGTGCAGCAGTGAACAGTGAGTACACTCATTGTGAGTATATGCCAAACATATGGCAGTTTAGAAAGGATAGGCAGTACATTGTTTGTTTTCAATTTTTATAGATGACCAACCTCCAAATGAAAAAATGAATGAAGACCTCTGGATGAAAACTACTGAAGTTTTTCCTTTTTCTAAATCAGAACAACAGTCTTTTATTTTTACAAAGGACAGTGCCTGCTGTGGTTGCTATTAAGAGTACAATATTTTTGGGACAGTCTTTTCTTTAATTAAATTGATGTGCACTCAGAAATAAAATAAATACTTAAATGATGACATTAAATCGCGCTGCAACAGTTTCTAATTTCGCTCCAATAATTATTAGCGATTGGTTTATTTTAGTGTTTTTTCAATTTCAGCTAAAAGAGCGAAAATAAACTGAAAGCTAATATCTCCTACTGTACAGTATCTATCTATCTATCTATCTATCTATCTATCTATCTATCTATCTATCTATCTGTTGTATATACTAATGTAAAGACAATTGCTTTATTTTAATTTATATCACATGTCCTTACTTTTTGTATCTCACACTATGTATTGTCTTTATCATTGCTTGTACAAGGGACCTCCTTGCAAATGAGCTTGCTCAATGGATGTTATCTCTTCACAATAAACTTGAACATAGAGAACAGTCTTCCATCCATTCCATCTCCACAGATAGGTATCATTGCACCACCTCCTACCCACCTCCATACATTGTGAGCACTGATCCCCTGACCCCCCCATGCTTCTCCCACTACATTTCACCTCCAACACATGGAGAGCACTTGTCCCATTGTATCCCACTTCCAGCACATAGGGAGCACTCCTCCCCCTCCATTCAATCTCCACACATGGGGAGCTTTCCTCCTACTTCATATCAGCTCTGCACATGGGGAGCAAGCCACCCCTTCATCCCACTGCCCCTACATGGGATGCATTGCTTCCCCTCCATCTTACACCTACACCTGGAGACACCTCCACACTTTTGCATCACTCCTCCTGTACCATCCCACTTCTGCATACAGAGAGTACTTCTAACCCCATTCCACCTTTGCACATGGGGGCACTCTGCAACAGCTAGAGACAAAGATGTCAGTCAGGCATCTGTCTTTCAACACCTATTCCCACTCCACTTGATAAGCTCCGAGTTAGGCAGAACATTGGTGGGGTTGAGGGTGGGTTTGAGAAGTGAAAGCTGTCCACAAGATGTAGGGGATCAGATTGTGTTGCCCCCCTCTCATTTTGATGGTTCTTCGGTGGGGGCAATATCCAGAGGTTCCTGCTGCTGAGGAGCCAGGGCCTGGTACTGGTGTAGCTGCTGCAGATCACAACATACTAGCATTTTTATTCCTTCAGAAGCCTCCAACTGTCCCTCCACCAGCCGCTGGAGGAGACTGTGGGTGTTCCCCTTGACAGCAGCTTGGTTCTCTTGTTGCTCATGCAGTTCATGCACTGCGTCAGCAAGACTTCAGTTGCTGTCCTGGAGCCCATAGACACCTGCCAATGAAGCATGCCCCACACAACCCTGTTGCTGCAGGAGATCATGGATGTTGTCCTGTTTTTCAAGGAGGACATCCATTTTCCCCAGCAGCATCTGAGCTTTTTGGGCTACAATGCGGTTGCTGTCCTCCACAGTCTGCAGCAGCTAGGAGATGGTCTCCTGTGTGATCCAGCAGTATTCTAGCTGTTCTGAAACACAAATGAAAGAGAGATAAACCGTATAAGAATGCAGCTGAAAAAATATTTTGCTTTTTATTATGTTTTGCCCTTTCTTTTTTTGTTTGCATATTGTCGTAATCAATCAATCAATCACTCAGTCAATCAAAATCTTTATTTTACCAGGCAAAACACTATTGAGAAGGCTCATTTACAAGGTGGACCTGGGCAGGTTGACAAAAACAGTGCAACAGTATGACAGTATAACATGAATAATAAAAAAATAAGCAATAAATAAGCAAAGCTATACAGTAGTAGAAGGATATACAAAAACAAAACATATACAACAACAAAAGTAAATGATTATTGTGATATATACAGGAGGAAGAATAAATTATGGCATAACATTCAAAATGTAATGTACAGTGTATGTTGGGAAACAGGGTAGGTGGCAAAGGAAGGAGGAAGGTAGTAAAAAGAAGGTGTACAGGTTGAAAGCAAAGCAAAGTATCTGATGGGGTTCATCAGATGAGGTAGGTGAGGATGAGAACCTTGTATGGTGATGAAGTTTCATGCTAAACAGCAAGATTTTCATACTTTACAAAAAGGCTTGTAGAGGCAGTTCAATGAGGTTATTGAGACAAGTAAATACTTTTGGTACACCTGTGAATGTACATTAGCTATATTATTGAAATTACTCATTATCTGTCTTATGCTGACTAAGACAGCTTAACTATGTAGGTAGAACTATTCATTAGTGTAGTGGAACAAGTCTGAAGAGCTATAGTTGGTAGTAGATAATAACTTGTATGAAAATAAATAAAATATCTTGAAAGGCTTGAGTCTGACATCTGCAAAACTACCATCACACATAGTTATTCTTTTTCAGTAATTGTGCCACTTGAAAAAGATGTCAAATGAATAATGCTTGAACTAGTGCAGTTACTGCTCTTGTATAACAAGTGTAATGGGACCTCCTAGTGCTGGCACATTATGGGAAAATACACATGGTTCTGTAATGTCTCAGGGCTATCTTAATACAGGAAGACAATAAGAAGAATACCATAGCTGTGACAGCATACTAAATTAAAGCAATAAGGCATGACAGGAGGTGCATAATAGTGGGATAAGGACTCAGTTTAGGTTGGTTGAAGCACATAGTGTAGCTGGGTCCTTCCACCACCCCATAAGAGTTGTTAGTTCACTATAATGCACACCCTGGAGTGCCTTTTTGTAACCATGAAATGGTTTCTTTTTAGTTCATTTTATGCATTCTTAAAGATATTGTTTTCAGCATGGTCATGGTGCTGGGATAATGGTCCTGGTGATAGTAGCTCTAGTACAATTAAAAATCAGCATTCTTTAAATAAATTAATACTTAAGCATAGTACTATGTTGCCATGCAAGCTATGTTCTTTGAGTATTGCTGATGTGGAAGAGAGGGTGCAGCAGTCACATAGCTTAGGGAAAGACCACAAAGCCCATTGCATGCAAATAGAAGCAGTAGTGTCACTGCCTGCTACATCACAAAGAAAAATGAAGTGTTTTATTTTACTTGAGTGTTATCTCTTACTGTTTTTGTTTCTTCAGCCTGTTTGTTGAACTCAAAGTATGTTGTGGTATTGCAAACAAATGGAAAATAATGGTTATATCAAAATAAGCTGATTGCTTATATGTAACTTATACATTTTTTGAGACTTTGTCAAGTGTTTGAATTAGAATTATCTGATGCTGTTTGACAAAACCAAAATTGTATTGTTAACACTGTACAGATATTTATAATTACTTCTGAAGTTCACATTTCCTTTTTTGGATGTGTTCATTCAAATCACAAATAGGTTTCAATTGTGAAACTTTGAATGCTTGCAGTGAAGCAAATTACGCCACGTTCGACCTCCTCTTCTGTATAGTTGGTGCTAAATTCTGAGGTCATAGTAAGATACAAACTGAACAAGTGATTATTACCGTTCCACATGTCAGACAAGAATCAAACATAGGTTTTCAAGCATGGGACTTTACATGGTCCCAGTTAGCTAATTAAGTCCTACACCCCCCCCCCCCACATACACACTTCCAAAGTACTTGGTGAATGCTTTTAAAGTAAGAGCATCAGGCCAACTATACTATTATACATTGCCATTTTACATCCCTGACAACAATCAGATGTGTTTAAACTCTTAGACTCTTTTGTACTTCTACTCAGAGAATGTACAGCCCCTCATCTCAGTACCCCTTGTGAACCATCCTTTCAACAGTTGCTGTATGTCGAGGTCACAGGCACAGCCAATGTAAATCTTTACCCATTGCTCTTACACATTTGTGACAGCAACCAGACATTGTTTTGAAGTGTGGGACCTTACATGGTGCCAGTCAATGAATGGTGCTCTCCCCCACCACTAAATATTCTGCACTGGATCCTGAGGTGTAAGGAACAACTGAACTAAATGTCCTCCCATTAGTGGTATAGATCTGTGGCACCAGTGATATATAGACTTTAAGTGTATGACGTTGTTCTGTCAGTTACTTGATTCCTACACTTCCACCCCAAAACAATAGCTATGTATATCATTAATGGTTAGAGAAATTACAAATTTTGTCAGAACATATGTCATTGCTGACACTATCTGGTGACTAAGTGATGTTTAGCTACATTTTTGGGCAAAGATACTTAGGATACTATAGTAACACTAGTCCCTTATGTTATGCAGAGGTCAAAGTGTACTTAACTGACCTATGTGAATAGCTAGAAGCTTTTCCCACACAAGATATTGTTCTGTTAAAAGAAAAAAATGAAAAACATTATGAATTTATGCTTGATAAATGTTGATAAGTACCACTGAGCAATTTGTATTATTGTTTTTTGAACTCTTAGTTAGCTGCCACTGTTTTTTTTTGTTTTACCAGAAGAGACACACTAATTTGAAATCTTGTTTACAGGTGTAACCTAGGAGCACAAGGAAGTTAAGTGACTTGCTCAGAGTCACACAGTATGCAAGTGCGGGCTGTGGGATTCAAACCTAGGTCTCCAGGTTTGCTGCTCAGAGCCTTAAACCACAATGCTATACTGACTCCTGTATGTACATAAAATATACATGGTTAAAGTTGCATATTTCGTGACTCCCTCCACGTAGAGTTTTATATAAGGTTCATGAAACAGAACAGTAACTTCAGCAGTAAAAACAGTATGTTAGACACAATGTTATTAGATATATTTTTTTCCTGTAAATGAACAAAGAGTTGTTTGAATCCTGTTTGGCTGAGAGCCATCTGTGCCTCACTGTGCATTATAGAAAAACACTCTATGAACAGTAGCACTGTATACAGCAGTTGCTAAAGGCCATGGTCACTCTCGATCCAGCAGGCGGTATGTAAGTAAACACACTAGAAGATGAAAACATATGCTAAACAATGTTTCTGGAAGCAGTACGACAGTATATTCTTGTGTGATTTACAATTTCTTATATACACTGTCTCATTGAGTATTGTGCTTTATTTCACCAATTAGAAGTTATCATTTTTGGTTATAGACTTGTTGTCTTTTACTACTGTGCACAGTTGATTAGTATTATGGTAACTCTTATCTGTCAAACTGGTGTGTTCTGAATTAAATGGTAAATGTTATTGATTGACACAGTTCAAGTATTCTGTGGTGTAATATGTACACTTATGGGTGTATGTCATGTCACAAGAATATTAACTCATATTGTTTTGGTTGTCAGAATCTCTTACCTGCATTGTGTGTGTTACTGCTTATGAAAACAGTACGAGATAACTTTTGTATCTCACAAGACATACGTATATGTGTAGATATTAATATTATGCAAGAGGTGTCAGGATAGAAAGTGACAGATAAAGTTAGTTGTCTTAGTCATTGTGTGCATAAATGAGGTTCTGACATGATCACTATAGGAATAACTTGAAGTTATTCATAGTGAGTATGTCACACCTCATTTATCCAGAGCGTGACTGCGTCACCAATTACACCCTTCCCTGCAGTGTTTTTGAGTTTCATTTTATAGATTGGCATACAGTTCAGTACAGTATCTCACTCCAGCCTTGGTCTCTCAGTGCATGTGTGAGTACTGCCTGTGTGACTCCCTACCAGAATGCACCCACTAGAGTTCTATCACTAAGATAAAGAAGAGAAATAATTTTTTCTTAAACTACAGCTGCCTTTTTTTTAATATGCTTCCAGCATTATCCTATGAGATCCATTTACTACTGCTTTTCTGCCACTCCCCCCACAGCTACTAATACCCTAGCATGCTATGTCATGATGCCACCTACTGCTTTGTGCTCTCTGCTGTGGCACTCACTGTCCTGCAGCATTTCATTCTGGCACACAGCATGTGATGAGGTTAAAACTTTTTCTTACAGAAAACACTGAAATGTGATGTAGAAGCTATCAAGCCTGGTGAGTTAGTACAAGATATGTGGACTTAGCTGCTCCATGATAGACTGTAGGTGCACTACAAAACAGTAAAATGAATACCTAGGATCAACTAGTCAATATTTTTTATTAACTATACGTATAAAATAGAACAAACTGGAATGAAACTGAAGGGACAAGCTAGCTTCCTTGCTAAATGAGAGCTGCTGCCATCATATTTTTGAGGCAATTCAACTTGCCCCCATACACAGTCACAGTTAATGAAGTGGTGAAGAGCAGCATCAGCATCACTGTTATAATGGTGGTCCACAGAACTATACTTACTTATGAAAAAGTGCCACTTATTATTTTAATGTCATAAAAAAAGTGAAAACAATACAATTCAAAGACCTCCTCTGTTGTTTAACTACAATATGTGGTGGACAGTTGTTGGATGATGCAGTTATTTGTATAGCAGCCTGTGACATCTCATCATGTTACTTAAGTCACAGACTACTGTTCAAATTATGTTGTCATCAAACAGGTGCCCCTCCCATATCCTTTATATATGAATATGTGGAAGTTCATGTAAATATCTATGTTGTACTACAAGAGATACTAATAGTTGAGGTATCGGTATACATTGTGCTGGATTACTACACTTGTTCGGATAAATAGAAACTTACTTACTTTCCTTAGTTGGAGGCCTATGCTGATCTGCAGCAGCCAGGAGACTTGATGCGCCATGGTGCACCTCCTCTTCTAGCTCTGGTGTTCCAGAGGAGGTCTGCACCACTGGTGGGGCAGCTTGCTGGGCCACAGGGTGCTCCTGTTGCTGTTCCTGACCTGTACCCTCGATGTCCTCTTCTGTGTCCTCAGCAGTGCCCTGAATATCTCTATCCCTCTATAAAATAGCGATGAAAACAAAGTTTTGAATAGTTTAAATAGTCTCAGTCTTGCACAGATTTCAGTATTTAATTATTCATTTTATATAGAATTATGCTTACAATCTGTATTTATAAAATGGATTTGCAGAAACACAATTGGGTATTAGCTCTTTGAAACTGTGACTTTTCTAAGTTTCATTGTTACAAGTGCCATTGTATGTGTTATGGACATGTACAGAACATTTTCCGTCATCACTTCCCTCCTGTTTTTCACCACACAATACAACACAAAATGTTAACTATATTGCTTTGACAACTGTCTACAACATAATTACTGTCTATGGGTGATGTTAAGTAAGATACTTGTTGAGGTGGCATCTGTAACTACACAAACTTGTTAAGAGTTAGGTAGGACTCTTCTATTAGATGAGGAAGTTCTTCTTCATAAAAAGCATGGTCGACATATAAAATAGCATGGATGAGAAGGTGTGGGACCAAGGACAATTGAGGACTGTAAACACACTGCAGATCAATATTAGGGAACATTTGAGGTGTGCAGTAGTGATGTAATGCCATGAGCAGGTAATAAATCATAAGTAACAATGGCAGCAAAAATCGTATAGAAATTATTGACAAAAAAGTCAAGCAGTGACACTGCATGAGCCCCTATGCATATGCATATCCAAGTGGGCATACATATGCATACACACATGCCCACTACTGAAGCTCAGCTTTTGGCCATGATTTCTATAGGATTTATCACTCTTTTTTAATAATTAAACAGTTTATCCACTCCACCAATCCACAAAATTCTTAAACTATCTCATTAGCTGAATGGGGTTGTTGGAAAGTAAGCATGACCCTCCTATGGCTTCAGTACTGTAGTGGCTGGCAAAGAGTTAGTGTCAGTCTATAACTTCAAAAACACAAAATAAACTAAAAGTAATAGGATCTCTGTTGCACTCTGCTTGCCAGTGTCCTTAATAATTGACTTGTGGGAGATAAGGATGGTAGAGTGATGAAAAAATAAATGAAACTTGGGCCTCACATGTGCTTCTCTTCTTAAAAATATGCAGAGCAGAATTGTACCTAGCAATGCAGAACTTTGTTTGGGTAGCGCAGCAAACCATTCATTATTATGCCAAAAAACAGTATAATTTTATTTTATTTTATGTTATGGAAACAGAAGAGGACATTGCATAATCACAATATGCCACTGCAGGGTATGTATCAGGGTATGTATCATGGCAGAATTTACCACTTCTGGCCAGCGGCCTCATGACAAAACCACAGCAGGTGTGTTAAATCCAGCAATAACCCACACCTTGTCATGGTATATTGCTTAAATGATCCACACCCTGTCATTGTATGTTGCTTAAATAGCTAACAGTATGTTGTGCTTATTGCTTAAGTAGAAATCAGATAATAAATTGTAGTACAGTAATGATTTCATTTTCAGATATGAATGTTGTAACATTTATAAGTATGTTATCACTTCTTAGTCAATATCTTGTGAGTGTTACAAAGCAGTGCTGCTGATTATTTTATTATTTTACTACAATGTAATATGTGTTTGCCATGTGTGTAACAAACATATTTATTTGTACTCACTAGATCACTCGACCGCAGTGAGCTGGCCAACTATAGGACCCTCTGAACCTTGATCTCCAGAGGATGTTATGAGGTGCAGTCTCTTCTCTGGAACAGCAGTGAAGATTTCAGGAGGAGCTATGGAAGGAAAAAAAAAGAAAAATGTGTGATACTGTGTAATACTTTCAGATGTGTATTTACAATGTTGCTGTGAAGGGTTTTGAATAATGATTGCATGACTCAACAAACTGTCTGCAGCCTCCCTTGCTTTTCCTCTAATACAATACCTTTTTTTATTAGAGTTTTATAATGCAAGAACTCAGTGACTGCTTAGCAAGCTTTAAGCTGCTATCTTGTGCATTTCTCAGTATAAGCTTTCTTTTTTTATTTTTTTAAAGTTAGATGAGTGACAATTGTTTGTTCAAATTATGGACAGTAACTTTAGAACAATATTATTTTGTGGTTCTGATACTGAGAAACACTTTCCCTGCTAAACTACAATATTGTATACAGAGAGGCATGTATATACATAATTTCTAAGCCTTGAGAGTTACAGTGTAGTACAGTACATTAGCATACAATGTAGTGAGTAGTATCTGACTATAACAATACATTGGCATCTACCCATGTTTTATTTTATTTATTTCTTGAAATGTTTCTTCAGGAGGGCACACTGAATAACAAGTTGCTCGTCTTACGGTGAGACCTGTGGGGATCGAGTTACATGGGGGTTTCGAAGGATGATAAGTTACAATAGTATGTGGGTAGTACAAACAATATGACATGGTAAGATTGGGCAACAGCTGGAACACAAGGTATTTTATAATAAACAGTAGTGGAACATTGGATAAATTACAATACATGTCCAAAATTGTACACAAGAACATATAAATGTACAAAACAGTAATAATATGACAGAACCATTTAAAGTAAATGAGTGTACCAGGAACATGCTCAAGGTAGTATGCAAGTGCTGTTGGAGTAAAATGGATGGGGTAGGTTGTGCACATGGATGATCCAGCAGGGCAGGTGGAGAAGAGAGGGGAGAGGCAAGAACTGAATATGAGGAGAAGGGGTAGCTATTTCCTGATTCCTCCTTCAGGATGTTGAGAACACTGCTGGGGGGTTACGGTATGAAGGCAGAAACTGGGGATAGGTATTAAGGAGGGTTAAATCAGGAACAGCTGAGGGAGAGGTAATTGTGGAAAGTGGAGGTAAGGGAGTAGTTGGAGGAGGAGTGTCATATTTCAGGAGGAAGGGAATTCCAGATTTTAGGGAAGCGATGGGCAAAACCAGTCTGACCGATGAGGGTGGATTGGCGAGGGACCATCAAGGTGCTGGAGTCATTAGATCTGAGTGAGTGGGTTGGGGGAGGTGAAGTGCAGAGAAAGGATGAGAGATAGGAGAGGAGCACTCCGAACCAGAATTTGGAGGTTAGTTTGGCACAGTGTGAGATGCACCTGTGAGATAGTGGAAGGAAGGTTAGAGAGCGATAGAATCACAGTGGTGGGAGCGGGAAGGGGAGTCGAGAGCAATGCAGCAGAAGACATTAAAGAGAGTATCCAACTTGGTTGGGGAAGATTTGTGAGAGAAGCACCATAGACTACGTCACAGTAGTCAAAGATGGGGAGTATCATCTTCTGGACAATTTCGCACCTCACAGTCAGTGGGATGTAACTATGATTCCTGTACAGAGCATCAAGCTTGGGGTGCAGTTTTTTCAGGATAGCATCAATATGCACAGAGAAGTTGAGGTGCGGGTCCAGCCAAACCCCCAGATATAAATGAAGAGGTGTCCTCCAGCATGGTCCAGTCAAGGGTGTGGAAGGTGGGTAGGGCCAGGAGCCTAGAGAGTCTCTGCCTGGTACCAAAGGTCATTGAGACTGTCTTCTTGGTTGTTAGAAAAAACTGGTGAGAAGCAAACCAGAGGTGAACCTGGTTGAAGTTATGCTGTAAGCTGGTTTCCACAGCAGCAGGGTTTTTGATGGAACTGTATAAAACAGCATCATCAGCATACATGTGGATAGATGAGGATGAGCAGACCATGGGAAGATCATTAAGGAAAATGGAGAAGAGTAGGGGACTAAGCCCTGAGCCCTGAGGGACACCAGTGTTGATGGGGAGTGGAGGGGAGATGGAATCAAGGACTCTCACTGATTGGGTCCTGCCAATGAAGTAGGATTTAAACCAAATGGTGGCTGAAAGAGCAAGGCCAGCTGAGGACAGGAATCAAGAAGCAGGGGATGGGAGACAGTGTTGAAAGCTTTGGCTAGGTAGACAAAGATGGCAGACTTGATCTGACCATCGTCCTTCCCTGAAAGGATGGAGTCAGTAAGCCTGAGGAGGGAGGTGGTTGTTGAGTGGTTCTTCCAAAAACCAGATTGGAAAGGGATGAATAAGCAGGAATCTGAGAGGAAGGATGATAGTTGAGAGAAAACTAAATGTTCTTGAAGTTTGGCAAGGGTAGAAAGGAGGGAAATGGGGAAATAGTTGCCAGGAGTGGATGTGTCACCACCCTTGGGGAATAAAATCATTGACAGGCTGGCTGGTTGCTTGTAGAGGGGGCCGCATCAGTGGTACCAGCCCAGTGGGCTCCGATCAGCCTTGCAGGCCAAGGAGAAAAGTGGTCAGAAGGCACCTTCTCAGCCTGTCCTAGGTGGGTGGGTTGCTTGTGGAGGGGACCGCATCGGCGGTACCAGTCCAGTGGGCTCTGATCATGTAACAGGTGCTGGATTTGAATTTTCAGATACTGTAGAGCCAAACTAAATTACTAGCTATTAGTGCTGCATGTTACTGACATCAAACAGATGTATTACTGACCTCTATGTCCTTGCATAGTTACACTCAGAGAATATCCCCCCATTTGCCAAGCACTGTGTGTTGAATTTTGCAGTCACAGTCATTGATGAATCAAAGAAGTACAGATTCCTGAAACACTTACCTCAGACAAGCCACTCATTGTTTTTAACTGTGGAAATGTATACTGTGATACTCAGGTAATGCCCTTTAACTACCCCCCCCCAAAAAAAAAGAACCACTTGCTGTATACCAAGGTCAGGTATTTAGCTGAATTAAATGGTACACATTACTGTTGGAGCTCCATGAAAGCAGGCAGACATAGTTTTGAGTCATTGAAGTTTTCATGGTCACACTTAGATAATTTTGTTTTCCTGCCTCAAGTTTTATGTACTATATAATAATGTGACAGCCACAGGTCAGTTTGACTCCTTCCCATTACTAGTGGAGCTGCCTGACGTGAAAGGCATAGCTTTGCACTGATGCAGTTCCAATGGCAGCACTCAGTGAATGTTGAATTTCTCCCTCCCACCCCTCCTGCCCTTTCTGAAAAAGGAATTGTGCCCTGGATTCTGACTTCAGAGGCACAGCCCCATTGATCCTGTACACATTAGTGTAATAAGTCTATGAGACCAAGTAGCCATACATATGAAGTGTGTGACTTTCATTGATCTCAGTCAGGGAGTGTTCCTGCTCCCTTTCAAATATTGTATCTGTACAATGTAGTACACTACAAACATTTCAGACATGGAGTGACATTTGTTACTGGGTGTGCCAACTTACTGTGTTGTGGTGTACTTACCACTGTGGTGTCGGTCTCCAAGCTCTGGCTTCCATTTCTTTTCCCACAGACAATATGCGACCTCATACCAGCTCTGGTAACTCTTGTGAATCTGTCCCTCAGCCTTGAATGTATAAAAAGACTTACAGACATACTTCTACTTCTTCTTGCAGTCATCAGGTGTTTTGTCAATGTTTTTACCCACCAAGGCAGCACCAACCTTTTTAGAAAAAAAAGATACAGAATAGTTTAGAATATATTTGTTACATTTGTCTTTTGATAGCTACAGAAATATTCAGTTATATAAAGCAAAATCTTTACTATATATTATTGCTATAGACATCCAGTACAGTGAAGTGAGAGGAACAATATCCATTTACTATATACTGTATTTCAGCAGGTGTTATGCCACTGTTGAGAATAAGTTAGCTTACTACTACATTGATTAAATAATGTACCTATGTGTCTAAAATATTTTCTAAAGTACAGTTACTGTAAAACATAACCTATTATCCGTTACCTTTCTCCACATTTTCTCTAATTTGAGGTTGGTGGCCCTCATCACAATTGCAGCATTCCCACACTTCTCAGTAGCTGCCACCATGGCAAACACCTCATCATCAGTCCACTGTTTTGGTATTGTTTTTCTTTGGTTATTGTTCTGTAAGGGAGAGAAATAAAGAAAATGTATGCATTATTAGCATGACTTTGTTGTTGTGGAATGTATTTATTTTTACTGTTGTCTGAACACCTTACTATTTATACAAACATACAAAATTTGCCAGCAGATGATAGAATAGTGGTCTAATGAATCTACTCAATTATGCAGCTACATGCCCTATTCAGCAGCTGCCCTTACCTTCCTTCCGCCCTTCACCCTCCCTTTTACCCTGCCCCAACCCCTTTTGAAGCAGCCCACTGTCCTGCAGGATATCACCTCTGCTGGTAACCATTCCACTCTGCCACCACACTCTCTGTAAAAAAGTGTCTTCTCATCTCCTTCCTGAATCTACCCCCCTTCAATCTCGTAGCATGGCCCCTGGTATCCCTCCTTTCTCTTATGCTGAATAGTCCCTCTGTTCCAGCCCTGTTTATGCCCTTCCTGTACTTGAAGGTCTCTATCATACTCTCCCCATCCCTCCTCTCCTCTAGTGAGTACATGTTCAATTCCCTCAGTCTGCACTCATATGGTAACTCCCAGAGTCCATGGATCATCTATGTGGCCCTGTGTTGCACCCCTTTCTGCAGCTTAATGTCTTTCTTCAGGTACGGGCACCAGTACTGTACACAGTACTCCAGGTGCAGCCTTACTAGTGATCTATAGAATGGTAGAATTATGTCTCCCTTCTTGATGATATACCCCTGGCAGTACAAACCAGAATGTTATTGGCCTTTGCAGATGCCTTCCTACATTGAGATGAGTTGTTTTATTGATCCCATGATGAGTACCCCCAAATCTTTTTCCTCCTCAGTCATGGCTAACTGTACCCCAGCCAGCTGATAGCTCCTTCTTTGTTTTTTTTGCCCCATAATGAAGCAATTTGCATTTTTTGGCATTGAACCCCAATTGCCAGGTGTCCAACCAGGTCTCCAGCTTTTTCAGATTCTACTGCAACCCCTGCCAACCTTCAATGTTATCTACCACCTCCCTCATTTGGTATCATCTGCAAACAGACTGGTCTTGCTCTTGAAACCCAGCAAAATGTCTACAAATAATATCCCAAACAACACTGGTCCCAACACTGAGCCCTGAAGAACACAGCTCATCACCTCCCATGGTGATGAGAGCTCCCCATCCAACACCACCCTTTGTTGCCTTCCACTTAGCCAGTTCCATATCCATCCCATTATCCTAGCACCCACCCCTGTGCCATCTAGCTTACTTCCTAGCCTCCCATGTGGCACAGAGTAATATGCCTTGCTTGATAGCCAGATAAAGAACATTGACTGCGAGACCCCCATCCAACTGCCTAGTTACCCAGTCATAGTATTCTACCAGGTTGATCTGACAGGATCTGCCAGTGACAAATCCATGCTGTCTGTTGTACTGCTACCCATAATCCTCCAGAAGAGACACCAGCTTCTCCTTCAGGATTGTCTTCATCAGCTTCTCCACGATGGGTGTGAGGCTCACTGGCCTATAGCTCCCAGGTTCATCCTTGGGGCTACTCTTATGGAGGGGAACCACATGAGCCATCTTCTAATCCTGAGGTACACACCCTGAGTCCAATGAGGCACTGAACAGATCTGCCAATGGCCCTGATAGGACCACCGCCAGCTCCTTCAGTACCCTGGGGTGGACACCATCTGGCCCTGGCACCTTGTACACCCTAAGTGCCATCAAGCCCTCTAGCATCCTACTTTCTGTGATCACCCTATTTGTCACCTCTCCCCCTCTGTTACTGTCCTCCAATCCCCCTTGGGTATCTCCCCCTCTCTCCTTAGTGAATACTGGGCAGAAGTAGTCATTAAGTGCTGCTGCCTTTTCTCCCCCTTTTACACCCATCCTCCTTCCTTCCTAATGCTTAAAATCTGTTTTTTACAGTTCATTTTCTCCATGATGTACCTGAAGAAGTCCTTCTCCCCCCTCCTTGCACCAGCCTGAGCTTCTTAGAAGCTTTTGCCACCCTTACTGCCCTTGTCACTCCCCTTGCTTCCTTCATTTATTATCAACATGCCTGACACTGTATTCTAAAGTCACAGACACAGTCTTATTGAACATCTTACCCTTACTGTAGACCCTACCTGGTACCAACCACTGACATGATTCAGATCAGGGAACATACATGGTATCTCTGTAGGACTGCCCCTCCTCTCCTAACACCAAGAAATGCATACTACAGTCACACCATATCTGAACTGAACAACTTATCATTTATGGTTAACACTAAAAACAACAACTAGACATGAGATTCAACTATTGAACCTTGGACAGACCTGCTGTAAGAATGCCCAGTCCTACTCAAACACCAGCGACTGTGTTCTAAAGTCACAGATACAGCCCAACTGAACACCTTACAATTGCCATCCAATCACTCTGACAGCAACCCCAGACACAATTCCACCCTGGGACCTTACATGGTTCCACTATAGGACTGTCTGAGACCCTCTTAGGCACCAGGCACTGGATGATGAGGTTGCACCACATCTCAGCTGAACACCTTGCCATTTACTGTCAACATCTTCATCAACAACTAGATATAAGATTCTACTCTGTGATATTGCACAAAGCCTCTCTGGTAATTCCCCCATCAACAAATACCAGGCAATGAATACTAAAGTTACATCTACATCTGAACTGAACACCTTGACATTCCTGTCTAACCTTCCTGACATCAACTATAGACAGGATTATACATTGGCACCTTATATGGTACCACTTTAGGAATGCCCTCCCAGGCATCAGAAACTGTATCCTAAGGTCACAACACATCCCAACTAAACAGCAGAACATTTATGGTTAATATCCTGATCAACAACTACAATTAAGATTACATTCTGGTACCTTCTACAAACCTACTGTGACAATGCTTCACCCTAACAAAACACCATGTACTGTATTCTAAAGTCACAGAAATTGCCAAACTGAACACCTTAACATTCCCATACAGCCTCCCTAACAGCAACCACAGACATGATTCAACTCTGGGACTTTACATGGTACCATATTAGGATTGGTCCCCCCCAACACAAGGGACTGGGTCAGGAGCTCACAGCACATCTTACCTAAATACAATAGCATTTATGGGCAACAGCCTTGACAACAAGTAGAGATAAGATTCAACTCTGGGACCTTGTACAAAGCATCTCTGGTAATGCCCCCATCCTCAAATACCAGGCACTTGAATCCTAAACTTACATCTACTGCACAACTGAGCACCTTCACAATCCTGTATCAGCTTTCTGACTACAAACACAGACAGAATTTAAGTCTGGGACCTTACATGGTACCACTTTAGGAATGCCTCACTCCAGGCAACAACTGCTGGATCCTCAGATCACACCACATCCTAATTGAACATCTTAAAATTTATGACAAACGTTCCCAACAACAACTAGATACAATATTCAACTTTGGTATGGTACCGTGTACAAGCCTAGTTTAAGAATGCCCTATCCTACACAAAAAGCAGGTACTGCATTCTAAAGCCACAGACACAGCCCAACTGACCACCTTCCCATTCCTGTACAACCTCCTTGATCATAACCACAGACATGATTCAACTGTCGGACCTCACATGGTATGCTTTTAGGATTGCCCCTCCAACACATAGACACACACACACACACTCCCACACACAAATATGAGGCACTGAATCCTAATACCACACCACATCCCAACTGAACACCTTGACATTTATGGGAAACATCCCCAACAATAACTAGACATAAGATTCAACTCTGGGACATTGTACAAAGCTACTCTGAGAATGCCCCACACAATTCAAGCAGCAGGTACTGTATTCTAGAGTGAGAGACACAGTCTAAGAGAACACCTTAACATTCCTATACAACCTCCCTGACAGCAACCACTCACATGATTCAACTATCATACCTTACATGGTACCACTATAGGACTGCTCCACCCCCACCCATAGCACCAGGCACTGGATCCTAAGGTCACACCAAATCCCAACTAAACACCTTACATTTACAGTCAACATGCTTGACTACAATTAGACATAAGATTCAAGTCTGGGGCCTTGCACAAAGCCTCTCTGGTAATGCCTCCAGCCCAAATACCAGGCACTGATTCAAAAAGTTACATCTACTGCATGACTGAACACATTCACATTCCTGTCCAACCTCACTGACAGCAACTATAGACAGGATTAAACTCTGGCAACTTACATGGTGGCAGTTTAGCAATGCCTCCCCCCAGGCATCAAGTACTGTATCCTAAGGTCACAACACATCCCAACTAAACAGCATAAAATGTATGTTAAATGTCTTGAAAAATAACTACATATTAGATTAAACTCTGGTACCTTGTACAAACCTACTGTGACAATGCTGCACCCTAACAAAACACCATGTACTGTATTATAAACTCACAGACACAGCCCAACTGAACACCTTAACATTCCCGTACAGCCTCCCTGACAGCAACCACAGACATGATTATTCTCTGGGACTTTACATTGTACCATTCTAGTACTGCTCCCCCACCCAAGTAGGGCTTGCCAAATCATATAGCCTGATGTCCCAGTCTACAAGAAATTTCAGCTGGACAAGCATTCTTTAAATAGTCAGTTGTCCACTGGACAACCAACTAAAAACTCATTTTGTGGAGGTTTATTTTTAGTTTTCCTCCTATCTGCTGCAGTGTGCACTCTTGTCCTGAAGGGTGCTGCCAGCAGACCGCCCATAACATTTTTGCATTTGAAAGCAGTCACATGCCAGTCAGTCAGCATAATCATGTTATGCACTGAGGAAATGTGAAAGAAAGAAAGAAAGAAAGAAAGAAAGAAAGAAAGAAAGAAAGAAAGAAAGAAAGAAAGAAAGAAAGATTGTAAACTAAAGAAAGTAAAACAAGGGACGCCTAATTGATTTTTTGGTGGGCTGACTGTTGGGAGAGAGCAGATTGTCTGTTAAAGAGTGGTGAAAGGGTGGGTTCTGGGGTGACTTGATCTGTCCTGCCCATTGTCCTGTGGCCAGCTGGCTTCAGACTTGTAAAGACTAACAAAAAAATTTGCAAATAATAAGAGAGAGAAAAACCTTTTACAGTAAAAAAAAAAAAAAAAGAGAGAAGCAGAAGCCTAATAACAGTTTGTGGGCTGACTCAGAGAGGAGAGTATGTGAAGGGGTGAAAGCCTAAAAGGGATGAAGTGACTTCTTGCCCATTGTTCACCAGTCCATTCGTTCTGTGGTGAAAGAAAAGAGAAAAAAAGTAAGAAAGCTAGAAAAAACAAGTGTAAAGAAGAAAAGAAAAAGAAGGAAGCCTAGTGAGTGTGTTTGGAATGACTGTTGGGAGAGAGCAGATTGTAAAAGTGTGGTGACTGAGGGGTGGGGTCTGGACTCTGGGGGATGGGGGGAACAGAGCCTGCTGCCTATTGTCCTGTGGCTGGCTGGCTTGTGAGAATGTGAAAGACCAAAAAGAAAGTCAGCTAATAAGGAAAAGTCTTGACAATAAATAACACAATAGAAGCAAAGCCTATCAGTTTGGGCTGTTGGGAGAGGTGTGTATGTGTGGCTTAGTGGATGAGAGACCTAACCTGCCCTGAGAGGGTAGAGGACTTTGGAGAACAAAACAACTATGCACTTATTAGAAATAAATTATATTAAGGGGAAAACATTTTTTGTGCTATAGAAAAAAATAAACCCTTTGGTGGAGGGGTGTGTGTGTGTGTGTGTGTGTGTGTGTGTGTGTGTGTGTGTGTGTGTGTGTGTGTGTGTGGCTGTGAGTGTGTGAGACCTAATCTGCCCTGAAAGATAGAGAAACTTGTGGAACAGGTTGAACTGCCGAGTACTAGTATTCGGCTCCCACTCCCTACTCTTCCCACCTAATCTCTGTCCTGCCAAGGTCCTCTTGTAGCGTAACAGTTTAAGATAAAAAATGACACAACACACACAAAGCTATCATAAAATAAAATGTCATTGTGTATGATATTTCAATAGTTTCACAACTGCATAGAAGGGGTAATGTGAGGAAGTTATTTTTCACAGAAAGGGTGGTGGATGCATGGAATGGCCTACCTCAGGAAGTGGTGGATATGAATACAGTGCAGGGCTACAAACAGGCATGGGAAAGGCATAAGGGAGCAATACAGATCAGTATGAATAGATAAGCCATTAACAGAGTACAGGCCTATGGCACATTCTTAAAGTAGAAAAAATAGGCAGACTGGAGGGCCTTCTGGTCCTCATCTGCCGTCAGTGTCTATATTTCTATGTAAGAAGTAAAGATAAAAAATATAACATAGAAAAAGGGCTTGAATGTTTCAGCATCCCTAACTAAATCAGTTTACCTGGTTAATGTATGATGACAAAAATGTGTCATGTACTGCTCTGACGGTGAGAAATATCCCACTCTTGTGACTCCTGCTTATTCCAAAACACCTAATGTGTTTGCCACTGGTTCAAATAATTTCAGAATTGAGTCAGTGAGAGACCATGAGAAATCAAATCTACATATAATTTGTGCAAACCAACATAGTCACGAAACTGGTCAACATGCAGTCAATTTTAAAATATCTGAAACTGCAACATATCACATATTTTCTCAGATGGAGAAAGCCACCAAAAATAAAATGAGGCATTTATTTAACAATGCATATTTCTTGGCTAAAAATGTGTGTCCTTTCTCAGATATGGAGTGGCTTTGCACATTGCAAGAAAAAAATGGTGTTACTCTCGATAGCAATTACACAATTGGTAAATGGGCCAGAGATTTCTGTAATGCAATATCAGCTGCCATGTCTAAAACACAGATCCAGACTGTCAATAGCACAAATTTCATTACCGTTCTTGCAGAGGGCAGTACAGATGCAAACATAATAGAATGGGAAAATGTTTTTCCTCGTTTTGTTGATGGTGCAGAAAAAAAGTCACAACTGTGTTAATTAAAGCTGTTCCTCTAGAACATTATCATGTAGATGGAGTTTTTAAAGCAATAAGCTCTGCACTGGAGTCTCTTGATCTTTCTTAACAATGTGAGCAAGCCTGGACCGGTTCTCGTATCTGCCAACTTTGATGGTGCCAGTGTGATGATGGGCCATACAGGTGGCACCATAGCAAAAATCAGACATGTCACCACTGTAATATCCATGCATTGCATAGCCCATAAACTGGACTTAGCAGTTCTCAACGTCATGAAAAAAATCCCTTTGTTAAAAAAGTAGAGAACACCAGAAAGGAATTTTTAAATTTTACCACTACAGCCCCAAGAAACATAAGGAACTACAGGAAATAACAAATGTCATACACACTGAACTGGCTAATTTCAGTGCAATAAAACAAGTGCGTTGGCTTGCAAGTAAGACCCATTCAGTTCATGCCATTCAATTCAACCTGCCCACAGTAGTTCAACATTTCAAACATGTCGTAAACTCTGCTGGTGATGATGGTGCCAAAGCAAAGGCCATTATAAGAGATGCATACTCACTACAATTTGTAAAATCACCATTTATTCTTTAGGATTTTTTTGCCAATATTGAAAAATCTGTCACTGGAATTTCAAAGGATGACTTACTGATATTTGAAGTACCCCAACTCATGGATACATGCTTACTCCAGTTGATGGAGCTAAAAATAAGTCCTGGAAAGTTTATGACATTATTTCTAAACCAATATAATCCTGCAGATAAATGCATGAACTATCTAATTCCAAAATGTGGCACTGAGGACAAGATTGTTCCTTTTGCCTTCAAAGGGAACTGTCCAGAAGTAAATTTCACAACAGATACTCAGCTGCACATTTTAATGGATGCAGTAGTATCTTACATTGACCAGCATTTTCAGAATATCTCAGAGGAACCTCTAAAATGGTTCAGTTGTTTAGATTTCAAAAATGTTGATCTATCACAAGAAGAACCTGCACAGTTTAGCATGACTGATTTAAGTACTTTGTTAGACTACTTTTACAATATTTTTCTGAAGATCAAGTAACCAGTATAAAAAGAGAGTATTCTGCTTTCACAGCAATGCTTAAGTCTGCAGTTGATAAACCATTTCTGCAAGTGTATTCATGACTACTGTGAGAAAGACTGACCCAGTTTGCTCCTTGATCTAATAGAAATGTTACTGGCTATGAGTGTGTCTACAGCTAAATGTGAGAGAGTATTCTCCATTCAGAATCTTATAAAACCAAAATAAGAACAAATTTGGCTGATGACACACTCCAGTCACTTCTGCATATAGCAGTTGAAGGTCATGCATTAGATAGCTTTGATCTGGATCAAGCAACCAATAACTGGCATTATCTGGTCCTGGCACATGCCACATTCATGGTCATAATCATATTAGTTCAACTACTAGTTCTACGGGTTTAGATTCACATAAAAATGTCCCTGAGGCTGTCGCTAGTGATGTTGATGATGAACACTGAATTATAATGCTCCAGCTTGAGCAATGCAGCTCAGGCTGGCTTCCTAAAACTTTTCCTATCCTGCTGTCTGCTGATGCTGTACTGTCTGCAGCATGATGTTCTTATCACACTGCTGCAACTACACTCACTGCTGCTCACTGCTGATATTTCTTAACAATCCTCTCCATCCTGACAAAAAAAAATCATATTATTCTCCTTATTGTCCATTACAACACTGAATAACTGATACTACAATAAATCCATTAAGATTTCTGTATTTTTATAATTTACATTTAAAATATGCAATTTTATGCCTGGACTACCAACTCAAGCACCAGGACACCTTCTTTTGGACAAGCCACTTGTCCATTGACAAGTACCTAATTTTAAAATTTATCAAGCCCTGCCCCCCAGGCACTAGGGACTGGATCATGAGGTCACAGCATATCCTAACTGAACATATTACCATTTATGAGCAACATCCTCAATAACAACCAGAGATAAGATTTAACTCTGGGACATTACACAAACAGTCTCTGGTTATGCCCCCATCCCCAAATACCAGGAACTAGATCCTAAAGTTACATCTACAGCACAATGAAACACCTTCAGAATCCCAGACCAGCTCTCTGACAGCATGTCCAGACAGGATTTAAGTCTGGGACCTTACATGGTATAACTTTAGGAATGCCCTGCCCCCCCAGGCAGCAGCTGCTAGATCCTAAAATCACACTATATCCCAACTGAACATCTTAAAATTTATGGTAAATGTCTCCAACAATAACTAGATATAATATTCAACTCTGGTACCTTGTGCAAACCTAGTTTGAGAATGCCCTACCTTAGCCAACAACAGGTACTGTATTTGAAAGCCACAGACACAGCCCAACTGACCACCTTCCCATTCCCATATAACCTTCTTGATAGTAACCGCAGACATGACTGAACTATCGAATCTTACACGGTACGAATTTTGGAATGACACACACACACACACCAGGCACTGAATCCTAAGACCACACCACATCCCCTTTGAACACCTTAACATTTATGGAAACATCCCCAACAACAACTAGACATAAGACTCTACTCTAGGACATTGTACAAATCTGCTCTGAGAATGCCTCACCATATTCAAACAGCAGGTACTGCATTCTAGAGTGAGAAACACAGTCCAAGAAAACACCTTAACATTCCCGTACAACCTCCCTGACAGCAACCACTCACATGATTCAACTCTTGGACCATACATGGTACCACTATAGGACTGCCCCCCCCAGCACCAGGCACTGGATCGTAAGGTCACACCACATCTCAACTAAATACCTTACCATTTATGGTCAACATGCTTGACAACAACTAGATATATGATTCAAGTCTAGGACCTAGCACAAAGCCTCTGTGGCAATGCCCTCATCCCCAAATACCAGGTATTGGATCCTAAAGTTACATCTACAGCCCAACTGAACACCTTTACATTTCTGTCCAATCTCACTGACAGCAACTATAGACAGATTTATACTCTGGCAACTTACATGGTAGCAGTTTAGGAATGACCCCCCCCCCCCAGGCATTGGATCCTTAGATCACACTGCATCCACACTAAAGAGCATAACATTAATGGTAAACATCCCGAACAAGTAGATATAAGATTAACTCTGGTACCTTTTACAAAACTACTGTGACAATGCTTCACCCTACCCAAACACCAGATACTGTATTCTAAAGTCCAAGACACAGCCCTGCTGACCACACTAATATTACTGTACAACCTCCTTGGCAGTAACCACAGACACAATTCAACTCTGGGACCTTACAGGGTATAGACCTCCATCTGGTGGTGATGAAGTCCTTAGTCTTTTGAAATCCATGTTCGTAGATGCAAAAACTGAAACAATATTTCTAGGAGATCTAAATATGGACTGGCCGTCACCTAAATCACACGGCCTCAAATCCCTTTGTGACAAGCTAGGTCTTGGGCAATTAGTCAGTGAACCCACTAGGAACAACACTCTAAATACTGCCAGCAGTTCCATTCTAGTTGTGGTACTAACCACCCATCCACACAAAATATCTCATTCGGCAGTGTTTCACAATGACATGAGCGATCATGGAATTGTTGCTTGCATAAGATCTCAAATTAAGGCCCGGCCGCAGTCCACCTTTATAACAAAAAGATCCTTTCTCAAATTCAGTGCAGTAAACTTCCTATCTGACCTGAGCATGATCAGATGGCAAGATCTCTACCTAGCCAAAGATGTCAACAAGGCAGCTTACATCCTTAATGACAAACTCACTACAATAATAAATAAGCATGCCCCTTTCATCAAAGTAAGGGTACAGAACAATTCCAACCCCTGGTTCACCTCGGATCTCAAGGCAGCCCTTATAGCTCGAGATAAGCTCTGGGCTAAAGCTAGACATTCCAAAGAATCTTCGGATTGGCAGGCCTTTAGAACAGCCAGGAATAACTGTGTGAAAAAACTTTGCTCTGCTAAAGCTAACTATTATATTTCTACTCTCGAACAAGCTAAAGGTAACCCTCATAAAATATGGAAGACTATCAAAGCGAGAGAAGGATGGCCCATGGCCCCCTCTGTCCCAACAAAGATAGTTGCAAGTGGCAAGATTGTGGAAAACAAGTCCCTAATCCTGGAGGAACTTAACTCCCACTTTGCCACAGCTGGATTAGCTTTTGACTCGTCACCTTATGTTGGTGCTGCGGTGAGCCAGCGTACCCTTCCCCCTATATCTAGTCCTGCACCCAGCCCTTTCCAATTGCGCTAGATAACTTATAAAGAAGTAGAAGATTCTCTTCCTAACTTAGACACCAAAAAAAGCGCAGGGGACGATGGCTTGGAATCCTTTTTCCTAAGGTCAGGCTACACCCATCTCACTGCCCCAATTCTCCACATCTTCAATCTTTCCATTACATCTGCTACTGTGCCGTCCTGCTGGAAATCAGCACATATCCTCCCTGTATTTAAATCTGGTGGCCCATGCAATGTAAACAACTATGGGCCTATCTCCATATTGCCTATCCTTTCTAAAGTTCTCAAAAAACTGATCCATATTCAGTTAAAATCTCACTTTGAAACCTTCTCTCTCATTAACCCAGCTCAATCCGGCTTCCGGGCTAATCATAGCACAATCACTGCACTAGCAAAAGTAACCAATGATTGGATCTCTGCTATAGATGCTAAGAAGGTAAGTGGCACAGTCATTTTGGACCTCAGCAAAGCTTTTGATACTGTTGATCACAAACTATTAGTCAATTGCCTTGCAAAGCTGGGTGCCACATACCATACCACCCAGTGGTTCTCTAGCTACCTAACTGGAAGATCCCAAAAAGTAAAGGCGGAAGGCTTTTTTTCTGCTGCCTTGCCAGTTGCAAGAGGAGTCCCTCAAGGATCCATCTTAGGCCCTATCTTGTTTTCTTTGTACATTAATGACTTAGATGCTAACATATCTACATCCAATCTGCACTTTTTTGTGGATGATACTGTGTTGTATACTTCTGGCTCATCATTATCTGAAGTCAAGGGAGTGCTTCAAGTGGACTTCGCACAAATTGAGCATAATCTAATAAAGGCAAAGCTTCTGCTCAATGCTAAGAAGACTGAAGCAATGATATTCTCCAGCAGTGCTGTCACAGGCCCCTCCCAATACCCTTGCCCAAGACTTCATTGTCACCACGCTAAACGAGCCTCTGGAAGTTGTAACCAAATTTAAATATCTGGGTATCTGGATCGACAATAAATTATCTTTCAAGTGACCATGTCGAAGATGTCTCTAGAAGGTTAAAAGCAAGGTTAGGTTTCTTCTATAGAAATAGACCCCTTTTCCCTCTTGAAACTCGAAACAAGCTTGTACAGGCCACTTTTCTCCCCCTACTCGACTATGGCGATGTAATCTATTCCTCCACCACTCTTGCAAATCTAAGTAAACTGGACATCCTTTATCACCATGCGTTACGGTTCATTACCAACTCCCCTTACCGTTCGCATCACTGTGACTTATATGCAGCTGTTGGTTGGACATCCCTTACTACTAGATGCCTGCTCTATGCTGGGTTATGGACTCTTAAACTGCTCCTGCAGAAATTGCCAAGCTATCTCTCTTCCCTTATTAGTATCTCACATAGTGCATACTTGTTAAGAAAATCTGACTTTATTATGCTTGACATACCAAGGACGCAGACCTCCTTTGGTAAACGTGCTATTGCATATGCCCTTCCCTCCATTTGGAACCAATTACAAACCATATTGAAACTAACTAGCACATTTTCAATAAACTTCTACAACTCGCTAAGTTCAGCCAAAATAAAAGACACCTGTAACTGTCATTAAGTCTCTTCCTTCCCCATGTGTGCCATATTTATCCACTGGTAAGGTATAATTGCTTTGTCATATTAACTGCTTTCCCTTCCCCTTCTACTCCTGGCTTTATCTATGCTTACGCTCCACTGCTACTCTATCAAATCACTCCCCCATATCAGTTGTAGTCTGTTGTTTGTTCTAGCTGCCAAAATATATGTATTGCACACACCAGTCATCATGTTTCATTTATCAGTATGCAACCTGTAAGTCACTTCCCTGTGTCATATTAATGTTTACCACCGCGGTCACCCTATGTGGTATCTCTTGTGTATATCCAGCCTGTATCATGTAACATGCATTTCATGTATATACTGTTATTACCTATCTATGTTTGTACTTTAAGTGTTTATGTCACAGGACCTCCTTGTGAATGAGCTTGCTCAATGGAGTTTTCCTGCAATAAACTTGAACTTGAACTTGAACTTGAACTACTTTAGGAATGCCCACCCTCACCCCCCTCCTCTCCCTGGCACCATGCAATGGATCCTAAGTTTATACCACATGCAAACTGAACACCTTACCTTTTACAATGAACCTCCCCAGCAACTACTGGACAAAACATTCAAGTGTGGGACCTTGTATAGATCTCATCTGAAAATGTCAAACCCTTACCAAACTCCAGCCACTGGAATCTTAAAGTAACAGTCACAGCACAGCTGAACAGCTTCCTATTTTACATTCAAACATAGTGACAGCAACCAGATATACCATGCTATAACAAAACATTGTCTCTTTGAGTGTATGTATTGTATAGGTGCAGTTACTCTATGTTTTGACCAAATTTTTGTCACTCTTGAAAGAGCCGTTTGGGTTTCATGTGACTAGGTACTGCAGAAATGGTAAGACACTCATTCAGAGCAGTGCAAGAATTCCATCTTGGAGGTCCCCAAGGAAAATTGTGTTGTCAGCATTTCAGAGATGCACACCATCTTTTAGGTACAGCCAATGTTTAAAATTACGAATTTGGGGGTGACGTATAGTGTGCATTCCCATAACATGAAAGAATCCATATATTTGGATTTTTACCTTACGACATGATCTTTCACGTCTAGGACAGTATTCTTCACCTCTCCAGATCATCCGCTCTGTAATGTCTGAATACAGAATCTTACAGGCAGGTAACATCTCCATAAGAGTCTGCAAATATGATTGAGCAGCCTCAATTAAATCTACTCCCCTTTTGTGACCCAAATCATTACCTCTGAGATGGATGAGGAGTATAACTGGTGGAAAGCATGTCTCCAGTACCTGGCACATGGTGGTATGTCAGTCCAAAATGAAATGAGCACTCAGGAACAGGATAAATTAATGCTTGTTTTATTCCAAGGATAATTCCAGAACCCCTGCTCTTCGGCTTACTGCCTTCAAAGGAGGTATGGCATGACTATTCTTACAACAGTGTATATATACTTTCTAGGTGATGACATCATCACAATGAGACAATTAGTCAAATACTGTACATACAAACAAGTTTCCATTATGGTGGAATAGCTTTCCCATCCTACCAAAAAGCACACTGATCAGTAAAAATACTTTGAAAGGTAAATACATCTCTGTATATCAAAACAATATATATACACATTTACACACATAAACAATTACAAATCATCACTTCGTCAACTTTTTCTACCTTATATACTTTTGCTTTTTACTTTATAATTTCCATTTTTCCTATCTTTATTTAAATTGGTTGCAATCCAAAATTATTTTATAAGAGTATACAAAGTAATTTTTATGTACATTCAATGGCTAATAACATTAATATATATATCAATTCAATGGGCTGCTGGATGGTGTATCTTATTCTTCCTCTTATGCCTTCTCAAATTACATTACTCTATTTCAATTTTTTTTTTTTTTTTTGCTGTTTCTATTATTTTAAGCATGGGAGACACACAAGATATAATACATGCAAGGCCTATGTGAATTATGGGATCCATGACAGGAGTCCAACAGAAATTCTGTTGAACGCCCTGTCAGCGACACAGGCAGGCCGACTGCATTCTGCAGTCGGCTGCCGGTTCGCTATTGATGTCTTTGTTTTCTTCCGGGGGGCTTTGCCCCCCAAACCCCTCCACTTAAAGATTCTCAACTCCAGTCAGAGCTGATTGGGGTGGTGCAGGACCCCTGACAGGCAGTGTTGGGTTCCAGTGGGTCTCCCACCGCAGCTTGGCGCTGTAGTCACTGTGCGGGACCTTGCTGGTGAAATGTCACTTCGAGGGAGGTAAACTTGAATAATGAAGGACTGCAGAGCAACATGAAATACCAAAAACATCCACTAGATAGCAGACAGATAATACAATTCAATGGGGGATTGGAACACAACATGAGATGACATAAATGTTAATACAAATCTCACACACAATGATGGATAATGACAATGAGATGGAATGATAGATGTCATATTGGTCATCACCCAAGTCCACTTCATGCCTGATAGGGAGAAGGGATACCATTGAGGTGGGGATCTACTTGAATAATATCTGGATGAAATCTGAAACAAAAAACAGAAGACACAAATATTTTAGGTGTAATAATTACATAATTTATACACTTGCATAGCTTCCACTCTATTATTTTTTCCTATCTTTAAGAAAAGGTTTCAGGTCCCACTGCTCATTAAGTCCCTCAAGCTTTACTGTCTTAAGTTTGTATATCCATCTACTTTCTTTTTTTAGCAATTCATTCACTCTGTCACCACCAAACTTCTGAGGTAGCTGCCACTCTAACCCCATAAATTTCAGATTTCTTGGGTCAGAGACATGTTTTTTTTTTTTTGAGAAAATGTTCTCCAACAGGAGTATCCATCTTACCATTTATTGTATTCTGTATATGCTCTTATATCCTAACCTTTAATGCTCTTGTAGTATGTCTAATGTACAAATGTTTACACTCACACCAAAGGGCATAAACCACAAATGTAGTATCACAATTAATAAAGTCACTAATCTCATGCACTCCGCAATCATATGGATGTATAAATCTAGATCCAACGACATAATAATTCCATACATTACATCTCTGCCATTTGTGGTTCCCCTTTGGTTTAGTACCCAACCACATATCTGTTGAACGTTCTACCAATCTACTGTGGACTAATTTGTCCTTAAGGTTCGGCACTCTAGAAAAAGTGATTCTTGGTTTCTCCCCTACCATTTTCCCCAATTTTGGGTCAGTGTGTAATAGATACCAATTTCTATATAAAATATTATCAAATTGGCCTGCCCAGTTATTATATTCAGTCACAAAAGTCACTGTAAAGTTTTCATATGGTAGTGGGGGCAGAGGAGAGCTGGAGCAAGGAATATCAAATGCTTTATCCAATAATTCTTCCCTGTTTTTCATTACAGCTTTATTAATTGCAGCTGTCAGTAGTTCTTCCTCATATCCCCTATTTCTAAAACATATTCTTAATTCTTCCGCTTGTTTAAGGAAATCTCTTTCCTCAAAACAATTCCTTCTCAAGCGAAGAAATTGTCCATATGGAAAGGATTCCTTCAAGTTCTTGGAGTGTGCGCTGTCAGCTCTTAGCAAACAGTTGGTAGCAGTTGATTTTCTGTAACATTTTGTTACAATTTTTCCACCAGTTTCAGATGGTCTCACAATTTCTAGATCCAAGAATTCTATCCTATTCTGGTCCATTTATGAACAAAACTCATACTGGTTTCATTTTTATTCAACCAATCAACAAATTGTTGTATTTCTGACACATCACCATTCCATACACATAAGATATCATCAATAAAACATGTCCAAAACTCAATGTTTTGCAGAAATGGGTTTCCATCTTGAAATACAGTCAGTTCTTCCCATTTTCCCAAAAAAATGTTGGCATATGAGGGTGCCATAGAGGTCCCCATTGCTGTGCCAAATATTTGTAAATAATTCTTTCCCAGAAATTCAAAATGGTTATGTGTCAGAATGAATTGAAAAGCCCTCAGAATTAAATCTACTGGTATATTATCTGTATTCACTTCTTTTTCTAAAAAATATTGGCAAGCATTAATCCCCTGGGTGTGATGGATACGAGTGTACAATGACTCTGCATCTATTGTAATCCATGTCGTACTGTCCTTCCATTTCAGTTTCTCTAATTTGGAGATGACATGCGTGGTGTCTTTAGTGAATGCTTTAAGTTTTCTCACCTCCCTCTGTGAGAAAAAGTCCACAACGTGTCCTAATTTTTCTGTAATTGACCCTATTGAGGAGATAATTGGTCTCCTTGGAGGGTCCCTCAGATTTTTATGAACTTTGGGTAAAATGTGATAGCTGGAACCAAGGGATTTTTACACCACAGGAATTTTAATTCTTTCTCACTAATATCACCATTGTGTGCTGCTTCCTCTAGCAAATGATTTAATTCCACCCTGAACTGATGCATAGGATTATTATTTAGCTTCATATAGCTAGAGGTGTCTTTCAACATCTCTGAAACTATAGATATATAATGATTTTTATCTAAAATCACAAAATTTCCCCCTTTATCAGCAGGCTTAATCACTATAGTAGCATCAGTTTCTAGTGTTTTCAAAGCTCCTAACTCATTCTGTGTTAGGTTTTTATTTCAAGGTTGACCTGCCCTTTTGAGTACATCATTTACCTCTTTCAACACCACATTTTCAAAAGTTGTTAAAGCAGGATTGAATACATGTGGTAAGGATTCAGAAGTGGGGGAAAACAGTAACTTCCTCCGATAGTCAATGTCCATAATTACTTACATCAGGGGGAACTGAGCCATTCTGTTATTGTTATAAACCATTCATTATTCTGTCAGTTTCATGCAGTATGAAATCAATATCCTCCATAGGTTCCGGTGTTTCACTACATATTCCTGCTGGTTCCTCTGTATGTTGCAGTCCTTCTCAATTTGTGATGAAACCCATCATATCCAGTTGTTGTTCACAATCCGTTTTCTTACAAAAGAAAGTCTTTAACTTAATTTTTCTAAATAGTTTATAGAGATCCACTTGAACCTGAAATTGATTAATTTGGGGTGTGGGTACAAAGGACAAACCACATTTCAGTACTTTGATTTCAGTCTCTGTAAGTGTTCTGTTAGAGATGCTAATTATTTCAAGTTCTTCCCCCTGCCCTTGCCCCCCCCCCACATCCTCTGGTCTTGTGTTTTCTTGCTGCGTGGTGCTTTCCTCTTCTTGTTCCCCTTCTTGTTCTCCTACTCCTTCCTATGTTTCCCTTCTATTCTCTAAAAAAGGACTTCCTTCTCTGTTTCTTTTATCACCACCTTCATTTGTTGAAAAGTGTACTCTAGAACAACTCCTACTTCTGCTTTGAAAACTCCCTCTTCTTCTCTATATAAAAATCATGTTGTTATTGAAATCTTCTTGGTCTCTTAATAATTTCCTTTGTTTCTTGGCCACAAGCTCAGTCTCATATTTATTCAATCTTTTCTTCATGTGAGTTTCTGGTTCCTTGAATGCAGCTGTCTCTTTAAATGTTAAAACTTCTTTTTTAGTTTCATCCAATTCCTTATTTAATTATTCATGCCTTTTAATTTCTGATTTGATAAGCAACTCAATAAATGTTTTGGAGCATAATGCTGCAGTAGCTATCCATTCCTCTTTAAATAAAAAAGTTTCCAGACCAGAAGAAGGTAGTACAGTCACTCTGAGTCCTCGTGTTACCTGCTCCTTAGAGAGATACTGCTCCAAGGTGGTTATGTTATATGTTAAGTCCAGTTCTTTTTTCATAATTTCTCAAGTTTAGAAAATATTGATTTTACATCACCTGGTTAAAGTGAAGCTCCTCTATTGATTTTTAGCCTCTCATAAGCCTTACTGCATTTTGCAACCCAAGATTCAGTCTGTTCCCAATTGAACTCAGCTGATGTGTTCTCTCCTGAGGCGCCTGCTTGCATAGCTACCACAACCTCACTTTCCAGAAGAGTGCCTTAATAAATAGTCAGAGTTCAAAGAAGATAGTCACCTGGATGAATCCTATAATTGGAAATACCATGTTGCAATTATATTCACTGTCCAGAACTCATGCTCTGGGAAATATAGCCCATAATTTCAAGCCTTCCATGTGCTGCAATCACCAAGCAAAAAGTTCAAAACACAATGAAATGAAGACCGCGCAACACTGTGAGCTGTTGCTCACTATGTGAGGTGCTAACCTCAAAAATCAAATCAGTCCAAAATAAAATGAACATTCAGGAACAGGATAAATTAATGCTCGTTTTATTCCAAGGATAATTCCAGGACCTCTGCACTCTGGCTCAATGCCTTCAAAGGGGGTATGGCACGACTATTCTTACAACAGTGTATATATACTTTCTAGGTGATGACATCATCACAATGAGACACTTAGTCAAATACATACAAACAAGTTTCCATTATGGTGGAATAGCTTTCCCATCCTACCAAAAAGCACACTGATCAGTAAAAATACTTTGAAAGGTAAATAAATCTCAGTATATCAAAACAATATATATACACATTTACACACATAAACAATTATAAATCATCACTTTGTCAACTTTTTCTGCCTTACATATTTTTCCTTTTTACTTTATAATTTCCCTTTTTCCTATCTTTATTTAAATTGGTTATAATCCAAAATTATTTTGTAAGGGCATACAAAGTAATTTTTATGTACATACAATGGAAATACAATTAACATATATATTAATTCAGTGGGCAGCTGGAGGTTGTATATTATTCTTCCTCTTATGACTCCTCAAATTAAATTACCCTATTTCAATTTTTTTTTCTTTTTTTTTTTGCTGTTTCTATTATTGTAAGGGTGGGAGACACAAAGGATAAAATACATGCAAGGCCTATGTGAATAATGAAGGACTGCAGAGCAACATGAAATAACAACAACATCCACTAGATCGTGGCCAGATAATAGAATTCAATGGGGGACTGGAACACAAGATGAGATGACATGAATGTTAATACAAAACTCACACACAATGATGGATAATGAAAAAGAGATGGAATGATAGATGTCATATTGGTGATCACCCAAGTCCACTTCATGCCTGATAGGGAGAAGGGATACCATCAAGGCGGAGATCTACTTTAATAACATCTGGATGAAATCTGAAACAAAAAACAGAAGACACAAATGTTTTGGTGGCATGAGCTGCTCCCATCTCATGCCACCCTTACCAAATCATAAGACATTGCAGTTTGGTAGCTATAAGTCATTACCAAAATAACTTGCCCAAGTAAATGCAGCTGCCTTCATACTAGGCTACTCCCCATTATCCAAGAACAAACCCTGGAGTTTTCTGCCATTCTGGTATTTCTATGGGATGAAACTATTAAAGTAGAAAATAGCTGACTCATGTAGCCACAGATTGTGTGGGCACATACCATTGGTTTCTTTTTCTATCTAATGACCAATCAGGTAATTAATTATTGTTGTGTCTATAGAATTGCTTACCATTGGTCTTTTATTTATTACATATTCTTTTTATTTTGGTGAGATAAGGTAGATGCTTGATTGGACACATGCTGTGGCATAGCAATATGAAAGATTTGTACTGGTCACTGTCAGACTGAATAGTCTATGTCAGAGCCTCAATTCCCTCCCTTTTTGAACTGACATTCTGTGTGGTAAGAACCTCTTTTACTTTTCCTTATAAAAATGCTATTTTAACCATATTGGAAAAGCTTTGAGAAATATTACTAAGAAAAGGTAGTGTATCACAGTATGCCTCTATAGCATGGTTACTTAATTAATTTCTTTCTATTGCTTATTGTTTTTATTTTAGTTTTTGTTGACCGAGTAAGTGCACTAGACAAATCCTGCCTATTTTCAGGCACGACCTGGGGGAGGGGGATACAGATGAATGCCAACTGACCTTTTACCAGATTAAGCTGTTGGTGGTATTTTTTAGTGAATGAGGGAAATTTGGCCAGGAGACTGGGGAAATTCTCCTACTCTTTTCGATGCCATGGGATCTTTAACATCCACCTGAGCCACCACCAATCCAGGCAGACGGGACCTCAGTTTAATATCTCATCCAAAAGATTGCACCTCAGAAGTGCAGCACCTCTCTCATGCTGCACTATAGTGTCAGTACTGGGATATTAACCCAAGTGCCAGATCTGGGACCTGAACCCACAGCCCTCTGATCTCCCAGCCTCAGAGGCGAGTGTGCTACCTACTGAGCCACTGACACTGGACACTTATGTACTGTTTAAGATGGAGAGATAAAATAATTTAAGTTGCTGACTGAGTTGTTTAGTAGTTTCTCTATAGCTAGGTCCATTTGACTTTAATCTTTCACAGCCTGAAAATGTAAGGCAGTTCAACATTTGTTAGAAGTACCATCCAGAAGCTTAGAAAATCTGATTTTGATATATTCTTACTTTTATAAAAATTCATCTAAGAATGTGGAAAAAAAGTGCAACCAACTGAAACAGTTTACCATGACAGATTTTGACTACTTATAACTTCATTATGCCCGACAGTACACACATAGAAGAAGTAGCACATGGAAGCATAGAAAATCCAATTCTGATATATGCAATTTTTAACTAAATTCATCCAAGACTAATATGTTTAAAAAGTACTGCTTTCTCTGGTGTTGCGATGAAAACAAAAAACCTGCACCACATTAAAACTGTTTAATAGCCCGGATTTTAATTGCATATAACTTCAGAATACCAGATACTATGAACTTGGAAATAGTTGTGAATGACAGTGTACAGTACACACTGCAAGCCCATTGGTCAACAGGGTCCACCAATGGGCTGCAGGACGTACAGTAAATGTCATTCACAGAGAGATCTGTCAGCAGGCAGCCATGGTGGTATGAGGGTGGGATGAGCTGCCCAACAATGGTGGGAATATCCTGGGATGGGGGAGTGGGATGGGTGGATAGGGGGTGCCTGAGTAGGTGAGGGGTGGGTTGTCTGCTAAGCTATGGGGGGGTCTTATGTACTGCCAGTACCAGTGCATTCGGCTCAGGGTGGGGAGGTTCCATTCTTATCACAATACCACAAAAGGGAGTGGCATTGTAATGGAGGTGTGGTAGGGGAGGTTGGGTTATGTTAGCACCACAGGATCATCACAGGGAGTTGCATTATTATGGAGATGTGGGTGGGGAGAGGGGCACACTCAACCACCAGGGATACATTCAGGTGTGACAGGATGCGGTCACTTGAGGAGAGTGAGGGGATTCTTCTAGATGGGATGAGGCTCTGAGTGTGGACCTCAGACCCAGTAGGACACTTGGCGCATTCAGCTGGGTGCATCCCTGCATGGAGCAGGAAAATGGAGCCATAATAACATGCAAATGGACCCATTGCACCATGCATGTCTAATGGCCCTATTTGCATGTTACTGACACTGAATAGCAACTTTTGGTGCAGTGCATCATGTGATGCACTGCCTCATTGTATTTTGAGCCAGACCAGAGGGTTGTGCTGGCTGATCCAGGGCTGGGCGCAACTGTGATATTCACAGTGGAGATGCACCAAGGGTATTAAATGGTGCATCTTCTGTGAATACCACAGTTGGCACTCGGCACATCTCATTTGCACCACAGCATCCAAGATGCACTGAGTGCAAGTCCTTTGAGAATCCTGCCCATTCCATTTTATGCAGACATTGACTTAGGCAGACTTGCTGATGCTCGTATGCAACTTGAAATTGCTGACTGTTCTAAGGTCATGATTGAAAAGGTTGAAGTTGCTACCAATGAAAACATGTATGAACAATACACTATACACCCATTACATGGAAAAGATCCAGTTGAGGATAATATTTGTGATTCCCATCCATATCTGGGAGAGCACACTAGAGGCACATTGCTTTCCCGACCTGTTTCCACATGGAATAGGTAGTCTGCTGAATGAGCATGAAGTACGTGTTCCTGGATCTGAGTACAGAGCTTCAGGATTGCTGAATTTGAATGGCAAGTTTTGTAGAGATATATCGTATGTCTTCCACCATTTGTGGGAGAGCGAACTAAGCATTTTATCAGAAAGCATTGCACATACAATACATCTGAGCACAGAATTTCAGAACACAACAGCTGCTCAGTTGATCAAGAAACTGGAGAAGAAAAATGAGATGCTGTAAACAAATCTTTCTTCAGTTCTGACTAGTATGTGTGCTACTAAAGAGTACTGGTATAGACGGCACTTTGAGGTGATGTGCATGCTAAGAGAGTTTAGTCCTACTACATGGTATGTTACTCTCAGTTGTGCAGAGTACAACTGGAATGACTTGGCTGAACTTCTTAAGTGGGTAAACTCTTATGTGGTTGCCATACACAGTATAACTCTAGGCGAGATGTGATCTCTGGCCTGGTATCAGTATCACGGTACTTTTATCACTGCTTTCAGGAGGTATTGTGATTCATACTGTCAAAATCCAATCCACATCTTGGTATTGTACATACAATACATCTGAGCACAGAATTTCAGAACACGACAGCTGCTCAGTTGATCAAGAAACTGGAGAAGACGGCCCCCCCTTCCTTTTCCTACTAATTCCTCCTCCCCATCTCCCTCCCTTCTACCCCCACCAGCTCTCCCCCGACCATACGTTTTGCACCTTTTGTTATCTTTTGCTTTGTTGGAGATTGTATTCTATTGTAACAAAATTGTAATTGAAATGTAACTTTTTTGTTTGTAAGTACTGTGTCCCTTGTACTACTGTTCTGATGTTCTCTTTGTGATGAGGTACCTTTGTAAATGAGCCTCTGGCTCAAAGGTTTCTAAACTGATGTTTAACTAAATAAATAAAATAAATTGTCAAACACTATTTTTGGAGGACAGAATACCAGGCACATGGGGCACCATGCATGCACATGCTGTTGTTGGTGAAAGATGCTCTGCCTATTGGTGACAGTGATGTAGCTGACATTCTGAACTTCATTATGAGGTATGTGACTTGTCAGATTCCTGACAAGCATGATGGGCCAACACTGTGGAAGTTGGTGTGGAAATTCCAGCACCATTTGTGCTGCAAATACTGTCTTAAGAAGGTGAAAAACTGTTGAAACTGGTATACAAGATGCCGGTTTGGATTCCCTAGATGAGTGTGTCAGAGTGCATGCCTAAATGATGTGTTCTCTGTGATACAGCATCATCTCAAGGCAAAATCCACTAAACAAGTGTATGAGTTGCCCCGTAAGGAGTCAGAAGCATACATCAATTACTACAGTCATGCTCTGTTGCTGTGGCAAGCTATCACTGATGTACAGTATTTTACTAACAACTCAATGACTCTGTTGAGGTACAGTATGTGACATCATACATTATGAAGCATGAGCAAACCTGTTTGCAAGAGCTCTGGGAAGACCTGAAAAACTGCAGCAGATCTTTCTCTTCTTGATTGTGGTCACTTGGGTTAAAGACTGTCACATCTGGAGTGTGGAGCAAATGAGGCAAGTGACCATCTCTCTTGCACCTGCCTCTATGGCAAGTCTGAATTAATCCACTACTTAAATGTTAACTTCAAAGAGAAGAGACATTGTGTACTTAGAAGTCATAATGAGATTGCAGAGCTTGCCGCAACAAGACCGACATCAACTAACATACTGAAGAGCAACCTGATTGACCATTACTATCCACAGTGCCATAGTGCCATGGATGACTTACAATACAGTATGTCTGTTTGAGGTTGCCCAATGGTATTACTACAAGAAGTTATGCAAAGACCTTGTATATCTGCTTGGTTGGATCAGAAGGGATACCCCATTTATGAAATTGATAGCAGACACAGGCCATTTGGTCTATCTAGTCTCCTCAAGTGGGCAGCTGCAGTCTTATAGAGTGAAATGCTGCACACTCGAGCAGACTAAATAGACCAAATGGCCTGTATCTGCTAGCAATTTTGTAAATGGGGTATCCCTTCTGATCCTACCAAGCAGATATATGAGGTCTCAGGGCTAGATGGGTGTCTAGTGAAAAGATGTAAACCGTGGTTCATTGATCACTGTGAACTCAACTTGGCAACAACAGAAAATAAAGTGCATTACTATTTTGCCACTCTCTTTCTGTGCAAACTGTGGAGAGATGAGGGAACTCTGTAAGGTGGATGACTATTTCAAAAGTGAAGTATCACCTGCCTAAATCAAGAGTCTGGAGTTTGAGAAGGAACAACTAGATAAGACAAGGCAACAACTAGAGGAGGATTCTCCAGTGAACTCACAGGAAATGGTTGCTCCTGAGGGTCAAGGAGCACATGGTGCTCCTCTGCCTGCAAATGACCCAACTGTGTTGACGTCGGATATTGAAAGTGCTATGCAGCAGAGCACACACTTTGCTAATGAATGTGCCAATACTGAAAGAGAGTTAAATACTCATTAGCTAGTTATCTATGCCACAGTAATGTATGCTCTAGAGCATAGGATAAAACACCATAAGAAGGAATGCCTGTATGATGAACACATGCCAATTAGGATGTTTGCAAGTGGTGCTGCTGGTACAGGTAAATGCTTTGTGATTGAAGTTAAAAGTGTTGTTGTCCATAGATGTACTAAAACACACCTACAGTACATCTGTCATTGTATCTGTGCCAACTGGTCTGGCAGCTTACAATATAGGAGGTGTCATTCTGTGTCAATTGTTCATGCTGCTCGTTGAGCACAGCAAGACTGGAGAGTACAGGAATTTGTCCTTTGAAGTTGTAAGTGAACTACGGGCCATGTTTGACAAAATGGAGCTTCTAATAATTGATGGGATCAGCATGATTTCCAATGTTCTTCTTGCTTATATTCATCTACGCCTTCAGGAGATAGTTGGCAGTGATTATGATTTGCCATTTGGTGGCAAGAACATTGTAATTTTTGAGGATCTTCTCCAGCTAGCTCCAGTGAATGTGCAACATGTCTTCACAAGTCTTTCACTGGAGGAAGCTAAAAAGAGCATTGGGTGCATAGGTGGAGTCAATATGTTGGCATTCTTCTCTTATGTTGAACTATTTCAGAATATGTGGCAGAGAGGTGATATATTTTACAAAGCACTACCTGATGAAGCTTGCATTGGCAATTTGTCAGTTTCTTATTTGTAAGTGCTTGGGATGCATGTTATCATTAGGAAAGACAGTTCTATTCATGATGCATGCAAGCTCTTTACAGAGCTGCAGAACAATGGGGAACAGATTGCATTCTTGTTACCAAGACTTAAGCAATGTGCTGAGTTTAACCAGATCATGCTAGAAAGAGAACAGCAACCTATTGTCACAGTGACATCACTTGATGCAATTGATGATGTTAGTCTAACACGTACTATGGTGACAAAGATGGTTGAACATCTGAGAGATTTAACAGGTGATGTGTCTGAAACTGCTGGGTTAGAAACAGTTTTAACACTGTGCAAAAATGCACCTGTTATGCTATGGAGAAACCTCAATGATGATCATGTATTGGTTAATGGAGCAGTGGGCTACATTGCTGATTTCCAGTACAATGTCCTGAAGACATTTGTTGACTTTGTCTTTGTGAAATTTGACAGCTGTATTAGTTCTATTCCCGTTGACAGGTGCACTGTGAAGTTTCAGATTGTGAAGGACATCTATGTCACACGTAAGCAGTTTCCGCTGTGACTGGCTTATGCTGTCTTCATTCACAAATTGCAAGGACCCAGCCTTGATACTGTAATCATTGATCTAGGTATGGGAATCTTTAAGGATAGCATATCATATGTCGCTTTGTCATGAGTCAGAACTCTTGCTGGTCTATACATACCGAATCTTGCACAGAATAAGGTACATGCTGATGTGAAATGTATTGTGGAATACAACTAGCTATGTACCCTATATCAACCAGCTGCAACCCTGATTCCTATGCCTAGATACATAACCATTCAAGATGTGTCTATAGATACAACACAGAAGTTGAAAAGAAAAAAAGTGTAACAGCTCTGTGTCTACTCTATCTGCTGTTCATGGCAATCAATCACTTAGTGATGATGTCAGATCACTACCTGCAAAGAAGTGCATTGATCTTGAGAAATTGCCAATATTTGACAATAGTACTGGAGTGAACTGCTATGCTAATTCAGCAATGCAAGTTCTTTTGCATATGCCAGAGTTTGTTCAGCTGCTGACTGCTTCAAAGTCAACAACTCCTTCCGAGGCATTCAAATGAGTCATAAGGGGTAGTCAAGAACAAGTGCACAGCTTTCAGAGTCTAACTCCTTTGCAGCTGACTCTGGTAAATCATCCTGGACAGAGGATATTTGGTGACAATGCACAAGATGTAAGTGAATTCATGATGGATGTCATAAACAGCTTGGCTGATGATATTCTACTGTGATAGTATATCACAGTAAACTATGTCTGCAAGTACACATTCTTGCCATGTGGACATATAGAGACACAACCAAATAATGACATGCTAAGGCTATCTGTGTACATTCCAGATGAAAAATCTGTTAAGTTCCGCAGATTGTTCAGAACTGAAAAAAACTTGTTAGGAGTGTCACACATGTGGATGAAGTAATATGTGTTCTTTGTGAGTGACTCAGTGCAGTTCATATATCATCATTGTGCTTCAGTGATTCAACTCACAAGAGTTCAAAGTTAACATGCCTATTACTGATTTAATTGCTGGAAGAACTATGTTTTCAGGCACTCACTTTGATACTCATGCTATCATTTTTCACTATGAACCTTCTGTGGACTCTGGCCATTATGTTGCATGGCATAGGATCAGAATCGGATGGGTGGAGTGCAATAATACAGTGTGTACTGTGAGAGAAAGATTGCCTAGGAATCTAAAAGATGCATATACGATCATTTTCCATAATATGGATGATGTCCAATGTGCTGAAGAGTGATTTCTGTCAGAAACCTCTTGGAAGTGATGTCTTATTATTTTTGGGGGGGAGGGTTAAACTGTTATTATCACTGTCCTGAATCAGCTTATTGCTGCTTTAGAATGATAGAATGCTGTATTGAAGTTTGTGCACAGAACTGTACATTTGGAGTATCAGTGTTGTACAATGTAAGAAATGTCATGTTATGTGAATACTGTCATGTGGTGTGTCTAGTATACACTGCTTGTGTAGTGCAATACAAAGGTACAAGACAGGAGAGCTGTGTCCCCAGTTCAGAAAAGTACAGCAAGTAGCTACTACTGTATGCTTCAAGCTATCACACATAGACAGTTAATGTAATAAGGTAATAGTCTGTAGAACACCTGACTTGTCTAGCTTGTCAATAGAAGTACAACATGCCTGTTAAAGTGTTAGCACACACTGCTCATTACTTAACCTCCTTTCTGTGCCACCTGTGGTAATAGACAGGCAGAATGCAAACAGCTATGATATGCAGGACATCATGAAATATATTTACAATGCCCTCTTGGTTTTGTGACTAGTTTTTATCTATTGTGGCATACACAAAATGTCTAAAGTTCATACTGCATGTGGCAGTCTTGTACTGTAGCACAATGAGTATTTGGATGCATGCCACTTACCATGAAGCATGTCATACTTTATGTAAATAGTAATGTTACTGTCGGAGGACAAGGGAAATGGTATGACACTTTTTTTGCCTATCTCAGCTGTTATTGAGAAATATGGCAGTTATATGTACACATAGCAAATTCATTTGCAACTTGCTGACTGTTAAAAGTAGTATGTCTTGGCTGGCCTGGTGGCACTGAGGGTTTAGGTGCCAGATGCCACACCTCGCGGCATGCCAGCAACCTGAGTTTGGGAAGAAGCCCAGGCCATTGGGGATCAGAAAGGGTGAGAGAGGATTGAACATCCAGAGGACTGATGTCCTCTCTTGGGGAGAGAGGGATAGCTGTCCTGCTTGCTAATCACCCTCTTGAAATGGCTAGAGGGAGATATGGGATTGGGAAGCTAGAGCTGACATACGAGTGAGTGGGAAGGGAGGAAGACCAGGAAATCAAGCCTGGCAGACTCAATGATGCCCTGCCATCCCCAGAATCTCTCTTGGAGTCTGGATTGGGACTCCAGAGGGAGGGAGAAGCTGGCAACCACCCCCCAGCCCAGCAGCGAAGGGGCAATCCACACGGGAATTTCTAGGGCAGCCTAGTACGGGAGCAGCAGAGCCAGAGAGAGAGAGAGAGAGAGAGTCTCTCCATCCAGAGGGTCAAAGCTGCCTACCAGGGTCCAGAGGAGCAAAAAAATCCATATATAAAAGAAAAGTAGTATGTCTTTTACAGTTATGCTCTGCATGAGTGACCTTGAAGTCTTTAGTTACAAGACTGACGTGCGCATAGTCCAAGCAGATTTGAGAGAGCTGGAAGGCAGTTATATGTCAGCAAGTAAGTTATTTCTTGGCCCATGTAGTTATATGATACTGAACCACTGCGTGAGTTTTGCTTTGACACTGTCACGTGGTTCATAATGATATGAATAATAAAGATTTATGGTTATATGACATGCTGCTGAAAAATGTCATTGATTTACTGAACATGAATGTACAACCACCAAGCTGTGAATCAGTGTTATTAATATGTACATGAGTCTGACACTGATTTAAGCCTGGTAACATCCTAATGCTACATTTTTTTCTGTTAGTTGTTTATTAAAAAAATATATATATCTTATATGTTATTGTACGTGTTTTATTGCAGATGTCATTTTATGTGAAGACCTTTGATATTTAATGTTTTGCATTACATTACATGTTACTCAGGAAGTTAATGCTGGATGTATACCATATACAGATTTGCACAATTACTATCCTTATTGCAACAGAAGGGTACTTGTGCATATCTAGATTACAATGCAACTGTCTGGTGTGTTCTAGCTCTTTCATAGGATTGCCTCTATTGAGGGATCGAGTGAGAAATTTTCCAGGTACAAAAACTATTAATTTAAAAGGCACAGGACAGGATTTTTAACCCTCTGTTACATTTCACATCTATGGCACCCAGTGACAAGTAGCAATATACACAGTAACCTAACAATATATTCCTACTGTAATGAGTAACACTGTGTAAGTCATACAGTATCTGGCTATGGTGGAATCGCAGCACAAAGACAGTGTACCTGCTAACTGGGCTGCTACATTATTGGTGTGGTGGGGTACTTGGTTTTGTGCAACATGAGCAACACAACCCTCCTTCCATGTATGTGGCTGGCGTTTAATGTGCACTGTCTTTCTACACTGCTTGTAATATATAAGTTGATGCAGTCTACTTGATGTGTTCACATATATTCCATGCCAACAATGCTCACTGTTATCAGTGGTTTCAAAAACCTGTCCTTTACCAATTGTAAGGTATTTCTAATCTTTTATAAAATAAAAATAACTTCAACAGGATAGTTAATGAATAATTATTAAAAATAGATATAATAGAATTAGTTGGAAGATTCATATCAAGATATTGAAACTCATATCTCAAAAGCTGGCATAGATAATTACTAACTCTACAACTATGATATTATCAGAACAATTTGTCAAAACCATAACATTTTGTTTCTTGAAAACAATATAAGTAATACACAAAGATAAATATATTGATAAGGTAAATAAATAACATAATAGAAACATAATATCTAATATTGATAATGATCTCAATACCATTACTGTTTTTTCATAACAATCAATGACTAAGTTTAGTAATTTTTCTATCTTTAAAATATTATGTAAACAACTTCATGGATACAGTTCAGTAAACATTAAGTAATAGATGTGTTTTATAAAGATTTAATATGCAACAAATACATAATACTACAAGATTAATATTGCAATAACCTCTAATTAGGTAGTGCAAAAGAAATATTGCTCTAAGTATATAGCTAATACTATCCTGTCTTTGTTTTTAGAAATGAAGACGTAAGATTTTTTTTAATCAAAATATGTGTAATGTGCAACGATGTAACACACATTTGAAGATCATGGTTACACAAATATTTTACTATTTAATCAAAGTTAAATGGTTGTTTGCCCACCCCAGGAACAACCATCCAATTTGGCAATTATTCAGTTGGAATTTCTCTAATAAAATGTTTAAAATGTATGTTTTGTGTCTCGTGCATTATTTAAAAATGTGGATCTGTTTACTAAATGTTATAGTACTATTATGAAATGGGAATGTCAAATAGATGTTTCTGATTTTTTGAAAAGAATGCAACACCCTTGTGTCAGTGTTCTATTGACATACATATCCAACCGTATCATTTTCTGAACAAAGTTAAACAATGTTTAAGACATTTTATTTTTATATAACAGCCATAAGGCACTTGTGGCACTTATGTTAATGTTCACTGAACCAGCCATAAGGGCAGGTGACACTCAGCTATCCCTAGTGTCACATTACACCCATAGACGGTGTTAAAAACACTATTAACATAACATGTTCACTGCTTATTGCTTAATTGTCTTGTATGAATCTGTGACACTGTCAGGATGAAGTTAATATTACAGATTCCTGCATCGCAAAAGAGACTAATTGTCATAGAACTTATATTCTTTTCAACAATAACTCTGCTTCAGCATGCTCAGACTGCCGCAAAATGCTGCAGATTTAATTTTAATATTCATGACCTTCTCTGTTATGCATATTGGTATAATATATGAAGCATTATTAGGTTCATATACAAATTCATAATTTCAATAAAGGGTTACTTTGACAAACATGGGTAAATTATTCTCTGCTAAGGAGTGGAGGAAACAAGTCTTCTTTTGAAACATCATTCTTAGAGTATTGGGGGGCAGGGAGGCATGTGCTGTAATACTAATGAGAACAAGAGCCTGCACAATGGGTTGCATGCTTTCACATTATGACACCTGACATTTCCATAGGGGTAAAAAAAGATTCAAACCTATTTTTATAACTTTCTCAAAAAGTAAGGAAATTAATTGCAAAAAAACTTTGTTAATACATCAGTTAGGGTTGCTATTAAAGTGACAAAGGTTGGGAAATATGGCATTAGGGTTTCCAACCCTAACTCCACATTCCCCCCTCCAAAGCACACTCACACACACCCACACGCACGCACTCACCCACGCATGCACACACACACATGCAAGCAGGGGAAGCAGCAAGGCAACACAACCAGTAAGAAATAGTCACCATCAGGTAGGAGAAAAAGCATTCAACTCTGTGAACATACCACAAGAGACATTCATTATCATGGTTCACCAACTGTATGAGCTCTGTTGCCATCACAGTGTCTTAGGAAGTACACCTGCATGCTGTGCAACCATGGGGGATGGTCCAATGCATGTACTGTGCCCCAAACTTAACTACAGTGATTTTGTGGTGCAAGGTCCAAAAGGACCCTGCACACCCATATGATGTAATAGTCAGGTTAAAGTGGCAGCGTAGCAGATGTTGAACTGTGCAGTTGGCATAGTGGAAAAATAACAGTACTTTTAGACTATATGGTACATGTCCACTGCATCGCAACAAGTGATAGATGCTCTGCTCTTAGACCATGAAATATTGTTAAAATAATAACACAGTTTCTGGAAGACTCTGTGGTGGTACATACAAGTGAAAAACTGGCCCCACCACATGTACTACACACACAAAAAATTATCTGTGTAGATGTGGTAGTTCAGTATCCAAAGCATCCAGTGCTTCAACAGGATGGAATAGCAATGTTGAATTGCTGGTAAAGACCACTGATGGTGCCCAGTGCTAATGCTCATCAGACCCCAGAAAATTAAAGACCACTGAGGAACTTGCCCTGGTTCACAGTAGCAACCTCATGTTTCTTTTGAAGTATGAAGTATTTATCTACTACATTCAGTGCACCATTAATTTCTATCTACAGATGTGTAAACTATTTCCTTAACAAAACTATGATTCCACATGGTAATACAGCAATGTTTCAGTGTTATTCCTGGGTGTCATGTCAACTCAGTCTGTACAAAAAAAAAAGGTTGACAGCTGTTATTTAGGTAGAAAGGTATTATATAGGGTGTGTTATGGTGAGATAACAGCCCACTTTTGGTGGATTGAAGCATAAGGAGAAGGTGAGTCCTTCCACTACAGGTAAATCTCCATTAACCCACCATAATGTACTCAGTGTAGTGCCCCATTGCAATTATGAAGTGGTTCCCTTTTAGTAATTTCCATGTGTTTTTTTAACATACCACTGTTGCCCTGCTTTTTAGCTGCATCTTTCTGGTGGAGTAAAGCCTACAAGTGAAAGGGCCTCTGGGCTAATCGTGAGCCACCATACTTTGTACCCATTTCACAATGCAAAATATATATACATCTGTATCACTACTACATATAAAATAGTTTTTTGATGGCAGAAATGCATGGCTTAAAGCACCTGCACTCACATAGTCTATGACTGATATGGTTATCTACTAGTATATGGTCCATTGTTGACTGTGCTTCTAAAACCTGGGAAAAATATCTATATCTGTGATAAACGTGAATGTATTGTAGCATGTTATTTGCAACAACATACTAATTAGGTGAACAGGTATGAATGCACTGAAAGAGACAACGTTTTGGGAAAAGAGAATCACACATTCGGTCATTGTGTGTGTGTGTGTGTGTGTGTGTGTGTGTGTGTGTGTGTGTGTGTGTGTGTGTGTGTGTGTGTGTGTGTGTGGGGATACGGAGTTAGGGCTGGAAACCCTAATGCCATATTTCCCAACTTCTGTCGCTTTAATACTAAATCTAACTGATGCATTAATGAATTTTTTTGCAATGTAAAAATAAATATATATATATATATATATACACACACACATACAGTATATACACATATATATATATATATATATATATGTAAACTATGATGACCAGTAATCAAACGTAGATAGGAAACATAAAATAACATTTTATTTTTGATTTTATTTCATCTCTCTCTCTCTCTCTCTCTCTCTCTCTCTATATATATATATATATATATATATAATGTATGTATATATTTAAATAAGCATATGTATTATACTGGCGTGGTAGCTCCAGTACAATTAGTGTTAGTGGAAGTGTTTAATGTTAAAGCACATTTCTCTTCTGGATAATAAATTTCTCTTAAACCACTGTCACCTGCCAGGATATGTTAATGTTTTTCTTAATTGTGTGTTCTAAATAGTTAACATAGGCAGAATATGTTAAAATTAAATCTATATTCTGCCCTTTCTCTTTCACTATTATCTAGCAATAATTCTGCATGATTTTTGTCACTGACAAATTCCTTGGCATTATGTATTATTTCTTGCTCATATCTTCTTTCTTCAAATCTGCTTTCTAGATCTCTCACCCCTTTTGCAAAATTCTCATCAGTGCCAGATTTGCATCTGATATGTTAAAATTGTCCTTTTGGTATGTTACAGATAATGTGGTCTGGGTAACAGCTGGAGGCCAATAAAAGCATTTTTCTGTCTGTTTCTTTTCTGTAGACATCCCTATGAATAGAACCATGTGAATTTTTGATTAATGTTAAATTCAAGAAATGCACTACTTCCTTACTGGCTGTATAAGTAAATTTTAAATATGGATTTGTTTGCTGCATATATTTAAAACAATCTTCCAGTTCCCTTATGTCCCCATGCCACAGTGCCACCACATTATCTATATATTGATGCCAGAGTCCCAACATGTGGAAGAAAGGATTTAAATTTTATTACTGTCCTTCACATAATGTTTTCCCCATGCTCTGGCATAAAGATTTGCAACTGATGGAGCACAAGTTGCCCTCATGGTGATCCCCATAATTTACAGATAACAATCTCTGGTAAATAGAAAAACATTGTTCTTTGATAAATGTTCAAAAGTTTTTAAGAGGAAGAGGAAGAAGTGGGCCTGTATTTTGATATCTCTGATTTAAAAAGAATGCAGCTGTATCCAGAGCTCCCTCATGTGGAAGATTTATTTAGAGCGATTCAATGTCTAAAGTCATCAGATAAGAATCTTCTTCTACTGTAATATCCCACATGATTTTTAATGCACCTTTCATAGCATGCAAAAAAAAAGGAGCTAAATATGTCAAAAAAGTTTGAAGAAAAGAATCAACATGCATGGAGATCAGTCCAGTTAAGGAACTGATCCATTAACTGTGGGGTGGTCCGGGAAGGGGGTTATCAAGGGATTTTTGAATTTTTGGTAGGATGTAGAATGTTGCTTTTGTTGGTGAAACCATTGTTAACCATTCAAATGTTTTTTGAACAATATATCCCAATTGAAAGGCCTCTGTAAGTGTTTCATCAATGGCAAACTCTCAATTTTTCAATTGTCTCTCTAGTTCTTTATCATATTTTCCTTATCCATCAGCACTATACACCCTCCTTTATCTTCTTCTTTAATTATTAATTCATTATAATTTTGTTCTCTCTCTCTCTCTCTCACACACATAGCCTCTCTCTATCTCTAATCTGATACAGATTAAACTTAAATACAAAAGTAGTCATAATTACAAGAGGCATGGGAACACGATAGTAACATATAAATGTACTGTGTTCTATTTCACCATGGCATTGTATGTATGTGTGTGTGTGTGTTTGTGTGAGGGGGCACTTGCTCATTCTGTCATGCAGAAAAACCTAAAACTACTGTATGGATACTGAAAAATGACAAAACGTCCCATAGCAAACCAGGTAGAAGGATTATTTTTGCAGAAGTTTAGTAACTATTATCTTTTTTACATAGATAAACATATTTATCTAATTGCAAATTTTTTTTTTAATGAAACCCATTTTGTAAGCACAATAAGACACTCCAGGGTGTGCATTGAACAGAGATTACTGCACTTTTAGTGACTGAAGGCACTGAGCTGGTGGCCTCATGCCTTACTATGCCCCTGGGTGTGTGATAATATCTGTTCAATGCACACCCATTGTGTCTTATTGTTTACATAATTATAAACATTTATATACTCTTATTTAAAATTAGATTTAATTAATTATTATTTAGTCCCAGGACTGTTTAGTATATGTAACCAGGAACTGCTTCAATAGAAACTCACAAAGAAGTGAAAATTTGGAATGTGAATGCTATAAAGTAAGAAATTGTCCATGTACTACATGAATGTCCAAACTAAAACTGATTTAAACTGCAAACAATATTAACCAAAACTTACTTAGATTAGTTTAGTTGGTGCTCACGGAATCCCAGTGCAGTATTTTCTCTGCTCTACCAGTGTTATTGCTAGCTACTAGCTGCAAATGGCTCAAGGTCAAATAATGAGCACCACCACACATCTCTGAAATTACTCAAGTTCCAGTTTGAGGAGTTTTAACTCCAGTCTGAATATATCAAGATTGGCAGTCAAGACACAGTTTTGTTCCCAATAATTAACTCTGCAACTCTCAAGGCACATAAACACAGGACTACATTTGCTAAGAACACTATGGGACAAATATTCAGAAATGCACCTAAGGCCAGCGCAAGTCCGGCACAGTGCAATTCTGATGTGCCATGGTGCAACAGGAGCCATATTCAGAGGTTGCACTGGTCACACTGTTCCAGCACAACACAGATGAATATGGTACAGTTGCGCCATGGCACAACAGGTGCACCATGGGCAGACACAGAAGCCCCAGGTCAATCGTGGGAGCACAGCACCAGAGAACAGAGGGGTGCATGGAACAGAGAGGAGACCCAGGGAAAGAGCCAGGGAAGCAGAGTGACAGGCCACAGTAGGCCACAACCAGCTGGGCACAGCAGGGCACACACAGGCACCCAGACCCCCACCCCAGAACACAACAGTGGCACAGGCATTAGGCAACAGGGGTGTCAATGGGGGACAAGGGCCACCAAGGGAGCCCCCCACAGGCAGTAGGCCATGCCCCCCACACATCCAGACCAGGTCAGGCCACACCCAGGACCCTGCAGCCAAACAGATACACCCACCACACAATCCTGACAGCCACCCCTAAGGCACCCCAAGGCACAGCCATCAGCTATGGGGAGGGACACCATCACCGTGGGACACAGTGAAGCACAACACACTCCCCAACACATGCACACCACATGGACAGGCACTGGGCCACTGCAGCATGGCTCCTCATGCCACCTGCTAAGCAGACACAGACACAGGCAGGTAAGTCATAAAAATATATTAACACAGAACTATGTACAAAAACCAGGGGCTGGGAAATGGAAGGCATAGCGAGGGAAGGGGACATGGAACAGGGACTGGAGGGGGAGGTATGGCTGGAGAAACAGGGGAACACAAAGCTGGCCTAGTGGCAGCCACGTCCAGCCACCATTGGTGCCTTTTGACTGCCAAAAGCAGTCTTCAGACCTGAAACACTGCCTTCATTGTCATAGAGGCTATCAAGATGAGCTGCCTCAGGAGCCAGCAGCACAGGGGCCTCCTACGCTCTTGGCAGACACCTAGGACAAGGGATAGGACAGGTGATCAATGCAATGTCCCAAGAAACATGGCCAAACCACAGCACGTACCAGGCAGGGGGAACACACACCCATGGAGGGCCCATATAGGCCACCCAGAGGGGCATGGGTCAATGCCTGCCAGCAAGGTGGCACACTACATTAGCACACAGTGGTGGTCCCCACTGCACAATGGCCATCTGACTGTGGCATGGCAGTCACATATCACAGTGCCCAGGCAGCACCACAGCAACATCAGTGGTGGCCATGTGCACACCAACCCCACTAGCAGCTGGCACATGTGACCAATGGATGCATCACAGTGGCAGGCACCATGCATAGTGTGACACAGACAGCTGCCATGGCACAAGGTACAGGTGGCTACACCCATGCCCCTGCCACCCCCCCAATGATGGTGCACAGAACAACGTCAGTGCCTACCTGCAATCTGTGGCCGCACTGTTGCTGGAGCCATTCCTCCTCCCTGGGCTGTTGCAGCCTGACATCCTGCCAGCACCACCTGACATCTAAGCTTAGGCCCTGGGAATGGAACAGAAACAGGTACACATCAGTAACCAACCACATCAACTGCCTACCACCCCCACCCCTGTGCACAGGGTGAGCCCCTGCTGACACGTCCCACAGAGTGGATGCACAACGCAAGTGGCAGAGGTTGATGCCACCCCACAATGCACACAATGGTAGTGCTCCACTCTGCAGGACACACCAGGAAGCCTAGCCAACACCACAGCACAACAACAGGGCACACATGCATGATGGGCCTACTCACCTGGCTGTGGCACAGCCCCATGCCTGACATGCACCTCCAGCCTCCTGACGTGCTCTGATCCTCTGCACCAGATCCCCATATTGGGGGTGACACTGTTCACTGGTTCTGGCCACCACTGTGTGCTGAGTGAGTGAGACAGCAATTGCCTGCCACACAGCCACCCAGGGCTGTTGTAGTGGCACCTGCCCAAACAGCTGGGGTGTGTGTGTGGCTGGATGCAGGCCACGAGTTTGGCCAGCTTGACCTGCATCCAGTTGGCCATCCATTCACTTCTCCGCTGCTCCATCGCTGTTGTGTGAGCTGCAGAGCAAAATGGCGGCAGGAGGTGCACATGGCCAGTGCATACATCAGATGCACAGGCCAAGGGGACATGTGCTGTGTCCACCCATCACGCAGTCACAGAGATGCATGGCATGGGTGTGGCTAGGCAGAGTAATGGGTACGGGGTCAGCCAGGAGCACAGGTCACAGCAGGGGTCAGGGGTTGGCCACCGCACAGTGTGCACATGCGTAATAGCAGGCATGGTGCACTGTGCACCACGGTCCCTATTGCCCAGTGGGTGCACAGTATGAAATAGGTGGCAGCACACCATCCAGTGCATGCGTGCACATTGCACCATGACTTGCTTCAGAGCAATCTCACTGTGCATGAAGCAAATTCGCGATATTCAGCTGCCACATGCAAATGAGCTCATCACCCAATGCGAGGCTCACTGGAGGAATTAGCATGTCATTACCATTGTGCCAATACTCGTTTGCATGTGTTGCATCATAAAAGTGCCACAGAGTGGCACAGACCATGAACTGGTATTGCAACCTTTTGAGGTAAGTTGTGCATGCTCCTGGAGTACACTGAGCACAGCCAGCAGAGCAGAGGGGATGGAATTAGATGCTGCTGTCACTGACACACTGTGCTGTCCATGTCCACAGGTAGCCACAGGTGAGAACGTGAGGAGGTTGAGGAGCGTGAGCCTGCTCACAAGTGCAGGCCCAATTTCATGAAGGAAGAGGCCCTGTTTGAGGCCTGTCTTGACAGGGAGCTGCTGTTGAGTGGTGCAGTGGGCACACCACAGGCCAGGGCCAGGGCCTGGGAGGAGGTGGCAGCATGCGTGAACCAGCAAGGCAGCCACCTGCAGTCAGTGCAGGAGTGCCACAAGAAGGTAGCCATAGATAAGTGGCACATTCAGGAGAAGGTGGCGGCCATCCATGCATCCAGGACTGCCACCAGAGGGGGGCCTGCTGATGCGCCACAGCTCACAGTGCAGGAGGAGTTGGTGGCAGCCACCATGTGCCACAGCACCATGGAGGGTGTGCCAGGTGAAGGATTCCAGATGGGTGGCAGCCCATCACTGCATGGTATACATGTCGGGCACTAACAGCATGCAGTGGCAGTGTTGGGGGGTGCGGACACTCATGGGCCTTGCATCACTGATACACCTGTTTTCTCTTTCAGCACCAGCACGCCTGCATGAGGAGGACGGGGCATCACCAGCAGCCGTGGAGGCAGGACCAGCCCCAGAGGACCAACCATCCACCTCCATGGGCATCTGGGGGCCTGATAGGCTGCAGCACACCACCACTGTCCAGCCAGATGTTCTGGGCATGGGGTCGGATGAGGACCTGGATGTGTTTCTACAGGATGCCTGTCTCGGCATGGAGACACATATTGGAGCAGGGTCAGACACTGATCACAACCTAACAATAATCCTGGACAGCATGGGTGGTGTTGTGGGGGAGACGACCATTCCAGACACCAACACAGGCAGCATGCCCAGTGGCCTGACAGTGGTGGAACAGCTGCCTGCCACCAATGTGGGTGTTGCTGTGTGCACTGCCACAGCTGTTCCATGTGGTGGTGGTGTGGCCGCACAGGTGCTGGGCAGTGTTCAGCAGCTGGTTGGGCAATGGCAGCAGGCTGCAGGAGCCACAGGGAAGCCAGATGTCAGGTCTGCTGCCAGTGCACCTGCTAGTGACATACCCCATGAGGACCCCACTGTGCAGCATCCACCTGAGCGGGGGGATGTGCAGCATGGTCTGTCACCACAGGAGGGTCAGTGTCCTGCCCAGGTTCCCCAGGGCACTGACCCATTGGCAGTGTACACCTGTTTGCTTCGGGCCTCCATGGAGTAACATGTGCTGCTTGCCACTGGAGTGCATGCATGGCACCTGGTGGTGTGCCAGGTGGCTGAGCAGCACGGGAGAGGCACTGCACAGCTCCTGGCAGCTATACAGCACTTGCAGCAGGCCAGAACTGCATCCTAGGATCGCATTGCCAATACAATCACTGATGGCCTTGTACTGCTGGCTGCCACAGGGTGTGGCCAGCCACCATGGACCCCACACAGTGCACCGTCCACCCCACAATCCTGGCATCAGGTGACACCCTCACTGTCAATGCTGGGCTCTGTTGTTGGCATCCAAGGCACACCTGAGGCAGATTTGTTTGGGTGCCTACACACCCCTGCACAGACCCAGTTGTGGTCCTGCAGTTCAACCCCTGGGCAGTTATTGCAAACACCCCCTGTGGCCAATCAGCAGCCTGTGGCTGCTGATTGGCCCCAGTGTGGCTGCTTCCATGGCCACAGTGGCCATGGTTCTGTGTGGCAGCCCTGATGTGCTTGCCACCCTGACTGCAGTCTGCAGCCACTGCCCTGTGCGTCCATGGGCAGCACGTGTGTGTGCTTACCTCTGGTGTGGTGCCTGTGTATCATGCCACATGCTGCCTGTGTGTATGCCTGCCCAGCCTCTGGACCATGTGGTGTGTGTGTGATGAGGGTAGTTCTGCACCAGTTGCACCTGTGCACTGGTGCAATGCATTTTATCCCCATCACTTGCCAGCACCTGGGCACATGTGTGCGTGTGTGTTTTGCTGTGTGATGCTGTGTTCAGTTGTGTGTGAATATATGCCACTGTCTCCCCTACCCCTGCACCGTGCCTCTGTGTGTGCATGCCCATTGCCATGCACACCCTTGCCTGTGTGCTGTACCTGTGTGTGTGGCCTTTGAATGGGTTTGGTGCCACCTACCTGTGTGCACCATAGTGCTCCTGTGTGATGGTGTCTCAATACTACCATGCCATCCTTTGCAACTGGGGATCCCTCCACCCGGGGGGGGCTGTTCACCACTCTCCAGCCCATTGCCCCCATTGTCCCCACTACTGCCACCCTCATCAGCCTCGACAGCTATCTCTTGGTCAATGGCCATGTTGTGTAGTATGCAGCAGGCCAGGAATAGGTCACAGACTTTCAAGGGTCTATACTGTAGGGCACTGCCAGACCTATCTAGGCAATGGAACCATGCCTTCAGCATGCTGAATACACACTCAATGATGCTTCATGTACTGGCATGTGAAACATTGAAGTGCTCTTCTGCTGGGGACAATGGGCACCAATAGGTGGTGAGCAGCCAGGGCCTCAGTGGATAGGCACTGTCTCCTGTGTGCATAATGACATGGTTAGCCTTGTGACATCCTTTGCTGTGTCTCTTGCCTGTCTCTGGTGCCCTCACCAGCACACCCACCCTGACCTCACCATCCCATGGCTTGCTCTGCCCGGCGCCCCTTGCCCGTCCTATACTCACCCAATAGAGCATCTATGGAAAGATCCCCATGCTCAAACCTATGGCACACTGCAGAGCTGAGCCAGATGAATGCATCATGTGCACTCCCATGGTGTGTGGCACAGACATTGGTGATGTGCCCCTTGGCATTGAACACCACCTGACAGTTCACACTTGGGAACCCCTTCCTATTGACATAGGTCACACCCTCAAGGATAGGTGGCATGAAGATGCCCATGTGGGTGCAGTCAATGGCCTCAAGCATGCCAGGCATGCATGCTACCCTGTGGAAGTCCTGCATGGTTGCTGTATGCTCCACCTGTGTGCTGTGGAGATGGATGTATTCCGAAGCACGTGGCAGCAGAGTGTTGAGGAACTGTGCAAGGAGGCATGATGTGGCTGACTAGGTTATGCCTTTGGTGTCCCCTGTTGTTCTCTGGAAGGCGCCCGTGGTAAGCAGGCATATGACAGCTGTCATTTTTGTCTCCATGTTTCATGGCTTTGTCTTGTGGGTTCCTGCATCTCTTCACTGCACAGCTTGCAGAGCTGCCTCAGAATGGCCCTGTTCAGGTGGTACCATCCCACAATCTCCATGTTGGTGTAGTTCTTGAGGTGGTGTAGGCACAGTACCACTTGTTCTGGGCATATCACTGATAGGTCCTTCCCCGGCAATGTTGCTGTTCCTGCTGCCCTTCACACCCTTCATTACAGCCTCCATCAGGAAGGGCACACTATCCATGGCTCCTGATGTCCTGTCTCCCCCTGGGCATTCAGCTGCTGTGTGTCACCCTGGTGCACTGCCTGGCGCTGTACCTGCCTGTCGCTCTTGCTTTCTCTGCCCCTGGCTCCCTCTCCACTGCCACCTCTGTTCTCTCCTTCTGTGGCTGCCTGTGTCAGTCTCTCTGTCTCTCTCTCTCTCTCTCTCACTCTGTCTCCTTTGGTGTGTCTTTCTGTCTGTCCAGCCTTCCTTCTTGCAGTGTTTTGCCACTCTCTCTCTCTCTCTCTCCCCCTCTCACCTGATGCAAGTGCTGTTTGTGTGCTTGCAGCTTGTATTTATAGGCTAAAGTCTGCTCGGTGCATCCAAGTTTTGCTCTGCACTTGCACCATGGTTCCATGGTTGAATACCACACTGCACCAGATATTCATGGGTATGCCCCCCTGCTCTTGCACCTGCATTCATTATAGTTGCACATTGGTGCAGGGGATTTGCACTGTGCAATGGCTCCCACTGAATATATCTCCTTGGCCCACGTCTGCACTTGCACCGGCGCAACTCAGTTGCGCCATGCCCAACTGCTTTGAATATCCCAACCTATAAGTGTGAATTAGGCATTTTTTTCCAAAAGCAACTGCACATCACTAATAGCTCAAAACAACCCCAAAGTTTATTCAGTGTTGGTATGTATTTCACTGCTTGGTCCTTTGACCTGTCTGGTCCCTGTGCGACTGCAAGTGTGCATTGCCATTTGAGTTTCTGGGAGCCCTATCATTTGCTTTTGCATTTGCATATATATATATTTATGGCAAAACTCTCCATTTAATGCATCAGTTAGGGTTCTTCCACAGTGACAAAAGTGAGGAAATTTGATGTTAGGGTTCCCACCCCCCTTGCACCCCACCCACACCCCGCCCCACCAACAGGCATCGGGGCGTGCGTTGGGGTGGTCAGTCCTAACTGTCTCCCCATCCCATGTGCAAACAAGCTGAGGTGGTGCAGTATAGGAGAATGGGGTGAGAGTTAGGACCAATGACCCCAACAGACACCCCGATGCCTGTTGGTGGGGCAGGGAGTGGGTTGGGTGCAAGGGGGTTTAGAACCCTAGCATTGAATTTCCTCACTTTCATCACTGTGGAACAATCCTAACTGATGCATTAAATGGGGTTTTTTGACATAAATTTCCCTTCTTTTTGAGAATGTGCACTATAAATCCAACTGGCTCAACTCTCTTGGCAGTGACATAGCAACCGCTCCAACACTTGGCCTCTTCAAGTCCAAGCTGCGCCTCTCTCACTGCTTGTATCCTGCGATTACCCATCTTAACATTTCCACTGTTCCAGCTGCAAATGCCCCAGCATCCAGCACTTACAATCAGTCTTTGCACCCCTAGCACCTTACCTGTCATATTTCCTCAACAAGGCCCCCTGGCTGCACTGTCTCCTGCCCTCGCCCACCTCCCCCCATATCTTCACTCCTGTCCCCACCTCAACCACTTCCTGTACTACCCCTTACCCACTGCACCTCCTTCTCCCACTCGATCTCCTACCCTCACTTCCCCCACCACCCACCCCCCTTCCCTTGTCTTACTCATAGCTCAAGTCTTTGTACTGGTTATTACATGTCTGTAAGTCAATGACTATATGTTTGTAACTAAAATGATGACTGTTGCACACATTGACATGGAGCCTTTGAAAAAGAGCCTCGGCTCAAAGGTATTGCAATCCTAGATTGAAATAAATAAATAAAATTAATGGCAACGCAAGTGCAAGTGCAAACCCTAACGCACCTGGTGACGCAAATGTAAATGATAAAGCAAACGGTAATACAAACACAAGCGCAAATGTTAATAAAAACAGAAATGCAAGCGTATATGGAAACACAAACAGTAACACACACGGGCATGGTAACGTAATTGGAAATGCAGACAGTTACGGTAACAGCAACGATGACACCAAAGGAAACAGAAACACAAACACAAATGGAAGTGCGTATGCAAATGCAAATGGAAATGCACATGGTGACGCAAAAGGAAACTCAAACAAAGACAGTAATGGAAATGCAAATGTTAACAGTTATGCAAACACAAATGCAAATGAAAACACACAGGGTAATGCACACAGAGGCATAGATGGTAATGGTAATGCAAACAGAAATGCAAACACAAGCACATACAGAAATGCAAATGGTAATGCGCATGGTCATGGTACTGCAATAGGAAATGCAAATGCTAATGGTAACAGCAACAATGACACCAAAGGAAACACAAACAGACGCACATGTGCAAACACAAATGGTAATGCACATGGTGATGCAAAATGAAATGCAAACAAAACCAGTAATGGAAACACAAATGTTAACAGTAACGCAAATGCAATCGTAAACAGAAACACAAAGGGTAATGCACATGGTGGTGTATATGGGAACGGTAATGCAAATGGAAACAGAAATGCAAGTGCATATGGAAATGCAACTGGTAATGCGCATGGTCATGGTACCACAACAGGAAATGCAAATGCTAACGGCAACAGCAATGATGACGCCAAAGGAAACGAAATGCAAACAGAAGCAAGTACACAAACACAAGTGGCAATGCACATGGTGACGCACAGCAAAACATAAACAAAAACAGTAATGGGAATGCAAATGTTAACAGTAATGCAAGCGCAAATGAAAACACAAAGGGGAACGTACATAGTGGCGTACATGGGAATGGTAATGCAAATGGAAAGGCAAATGCAAGGGCATATGGAAATGCAAATGGTAATACGCATGGTCATGGTACCGCAATAGGAAACAAAAATGCTAAAGGTAACAGCACGATGATGCCAAAGAAAATGCAAATGGCAGTGCGTACGCAAATGCAAATGGTAATACACATAATGATGCAAAATGAAACGCAAACAGAAACAGTAATGGAAACGCAAATGGTAACAGTAATGCAAATGCAAGCGCAAACAAAAAGGCAAAGGGTAACACACACAGTGTTGTAGACAGGAACGTTAATGCAAACAGTTACGCAAATGCAAGTGGGAACGCTAACTGTGACAGTAATGAAAGCACACACCTTTTTTTCACCAACAGCTGCACAGAGAAACACAGTGAATACATAGAATGTATGCATAATAATGGGCCTCGGAGCAGAAAATTAGCACTTGGAATACTAAATTTCTTATATCTCAGGAACTGTACGATGTAGAAAAAAAATAAAAATGTCATATAAATTATGACTTTCCTGGCTAATTTTGTACTTAGCTCCCTAGTGGGCTGCAATCTTAGTCTATGGGGATAAAACATCAACTTTGGAGCACCATAACTTTCATCCATGCAATATTTTGTCACCAATCTACAGCAACACACATCTGTGGGATGTTGGCTTTCTTCACTCCAAATTTCAGCCCAAAATATCAAACCATTCTTTTGCAGCAGAGGGGCAAAGAATTCTTGTTATTTTGGACATTGCGTCACAAAATAGTGTCACAAATCACAACACTTTCGAAAATGAAATCATGAAAGTGTCATGAGCGTGACACTACTTTTTACAAAAATTTCAAAAACATATTTCTGGGAGTATTTAACCCCCAAAACAAGACATGGCTAACATCCTCGGGGTCCAACTAGGTGAACACAAAAAGAATTGTGTCCCTAGAGGGTCCCAAATTTAACTGCCAAGCATTTCTGTGACCACTAACAAAAAACAAATAGCTGACTCATAACACTACAAGGGTCATTTACGACACTAAAAACTGCATTTGCAACACTGTTTAACTTTTTGTTAACTTTTCCCATTGACTATAATGGGAAACTTGTTTTTTTAATAACTTTTGAACCATTTAATATTTTTTCACAAAATCTTTGAAAAACACATAGGGGACGACCGCTGCATGTTTCCTGGTGTTTTTGGACCATTTGCATAAACCATGTGACCTGTAGAAGCGAGCAAAGAAAAAAGCATAAATGGGCTACAGAATATTCCTTTATAACTCCACAACCGTATATCTGACCATTAGGAAACTTGGCAGAGCCAGAGATCTTTGGTACTGCTCCATGCCTGCATCATTTCCAACAAATCCATCATATGGTGGCAAAGTCATTAAGATGCAAAATTTCACACTTCAACCTTAAATGGGGTACTCAACCCTAACTATAGTGGCACTACCATGCCACTATAATTATATATACATACATATATATATATATATATATATATATATTATACTAGCATGGTATCACCAGTATAGTTAGGGTAGGAGTGTTTAATGTTAAATGGGCATTTTTAACCTTTAATAACATTTCTATGGTATTATGGATTTGGTTTGGGAAGGTGTGTTAATGTCTCAATTTTTGTTGGAATTAGCTGTGTGGATTTTGAGATACAGAATGTTGAAAATACAGAGATGTCCATGTTTTTTCTTATTTCTTCAGACATCTCTGTCTTCAAATGGGTTGTAGCTCTTGTGGTGAAATATTCAGGGTACAATTCTTTGCACTCACAAATGTGTCTTTTGAAGGTTATTGTTTTGTTGTAAAGTTATTAATTGTTGTATTCCCCATTATTTTCTATGGGGAGAAATAGATGTCCCACTCGATACAGGATTGCAGCTTGGGATTCTCTTCTGAACAGGGATTTTATGTTGAAGTACAGAATCCCCTATTGGTGACAGGCTACTCATGTGTCAAAGCAAGTCCCTTAATTCTTGTTTCCTTTTAATGCTTTTAGATGCTTCCATTTTTAGCCCTGAACAGTAACATTTTCAGTGCGTTCTGAAGACACTTGAAGATGAACATTGTCATCATAAACTTTGCGATATTATGTACAGAATCCAAATGAACAGCATTCAAAACAGGATTGCAACATAGTATGGCTTCTGTACCAATCAGCATAGTGGGAAGTAACACAGAATCCCGTACAGGTGAGAGGACAAGCCTGTGCTGGAGCAAGTCCCTTAAATGTGTCTTCCATCCTTTTAGTCAGGAATATTACTGATTAGCTACAGAAACAGCTGGGAAATGGTGCAAGCAAAACATTGACATTCATTGCCATTAATATTGCAATGGTTGGTAAAGAATCCCAATCAAAAGTGCATGGAAAATAGTACCGGTGGTTAGGGATCTTGTACCGAGCAAGGACTGTATGACGTACTGTCAAAGACAGATCTTTAAGTACTATACCCACATTAATGTTCAAGGAATAAACACTATTTTCTCTAAGCCATCCTTTTCCTATGAGTTCATTTCAAATACTAATCCTAGCCATGTATGTACTACTGAAAATTACTCTGTTCAGCTAACAATGCAACACTGAATTTCTATATGCATTTGTTCTGGCCAGTGTCATTTCTAACATAAAAAAAACACACACTAGGTGCTTAGGAAATCAAGGAATTTAATATTTATTTATAATTTTATGTAGTGCAGTCCCCATCTGCAATACTAAAATTCCTCTGGACATGCACTATACCTTTATACAATAAGTTTTCAGTTTACTTATTATTATTATTCTTACCACTGCTGACTCCTAGAATCAGATCTGAACAAATGATTGGCCAGTTTGAAATGACCCTCCAAAACCATCTGGTTGCCTCCTGCAACTGTAACTGCACCTAAATCAGGCTTTTGCTGGGTCTGACTCACCACCATAACCGCCACCACTCAAATTGTATTTGAGTCCTGGACAGCCTCAATTTTCCGTAGCTACAGCTTATATAGGCCTTCCATATTCTAATCCACCCACATTGTAAATACCCATGTACCTTGGAATTTCTCTACTGTTTTATTATTAACCTCTGTATTTAATTCAAATTACTGTATGTAAATTAACTGAAGTCTGTTTTTTTCACTCACTGTCTGTGCCATGTGCCCATCTTATATGTTATACAATAAGGAGCCTTAGGAAATGAGTCCCTGTCTCAAAGGGTTGTAATTCTGATACAATAAACAAATAAATGAATAAATAAAAGGTGAAGCTCTCTTTTTTGGCATCTTCTAAGCTCTCAACTTAGTCTCTTTACTAATATCTTTACTAATATCAATAACTTATATGTTTAGTTCTTACTATGTTCCTACATACATATTAATTTTACAGTATAGAGCAATGTTTGCAGAGAAGTTTGATACAGAAAAACAAAGCATGTTAGTGAAGTGACATATCAGATATTTGGCTATTGGTATTGCTTTATGAGTTCTGTGTGGCCTTCTTTTCCATGCAACACAAAACTGTAGTGATTTTCTACTATCATTTATAACTGATTTCCGTAACATTAAAAAATACTGTTACTGTAATTGAACCACTGTAACTTTCCTGAAACATAAACTGTGATAACTATCTGCAACATATTTTTAAGTATTTTAATATTACTACTGTGAAGTACTGCACACATTTGGAAGACAATTCTATATTTTACAGGTCACTTGGCACCTCCTCACTGCTACATGTTTTTTTAGATACTATCATGGGATGCCTGTAGTCAACTATCATTTTTATACCTTTCATTTCACTTGAAATGTTATGTAAAATAGATTGAATTTGCCGGCCTAGGGCTTCTTTACTATTTTCAGCCTGTAACAATATGTTAAGGGTACTCTTTATCGCTGACAAGCTCTGGCTTATAGAACTAAATCCGTTTTCCATGCATTCAGCAAGAGACTGAAAACCTTTCTGCAAAATCTGTGACACTTGCTCCATATTAACATTTCCATCTTTGTTTGTGTCTACTTTCTTATGCTGTTCTACAGAATTTTTTGCACTTGTTCCCTTTCCTTGCATGCCTTTACTAGCACTCTGACCTTTCTCTGGCATTGTGCTTGCATTCAAAGAACAGGATGAGGAAGCTTATTCAGCAGTAATGCAACTTTCAATGGATGTGTATGTCTCTGACTGAAGCCAGCTTTCTCTACTGTTTCATTTGTACTTTTTTAGGTCTGTTCCACAGAGACTTTCCTGTTCATGTTCAGTAGTCTGTGATCATGTATTTCCTTCCATTAAGATATCATCTAGTAGAGGCATATTCAAATATAGTATTCACATTTTCAAGTAACACTATGACAAAATCATGTTGGCATACAGCTGATGACTTCAGGCAGTGCTGCTTACCTGATACTGTCTCACTTCCAGAGTAGCTGTCATCTTTGGAGTCTGTCTCCTCTTCTTTCTCTTCCAAGGCTTTTCTGTTTCTTCTAGCTGCAGTAGTATGTATATCTTTGATACAAAAGAATATTGAGTGGCTAGAAAACTGTGTTTTCTAAGGTGCAACATTTTACTGTGAGCTGTATACTGTACAGTATATACTGTTTTACTTACATCCACGGTGTTGCTAACACAGTTTGGGCTGTCCTGCTTTTAGCCACATCTCCTTGACATTATCATACCAGGACTGATGCTTTTTAGGTACATGTGACTGACTAAGAAGTTTGAAAATTTTTGGGAGAACTTGTTTCCATTTGTTCTGGCATGACTTTGGATCCTTATCAATGCCTTTATCTTCCTGTAAGTGATAGCTTACAACTTTTCAAACTTTAGTCAGTTGCTATTTAGTAGCATGCATCATTATATTTGGATCACTGAATTTCTTCATGGCATCTGCAAGATGTAGCAGGTCTGAGTCACTCCAAAACTTAGGCAGTGCCTGTTATTAAAAAAATACATTGTCCCGGAGTCCCCCCTTTTGCCTCACAAAAAGACAGAGACCATTGTTGTTGTGCTCAGATTTGGCAATTAATTTATTTATATATCATAATTCCATGTTCCATTTATCATCTTTTATTACTATTATATCTCTCACAATTTCATTTATTTTCCACCATATATCCATCTATGATCATCCCTCTTGCTTCCTCCTTTCTCCCCCCAGGTGAGAACCTGGGTGCCTTCTTCTTCTCCTTTTCTGTTAGGTAACGGTGAAAACTGAGACTGCTTTTCTTCTTCTGCTTCTTCCTCTTTTCATCTTATTCCTTTTTCTTTCCCCCTCCCCTCCTTCCCCCCATTTTCCCCCTTTTTTCCTGCTATCCACCTTTGGCAGTCCAATAACCATATTCTTCCGTGCCATCCACCTTTGGCAGTCCAATAACCATATTATTACCCGCCATCCACCTTTTGCAGTCCCATAACCATCCAATTGGACTCATCCCTCGTCCATCCTTACAGTCCTACTATAGAGTCCCTTTTCTTTGATTGTCTTGTTCCTCTTGCCTTTGTTTTGTAGGGTGGGTGGGAGGAATCAAAACTCCAGCAAAAGTGGTTGAGCCACTCCTGTGTTGTCCCTTATGTACCTCCACTTGCCCCACCCCTTCCTGTTACTTGTCCATTGTTCTATCCCTGGTCCCTTCCCCTTCCTTCCTCCTCCCCTTCTGAGCACACCATTCTGATGAAAAGGGAAGGGGTGCATCAGGACAACCTAGTCTGCCCCTTAAAGGGCAAACTCCATTAACTTTACTACAACTGAATTGATCAGCTTATGTACAAAAAAAGTACAGAAGAGAATGTACTTCAGTTTCACACACGATTTAAAAACTACATTTCACTTGTTAGCCATTGTTAGAATATAAAAAGATACAACGTTAAATGATGTTTGTTATAACACAACTGATCAACTAAGTAAAATATTAAGGGATCACATAATTAATTAATGTTGTCTCTCAAAATACTAGAAGGCAACTTGTCAGATAGCATTTAAATTTGAACACTACTCATCTTTTTTGGGTTCTGTATAGCTGCTTCTCACTGTGTACTTCACCTCTGTCATATTGTTTTGGATGTACCTTCAAAATATGTAAACACTGTCTCTGTGTCAGGATTTATTTACATTTTCACAAGTCTCTTTATAATACAGAAGGCTTTCATGGGAATTTATGACATCATTTCAGTAACTATGAATAATATTGATAAATGTCAGAGTCATTGCATGAATACAGATGATATAGTCATGTAAAGATTATCGTTATACAGGACGGGCATCCCATGTGTAGTTTTTAGGTTGTCTCAGAAATTACAAAGTAATAAACATTATTACTATGTCAACAAACAGTATGTTCCTTTATATTTCACTTTTAAGCCAAAACAATAATTATACAATGGGCTATGAAAATCCTGTAACCTCATTGGTCAAAACAGATCACATGACTGTGGTAAATCCTCCAGTATACCCACTGTAAAAGATTTATATCACTATAAAAACAAAAAAAACAAGTTGAACATTGTATAATAGCAATATACCATGACAGGAAGTGGGTATATGGGTGGATTTACCACTTCTGGTGTGGTTAAGTCACTCGGCTGCGCCTCATGACCGAACCACACTAGGCGTGGTAAATCCACCAGTATACCTACTCCCTGTCATGGTATATTGCTTAAAGACACAATGCTGTCATGTACAGTGGCATCCCCCAGGATGAAATGCAATTCTGCAGCATTTTGCAGCACTCTGCAGAATGCTGCTGAAGACCTACTGAATAAAGCAATGTAATTTCAATGATAATTTGTCCCCTTTTTCATTTAGGAAAATTTGACACTGCCAGGATGAAGTGAATGCCACAGTTTCCTGCATGACAAAAGGGACTAACTGCCATTTAAATTATATTGCTGTATTCAGTAGGTCTGCTGCAGCATACTGCAGAGTGCATTAAAAAATGCATTTCATCCTGGGGGATGCCACTGTACTTTGTGCTTTAAATAATACTGTCTAAGGAATTGGATGCTGCTAGATTTATGTAGTAATAGCAATAAGTCCAGTACATGTATTCCTGCCTTTGTATTTACTATTAGCATGTTGTAGGAAAGCTACTAAGGTGTTGATTACTTGCCACGATGTAGGATAAGATAAATGTTCACACCTCATAGTCCTGCCAAAACTGGTCGTATACACGCATGCTGTGAGTGAGCAGCCTCACTCACATAGATTCTGCTTCTCAGGGAAAAAAGTTTTAATTTTACACTTGGGAACTCCTATCTGCTGTTGCAGGTAATGATACTTCAGAAACATTACATCCTCAGTAAACTGCAGTCTTTGTTTTACATTTGCAAACGTCTATGCAGTGTTTGTCTGTGTTGCTGATTCAGATGGTTGGTGCTACATTCAGTAGTTTTTCAATTCAGGATCCACACTCCTTTTTAACAATATCAAGTTGGGGAGATGTCACTATTTATTGCTGACATTTCAACTTTGTTCACTTGTATAGGTAGGTAAAAAGGTGTCACTTTAATGTACCAACAGTTTTACGAAATCCAACAATGTTCTGGAGGTCGCAGGAATGCTCCAGTTCAACAGGTGCTGCCGGGCAGACACCAAATAAGTTCTTGTTCTTATAGTGGTCAGACTATGTCAAATGTACTGCAGGTTTGCTTTTAAGATTGTTCATATAAGGACTAATTTGTTAAATGCAAATGTAATTTCTCTATAAAAAATGAATGCAGACATTGCCCTCTGTTCATATATGAAATTCTGCTTCAATTCACTTTTATATTATATTGCTAAACCAATGTACTGCAAAAAGGCCCTTTTAGTTTTCTTGCCAGAAGTATTTATTCATATTGGCATTTCTTGGATTTTTAGACAATCTGGCTTGCACATAGATCATGTCATATTACCATGCTAAGCCATCTATCTTGAGGTAGGATGAGAATACCCCTCAAATACCCCTCAAACAGTATGTTCCTTTGGCAGCTTTTTGGGTGTAGCTGTGTAATGCAAATCTGAATTGAAGCAGCATTTTCGAGGATATGAATATATGAAACTTGGGTTCACTTCCTTCAAAAGAACTGACAGTGCAGCAGAATATTATACCCTGGCTGGCATTCTGTTATTATATTTAGAACTTTAGTGAACACTTTGGTTTCCTAAATAATGCTTTGGTGATATCTTTTTTGCATAAAATTAGGCTCCTATTTCAAACATATTACAATAATGAGTGCAGTGTCAGATTTACTACATTTTCCCACCTGCATGTTTCACTGATGCAGAAACTTTTAAATGTAATTTTTAGATTTTCACAGTTACATCACCTAAGGTTCTCGTTTCACAACTATCAGAACAATGATTATAATGAGATAAAAACTGGTGTAATATTGATGTGGATATAAGGTGTGAACTGCTTCTCAATTCTTTCCACAGTAAATCCTACATTGATGTTACCTGGGATGATCTGCAATGATTTAATGAAGATTTCATAGTATGATCCTTGTGTTACCATGTAAGCTGGTAAACAAGGAGGTGGACTATTGTGATGTTGACTTATTATTTCTGCTGCAAACTCCATTTGAAGTTTTTTATATTGCTATGTGGTCCTTTTGTGGTTTACTGGTGTAGTACTGTAATGGACACCAGAATCAAAGCTGCATTTTGAATGGCATAACTAAGCAAAACTCAGATTCCCTTTCTTTAAAAGAAGTGCCAGTGTACCACAACATTACACACTTTGAGGTGTTCTATTATGCAATATACAACTTTAGTGAAGACTTTGGTCCCCAAGAGAATGCTCTGGAGACACATTTTTAACATAGAATTAGGATCCTACTTCAAACATCTTCTAGCAATGAATGCTTTGTTGAACTTAGTCCATTTCTACAACTGCATATTTCTCTATTGTAGAAACATGCACATATAATGTTGCTCATATTTTATTGATACAGCACCTACTTTTCTTTTTCTGCACTTATTACAAAAATTATTATAGTGAGATAGAAACTGGTGCAGTATTGATGTGGGTATAAGGTGTGAATTGTAATGCAATTTCCAAATTCTTCCTACAGTGACTCCTGCATTGATTTTACCTAAAATAATCAGCAGTATTTGACTGAGGAATTGACAGCATGACCCTTGTTTTACCAGGTATGGTAGGAAGTGAACTATTGAGATCCCTACTTATTATTTATATTGCAAAGTTGGTTTGAACTTGTAACAGGTATACCAGTGCCTATGCCTTTACAGTATGGACTGTGATATCATCTGTTTATCCTCTTACATGTTCTAATTTCAATTTTAAAAAGTGAAGTGGTGGAAACTTCTATTACAGCACAAGTTTATTTTTTTTTCCTTAAGCCATAGGCTGCCAGAATATTTAGAATATATAGGCTTTTAGGATGCGTATACACATCGGTGGCACAGCATGAGTTAATAGATTACTGAAAGGAGGTGCAGATTAGATGGATTTATGCTGCTATTCTGTTATTTCTTAACCATGTACATAGGTGATTGACAGTATGACTCACATTTCAATCGGAACTTTCAGGTGTGCATTTATTGGGTATTCTTTTATTACATTGGAATACCATACACCTACCATTTCCTTATTACAAAACTAGCTGTTTATATGAGGCTTGTTTTTCTAACTCTACCACTCTTTTTTTTCAGAGTGTACCTGATATACATTTGTAAAGGTACAGGTGTTCTGTTTGGAAAATAAACTGCATGGTAAGTATGTATTTTAGTAAAATTATTAAGGGATGCTAATGGACTATAAGGTTACAATCTTACATCTGTTTGTGTACATTTTATCTTTATGCCATAGAAATGTACATTTTTGTATTTTTATTTTATAGGTACCTGCCATCACTTAATTACTTAGGAAGGTCTTTTTGGAGGTTCAGCAAACATGACTTCTAAGGAACATTTGAGGAAATTGAAAAGAAAATCAACATATAAGGAAGAATAGTTATTACACAAATCTAAACACATTGGTGTGACATCAGGCCATAAGAAAACAATAAGTTACTTCATGTTCATCCACTGCTAGAGTACAGTGTAGGCCATTTCGCCCCACTTTGCCAACAGATGTGGGTTTGCAATAGCACAGAACTTGTTCTCATATTATAAGACAACAAAGAGAAAAACATAGACAGAAAAAACAACCAGCTCAAAACAGAACCAGAAGCAACAGAATATGTAGAGCTGTACATTACCAAGTTAGGATGTCAAAGGTGAAAAATTTCAGAGGTTTAGCAGCAAAGGCAAGACAAGATCATATTATCAGAGTTATATTATGCCAGCTCAGTAAGAATGTTACTAGGAAGGTAGCATTTATGAAACTAGATATGAATGTGATTCATTGCATGTCTGTTGCTGCAAATATTAGGAGACGTTTGTGGAAACTCATGATGAAACAGATAGAGTCCTTTCAAGCACTGCTCTCTGATATTGTAGTTAAGCTACAACATGTTACCAGTCTTAGTAGAGAGAATTTCTGTAAACTTTTTGGTGGTAAATGGCTCCATTCTGAGCATGTGGAACATTTTGTCTGGCAAGAAGCCTTTCATATAGTGGATTGCAAGGATGTGATTATCATTGATGAATGTGGAAAAGCAGTTAATATGCTACCACTGAAGAGAATAAGCCTGTACAAGTAATTAATGACCATCACCAATCTGTGTATGAGCAACAGACACAACCATGTCTCAATAGTCATGTTCTGATGTTTGCACTATACAGCATGTATCTTTTTGATGAGTTTACATGTTTCATCCAATTATTCATGGCTACTAAACATCATGGCAAATTTAAATTATTTAAAACTATTGATCACTGAGAAATTCAATCATATACTACTCTGATGGGTCATTCGCTTGAGTGTCTTCAGAGAGGGGCATGTGGTAGTGTGTTACATCACATGTGAATGATTGCTGTGCACAACACAACAATGCGTAGATTTGTGGCACTAGATTACATAATAAAAACAGCTGTCAGGAAATACATATAATTTACAAAGCTTTTAGTCTGAAGGTGGTATGAGTCATGCTAAAAATGTCATCAAAGCTCTTCACAGAGGAGTTGGATCTGATGATGAAATACAGCAATGTTACAATAATTTCTCTGCTTCTGTTTCTGTGAAAGAAACTGAGATAATAGGAAAATATGGAGCTGAGATTGCTAAATTTGAATTGGCTAAACAAGAAAAGTTTCAGCATTTCTGTGTATCATGTCAATGTTTGGTTTGCCAGTCAGGAGTTGTTACAGTAGACCTTACAAAGATTAAAACACTCAATGTAATGCGGGGATGCTTACTGGAATATTTTCTACTAAAGAGTGAGTTTGATATGTGCTGGAAGGTGCTGCTTTGCTTATACTGTCATAGTAAAATAAAGGCAAATGTACTGCCTGCCAGGTCGATTCTAAATGGCATGGAGCTAGACTTGGCACCTACTGAGATTTCATATATAAATATGTTTGGATTTATTTGGGGGGGGGTTAATTTAATATACTTTATTGTATTTGAAGCAGTCAAGGTTACACTTTAGGAATATCATTCAAGAATATCACTTATACAGACTGCAATTTACAACCACAAGTTAACTATAACAAATAACGCCATCACAAAACCTAAATATATACACTTATCCTACCACCCATCCATCCCCCAACCCTCAACCACCCCATGCCAAGTGTTGTCCTTTGAAAGGGGCACTAAGGCCATCAATCCCTTGGAGAATCAGTAAAAAGAAGCTATGGATTCCATATGGACAGTAAGGCCTTGACAGGGCCCCATGTGCTTTGGAAGGTTTTAATCTTGTTACGCATGGATGCAATATGCCTCTCTAGTTGCAATGCTAGAAGCACCTCTCTGTACCATTCTATAACTGGCAGCAGTGTTTTTTCCCTTCCAATGCCTCATTATCAGTTTGGCAGTGGAAGCCACTAGAGCCAGATGTGCTTTCCTAACTTTAGGGGTACCTTGTGGAAAGAGATTTAATCAGCAGGATTCTGGGGTAAACAAGGTGTCTATCCCTAGCAGTGGATCTAGCGTTCTTTTGATGGAACACCAGAAGGCCTGCACTATTGAACAGGTCCATATCATGTGATACAAGGTTCCAGGAGTTTCTACACACCTAAGACAATTTGGGGAAGGAATCCTACCAAATTTGTGAAGTTTTACAGGAGTGAAATATAAATTATGCACAATGTTATATTGAACCAATTGGAGCCTATCCTGCTTAATGAACTGATGATTATTTTGCCAGAATTTCCTCCAGGTGTCTATATTTTAAGATAGCGCCAATTCTTGGGTCCAGTAAAAGCAAACACCTGAGGGAAAAAGAGAGCCCAGTAATTGTAGATGTTTATATACTATGGAAACAGAGTGAGGCTGATTCACCACCCTCAGAATTACAGATATTTCTGTGCTGGGAGGGGTTAGTATAGGAGTGTTCCTCTTAAAGGAGGAAATTGCCTCCCTTGTCTGCATAAACTTAAATTTGTGTATGTCTGGAACCTTGTATCATGCTTGGAAGTGTGAAAAGGAGACCATTCTCCCATTATTGAGAAAGTCAAAGAGTTTACAAGTACGCAATATGGCCCAAAAAAGAGGGAAATATGGGCTTGTTATCAATTCTAAAATTGGGGTTGCCAATGACTGGTTGTTCTGGAGACTGCTGCCAATTCAGTGAGAGATGATTTTGTATCTACTGAAATGCCTTAAGAGTCCACCCAATCGGAGTATTCCTAAGTGGTTTAGTAAAATGTGTGCAGGAGTTACATATAGAAGGGCAGATAAGGAGCATAAATACTTTGAGGCTAAATGCCCCTCAAGTTCCAACCACAAAAGAATATACTCCAGTGGATTAGCAGGATTTACATCTTTGGCCCAGAAAGCAAACTTACTTAAATGATGGGCACCATAATATGTACAAAGAAGGAACTGCCAGGCCACTCTGATTTTTAGGGGCTGTCAGTTTGAAGTAGGCCTGCCTGACCCCTTTCCCTTTCCATATAAATGCATTAAGTACTTTCTGAAACTTAATGAACCAAACGTTGGGGAGAAAACAACCCAACACACTTATGGGTTATAGGATACGGAGGAGCACATTAATTTTAACAATGCTAATCCTCCCCCAAAGAGAGAAGGGAAGGGCTCCCCATCTATCCATATCCATCGTTAATGTCTTTAACAAGTTAGATAGAGCCCGGCCCAGTGGTGCTAAGGGTTGAGGTGCTGGACGCCACACCTCATGCCACACCAGTGACGTGAGTTCAGGAGTGAGCTCAGGCACCGGGTGGGTAGACGATTGAGTGCATGCATGGCTGCTCTCCTTCCTGGGGGACAGGGTGAGGGACAACCTAGTGAACAAGCAGCTCCAGGTGGAAATCAGGAGCACTGCAGTGCATCGAGTTGCACACAGTATCACTTGGTTGATGCAGGCAGGGTTGCCATGCGCCATTGTGTGAAGGGTGCCCATGCAAGGGAGGGGGTTCTGCCAGAACAAGGAAAAAACTAGCACTGTGGAGCAGGCGATGGCACCTGTCCCCCATGCCCTATGCCAGGTTCACCCTTGACTGGCCTTTCAGTTCCCCCATGGGCCCCTCATCTGCAGCTGAAGAATGCCTTAGAAGAGCACTCAAGAGGAGGGTGACCCCCCGGATGGGTTAAGTGGGTGTGCCAGCTGCAGGGAGGGGGCAGAGAGGAAGCACAGTTCAAGAATCCTCAGGCAGGCAGGACACGGACAGGATGCCCAAGAGAGGATCCATGGGGCTGTGACAGGAGTGAAATAAAAAACAAAAAAAAAACAGGTTAGATAGATTCTCCCTAATCACTGTTGTCAAATCCCTTGACACTTTAATACCCAAATATGTGATGGATTTTGCTTCCCACGATAGATTGTATGCTGTCAGTGCAGCTTTAGTAATTCTGTGATTTACCAGGAAAAACATGGGTCTTAGAACAGTTTAACTTATAGTCTGACAATTTAGAGAAAGCCTCAGTTTCCTTTAAGAGAGCCAGAATAGTAGTTTGAGGGTTTTCAACATGTAGGAATAAATTGTCTGCATACGCCAAAAGGGCATATGACTTGTCACCCAGTTTGATACCTATGATTTCCTGGGAGGCCAATAATCTGTGGATCGGGGACAGTGGGCCCATTGCCTGGTGCCCCAGCAGAGCAGAAGTGGTTTAGAAAGCATGCCGTTGCACCAGACTCGAGCTGATGGTGAGGTATATAATAGACATATCCATCTAAGGAAGTCATCAGGCAGACCAAAGGGGGCTAGGTTAGGAAAAAGTAAATCCCAATAGATGCAGTCAAATGCCTTCTCGGCATCCAGTGAGATAAGCACTGCTTGAACATCTAAATCCCTGGATGCCAGGATAAGGTGTAACAATCTCCTCATGTGGTCCTTAGAGGACATCCCCACCATAAATCCAGAATCTTCATTACTAATAAGGCCACTCTTAATGGGGGCAAGCCTATTGGCCAGAATCATTGCTAGAATTTTAGATCAGAATTAAGTAAAGATATGGGGAGGTAATTCTCAGGGTATAAGGGGTCTTTCCTGGCTTTGGGATAAAGGGTTTCGAGTGCTTCTAGGAAACTAGACTCAGAGAGGCCATTTTCATACCAAGAATTGTACACCTCTTTCAATACTGGAGCTAAAATGGGGCAACAGGATCTATATAGATTATTGGGTAGGCCATGAGGGCTGGGAGATTTATCCAGGGACAACTGGTCTATGGTCTGCTGTAGTTACTCCAGTGCTAATGCGGGCTCCTGGGGGGGGGTGTCTCCATAGGGGACACTTGGGGAAGCACCACTAAACTGAGGTACTGATTAATTTCTACCTCTCATGGCTGCACATAGGAGTCTACAGAGTCAAGTTTCTGAAAAAATGCTCCAAAAACCTCAGTTATCCCTTTTGGATCAGTAACTACAGGGCCATCTCATGTAACACAGAGACTTGGGATAAACCACAAAGCCTCTGCATGTCTGATTCTATTTGCAACCAATTTGTCCACCCTTTCTCCTGATTCAAGGTACCTGAGTTTTGTACGGAGGAGGGAGAGCTCCACCCTCTGTGCCATCATATCTGCATATTGGGCTTGAAGTTTATGCAACCTGGCCCACTCATCACCAGTGGAAGCCCAGTTTAAAGTCCCTTCTAGGGCTCAAATGGAATTAAGTAGTGAGTCAGTCTGTGCTTTATTTTGGCATGAGTTAGTCATCACCAGTCAGATATATTCCCCCTTAGAGTACATTTCAGTGCTACCCACATCAAGTCAATTCTGTCTACTGACCCCCTCTTGGTCTCTAGGAATGAAGAAATAAAATCATAATTATGCTCTAGAGTTGCTGGCCTCTGAAGAAGTTGATTATTTAGCCGCCATGTAGAATCCCACTTAATACCTGGTCCCACTAAATATGTTAGGCCAGTATGGGGGTGGTCAGGCAAAACTCTAGCATATATAGTTGAGTCTAGTATACTTGGTAGAGCAAAAGAGCTAACTAGAAAATAATCTATTCTAGAATATGAACAGTGGGGATGATAAAAAAAGGTATATAGCCTTTCTTTCGGGTTCAACATTCTCCAGATATCTAGGAAGCCCACCCCACTCATAAGATCTTTCAGATCTCATTGTGCTGGGGAGAGACCACTCCTACTGTCTGACCTATCAGGATCTACTTGAGGGGTTAAATTCGAGTCTCCACCCAGTACTGTTAGTTTTGGTGGGTCAGTAGATATTAAGCTCAACAGATGTGTGAAGAAATGGGGGAATCTATATTTGGGCCATAAATCACACCCAATAACACTGGGTAGGATTCCAGCATACAATGTACAAGAATATATCGACCATTAGGAGCCCAGATTTCCAGTACTAACCTGAATTTGACTGCTTTTGCCACTAGAATTGCCACACCACCATGATTAGTGGAAATCCCAGAGCTAAAAGCTTGGGCCACCCAGTTTCTTCACAAGAGAAGAATGCCCTCCCTCCAGAGGTGTGTTTCCTGCAAGCAAGCAATCCCTATTTTGAGCTGGGACAAGTGCTGTAAAATCATTTGCCTTTTACACTTGTCCTGGGCCCCTTTAACATTCCAGCTCACAAAGTTGTATGGTCCCCCATGGTATCATAACACAAAATACCTGAGAGATAAGCATTTGTATGAATCAGACATGTTCCAAGGTAGCCCATTAAGTAATCATACAGAACAAGCATAGAAACACTTGGCACCCCCCCACAGTATAAACAGTCAGAGAAAAATGCACATGGATCCCTTGAAATCCCCATCCCCCCACTCCCACCCATAACAAAATAACACATTAAACATACCCCTTCTAAGTCTAAGTAACCACCCCAATTTCTAAGAAACCACCCTACTACTATAATACAAACAGGCAATGTTTCAGTGCAGATCAAAAGAAACAACCAACTACGCCTCATCACTCCCTCTCCCTTCCCTTCCAGCAAACACTTTAAACTGGAAATTATTACAAATGAGAGTAAAATGAACATTGACATAGTAAGTAGGAACCACTGAAGGGATCCCGCCCAACGTCCCAAATCCAGGCATTACACTACTCAAAAATGTTTTCTTCTTGGTAACAAACTGGCACCAACAGGAAGCAGGCTTAACGTAATAAATTGCTTAACAGAGATCAGTAAAATTAAATATGTTAACCCTTACACTGCCAAGGTTTTTCTGAAAATTGCATATCCCTGCTGCCAGAGGTTTTTTCACTGGGTTTGTACACTTATCGGTTATGACGTTACTACATAATTTTTCTTAATTCCCTGGTAAACTTTTTTTGTCAAGGTAGTAAGAAACTAACACAACTATAATTCAAAGTGAAAATATAACGTTTCCAATAAAGACATTTGGAGATATATATGTTTATTTAGTGAAATTTCGACTGTTTTTGCGAATTTGTATTCGCAAAAAATATTAAAATTTGTAAAAACGTTAAGATCGGTTGCATCACTGATAAAAATTGTTGTCTAAAATGTAACTAATTTTCACTTTCAGGCTACAAATTCTTTATATAAACACAAATTTCCATTGGTTTCTTACCTACAGATTATGAGAGTGACCAGAGCGGACCACCTATGGTAGGGCCATGCTGGTGGTCTATGAGGGGTACCTATTGGATTATGGGGTACACATCACAAAATACATTAAGAAAAAGTAAGAAGTAGCCTGTTTCACATGATAGGGAAGTGAATGAGTAAATCAAGGGCCAGATTACACCTATAGCTACCTACCCAGGGTCACATGACTAAAAACAAGATGGCTGACACCATCCAGCCATTTTCTGTGTCAAAATGCTTGTGACTCATTTATTGAGATTACTAGATCATAAAAGTGGTAAATGTCAATGGATTACACCATTTCTTATGGCAGCAGTGGCTTGATGAAATTTCTGATCCCACATTTCACATTACAGACCCACTTGCAGATAGTCAGGTGCTATAACCAACTACCTCTGGTATGTCCATGCTGGCCAATGAGGTGACCACCTATTACATTATGGGGTGCATGCAATAAATTCAAAAAGGAATAGTAATAAGTAGCCTGTTTTACATGACAGAGAAGTGAATGAGTAAATCAGCGCCAGACTGTACCCATAGCTACATCCGCGGGGTCACATGACCAAAACAAGATGGCGGCTACCATTCAATCATTGTCTGTATCAAACTGCTTCTGCCACACATTTATTGTGATAACTACATTATAAAAGTGGTAAATGTCAATGGTTGACACCTTTTCTTACATCTGCAGGGGCTTGGATGAAATTTATGATCACTAATTTTACTTTATAGACCCACCAGCATATAGCTGGGGTGCCATACCCAACCACTCTGATATACCCATGATGACCAATGGGGTGTCCACCTATTGCATTATGGGTTACATTCCAATAAATTGAGAAAGGAAAAGTAAGATGTAGCCTGTTTTATATGACGGGAAGTGAATGAGTAAATCAAGGCACAGACTGTACCTATAGCTACATCCCTGGGTCACATGACCAAAAACAAGATGGCTGACACCATTCAAACATTTTCTGTATCAAACTGCTTCTGTTGCACATTTGTAGGGATAACAACATCATAAAAGTGGTGGAATGTCAATGGATTACACATTTTCTTACTTCTGCAGGGCTTGGATGAATTTTCTGATCCCTAATTTCACATTACATACCCACTTGCAGATAGCCGGGTGCCATAACCAACCACTCCCTGGTATGCCCATGCTGGCCAATGGGTATCCACCTATTGCATTGTGGGGTGCATGCCAATAAATTCAAAAGTAAAAGTAAAAGTAGCCTGTTTTACATGACAGAGAAGTGAATGAGTAAATCAAGGCCCAGACTGTACCCATATCTACATCCCCAGGTCACATGACCAAAACAAGATGGCAGCTACCATTTGATAATTTTCTGTATCAAACTGCTTCTGTTACATGTTTGTAGGAGAACTACATTATAAAACTGGTAAATCTCAATGGATTACAACTTTTCTTACATCTGCAGGGGCTTGGATGAAATTTCTGATCCCTAATTTCACATTACAGACCCATCTGCAGACAGCTGGGTGCACATATCCAACCACCCCAGTTATGTCCATGTTGGCCAAGGGGTGTCCACCTATTGCATTATGGGTTACATACCAATAAACTGAGAAAGGAAAAGTAAGATGTAGCCTTGTTTTATATGAAGGGGACGTTAATGAAATAAATCAAAGATCAGATTGTACCCATAGCTACATCCCCTGGGTCACATGACTAAAAACAAGATGGCTGACACCATTCAAACATTTTCTGTATCAAACTGCTTCTGTTACACGCTTGTAGGGATAACAACATTATAAAAGTGGTAAATGTCAATGGATTACACATTTTCTTACATCTGCAGGGCTTGGATGAATTTTCTGATCCCTAATTTCACATTACAGACCCATTTGCAAATAGCAGGGTGCTATACCCAACCACTCCTGGTATGTCCATGCTGGCCACTGGGTGTCCACCTATTGCATTATGTGGTGCGTGCAATAAATTCAAAAAGTAAAAGTAAAAAGTAGCCTGTTTTACATGACAGGGAAATGAATGAGTAAGTCAAGGCCCAGACTGTACCCATAGCTACATCCCCCTGGGTCACATGACCAAAAACAAGATGGTGGCTACCGTTCAATCATTTTCTGTATCAAACTGCTTCTGTTACACATTTGTAGGGATAACTACATTATAAAAGTAATAAATGTCAATGGATTACACCTTTTCTTACATCTGTTGGGGCTTGGATGAATTTTCTGATCCCTAATTTCACATTACAGACCCATCTGCAGATAGCCAGGTTGCCATACCCAACCACCCATGGTATGCCCATGCTGGCCAATAGGGTGTCCACCTACTGCATTATGGGGAGCATGCCAACAAATTCAAAAAGTAAAAGTAAAAAGTAGTCCGTTTTACATGACAGGGAAGTGAAAGAGTAAATCAAAGCCCAGATTGTACCCATAGCTATATCCCCTGAGTCACATGACCAAAAACAAGATGGCAGCTAACGTCTCATCATTTTCTGTATCGAACTGCCTATCTTACACATTTATTGTGATAACTACATTATAAAAGTGGTAAATGTCAATGGATTACACCTTTTCTTGCATCTGCCGGGGCTTGGATGAAATTTATGATCACTAATTTTACTTTATAGACCCACCAGCATATAGCTGGGGTGCCATACCCAACCACCCCTGGTATACCCATGCTGACCAATGGGGTGTCCACCTATTGCATAATGGGTTGCATACCAATAAATTGAGAAAGGAAAAGTAAGATGTAGCCTGTTTTACATGATGGGTAGTGAATGAGTAAATCAAGGCCTCAGACTGTACCATAGCTACATCCCTGGGTCACACGACCAAAAACAAGATGGCGGCTACTGTTCAATCATTTTATGTATCAAACTGCTTTTGTTGCACATTTATTGTGATAACTACATTATAAAGTGGTAAATGTCAATGGATTACACCTTTCTTACATCTGCCGGGGCTTGGATGAAATTTATAATCACTAATTTTACTTTATAGACCCACCAGCATATGCTGGGGTGCCATACCCAACCACCCCTCATATACCCATGTTGACCAATGGGTGTCCACCTATTGCATTATGGATTATATTCCAATAAATTGAGAAAGGAAAAGTAAGATGTAGCCTGTTTTAATGACGGGAAGTGAATGAGTAAATCAAGGCACAGACTGTACCTATAGCTACATCCCTGGGTCACATGACCAAAAACAAGATGGCTGACACCGTCAAACATTTTCTGTATCAAACTGCTTCTGTTCACATTTGTAGGATAACAACATTATAAAATTGGTAAATGTCAATGGATTACATATTTCATACATCTGTAGGGGCTTGGATGAATTTTCTGATCCCTAATTTCACATTACAGACCCACTTGCAGATAGTCGGGTGTTATAACCAACCACCCCTGGTATGCCCATGCTGGCTAATGGGGGTGTCGACCTATTGCATTATGGGGTATGCCAATAAATTCAAAAGTAAAAGTAAAAGTAGTCCATTTTACATGACAGGAAGGGAATGAGTAAATCAAAGCCCAGATTGTACCCTGTTACATCCCCTAGGTCACATGACCAAAAACAACATGGTATGCCTACTGCTTCATCATTTTCTGTACCAACTGCCTATCTTACACATTTATTTTGATAACTACATTATAAAAGTGGTAAATGTCAATGGATTACTACCTTTTTCTTACATCTGTAGGGTTTGGATGAATTTTTCTGATCCTAATTTCACATTACAGACCCACTTGCAGATAGTCGGTGCCATAACCAACACCCTGGTATGCCCATGCTGGCCAATGGGGTGTCACCTATTGCATTATGGGTGCATGCCAATAAATTCAAAAAGTAAAGTAAAAGTAGTCCATTTTACATGACAGGAAGGGAATGAGTAAATCAAAGCCCAGATTGTACCCGCTGTTACATCCCTGGGTCACATGACCAAAAACAACATGGCGGCTACTGCTTTCATCATTTTCTGTACCAAACTGCCTATCTTACACATTTATTTTGATAACTACATTATAAAGTGGTAAATGTCAATGGATTATACCTTTTCTTACATCTGCAGGCCTGGTTGAATTTTCTGATCCCTAATTTCACATTACAGACCCATTTGCAATAGCCAGAGTGTTATACCCAACCACCCCTGGTATGTCCATGCTGGCCAATGGGGTGTCCACCTATTGCATTATGGGGTGCATGCCAATAAATTCAAAAAGTAAAAGTAAAAAGTAGCCTGTTTTACATGACAGGGAAGTGAATTAGTAAGTCAAGGCCCAGACTGTACCCATAGCTACATCCCCTGGGTCACATGACCAAAAACAAGATGGCTGACACCATTCAAACATTTTCTGTATCAAACTGCTTCTGTTACACGCTTGTAGGGATAACAACATTATAAAATTGGTAAATGCCAATGGATTACACATTTTCACATCTGCAGGGCTTGGATGATTTTCTGATCCTTAATTTTTCATTACAGACCCACACGCAGATAGCTGGGTGCTATACCCAACCTCCCATGGTATGTCCATGTTGGCCAACGGGTGTCCACCTATTGCATTATGGGGTGATGCCAATAAATTCAAAAATAAAAGTAAAAAGTAGCCTGTTTTACATGACAGGGAAGTGAATGAGTAAATCAATGCCCAGAATGTACCCAGTTACATCCCCTGGTCACATGACCAAAAACAAGATGGTGGCTACCGTTCAATCATTTTCTGTATCAAACTGCTTCTGTTACATGTTTGTAGTGAAAGCTACATTATAAAGTGGTAAATGTCAATAGATTACACCTTTTCTTACATCTGTCGGGGCATGGATGAATTTTCTGATCCCTAATCTCACATTACAGACCCACTTGCAGATAGTTAGGGTGCTATACCCAACCACCCATGGTATGCCCATGCTGGCCAATGGGTGTCCACCTATTGCATTATGGGGTGCATGCCAATAAATTCAAAAAGTAAAAGTAAAAGTAGCTCGTTTTACATGACAGGGAAGAGAATGAGTAAATTAAGGCCCAGACTGTACCCATAGCTACATCCCCTGCGTCACATGACCAAAAACAAGATGGCGGCTACCATTTGATCATTTTCTGTACCAAACTGCTTCTGTTATACATTTATTGTGATAACTACATTATAAAAGTGGTAAATGTCAATGGATTACATTTTTTTTTACATCTGCAGGGGCTTGGATGAAATTTATGATCACTAATTTCACATTATAGACCCACCACCATATAGCTGGGGAGCCATACCAACCACCTAAGGAAGGCTATGCTGGCACATGAGGGTCACACCTATTGCATTATGGGTTACATACAAATAAATTCAGAAAGTAAAAGTAAGTTGTAGCCTGTTTTACATGATGAGGAAGCAATGAGTAAATCAAGGCCCAGACTGTACCCATATCTACATCCCCTTGATCACATGACCAAAACTAAGATGGCAGCCACTGCTCAATCATTTTCTGTCAAACTGCTTCTGTTACACATTTGTAGGGATAACTATATTATAAAAGGGGTAAATGTCAAGGCATTACACTCTTTCATATCTGCAGGTGCTTGGATGAAATTTCTGATCCCTAATTTCTATTAAAGACCCAACTGCAGAAAGAAGGGGTGCCATATCCAACCACCCATGGTATGCCCAATCATGTCAATGGGGTGTCCACCTATTGCATCATGAGGTACAAGCCAATAAATTCAAAAAGTAAAAGGAAAAGCAGCTTGTTTTGCATGTTAGGAAGTGAATGAGTAAATGAAGGCCCAGACTGTACCCATATCTACATCCCCTGGGTCACATGACCAAAATAAGATGGTGGCTACCGTTCAATCATATTCTGTATCAAATTGCTTCTTCTAAAACCTGTGGAGAAAAACCTACCTTTTCCTATTCAAAATACCTGTGAGAAAACCCTATCCTTCCCTATTCTAAAACCTGTGAAGAAAACCCTACCCTTTCCCTGTTCTAAAATCTGTGGACAAAAGCCTATCCTTTCCCTATTATATAACAATAATGAAGTCCACTATCCTTGACAGGACGGTGTCTAAAGTCTGGTAGGAACGTCCGCGAGTCTCTCCGAGACATTGACAGTTGCAAGATAGCTGATCAGGAAGGAGACATAGAATCTGTAGTTGCAGGAGCCTAGTTTCCAGATCTGAAACCAGTTCTGACCTGGCCTCCTGCCACCAAGAGTGAATCAGGGTCTTGAAATCTGAAGTAGCCAGGGTTTGGGAGGTGGATCCTGTTGAGACTGGGGAGGAGGAGGAGGGGTGTCCAGTGGAGGATAATACCTTGAAACCCCATGTAGTTGGAGTAAGGGCAAAATCCAGGGTAGAACTGCCCCAATGACCCATTCTGGAGTGGAGCACCTGTAGGGATCCCTTGGATACCCAAAAGGGTAATGGACAGTTCAGGGTTGATTATAAGCCCCCATGTCAGACCTGGCATCAGATGAATCCACGTTGGACCCGGCCGCAGTAGATGGGGAGGGTCCAGCACCAAGACAGCCCACTGCAGGGTCACTAACATTGTAACTGGCGCAACCTAACCTGGCACTGGAAGGGTTCTGTTGGTCAAGTGACGCTGGGTGGGTGGTCCCCTTCAGGTATTGTCAGAAAAGTCTGGCCGCGCCCGATGCCAGGTGGTGCAAGTCCTATATGTGATGACCCTACTGATGGAACCCTCTCGAAGTAAGATCTGTCTTTCCTATATCTATCTCCAGCCCTCCAGCCTTTATGCATGTGAACAGTGCAAAACATATCTAGTATTACCTTTACTATTATGTTTTAGTTCACTGTATAGCCCTTGGAAAATTAACACATTTTTTTTATGTCACCCTCATCCTACTATGCCTAGTCCCATGTTTTGTGATATTTTTCCCATACATTATATAAAATAGTTGGTGGTTGTCAATACACAGCAATGATACACCTTCACCCTAAGGTTCACAGATGAAATACAAGATATACGCCACCCATGAGTTTTATATAATTAATAGAAAATGGACCTAGTTTCTTCAGTATCTCATGGTTACAGTGAGAACAGCAAATTAAGTCAGTGTTAACAAAGTGGTGTGTATTTAGGCCACCATACAGTATCTTATACAGTGTACTATACAGTAGAAAGAAACCAAAATAGTTTACTATTTTTATTACCATTAGCATTTACCATCAGTTGTCCACATTTCACCGATGCGACACTTGTTCAAGTATATAGATTATCATACACAAAGTGCATTCCATCAGACATGGTAATGCCAGAAACGTGGCAAAACCCTCTCCGCTCCTATTCTAAAACCTGTAGAGAAAACTCTATTCTTTCCCTATTCTAAAACCTGTGGAGAAAAACCTATCCTTTCCGATTCAAAAATGTGTGAGAACAACCCTATCCTTTCCCTGTACTAAAACCTGTGGAGAAAATCCAATCTTTTCCTTTTCAAAACCTTTGGAGAAAACCCTATCCTTTCCTATTCTAAAACCTGTGGAGAAAACCCTACCCTTTCTATTTCTAAAACCTGTGTAGAAAAGTCCTATCCTTTCCCTTTCAAAAACCTGTGAGAAAAACCTAACCTTTCCCTATTCAAAAAACCTGTGGAAAAAAACCTATCCTTTCCTATTCTAAAACCTGGAGAAAAACTCTATCCTTTCCTATTCTAAAACCTGTGGAGAAAACCGCACAACCTAACCTGGCACTGGAAGGGTTCTGTTGGTCATGTGATGTTGGTGGTGGTCCCCTTCAGGTATTGCTAGAAAAGTCTGCCGTATGGCCGATGCCAGGTGGTGCAAGTCCAATATGTGATGACCTACTGATGGAACCTCTCTCAAAGTAAGATCTGTCTTTTCCTATATCTATCTCCAGCATTTATGCATGTGAACAGTGGAAAAACCTATCTAGTATTACCTTATACTATTATGTTTTAGATCACTGTATTGTCTTTATATAATTAACACATTTTTCTCTTATGTTACCCTATCCTACTATGCCTTAGTCCCATGTTTTGTGATATGTTTTCCCACATTATATAAAATAGTTGGTAGTTGTCAACATAGCAATGATACACCTTCACCCTAAGGTTCAAAGATGAAATACAAGATATCACGGCACCCATGAGTTTTATAAAATTAATAGAAAATGGACCTAGTTTCTTCAGTATCTCAATGTTACAGTGAGGACAGCAAATTAAGTAAAGTTGTTTTAAAGTGTGTGTATTTAGACCACCATACAGTATCTTATATAGTGTACTATACAGTATGAAAGAAACCAAAATAGTTTACTATTTTTATTACCATTAGCATTTACCATCAGTGTTCCACATTTCACTGATGCGAAACTTTTCAAGTGTATGACTATCATACACAAAGAGCATTCCATCAGACATGGTAATGCCAGAAATATGTGGCAAAAACCTCTCATTTCTAATCTAAAATCTCATGGAGAAAATACCTATTCTTTCCATATTCTAAAACCTTTGGAGAAAATCCTATCCTTTCCTATTCTAAAACCTGTGGAGAAAAATCATATCCTTTCCTATTCAAAAACCTGTGGAGAAAAATCCTATCCTTTCCCTTTTCAAAAACCTGTGGAGAAAAACCTATCCTTTCCCTATTTTTAAACTTGTGGATAAAAATCCTAAGATTTCCCTATTCAAAAAACCTGTGGAGAAAAACCCTATCCTTTCCCTATTCTAAAACCTGTGGAGAAAAACCCTACCATTTCCCTATTCAAAAAACCTGTGGAGAAAAACCCTATACTTTCCCTGTTCTAAAACCTGTGTGGAAAAAACATATCCTTTTTCTATTCTAAAACCTGTGGAGAAAAACCCTATCCTTTCCCTATTCTAAAACCTGTGGAGAAAAGCCCTATCCTTTCCCTATTCTAAATTCTATATATCGTCTTCAGGCTTGTGACCTGTAGATAAAAAACTGTCTGATCTTACCCTATGCTACACCATTGCATCAACATTTTACATACTCTGTGATATTTAATTTAACCAAAGTAATGTAGCTCACCTCACATGAAGTCATCTCTTGGAGTGTTCAGAACTAGTCCATGCATTATAATTCATTCCAACTGATGAGACGGTGAAGGTGAAGTTTGTTGTGGTGCAATGCGTACTAGTAGGTCTACAAGGCTATTTATGTTAACACCGCAAGGTTTCCATAGCCTGTTAGACAAACTAGTTTGTCTCTTACCGTAATCCCAGAAAGTATCAGTTGAGTAGTATCTAGGAAGTCAAGATGTAAAATGTTGTAATGTAGCATCATTGCAGTGTTTCTCCCTGGTATGACAAAGGTAAAAGAAATAAATAAATAAAGGTAAAAACAAAGTACACCACCCCTTTGCTAGATATGGGTAGTAAGTGTGAATCACTGTTGAGGTACCCAGCTGGACTAACACTGTTAGCAGTTTCATGAGGTCAAACCCTGAATTAATTTTGAAACATGAATACATACTGTACATCAATACACACATCTCAAAACCTAGCTAAACTGTAACTTACCGTTAGTGACATCACATAGTGACCTACCTTATGCACTTATTATTTTCGTTTTTTTCCCATTCTGACTGTTGCAAGAGTATTTCTGAAGCTAGACATATTTCGTGCAATCGCACTGTGTATATAGATTACAGTGATTGTCATATGGAAGACTACTCCTGACGACAGTCGATAGGGCATTGGAGCGTATATCCATGTCGTTCTTGCTTTTAAAGACTTTTAGCCTATATACTCCAATCTGAAACACAGAATTTAAAGACATTATACCAATGACGCACCTGAAAGTTATAGTCTATTGGATTATATAGTGTACATTTCCCATCACTGCATCTATAAATTGTATACCTTTATAGGATTGGAGCTACAGCCCTCTTGATGTCACTGCAGAACATGTCGCTTCCCTGATCCGTTAATGGACACCATCCTGCTCGATACAGTTCTGGGAAGAGGACATGATGCCATCATGTTGACCACGCCAGCTGACAATCCTCTCATGAATGCCCCTATCTCTGTGTTGATCTTCTCCTTGTTCTGTCCATTCTTTCATGATCAGAAACATTCCTCCACTGCCGATGCTGGATGATGTGGGACCAAAGGATCGGTTTTGCTGCATTCGGTGCTTGATCAAGGTGATGTCCTCTCTCATCTTCCGAAGCAACATCACTGATGTCTTCAAACCTAAATCATTGCCTCCCGTGTAGATGATGACATCTGGTTTGGATCCCCTCAGGCACTCTTGTCGCAACATTGGCACCAGTTGATCCCAATGCATACCCTCTCACTTAACCACGAACATTGACTGAGTATCGAAGGTCAACACTGGTCCTCAGTTCGAGACCACTCCTGAACTCCTCGCCCAATGCACGAAGAGTGTCCGCAGATCCATACAGTCTTCTGGACCCGCATATCTGAATTAAGAAAATATACTATTATAGCATCGGAGTGTATCCAATCTATGACAGGTGGTAGTGCTCACCCTGACATTTGCTGGCAAAAGACAACGTGTCTGGTATCTTCCAGGAAATAAAAAACATTCAAGAGTGATTACTAATAGTGTACTAGAGCAAAATTGTGCATTTGCGGCACAAGATCTCATGAAAACATTATGTGATTGGTGGTTTGAGAAACTGATGGTTACCAAATAGGAACGGTATTTTGGAGTAGTCATGTTTCATGACCTAGCATGAATAAAGCAGTACTGTTGTTCAGCCTTCCATGTCATCCCACACTTGTGTATCCCCAGGTGGCACTATCTCAAGGGCTACTACCCCGCCTGCATGGCTAGTTGCAGGTTAAGGGCAGTGTACTGACACAGGAGCCTCCACCTGGAGGACAGGGCTGATAGTAACAAGGCTAACCTGGATACAGCTTTCTGGGGCATTGTAATCCCCTTTTCCCCTTCTAGTAGCATAGACAATATGCAACAAACATTTTCACAGTAGCCCCTATTCTGTATATACTTCCCACACTGTTTGAATCTTTCCACCAGGGCTGGTTCCACCAGTTCAACCCTGAGACCCCTTATAAAACAAGGTTAGGCACAGTATATAACAGTATATGGTGTTGGTACAAACTGGAACCACAGTTTGATTAAAGAGAACATGAAATCATTTCTAATTGGCAGTAGTTTATAAAGTTCTTATTCTTAGAAATGATATGCATTATTCTAAATAATCCACATTTAACTGTACTTGAATAAAAACTTGATACTTAAAAACTGTATTTTGCATTGTTTTGTTTTTATGGGCATTCTGGGATGCAGCACTCAGCATCTCCCACCTATCCTACATCCTCGATCACTCCGCCATCTCGGTCCCAATACCGGAATCTATACCACTAACTATTCCATGGAGTCCAAAGGACACCCTGTCATCCCACACTGGGAAACAGCAACTATAAAATATGCCGTAGGTGTCCAATGGACACGCAATGCTGACTATGATAGAGGAAGTCTTGTGCAGTCCATTCCAGGATGCAGCACTTGGTATTTCCACCTATCTTACATCTCGATCACTCCACCATCTCGGTTCGAATGCGGAATCTATACCAATTAACTATTCCATGGAGTCCAATGGACACCCCATGTTCCCACACTGGGAAACAGCAACTATAAACATGCCGTGGTGTCCAATGGACATGCAATGCTGACTATGATAGAGGGAAGTCTTGTGCAGTCCATTCCAGGATGCAGCACTCGGCATTTCCTACCTATCTTACATCTCGATCACTCCGCCATCTCGGTCTCGATACTGGGAATCTACACTAATTAACTATTCCATGGTGTCCAATGGACACCCCATGGCTTCTCACACTGGGAAACAGCAACTATAAAACATGCCATGGTGTCTAATGGACACGCAATGCTGACTATGATAGAGGGAAGTCTTGCAGTCCATTCCAGGATGCAGCACTTGCATTTCCCACCTATCTATACATCTCAATCACTCCGCCATCTCAGTCTCGATACCGGGAATCTACAGCACTTAACTATTCCATCAGTCCAATGGACACCTACGGCTTCCTACACTGGGAAACAGCAACTATAAAACATGCCATGGTGTCCAATGGACACGTAATGCTGACTATGATAGAGGGAAGTCTTGTGCAGTCCATTCCGGATGCAGCACTCAGCATCTCCCACCTATCCTACATCTCGGATCACCCGCCATCTCGGTCCCGATATTGGGAATCTATACCACTAATCATTCCATGGAGTCCAAAGGACACCCCATGTCATCCCACACTGGGAAACAGCAACTATAAAATATGCCATGGTGTCCAATGGACATGCAATGCTGACTATTTCCACCATCTCGATCTTGATACCAGGAATCTCCGCCTGTCAAGTGTTTACTTATTGCTGTCGCTATCGCTGTATTCGTGATCCGGCATCCCGTATTTCATCTTTGAATGGTATTCGGAGAAGCATTTATCTACACACAGGCCCTTGCCGCAATCTGCACACCAGTAGGTCGATTCCTTACGCTTCCCTTTCTTTGTGCACACCACATCTTCGGTAGGGTACAGCTTTGGTGTTCTTGGTATTTTTGATGGGAAGTGCCTTGCAGTCGCTGGCATGGATCCAATTTTGTCGATTGCCGTTTTTGGCTATGCTGTGGAAGATCATCTATTTTTTTGCTGGTCGTTACAAGTTCTTTAACTACAGTTCGTTGGAATTCCAAGTGCGTCATCTTCTTTCTTTCTGGGGAAAATTTCTTGTACATTATGTACCCCTGAATTAACATGGCATTCAGTAAATAAAAGAACTCCTTCTGCCATACCTTCCTGCATCGCCGGTTAAAATTGTAATACCCTGCCAGCTGATCATTTTGTCCACTCCACCCATGTATCTGTTGTGTCCAGTATACATTTTGGTTTTTTTTTACACTCCCAGTCTTCCAATCCTTTTCTTCCGTATCAACAAATTCAGTACTTGATGTTGTTGACAGCATGTATATGTCCCTCTTGTCTCTCCACTTCATACAGAGCATTGTGTGTCTTCCTGAATGTAACCTTTCTTTCATCTTCAGCTTTATGTCTTTATTTTGGGAGGCATTCCCTTGCGGTTGGGCATAACAGTTCCAGTTGCACCAACTCCAGATAAAATAGATCTGTGTAGAGTTGAGGTCCAGTGTAGTATCTGTCTGTGTAAATCCTGTAGCCTTTCCTCGCAGTTCTTCTCTAACAAGATCAAAACAAACTCTGTATGTATGTCCTTTGCTCTGTTCCTCGTCGACTTTGCCTGTATAGAATTGCCAGTTGTATATGTATCCCGAGTTTGATTCACAAGGTGTACACCTTTGATTCCGTGTTTCACTGGTTTTGTGGATTAAATGTTCTGTAACTTAGATTTCCTTCCACAGACATATACCTTCATCCAGGGAGAGGTCCCGGCTCGGGAAGATAGGTTTCTGTGATCTCTCTGGAATCGCCATGTATCTCTAATGTGAAAAAGTTGATCAAATCCTCCTCATCCTCTAGGCTCTCCGATTCGAGTTGTCAGCCATGTGAGAAAAGAAAAATCAGGTTGAATCGTTCCTTGCCATCACACTGCCCCAGAATGGTGTGTAGGTGACTTCATCCAATCCTCAGTATTCATCTTTACTGCTCTTCACTACCAGTCCCATCGCAATGTATAATGCAAAACCTCTTCAGTTCTTCTTTGTCAGTCATCTTCCAAGCCCTGGCCCTTGAATGTGGTGGCAAATCATCAATTGATGTGCCAGAAAGAAATCATCGGCATATCTATTTGTTTCCTTGCAATAAGCTCCAAATCTTCATCCACGGGCAAAACAGTTGTACAAACCAAGTGGACTTTCTGGGACTGGTACTTGAGACCTAAGTTGCAGTGAATAGGGTGTCCATTGTCACTTGTTGTTGTCACTTCTTCCCATTCGCCTTCTTCTAACGCTTTGTTCTGCTGATGACCCGAGCCTTTACCACGAGTCTTCTTGGCATTGCACCTACTGATGTTGTGGGGTCTCTTCATGATCTTCCTGCTCACATCCGCATGTAATCTTGATCAGTAACTCTTCATCTTCAGAAGACTCATTCTGCACTTCCACCAGATCCAGATTGTACAATCTTTCTTCAACATCCTCTTCACTATGCGATTCGAGAAATCGGACTCACTACACATCTGGATCTCGCCCAAACATCCAATGCAGTCATTTTTTGCCATGATGATTGTTCTGTCAGGTTAGATAAAAAAAACAAAACAAAAAAACACATCATTGTTGCAAGTTATCTCTGTGGGTGATTCTAACAATAATATGAAAAACTGAAGTCCTTATGAATACTAGTTTGGCTCAATAAACCCTACTCCCCAACTCCCCACTGTGCACTGATTTATATTTTCAAACGTACCACAAATATTCTATGTTCTGATGAATTATGTCAAATATACTGCAAGGAATCAACCTGAAAGACAAAAAATAAGTTATATTCAAGAGTTACATGTAATATCTTTAACGGAATACTCAAGCTCATTTTCACACATACGGAAGATACAGTGATATGATAATAGAACATCCCATCCCGTATCAGGTGCAACATCAAGTTAAGCATTCACTAGTGTACAGTGTCAACCCCAATATATCACTATAGGTTTATGATTGTATAACATCAGTCTGCATGTTACCACCCTCCAGTGAGTTGTAATGCCTCCTGATGTTACCTGGTTATAAACAGATAGTGTATTTCTTACTAGTCAAGAAAATCACCAAATTGAAACCTTTCTTGTTTTTGAACTTGCAACTTTAATTAACCATACAATATGCAGTATCACAACATAGGAAGAACTTCACATATCAAGTTAGGATCAACAATTCACAGTACAGCTTATATCCATCAAAAGTCAAACGCTCCAAAAGTGTCTATGTGTCAGTGAACTGATAAATGTAAAATAAACCATTGTTCTCTCTGATTTTCGATACTGTCCCAATGAAGATGATGCACTAAAAACTCTAGGGATCAAGTCAGGATAAGGTTATTAAATTGACCTTAAACATTTGCAAGAACACATCATACATTTTAATTCAGTGATAAAGCAACCAATTTTATGTCTTATTAATAAAGCATATACATCCAAAGTATTGTTTATAGTTTGTGAATTCAATTCTCAGTTCTTCTGATTACATTTGTTTTATATTGTGTCATAATACTAACAGTATATTACATGAACAAATAACTACTGTACAAGTAGAAGTGAGAGTGAAAATATGTATTATTATATATTATCTTTTAAATGATGAACTGATTTTGCATCACAAGACCTATGAGGACAGGTTGAAGGCACTGAACATGTACTCCTGGAGGAGAGGAGGGAGAGGGGATATGATAGAGACATACAAGTATCTTACAGGAGGAACAAGTGCAGGAATGCACTATTTTAAGTGAAAAAGATGTTCCAGGACTAGAGGGCATGGGATGAAGTTGAGGGAGGATGATTCAGAGAAAACGTGAGGAAGAATTTTTTCACAGAACGGTGGTGGACAAGTGGAACATCCTGCCAGAGAAAGTGGTGGGGCTGAAACATTTAGAACAATGTTGTGCCACAATATCCTCTGGGTCTCCATTTTGTGACTTTACATTGCAGAGTTATGTGGGCCGCGCCTAACAGTTGCAAGTTCCAAGGTGGAAAAGACCTGTAGTAGGGCAGAAACGTTTTTTTTTTCACTAAACAGCGATGTAAAGAGACTCATGGGGACTTTATAATAAACTGTGTTGTTCTGGAGGAGCTGATGTTGGGGGTGAGGGTTGGAACAGATGACAACAAGAGAAAAGCTCTGGAGAGTGGCAAAGGGGATGGAATAGCCAGAAAGGGTGGCACTACTTTATAGGACAAAGAAAAACTTAATTTTACCCTATTTTTTATTTTGCCTTTAATTTTTTAATCCCATATAAAAGTGCCACAGATAGTCTATTTTTTGTTACAATACTTTTCAGGAGCGGTATTGTGCTATACCGACCTTCCAGGGCTATAGGCCCTCCGCCTGCAGGCAAGGCGTCATTACAGCCCTGGGACGTACCGGTATAGCACAATACCGCCCACCCTGTTGGGTATTATTGCTTACTTACCTACTGCAAGAGCCCTCTCAAGTAAAGATCAGGGATTATAGGACACATATCCCATGCAACCTCCCATACCAAACACAATCAAGTAATATGTGAGAGGTCTACCAAGATACTGTTGAGTCCAAGCAGGAATCTTGAAGGGGATGTCCGCTAGTACTGAAAAATAAAATACAGGAATGGAGTCACAAAGGATCCATAGTTCTTAATAAATTATTAATATATGACATGTTCACAGTAGAAAAATACTTATCTGATGGTGAAGGAGTCCTCATCTGTTCAGGCATGCGAAAGAGAAACAACAATAGGTTAATATGAAAAAGATACAGTAATGAGATAAGAAACCGATAGTGGATAGATACTGCTGGTGCATCAGACTACATTACAGTGTAATGGTGCATAAGAAAAAATTACTGTTGAAGAAGTATTATAATAATAATATTAATAGTGACATAAAGGAATAAAATTAGTTAACAAATAGAAGAAAATTTGTTTTTAGTAAAGATGATTAGAAAGACTAGTGCTCTCTGCCTAGATGGCCAATTTTCAAGTGACTGTAGTATCCCGTTGGGATAGGTGATATTCCTTTTTGGTTCACTGTCCCATTGTTGCCTGGGCAATCAGTTAAGTTCATTCACTGACCCTTTTAATGGAATTCCTTCTTTGCACCTCTTCTGTAAATGAAGCATCTAGTTCACTTCGACCGTCAAATTGGCACAACATGCACCTTGATAACATGCGCTATCATGAATGTTCACTTAGACCATCAAATTGGCACAACATGCACCTTGATAACATGCGCTATCACAAATGTTCCATGCGACTACAAATTGGCACAACATGCACCTTGATAACATGCGCTATCACAAATGTTCCATGCGACTGAAAAATTGGCACAACATGCACCTTGATAACATGCGCAATCACAAATTTTCACTTAGACCATCAAATTGGCACATGCAACTTGATAACATGTAACTGTCAAATTGGCACAACATGCACCTTCATAATTTGTGCCACCACAGAATCACAGTTCGACTGTCAAATTGTCCAAACATGCACTTTGATAACATGTGCTATAGCACCCTAATATAGCATGGTGGTTAATCTCACTCTCTCAAAACTCCCCCACACTGGGATCCAACAATCACAATATAGTTTAGTTTAGCATAAGGATAGATACTAACTCAAGTCATACTAGGACAAAGGTTTTGATTTCAAAAATGCTGACTTTGCTGAAATGGGGAGAGGTCTCAAAAGAGCTCTGGAGAGAATGGGGCAGGAGGGGAGGAAGAACAGTGTAAGCATCTAAAGGAAGCCTTAATGGAAGTAACAAACCAGTGCATCAGATTGGTATTCAAAGGCAAGAGAACAGGAAAGTTACTATGGTTCTCCACTCCACATACTCCTAATCTGAATACATTCCCCTAGTTGACCCTCTTCAATGCTGTCACTTGCCCCTTCTCTGACCCCTCTTCCTGGCACTGACCCCACCCAGACCAATAGCCAACCCTCAAATCTGCATCTCTAACTCCACCACCCCACATTCATGTCGCCCACCTTTACTAACCAGGACGGAGAAGTGGCGGCGGAGGATAAGAAACAGCACAAGTAGGAGAGAGGGGTTTGGAGAGGACATCACAGAGATAGAAAACAGGACAAGGCAGGAGCAGGAAGTGGGGGAGGGACCAATGCCAAAGCAAACAAAAGGAGCAACAAGTGAGTCTGGAATACATCCTCGCCATCAGATCCAGCAACGAGGGAATCAAGGTCAGACCCGCCATCATTATAGAATTGTATGTCCTGGCATCATGACATCCTATGGAGGGGATGGCAGCTGAGAAGAATGAAGGGGCCTTGGTGCCGGGACCTGATACAGTGCTGGGGCCAAAGGCAAAGGCTGGTCAATAGGTCCAGGTTGTGAGACTGTCATCAGGACATCTGGCATCGGGACAAGCGACGGAGTCCTGCACGAAGGGGGAGAAAGGGCATCCACATTAAGGTTGAGGGCACTGAACATGTACTCTCTGGAAGACAGGGAAGAGAGGGAGGGAGAGAGAGAGAGAGAGGAGACATGATTGGGAGCTTCAAGTACTTGAAAGGGATAAATAAGGTAATGGCGGGAAAGAACTGGATGACGGGCAAGGGACTGCCCCCCCTTTATAGTCACGCTGACATCACATCACCCGACGATGGGGCACGGCCCCTGCTGACGACTGCTAGCTAAGTTTGTCGCAGTTCTGATGCCAGGAGATGCAGACCTATACGTGAAGACCACTGCAGGAACCCTCTCAAGTAAGATCAGTTGTTTTCTGTCTTTCTATGGTCCTTAGTGGTTGTCATGTACCAGGTAAGAGATCTCTTGACATCCAGTCTCTCTCTCTCTCCCCCACCCCCACCCCCAGATTGTGCAAGTCAAATATGTTTTTTAATCAGCCTGCCATTGCCTGGCCTGTACACAAAACCCACATTTAGTGTTAGAATACAGTTGCGTGCGCTGGTCCATAAAGGGATGGCACAAATGTGCACAATGTGTCCCATGATTGTGGCCTATTTAACACCACCACCTTGCTACCTGTATGCCACTAATTTAGGAGCACACCTTGGCACACCTGTGTCCCCTGCAGAGACACAACACACTGTGCTGCAGCATGTCACTGGGACACTGTTGGAGGTCTAGTCCAATGCAATAAATTTGATGTCCACACACCACAGACACAACATGTATGGCTGTAGACACCCATTGGAACATAGCCATCATGTGTGCCTGACCCCAACACTACGCTGGGATGCCAAGTTGTGTGGTAAACATGTCACTGTTGCAGAAAAACATCCATCCAGTACTGCCAGTACAGTGTCATGCAGTGTGGAGGCTAGGCACAGAGGCCAAGGTTGCATGCCTCCCACAACAGTACTGCTGTTCCCATGGACACCATGTGCACTCCCTGACCCCACCAGGAATAGGAATGTCTTGATGGATTTGCAGAACTGTGATGTGAGTCATGCTGTTAATGTACTTCACATGTCCTGCACAGTCCATGTCTGTCCCCCAGCCCGCACCATTGTAGTGTCCATGGTCACGATGTAACATATGCTAACTGATGTCATCCCCCATTGCCATGACATGTCTGTGACCCATATCAATCATGTGACCATGTGGCACTAAGGTCATAGTGTTCACACTTGCATCTGCCATCATGCAGACATGACACAGACATGCCAGTTGTCACCATCGTGATCTGACACCTGTAGCTCTCCATAGTGACACATCCAAAATGTATATACACTGTACTGTATGTGCCTGTGTCAGGGGTCAGTGTAATCTGTACAATGTCATCTTGACCAACAAAGATGTTGAAGTAACTATACAGGTGATGATGCTCTGCACACAAGGCCTTAGGTGCTGTGTACAATTGTGTCGATAGAGAGGTAACATCCCACTGACAGGTACTGCCAAGCATGGGACATGGTGTTCTGCACATCCCACAGACAGTGCTTGTTATGTATGTATTGTCCGGCAGTGTGCCTGCACCATGACAACCACCATCCACAATTACTCAGGGTACAATAGACTGCATGATGTATGAGAACATGGAGGTGAGCTGAGGCAGTGCTTTGCACCCACCATGTCCCACCCGATGCTGATATATGTGGACGACACTGATGATCCACATAGTTGATAGTTGGTGCCAAATACAGTACATATGTGTCTCCCACATGCCAGTGCACTACGTGCCAAAAGCACATTGAGGACAGATTAACAGAGCTCAATATGTATACCCTTGAGCAAAGGAGGGAGAGAGGTGATATGATCGAAACATTCAAACACCTTAAGGGCATTAACAAGGTGAGTCTAACATGTTTAAATATAAGAAAAATAGCAGGACAAGAGGACACAGCATGAGATTAGAGGGAGGCTGATTAAGGGGGAATGTGAGGAAATTCTTTTTCACAGGAAGGGTGGTGGATGCATGGAACAGCCTACCTCAGGAAGTGGTGGCTATGAATACAGTGCAGAGCTTCAAACAGGTATGGGATAGGCATAAGGGAGCAATGAGTATGAATAGATAGGCCACTGACGGAGCAAAGGCCAATGGCACATTTATAAGGTACAAAAAGAAATGGGCAGACTGGATGGGCCTTGTGGTCCTTATCTGACATCAACCTCTATGTTTCTAATTCCTTTCCAGTTTCTTCGATTGCTGAAGGCGAGATTCAGAATGGTGGTGAGATTCAGAATGGTGGCATCATTATGAACGTTCGGTAGACAGCTCCAATTGCGCCAACCCTAAATTGCATTCTAACCTCGACCACCCTACATTCATGTCGCCCCACCTTACTAACCAGGACGGAGAAGTGGGCAGGAGGATAAGAAACAGCACAAGTAGGAGAGAGGGGTTTGAGAGGGACATCACAGAGATAGGAAACAGGACAAGGCAGAAGCAGGGAAGTGGGGAGGGACTGATGCCAAAGCAAGCAAAGGAGCAACAAGTGAGCTGGGAAGCAGCAGAAGGGCGATCCACGGAGGAATGGGGACCGGGACATAGACTTAGATCCAGGTGCTCCACGAGCCTCTGCCACATAGGGTCCCAATCCTCAGACTCCCAATCAAAGTACTCTTAATGGGAACAAGAAGGTCCAAAAAGCTGGGTCTGAATACATCCCGTCATCAGATCCAGCAGAGAGGGAATCAAGGTCAGATAACAGCAGGTCAGCAGGGCAAGTCATACGAGGAGAGGTTGAGGGCACTGAACATGTACTCCTGGAAGACAGGGAAGAGAGGAGAGAGAGAGAAGGACATGATTGGTAGCTTCAAGTACTTGAAAGGGATAAATAAGGTGATGGTGGAAAGAACTGGATGACGGGCAAGGACTGCCCCCTTTATAGTCACGCTGACGCCACACCACCCGATGATGGGGCATGGCTCCTGCTGACGACTGCTAGCTACAAGTTTGCCGCAGTTCTGATGCCAGGAAATGCAGACCTCATACTTGAAGACCTACTGCAGGAACCCTCTCAAGTAAGATCAGTTGTTTTCGTTCTATGGTCCTTAGTGTTTATCATGTACCAGGTAAGAGATCTCTTTACATCCAGTCTCTTCCCTCCCGGATTGTGCAAATCAAATATGTTTTTTTAATTATAAAAGAGTCTGAGAAATATAGTTTTCGATTGGTTGTAAACATTCTATCAGCCCTATGTTAATATTTGATTAACATACATGTATAGCCTAATCAAATGCTGAACAGGGTTTAACACTATTTAAAAACAATTATATTATATTAGCAATAAGCACTTAGGGATTATGTTAATGGTCATTTAATCACCCTTAGGCTACACTGCTACACCTCGTGCACACAGTACACCCTAGAACGTGATTAACAGACCATTAACATAACCCTTGGCCATGCCTTATTGCTTAATCAGCCTGCCATTTGCCTGGCCTGTACACAAAAATCCACATTTAGTGCTAGAATACAGTTTACTTGTGATTTATGTGACAGTAAATATATGTGTACCTTATTCTTATGTTATATATGTGCCTGAACCAAGATGTATGTTAACCCTGTATATGCCTGATGATCATTTTTGTTCCATTGTAACCTCCTGGATGCATTTGAAAATAGACACCTGGTTGTCTAGTGTGCGCACCTGCAAACAAAAGCAATAAATAAGTTAGCATTTCGCAGCACAATGTCAGTACACACACCTTCCCATACCAGACCCTACCACTAATTTCTGTTGCTGAAAAAATGTATATTTTCTACAATAGTCTGTCTCCCATCTAAACAAGTCAAATATTTATTTTACCAGTCCGCCATTGCCGGACTAAGTTTGTAGAGTGCATTAATCATCAGAGGAGGCTCTACGGGATTAATGTCGCTGGGGGCATTGTTGCACGAGGCGGCCGAGGGTTCAACTCTCAGCGGGCATTAATCACCGTAGAGGCCGAGGCTGCCAGTGATTAATGCTCTTGTAACACGGAAGCGTGATGTCTACTAGACGAGCACAGTGCAGAGTGATTCAGGAAAAGGCGCCGAGACTGAGGCAATCTTCATAGACTGTAGTCTTGCTTTAGAACACAGCATTATTGAAACTCTCACGAGGCGCCCGCAATAGGCGCAACGCCACGTGGTGCAAGAGCAACACGGCATTGTGAGTTAATACATGCCGTTGTTGCTGGTGAAGCTGCCCGAGCCCAACACGGCATTATTTCTCATTATAGTAATGTGATCCAGATTGGCCTCATTTGATTGGCTGACACAATAAAATGAGCCCTACGTTAATCTTTGATTAACATATTTGTACAGCCTCATCACAAAAGCAGTGATACACATAATGAAATTCTAAATTTGAAAGCATTCTATAAAAAAATGCTAAAACTGCCTAGCTGACCGCCATTGTTTAGCAACCACTCCGTAGTAGCAGTGACAGTCTCTGTAAAAAAAAAAAATATGTATCACCAAGTATTCGTAAGAAAATTGACAAAAAGTAACTGCTTCACGACTGCAGTATCACAATATCGAAGTAAAAATTCCATCTGTCTGACACCTAAAAAATGGATCTGTCATTCGAGCTAATGGACATAGAGATGGACTTGTTTGTGAACAGGCTTAATGAAAATCACAGCCGTGACTCATCTGAATTTGACAGCTGGACAGTAGATGAAACAGCTGCTGTCATCAATGAAGTTGAAGCAGTTTCGCAGTCACAGGCGGCGTAATCACAGAAGTCCAAATAGAAAAACCTGCCAGAATGTACATCTGTTGAATTAATCACTGCAACCTCGATAATAATGGCACCAAACCCAGTGATGCCCACAGATGAAAGCACAGTGAAATTGTTCAATAAGATCTCCTCATAAATATTCATGAGGTATACAGGTTGCCATGACACAGACAGCAATACCATTGGCACAATATCACTGTCGCTAGGCAACAGGCGATACATACAAAGTCGTGTTACTGAAAGCATAACTAAAAAAGTAAAACATTTGTGTCACAGTAGTTTTCAGTTGATCGACTGTCATCAAAGAACTGTGCTTCAGTGGACCAGTGCGCAAATGAAGCTGTCAGGTAGCGATATATTTAATTAAAATCACGTAATATTTAAAATGTTACCTCTACTCAATGACGGTTTGAAACTGTAACATATTAACGAACGCAAAAAAAAATACCTCACAGCAAACTGTCCTGGTGTTAAAATTAGCCTACCGCTTGTATAACTTCCATAATACTGCACGACAGTGACATAAATTAGCAATTACTGACACTATCTCATACGATGCCATCCCCTAGGTAACACACTCACTGCCGGACCTCAACATCAGCGGAAGGACTATTTTACTAAAAATAACAATAACAGTACACAAAACCACTTAATTAAACTTAAAATTACACAAAATAATACTTACAACACATATAATAATATAGTTAGGGTTATAAAGATACATCAGCATCACACTGGGCAGTCCCGGCTGCGCTGTACATTACACCCCAGGGTGTGATTAATAGGACATTAACATAACCCTAAGAAATACTTTTACGTTAATAATGTTGTAAGTTTTGTTGCTCCTCGAGCCCAACATGGCATTATGAGAAATAATCCGTGTTGACCTTGAACGCGCTTCCCAGGACACCAACACGGCATTATCGGCTCACAATGCCGTGTTGGTCCTATACCACGTGACTGGCGTTTCAGCCTAATCCGGGCTCCATGCACTTCTGAATAATGCCGTGTTACAATGTGTGTTAATGCCTCCTGAGGTTACCTGACCATAACCAAATAGTGGTTCACCGTACTGTAATGACACACAACTTTCACTGACCTCAAGAAGAACTGAGCACTCCATATGTATGCGGTTCGGGCATCAGCTGACATGAACAGCTAAGTGGAATAACAGAATAGCAGCTAAATTACTTTCAGTACAGATACATAAAGACAGACAGTGAGAGCTCACATAAGGATACACACAGAGACATTACAGCTGAAATATTTTTTATTTGTTGTAACACAACATTGTTCCTTTAGATTCTCTATAATGCTGGTGGGTGAGTCTATGTAATACATCTTATTATTGACTTTATGCCTGTATAAATGTATCTTTGGTCCCCTGCTGTCTCTGTCCCTAACTCTTTCCATCTCCCTACCCTGCCTGTACACAGTGTAACAACCTCACTTTTTCCACATCAATGGCCTCCCAATACCCTCATAAACCAAGCACTGCCACAATTGTATCATTCCCTGTTGTTCTGTTGTACCCCAATTCCTCCCATATTAGGGCGCACATATGTAATGCATAGAACTAACCTGACAATGAAGAAACTGATGTTCGATAATCTCTGAAAAGTCTCTAACCAGGACCCCCATGAGACAGATGTTCTTGTCGGTCTGTAAGATGTCCAATCAGGAGCTTTCCTGCTGGAAGACAAAGTGTGATAGTAAAAACATCCTATTGCATATCAGGTGCCACCACAAGTTAAGCATTCACTGGTGGACAATGTCAACTCGCACAAACCCTCCCAAACCAGGCCCAACCACAAAACAAAAAAACAAACAAAATACAATTTTCCAGCACACCCCTTCCCCTATTCCTGTCCATCTCCTCCTGAACACCTCCACAGTCTCTGCCTCCAATAGTCCCCTGGGCAGCACAATCCATAATTGCGCCACCCTCTCGGCATAGGTCGTGGGACCATGGCCACTGATCCCATCTTTACCTGCCACTGAGGCAGAGGTTCTTAGTTTTAATTGGTGATCGATAAGCCTTGGCTGGTAGCAGTGGAATTTCCTTACATGTGAATGTGTTGTGAAGTTTATAGTGGGTCGTGATTTATACAGATCCTCCCCCAGCCTCTCCTCGGACAATGCCTCCATCACCTTTGCCCACCACTGGTGTCAGGCTGACAGGCCTATAGTTCCCTGCCACCTCCTTGATCTAAATGAAGTTTTACCGGTTGCCTCAGGCCAGGAGAACCACGGTCTGTCCCTGAGCAGCAGCCTCGCCTCCTGCCCAGGCTCACTGTGCAACAGCTCCCACAGGTGTTGGCCTTCAGCACCAGGAGAACCACGACCCTTCCCCAAAGCAGCAATGCTTTACTCCCATGCCTGAACCTGTGCAGCAGCTCCTGATGTGTTGGAGTCATGATGATGGCTAGGAGAATAGTGGCCTCCTGGAGGAAGGGCCAACTTTCCCTGCCTGGACTCATCAGCAGCAGCTCCTGAAGTGTTATTTGTGAGGGCCAGGAGATCACCTAGAGTGTATTAGGACTCATTGAACTGTCAGTCCAATGGTTTGAGTCCATCTCTCTGACAAGAGGCAACAGGTGATGATGGGGGAATTTCTCTTACCCTTGAAAACCCTGTCGCGTGGAGTTTGTCATGTTCATCCTTTCGCCAATGCTGTTTGCAGTGTACATGCTGCCCTGGTGAGCTTAGATGACGGTAAAGTCTGGTTTCCCCTGTTATGCAGACCATACCCAGTTGAATATGTCATTTGCCCTGAACATGAGTGCCATTGAAGTGCTGAACAAGTGTATGACCAAAATTCAGGACTGGATGTCCTCTAATGGTTGGAGGCTGAATCCTCAACAATATGGGAGGTACTGGTAATTAAGCCTGGTTGCTGGCATGATAGGAATGCCTCTGGGCAGTAACAGGTTTGGACCTTTGATCTACTCTGTTGATGGCATCCCTCAAGGTGAAAAAATCTGGGTGTCCTCGGATGACAGACTAACACTTGCTGCCCAGGTGTCTGTGGTCCAAAGTGTCTTTATCACTTAAGGAACATCACCCTTATTAAATCTTGATTCCACCAAAAGACCTGCCCCTCACTGGTGAATGTCTTGTGACATGCAGGCTGGACAACTGTAATGTTTCTATGGTTTGGGGTCAGTGGGAGGGATCCTCTGCTGACTATAGCTGGTGCAGAACGTGGCGGTCACAATTGCTGACAGGCCTGCCCAGGTCCTGTTATGTAACCTTGGTACTGCAAGACCTGCACTGGCTGCCTGTCAGGAGGAGGATTGTCTTCAAGGTGGACTTGCCCACCTGCAAAGGCACTTACAGCTCGGGTCTCTAGCTACCCATCTGACCTCCTTATACCTGCCATACCTGTACATTCCTCCACCTCCACCAAGAGTGTCCCTAGCAGTTCCAAGGGCTGGGCACAATCCTCAGGAGACCACCCTTTGAGGTAGCGAGCTTGGCCTTTTGGAACTTCTTCCAAAATCTTGAGGTAGGCCCCACTGTGGGAATGGCAAGAAAGTCACAGGGAAGCCAGTATACCTGTGTGGAGTCAGTGTATCTGCATCAGAGAAGGAGAAGGACCTGGAGTGATGATCACTCGTGATCTGAAGCACTCCATGCAATACAAGAAAGCAGCAGCTAAGGCAGACAAGATGCTGGGATGCATAGCTGGGAGATCAGTAATGGGAGAGGAGGCTGTACTGCCCTTGGACAGGCCACTGGTAAGGCCATATCTCAGACTATGGTGTGCAGTACTGGTGCCTACACCACAAAAAGGACATTAACTTTGTTGGAGAAGGTCCAGAGGAAGGCAACAAAGATGAAAGCCAGTCAGCGAGGTATAAGAGGAGACTTTGAGGCACTGAACATGTACTCCCTGGAAGACAGAGAGAGAGAAGGACATCATTGGGACCTTTAAGTACTTAAAAGGGATAAATAAGGTGATGGTGGAAAGAACTGCAGACTTGGTGCGGACTGCCCCTTTATAGTGACACTGATGTCACATCACTTACTATGGGGTGCAGAACCCTGTTGATGATTACTATCTACAAGTTTGCAATGCAGTCCTGATGCCAGGGGTGCAGACCCATATGAAGACCTGCTGCAGGAACCTCTCAAGTAAGATCAGCCATTTTCTGTCCCTGCCTATGGTCCTTGGTGGTTTACGTAGTAGCTGAGAGATCTCTTGACATCCAGTCTTCCTTCCTTCCCTCCCTCCCCCCAATTCCTGTTGTCAAGTGGTCCACCACCACTCCCATACCAGGTGACACAACAGGTTAAGCATCACCTGGTGACCAATGGCAATATTTAGAAAAGGGCACTTTATTTGGAAAAGCCCTAATTGGTGACTAAGGCTTGTGGTGGTAGGGATGGGGCTAAGGACTGTTTCTTTTAAAACAAATAATTCTTCTTCTGAATCATAGAGTGTGTGTGTGTGTGTGTGTGTGTGTGTGTGTGTGGGAAGAGGTAACCGAACTCACGCCATTATCCCTGGTACAGAGGAGGGGGCATGATTGAGACCTTCACGTACTTTTAAGCATACAAACTGGGTGCCAGTGAAGCATCTTCCAGCTGAAGGGAAATCAGAGGACGAGGGGCATGGCTTGCAGATGGAGGAGGGCAGTTCAGGGTAACATTAGGGAAGTACTATTTCCAGAAGAGGTGGTGGATAAGTGAATAGGCTCATGGAGGGGGTGGTTGGAGAAGCTACATTGGAATGCTTCAAAAGGCATGGGAGTGTTGAGGGTGGGGGGCGATGTCCTAAGCAGATAGCTAGGACAAATGGGAGACTGGGTTGGCCTGTTGGAACTTTTCGCCATCACACTTCTATAAATCTATGAACATTTTTATATTTCAAAGACAATTAAACAGATATTACAGGATATTACAACACACTGTAGGGAACAGATTTTACAGAAAATAAAATACACTGGTTTTCATCAATAGGTTACAAACAAAACTCTAACTTATTTCTCTTTCACAAGGTAGGTCAGCTTACCACGAGACAAGTTAAGTCATGGAAGACAGTAACTTTAGATGGCAGTTTGTCCATAGTCCTAAGCCTGTGTTAGTTAAGATTAATCACCGCAGAGAGGCCTCTCACTGGATTAATGCCCGCTGGGGGCGCGAGTTGCACGAGGGCGGCCGGAGGGTTCAACTTCACGGGCATTAATCACCGGTAGAGGCCGAGGCTGCCGGTGATTAATGCCTGGTAACACGGACAAGCGTGATGTCTACTAGACTGGCACAGTGCAGAGTGATTCAGGAAAAGGCGCCGGAGACTGAGGCAATCTTCATAGACTGTAGTCTTGCTTTAGAACATGGCATTATTGAAACTTTCACGAGGCGCCGCGAGCAGGCGCAACGCCATCATTGCAGTGTAAGAGCAACACGGTATTGTGAGCCAATAATGCCGTGTTGCTGTGCTGGGAATTATGCTCGAAGCCCAACACGCATTATTATTTCTCATAATGCTGCAGCTCTTGCGCTGTTCCTCGGAAGCCCAACATGGCATTATGAGAAGCCAATGCCGTTGGACTCGTGAACGCAGCTTCCTTCAGGACACCAACATGGCATTATCGGCCACATCGCCATGTTGGTCCTATACCACGGACGGCGCTCAGCCTATCCTGTGCCGTCGTGCACTTCTGAATAATGCCGTGGTTACGATGTGTTAATGCCTCCTGAGGTTACCTGACTATAACCAAATAGTGCTTCACCGCACTGTAATGACACACAACTTTCACTGACCCTCAAGAAGAACTGAGCACCCCATATGTATATGGTGTTCTGGGGCATCAGCTGACATGAACAGCTAAGTGGAATAACAGAATAGCAGCTAAATTACTTCAGTACCAGATACATAAAGACAGACAGTGAGAGCTCACATAAGGATACACACAGAGACATTACAGCTGAAATATTTTTTATTTGTTGTAACACAATTCATTGTTCCTTTAGATTCCTCTCATAATGCTGGTGGGTGCAGTCTATATAATGCCCGAGCACTCTATGAAGAACATCAACAGTATGCGACAGATCCCCCCCCCCCACATTTGGACACTCACGTCAGGACTTAGACTTAAAGGCAGATGGCTGGGTAGAGGTGGATCTTCTTGGCCCCTTCTGCCCTGCCTCTGAAAGACCCCTGTACTGGCTAAAGTCAGATTGTGGATAGGGTTGTAGCATGCAGAACAAAACGTCTGGGCCCTACCACCCAGGATCACAGGGAAATCCATAGTCTTGTTCTGAGTATCTGTGGTCAGGACTAGTTGTTCTAGCCAGCGGCTGGCCCCAGAGATATGGCATGGGCCATCGCCCCAGAGGCTGTGTCATTATCATCTGCCATGTGGAATTGGCACATAGTAGCTTCCAGGGCATATTTTGACGTATCCACTGATACAAAGGACTCCTGGGTAAGAAAGGACAGATTAGTCATAGAGTAATACTTATCTGATGGTGACTGAGTCAGCATCCTGTCAGACCTGTTAAAGACAAAAATAGGTTAATATGAAAATACAGTAGCAATACATAACCCCTCCACCTCCTCACCATCACACACAACCTCCTTCCCTTTCTAACCCCACATCCTCTTCCTCCTTTTCGGTCCTATATCTTCTGTTTAGTTGCAATAATCCACAAGGAGGTGTATTATCGGGGATTTACCATGGCTGTAGTGGTTTGCCTGACGAGGTGCAGCCGAAAGGGGTAAATCCTCCAGCCGTGGTGAATCCCTTGATAACCCACATCCTACCAGTGGCTTATTGCGATTATACCAAGTAAACTTTTTACAATAATAAAATACAACCTTTAAAGAGGTTGCTTTGTGTTTTTTTTTTTACTCTATTTATTCCTGGGCTGCAGATCTGGATATGTATGCCAGTGATTATTAGAGGATTTACACCGTGGTAAACTGCCAGTCTGACCATTTCATTGGCTGTTCACTATGTCCATAGTATATTCTTTATTTGTGGTGGTGAGAGGCTAGATTGAGTAGCCCTGCCTCGCACACCAGACCCAAACAAAACAACCTTGCTTGTTCTACAATGGTCCTCTCCCAAGTCCTCTCCATACCTAGTGCCTCCATTAATAAAAGCTCTTCCTGGTGTACCAGGGTAAATTGTTAATTAAACAATTATATCCAGGTCTCAGGCGTCTTTAGTGTGTGTTAATGCCTTCTGATGTTACCTATTCATAACCAATAGTGATTTACCATACTATAGTGATCCACAACTTGCCCCAACATGATCAGCACTTCAGTACTGCATATATATCGGCAAACATGAACAGCCAAGTAAAATCACACAATAGCATGTAAATGACTATCTGGTTATAACCTGATAACATCAGTCAGCATTTTAACCACCCCTCACACATAATGTATCACTTGTGTTGTGAAGATAACCCCACTATCTGAGACCGGAGCCATCACACCAAAAACATTCTGGTGTCTAGTGGATACTGCCCCCTACTCTCAAACACCCAGCACCATCATTATAACATATTATACAATGGGAAGAAAGAATCTAGTGTTCTCATTGGTCAGTCTGGCACTGGAGCCGTGATGCTATCCAGCATAACATCATGGCTCTAGTCCCACCACAGTAAAAGACCTCATAAAGTGCAGCCAAATCTCCACTTCCCACTGAAAGCAGCTTTTGCAGCTCTGTTCTCGATCCTCACACTTGCCCCCAGCAAATCAGTAACAAAAATACAAATCGCAGACCACACTTACAACATTCTGCCCCATAAAGGTCTCATTTCAGCACCAGACCTCCTAAAAAGCAGTGTGTCTGCTATTTATTTTCAGTATCTCCTCACATAAATCTTATTTTAGACTTTTCTAGCTAAAAGCAGACAGTATCTTTACTGCTCATAACGTTCTTTTCTCCCCAATAAAAATGCTGATATTGACACTTCTTGGGGTGATTAGTCACCACTCAGCCTCGCGTTTCTCCCGTGTGCCCAATCACCCCAGGTGTAGGACATTATCCCAGCACGATACACACCCTGTCGGTATTATTCCTTTAATAAATTATGGCAGAGTAAGCTGAATGGTTCTTTTTCTACTCATTTAATCAGCATCAAATGGGGTTGACCTTGCTTGTCTCTTCTCCCCTACCCCCGGAATTCTCCATTTCCAGTACAAGAAATTTCCATATTGGACTTTGGCACAGCACACACCATCATTTCCCCAAGCTATCCAACAGGACCCCTTGAGGAACTAAGTCAAATACCTTGTTGAAGTCAAAAGGAGGATGTCCACCAGCCTACCTAGGTCTAGGCACTCATCAACTAATCAGTAGAACTCTGCAAAAGTTTGTCTGACATGACTTTCCAGGACTAAACCATGCCATCATCAAGGTACTCCAACTTTTCCAGTACCCCCCAACCTTCTTTGATAATACCATCCATCACCTTGCCCACCCCAATGTCAGGCAGATGGGCCTGTAGTTCCCACCTCCATATTGATCCTGCCTGTGGATAGGCACAATATGTGTCACCTCCAATCTTTGTGGCATCCACTCCATCATCAAAGAAATGCTAAAAGGTCCACCGGGTTCTACAAGGATATCCACCAGTTGCCTGGGACGTTATTTCTCAGCTCCTGGTACTTTCTCCATCCTAAGGGACCAGAGGGCTTCCTCACTACCTCTGCCAGGTCTGCACCCTCGCTTTCCTCCATAAGCACCCTGTCATGGTTGGGTGATCATCCCCCAGCACTCCCTCCTCAAGCAGAAGGAGAGGGCTGAAGTGGTTGCTGAGCCTAATGTCCGACCCCAATACCCCCCAGCTTTTCTCGGCCTGTAACCAGCTACCTGCATGCTTCCCTTGAGTGTCCTCCTTTAGACCCCTCTCTGGCAGGGTCCCAATGCCACTGTCCTGTGCTGCTTTCCTCATGCCCATAGCTACTGCTTGAGAAACTCTGTGGTGAGACCCTGCCCCTCCTCCACCACCATACCATCTCCCCAGAACCCCTAGCTGCCTTCTAATCCCCTCAACCTCCTTTCTAAGCTGTGCCAGCTGGTGACACACTGGACAACACTGAACATCCAAGCCCAGTCCAGTATCATGTCCACCCCACACCATGTTCATGCAATGGTGCAGACTACTGAACTGCACACAGTACTCTAGGTGAAGCCTCACTAGTGTCTTGAACAATGGCATAACCACCTCCCACCTTATGCTTGTGTAACCCCCTTGCAAATGGGGGTTCCCAAAAGTCTTCCAGGAGCTTGCCTGAATGCTCCAAGTCTGGACAGTGTTCAGTGCCTGAGCTGTGTTCTCAAGTGAATATTATTTGAGCCTCCACATACTGCCTCTAACAGCTGTCTACTTGCAGACTTAATTAGTTTGTATGGGGACTGTGTATTTAATGTTCGAATCCTGCCTGAGCTGCTGGCACCGCTTAGTTTCGCCTGGCTGCTACATGTGCAGAGGGAGCCTCATTGAAAGATATAACTGTTTGTCAGAAATCATTTAAAGTGACTGAGAAAATGTAGTTTGTCTAACCTCTCTTTATTTGAGCATGAACTAGCTTCTAGTGTAGCTCTTTCATCTTGGTCAATTACAAGTGTGTCATCTAATTATTGTTGTTTCACTTCTTCACAGATTGAGCCATCGGTTCCAGATTACAATTGGGTGTTGTGCATATTTTTCTTCTACAGGGCCCTGTCCATTCTGCCTCCTGCCAGCCAGCCCCGGCAACGGACCTGGCTAGCACCTCAACCTGGGTACCCAGAGTGTGACCCTGTATGTGTGCACAGTACTGTGATTTAATCTGCCAATTAACCTGATCTCCTCCTCCCATGTTTTATTTCCCAAATAAACCAGATTTGATGTTGTTAAACTTTAAACTGCTCTGAAGTGTCAGTACCTACATATCAAGCATTGTATTGGTTTGTGTATGTTGGTTAACCTTATTTTGCTAGGGGCCCCAGATACGCACCTCAGAATCAGTCCTAGGGTAACTGGTACTTTATGAATGAACAGTGTGTACAGGTGGGCATTGGGACTATAACTTCTTGTGCTTTGTGTGAGCCACTAGCTGGAATAAAGGGAGGTCTCACTGTCCCAGAGAGCATGACCAGCTAGTCTAATCACTACAAACCGTGAAACTCTAGGTGGAGGCACCCGCCATAGAACGCAGGGGCCCCAACCTGTCAGTAGTCAAGCAGGCAGGGTACTAGCCCATGGGTTAGCGCCACCTGGGAGTTACACTTGGTGATACCCTACCATGAATCCCAGCACACCACTGCCTCACTGTAGCCTTGAACTCTGCCTAGACACCTTTGGTTCATCAGAAATGATCCAGGTCCCTTTTACAATTTTAGTAATCAGCTCACCCACACACACTGTAGCACTCCCAGTGTTCCCTCTTCCCAGGTACATTATCATAACTGTCCCAGTAAAAATAAAACCTTGAAAATATGAAGAGTCTTTTACATGCTGGAATAGGAGCCAAAATCAGAAATCTTGAAGGGAATTGACGTCCGGCAAAACTGTAAAGTAAAAATATATGAAAGGAGTCACAAAGGATCTGTAGATCTTAATGAGTAATTACGAAAAATAAGATAGGTAAATCATAGAATAATACATATCTGATGGGGACTGAGTTAGCATCCTGTCAAATTTGTTAAAAAGAAATGAGATAGGTTAATACAAAAAATATACAGTAGCAACACAAAAGACCCCCCACAGCTCCTCACCATCAAACAGTACCTCCTCCTCTAACCCCATAGCCCATCCTTCTCTTTCAGTTCTATCTCACCGTTTAGTATTTTTGTGGTGGTGAGGAGGCTAGATTGAGTAGTCTCTCTCTCTGTCTCTCCCTCCCCCCACACCCCCCCAACAAAACAAAACAAAACAATTATACAATGGGCAGTCAAACAGAATGCAAATCCTCCATCCTGATTGGCTGACTGCCTCCCTTTCCCATTGTCAATTCTACTAACAACTTACGGGAAGAGGTACTGTCCAGACAGCCATATCAGGAATCCTCTTCAAATCACTCTAACCAAATCAGACCCAGGACTTGTAAAGCCCATGGCAGTCAGTGCATGGTGACCTGAACATGAACCGTGTTCTTCAAGCTGCTGCTCTGTAATTTTCAGAAGCACTGACACCATGCCATGTTGCACATTAAATTCCTGTAGCCACCACACCCATTTGAAGCTCACCAAATTAAATGTTTCCCTCATACGCTTTCATGGCACCTACCGGGGAATCTGGGGCTTGCCCACAATGTCCTGAGGGGAGGAAGCCCGGCGGCAGCTCTGCCTAGGTAATAAGCCAGGCATGGAGGCGAACAGACCAGTCCCGAGGTAAGGGGTTCAGTCAAAAAAAAAGAACACATTCCCAGGTGTCCGTGGGGTACATACCACCCTCCCAAGACTAAGCACGGTCACCACACTCCCCATTCTATCATGCCCATCTATTATATTCTGCTAACTCCTTATCTAGCTACTTGACTGGGCTGCTCTATACACCATCACCAACTTCAGCTTTTACCCTTTGAGTTCATAAGCTGCATCTATGAAGACTGTCATCCCTTCCCTTCCTCTCCCTCATCTCTTGTGCATCTAATCCCGCCTTTTACATAGACTGCCACCCCTATCACCGCTGACCCTCTGACCTTTCTGGTAATCTTGTACCCTGGCAATGTCAGATCCAGTCCTTGGTTGGGTTCCCAAGTCTCAGTGATGGCTGTGAAGTCCACCATCTCCTCAGCTGAGAGCATGGAGCTCAGCTGTTTTGTTACCCAGGCACATTTAGGAAGTCTCCTCCACCACCTCCTATCCATCCCCCAACTCTGTGGTCACTTGATCTGCTCCTTTCCTTCTGATGCGCATCCCTGTGACAATGCATACCACTTGTACACTGCATCCCACAATATCCTTTTTTCTGCTTTCCCTTAGCTACTGGCCAGCCTCTCCTTTGGGTGGCCTATGCCCTGCTGCCATCCTACCCCGATTTGCAGCCACTGCCACCCACATTGTGCCCCTGGTAACCGGGCATAACCTTCACTGGATGGGTCCCCTCCAAGGAATAAGGCACCTGTGGGGACATGCAATGCACTCTATTTGGCATGGGGCAGAATTTGAAGATAGAGGGTGGGTGGATCAGGGACAATGTCAGGAAGTATTTTTTCATGGAGAGTGTGGTGGATGCATTTAAACACCTTCCTGATGAGGTCATAGGGTCAAGAACAGTAGGGGAATTCAAGAATGCTTGGGGCAGACAAAAGGCAATTATAGAGGGGGTAAGAGAGAAGTTGGTCAACTAGAATCTTATCCAATCTGTAGGGAAATGGGCAGACTTGGTGAGCCAAGCAGTTCTTATCTGCCATCAACGCCTATCTTTCTATGAAAGTCAACAAAATATGAAATATAAAAAAGAAATAGCTAAAAACTATGACATCATATAGATATCAGTGTCCTGCTGTGCTCCCCAACCCATATGGATACAGTTGACTTCTGCTGTATAACTCCCAGAGGGACAAATTTTGACTAGTTTTTCAGTTCCTGGGTCAGAAAAAAAAAAAGTGTCAAGAAGAAGTAATAAATAACCTTACCACAGTGGTGCAGTCTACTTCTAACCCTCTATAATGAAACTCATCCACCATATTTTGTGCCCCAGGAACTGCAATATAACCCACCCTTACATCTACCATCTGAATTTGTTTAGAAATGTTCCCAGTTTTTCCTACCTTAATATTGGCTAGTAGTCTTTGTTGGCCACCTTGTAGCTCCTCCAAGTCCTATACGGTGACTTCTCCAAAAGATATGGCCTGCCATGAGAAACCATCAGCTCTTAACCAGTGAGTCCTGAAAATGAAGATAAAAAAAAAAAAAATACAGCGATAACACTTCCTTGTCCCACCTCTAGACCAGTCTCCTCAGTCTGCTCTTATGAACATATGAAATTTTCCAGCAGATAAAGGCCTAGAGGTATAGCAAGCCTGCTCGAATGTGCAGCTAGCACCCCTTATTGCCCTTGCTCTGCCTATACACATTCACACTGCCATGTCTGAGTGTGTGGGTGGAACCCACGTAGACAAGGGAATGCTTTTTCTGTGATTGTGCAACTTCTAAGTGGGTGGAGTGGAACCAACGGATACCAGGCAATGCTGCATGTTTGATGGTACTGGGTCTCAGAGAGTGGGGTGAGAAAAGAGAAAATACCCACAAGAAAGGTAAAATAAGTATCCCCACTGTGTTACATCCATCCATGATCTGGACAAACAGTGATATAGATAAACTGGTAACACTAACTGAAAAAAAAAAAGTAAAAACAATAAACACAAAAGTACAAAATCTTGGTGGGTGGGGTGGAACCAACGGGCACCAGGCAATGATGCATGTTTGATGGCACCGGGTCTCAGAGTGTAGAGCGACCCTCCGGCATGGGGAATTGGAAAACTGAGAAAAAAGACTTAAAAACAGTGGCAGAGTAGCAGATGGGGCCAAGAGGTTAAAGGCACAGGGGCTTGATGAAAGGTGGAGGCACGGAAGCAAAAAGAAAACCTAAAAACATACATTCTTTTTTTTTTTTTTGCAATAAAACTTTCCTGAAATTTTCATACAATTAAAGACCCAGAGAAAAAATAGCTTGCAACCTTCACAACACTGCACTAGGGCTGCCAAAAGCACATTGAGGACAGATTAACAGAGCTCAATATGTATACCCTTGAGCAAAGGAGGGAGAGAGGTGATATGATCGAAACATTCAAACATCTTAAGGGCATTAACAAGGTGAGTCCAACATGTTTAAATATAAGAAAAATAGAGGACAAGAGGACACATGAGAGTAGAGGTGGCTGATTAAGGGGAATTGAGGAAATTCTTTTTCACAGGAAGGTGGTGGATGCATGGAATGGCCTACCTCAGGAAGTGGTGGCTATGAATACAGTGCAGAGCTTCAAACAGGTATGGGATAGGCATAAGGGAGCAATGAGTATGAATAGATAGGCCACTGACAGAGCAAAGGCCGATGGCACATTTATAAGGTACAAAAAGAAATGGGCAGACTGGATGGGCCTTGTGGTCCTTATCTGACATCAAATTCTATGTTTCTAATTCCTTTCCAGTTTCTTCGCATAGCACAGATGCCTCACCATTTGGCTCACTCCAGCTCTCTGCTGCAGTGACCGACTCAACCCCTCTACTCACCACTGTGGCAAGCCACCATCGGAATGACATGGAACAATCATGCACCTACTGTAGGAATGTGGATTGCATTCAGACAGTGTACTTCTGTGGTGGGAGTGGGGGTTGAGACAGTTATGGCAGTGGGTGGGCTCTGGTCATGGGGGGGACAGAAGGGTGGTGGTAGTGTGTCCTGGGCAGACACAATGAGGGTCTTCCGTACTATGGAGAGATCTTGAACAAATGACTTGGGGGGCAGGGGAACCACTGAACACAAGGACACATTAATGCATGACAAAGGCAGGTAATTGTGCGTGGGAGGACCATTTATACTAAGCACAGTCTTGTGATCAAAGGGGGTAGAGGACCACTGGACAGCAGGGAATATAATACATATAAATGTGACAGCAGAAAGGGACCATCAGACCCACCTAGTCTGCCCACTTGCCTTTTGCATGGACATACCCCTCCCCCCCACAACTACATCCTCTCAAGTGTCTGGCAGTATAATATATACATTAGAGTAACAAGCAGTGAAGGAGCTCTGCACATCCAGCAGAAAATAGGTTTGATTCCCACAACCTCCACTTACATATTGTGTGACACTTGTGCCCAATGGCCCTTACCCAGTTACCAAAACTTAAATTTAGTTGATCTACCAAAACATCCTTTCCCCTTCCAATAGGGGCCTCTCGGTATAATGACCTACATACAAAAATGCTATTGCTTGGAACAATCATTTGCATGTTCTCTTTTGCTTGGAGGCACACTAGCAAGGTTTCAGAATAAAGGACATTGATCTCCAAAGCCGGTACTTTCAAAAAAGTAAATTAAAAATTCTAGCCAAACACAAGCTTACATTTTTTTCTGATCCATCATAACCTAGCCCCCAACCCCTTGCAAACTGGCATCCAACAGAAAAAGGTAAAACGTCATTTTAGGAGAATAAACAATTCAGCCGTGTTAAGAAAACATGATAAAACCCACAAACACTCCCTCAAAGTAAGAAAACACTTAAAAAATATATATATTAGAGTCCTCTAAAACGATGCTCTCACGGACATCTAGCGAACAGGGGGATTGCTTTGTTCACAGTAGCTTCAAGTGAATGCAAGCAGTTCCAATTTTATTCACATAATCCACCGGCCTTAGGTACAGTATCCCCTCCGCGCAGTTCAGCTCCATGCCCCGATTGAAAATAATCACTGCTGATAAACCCCTACCTTTGTAAAAGTGCCCTTCAAAAGCATTGACGACAGACTGTGGCCACTTCAGGTCTCCTCTGGTCACTACAACTCCTGCTACCGCTGCTCTTTACACCACAATGAGCTCCTCACCACCCAAAAACGAATTGAGCTGTGTGGATGGCAACTGCATTACTGTAAGGTGACAAACTAAAACACACAAAATGAAAGTAAAAAAAGGAGAGAGCACCATTTTCAAACAAAATTATCTCTCCTACCGATTGCTGAAGGCGAGATTCAGAATGGTGGCGAGATTCAGAACGTTCGGTAGACAGCTCCAATCACGTGCCAAAAAAAAAGAACTACGCAGGAGGTAGCTATGTGTATATCCTCAAAGGAGCTCTATTGCATGAACATTTTTTGATCGCTTTACAACCTGTCATAAGCCTATTGTACAAATTTATAAATTCCTCATGTTTTTGGTGGGGCTGGGCAGTTTTCTGAAAAGCCCATATTACAGAACTGCTAGTGCTGCAAAAATTCCCGCCCCTCCAAATGCTGGTTTGCGAACTGTTCAAATTACGCGCCAAAATGGAACGCAGATCCCAATATTTATTTATTTTTTACTAAAAAGATCAACTCACAGTAAACGTACATACTGTACCAATGTGGCACTGTTTTCCAGCCCACCTTTGATTATTTCATGCCCACAGAGTTATACTGACAGTGTAACTGGGTGGATTAGGTAACATCAAAATGAACCACTCCGTTTATAATGAAGCCATCACTTGGGGCTCAATGACAGCAGCAAGCTGTAAGGGATGTGGTAAAATAAGTCAACCAGCGCAGATGTGAAATAGTACTGGCGTAAACTCTTACTTCACAAACAAAGGATAACTCAAATCTGCCTATTCAAATCACTGGCGAGAATCCCTGTGACAATTCGCGGTTGCGTGAAGAACTGACCGACAAAAAAATGTTATTTTCAAGACACTAACTACCTGTCCTAAATACTTCCATGAATACTTTCACATCCCTACTCACACCCTTACTGTTTCTGCCAGCTGGATTCACCATTATATTGTCCATTCTTCAAAACTGGCAAAACATACCCACAAAGTTTCAAGTTCCTCACGAAACAAAGCAGTGGATTTCTGCAAAAGTGTGTTCAGAGCACCTCGCAGATTCTGAGGACAATGCGATAGATTCTATCCGAACTTCAGTGCAGAAGCAGAAAATGAATCTAAATGACTCTCGCGCATGTGTTCAGGGAAATGCTACTGACCTCTGGTGGGCTGTTATTGGATACTTAATCAGCTAACAACAGTTAGCCACAGGTCCCTCGTTGCCATGCACTAGGCAGATTTCTAAAAGGGGCAGCTTTATTTATGTAGTGCAGCTCAAAAAAAGTGATATTTAGGCCAAGGTTATCTATAGTCGGGGTGGCAGTAGATCAGAAGTTACTTATGACGAGTTATCTCGTCGGCGGCAGGATGAGGGTTAAGACAGCCCATGAACAGTGCTGTCAGTGCATCCCAATAGAAATAGAATGTCACCCATATTCAGTGCCATTGTATTAGTCCCAGAGAGTTCTTCTTAACCCCCAGAGGTCAACGGTGCAAGTCACCAGGGACTACAAATTAATTAAAAGCAGTGAAAGCAGCGTGTGTACAAAGTTTAAATTAACATTTTACCAGATTAAACTTATTAGTCAGCTTTTTCCTTTTTTAAGAAAATGGAAAGAAAAATTAATAGTCTAAATGAAACCCTTAGCTAGGGTTATAGGCATGTCACAAATGAACCGACTGTTACATCCCAAAAAAAAAGAAAATTTGTGATGAACCCTCTGGATGCCTTTTAAATCTTAGATAAAATAATATGATCTCAGTCCTAGAAGAAAGTACAACACATAGGGTTTCATAGGAATACTTGCAGTTTCTAGTCCGAAAGGAAAGCTGTCTATCCGAGTGAATCCAGGTCAAACTGAGAAGTAGGATTCTCAGCGACACTCCAAAAAAACTCATCAAAGCTACAAAGGTTCCTTGTGGTTAAATTCAGATTCCAGATGAACCACAAATGGGACATCATGAAAGCTGAGTACCAGAGTCAGCTTTGGCATTTTTATATTTAGCTCCTGATATAGTTTTAAACTGGAGCATCCTGCTATGCCTCATTGTCAGGGATGTGTCTGACTAACAGGTAAGGGATCACAGATCACAGATCTCCAGGTAAAAGGTCACCTGGGGGACAGTGACCATCACATAGTATGGTTCTATTTGGCCACTACATCTAAATCATCCCATTCCAAGGCAAAAACATGGGACTTCAGAGGAGCTGACTGGTAAGATGGCCAACAGAGTTAAGCTAGCCCTGGCAAGAAGAAACACAGGTGAAGGGATACAGGCAAAGTGGGCAGGCATTAAGGATGCAATACTTGAAGCAACATCCCATTGTGTTAGACAGAAAAAGAAGTGCAAAAGAAGAAGGAAACCACTTTGGTTCTCAAATACAGTAGCAGAAAAGGTCAGAGCCAAAAGACTGGCCTTCAGGAAATATAAGGGAACACAGCGGGATGAAGATAGGGAGGCATACCAAACTGCCCTAAGGGAAGCAGGGAAGGCAGTAAGGCAGACAAAGTCCCAAACTGAGGAAACACTAGCACGAACAGTAAAAGAAGGTGACAAGACTTTCTATAGATACATTAGTTAAAGGAGAAAGTCCAGAGGGGGTATTGTTAAGCTCAGAGGAGAAAAGGCGGCATGTGAGGAGGAGGACCCTGTAAAAGCATCTATCCTAAATAGATACTTTTTCTCAGTATTTACTGAAGAGAAGATAGGGCAGGGCCCACAGCTCAGCACCATGGACACAGGGGGGAGGGAGGGAGGTGAGCATTATTCCTTTCACAAAAGAAAGGGTCCTACAAGAGATCACTAAACTCAGGGTGGACAAGGCAATGGGACCTGATGGCATGTATGCCAGGGTACTTAAGGAGCTAAGGGTGGAACTAGCAGAGCCATTAGCAGAACTATTTAGTGAGTCTCTGAGCACAGGAGAGGTCCCAGAAGACTGGAGAAGGGCTCATGTGATCCCGCTCCACAAAAGTGGTAGCATGGAGGAGGTAGGGAACTACAGACCAGTCAGTCTTACCTCAGTAGTGGGCAAGATTATGGAGGCACTCCTTAAGGAAAGGATAGTGCAACACCTGGAATCCATAGGGGCATAGGATCCAAGACAGCAAGGGTTTACAAAAGGAAGGTCCTGTCAAACTAATCTCATAGATTTCTTTGACTGGGTAACCAGAGTGGTGGACCAAGAGGGAGCAGTTGATGTTGCCTACCTTGACTTCAGCAAAGCTTTCGACACTGTTCCACATAGAAGATTGATAAATACGCTGGGTAGGCTCGGGGTGTGTCAGAAGTTGGTCAACTGGGTGGCAAACTGGTTGATGGGCAGAAAACAGAGAGTGGTGGTAAACAGTATACAGTCAGAAGAGATGCAAGTCACAAGTGGGGTACCTCATGGATCAGTCCTGGGGCCAGTCCTCTTCAATATTTTCATTAGTGACATTACAGATGGACTAGAGGGTAAGGCTTGTCTGTTTGCAGATGACACCAAGATCTGCAATAGAGTAGATGATCCAGATGGGGTGGGCAGAATGAGAAGAGATCTGGATAAACTAGCAAAATGGTCAGAAGAGTAGCAACTGAGATTTAATGCAAAGAAGAGCAATATCATGCACATAGGGAAGAGAAACCCTGAAGCCACCTATAGGCTGGAAGGGGAGCTGCTGGCAGTCACAAAGGAAGAAAGAGACTTGGGCATCATCATCACCAATGACCTGAAATCATCCAAGCAGACCTCTAAAGCAGTAGGTAAGGCTAGGGGGATGTTAGGGTGTATTAGTAGGGGTATCACAAGTCGTAAGAGGGAGGTAATAATCCCTCTTTACAAGACACTGGTTAGGCCCCATCTGGAGTACTGTGTGCAGTACTGGAGGCCACACCTTCAAAAGGACATTAACCAAATTGAAGCAGTCCAGAGAAGGGCAACCAAAATGGTACAGGGACTGCATCAGAAGACATACAAGGACAGATTAATTGAACTCAATATGTATACCCTTGAGCAAAGGAGAGAGACAGAGGTGATATGATTGAAACATTCAAACACCATAAGGGCATTAAAAAGATGAAAGAGTCTAACATGTTTAAATATAAGAAAAATAGCAGGACAAGAGGATACAGCATGAGATTAGATGGAGGCCGATTAAGGGGGAATGTGAGGAAATTCTTTTTCACAGAAAGAGTGGTGAATGCATGGAACGGTCTACCTCAGGAAGTGGTGGCTATGAATACAGTGCAGGACTTGAAACAGGCATGGGATAGGCATAAGGGAGCAATACAGATGAGTATGAATAGATAGGCCACTGTCAGAGTAAAGGCCAATGGCACATTTATAAGGTAGAAAAAGAAATGGTCAGACTGGATGGCCCTTGCAGTCCTTATCTGTCATCACAGAAACATTATAAGACCCTATGGGCTGAGGTTTGACTGCTATGCAGATGATACCCAGCTATACTTGTCTTTTGCACCTGACCAGGATGGATCTCTCTCGGTGTTTAATAACTGTCTGGAAGAAATCCAAGGGTGGATGGATTCTAGTTGGTTAAATTTGAACTCAGAGAAGACAGAGGTGTTAGTGGTGGACCCAGGTGGTCAGATAGTGAGGTCGCATGATGGCACGACCTCTGGAATTTTTCTTGATGGCGTGTCACTTCTGACCTCTGAATGGGTACGCAACCTTGGGTTTGTCCTAGACGACAGGCAAACCCTTCAATTTCAAGTGCCGGCCGTTGTCAGGATTTCCTTTTATCATCTTAGGAATATTGCCAGTGTGTGTCACCTTGTTCCATCTGACTCTTTGTCAACGTTGGTCTACGCCTTCGTGTCCCTTGTGCTTGGACTACTGCAACACCCTTTACTTTGGTCTTTCTGGGGTTGAAATCTGTCACCTACTGCTGGTGCAGAATGCTGCAGCCCAGGTATTGACTGGGACAAGGAGATCCAGTCATATCACCCCGGTACTGCGCGAACTGCACTGGCTTCCTATACGGTGGTGGATCATCTTTAAAGTAATTTTATTGATTTTCAAAGCCCTTCATGATCAGGGTCTGACCTATCTGAAAGAACTTCTGGTGCCTTACTGCCCCAGCCGATCACTCTGCTCGGCCGAAGAGGGGTTGTTAGAGATTCCAAGAGTGAGTTTAAAATCTTCCGGCAGTAGAGCATTTTCTTTTGCTGCACCCACTTTTTGGAATTCTCTACCATGCCGGTTAAGGGAGTTCACCTCCTTGGAGGTATTTAAGAAAAATCTAAAAACTTACCGGTGGCATATGGCTTACTTGGAGGATTAATGTAATATGAATGCAAATACTATGTTTTAATTTTATGGGATATTTATTGCTTGTTTTTAATATGTGATGTTGTTATGAAATCATTTTATTTATATGTTTTATTAATTGGTATTGTATGTTATGGTTTTTGATATGTTCAGTGCCTTGATATACTGAAAGGCACTTTAAAAATAAAGTTATTATTATTATTATTATTTTTATTACCAATCTCTATGTTTCTATGCTTCTATTAGCAGTTCCAACCTTTATAAAACTAAGATAGAGCTCCTCCATGGAATCAGCATGTAGAAATCAAATCTGGTACTGTTATTCAATTACAATTGAACAAAACCACAAAATCCAAATCACTTCTGCAAGTTCGGAAACACAGATTTTAATTCCTGCCTTGCTTGCTCAGGGGTCTCAAAAGCCAGCCACTGTTAACCATGTTTCACTTGCAAAATTGCTGAATACTTCACATGAAATGGCTTTCCAGCTGCAATTAATTTGGTAACTGTAGGGTGAAGCTCTTGCCTTTTTGCATGTTCACACTGTGGCAGGTCCTAAGTTATGCAAATCTTCTGACCCTTCCACTGGACCTCTTGTAGCTCCCAGACTTTGGCCAAAATGTGTTGCTTGTCTAAAAAATTAAGCAACTTGAAAATAAGTGGTCTAGGTGGAGAGTCTGGTGGTGATGGCAGGCGCTGGGCACGATAAGACCTCCCAATTATGTAACTCACACCATTTTGTGATGGCCCGGCAATCTTCTCACAGAACTTTTGCAGAAATTGAATTGGAGTGCTACCTTCCTCTTTTTCTGGTATACCTATTATCAAGAGGTTGTTGCACCTACTGCACCCCTGCAAGTCCCTGAGTTTTTTCTCCAGCTTTTTAATGCACCTGTTGGTGTTGATAGACTCTTGCTCAGCCTTTTCTTGTTTTTTCCCCATCGACATGATTCTAGCTTCTGTATCTCCCACCTGAACCTGCAGGGATGCCACTGAGATCCTAATATGTTGTAAATCTGCTGACATGGCCTAAAGTGTGCCCTGCATGGGCTGCATTATCTCTAGGAATCTTTCCTCTGAGAGGGCCACCTGAGTGGCTGATGATTTAGGTGAGGTAGAGGTCTGCTGCTTGGCCCACTTAGTGGCCTCATCTTTTTCTGGGGTGGGAGGTGGTGAGTGCCATGGAGGAGCCTTCTTCATTTCAATTTCCATTTGGCTTAGTTCGTTTGATACAACCAGTGTCTCCTGTAAGTAACAGCCACTTTTGAAACTGAAATGCTCACCCAGGGAAGTAGCATGTTGGGATTGTTTTCTGAAAGGGAGTGGAATTGTGGAGGTGCTCTTGCTTCTTAGGCTGCCATCACATGACCATTTCAATGGATTCTAATTCAAAGTATGAAACCATTCCAAACTATCCTCAGATTAAATACAAAGATGAAGCATATGCCTGCCAAGGAACTAGTGAAGGGCATGAAAGGTTCTGTAATGTACATCCCATTGCCTCTGCAGGAGAATGTAGACATGATTTGTTATGAGAGCAGTCTTCTTATTTTAGTAAATGGTGTACCAACACATAACAATACTATCTGGCAAGACATTGTCAATACTGATAAAGTAAGAAATGCCATACATTAGCTAAAGGCACACAATTGCTTCAATGAAGACATTCTCATTGATAAGCATGCTGACTCAGAAAGACAATTCAATTTACTTGAAGTGTGATAAGCCATGATTGAGAAGATAACAGCAATGACAGAGCAGAATGTGTACGAGTAGTACACTATACATCTTCTGCATGGCAGAGATCCAGTCAAAGATAATCTTGAATTGTACCAAATGAAACAGGTTGAAAGTTGTGAGTGTATGGGAAAGCACATTGGAAGCTCGATGTTTCCGAGATCTTTTCCCTCAAGGTACTGATGGTCATCTAGATGATTGTGAGAAACAGGTACCGGGGTCAGATTATACAGCATCCAGATTGCTACACTGTGATGGAAAATTTAATGAATCATTCAGTATTTGTTCCATCTATTGTGGAAGAGTGAGCTTAGTGTATTATCAGCATCCATAGCTCACACTCTAAAGCTCATTGTACCACTTCATGACACATCTGTTGCAGAGTTCCTTTTGAAGTTGAAGGAGAAAGATGAAACATTACAAGTGAATCTTAGCTCATTTCTTACCAGAATGAGAGGCACCAAGGAATACTGGTATAGATGCTATTCTGAGGTTATGTGCATGCTTTGTGAATTTGGCCCTGCTACACGGTTTGTTTCTCTGAGCTGTGCAGAGTATACTTGGGATGAATTGGATGATCTGCTACATTTTGCAAATTCAGATGTAGAAGTTGTGTCATCCAGGACACAAGCAGAGCTATGCTATCTAGATCATGTGTCTGTTTCTCGGCACTTTCATCATCGATGTCATGAGGTGCTCAAATTTATTCTGTCTAAAACAAATCCACCCTTAGGATTAATTGAACATTACTTTTGGAGAACAGAGCATCGAGCTTGTGGTGCACCACACATTCACATGTTGCTGTGGATAAAAGATGCACCGCATATTGGCAACTCTTCACCTGAGGAGATTTTAAAGTTTACTATGCAACATGTGACATGTACTGTGCCTGATAAATATAACAGTCCAACATTGTGGAAAATAGTTCAGAAGTTCCAGAGGCATTTGCACATAAAGTATTTTCAACTACCAGTAAAAAGTCATACTCAGTGGTATACAAGATGCCTCTTTGGATTTCCCAGGTGTGAGTGTGAGTCAGCTCATTAGTATGATGTTTTTTTTTGGCTATGCAACACAGACTCAAGGCAAAGTCAACAAGGAGTGTATATGAACTACCAAGGAAGAAGAGTGAGGTGTACATAAATGATTACAGTCCAACTCTTCTTTTCATTTGGAAGGCTAACACAGATGTTCAGTATGTCACTGATAACTCTGTGGCCCTTGTTTGCTATGTCACATCATATATTACAAAACATGAGCAGACAAGCTTAGCTGAACTTTGGGAAGAGTTGAGTAATATTCACATGTTTGTATCATCGCAACTGTGGACTTTGGGTTTAAAAACATTATCTCACAGAGAATGTGGAGCATACAAAGCTAGTGACAGACTGATTGGAACATGACTGTATGGAAAATCAGATTCAATTAATTTCCTGAATGTGAACTACAGGGACAATTGGAAGCATGTCCTATGCTCCATGAAAGAGATAGAGGAATTAGCTTCTAAATGCCTTACCTCTACTAAACTAGTGAAGGATAATCTCATTGATACCTATTATCTTCAGAGACACAGTGCAATGTCTCTATGAGGTGGCAAAATGGTATGACTGTTTGCCAGGAGCCCCAACCAATGTTGATAAAGGTATCTTCTAAGTGCAAGGGCAAGTTAGTCTTGCAAAAAGACAAAAAACATGGCTCATCGACCATTGTAAATTGTCACTAAATGATCCTTAAAAAAAGAGAGCATTACTTCTTTGCTCTTCTTTTTCTTTTCAAGCCCTGGAAAATGAGAGCACCCTAAAAGGAGAAAGTGATACTTATGAACAAGAATTTAATTTGACCTATGAGCCGTTCAAAACTTCATTTTCAGAAGTACATATTGCCCTCCTTCAGTTGGAAAAGCAGCAGATTCAAGCTGCTCAGCTTTTCTTACAGAAACATACCACTGAGAGTTCACCAGACAAATTCGATTTCGAAGGAGAAATGACTTGATTTTATATTGCCATTCAATCATCCTGCAATATTAATTTCAATAGGTGGAATCCGCAATGCGCCTTGGTATGCATTCAGATGTTGACTTGACAATCATTGAGTCAGATCTCAATGACAAGCAGAAATCTGTATACACTCAGATTACAGACTCTGTCAAGCATGCATTGCTTCATGATAGCAAACAGTGTTCTTGCATGACATATGACTACTTTTGCCTTTTGATGTATGTAAGTGGATCAGCAAGAATGGGGGAAATTTTCTAATAGAAGCAATTATGGCAAGTGTTCATCATCACACATGTGAAGCTATTTCTGTGGCAGTTACTGCTCCAACAGGACTTGTAGCATACAGTACTGGTGGTGTGACTCTTAACCATTTTTTTATGTTGCCAGTGGAGCATGGAAAGTCTGGGGAATACAGAAAGTTTTCATATGATACTGCTCCTTCACTAAGAACAATGCTCAAAAAGATGAAACTTCTGATAATAGATCTAATCAGTATGGTCTCCAATAAATTGTTGGTCTGTATTCACCTACTGTATGTCTTCAGGAAATCTTGGGGACAGATGATAACAAACCATTTGCAGGAAAAACTGTTGTCCTCTTTGAAGGTTTACTTCAATTGGCTCCAGTGAATGGGGATTATGTGTTTACTACTTTATTCCCACAGCAAGGCAAAAAGATGCTGGGTTGCATAGGTGGAATAAATTTATGTGAACTATTTAGTTACACTAAACTGTCTCAAAATATGTGTAAGGTAACTGATTTGACATACAGAAAATTACCTGAAAAGGCATGTACAGTACAAGAAGTTTTTCTTCTGTCATTGCTGCCATGTTAAGCACTTGACTTATAACACAGTGCAGTACATGTAAGAATGATGCATGTAATGTATTGTGTGATTTATATCACACTTCCCTTGGTATTGTTTGCTTATTTCCGAAGCTAAAGCAATGTGCAAAGTTTAATGCCATAATGCTACAGTGAGAGCAACAGGATATTGTTACTTTGCCATCTGTAGACTCTGTGGATGGAGTGTGTGTTACTCATGCCATGCTAAGCAGCATCTCACTTGGTCTCCTTCCACCTAACTCATACACCATTTGAGCTGTTAATCATGTGGTATACAACAATATAGTTGCATGGTGTATGAGTTTGGTGGAAGGACACCAAGGGATAAAGCAAATAACTATTTTGTTTGCAATGTTGGTAGAGATTTGTGTTGTGCTGCTTCATGTATTAAACCTATCACTGAATTTCCATACTTTTAAAGGTGTAATGGAAACCCTAACTGATTTTGTATTTTTTTGCAATGAATATTATATATACATGTATGTATATATATATATATATATATATATATATATATATATATATATATATATATAATAGTGGTGTGGTCGCATCACTATATTTAGGTTGAGATGTCACTTCTATGATAAAGTCAAATTTTTGCACATTAATAACTTTGGACCTGTTCAACGGATTTGCCTGAAATTTGGTATGCACGGTGGGGCCGGTCGATCTCTTGATTTACCAAATTTCATTTTGGTCAGACATATGGCCTTTGAGCATCAAAATGCTGAAAAATGCTAAATTATCCATTTTTGGAGGCATTTTGGGATTTTGTATGTGGCCCTGAGCAGCCATTGTGTGGTGTGCCATGATGGTTCACTTGAAAGAGCTTTGTTGGCCAAACATATCGCTTTTCATTTGGTGAAAAAATATTAAGGCATTCAAAGGTTATGCCACTTTTAAATTCCCATTATAAGTCAATGAGAAAATGTATATGTATGTTTTGAGAACAAAGAATGGGGTTCTGGCCATCTTATCCCACCTGGCAGTCAAAGAATTTGCAGCCTCATGGTTCAAGAATCTTTGTCGCTGAGAATTCTTTGATCGCTAGGTCTGCCATCTTGGTTTTAGATTTCCAATTGTAAAAAAACAAATATCTCGGCTCAGGGGTCACTCCTGAGGTAAAATTTGGATGGGTTTTACTCAGGGGGCTCTGATCTATTGAGCCATGCCTTTGGTTCCATCCAAAATGGTCAAAAAGTAGAGTTATAAGATTTTAAATTCTTTGACTGCAGCTCGCTAACAATCTTTGTTTGCGAACCTGAAAATTCTTTGATCGTGAGATTCTCTGATCGCGATCTTGCATCATGACCTAAAAAAAACAATTTTCTCAGTTCAGGGGTGGCCTAGGAAGTCAAATGAGGGTGGGGTTTGATCAGGGGGGCTCCGTTCTCTCGCGGCACGGTGGTGGTTCCATCTAAATCATCCAAAAACTCACGTTTCATCATTTTTTATTCTTTGATCACGAGCGTGCAGTTTCTTTGATCATGAGCCTGCAAATTCTTTGATCATGAGATTCATTGATCACGATCTTGCATCGTGAGTGAGAGACGAGATGGCCCTTTGAAAAATGCAATTTTATCAGCTCAGGAGTGGCCTAGAAAGACAAATGAGGGTGGGTTCTGCTCAGGGGGCTCCGTTCTGTCAAACCATGGTGGTGGTTTGCCACATTTGTGTCAGAATTTTGATTGTCAGCATTTTTTATTCTTTGATCGTGAGCCTGAAAATTCTTTGATCGTGAGAGTCTTTGATCGTGATATTGCATTGTGAGCAAGTGACGAGATGGCCCTTTGAAAAATGCAAATTTCTCAGCCTGGGGTGGCCTAGGAAGACAAATGAGGGTGGGTTCTGCTCAGGGGGCCTCATAATGTTGAACTAAGGTGGTGGTTTGCAGCATTTGTCTCAAAATTTTGATTTTAAGACCTTTTTATTTTTGGTCATGAGACTGCAAATTCCTTGATCGTGAGATTCTTTGATCACACTCTTTGATCGTGAGATAGGGACAAGATGGCCAGATTTTATAATGCATTAGATAGGCCAATTTTACTGATCTTTAACATTATATATCTCGGAAATGGTGTGGTCTTTTTACTTGAAATGTGTAGGGTGTGTAAGGCATGCCCTGTAGATTTCAATTACCTTGTTTACATGTCAGATAATATATTTTCTATCGAGATATTGCATTGCACAATTTACGCTTTTCAGACAGTGCTTTGCATTGTCGTGGTGGCATGAAATTGATAGGGTACCTTGCCTTAGTGTCATGGATGTAGATTTCAATTGCTGTGCCTGTTAAATGTTAACAGGTGTGAAATTCTGCATCTCTGACGAATGAAAATCTCAAACTTTTACATGTTATATCTCGGAAACGGTTTTGTGTTTTACATTGAAATTTGGAGGGTGCTTCCTCCAAGATCTGTAGGTTGGTTGGGCTCATGCTTCCATCATCTTCTGAAGGTTGGTGGGAGTGCAGGGCCAGAAGGGCAGGCTCTCCCACCAACTTGCGCAAGTTATTAGTTTCATATTCTTTCTCAAAAAGTAAGGAAATTCTATGCAAAAAACTGTGTTAATACATCACTCTTTTTCTCTGTCCCTTCTCAATATGATTACACATATGGAAAGGGGTGACATTTAGGTCTCACAACGCCAATGACACACTCCATCATATGTCAATCTGGGGATGATTAGTGGATGGGGGAAGGGGCAACCCTAAAGATTTTCATTTCCCGACTTTTTTTGTTTTAACCCTAAATGATGCATTAATTCAGTTTTTGCATAGAATATATATATATATATATATATATATATATTCTATGCAAAAAACTTTGTTAATCATAATTTTCAGTTTAAAAGCACAAAAAGTCAGGAAATGAGACCTTTAGGGTTGCCCATCCCCTCCCTCATGGACCACCCATCATCCCAAGATTGACGGCTGACTGAGGTGTGTCATTTGAGATATGAGGCCTAAGAAATCTTACCATTCTATCTGTAATCATATTCACAAGCCACAGTAAAGAAGAATGGGGTGATATTTAGGCCTCACAACCCCAATGACACTCCCCATCAGCTGTCAATCTTGGGATAATGGGCGGGTCCACGAGGGGGATGGGGCAACCCTAATGGTCTCATTTCCTGACTTTTTGTGCTTTAACCTTAAGTGATGCATTAACAAAGTTTTTTGCATAGAATTTCCTTACCTTTTGAGAAAGAATAGAAAAGTAGAATGTTGTACAAGTTGGTGGGAATGTGGACCCTTTGGGCCCTGTGCTCCCACCAACTTGCAAATTCCTGCTTAAGATAAGAGTACAAGTACTGAATATCATATGTATTGCTGGCCACACATATGGGTGGTAGCGTGGGGCCCACCACCTTGAAAGAAAGCAAAGTGTCAGTCATTAGAGTGGCATAATTCAACACCTGTTTACATGTCAGACACCTAACCACTACAAATTTCCTCCATGGCAGTATCGCTAGGCACCCTATAAATGTGAAGCCAGTACCACAATGCTAAATGCAGTACTAAAAACATAAAGTGTGTCATGCAATATGGTTGCAGCAAATGAATTTTCCAACACCTAAACACCATAATTCACATGGACAGCACATCCCCTCAACATGCTCCAAATTTCAATGTAAAAGACCCAACTGTTTCCGAGATATAACATGTGAAAGTTTCAAATTTTTATTCATCACACTGGCAGAATTCCACACCTATTAACATTCTACACATCTAACAATTAAAAAGTACATCCATGGCAGTAAGGCTAGCTACTCTAGTAATTTCAAGCCACTATCACCATAGAAAACGCTATCCTCAAAACGTAAAATGTGCCACGCGATATCATGTATTGTCTGACACATAAATGCTATAATTCACATCTACAGGACATGCTGTCAAAACCCTACAAATTTCAAGTTAAAAGACCAAACCATTTCTGAGATATTTAATTTGAAAAATTGTTAAAATTGTGCTATCTGGTCCCTCCAAATCTGGCCTTCTAGTCCCTCCCTCGTGATAACAGATTGCAATCAAAGAATATCATAATCAAAGAATTTTCAGGCTTGCAATCAAAGAATTTGCAGACTTGCAATCAAAGAATAAAAAATGTTAAAATTCACTTTTTAGAGAAAAATACATGAAACCACAGCCATGACTCAACAGAATGAAGGCCCCTGAGCAGATCCCACCCAAGTTTGCCTGTAGAAGTGACCCCGTGCTGAGAAAATTGAATTTTTCATGTGGCCATCTAGTCACGCTCTCACGATCAAAGATCATGATTAACGAATCTTGTGATCAAAGAATTTGCACGGTCGTGATCAAATACTAAAAATTGATAGAAGTCAACTTTTAGGCAGAAATACATGAGACCACAGCCATGCCTTGAAAGAACAAAGCTCCCCTGTGCAAAACACACCCTCATTTAGTTTAATAAGGCACCCCTGAGCTGAGAAAATTGATTTTTTAAAGTGGCCATCAAGTCACACCCTCGTGATAAAAGATTGAGGTCAAAGAATCTCACAATCAAAGAATTTGTAGGCTCACAGTCAAAGATCGTTAGTCGAGCCATGAACAAAGAATAAAAATGTTTAAATTCTATTGTTTGACCATTTTGAAAGAAACCACAGGCATGGCTTGATAGATGGATGACTCCTGAGCAAAACCCACCATAGTTTCACCTCTGAAGTCTCCCCGGGTCGAGATATTTTAATTTTTCTGACTGCACAGTGAAAACAACATGGCAACCGTCATGATCAAAGAATTCCTTGCGATCAAAGATTCTTTGATCGCAAGCCTATAAATTCTTTGATGGTGAGGCAGGACTAGATGGAAAAACCCATTCTTCTTTCGCAAAATAACCATATAAATGTTTCCATTGACTTATAATGGGAACATAAATGTTTAATAATTTTTGAATAGATAATATTTTTTCACCAAACAAAAAGTGGCATATTTCTTGACACAATCTCTTTCAAATGAGCCAAGTTGCAGAGCAGCACGCCACATGATGGCCACTCAGCACCACAGACAAAATCAAATATACTGCCGACGTAGCTGGGGAAAAGTGCATTTTTCAGCATTTTGGTGAGCACCAACCGTAAGTCCAACCAAAATGAAATTTGGCAGATCAAGAAATCTACCAAGTCCGCTGTGCATACCAAATTTCATGCAAATCCGTTGAATGAGTCCAAAGTTATTAACACACAAAAGTTTGACTTTAACATAAAAATGGCTTCATAACCCTAAATATAGTGGTGTGACCACACCCCTATTATATATTCCATGTCTGAGCATGTTGACATGATATAGTAAAGGAGAATGGGTTGAGATTTAGGCATCATGACCTCAATGACACACCCTGGCGTTTGTCAGACTGTGGAGGATCGGGGTGGTGTGTGTAGGGGGGGTTAGGGTTTCAACCCAAATGTCTCATTTCCTGACTTTTTTTGCTCTAACCCTAAATGAAGCATTAACACCGTTTTCTGCATAGAAATTTCTTACTTTTTGAAAAAGTGTAATATAAGTAGAAAAAAAAACACATATTGGTGGGAGTGTGGTGCCCAGCTCTCACCAAATTGCCAGTTTTTGCACAACAATATTCATCTGGGCCCAGACTCCCACTTACACAAAGCTATGGATCCTTGCAGCAGCACTATAGGGCACCAAACCCTTGTAACAGTAATTTGCTCATATCTTGGGAACCATAAGAGCTAGAAAATAAATTCTAGCATCATTGTAATCATGACAGTGAGTATTTCACAGGACAATGAAAGGCTGTACCCATAACTCACACCGTTTTCCAGAAATGGGCACTGAAGAGCATTGGACAGGTGCTCTTCCAACCCTTGTGACAGTTATTTCACAATATCTCATGAACCATGCAGTGTACGAACAAAATTCCACTGGAGGCTTACTCTATGATTTTAAATATTTTTCCAGTGGCTTAGCCCACCCCAAGAGAAAAGTCTGTATCTCGCTTCGTTTCTGAGATAACAGCGCCAAAAGTCATGCTACAGACTGCAATGTAATCCTATGGGAAAAATTTCAATTACGTAATTGAATATCTCTGCAACAAATTATTTTCCCAACACTTGAACAGCATAGTTCACATCTCTATGACATCCCCTCAACACCTTGCAAATTTCAAGTAAAAAGACCCAACTGTGGTTGAGATATGGTCATCTCAATTTGAACTATCTGGTTTTTCCTAGGGCCATCTGATCTTTCTCATTAACATTCAGAAAATACATATAAATTTTCCCTTAGGATATAATGGGAATTTCAAATTGTAATAACCTTTGAACAGATTAATATTTTTTCACCAAACGAAAAGCGGCATGTTCGGTCAGCAAGGCTCTTTCAAACAAGTCATGTCACAGAGCAGTGTGCCACATGATGGCCGTGCAGAACCATGGAAAATATCCCAAAAACTGCCTCCAAAAATGGATAATTTTGCATTATTCAGTGTTTTGGTGTGCAAAGACCGTAAGTCTGACCAAAACATGGCATATCAAGAGAACTATCATGCCCCACTGTGCATACCAAATATCAGGCAAATCTGTTGAATGGGTCCAAAGTTATTAACATGCAAAATTTTGACTTTAACATAGAAATGACATCTCAACCCTAAATATAATGGTGCGACTGCACCACCAAAATACTAGACACTCTGGTGGGAGGGGGCCCCATGCTCCCTCCAACTTGCACACTTCTGCATAACAATAGGCATCTGAGGGAGTGTGGACCATCTGGGCCTACACTACCAGTTATGCATAGCTACAGAGCCATGCAGCATTCCTACTGGCCACTGAATGCTTGTAACGGTAATTTGTCCATATCTTGGGAACCGTAACAGCTGGAAAAACAATTCAAGTGTAATTGTAACCATGACACTAAGTTGATCATAGCACAGTCACTAACTGTACCCATATCTCACACCATTTCTGAGATAAGGGCAGCAAAAAGCACTGGACAGGCACTCTTTCAACCCTTGTGTCAGTAATTTCACAATATCTCATAAAGCATGCAATGTACAAACAAAATTCCACTGCAGGCTTATGCTACAATTTTAAATCTTTCTACAAAAGCTAGCTCACCTGCAAGTAATCTATGCCATCTCTAGCAAAAAGTCTGTATCTCACTTTGTTTCTGAGATAATGGCGCAGAAAGTCATGACACAGACTGCAATGTAATCCTATGGGAAAAATGTCAATTACATCATTGAATATCTCTGCAACAAATTATTTTCTCAACACCTAAATAGGATAGTTCACATCTCTATTACATCCCCTTAACACCCTTCAAATTTCAAGTAAAAGGATCAAACTGTGATTGAGATAAGGTCATCCCAATTTGGGCTATCTGGTCTTTCCTAGGGCCATCTGGTCTTTCTCATTAACACTCAAAAAATACATATACATTTTCCATAGGATGTAATGGGAATTTCAAATTGTAACAACTTTTGAACAGATTAATATTTTTTCACCACACAAAAAGTGGCATGTTTGGCTAGTGAAGCTCTTTCAAATGAGCCACATCACAGAGCTGCATGCCACACTATGGCCATGCAGGGCTATGGACAATATCCCCAAAACTGCCTCCAAAATGGATAATTTTGCATTTCTCAGTGTTTTGGTGCACAAAGACTGGAAGTCAGACCAAAATGAAATTTGGCAAATCAAGAGATCTACCATACCCCACAGCGCATACCAAATTTCAGGCAAATCTGTTGATCAGGTCCAAAGTTATTAACACGCAAAATTTTGACTTTAACATATAAGTGACATCTCATCCCTAAATATAGTGGCATGATTGTGCCACTATAATATACATATAGATAGATAGATAGATAGATAGATAGATAGATAGATAGATAGATAGATAGATAGATAGATTCATTGCAAAAACTCTGAATGCATCAGTTAGGGATAATAGTACAGCAACAAAAGTTTGAAAATGTGCTGTTAGGGTTCAGAATCCTAACTCCACATTCTTCCCCCCCCACACACACTCACACACAGACATGTGTAAGAAGTGAAAAAGCCAAGGCAACACAACCAGCCAGAGACAACCAGCATCAGGTAACAGAAGTAACGTACAACTCTCTAAACATACTACAAGACACATCCATCATCATGGTCCACCAATAGTATGAGTTCTGCTGCCATCATAGTGCCATGGGGGTACACACACATGCTTGGAAACCATGGGTGATGGCCCACAGTAAGCATTTTCATGTTACAAACATCACTAACAAAATTTAAGCAGATGCCTATATTACAATAGTTAAGAAGTGATGAAACACACCATATGTTATCCACAGATATTTTATTGAAAATGAGAGTTTGGATAAGCCTACCAACAGTCACTGGATGCTTGAATTTTTTTTTCTGGTAGAGTGAGTCAGTCCTAATAACAAACGGTAGTAATAATAAAAGTAATTTTTTGCAGTATAATTTACAAGTAAGATATAAAAGCAACAGGTGTAACATCCAAAGCTAACCATACCATACTGCTAATGAGTATTTCCAGGTAAGGCAGCAGTATAACAATATGTGATGGTATTAGTTTCATACCTGAGCAGTATCTGAAAAGTACTATGTATATGTCTGCTCTATCTTTCCTGCTACCACAAGCACTAGCTTGGAGCACCAGTAATTGGAGGTGTTTGCAGCAGGTACGGGGCTTCAGCTAGGTGGCGTTTATGGATGCTGGATGGTTTTCCATTTGCTACTACATGGTGGATCACTTTGGGTGCTGAATCGGATTACCACATTGAAGAGTGGACAGTTACGTTTTTCACCTGGATAATTACATTTTTTTGCTGAGTTTGTTTGTATTTGGTTATACATTTTTTTTTTACATTACATTTCACCTGGAGGTCTATTAATTAACTAGATTCTTTGGATTGCCACATAGAAGAGTGGACTTTATATCAAATTTGGTTAGTTTTTTATGGATTTTGGGGGGCACATTTTACTGGATTTTTATTGTTTTACCAAGTTCTTTGGAATAGGACAGGAAGAGTCCACATTTTTAATCACTGGATACCGAAACAATGCATCGAACATAAAGAAGAGTCATACAAGAAATTTCATTTTCAACAATTTATTTAAAAGTTTATTCTCAAAACAACAGTGGATGGGATGAAAAAGGAAAGCTAGTACTGAGGTAGAAAGTGGTGATCTTTTTTTCTTTATTGATAAGTAAAATAGTATCGAAACAGAGAAAAGATTGTTTAGAATACAAAAAAAGGAGCTTGATTTTAGATTTCTGACTGCAGAGCTTTCATTTTATTTTGCTATCTTCTTGCTCACATGCAATGATCTCTCTTTTTTTTGACCTTCTATGATGCCACTTACTTCGTAGTATTCTGCCTATAGGGTGGACATAAAATCACAATTAGTTCTGCTTTTTAAAACATTAAACAATCATTCTGTTTTTGCACAGTTAATTATTTATTCCTGTAAGACTGTACATAAAAAATATATTAACAGAACAATAATGATTTCATTAAACTTGATATTTTAAATAAACAAGAAAAGGCTTTTTTGAGGCCTGTTAGCAGCACACAGTTTTACAATGGTATTAGATTATATATTATAGGGAAAATAAAAACTATGCATTAATCCTACTTATGGTTTAACTGTTTAATGGATTTATAAATATTTGCTTGGTTTATTGCTTTTTTATTTATTTAGAAGAAGATAGATTTTTACATTTCACTATGAGATGCAGCTTGTCTTTTATGCATTTCCTATTACTATTGTTTGTGTATTTAATGCTCATTGTTGCCAGGAGTAATTTACAGCTAGTAGGCTTTCCTTTGCTGTATTTATAGTTAGTGCACCAGATACTTGTTTTTTTTACCCTGCTGTGAAAATGTTTCTGTTTGCTTTTGGGGGGGGGGTAGGAAGAATGCCATGCTAATCTTCTAATCTGAGTCTGAGTCTGTGTCTGTGTCCAGTACTTTGGGGCATTTTCTCTTTTAGGATTAATAAAGGTGACCTAGGCAGAGTTTTGTGAACAACAGGAAAACAGAAGTGCTTGTGGATTTCTTAAAACAAAAAAATATCCCACTGGAAGGGATTTCATTTTGTACATTAGGCTTGGGTTTTAAGTTCATTTCTGTACCTTGGACAATATTAAATGTTATATTCTTTACTGTTATATTGGGATGATTAAAACAAATACCTAATATTTCATGAAGGTTTTCTGATATTGTTGTCAATGTGGGCTTTTTGGGTGTTTCCTGATGAGAAGTGGCTGGCTTTTCTCCACTGAGAATCATGAATATTTTTTCCTGCTTGAGCTCATTTAACTTTGAGTAGTCATTAAGGCTTCCTAGTTGTTTATGCCCTATCACCTGGATAATTTCGGTAGGAGCTATGCCTGAATCTGCCAACTTTTGAATTAAGTGCTTCCTTGCTGAAAGATTAGTCAAACATTTGTCACTGTTTATCCCCGCTTTCTGAACCATTGTTTTTACTATGGTTGATAATTTCTTAACTCCAACTGGCTATTTTTTTGTACCATGCAGTGGGGTAGTAGTCCTTTTGGTTGGTGTTTACTGCAAGGAAAACATATGCTTCTGGCATCGTTGTTTGCCTTGGTATTTTTTTCCTTGTACAGTATGTAGTTTTTGACTGTGCATCTGTCTGTTTTGCCCTGTATTTCATAGGCCGTTGACTTAATTTTCCTGGTGTCCTTAGTGTTACCACTAGCTCTAGTCCTAGTCTGTCTCTCTGTCTGTCTCTCCTGCATGTATTGTACATACTGTTTACCATTTTCATCATGGTACAGCTCTGGCAGTATAGCCTAGAGGTTAGGGGAATGAGGTGTGAACAAGCTTGGTACATCCAGCAGACCAGACCTGAGATTGAGTCTCACAACGTCCACTTGCATACTATGTAACTCTGAGAAAGTCTCTTAACCACCCAGTGCTCCCAGGTCGCCCCTGAAAACAGGCAATTGTGCTTAGTGGGCCTTGCCCGGTTACCAAAGACTAAAAAAAAAAAAAAATTTTACCACATTTAAAGTTATGCATCTCTTCATTTTCCGTGACTCTGAAGTAGGTACTCATTACATACCACATAGTATTAAGGAAGGTGTCAGGGATTTGGGGACTGAGATGATTTTTTTCATAGAGGTGGTCAATTGTCATGGGACACCCCCTGGAAATAGGGTAGCCTACACCTGCCTAGCCGGACCCCCCATGGTTCGGCCCTTTCTAACATTTTTTTTTATTCCTTCACATATAACCATTGCTCTTAGCCAGCAATCTAATCATCCTGTGACACCACTGGTGCACCTGTTGCCCTTACCCAACAACCCTTGCCTTAACTCCTCCAAACAGCTCCCCTTAGATCCCCAGCTATAATGGGTGGGTGGGAATTGAAAGGAATTTCAGCTGCAGTAAAGAGGGATCCCTTCTCTCTGCAGCCCCTTATCAACCCCTCATAAGTCCCCCTCTTCCTGTGGTTGCTCCTGTACCTCTTCTTCCCTTCCACATCCCACCCCTTGTCTGACCTCATGTGCTAGCTCCTCCCCTTTCTGATGTCTCATCTCTCCTTAACCAACCTCCCCCATCTTCCTTTTGTCCTGCCTGCCAAGCTGACCCCTCCCCCTCCTAGCTTGTTCCTTCCTTCCATCCCCCTCCTTTCCAGGTGGCCCCCTGACAATCTGGGCTGCCCTTTTAATAGGGAAACCTCTTTTGTCCTGGGACCCCCTTGGAAATCACCACACCACACCATTCTTTTTTGGTTCAACCATTTGGAGTTTACTTGGGTAGGAACCCCTTATTCATAAAACATAATTCCATGCTTACATTTTCTGCAATACTTTTTTTACATTGTCTTGGGTTCTACGCCCAACATACAAGCAAATAGTCACCATTAATATATTTAGGCCTGAGCCTACCATTCTATTCTTCATGTGGCCTGGGTGTGGGTACCCAATGCTCGCCCCTTCATTGTCTTCTTCGGGGGTCAGGTGTCCCCCCACCTGACCCACAGCCCCATTCCCCTTGAGGTGATTACTCCATAGGTAGCCTACCCCTACCTAGCCATAGCTTCCCTACAGCTTGGCCCTTTCTAACCCATTTTTCCCCTAGTGCACGTTGGGCCACACCCCACGGTGGTCCAATTGGGCTTCCCCACTAAAAACTAGCCCGTAGTCCCCAGTACCCTTGCCAGCAGTCTTCAGCCCCCCTGCTGGCACCCTTGAACACCACATTACCAACTCCTGAAAGGTGTACCCCATTCTCCCAGTATCACCCTGGGGTGTCATGCCTGATTAAATCTTAGGGAATGCACCCCCACACCTTTCTAGCCTAGTCTGCTAACTTCTTATTCACTCTTTTCCAGGCCTTGTCAACCATTAACAAGTTCCCGGCCCCTCTCCAGCTCCTGGGCTGGACCATGTCAGACCAGGCTACATGCACACTGGGGCATCTGGCTTTTATCACTGAAAAGTCCTTCCATATCATGTGGTCCAACGCCACCCATGGCAACTTGCCCAGATTGTTGCCCCCCCAGATGCACCATGATCCTATCTGGCACTAACTTGAGACTGCTACCCTACTTCCTCAGCAGCAACCCTATCTGCCTCAGGCCTTTATGAGCAAGCCATACAATCTTGGTTCAGTTCAGATCTTGCCCTCCCCCGCTGTTCACTCCTCTTGGTGTGGGCCCATTTCTCAGCCCAATGCATGCAAGATGCCCCAACAATCCACACCACCTTGTGATGGCCAGACCCTGGAAAATGCAAATTGAAAACATGTTAGCAGCCATGGCCGAATGTACCTTCTTTATGCCAGAGAAGACCACCCCACTCTGCCATCTCTGAAGCAGCCCTCATGTGGAAGGAATGGGACACAAAAATACATGGTTCCTCCCCCCAGGAATAACATTCCTTTTTGTTTTCTTTCTTTTTCTTTTTTCCCAAACACAGCCATGTGCTGCTGCAGCCATGACCGAGGCCCCCAACTGTGCAGAAAACTTCCCTCCTGGTGATCCTCTCCCATACCTATCCAATGCAGTAGCCAACCAACCACCCTTGCTCTCCCTTTCCAGAGAGAATGACTTTGCACCCCCACCACACCCGGGTCCTTTTTTTTTTGAGCCGCTCAACCACACCATGACTCAGAGACTGATCAGGCAAATGTCTTCTGCCTGCAGCCCCCCCAGTGTCCCCTTTGGCTTGTGCGACTACCTCACCCACCCAGAAAGCCCATCTCTGTGTTACCCTAAAATGGCCTCAAAAAGCCACCCTTCCTGGGCCGAGGAGCAGACACATGGTAACACTGTCCCTTGCTGCTCCAGTAACTCAGTCCTGATGAGCCTGTGTCCATCCACCTTGTGACCCTGCATGGTAGCCAGCCTTGATGCCTATGCTGTACATCTGGCCCCTGTTAGGTGCCCCCCACACTTTAGCCTGGCCCACCATACCAGTGCTGGCCAGATGATGCCCATCATGGCCCCTGCCCTGCCTCTCTCCCCCTTTGATACCATGTACCTCATGACCTATACCTCCATTACTGAGCCACTTACCTCCAGCCCACGACCCTCCCAAAACTCCTGCCAGCTCCTCCAAGCTGCCTTATAGGCCTTCAATGTGTTAGGTGCCCAGGTTCTCCAAAACAATAGCTGGGCTCTTTCCACCCAATTTCCCAAAGTTCCTTTGTGTCCCGTGGACTCTGAACTGCTGCTGTCGGTGCCACTTCATCCCAACTGTGCAACTGGAACGGTGAGAGACTGTCAGCAACGTCATTCTTCACTCCCTCAACATGCCTAGCCTTAGAAGACAAGTTGAGACATGAAACCTTCCCAAACCAGCTTCCTGGCTACTCTCCGGACAACCTCTGTGGTCCCAGACTGCCTGTTCAAAATAGCTACCACTGCCATGTTGCCACACTGAAAGACTATTTTCTTGTTCAGGAGCTAGCATGCCCACACTGTTAGGGGCACCCAAATAAAAAAAAAACCTCCAGGAAGGTAATGACTCCAGTCTCCCACTTGGAGGGGCATGGTTCCAAGATACATTCCCCTTGAAAGTAGACCCCCCCCATCCCAACAATGCCCACAGCATTGGTAATGAGCTCCAGCTCTGCTCTGTCTACCCAGGCACCCTCCAAAAGTTGTTTGCCATTATACCCTCTGAGGAACAACTCCCAAGCCAACAGGTCCTCCTTCATCCCTGAAGCCAAATCAAACCAGTGGTGGGGGAGGCTGACCTTTTCCTCTGAGGCCCTAGACAGGCATACTATGCACCCCCCCAGCCAAGATCTATTGCTTGGCAGGTGAAATGCAGTGACCCAGGAACTGCTGGACCAGCCTGAGTTGCACACACCTGTGCCCCTTGTGCTTCAAAATGAGCTCCTGCAGTTTGGCCACCTTGTCTGGTGGCAAGCGGCTCACTCCTGGTCCAGATCCAACTCAACGCTGAGGAACTACAGCTACCGGGTGAGGCCAACTGTCTTGTCCTTTGCTAAGGAAATTCCAACAATCCCACAAATGCCACCAGCATCAGGCTGGCGCCAGCCTTATTTTCCCCTATGAATGGAAAATCATCCAAGTGATGGACCACAGCCCCCACCCCATGATATAAGGGCAGCCTTATCTACATCATCCCCCTCCCTATCTTTCTTTAAGGGGCTGAGATATGTGGTCACCCAGTGTCATCCCCAGAGGCCACCCATAGCAATCTCTGCTACTCTTTCTCCTGGCCTTGAGCTCTGATATCCCCTTTAGCCACCTGTTTCTCTTCTTTCAATTCTTCCCCTGCCTTATCCACTTTCCCCAAACCTCCAATATACCTGCTAAGTAGTCCTCTGAAATGCCTTCCACCGACAGACCCCCTGTCAGGTCCTTAACCCTTCTCTGACTGAGGCTCACTTCCCTCATACAGGTTATTCCTGGTTGGCCTTCTGTTTGGATGCTCTTTTTGGGGCTGCATGTCCTTGCACTTGTCCACCTCCCTCTCCTTCTCCTCCTCTGCTCTTGATTACTTAATGATCACCCATACCTGTTTCTTCACGTCAGCTACATTCTGAGCCAAAAGTTCACTGGTTTTTCACTTTGAGTCTTCTGGGGTGCCATCCTGTAACTAAATCATCAGGCATGAGACCCTGAGCAAAACCACATTCATGTTCCCCTTTCTATCCCAGCTGGTTGTACCTTACCTAGCTGGTATCCCCTCTATCTAAAGTGGCCCATGGCACTGCTTCCCACTGCAGTTCCTCTTTTTATTTATTTATTTATTGATTCATTCATTTTTTGTTTGGTTTTTGTTTTTGTTTTATCCAGGCCCCATGCTGGCCCTTATTGCCCAGCCTGCAGACTTACCATTGCTATGTCCTTTTTTGTGTGTGTATGTCCTACCCCCCTTGTGCCCTCCCCTTAAGTATGTCCTTTGATTTTATGTCTTTCTTAATTTATTTATTTATTTATTATTATTTCTTTTTTTAACCCAATAGCACTCATCCTGTCCTTGTGTCCCTTTTTCCCACCTGGCTGAGGATACTGTCGAGGCTAGCTAATGACCCATGTCCTGTGTCAGCTTGTTCCCCACAGTCTCAGCATATATGTTTACTTTGACCCCCCACTCTCCATGCTTGCTGTGGCTCACCCACCCCTATGGCCCCAAACTTTCCCATGCCTTGCAGATGATAGACCTCCCCATTCTCTTAGCTAGCCTTGACCATGTCCCATTTTCACATTCCTTATTCTTATTTATATATATCTTTCACATTATTGGCTCACCTTGGCATGGCCATCAGCTGCCCCGCTACTTCTAGCCCCAAGTAAAACATAGCCCCAGCAACCACCAGGTGGCTTTCACAAAATGGTGTCTGTCAAGACCCAGTGCTCCTCTAAGATGGTGGCCAGCCAAAACAAAACTGCCTGTCCTGCAAAACCTCCCCAATATGCCTCCTCTGCTGCCATTCCACCAGGAGGCTCCATGGCCTCAAACCTTCTGTGGAACAACCCTATGCCACAGTCCAGCATGGAAAAAATTTGAGGACTGAAAATGCTGTAATGGGGGGGGGAACCTCACCCACCCCTTCCCCAAGAAAGCCCACCACAGTCATCCCATATATTTATTAAATATTTTCTCAAGTTATGCTCCTTTTCCAGCTGCAACATCCCCAACCTCACCTCCCACTCAGACTGCTTTGGCCAGCCTATGGAAAACCCCCACTGGCAGCTGGGATGAAGCTCTTATGTAGGACTGTTCCTAACATTCTCTCCACCCTGAGCCAAACAATAGCACCTCCAGCCATCAAAGTCCTGAATAAGGCTACCTTCCATGATCTCTGGGATCCAGTAGGACCACCCAGCAGGCCACCTCCTGCCACTTGCTTGGTGTATCTGAGTTTGCGAGGCTCCCTCCCTTCTCAAATTAGTATTTCAGTCTCAGGTCCAGCCACAGCACCAGGAAACCACTCCCAGGCCTGCACCTCACCCAACTGTTTCATATTGTACAAGCGGGCTGCCCCCTTGGCCTGCTAGAACCCGCCATGTGGCCAAATTAAAAACATTCTACAACCCTGGCATGCATTCATCATTTTATTTATTTTTTTATATATATAAATACATATTTTGTTTTTAAATCACCTCTCACCACACTAAAGTCATGCTCTGGGCCTGGATTATTGCCTGGATTCCACTGGCCAGTCACCTCTGGTATACGCTCTTTATTTCTTTGCCAAACCACAGGCATGTGTGCCCCCACTGGCTGCTAGGCTGAGCCATTTGGGCTGCCCCCTCATCGATGGTCCTAGCTAGCAAGACACCTCCTGCAGGCCTAGCCCCCATGGACTTTTTTCTTTTTTTTTAATTATGTGCCTGAATGCACTGTCTACAGTTTCCTGGAGGCCTCACAGGGCCTGGATGGTACTCATGGAGAGAGAGGGGAAGACCCCTCAGTGGCTCCCACCTGCTATACATCCCTGCTCTCTGCCCTGTAACACATCCAAGCTCCATCAGGGCAATGAAAAACAGCAACAATAAAACCTGGTGCCATAGAGATCAGGCCCACTTCTCCCCTTTAAAGCCATTACCACAAGGGCTGGCTCACTGCCCACCAATCTACAGGCCCCATGTGCCCCCCCCTTTTTAGGTATTCCTTTTAGCACATAACACCCCTTTTAACTGTCCCCAATGGCCCTGCATTGGCTCCTATAGCTCACGTCCAGGCCCGAGTCAAAAATTCTGCCACCCATGTGGCCCTGCTCTGGGCTGCCACTGCTATCCCTCCTTTGTGGCCTGCTTCCCTACGGTGCCACAGGCACACTAGATGAAAACTGGCCAGATGGCCTACCTGAGCCCAGCTTGAGTAGGCCATGCTGGTGAGTAACAGAAAACAGGCCATGACCTGAGCAGCCAACACCCACTCAGGTGCCCATCCCAACTGCTCACCCCGCAGCTCAGCCTGCCCAGATCCATATCTGGCTGCTACTAATGCCTACTGCAGCCATCCAATGCACCAGCCTGCCTTCCCTTCGATCCCCCCTCACTCCCTCATCTACCCATTCCAAGCTTTTGTAGGGGCTTAGCCATGTTGTCCCAGCACCAGACTACCTACAGAGAAAGACTCTTAAACGTGGCAGTACCAACACAAAAATGCCACACTGACACACAGTGGTTCCCTTGTGTGAGCAAACCTTTTAACTGCCACTGGAGCAAGCGACAGACCAAACACCGTGAAACAAACCCTTCCGCTCCATAGCTGAAAGCCACACACCCCCAGAACAACACTGCAGGTCTCCTTACTTGCTGTTCAGCATGCAACTGGCAATCATCTCATAAATTCAACTATTCAAGCTCTATAATCATCATAACGGAATTTAAAACAAACTGCAAAAGACAAAATATTCAACATAAGTTTGCTAACCAGCTGCAGTTTAAGTTTAAAGCTAAACCTTTACATAATTTTACTTTAGCTAACATCAGATATAAATGTGTAACTATATACTACTATGTATAATTAATATATTTATAATCATATGTGTTTTTTTTTTTAAACCCAGACTTGGTGTGGGCTCCAGCCACAGCAGCTCAACTCGGCCTTGCCAGGCCCACTGGTCCCACGACTTACCTGAGAGTCCTGATTTCTAAACCCAACCTCCAGACTGTCCTGTGCAATTGAAAGGAATTTCAGCTGCAGCAGAGAGAGGGATCCCTTCTCTCTGCAGCCCCTTATTAAGCCCTTGTAACTCTCCCGCTTCCTGTGGTTATCAGCCAATCCTGAGCTTCTTCCTCCCTTCTCCCACTACACCACACCCCTTGTCTGACCTCATGTGCTAGCTCCTCCCCTTTAGGATGTCACATCTCTGCTTAAACAACCTCCCTTTTCTTCCTTTTGTCCTGCCTGCCTAGCTGACCCTTCCCCCTCCTAGCAAGTCTCTTCCTTCCATCCCCCTCCTTTTCAGGTGGTCTCCTGACAATCTGGGCTGCCCTTTTAATAGGGAAACTTCTTTTATACTGTCAGTTAGCTCATCTGTGGCTTTAGGCTTACTACCCTTGCCTTCACATTTCAAATTGTTTTGCCATGTCATTAACACCTGCCTGCATTTTTCAAAGGAAGGGGAGGCTGACAGAAAACAGGGGTAGCCTTTGGCTCATAGATGCCTCTCTAGACCTTGGAAAGTAGACCTTAATGTGCAGGGCTCATAGGCAGTGCCATCCTTTTTCTTACACTTTATAAAGTAGTGGCACAAGTATGTTTGTAAATCTGGAGGAGCTATGTCTGTTAGTGACTGATTTAGACCTAATGTTTCAATCAAGTAATTAGTGAAAATCACATCTGTCTGCATTTTCCTAGTATTGTTTACATTCTTTGCATGGTCTATGAACTTGTCAATTTCCTCTAGGTCTGTTTCTGTTATTTTTTTTATTTATGATACTTGCACTTTGCTGGTTGGACCGGAACTCTGTCATCAACAGTTTAATGATAACAGGATTTACCAGTGTGAATGTATCTATGCCTATTGTATATATATATATATATATATATATATACACACACACACACACATGTATATACACAAATGCACACACGCACACACATGCAAATATATATATATATATATATATATATATATCTTTATCTATATCTAAATCTATATTTGCAAAAAACTTCATTAATGCATCTGTTAGGGTTGTTTCCACACTGACAGAAGTGTGGAAATTCAATGTTAGGATTACCACCCCAACACCCCATCCCCACGCCCCCATCCTCAAAACCTAACTCTGCATTCCCCAACCCCCCACACACACACATGCAAGACACATGCAAGATTGTAAGACACTATACAAGTCAATCACATCTGTAAGAACAATAATCAATACATTGTACTCACTTCACATAAAACTATGTAATGAAAAAACAAATTCATTATGATCAATTCTACATGGGGGGAATGCAGAGTTAGGGTTTTGAACCCTAATATCACATTTCCAAACTTTTGTTGCTGTGTTACTAGCCCTTACTGATGCAATGAATTTCCCTTCTTTTTATGGAAGTGTAATGTAACTGGTAACTGGTATGTGGTAGTGGGAGTGCTGGCAGAGGTCCTGCACTCCCATTTAACACAAGATTGACCAAATATGTATCTCACATCGTTTACAAGATAGGGACGCCGAAATGTGCTGAAACAACACCCTTGAAACCCTTGTGACAGTAATTTGCCAATATCCCCACAACTGTAGCAAGCAGGGGAAAACATTCCACTGCTAGTGTAATCTATGATTTATGAACTTGTTTCTGCAGGTTAGCTCACCTAAAGGTGATCTAAGTTACAAGTAGTGAAAACTCTGCATCTTGCTTCATTTTCTAGATACGGGTGTTAAAGGCATCACAGATGCCTCAATGTTATCCTATGGGAAAGTTCTTAAATTTTGAACACAGTAACTTTGAGTCCATTTAATGTTTTGGCACCAAACCACCAAAATGCACATTTGTGGGACCAGTGCTTTCCACTCTGCATATTTCAGCCCCAAATACCCAACCATTATGTTTGAGGGGCATGGCAAAGATTTGTAGTTTTTTGGGTCAAAGTTCTTTTGCAAATAGCAAAAGTTTTGCAGAAAACAGCAAGACACTTTCATGTTTGTGAAAGTGTCACAGATGGTTCTTTCACAATTAATGAAAGTAATGGGACAGCCTAAGGTCAAATGTCCACACTTTTGTCGATGTGGAAACAACCCTATCTGATGCATTAATGGAGTTTTTTGCAATGAAATTCCCTTCTTCTTGAGAAAGTGTAATAGAAATAGTAAATGTTATGTTTTGGTGGGAGCACAGGGCACTTCGGGCCCAACTCTTCCACCAAGCTGCCTATTTCTGCATAATGATATCTGTCTGTAGGAGCTTGGACCCTCTGGACCCTGTGCTCCCACTTACACACATAAGCACAGATCCATACAGCAGCCCTATAGGCCAAGGAAGCCTTGTAACACAAATCTGCCAATATCTTGGGAACTGTAGCAGGTAGAAACAAAATTCAAGTGTGGTTGTAATCATGAGAATGAGTAGTTGTCACAACATAAGGTCAACTGACTCTGCATCTTGAATTGCGTCCAAGATACAGGCAGCAAAATGTACTGTGAATGCTAACTCTGTGAGCTTAATAGTGGGCCTCGGACATGAAAATGAGCAACTGGAACACTAATTCCCAAATATCTCATTAACCATACAGGGTAGAAAACAAATTCAACTATCATATTATTTATGGCTTTGAAGCCTACTTCCACACTTATCCTCCCTATAGGGGGACTAAGAATTTGTGTGTCGAAAAATCCATATCTTGAACCATTTTCGATATACAGGCCCCGAAAGGTGGCACGGGCCCAACAATGTTATCCTATAGGAAAATTTCTGAAATTCAGAATAGAAACATAGAAACATAGAAGTTGATGGCAGATAAGGACCGCAAGGCCCATCCAGTCTGCCCATTTCTTTTTCTACCTTATAAATGTGCCATCGGCCTTTGCTCTGTCAGTGACCTATCTATTCATAGTCATTTGTATTGCTCCCTTATGCCTATCCCATGCCTGTTTGAAGCCCTGCACTGTATTCATAGCCACCACTTCTTGTGGTAAGCCATTCCATGCATCTACCACCCTTTCTGTGAAAAGAATTTCCTCACATTCCCCTTAATCGGCCTCCCTCTAATCTCATGCTGTGTCTTCTTGTCCTGCTTTTTCTTATATTTAAACATGTTAGACTCTTTCACCTTGTTTATGCCCTTAAGGTGTTTAAATGTCTCGATCATATCACCTCTCTCCCTCCTTTGCTCAAGGGTATACATATTGAGCTCCGTTAATCTGTCCTCATATGTCTTCTGATGCAGTCCCTGCACCATTTTGGTTGCCCTTCTATGGACTGCCTCAATTTGGTTAATGTCCTTGTGAAGGTGTGGCCTCCAATACTGCACGCAGTACTCCAGATGGGGCCTAACCAATGTCTTGTACAGAGGGATTATTACCTCCCTCTTACGACTTGTGATACCCCTACTAATACACCCTAACACCCCCTAGCCTTACCTACTGCTTTAGAGGTCTGCTTGGATGATTTTAGGTCATCAGTGATGATGATGCCCAAGTCTCTTTCTTCCTTTGTGACTGCTAGCAACTCCCCTCCCAGCCTATAAGTGGCTTCAGGGTTTCTCTTCCCTATGTGCATGATTTTGCAGTTCTTTGCATTAAATCCCAGTTGCCACTCTTCTGACCATTCTGCTAGTTTATCAGATCTCTTCTCATTCTGCCCTCATCTGGATCATCTACTCTGTTGCAGATCTTGGTGTCATCTGCAAACAGACAAGCCTTACCCTCTAGTCCATCTGCGAGGTCACTAATGAAGATGTTGAATAGGACTGGCCCCAGGACTGATCCCTGAGGTACCCCACTTGTGACTTGCATCTCTTCTGACTGTATACCATTTACCACCACTCTCTGTTTTCTGCCAGTCAACCAGTTTGCCACCCAGTTGACCAACTTCTGACCCACCCAAGCCTACCTAGCTTATTTATCAATCTTCTATTGTGGAACAGTGTCAAAAGCTTTGCTGAAGTCAAGGTAGGTGACATCAACTGCTCCCCTTGGTCCACCACTCTGGTTACCCAGTCAAAGAAATCTATGAGATTAGTTTGACAGGACCTTCCTTTGTAAACCCATGCTGTCTTGGATCCTGTGCCCCTATGGATTCCAGGTGTTGCACTATCCTTTCCTTAAGAGTGCCTCCATAATCTTGCCCACTACTGAGGTAAGACTGACCGGTCTGTAGTTCCCGCCTCCTCCCTGCTACCACTCTTGTGGGTGGGATCACATGAGCCCTTCTCAGTCTTCTGGGACCTCTCCTGTGCTCAGAGACTCACTAAACAATTCTGCTAATGGCTCTGCTAGTTCCTCCTTTAGCTCCTTAAGTACCCTGGGATGTATGCCATCAGGTCCCATTGCCTTATCCACCTGAGCTTAGCAAGCTCTTGTAGGACCCTTTCTTTTGTGAAGAGTAGTGCTCTCCCTCCCTCCCTGTGTCCATGATGCTGAGCTGTGGGCCCTGCCCTACCTTCTCTTCAGTAAATACTGAGCAAAGTATCTATTTAGGATAGATGCCTTTACAGGTCCTCCTCCTCACATGCTCCCTTTTCTCCATTAAGCTTAGTAATACCCCTCTGGACTTTCTCCTTTCACTAATGTATCTATAGAAAGTCTTGTCACCTTCTTTTACTGTTAGTGCTTAGTGTTTCCTCAGTTTGGGACTTTGCCTGCCTTACTGCCTTACCTGCTTCCCTTAGGGCAGTTTGGTATGCCTCCTATCTTCATCCCGCTGTGTTCCCTTATATTTTCTGAAGGCCAGCCTTTTGGCTCTGACCTTTTCTGCTACTGTATTTGAGAACCAAAGTGGTTTCCTTCTTCTTTTGCACTTCCTTTTCTGTCTAACACAATGGGATGTTGCTTCAGTTATTGTATCATTAATGCTTGCCCACTTTGCCTGTACCTCCTCACCTGTGTTTCTTTGCCAGGGCTAGCTTAACTCTGTTGGCCATCTTATCAAAGTCAGCTCCTCTGAAGTCCCATATTTTTGCCTTGGAATGGGATGATTTAGATGTAGTAGCCAAATTGAACCATACCATGTGATGGTCACTGGCCCCCAGGTGACCTTCTACCTGGAGATCTGTGATCCCTTCTTTGTTAGTCAGTACTAGATCTAGGATAGCCCTGTCTCTTGTGGGTTGCTGTACCAGTTGTTTGAGGCCCTCCCCCTACAGGGAATCGACTATGTGTCTAGTTCTGGCCGATGTTCCTGCTGGTATTGACCAATCTGTATCTGGCATGTTGAAGTCTCCCATTATCAGAACCTCCCCTTTAGCTGTCATGTTTTGTATATCTTCTAACAGTAATGTGTCTATGTCCTCCCTCTGGTCTGGGGTCCTGTAGACAACCCCAGTTCTTATGGCTGTCCCATTTCCTGTTTCCAGGGTGACCCACAGTTCTTCTGGCTCCTTATGTGTATTTTGAATTTCTGTAGCTTTGATATTTTCATTAACATACAGGCCACTCCTCCCCTTTTGCCTCGGTCTCTTCTGAACAATACATAGCCAGGTACTGAAGTCTCCCAAGTGTGGTTACTGGTAAACCACGTCTCACTAATTGCTACTATGTCCAGTTTAGCCTCTGACATTATTGCCTGCAGGTCTGGGATCTTATTTCCCAGGCTGTGAGCATTTGTGTACATGATTTTCCATTGGCCAGATTTTGGTGTGTTAGTTGTTGGGTGAAGTTTGGCATTACCCCTGTGCATCGTATGGGGAGACAAACCTTTTTTCTTACCTGGTGATGCAAATGAACGGCAAACACGCTGAATTCCTGTTTGACCACTAGCTGAGGGGGGAGGGGTGTTCTTCCCATTCGACGTATGGGGTGCTGTAATTTTGGGACCCTGCAATGTTTTGGCACAAAGCCACCAAAAGGCACATATTTGGGACTAGAGCTTGCCATCCTGCAAATATCAGCCCAAAACACCCACCTTTTTGTTGCAGGAGGATGGTAAAGATTTGCAGTTATTTTGAGAATACTTTTGCAAATTGCTTTAGCAAATCACAGAAGTTCAGCAAAACAATTAACAAAACTTTCTCATTTGCAAAAGTATGTTTCAAAAGTACATTTTCCTCAAACTTGGAAAAGGCATTTCTGGGGGTTTAACCCCCCAAAAAGATAGGGCTAGCATTCTCAGGACCCCACTAGGTAAACACAACAATCAGTGTTTACCTAAAGGTTCCCAATTTTAAACACCATGCATTTTTCTGTGTCACTAACTGAAAACAAGATGGCAGAATCACAAAAGTAAAAGGACCATTTGCGAAAGTAAAAACAGGCATTTGTGAAAGTTTCATGATTTTTGTTAACTTTCCTTAGTGATTTTAATGGGAAATTTGTTCTTTGAATAACTTTTGAATGGTTTAATATATTTTCACCAACTCTTTGAAAGGCATATCGGTGGCCAAGACTCATCTTCCCTGAAGATTTTGGACTGAAAGGACAAACAGTGCACACTGTGGGCATGAGCAAAGAAATGAGCAAAAAGTCTGTTTTTTTGCATTTTTTGTGCTCTGTAACTCTGCAACTATAAATCCGATCTTAACACAACATACCACATCCAGAGCTCTATGGTACCAGACCATGCATGCACAATTTCAGGCAAATCCATCTTATGGTGGCAAAGTTATTAAGGTTCAAAATTTGAGGTTTAACATTAAAGCGCTTACTGAACCCTAACTATAGTGGTACTACCATGCCACTGTAAGATATATATATATATATATATATATATATATATATATATATATATATATATATATATATATATATTCATGGCAAAAAAATGGAAAAAATGGATTTAAAGCATGAGTTAGGGTTAAAGCAACAAAGGTAAGGAAATGAAATGTTAGAATTCTGCTCCTAACCCCCCACACAAAACCCACAGACCCATCCTCCATAGACTGGCAGAAGCCAGGGTGTGCCATGGGATCCCGTGGCCAAACACTCACCCCATTCCATGTGTAAGCAGGTTGACATGCTACAGTAAAAAACAAATTGGGTGAGAGTTAGGACTCATGACCCCATGGCACACCCCAACATCTGTCAGTCTGTGGAGAAGATGGGTAATAATAGGTGTGTGAGGTTAAATTCAATCCTAATGTTTAATTTCCTCCCTTTTGTTTCTTTAACCCTAACTGATGCATGAAATGCAGTTTTTTTGCCATGAATTTCCTTACTTTTTGGAAAAGTGTAATATAAATAGTAAAAACACATGTATTGGTGGAAGCGCGGGGCCTCCACGAAGGTGCCTATTTCTGCATAAACATATGCATAGCTACAGAGCCACACAGCAGCCCTATAGGGCAAGAAACCCTTGTAATACTAATTTGCCGATATGTCAGGAACTGTAGCAGGTAGAAAAAAATTAAAGTGTCATTGTAATCATCACAGAGAGTACTGTACATGACACATAATATCAAACCCATATCTCACATCATTTCCAAGATACGGGCACTTGAATTCACTAGACAGACATTATTTGAACCCTTGTGACACTAATTTGACAATATCTCATGAACCATGCAACCCACAGAAAAAATTCCACTGCAGGTGTATTTTATGGCTTCAAATCTTGTTCCAATAGCATAGATCACAGAAAACTCTATATCCCACTTTGTTTTTGAGATATGGGTGCTGAAAGGCATGACAGACCCTGCAATGTTATCCTATGGGGAAAATCTCAAATTCATGATGGCATATCTATGAAACCACTTAATTCCCCAAAGCCTAAACAGCCTAATTCACACCTGTAGGGCATCCGCTCAACACCCTGTAAATTTCAAGTAAACAGACCAAACTGTTAATGAGATATGCAATTTTAATGTTTTTACACCATTAAAAATTCTTATTTCGTGAGTTCTCAGATCAATCCTTATTCGCGAGCTGTCAGAATCCTAGTCTGTCATTTGAATCCTAGTCTGTGAGATGGGTCAGCTGGTTGGGAAATAATGGAAAAGTATTCTGTAGGCTCATGAATGAAGATTTCTCCCAAACTATGTTTTTGACAGCTCGCAGACTTCTATTTTGTCAACTCACGAAAGAGGATTAAAAAAAAAATCCTTGTTTGCGAGCTGACAAACTCCTAGTCCACTACTTGATCTTCATTTGTGAGCTGTCAGAATCCTAGTCTGTCATTTAAAACCTAGTCTGTGACATGGGACATCTGGTCAGCAAATGATGGACTAGATTTTGTTAGCTCATGAACTAAGATCGTCTTGCGGACTAGGATTTTGTTAGCTTGCGATCAAAGATTGCTAGTGAGTCAAAGTCAAAGAGTTTTAAATTTTTAAAAACTATGCTTTGACCAAAACAAGCCAAACCAAAGGCATGGCTTTGTGGAGGATGTCACCCTGAACAAAACCCATGCCTCATTTGGCCCAAAAGGCACTCATGGAAAAAACTACAACATTTTGTTTGGCTGAAAAATGGAAAACAAAATGGTGGCTCACGGACAAGTAATTTTTCCTTATGAACCAGGATTTTAGTTCACGGGCTGACAAAATCCTTGACTGTGAGGCCATTCTTAGTTCACAAAAAATACAAATAAAATTTGGAGGGAGGTGAGCATGCTCAGAACTCAAAAAATAATTTAATAACTTTTGAAAAGATTAATATTCTTTTACCAAACCAATGCTGGACTATTTCTTGACCACAACTCTTTCCATGTTCCAAATTCCAGACTAAAATGCCACGCAATGTGGTCACAGCACCATGGGCAAGAAATGCATCAAAACTGGTGAAAAGTGCAATTTCTGGCATTTTGCTGTACAGAAACTGTATGGTCAACCAAAACGCACTTTGGTAAATCAAGAGATCTACCATAACTGTCCAAATTTTAAGCAAATCTGTTGAATGGCTGCAAAGTTATTAAGGTGCAAACATTGAGGTTTAACATTAAAGTGTCTATTCAACCCTAACTATAGGGGTGCGGCAATGCCTACATATATATCTATATAGCTATCTCTCTCTCTCTCTCTCTCTCTCTCTCTCTCTCTCTCTATATATATATATATATATATATATATATATATATATATATATATATAAAATAGTGCACGGTAGTGCCCTTATAGTTGGGATTGAGTACACCATTTAACGTTAAATCAGAAAATTAGCACCTTAATAACTTTGCTACCGTTTGATGAATTGGCCTGAAATTTGGAATGCCCAGTCTGGTACCATAGATCTCTGGATTAAGTAAGTTGTGTTATGGCTGGATGTATGGTTAGGGAGCTACAGAACTCCAAACAACACACAAATTACAGGTTTCTGTGCATGTCTTTGCTCGCACCTACAGCCTGCATGGTTTGTGCGGTCAGTCCAAAAACTTCTGGGACCATGCAGCCTGGGTCCCCAATGTGCCTTTCAAAGATTTTGTAAAAAAATTTTAAACAGTTCAAAAGTTATTCAAAAAACACTGAATCCCATTATAGTCTATATGAAAAGGTAACAAAATCTGTGACAGTGTCGCAAATGCAGTTTTTACTGTCACAAATTACCCTTTTACTTTCATGATTCAGCCATTTTTTTTTCAGTTGGTGGTCAGAATAATGCTTGGCATTTAAATTTGGGACCCTCTAGGAACATAATTCTTGTTGTGTTCACCTAGTCGAGCCCTGAGGATGCTAGCCATGTCTTTTTTGGGTGGGTAAAACACCCCAGAAATATGTTTTTTAAATTTTTGTAAAAAGTAGTGTTGCAAATAACTTTCACATATGTGACACTTTTGTGATTTTGTTCGTGAAAGTGTTGTGATTTTCGAAAGTAGTTTGCGACACTATGCCCAGAACAATAGGAAATCTTTGCCACCCTGTTGTAAAACAACAGTTTGGTCTTTTGGGCTGAAATTTGCAGGAAAGAAAGTCAACATCACATCGATGTGCCTTTTGGTGGTTTGGTGCCAAAATATAACAGGACTGCAAAGTTACGGCACTCCGAAGTTGAAAATGTTTCCCCAGGATAACATTACGGCATCCCCCATGCCTTTTGGGTCCTGTATCTCGAAAATGGTTCAAGACACAAACTTCTCATCACAAAAATTCTTAGTCCCCCGCTGAAGCGCTAAGAACAAAACTAGCATGGAAGGTCTTAAATAGTATGAGATTTACATGTTTTTTCTACGTAATACGGTTCCTGAGATATAAGCAGTTTAGTATAACACGAGGTCATTTTCTGCTCCAAGGGCCATTATTATGCATACATTCTTTTTATTCAGTGTGCTTCTGAATGAACCTTTTTTTTGGAAAAAAGTGTGTGCATTTTCATTACTTTTACCGTTAGTGTTTCCGCTTGCGTTTCCATTACTGTTTGCATTTGCATTTCTGTTTACATCACAATGTGTGTTACCCTTTGCATTTGCATTTGCACTTGCATTTGAGTTACTGTTTGCATTACTATTTCCTTTTGCATCATTGTTGCTGCTTGTGTTTGCATTTGTATTACTGTTACCATTTGAATTTCCGTTACCATTTTCATTACCATTTACTTTTGTGTCACTGTGTACGTTACCATTTGTGTTGATGTTTGAGCTTGTGTTTTCAGTTAGATTTCTGTTACTGTTTCCTTTGGCATTATTATTGGTGTTACCGTTACTGTTTGTGTTTCAAATTGAGTTACCATTACCGTTTTTGTTTTCGTTACCGTTTACATTTCGGTTGGCGTTAGAGTTAGCATTTGCATTTTCTGGTTACATTTCCATTGTCGACTGCATTACTGTTCTCTTCTGTGTTGCCGTTGCCATTACTGTTCATGTTTCTGTTTGTGTGTGCAATACCATTTGCATTTTCGTTACCATTTTCATTACCATTTGCGTTTCTGTTACCATTAGCGTTTACGGTTGCACTTACGTTGTCACTTGCATTACTGCTTCCTTCTGCATAGCCATTGCCACTACTATTGCCATTTGCATTTGCATTTCCATTTCAGTTTGTGTTACCATTACCATTTGCATTTCCATTACTGTTTGCATTATCATTTGTGTTTGCATTTACATTTGCACTTGCATTTGTCTTACTGTTTGCATTATTGTTTCCATTTGCATCACCGTGTTCGTTACTGTTTGTGCTTGTGTTTGCCTTACTGTTAGCATTACTATTTTCTTTTACCTAACTGTTGCCATTACCATCTGCATTTATGTTACATTTATGTTTCTGAATTTTCATTACTGTTTGTGTAACAATTTCTGTTTGCATTAACACTTTTGCTTGTGTTTGCATTACTAGTTGTGTAACCATTTTTGTGGATTTCTGCTACATTTGTAATAGTTGGTCTACTATGGTACTTCTGTGAATTTACCAGTTTTCATTTGACATCTGCATATGTTGTTTGCAGAATAAAGCACCCAATAATGTATTTTTCTTCACTCATGCCAAGTTTGATGCTCTAGCTGCTCTGCAACTGTTGAAGAGATTTGGATATGATTTGGTATACATGGAGTGGAATGGTGCATCTATTTATTTACCAATTAATATTTCACGGGTGCATATTATTTTTGAGTACTGCAGTGCAAAACATTCAGTTTCTTCTATTTTTGTGCACTGTCTTGCATGATGCATAGCACAGCCACTGTGTGGTTGATTGGCTCTTCACTTGCCAAATAGAATGCCCTTTTTTTTTCAAGGAATATTCCAGTTTTTGTTTGGTGAAAAAATGTTTTTCTGTTCCAGAGTTATAAGCATTTGAAGTTGCCCCCTTCACAGTCAGAGATTTTTTGGTAATGAGTTCTGCCATTTTACCATATTTTCGACCACAATTCTGCCATTTTGTGGTGGAAGAATTCTTAAAGTTGCAGAAAAATTTTAATGGAATGTCTCTGGAATAGTCTGGTCTTTTCACATGAAATTTGGAGGGTATTGAGTGGATGTCCTGGAGATGTGAATTATGCTGTTTACATGTTGGGAAAATACTTCACTGCAGAGATACTGTGTGACACACTTACTGTTTTGCACATAGCATTATGCATGGTGCTAGTGGCTTGAAATTTATAGCATAGGTAGCCCTAGTGGTACACAGGTGCCTTTCAGTGGTTTGGTTCACATTAGCCTTTGTACTGTTATCTCAGAAACAAAGTGAGATACAGATATTTTGCTACTGTTGGTTCACATTGCCTTTCTGCCATTATCACAGAAAGGGGTGTCAACCTTAGCACCGAATTTCCTCACTTTTGTCGCTGTGGCACAACCCTAGCTAATGCATTAAACAGATTTTTTTAAGTGGTTTGGTCTTTTGAATTGAAATTTGCAGGGTATTAAAGGGATGCCCCAGAGATTCCAATTATTCTATTCTGGTGTTGAAAAGTTAATCTGTTTGGCAGATATCATATCACAAAGTTTTTACTTTTCCCATAGGATAACATTGCAGTGCCCATAGCAAATTCCGGTCCCCGGATCTCAAAAACAAAGCAAGATACAGAATCTTTGGTACCCACAAGTTAGTATGCCTTAGGTGAAATAACCTACAGAAAAAAGTTTAGAAATCATAGATTACACCAGCAGTGGAATGTTTTTCCTACTTGCCACGGTTACAGAGATATTGACAAAAATGTTGCAAGGGTTCTAAGTGTGCCTTTTCATCACTTTTCAGTGCCCGTAGCTCATAAACTGTGTGAGATACAGAGTTGACTGATAAATCTCATGTGGAAGTCTCAATGTCATGACTACGATGACACTTGATTTTTTCCCTAGCTGCTATGGTTCCCAAGATATTGGCAAATTAGTGTTACAAGGGTTCCTTGCCCTATAGGGCTTCTGTATGGCTCTGTAGCTATGTGCAAGGGAGTGCAGGCCCCAGAGGGCCCACATTCCCCCAGACACATATCATTATGCAGAAATGGGCAGCTTGGTGGGAGTGTGGGGCCCACCAACACGTGCAATTTACTAGTTATATTACACTTTTTCAAAAAGTAAGCAAATTTATTGCAACAAAAGTGGGGAAATGAGATGTTGGGATTGAGCCCCTAAACTCCCCACTACCCCACTACCCATCCTCCACAGACCGACAGATGCTGGGTGTGCCATGGGGTTATAAGGCCTAACTCTCAACCCATTCTCCTATACTGTAGCATGTCAACCTGTTTACACATGGAATGGGGTGGGAGTTTGACCTCAAAACCCCATGGCACACCCCGGTGTCTGTCAGTCTGTGGAGGATGGGGAAGTGTGGTGATGAGGGGGTTAGAGTCTCAACCCTAACATCTCATTTCCCAACTTTCATTGCTTTAACCTTAACTGATGCATTAAATGAAGTTTTTTGATATATATATATATATATATATATATATATATATACATACATAGACACATAAACAGTGTCAGCAGATAAGGGCCTATGGCCCACCCAGTCTGCCCATTTAAGTTTGTAAGTTCAGTTTATGTTTTCCAGGAAGTCTGTTGCCCTCACCCCTGACCTCCAGAATTCCTTTATGTCTATCCCATGCTTTCTTAAATCCCGTGATTGTTTCAGCCCCCACCACTTCCTCTGGCAGGGTGTTCCACTTGTCCACCACCTGTTCTGTGAAGAAATTCTTCCTCACGTTTCCTCTGAATCGTCCTCCCTCCAACTTCATCCCATGACCTCTAGTCCTGGAACATCTTTTTCGCTTAAAAATAGTGCTTATGACCTCCCTTTTCCTGCTGGTGATGCCCCTGCCTATGCATCCCAGCATCCTATTTGCTTTACCTGCTGCTTTGTCACACTGTTTCCCTGCCTTGAGGTCATCAGAGATGATAACTCCAAGATCCCTTTCCTGCTTGGTGCATGCTATATCCTCACCCCCCAACTGATATATTGTGCCAGGATTTTTGTGCCCCATATGCATTATCTTGCAATTCCTTGCATTGAATTTCAACTGCCAAACCCTGACCATTCTTCAAGTTTCTGCAGGTCCCTTCTCATTCTGTCTACACCTCTGGTGTGTCTACTCTGTTACAGAGCTTTGTGTCATCAGCTTAACAGTGAAATTCTGCCTTCTAGGTCCTGTGCAATGTCACTGATGAAGATATTGAATAGTACCGGTCCCAGCACTGATCCCTGTGGTACCCCACTGGTCACTCTCCTCTGTGGAGTGACAGCCATTTACCACCTCACCCTCTGTGTCCTGCTGCCCAGCCAGTTACCTACCCACTGCACTACTGTCCTGCCCACACCCATATTCCCCAGTTTGTGCAATAGTCTTCTATGTGGCACAGTGTCAAAGGCCTTGCTGAAGTCCAGATAGGCCATGTCCACTGACCTCCCCTGATCCACCTCCTTAGTCACCCAGTCAAAAAATTCAATGAGGTTGGTCTGACATGACCTTCCCCTGGTGAAACCATGCTGCCTTGGGTCTTGTAGTCCATTGACAACCAGGTGTTCCACCAATCTCTCCTTCTATATATATATATATATATATATATATATATATATGTATGTATATATTAGCAGTGCGGTTGTACTTCTATGTTAAACTTGAAATTGTGTGCATTAATAACTTTGGACCTGTTCAATGGATTTTCAGGAAATTTGGCATGTGCGGTAGGGAATGGTAGATCTCTTGATCTGCCAAATTAAATTTTTGTTTGACTTACAGTTTTTGTGCATCAAAATGCTGACAAATGCACTTTTCAACAGTTATGTGGGCTGTTTTTTGGATTTTGTCTGTGGCACTGTACTGCCGTTGTGTGGTGTGCTACTCTGTGACTTGGTTCATCTGAAACAGCTTGGGTCAAGAAACATGCTGCTTTTCATTAGGTGAAAAAATATTAATCCATTCAAAAGTTATTTAACTTTTAATTCCCAATATAAGTCAATGGGAAAATTTGTATGGTTATTTTGGGAACAAAGAATGGGGTTTTGGACATCTGGTCCCTCTTCACAATCAAAGAATATGCAGCCTTGTGATCAAAGAACCTTTGATCACCAGAATTCTTTGATCGTGATGTCTTCCATCTCGTTTTCATTTTGCCATTGGAAGAACTCAATTATCTCGGCTCAGGGGTCACTCCTGAAGTGAAACCTGGATGGGATTTACTCAGGGAGCTTTACTCTATCGACCCATGGCAGTGGTTTGCTTTAAAACTGTCAAAAAATAGAGTTTTAAACATTTTTATTCTTTGATTGCAGCTCACTAATGATCTTTGATCGTGAGCCTGCAAATTCTTGGATTGCAATATTCTTTGACAGCGATCTTTGATTGTGAGTGAGGGACAAGATGGCCACTTGAAAAAAGCTGATTTATCAGCTCAGGGATGGGTTACTAACACAAATGAGGGTGGGTATTGCTCAGGGTGCTTCATTTTATTGAACCATGCTGGTGGTTCCATGTATTTCTTTGATCACAAGATTCTTTGACCGCGATCTTTGATCATGAGGTGACGACCAGATGGCCAAATGAAAAGATTTAATTTCTCAGCCCAAGGGTGATCTAGGAACACAAATTAGGCTGGGTTTTGCTCATGTGTCTTTGTTTTATTGAACCTTAGTGGTGGTTTCCTGGATTTATTTCTAAAATTTGATTTTCATCATTTTTTATTCTTTGGTTGTGAGCCTGCAAATTCTTTGATAGTGAGTGGGAGATGAGATGGCCAGTTGAAAAAAGCTAATTTCTCAGCTCAGGGGTGGGTTATTAACACAAATGAGGGTGATCTTTGCTCAGGGTCCTTTGTTTTATTGAACCATGATGGTGGTTTCATGCATTTTTGTCTAAAATTTGATTTTCACCATGTTTTATTCTTTGATCATGAGCCTGCAAATTCTTTGATTGTGAAATTCTTTGATCACAATCTTTGATCACGAGGGACGGACTAGATGGGCAGATTTTAATGCAACAGATAGGCCAATTTTAATAATCTTTAACCTTAAATATCTCAGAAACAGTTTGGTCTTTTTACTTGAAATTTGAAGGGTTTTCACAGGATGGCCTCTACATGGAAATTATGATGTTTACATGACAGACAATATCTTTTTGTGGAGATATTGTGTGGCACAGTTTACATTTTATGAACAGTGTTTTTCATTGTGGTAGTGGCTTTAAATTTGTAGGGTAGCTAGCCTTGCTGCCATGGATGTACTTTTCAGTCATTAGGTGTCTAAAATCTTAACAGGTGCAGAACTCTGCCACTCCAATGAATTAAAATCTCAAACTTTCACATGTTATATCTTGGAAATGGTTTTGTCTTTTACATTGAAATTTTAAGGGTCTCTATGACATGTTCTGTACATGTCAGTTATGGTGTTTAGGTGTTGGAAATTAATTTGCTGTGGACATATTACATGACACACTTTCTATTTTGTGTCTGGTGTTTTGCATTGTGGTACTGGCTTCACATTATAGGGTGCCTAGCGTTACTGCCATGAAGGTACTTTTCAGGGGTTACATGTCTGACATGTTATCACACTCTGATGACTGACCCTTTGCTTTTGTTCAACATGGTGGGAGACTTTGGGTCCCACGCTCCCACCCATATGTGATACCAGCAATACATATGATATTCAGTACTTCTACTCTTATCTTATGCAGACATTTACAAGGTGGTGGGAGCATGGGGCCCGAAGGGCCCACTCTCGCACCAACTTCCGCAACTTTGTACTTTTCTATTCTTTCTCAAAAAATAAGGAAATTCTATGCAAAAAACTGTGTTAATGCATTATTTAGGGTTAAAACACAAAAAGTCAGGAAATGTGACCTTTGGGGTTCCCCCTTGTGGACTAGCCCATCATCCTGCGATTGACAGCTGACAGGGTGTGTCATTGGGTTGTGGAGGCCTAAATGTCACCCCATTCTTCTTTCCTGTGGTTTGTCAATATGATTACACATGGAATGGGGTGACATTTAGGCCTCTCACAACCCCAATGACACACCCCATCAGTTTTCAATCTCAGGATGATGGGTGGGTCTGTGAGGGGGAAGGGCACCCTAAACCTCATTTCCTGACTTTTGTGTTGTAAACTAAATGATGCATTAATGCAGTTTTTGCACAGAATATATATATATATATATATATATATATATATATATATATATCAAGGCCCCTACTTTTCTGGAGCACATTGGGACCAAGTTCTTCGAAGAAATTACCATTTGCCCCAGAACTTCTGTGCAAAAGGATCAGTAAGACAACTGGATATCAGCAAAGCTCTTGGAACCATGTTATAATACATATTAGTTCATTGTTTGACTTACTAGGTCACAGTTGTAAATGAGAGGTCACTTGTAAGCGTGATCCATAAAAAAGTAAAAAAATAAGTAAATTAAGTGACCTGTGGAGCAAAGCAAGGTTCCATGCTTTGGCTAACACATTGTTCAATATATTTATAAGTGATCTTGAGGTGGGCACGAGTAGCTGAATTGCAAAGTTTGCTGATGACACAAAAAATGGAAGGGCAGTTACAGCTCAAAGGCATGTTAACAAAATTCAGAGGGACAAAGACTTAATCTGAAAAGAGGTAGAAAAATAGCTGATGAACTTCATCACTGAAAAATGCAAAGTAAAGCATCTACTGTATGTAAGAAGAATATGGAAGCAAAATACTACAGAAACAGTACAAAAAGAGAATATTCATCAGAGACAGGATAAGGGTATTTCAATATTTGATGGGGTGACACCATCAGAACAAATGCAGCTCTTCTGGAAGTACCTGTACAAGTATGAGAGGGTATGGGAAACTGAATGCCTTTTAAAGGAGGAAGACTTATGGGAAATATCAAAAATAACTACCGTGCAGAATAAGCTGTGGATATTTGCCATAGGCTTCCAAAACAGGCAGTGTCAGATGACAGTACTGTAGGCAAGTACTTTGAAGAAATGAGGGGGGCAGAGTATTTATACTGAGCTGGTGGAGGAAGCAACTAAGTTTGTATGTTTGTGCATTCCATATACGAATAATAGAGTGCTTTTTCCTCTGCTGCCAACTAATTTGCTGAACACATTTAGACAACTCTTGCATAGATTATGGGTACATATTGATGGGTTTTAGTAAGTTGAGACCTTAATTGTTTTTCATTAGGCTTGCTTTTGTTTGTTTTCTATACCAGTAACCTTTGCCAGACTTGCCAACCTTTCACATGCTCATGTAAAAATGCTACAGTTTTGCCAGCTGCTGACAAAACCTCTGCAAGGCTAGATGTGCACATGTTCCTTTGAAATGAGATCAGAGGTTAATTGGTTTTCTGAGCACCATCTGTCTTTTAAGTCTAGATGTACCTAATTGTATGTCACTGCCGCCAAGCAAAGAAATAGCTTCTTGTCATGGATCTTCCAATTCACACTGATAATGAACCCGTTTGGACAGTTTATGCAAGCATGGCAATATTAGTATGTCATGAGGTAATTGCTGATGATTTTAGCCCTAATTATACTATCACTAAGAAAAATTGGTTAAATATTGCTACATCCCAGAAGTGTTTTTCTCCACAGTATTTAAAAGCAGTTTTATGGGCTCTTAGTGTTATATGCATGCACTACACTGTAATACATTTTAAATGGAAAGGTAGTAACATATCAGAATTAGCAGAAATTGTTGCCTGGTATTTACAAAGAAATAATCCAAATACAAAAATGAGGTTAGGGAAAAAATATGTTTCTAAAGAAACCCATTGTGAATTTGCTTCTTCTATATTTAGTAGTTTTTCTTTGCTTGTTTGTTTGTTTTTGGGGGTGGGGAGTAGAACAACTACTAAAAATTGAAGCAAAGCAATTACTGAACATTGCAGCAAAGTTCTGTTATACTGAGATTGCTAATAATGAAGTTTAATGGCACTAAACGCCACCGTACAAGCAGCTCAGTTTTGTATTAGAGTTAGGGTTATGAGAGTCAGCTTTTTATGGAAGGACAACTGCATTGCATTTATGGAGCATTTTCCCACCAAGTCTGTTGGCCAAGATTCTCAATACTGCCAATGTATGATTGGGTATTCACCTGTATGTGGCATACAGCAACATTGTCTATGGTAATATGATCATAGTATGCACTGCACACTGCCATGTGGCATGCATGAATGTGCCACACAGGCATGTGCTGAAGACATGTGCATTTGGGTACAGCAGTGGTACTATACATGCATGAGTAGTGTGTGGCCACATATTTTTCTGTGCAGCCATGTGACATGTTTATGCACTTTGTGTTGAATAAGTGAAATGCATATATTGGACAAAACACAATACTATGCAACAGGGAACCCTACCATGAACCCCACACTCACAGGGCCAGGCATGCACATGGAAATGGAGATGCCCAAAGCAGTACACAGCCCAGCCCAGCTGCCGCTACCTCAACCATGGCATGGCAGCACTGCACAGACCAGCTGGCCTGCCATGGCATAGTAGCATTGCACAGCATGGCCAGCCCCCCATCAAGGTCCTGTCCCACCCCTGCCTTGCTGTAGGCGACTGCACAAAGCTAGACACACCACACAGACATATGCTTCCATTTGAACTGTTTATTTGCACACTAACAGACAAAGGACATAGAAAACTGTACATGTACAAATCCATAACAAAATCATCACCATGACAGGCACCATTACTACCCTGTGATGTCACCTGTTGTGGACGGGTGGTCATCTGTCTCATGCCTCCTCCTCTGAATCCTTGCTGGACTGCTGAAGTGTGGTGATGGTGGTGGTAAAGTCCCACATTTGTAAGACAAGGTGCTTCAAAATACATGGTAGGCCTGCAACTAGGAGAACTTAGGGGGTATGTCTGAGTAGGTTACATGTGGCCAGCCCACATAGAGGACAAACAAATCACAATAACACAGGGGTATATATATGCACCTCCCCAGCTTGCACCATAACAAAGGCATACCTGCCTTCTGAGAGCTCCACTACCACTCAGTAGATGCTGGTGCCATCCTTATACTTTCACCCTGCTGTGATAGACACCACTGAATGTGCAGACCTGTTGGAGTTAGCCAGACCACAACTTTCAGCATGGCCTCATCTTGCCTCACCTGGTGTAGGATGGTGATTCACCAGAGCAACAATGGTAGTCCTGTGGAGACACAGTCAGGAAGCTACCATGAGTGACACTGCACTAGTGCATGACAGTTGAGTCCCAACACCCATAGGTCACATGCCACATACTGGCCCTGTTTCCTTGAGGACCCAGATGTCCCCCTATTATCCTTGTAGGAGCAAAGGGACACCTGCCACAGCCTACAAGGGACTGCAATCCCATAAACTGCACCTGCAGGCATAACAGCTCCTTCCTCTGTCATTATACCTTTTTGGTTGAATGGACATCACAGGGCATGCTAATGCATCTGACTGGCCTGACTACTATGCACCCATTAAAGGACCCCCAATACAGTGCTACAGTATGAACAGGGTTCCACAGTGCTGTCAGTATGTCACTGAGTATGGTATCCTGGTGAGGGTGTGAACAGTAAGCCACTGTGATATGATGTCATTCAGGGTACACATGTACTGGTAGTCCAGAAGGAGCCACATGGGACCTGAGACAATGGACACTGCATACCAGTTAATGCAAGCTGTTGGATACATAAAGGTTGGCTGCCAGTATTCCACACATGAAAAAGAGAAAAGTAGCACACTCTGAGCCAAATGGCTCCTCTGCCATGAACTGGTGCCAGAGCATGCCCAATGGGCCCCAGTGTGATGTGTTTATCACTACTGATGAACTGCCTCCTAATGGTTAATAAACATAAACTAAATAGGCACAAAGATGCTGACCACATCCATAGTATTCCAGACCAGGCTGACTGCTTATGTCCTGATGTACACACATTGCCTTAAATTGTTTCACATGGACCATGGCACAGTTGACTGAAAGTGTGATAAGGTCTATGACAATGTTGACCCTAGACCATGGCAGTCATATGCCATGTCAGTGGAGACAATGGTGTTACGTGTATTGTCATACTACACCAGGAAATCATTCCAGAGAGTGGCGGGTGATGTCATAGGCATCAGTCAGTCATCCATGTCCAGTGCACACCAGGTCACAGAGCACATCACATTCACAATAGCACTGCTGGACATATTGAAGAAGAAGAAGGCATTTTATGTAATGCATGTAATGCCCAATGTCTAGGGAGTCACTGACTGTATGCATATATAGGTGTATACATACTGTCTCTCCTCTAGGTGGACATGTGCTTAGGGGAAGGACTTCTTGACTCCATGAGGCAAAATCTCAGTGACCCTGAGCCTTGTGGTCATTACTACTAGACCTCTCCAACAACTAAAAATGAAAGCCTCATAGCATATGAGTTGGTAAAGCGTGGCTCCTACTGTGTGGTGATCCACGATGCACGCAGAAGGCTCCACAGCCTCTTGAAACCTTCAGCTAGGCAAGTGTTAGCTCCACTACTTGCTCTTCTTCTGCTCTGTGGAGGAGATGTTCAGCCTAACCCGGGGCCCCCTCTAGACAATTTCATTCTATCCACCCCCTAGGATCCTCTCAGGGTGTCATCGAAAGGCTTAAGGATAGTGCACATCAATGTATGCATCCTTAGACTTAAAATCCACAAGGTCCAAACCTGGCTTAACCTCCACAAGCCAGATGTCCTTGCATACTCAGAGACCTGGCTCAATGCCCATATTCACAACCATAAGATCATGATCCTTGGGTACAATACCTTCAAACAGGACAGGGCAGTAAAGAGAGGGGGAGGGGTCCTAATCTATACGAAAGACACTCTAAATGTGAGTCTACTAAAGCCCAACCTTGGTAGCTGCCAGGATGGGGAGTCTATCTTCATCCGTCTAACACTTGGTAATGCTAAGCATCTCACGATCAGCTGTGTCTATAAGCCTTTAAGAATGCCCAACTTGCTCTTGAGGGCATCACCAAATTGGTTGGCAGCGAATTAACCAATGAACTTCTAATAATGGGAGATTTCAACCTGAACTGGGACACTGGCCCCAACAAGGTTCTCAAGGGTGTGATCCAAGATGCAAACCTGGAACAGATCATCTGTCTACCTACCAGGCTTAATTATAAAATGGGAAACCATATTACTCTTGACTGGGCTCTGGTATCTAACTCCCTCAACATAGAGAAAGCAGGTATATTGGCTGACATCATTAATGTTCACTCCACAGTATTCTGTATTTGGAAGAACAGAACACCCTAGATTCCCCCTAGGATACTCACAGTACGTGACTTCTCAAGTTTCATGCCTGCAAAATTTAATGACTACCTAAGTATCCTGGACAGGAGCCCAATTAGGCTCTTCCCCACATTGGATGAGGCCCTTGCCTACTTCCAAAACTCACTCCTCAATGCAGCATCTCTGTTTGCCCCTTCAAAAAACTTTGTACAAAAGGAAGCTGCCATAAATGGATCCCCCACTCTGTGAAATATCAAATGAGAAGAAGGGACAAGGCTTGGAAGAAATTCCGGCTCTCCCACCTTCCCACAGACCTGGTTACTTACAAAACCCTAAGAAATAAATGTAAGCTAGACATCAAACTTGCCAAAAAGAAGTATGTAACCCACCTCCAATGGTCCACACTGAGGAACCCTAAGGTTTTCTGGGCACAAATCAATGAACTGCTTAAGGGCAACTCCAAGGAGGCACTAGGTCAATTTGAGGTTCAAGGATAGTGTATCAGTGATTTCCAGGTTATAGCCTCAGCAATCAACCACCACTTCACCAACCTTGATGCATACAAGGTAGGGCTACCAACACCCATGCCTGTACAGACTTTTGATGAATCCCCCTGTCTGAACAGACCCCAATTTCACCTGAGAATGGTCAAGGTGAGCGAGGTCCATAAACTTCTGATAGCCATCAAACACAAAGGTTTTGGTGGCCCAGATGGAGTCAACCCAAGGCTACTCCAGGAAGTTGCACTGTCCCTGCCCAAACCTCTGACCTGGATCATCAACAGGTCTTTACTTGAAGGGTAAGTTCCATACCAGTGGAAGGCTGCCAACGTGGTCCCCATTTACAAGGGTGCCTCTCGTGAAAAAATTGGCAATTAAAAGCCCATCTCCCTGCTGTATACCCTGGCCAAATTACAAGAAATGCTAATTTATGGGCAACTGAGAGATTACCTGGAGCTCCACCAAATCCTAGCCCCTTCACAGCATGGCTTTTGGGCAAACCATGGAACAGACACGGCACTCATCAATCTCACAGTGGACCTATTCAGGGCAATGGATGAGGACATGTCAGCTTATAGCCTCAGCAATCAACCACCACTTCACCAACCTTGATGCATACAAGGTAGGGCTACCAACATCCATGCCTGTACAGACCTTTGATGAATCCCCCGGTCTGAACAGACCCCAATTTCACCCGAGGATGGTCAAGGTGAATGAGGTCCATAAACTTCTGATAGCTCTCAAACACAAAGGCTCTGGTGGCCCAGATGGAATCAGTCTGAGGCTACTCCAGGGAGGTGCACTGCCCCTAGACAGACCTTTGACCTGGATCATCAACAGGTCTTTACTTGATGGATACGTTCCATACCAGTGGAAGGCTGCCAACGTGGTCCCCATTTACAAGGGTGGCTCTCATGAACAAATTAACATTTACAGGCCCATCTTGTGACTGTGTATCCTGGCCAAATTGCAAGAAATGTTAGTTTATGGGCAACTGAGAGACTACCTGGAGCTCCACCAAATCCTAGCCCCTTCACAGCATGGCTTTCGGAAAAACCATGGAACATACATGGCACTCATCAATCTCATAGTGGACCTATTCAGGGCAGTGGATGAGGACATGTCAGCTTATAGTCTCAGCAATCAACCACCACTTCACGAACCTTGATGCATACAAGGTAGGGCTACCAACACCCATGTCTGTATCCACCTCCTTGCTTTATGAACATATAATTGGTCAATTTAAAACTAACTTTAGGGCCCACCTTCTGTCCACTACCGACGGTGACTGTAACTGAACCTGGCCCCCCCTTCCATCTACCACTGACAATGGCCTCTGGCCAGCCTCCTACTCATAGCTCTTAGCTCTAGTCCCCCTGGGATTGATATGCATCCTGTTTATTTTTTTTTACCTGTCTTAAACAGCACTAGTTCCTGAATGTTTAGCCTAACTGTTCCTGTAATAACTGAACTTTTATTCTGTAACAATTACTGTAATGTGCGTCTATCTATTATATGTGATGTGGAACCTTTGTAAAGGAGTCTTTGACTCAAAGGTATTTTTTTCGAATTCTGAAATAAATAAATAAATAAAAATGTCAACGGTTGCTATCTTCATAGACCTGTCCAAGGCATTTGACCTTGTGGACCACAATCTTTTTCTTACTAAGCTTCAAGGCATTGGTCTTGATGCCTGGGCCCTAAACTGGCTCAAGAGCTACCTCTCAGGCAGCTCCCAGAGGGCCATTTGGAAGGGGAAAGCTTTCCGCCCCTTTACCCATCAAGGAGGGTGTGCCTCAGGGCTCAATTCTTGGCCCCTTCCTGTTTTCTCTCTTCTCAAATAACCTAAACTGGCATTGTGGGGATAGCTCAGAAGTTCAATACGCAGACGATACTGTCATATTCCGAGCCAGGTCCACACCACATGATCTGGGCCCTCTCTTACAAGGGGACCTAAACACCCTCGAGGCCTGGCTCACATCAAAAAGAATGATCCTTAACACAGCAAAAACTAAAGCCTTGCTGTTTGGTCCTAGATCCCTTGGCCAGGATTGGACCAATTCCTTAAAACTTACTACCCTTGTGGATAAACGAATAGATGTAGTTGACAACATAAAATACCTAGGGCTAACAATTGACCAGAGTCTCACCTTTAAGCACCACATTGACCAGGTAACAAGGTCTATCCATGTTAAGCTTGGCACCGTGTACAGGCTAAAAAATCATCTTATCCCAGAGGGTAGATGAGCACTCAGCTAAGACCCTACTTTTCTGCGGCACACTGGGACCAGGTTCTGCGGCAAGGTTACCATTTGCTGTAGAACTTCTGCGGGAGTTGTTTGTAATTTCTGTGGAAGTTCTGTGGCACTAACAAACTATCACATCACAGTGTCAACTTCTCATCCTGACTTCACTTCCATGGCAATGGTTATAGCAATCAGGATGGAGGAAGCACAGTAACAGTAGTTAAAATCTAACCAGGGGTTGGGTTGAGTGTTTGTTATTATTTAGTACCCGGTGCCTCCATTTTTGTAACCCATTACCTGGTTAGCCTGGGTTTGTGGAGAAAACATTCACTCAGCATCAGGGCTAAGTTTGCACTTCTGGACAGGGGCACCCAAGTAATTCTGGACACAGGAAGCAAGAACTGAGAATGTCCAAACCAGGAGTGGGAATCTAAAGTGGGCCTTTTATTTACTTACACACAGGACTACAAAGCAAGATGGACCCCCATGGGGCTACACTCACTGGTTATGCAGAACTATAGAGGTCAGAACACATATTTTTCATCATCATAACAATTTTGACCCTCAGCTTTTGAACACACTGGGCTCTCAGCTCGAACTGGTACTCTTTCTATCCTGGATTCCCTGGCAAGGCCCTTAGCCAGCACTGGTACACTTTCCATATGGCATGGACATTTCTGTTGGAGGCTCCCTCAACCACCAATGAGCACTTCCTAGCTCTAAAGGGAAAAACACACATCCTTAATCACACATCTGGGTACTTCCTGCAGACACTGGCCAAGTGCCTGGGAGAAAGCTATAGGTGCCCAAAGTGAATTCATGGAGGTAAATCTGGTTACTCCAGGTGGGGGGATTCTCACCTCTTGTCCCCAAATCTATACCTGGACATTGATTTAGAGTCAACACCTTTCCTGTGAAACTCTCTGTTTGTAGAATGCTATCTCAAAATGTACATCACATTTAACAATCTGCTGTCTTTGGTAACTGGTGTCCTGACTTGCAGCGTTCTCTAAGTGGTCATGTCCATCCCTGTAGACCCCCACTGATTAGATGCATTTCAAGTCATACACATAACTTGAAGTATTGTACTTGGCTGTCCTTTCCTTACCCACCATAGCAGATACTTTACACAACAGTCTCGGTGAAAACATAGGCTCTCTGGCAGAGCAGACTCACCATGGTTCGCAGGTGTACCAGGGCTTCTCTCACAGGAAAACACACATACTTCTGGTGCCTCAGCACAAATCTTCTCATCAGGCAGCTTTTTGTCCTCCAGCAGGGCTAGGGGATTACCCCTGAAGAGCTGGTCTGGTTCCCCCATCCATCTGAGGGATGGGGTACTGGAACCCACTGGGAAATGGTCTCAACCATTTCAGCAAGTATTCTTCTGTGTCCTTCTCTAGGGTGAGAACACACACCCTCTTCTGTGGTAGCTCTGAACAGAGCTGGAGCTATGAGAGGCCGCCAACTGCAGCACACCTCCTCCCTCCACTGAGTCTCTCACTAGACTACTACACTCTCCACTCTGAAAAAAAATCAATGTTCTAACCTAACTCCAGGCAGCAACATTCCACTGTGGCTTATGCTACTGTGAGAATTCTATATGATGTCATACCTCCAGCTCAGCTGAGACTAAGGACATAGTGAGACAGTGTGAAACCCATTTTACTGGTGTCTCACAAGCTGCCTTTCCTGCCTGCCACTAGATCTAAGTGGGATTCTAGTATCCAGGGTGACAAGGGGGTTACACAAAAAATAAGACTTAAAGAAATAATTGTATGCCTACAAAAGCAAAAAAAAAATCTATCCCCTAAGGTCCTAGCCTACAGCATAACTGAAATATGCAGAGAGGCCCTTATGTGATAAATAAGGTATTTCTATACTCATGCTGTCTATACCACTCATGAGGTCCCCACTCTATATACTTATATGTGTTGCCTATACCATTCACGAGGTCCCCACTGTGTATCACTTATATATTTATATGGAATCTGTAACATACATACACATATGTGTGTATGTTTAATATATATAGTGAGAGAAAGATACTCTCTCTCTCTCTCCTCTCTCTATATATGTGTGTATATATATATATATATATATATATATATATATATATATATATCTTCAAATTGATATGAAATTGTACCCTCATTCATACAGGTCCCTTTGGAAATGGAATAAACAGAATAGAGGAGATAAAGCAAAACTAATTTTTCATGCCATCCTGTTTCCACTGACAATCTACGTAACACCATCAGGCCATGACCTGCATGTGAACTGCCCATCACAATGTGTCCCCCATGTGACAAAACACTGAACCATACATTCCCAGGCTCAGAGCAGGGATGTGTTCCCACAATCCTTTTGCTGCCCAGCCAGCTCCCAGTGCTCATCTCTGAACCAGAGTTGCTGGCACAGGAAAACGACATGCTACCCTTGAGCTCAACAACTGGACCTGCACACAACATTTCTCAATAACTTTTAGGTATTATCAACCAATGACAATATGTAATCAATAATCCTTACAAAAAATGTGTACAGCGCAATTATTATTATTTTTTTAAATTGTTTAACCAGGAGTGGCACACTAAGCTGAAAGCTTGTTTACGGGTGTGACCTGGGAGCACAGGGAAGTTAAGTGACTTGCCTCCCAAACAGGTTTATTTTAACAGGTCTATTCTTTCAACAGGTCTACACATTATTATATTTCACTTTTCTGAGCATAATGACTTTATTTTTCTTAAAAATGACAGGTTAATTTATTTTACCAGCTATTCATTTCAGATGGCATTTTTATACCTTAAAGACATGAATAAGTTTGTATAAAGTAAGGTATGGATTTAACAGGCCTATGCTACTGTCAAGGTTTTGTTTAAGTTGGCCCTAATGTAATAACATAAGACTGAAAATTGTATTAGGCTGTAGTGCAGACTGAGCAAATATCAAAGTGCTTGATGTGTTGTGTCATCTCTTCTGGCAGCGGGAACTGTGGTAGATAAGTGATTATTCATTTCTGTGGCAGAATGCAGTCATTTTATTAGCTAATGTATTATGTTATAACATTGATAACATTACATTCTGAGCATAGAGGGGTTTTGGATATAAGAAGAGTGGGAAGGAACAATTTTCTATGGATAAATGGAAACATTAATAAAGACTCACCAAGAACAGTGAATTCTGCAACACTGCAGAAGTTCTGCAGTAGGTTGCAAGTTCTGCGTAAAATTCTGCAGCCACAGATTTCTAGGATCCTTGGCAAGCTGCTCCAGTGTCCTCCTACCCACATTACCTATGCTGCCTCAGTAATCCAGGCATGGCAAATGGTGAGGTTAGCAGGCTTCAGATCCTGTACAACAAGGTCACGAGGTTTGCGACAATGTGTCAAACAAGAAGCCACCCCTGCATCTCACTAGCCCAGCTGCGTTGGCCTTCCTTCGAGGCTCGTCTACAGTATAATCTGCTCTGCCTTGCATACAAATTGCAGATCCCAGTGGCCCCACCCAGCCTAACAGGAATAATCATGGCTAAGCCTAACTCTCAAATGCTCAGGACCTTGTGTAGGTCCCTACTGGCAATCACCAGAATCAAAACTCACAAGGGAGGCAATTCCTTCACTCTCACAGCCCCTAAACTGTGGAACTGTCTACCACCTCTACTACAGGAAGCCCCTTCACTACCAAGCATTTGAACTAGGCTTAAGTCCCATTTGCTCGGGAAAAGCTCATGCCACTGTGAAGATATAGGATAATCTCCCCAATCCTAATCACAACACCAATACCCCTTCTCTTCTTACCTTAACCTACATTAAATCATGCCTTAAATCCTTAAATCTTTCAAGTTTTGCACTTATGGTCTACAATTTGAATAATTGCCTATACTGTTATCCTCACTATCTTGTCTACTTCTCATAACCCTATATCACCTGACTGTATATATTTTGTATTATTCTGGATCACCTGATTGTATGATTGTATTGCTTCTGTTCCCCAGATAGCCCCTGAAAAAGGGACCTTCGGGGCCCAATGGGCCAACCCGGTCATCAAAATTCAATAAATAAATAAATAAATAATATTTCTATCCTGTCACCATCACATGATGAAAAGGCATACCACAACCACAAGGACTTCTTCACCATCAGGTTGTCAGCTGGTATGCAATGCCACATGCCTGATCATGAAAGTAAGTACAAAATACCCTGTATAATTCTACAATGCCTATATTTTTATAGACTCCAACTCAACATCTTACTTAGCCACATGATGACAAAGATGAATGGCTTTTTGCAAGTGCAGCACCCCATTCATGTATGCCAGAACTGTGCATGCTATGCACCGACCATTTCTTAACACTGTTGAACTTGCCCTAAAAGGTGACAATGGCTAGCCATTAAGTCCATATCTGATGATGCCATATCTTGTTGCACACGGCATGACAGAGAGATATATAACAAGGTCTACCAGAAGACACAGTCTATGGTTCAGAGGTTGAAAGGCTCCTGAGGATGCAATTCTGGTGCCTTGATATGTTGGGTGGCACAATGATCCTTTCTTTAGGGAAGGCATGTAGAGTGTTCACTGCATGTGCCATGCTGCTAAATATGTATGTATGGAGGTGAATCCCCATGCTCTATGATGGCCACAGCATGGGAGGAATGGTGACGGTGCCTGAGGCAACCTGGGTTGTGGGTTCCAGTAAAGGATGGGGATAAATTGTCAGTGACAGTGGTGTGACATAGTCAGGGCTCATTCAGTGACTAGCACGGTGATATGTGTTTTGTGTAGTGGGTATTGTGGAGGTGTGGTTGGGTGCACTATAGGATAGTGATGATAACTATATCTGAGAACCGTGGGTATTGCTGTGGTATGATATATCCCTATCATGGATGCAGTGTGTCTGCAGGCTGTGGATGTACTGTTCATATGTGACGGTGGTGCTATAGACAGTGCTTGTGCTGTATAGGGGTGTATGGTTCTTGTACTCTACAGCCATGGGGGACATGTATGATGCTTGTGCAGTACAGCTGGGGAGGCATGCATGGTACTTGTGCTGCATAGCTGTGTGTGTGGTGGTTATGCTGTAAGTCAGTGAGGTGTATATGGTGCTTGAGATGTACTCAGGGGGCACTTGCCTTGACTATGGCCCCATCCCATGCCTGGCAGACTCTCCCTGCATGTTGAGATACATGGCCTGAGGTGTCAGGGCTTTGATGGTGGATTCCCAAGATGAGGCACTGTGTGCCTGTCTGCATATACATCAGTGACTACTGTTGCTAGGTTGCCAGTAGTGTGGTACAACCCCCTGAAGTGGTGGCTCTGGGCATTGTGCCTGAGGGGCCAGGGGCAAAGATGCTATCCACAAGTAGCTCTAGGATGTCCCCAATGAAGCCTAGGTCACCACGCTTGCCTCTCACATCAGCAGTTGGCTACCACAGCAGGTCTGTGAGCTCCTGCTGGATCCATAGTCTGTCCTTCTCAAGCTGTCTCACCTTGGGGTAGCAGGTGTGGAAGACCTGTCTATGGGCGTCTTGTAAATTTAGACCTGTTTATCCCATCACCACAATCCTCACCCCACTGTGAGTATTCCTCTTGCCAGCCAGGGCCTCATGTTTACTGTGGCCACTTGCTGTCCAATACCTCCCAGTGGCTGACTGTCAGTAGTGGGCACCTGTGTCTTGGTGTGTGGCCTCTCCATTTCCCATGTCTAGTATGGGCCACCATGCCCTGTGCTGGACACCATGGGCATGGCCTGGTTTGACTATGTAGGGTGTGTGTATATGTGCCTTTGGCAGCTGCATGCCATGCATGTTGCTGTCACTGTCCATTACCTGTTCTAGCAGGGTTGGTGTAATTTCTCAGCTACTTTGGCCTGAAGTGCTGAAAGGGTCCACTTTCCTCTTGTCCACCATCCTCCTCCTTTGGTCCCTCCTAGTGACTGCATGTGGACAGATGATACATTGCATAAGTCACCGTACATGAAAGAGCTTTGCGGTGTTTAGAGAGTTACTTATGCACTGAAAGACTGAGATATCTTGCTCAAATGGCCTTCCCCTCCTCTGGCTTTGCTGGTCACAGGGGCTGTGCCCTTGTCCTCAAGGTCTGACAGCTGGTATGCCATGCCATGTGCCTGATCATGAATGCAGGAGACAGGAAGAAAGAGATAGTCATGGAGTAGGGTCGAGATCCAGGAGCAGAATCCTCTCCCTAACCTGAGCAATGTAGGATTCCCTGAGCTTGGAGCCACCAAATGGCCTCACAGTCATCGTTCACTGGAAGTTTCAATCAGGTGGACAGTGGTGTCATTGAGGGATGGACCTAGGAGAGCCCACCTGGGTTCAAATTCAAAGCTCTATTCTTGGTGAAGCATAGGAAGAAGGAGACAGTTGTGGACAATGGGTGAGTTACAGCAGCAGAGACCACTCACTCCCAGGAACAGCAGAGTATGCATTGAGCCTGGAGTCATTAAATAGACTCCAGGTCATTGGTCACTGGGGGTTTCTGCCAATTGGGTGGGCTATGGTGTCATCAGGGGTGGAGCTAGGTGAGTTGACCACCCACTATATAGGTCAGCAGTGCCAAATGATCCTCCAACTTGTGGCCCTTATGCAAAGGATCCATGCATAGGACATCAGGAGTCTACCTGGTATCAACCAAGGAGATAGCCAACAGCCAAGATCCCTTCCCATAGGAACCCAGATAGATCTGTATTGTTTGAGGGTTTAGAGTTGAGAATAGGAAAAGCTGTGGAGAGGGAGGTCAGGTTCTTACCTGTTGCCACAGCCCAGAGGGATGGGAAGCATATCCTATGGATTGCTATGGCAGCAGGAAAGAAGGGGGAACTGCATGTCATTGTCCACCTGGGGACAAATGACCAGACTAGGGAAGCGGCAGAAATAGATCAGGGGAAGTTTAGGGAACTGGGAAGAGGTCTTAGACAGGGAGCATTCTCAGTAGCTTTTACAGAGGTGCTGCCTATCTACAATAGGCAGAAGTAGAGGGATCTCTGAACCAAGGCCTTCTACTCATGATTAAGGGAATGGTACAGGCAGGAGGGGTACAGCTACACTGGGGACTGGGAGCCCAGCTGGGAGGATAAGAGCCTGTACAGAGGTGATGGCCTGCATCCATCCAGGGGAGGAACCACAGTCCTCCATGGACAGTTTAAATGTTACTTCAATAAACATTTAAATTAGCCAAGGGTGGTGGTGGAGGAAAAAATGGGGGCAGAAACTGCCCCCCCCACACACACACACAGGATAAGATAGTTAGTAGGGAGCTCCTGAGGGGAGAGATTTCAATCAGCGTGTAAGTTAATCAAAGAAGCAGAGGGCTAGCAAAGGAGAACCAAACAAACAAGGGAACACTGTGCTCCATGTTGCGGAGCAACATGCTGGCTACTTGAATTTCAAGACATGAGAGCCAAAAGTTCAGCACTCCAGGTTCATGTGTGGAAGCAGCAGAAAAACAAATAGAGTATCACTTGATTCAGGTGCTTGAACAATTTAATTCAAAGCTTCTCTGTGCAGACAAACAATTAAATGACAAACACACTACTGTCCCAAACCTGAGGCTATTACCCAGGAGCCCCGGTGCTTTGCTCAACTGGAGCTTTATCAGCAATCCTGAGGAAATCATGCAGTGTTCACTGCATGTGCCATGCTGCAAAACATCACTGTACAGAGGTGTATCCCCATGCCCTGTGATGGCCGCAACAGATGGGGAATGGTGAGTGTTGTGGGTTCTAGTATGTGTAGGGCAAGGACAGATTGCTACTGAGGGTAGTGCCACATGGCCTGATGCAGGGGTCATTCAGTGAATAGTGTGATGATATGCGTTTGGAGTAGGGACATTGAGGAAGTATGGAAGTGTGGGGAGGCATGCATGGTGTTTGTGCTGCACAGCCATATGTGTGTGTGTGTGTATCATGGTTAAGTTGTACTGTCAGTGGGTGTACATGATGCTTAAGTTGTACATGGAGGGCACCTGCCATGGCTTTGGCCCCATCCCTTGTCTGGTAGACATTCCCTGCATATTGAGCTATATGTTCCTAGGTCTCAGGGCTTTGATGGTGCTTTCCATGAAGCTGGCACTCTGGGCCTGTCTGCAGAGCCATCTGTGCCTATTATTACTGGATGGCCTTCAGCCATAGTGTGGTATGGCCCCCTGAAGTGATGGAACTGGGCATTGTGCCTGGTGGGCTGCGGGCAAAGATGCTGTCCACCATTAGCTTCAGGATGTCCCCAGTGAAGCCTAGATCACCATGCTAGCTTCTCATATCAAAGGTTGGCTCCCATAGATTGTCTGTGAGCATCTGCTGGGCCAATAGTCTTTCCCACTCAAGCTGCCTCACTTTGGGGGGCAATAGATGTGGATGACCCCTATATGGGGTCTCTGTCCATCCAGGTCTGTCAGCCTCATCACTACCATTGTTCTCACCCTACTATGAGTGTTCCTGTTACCACCCAGGGTGGCTTGTTACACTGTGGCCACTCTGCTGTCCTGTACCTCCCAGTGGCTGACTGTCACTGGTGGGCAGCTGTGGCCTGGTATGTGGCCTCTTCATGTCCCCATGCTCAGTAGGGGTGACCAAGCCCTGAGTTGGCACTATGGGCATGGCTGCAGTTGGCTGTGTTGGGTATGTATGTGTGTACTGGGCAGCTGCATACTGTGTATGCTGCTGTCACTGTCAGCTGTCTCTTCCAGCAGGTTTGGTTCTCATTGCTCAGGTACTCTGTCGTGTGGTGTGCCGCAAGAGCTCAGGATCTTCCTGTCTACCATCCTGTCCCTTGGGTCCCCTCCTGGTGATTACATGTGGACAGAGGATACACTGTGTGAGTCACTAGAAGTGGTATATCTGGGCAGTGTATGGGGGGTACTTGTGCACTTCCGGACTGTGATACCTTCCTTGAATGGCCTGACCCCTTTGGCTGTGCTGGTCACAGGGGCTGTGCACTGTTCCTCAGGATCTGACAGCTGGTATGCAATGCCACATGCCTGATCATGAATTTAAGAAGGAGACAGGAAGAAGGAGATGGGAGGGAGAGGCAATTTCCAGCAGCAGAGACTTCTCCTTCCCCTGAACAGTAGAGGATTCACTGAACTTGGAGCTTCCAAATGGGCTCCCTGCCATTGGCCACTGGGGGGTTTCTGCCAATCAGGTGGATGATGTCATCATCAGGGTGCAAGCAAGGGCTATGCCAGCCCACTGCAGTTCAAATTCATACCTTCATTCTTGATGGTGCACAAGAAGGAGACAGTTGGGGAGAAGGGCAGAGTTCCAGGAGCAGACACTGCTCCATCTCCTGAACAGTAAAGGATTCACTGAGCTTACAGCCTCTGACTGGGATCCTGGTCATTGGCCGCCCGGGGTTTCTGCCAATTTGATGGACATGTGCATCATCAAGGGCAGAGCTAGGGGAGCCCACTTCCCACTATTTAGGTCATCAGGTAAAGTAGCCCTCCTGCTTGCAGCTCTTGTATGAAGAACCCATGCAAAGGACATCTGGAGTCTGCTAGGAGTCAACTAAGGAGACTGTCAATAATCAGGAGCTCTGCCTGTCAGAACCCAAGTACACTTGTATTGTTTGGGGGTTTGTCAGTTGGAGTGTAGTTTTGCATTGTATGGTAGCTGACTGGTCCAAGTCATTATTTGGGAGCTTTCTGTTAGATTGATATCTTGGTAGGGGAGTACTATCTTGTCTAAAAGAAAAAAAAATATTTGTTTTAGTGTCTGTGTTTATAGCTTACCTGTGTCTGTGACATACCGAGGGTAGTTTAATTAAAGAGTTGTGCATTTTACTTTATTAACTTGTACTGCACACAGCTTAGTCTTTACTGGATCCTTGGAAAGGAGACGAGAAAACACAGGGAGAGCAGGAATGAAGAATGTGGGGTGTGGTACTGTGCACTGGTTGTGGTGTGGCAGTTTTCAGGGAGACTTTCTGAAGTCTGCAGTGCTCCCCCATTGGCATGCACCTCTCTTGGCTGAGGGAGGAGATTGCTAGGTTATGGGCTGAGTTGAATGAGAGTAGGGGGACCTTCTCTCTTGCCCAGGGGCCACCAAGTCTCACATCATTACCGGAAAGGATGCCTTATAGGAGGAGTGGCTGGACTAAGCTGGACTTGATGAGGATGATGGTGGTGGGATCTGGAAGGCTGGGTGGGGTTGGTCGCAGGCATATTCCTCAACTGGCACCACCACACAATTCCTATGGTAATCTGGTGGAGTAAGACAGTCAAGAGGAGATGCCAATGGTAGTGACCGGGGAGAATGTGGGATGACTCAATTGTTAGGGGAATAGAGTTTGGAATAGGAAAGGGGCAGAGAGGGATGTCAGGTGTCTGCCTGGTGCCATGGCCCAGAGGGATGGGAATAGTATTCTATGGATCACTAGGGAAGCAGGAAGGAAGGGGGAGCTGGATGTTATTGCCCACTTGGGGACAAATGACCTGTCTATGGATGGGACCAGAATAGTTCAGGGGAAGTTTAGGGAACTGAGAAGAGGTCTTAGACAGGTAGCACATTCAATAACTTTTGCAGAGGTGCTTCTTGTCTATGATAGAGGGTAGGAGAGGGATCTCCACACCAAGGCATTCAGCTCATGGTTGAAAGAATGAAGCAGAGAGGAGGGCTATGATTACATTGGGGACTGAGGACCCACCTGGGAGGATAAGAGCCTGTACAGAGGTGAAAGCCTGCATCCATCCAGGAGGGGAACCATAGCTCTCAGTGGACAGTGTAAATCTTACTTCAATGAACATTTAAACTAGCCATGGGGGGGTGGAGGCAGAAACTGCCCCCTCACTAGTTGAGATAGATAGTAGTGAGATCCTGAGAGGAGACAGTCTCACCAAGGTACAAATTAATCAAAGAAGAAGAGGGTTAGCAAAAGAGGAAGCGGGAAAAGAAGTAGTCACAGGAGAAGAAGGAGGAAGATGTAAGAAAGTAAAAATGGAGAAACAATAAGCAAAGAGATAACATAATCTAGAAGGGCATGTGTACTGTTGTTTGAAGTCTGGTAAATCAAATTCCAGACCTAGATGCCATCATGGAGGAGTCTAACCTGGATATTGAAGCAATTGCCAAGTCATGGGGCACTGACAACTATGATTGGGACATGCCCATACCAGGCTATATACACACTGTTCAGAAATGACAGGGTGGGAAGGAAAGGAGGGAGTGTGGCACTTTATGTTAATGAAAGCATAAAAGCAACAGAAATACAGGGAATTTGGGGGGGGGCAGAGGTGTTGTGAGTCATCCTCGAGTCAGGAAACAGAGGAACTATTCAGACAGGCATAATCTATAGACCTCCAGCACAGGGGTAGGAGTTAGATAAGGAAATGCTAGAAGCAATAGTTAAAATGTCTGAAAAGGAGGAGCTGTTGCTAGTAAGGGACTTCAATCTCTCAGAAGCAGATAGTCTCCCAGCTATGGCTTCAGCTAAAAGCAGTGATGTCCTGGATTCCCTGCAGGGGATGTTCTTCAGGCAACTAGTCAGTTAACACACTCATGATGGGGCAATACTGGACCTGGTGCTTACTAACAGGGACAGTATTGCAGACATCAACGTTGGAAGTCACCTGGGGACCAGTGATCACTTTACTGTGTGGTTCAACATAAGAACAACTGCAAAATCCACCACACAGTGGCAATAGTCCTGAACTTTACAAGGGCTGAATTTATAAAGATGGGTGAATGCCTCAGGAATGACCTGGCAAGGGGAGATGATCTGGGGGATGGAGGAACAGTGGGTCAATCTAAAAGAGGGCATAGCAAAGTCAATAAACCTCTGTGTCAAGCAAGTAAGCAAAAGCAAAAGGAAAATTAGACCACTATGGTTCTCGAAATAGTTGACAGGATAGGTAAAGGCTACAAGAATTGCATCCAGAGGGCATATGGAGACCCAGAGAAAGGAGGATAAGGAAGTGTATCAGGAAAAACAGAGGGAGGCAGGCAAAGCAGTAAGGAGCGCAAAGGCACAAACTGAGGAAAGAATAGCTCAGGAAGCATCAAAAGGGGGCAAGACATTTTTTAGTTATGTTAGTGAAAACAAGAAGACAAAGGGAGGGATTTTACAGTTAAATATGGAGGAGGGTCTGTACAGAGGAGGGCCAAGGAAAGGAAGGCATCTTGAACAAATACTTCTGCTCAGTGTTCATAGTAGAAGGGGAAAAGGAGGACTGCAAAAAAGCATCAGAAGCGTTGATTGGAGGGACATGAACACAAGTACTTCTTGTGAGGCGATAGTCTGGAAAGCACTCCCTAACCTGAAGCTGGATAAAGCTATACTGCCAGATGGGGTGAATCCAGTTTTGCTGAGGGAGCTCAGTGAGGCACTAGCTGCACCTCTGACAGACCTATTTAACAGACCACAGGAGGCTAGAGTGGTCCTGGATGACTGAAGAACAGATATAATCCCACTTCATAAATGTGGTTATTGAGAAAAGGTGGGCAGTTTTAATCCAGTCAGCCTGATATCAGTGGTGGGTAAGTTAGTGGGTAAGTTAATGTAAACACTACTGATGGAAATATTGTGGAATACTCTGAATCCAGTAGGTTACAACATCCAAGGATGCATGGATTCTTAGGGAGAAGGTCATTCCAAACCAATTTGATAGATTTCTTTGACTGTGTGATCAAGCAGTTGGATCAGAGACAAGCGGTTGATGTGACCTAAATCTTTTTTTATCAAGGCTTTCTCAACTGTACCACTTAGCAGACTGGTAAGCAAATTGAGTAGCTTGGGGTGGACAAGATGGTGGTAATCTAGTAAGAAACCAGTTAGGGAATAGAAGACATAGGGTAGTGGAAAACAGAGCTTACTCTGAGGAAAGGAGGGTGACTAGTTGGGTACCTCAAGGTTCAGTGCTGGAACCAGTCCTTATTAATGTCTTTGTAATTGACCTAGCAGAGGAGCTGGAATGGAAGGTCTACCTCTTTGTGTATGACACCAAAATGTGCAACAGAGTGGACACTCCATGGGTGATGGAAAGGATAGGCAAGGATTTGAAAAAAAAAAAACTAGAGCAAGAGGTCAAGGGTATACTGCAGCAGCTGGGTTTTAATGGAAAAAAGTGCAAAATAATGCACTTGGGCCATAGAAATCTGGGATTGGAGTACAAAATGGGCTGAGTGATATTGACAATAACCAAGCATGAAGAAGACCTGACGTAAACATTTTGGAAAATCTAAAGGTGGCCAGGCAGTGTGACAAGGCAGTCGGAAGGGCTAGTGGGATGCTGGCATGCAACAGAAGGGGTATCACCAGCAGGAAAAGGGAGGTGGTATTGCCCTTACATAGATCACTGGTAAGATCCCACGTTGAGTACTGTATCCAGTTCTGGAGACCACATCTCTGAAAGGACATAAACAGGATGGTGGCAGTCCAGAAGAGGGCTATCAAAATGGTTCAGGGTCTATAGCAAAAGCTCTATGAAGAGATGCTAAAGGAGCTCAATATATACACCCTTGAGGAGAGGAGGGACTGGGGGATATGATAGAGACCTTTAAATGCTTCACTGGGTTATTAAGGTACAGAAGGGGGTCTTTTTCAGAGAAAATTGTGCTGTAGAACAAGGAGGCATGCCATGAAGCTGAATAGGGGAGATTCAGTAGAGATGGAAGAAAGTACTTCTTCACAGAAAGAGTGGTGGATTCCTGGAACAGCCACCTACTGAAGGTAGTGGAGTGAAAAGAGTGGTGTGGTTCAAAAATATCTGGGATAGGCACACGGGAACTGGAGCAGTAAGGAAGGGGGGTAAAAGACAGTATCATACATCAAGTAGAGTCTGCAGCACAAATGAAGATAGAAAAAAATTTGGCAGACTGCGTGGGCCAAGTGGTCCTTATCTGCCAAAAGATTTTATGTTTCTATGTCTGTGACTATCTTGGTGCTGGGTAATGTGCCAGTCACAGGTTTGGAAGAAAATAATACTGGTATAGTTAGCTGAGCTGTGTACAGTGGTCCTCACCATATATGATCATGTTTCATACTGTATACCTGGCACAGTGCCCATGCACTTCTTGTAACCCTACAGAACAGCCTGTTCCAGGGTGTTCACCGCCATCTGCTCCATATGTGTCAGCAATGGGGTGGGTGGCCCCTTACTAGGCCCATCTGTGAATGCTTGGTGGCTGCCACTATTCTTTTCACAGCCAACCAAAAATCTCACAACTGGTGTTTAATGGTGATCAATGTCCATGCCGTGTGGCCTGTGGCATTGTCAGCCACCTGCATATCTATCCAGAGTTTGGCATTGGGCTTGACTGGTGCCTTTAGTAATTGTGTCCTGTACAGTGTGACATACTGTTCCCTATTGGCCATCATGGTGGCTACCTGATCTGAGATGAAGTTGGAGGACCATGACTGGCCAGTCCCCACAATCCACGCACATCCTAGTCCACAGAATGAGCATATTCTGACCAATCCTTGGTCACCACTGTGGCTGTGGTCACTGGAGGTTCTGCCCCCCTCTCTGGGCTCCACATGTGCATTGCCTGCCTTGTTGATTGTGGTTTGCACAATTCCAGGTGTGCTCTGTGCCCTCTCATTGGGCCAGCCAGTGCAGATGCCCCTATATGGGATGCAAGGGACATGGCCACTTGCGGCTGCTTATCCTTATGTGTGCTTTGCTTAGTCCCATGCATGTTTCCATGCCTTGCCCAGACTAGTGATTTTGCTGTGCATTTCTTTGTGTATGCCACATGTTCTCAGCTGTTTCTGCACTGCATATGGGTATGCTTGGATTTATGTCCATTTCCAGTGCTGGACACACACCTTTTTTGTGTAAGAATACCTTATTGTCATTTTAATATAAACAAAGTGCTATAAAGAACAGTACTAACTATATTTATAGATACCTCAGTTCCCACACATCCCTACATTGTCAGTGAAAAACATTACTGACATCAAACAGAAAAGGTATACATTCCATCAAAGGCATTAGCACAGCTGCAGACTATTGGCATGTCCTTCCACCCTTTTTATAATGACTCAATACAAGCTAAAAAAAATATTAATTATCATCACACAAAATCCACCACCCAATACATGATAAAATTGATCACCAAGTTTCCAAATATAGAGTTATATTCCCCTTCCTCCAATAATACATTTTAACATAGGAAGCCAATTTAACCAAGGCATGTGACCACTGGGATATTGTAGGGAAACTGGGCAGGGCCTACATTAACAAGATCTGTGTCACTGTCTCCAAGGCCAATACATGTAATGAAGATTTATACGGTATTTTACAACCTCCTGTGGTAGAACTGAGAAGTCCCACAAAATAAAAAAACAAGGTAAATATGTCAGAGGGGTACCTAATGCATGTTCCAGATTTCTAATGATAGAAGTCCAAAATACAAAAATCAGGGGACATTCCCATAGGATATGAAACAAGGCACCAGCCCCCACACTACACCTCCAACATAATCCAGAGGTTGCAAACCTAATTTTTATAATCTATCCAGGGTCCTATACCATCTACTTAGAATTATCTTCTGTATCAACTGTAATATTGGATTAATCATGATTTTATGAGCATAAACCCAACAGGCTTTCCATGACCTCTCATCCAGATGCTCTTAATGTTCTCCTACCCATTTCAACCTGTGAGTTTCTCAATTAGGGAGATAGTTCTTTTTAAGTGTTTTGTAAATGACACTAGTCAGTCCTCTTGAAAGCAAATATCATTTTTGTACACAGAAAATTGGATCTGGGCACCTTAAAACATAATCCTTAGTAAACCATTTAGCAAGTGCAAGTTTCAGTTGGCGGAATTTCCAAAATCAGTATTAGGTAAAGAAAATTCTATTTGTAACTGAAGAAACGAATATAAAGAGCCAGTTTCTTGGCTGATTAAGTTGGCAATAGATCTAATCCACTTAGAGGCCCAGCTGTACCAATTTAGCAGGGCACCACCAATCATAATGCTGGAATTGAACCATAAAGGTTCAAGTGGTTCTGAAAAGTCCACGTACCACTGCAGCTCCTTAAAAAATGTGCACCAAACCCACTGAATATGAAGTATTGGAAAACTGTAGTTCTTGTAAACCTGTATGGACTGTCCAAGAGGTACAGCCAATGGAACATCACCTATCAAAGATTGTTCAATCACTACCCATGATGGAGCTTTATTAGACTCTGAATCTAGCCAATGAAGAGCTTGCTTGAAACCATAGCTCAGATGGTAAGCCCATGACCAGGCCAAGTTCCACCCACCTTGCAATACTGGAGCACTGAGGCTCCTTCTACCAAAACGTGGAGACCTAACTTCTCAAATAAAATTAGAAAATAAACTGTCTTTCTGGTGTCAAAAACCTGATGTGATAGCAATGGGATGAGTAGGTAAATAAAAAAATAGTTTTGGAAAAGCAATCATCTTTATAATGGCAACCTTTCCAGAAATAGATCGGTGTAACTTGTTCCACCTGTACATATCCCAAGTAAGACCCTCCATAACTAACTTTAAAAAAAAAATTAAATATACTTTATTACATTTTAAAGAAGCAGCATTCATAGCTGGAGTGGATACAACAAATTGAAGCTGCAGAAGAACAATACATAGAGTAACTATACAGTATACTACAATGACACATAACCAACACAAACCCCCCCCCCCAATCTGTAAATGAGTAAGTCTAGGGCAAGATGCACAATGGAAAATCCATAATTACTGAAAGTTTCCATAGGGAGAGCAGTGCCAGCAGGGGTTCCCAAACCCATTGATAGATATGGGGTCGATGATGCATATAGGTGAAATGTTTCTCCAGCTGAATGCCAAAAAAGGCATCCTGGTACATTCTATAACTGGAGGAAGAAGATCTTCCATAAATGAACTGCATGTCTCGAATGAACTGGACACACACCTTGATGCATAGGACACAATATGCAGATATCACAAGATTCACACTGTATTTGATTACCTTAAAAATGAATAACAAATAGATAAAATATATACTAATTCATGTGGGAATTTCAAGTCTTCCAGAAAAGGTAGAGAATATTTTGGAATCTAGAATACATTACAAATATACTGTAAGTAATTACTTTTGTCTATGCCATAGTCAAAAACAGTGTCATTTTCAGAATGCACACATTGTATAAGAAAGTGCAGAGTGAAAATCTTAATACAGACCAATTTCTCACCTGTCAGTTAAGAGATATTTACGTGTGAATGCATCAGACTTGAAAGCAACAGTAAAAGAGATTATTCAAAATAACCATATCTGGTAAATGTTGTTAAACAATAAAACCTGCAACAAATACAGTAGTAGTACAGTGCTTGAATTAATAATTTGGAAAAAGTACGAAAGAATGATTTTCAATTGGCCAACATGAAGCATTTGGAAACAAAAATGTTCAACATTTCAATTTGGGGGCATCTGTCTCTTGTAAATTAAAACAATAGTTTTAATACTTGAAACATTTTAAATCATCAAACATACAGCAGTTTGATGATTTATATATTGATAAGGTTGTGGGAAAGTCTCTCTTACTGGTCTCAGTGGGTCACCTTTAGCCTTAGAGTAAAATAACCTTTCCCCTTTGTTTTCCTGGTTCTTTCACCTGAAGAACATGTGACGATACACTTCCACAGCCATATGAGCATTTTACAGTGAACTATAAACATATTAAATTCATTTCAGTTTTATTGATCAATGAAATGTCATCTAAATTTACGAAAAAATACATTTTAAAATAGCTTTAATATACAATCAAGTTTACACCATAGAGACACTAGAAGGCAATACATAATTTCATTATACGTTATTGTAAAGTCTATGAATTCACAGTAGTTAGATACTGACTACCATGAACAAAGTTTCCATTGATAGCAGAATGTTGGGAAAATCACATTTAGGAGGAAATACATGACATTAAACAAAAATAAGAGATATCATTATTCTAGATTATAATTCCAGTATTGAGATCTACATTGAGGAAACACACTAGACTGTGCCTTACATGAGTGCTGAAAGAGTGTGCTGCTACAATAATAGGCAAGTAGATGCATTCAAACACAGTAAAAACAGTGCTCTCCCCAGAACAAGACTAGTTATCAAAAAACTATATTACACCTTTCTCCAAGCAGTGGTAACCCCAGCACTTTGAGGATGCACTGACTCATCATCAAGGGGTGGAGTTTCAGTGTCACAACATGCACATTTATAGTCTAAACTCTGTTAAAGTGACATACACAAATATACAAAAATTCTTTCAGAATAAATACATTTTCAAACACACTAAAAATGATTGAATCATTGAACATTAAAACATATGAGCATGAAAAGAACTGGAGCTTGTGTCATAAAATGATCTTTTAATATTTATAAATATTGTTTGTATCTCATTTATGAGGAGTCCCATTAAACTTTGGTAACACATGATACAAAGAGTGACTTATTTTTTTATTCAGATGTAGTGGAGTTGGCCCTTTGACATATCTCACTCTTTTCTGAAATTTTTGTACTTTGAATTTGGTATATTTTTTTCTTATTCTGCATTATCCTCCATCCCTCTTTTTGGATTGTATTTGTGTGGTGAGTTTTCTTTCTTATTCCTTATTTTGTATTGTTGGAATTGTGTCATCTGTTTTTGGTGTTCCTTTCAACTTTTAGAGGGGATTACCATGGAAATGAGATTATTCGTTATTGCAAGGTTTTATAACATTTGTATTAATTGTTAAACATGTTATAGGTAATACTGGTCATGAGAAGTTTTAATGATTTATTCAATCATAAGAAAAAAAACTGTTTGACAATCATGCAGATAAGATACAATTTAGAATATACAGCTTTTTGATTATTTATCAACTTAAGGGTTATTCAAAAATTGGGTAACTCTTAATTTTGTTGTGTTACTAAAGTTTATAGGCAATGTGTTTCTCCAGTTGAATGGCGAACAAGGTCTCCCGGTACCGTTCTATTACTGGAGGAAGAAAATCTTCCATCCAGTGTTTAAGCATGACCAATTTGGCCAAGGACGCCACTATGGGCAGATGGGCTTTCCTTACCTTGGGCATCACAGGGGGCTAAATGGCCAGTATACGACACTCTGGGGTGAACAATGGCTCCAGTTCTGCTGGAAGAAAGAGTTCTTGGACCCAGTAGAAACAAAACACTAGATGGAAGACAGGAGTTAACTGCCAGGAGTTGTTTGTATACTTGCGATATTGTATGTGGTTGGTCTGCCACCTGAAAACCCCCGAGTTCACCATTCTGGGGATCCACACTTCTGGAATTCTGCACCCAAAAAGAAGAGTATTGCATATTTAAGTTGCAACTACATAGAATATTACTAGTACACAGCTAAAACCTGTTTTGGAGGGTAGGAAAGGGGATGAGCTTATTTTCATGAAGGAAATCAGGGAAGGTAGTATCTTTGAGCTTGGGAAAAAATGAGGGACCACCATAACTTCCTGAAGATTTTTTATTCTCATCTCCGGAATTGAAGGCAGATGTACATTCCTAAGTATCTTCACCCTGATGATGTCCATTTTACATTTTTACCACCCAAATGGTCTCAGCTTGGTTCACACTGATAAAGAGGCAAAAGCTTACTTTTTGTCAAATTAACCATTGAACCAGATATCTCACTTAAAACATTAAATACCCCCAAGCCATCCAAAAAGATATTTCATTGTTCATCAGAATAAGAAGCAAGTCATCTATATATAACAATGTAGAGTAGGTCTTTCTCCTGACATTAACACCAACAATTTATGGGTGTTGTCACAATGCAACAATAATAGGATCTAATGCTAACAAAAACAGGAGGGGACTTAGAGGACAACCCTGGTGGGTTCCTCAATAAAGTTAAAATGGCTCAGATAAAATGCAGTTAGACAGACTTCTCGAGTATCAGTAAATGAAATTTAGAAGATTTAAAGGCTACAATTCAGTAGGATCTCCGGACATGGGTGTCCCTTCCACTTTCTTTATGGGGACAAATCAATATTATTAAAATGAACACTCTCCCTATACTCTTTTATCTTTTAAATATTTTAAACATTTGGTTCCCTCTCTCGTTCTTTCAACATATACTGTCCATTACCTCTAGTATTATTTGGTCGAACTAGCATCCCAGATGCTCTTTTATCAAATGAAGTCTTCCTAAAGAATCTGATGGCCTTCATCATCCCAACCTTCTTCTATATTACTGGGCCAAGAATTTTTCGAAATCTGGTAGATGGCTATCCAATCCCATAAGCGATTATCTGCCAACTTGGCTCCAACTAGAACATCAGCTCTTATGACTGCATCGCTTTGATGCATCAACCATTTTCTACACCTCATGGAGAACTCTGTCAATGACATTGTGTTAATCAGTGATTGGCAATTCGCTGAGGGTTTTCTCTCAATGCTGCTCTTTTCAAAGATTTTCTCATGGCATGATTTTGCTCAACCTATTGTCTTTAACCCCAATACAAAGACTGATGGCATGTGGCTCACTCCAGGTTGGCTACCCCAGCTACATGAAGCCATAGTGGCAGATTTCTACTCCCAGGATTCCGTCCTTCCAACTGCAGATATCCTTCCAAAATACAATTTACCAAGGACACACATCATCAAGATCTTTCAACTGAGACACTTGGTAGGTCAGTTATTTGATACCACCTCTCAGTTATCCAGAGTACGGCCCATTCTAGCCATGTTATAAGACCTATTTCCAAAATTTCATTGCATCTCCTTGATATACTTCTGTCTCTTAGCTATTGGCCATCCAGATCCCCTGCCAGTTTCTAAGGTCTTGAACTCTTTGTTACCGGATATGTCCTTTAATTGGATACAAATATAGAAAGATTTATACCTTTATATCCCCAGGAAAAGCTCAGACTTAGCCAATATCATATACTAAATGACATGTACTACTCACCTGATAAGTTGGCCAAGATGTGGTAAAGCTGAAGGGAACCTGTTGCATGTATTCTGGCAATGTGAAAAATTTGCTCCTTATGGCAACTTATTCAATCCAGGTTGGACCCTCTGTTCATCTGGAGGGGCTTTCACTGTGGAAATGTGCCTTCTGGGCATATATACCAATATCAGGGTTAAGGAGCGTAGATTTCATATGGTCTTAATCTCAATGGCTGTCAAAAGGCATGTGCTTAAACACTGATTGGATCAATTGCTCATATTTTATAGTTGAATGTTTAAATGAGCTTCAGCGCGTCTCAGAACAGAATGCTTGATTGCTGGATCCCGTAATAGGCTCAAGCTTTTTGAAAACAAATAGGGCAAGTTATACACATTATGTTTGCATTAATAATGAATGGTCATGCTAACTCTCCATGTGACTCATTTCATCTGATTGCTGATGTCCTTACTTATAGTATTGGGCACACTCCTGGGAAAGGAGGGGGGATAGGGTAGGGGGGAGTATCGGTGGATAGTTTATTTTCTGTTAGATGGTTGTATTGTTTGGCTACTCTACTCCTGTTGGTTTTGTTATCATAAAATCAATAGCAATTTTGAATTATAATAAAACAAATAAATACAGCTAGCCAATACTCTAGCCCTATGGGAGGAGTACATGATACCGAACCAACTTTAAAAATTTTGCCCAACACCAATAGTTTTAAGGGCAGTATACAAACAATTCCCTTCAATAGAATCAAATACTTTTTCAGCATCAATTGCAACTAGAGCCGCAGAATCCAAACCCTTAGTGGCAATTTATATAAGGTCAATCACCGCCCTAAGGTTGTCACTTCCTTGTCTCCCCTGCATGAACCCAGCTTGTGACTTAAGTATTAAAGCCAGTGAAACCTTCTCTAAATGAGTTGCTAAAACTTTAGCAAGAATCTTAGAATCTACATTAACATAGAAACATAGAAACATAGACTTTGACAGCAGATAAGGACCACTTGGCCCACCCAGTCTGCCCATTTCCCTACCTACTGGATAAGCTGCAGATTCTAGTTAACCAACAGCCTATTTCCTGCAACCCCACACTATAATTGCCTTATGTCTGTCCCATGCATGTTTGAATTCCTCCACTGTTTTAGACCCCACAACCTCTCCAGGAAGGCAGTTCCATGCGTCCACCACTCTCTCTGTGAAAAAGAATTTCCTCACATTACCCCTGAGCAGTCCCCCCTCTAACTTTAAATTGTGCCCCCTTGTTCTTACACATCTCTTTTTCTGAAAGATGCTATCCTCCTGGACTTTGTTGATTCCCTTGAGGTACTTAAAAGTTTCTATCATGTCCCCCTGTCCCTCCTTTCATTAAGGGTATACATATTAAGCTCTCTCAGTCTCTCTTCATATGGTTTCTGATGTAGACCCTGCACCATTTTAGTTGCCCTCCTCTGGACTGCTTCCATCCTGTCTATGTCCTTTCGTAGATGAGGTCTCCAAAACTGCATGCAGTACTCCAGATGGGGTCTCACCAACTGTCTGTATAGAGGGATAACCACTTCCCTTTTTCTACTTGTGATGCCCCTCCCTATGCATCCCAGTATCCCCTGGCTTTCCTTACTGACTTCTCACATTGCATACCCACCTTTAGGTCATTTGATATGACTACATCCAGATCCCTTTCCATTATTGTTGTTGTTAGTACCTCCCTGCTATTGTGTACTCTTCTCCTGGATTTTTATTTCCCAGGTGCATTACTTTGCACTTCTTTGCATTGAATCTAAGTTGCCATATGTCTGACCATTCCTCCAACCTTGCCAAGTCCCTTCTCATCCTTTCTACTCCCCCTTGTGTATCAACTCTGTTACAGATCTTTGTGTCATCTGCAAAGAGGCATACCTTTCCTTCCAGACCCTCTTCAATGTCACCTATAAAGACGTTAAAGAGGACTGGACCCAGTACTGAGCCCTGAGGTACTCCACTAGTAACCCTCCCTTTCTTCAGAATGTGTTCCTTTCACTATTACATTCTGTGTCCTGTTGTGCAGCCAGTTTTCTACCCAGGCTACTCCCCTGGGGCCCACTCCCAGGCTGGCTAACTTGATTATTAATCTTTTGTGCGAGACTGTGTCAAATGCCTTGCTAAAGTCTAGGTAGGTCATATCCATAGCCCCTCCCTGGTCTATTACTTTGGTCACCCAGTCAAAGAAATCGATTAGATTTGTCTGACATGACCTTCCTGCTGTGAATCCATGCTGCTTTGGTTCCAGTGCCCCACTGGCCTCTAGGTACTCAACAATTCTTTCTTTCAGAAATGATTCCATCATTTTCCCCACCACTGAGGTCAAACTAACAAGTCTGCAGTTTCCTGCTTCTGCCTTGCTCCCACTTTTGTGAAGGGGAATCACATCTGCCCTCCTCCAGTCCTCAGGTACCACCCCATCTTCCCATGATTTGTTAAAAAGTGTGGTTAGTGGTGTCACTAGGTCCTCCCTTAGCTCTTTTAGGATTCTAGGGTGAACTCCCGCCAGGCCCCATTGCTTTGTCCACCTTGAGTTTTAGAAGTTCTTTCAGTACTCTTTCTTCTTTAAATGGACTGGTATCAACCCCACTATCCAGAGTGCTTCTACTGTTTGGTTTAGGTAACTCCTCATCTTCTTCTTTGTGAATACTGAGCAAAAGTATTCATTCATTATCTCTGCCTTTTCACTGTCTCCTCTGCCCACCTCCCTCTCCTTTATTAATCTTCCTATCCTCCCTTAACCTTTCTATGTTCCCTAATGTACCTATAAAAGGTTTTATCCCCTTCTTAACTGAGTTGGCTATCCTTTCCTCAGTTTGGGCCTTTGCTTTTCTGACTGCCTTCCCACTTCTTTCTGCTTTAATTGATACAGTTCCTGTCGTGTTCCATCTGTGATTCCTTATACTTTTTAATGCAGCCTTTTCTCCTTAACCTTCCCTGGCACTTCTTTGAGAGCCATAGTGTTTTTTATTCCACTTTGTTTTCTTTATTTGTTTCACAAAGGCTTGTTGCCTCCATGATGGCAGTTTTGATTTTTCTCCATTGTTCTTCCACCCTCCTTTCTGGCCATTTGCTAATGCATTCTCAGGTATTCACCCATTATGCCAAAGTCAGCCCTTCTAAAGTCCAGTATCCTTGTCTTTGTATGGCTTGTCTCCATGGTTGTGTTTATTGTGAAGCACACTGTGCAGTGGTCGCTTGTTCCTGATGTCTACTGACTTCTAAGTTTGTGATCCTCTCCATTTGAGAGTACCAGGTCTAATATTGCTCCCTCCCGAGTGGGTTCCACCACTAGATGTCTAAGGCATGCTCCCTGTAGGGCATCGAGAATGACCCTGCTCTTGGATGTGGCTGCAGTCCATGTTGCCCAGTTAACATCTGGCATATTCAGGTCCCCATCAACAGTATCTCCCTTTTTCAGCCATTTTGAGAATGCCTTCTATCATTTCTTGTCCATTCTTCCTCTGAGATGGGGTCTGTATACAACCCCTGTGCGGATTGTGATGCCATTCCCTGTCTCCAATGTGACCCAGAGTTCTTCTTGTCCTCCCTTTACTTTTTAGTTCTGTTACTTTGATCCCTTCCTTATGTAGAGAGCTACTCCACCTCCTCTTTACCCTCTCTGTCCCTTCTGTAGATTGTGTACCCTGGTATGTTGACATCCCAGTCATGGTTCTCCATGTACCATGTTTCTGTGACTGCCACAATATCCAAGTGTTCCACTTCCATTAGGGCTACTAGCTCTGGAAGCTTGTTTCCAAGACTATGGGCATTGGTACTCATTGCCCTCCATTTAATGTTGGCTTTATCCTTTTTTACCCCATCCCTGCTCTTATTGTCCTTGTCCATTTTTCCATTTACCCCTGTCCTGCCCTCTGTCAAGCTCTGTACCTCAGTGTTTACCCTACTACCTGCCATGCTTTGTGGGGGGAGGCTTGAACTTTCCTGTTTCTTATCAGCACCTCCCCCCTTGGCTAGTTTAAAAGCTTGCCAAGGAAGCCTTTAAACCTGTCACCTAGGAGCTGTGTTTCCCTTCCTGGACAGATGCAGACCATCATGCCAGTATAGACCTTCATCTCTCCAGGTGGACCCCCAGTCCCCAATGAAGCTAAAGCCCTGTGCTCTGCACCAGTTTGCAACCATTCATTAAACTGCATGGTGTGCAGTACCCAGCCTCACCCCTGCCATAGACTGGCAGCACCTCTGAGAAGGTTACCGTGCTTGCTACCTGTCTGAGGCCCCTCCCCAACTCCACAAATTCATCCTGCACTGCACTGATCTCATGCCTAGCTAGGTCATTTGTCCCGAGATGGACAATGATATCTAGTTTCCTCTCCTGTGATGCTGCTTCTGCAATCCTGAGGATTCACTTTCTGTCCCTCCAAGCCATGGCACCAGGCAGGCACCTTACTTCCCTCTCCTCTCCCTTCCCCAGGTCTACATCCCTAACAGTTGAGTCCCCTATCAGAAGCTGTTTCTTTCCCTTGTGTTGTCCCTTGCCACTATTTTGTGGGTCTCCCTTGTGGATGTCCCCAGCATTCTTCTTGGTCTCCAATGAGGGTGTCATCACAGAGGAACCTTGATTTGCCAGACTGACATATGATTTGTAGAGGTGCAACTCGGGGCTATGCCTCTGTTCCACCACCCTCACCTTCCCAGAACCTACTGTGGTCCATCTGCTCTTCACACATGGCAACCTCTGAGGCAGTGGTTGTGGAACTGGTGCTGTTTGGGTGGGGGAGTCCTCTTTAGTCCTTGCCAGTTCAGTCTGAAGGTGGGCAACCTCCTCCCTCAGAGCTGACAGTTGTCTGCAAATAGGGCAGCAACGCAGCTTCCAGAATGCTTCCCAGAAAATTGCTGCCCCACAGCCAGTGCATTGCACCACTCCCCACATGTCCTTCTTCCTTATAATATACAATGAGTAATATACAATTTTAATTTTTTTTGTGTGTGTGTATACTTACGCTTTATGCACTGTCCAGGGTAATTAAGAATATGACAGTTCTGCTCCAAGACCTGTTGAGGAAGTGATGTCAGAACCTTGGCTATAAAGGAAATGCCATGCCTGGGGTGATTAAGTAAGGAGGTGGGTCAATAATTCGCACAAAAAGCTGGATCTTTATTCAGCTTCAGTAAATCAATTATGACTGCTTCCTGCATCAACTGTGGAACAGACCCATCCTGTCACATATAACTATATAGAGCTAATAATCTGGATGACAATAAAGGTTCAAAGGCTTTGTAAAAATCTGAGCTGAGGCCATCAGATCCAGGAACTCTGCCCAGTGCTAAGGCTTTAATAGCATCCATTATTTCTTGTAATATGAAGTCACAACCCAAAGCTGCTGCTAAGTCCTTCATACACAAGGCCAATGACAGTTTGTTAAAAAAAAATCATAATCTGGTTGCTTACCTTGGAGAGGATGCATATAATTTAGTATGATAATTCTTAAACAAGTCAGTTATGGTCACTGGATCTGAGGAAAGCAGATCTTTCTCATTCTGAAAAATGGTATTTGGGCTTCAATGGAGTCTTTCATTAGCCGGTAGACCAAGAGCTTGTTGGCTTTTTCATCAGATTCCCAGCATGATTTGTTTAAAGAAAAAAAAGCCCTGGTAGCCTTTTGATGGTAAATGTTACTCAGATGATAAGGTAAATCATTTAATTTTGCATGTATTTTGTCCTGCTCCTTAGGATCTTTATAAATAGGCTGTCTTCTATCACTTTTATCTTAACCAAAAGTACTTCTGTTTACTTCTTCTGAAGTTTGTTCTGCCAAGCAGCAAAATAAATATTACTTTCCCTAACAGAGGCCTTAAAAGTCTCCCACAATGTAAAAGAGTTGACCTCAGGGGTATCATCCATGTCAACATATATCTGATTGTCTCCCAAAAGCTTATTTATAAATTCCACTGAATTTTAAAACACTTGTTTAAAACACCATCTGGGAGACTTAGCTATACTACCCTGTGGCACACCTATGCTAAAACTATTAGGGCATGATCTGAAATTGTCATAGGCAATATGGAAACTTCTAAAATATTAGACAACAGATGAGAGCTGCATGTAAAAAAGTCTAATCGACTGCATGTTTGAAATGTACTGTAGGTAAACAAAAGGTAAAAGCTATAGTTTCCAGATTATGAATCCTCCAACAGTTTATCATGCCAAGCTCTGAGCAAAGTAAATGAACCTCATGTCTCAAATGAACTGGACACACACCTTGGTGCATAGACCCCAATATGCAGATATCACAAGATTTACACTGTAGTTAATTACCTTAAAAATGAATAACAAATAGATAAAATATATACTAATATGTGATGGAATTTCAAGTCTTCCAGAAAAGGTAGAGAATATTTTGGAATATAGAATAAATTATAAATATACTGTAAGTAATAACTTGTGTCTATGCCATAGTCAAAAACAGTGTCATTTTCAGAATGCACACATTGCATAAGAAAGTGCAGAGTGAAAATTTTAATGCAGACCTATTTCTCACCTGTCAGTTGAGAGATATTCACATGTTAATGCATCAGACTTGAAAGCAACAGTAACAGACATTATTCAAAATAACCATATCTGGTAAATGTTGTTAATAAAATCTGCAACAACTACAGTAGTAGTACAGTACTTGAATTAATAATTTGGACAAAGTATGAAAGAATGATTTTCATTTGGCAAACATGAAGCATTTGGAAAGAAAAATGTTCAACATTTCTATTAAGGATCTTATCTTCTTGTAAATTAAAACAATTGTGTTAATACTTGAAACATTTTAAATCATCAAATCTACAGCAGTTTGATGATTATATATTGATAAGGTCGGGGCAGTCTCTCTTACAGGTCTCAGTGGGTCACCTTTAGCCTTAGAGTAACAGAACTGTTCCCTTTGTTTTATTGGTTCTTTCACCTGAAGAACATGTGAAGACACACTTCTGTAGCCATATGAGAATGTGCCAGTGCCTATAAACATATTAAATTCATTTCAGTTTTATTGATCAATGAAATGTCATTTCAATTTACAAAAATATGCATGTTAAAATCACTTTAATATACAATCAAGTTTACACCATAGAGACACTACAAAGCAATACATAATGTCATCATACATTTTTGTAAAGTCTATAAATACACAGTAGTTAGATACTGGCGATCACGAACAAAGTTTCCATTGATAGCAGAATAATGGGACAATCACATTTAGGAGGATATACATGACAATATGCAAAAATGAGTGATCTCATTATTCTAGATTATAATTCCAGTACACTGAGATCTACATTGAGGAAACACACTAGACTGCGCCTTACATGAGTGCTGAAAGGGTGTGCTGCTATAATAATAGGCAAGTAGATGCATTCAAACACAGTAAAAACAGTGCTCACCCTAGAACAAGACTAGTTATAAAAACTATATTAAGCCTTTCTCCTAGCAAGTGGTAACCCAGCACTTTGAGGATGAACTGATGCTTCATCAAGGGTGGAGTTTCAGTTTCACAACATGGACATTTATAGTCTAAACTCTCTTAAAGTGACATACGCAAATATACAAAAATTCTTTCAGAATAAATACATTTTCAAACACGCTAAAAATGATTGAATCACTGAACATTGAAACATATGAGCATGAAAAGAATTGAAGTTTGTGTCATAAAATGATCCTTTAATATTTATAAATACAGTTTGTATCTCATTTATGAGGGGTCACATTAAACTTTGGTAACACATGACTACAAAGAGTGACTTATTTTATTATTCAGATGTAGTGGAGTTTGCTCTTTGACATATCCCACTCTTTCTTGAAATTTTTGGACTCTGAATTTGGTATATTTTTTCTTATTCTGCATTACCCTCTCCTCCCTTTTTGGATTGTTCTTGTGTGGTGAGTTTTCTTTCTTAGTACTTATTTTCTATTGATGTAATTGTGTCAACTGTTTTTGGTGTTACTTTCAACTTTTAGAGGGGATTACCATGGAAATGAGATTTTTCTTTATTGCAGGGTTTTATAACATTTGAATGAATTGTTAAACATGTTATATGTAATACTGGTCATGAGTAGTTTTAATGATTTATTCAAACATTAGCGAGAACTGTTGGACCACCATGCAGTGGGAATGCATATTTAGAATATACAGCTTTTTGATTATATTTCAATTTAAGGGTTATTCAAAAATTGGGTAACTTTTAATTTTGTTATGTTACTAAAGTTTATAGGCAATGTCTTTCTCAAGTTGAATGGCGAACAAGGCCTCCCGGTACCATTCTATTACTGGAGGAAGATCTTCCATCCAGTGTCTAAGCATGACCAATTTGGCCAAGGCTGCCACTAAGGCCCAATGGGCTTTGCTTACCTTGGGCATCGCAGGGGGCTATATGGTCAGTATGCAACACTCTGGGGTGAACAATGGCTCTAGCCCAAGAAGTGGGTCCAAGGCCAGTTTAATGTTGTTCCAGTAAACCTGCGTGTGGGGGCAATCCCAGAGTAGGTGGTATAGTGTCCCAAGGGCTCGTTTACAATTGGAGGATTCAGGGGAAGGAATCCAACCTATTTTATGCAGCTTTATCAGGGTACAGTATATTTTATGCATGATGTTAAATTGGGTCAGACGTCATCTATCTAGTTTAATGTATTTGTAGATGATGTGTCACACTTTCTTCCAGAACTCAGGATCTGCTGGAAGAAAGAGTTATTGGACCCAGTAGAAACAAAATCCAGATGGAAGTCAAGAGTTAACTGCCAGGAGGTGTTTGCATACTTGCAATATTGCATGTGGTTGGTCTGTCACCTGAAAACCTCGAGTTCACCATTCTGGGGGATTCACACTTATGGAATTCTGCACCCAAAATGGAGAGTATTGCATATTTAAGTTGCAACTATTTAAAATATCAGTAGCACAGAGCTGAAATCTGTTTTGGAGGGTAGGAAAGAGGATGAGCTCATTTCCATAAAGGAAATCAGGGAAGGTAGTATCTTTCAGCTTGGGAAAAAAATGTGGGACTACCGTAATTCCCAGAAGATTCTTTAGATTCATCTCCAGAATCGAAGGATGGATGTACATTCCTAAGTATCTTCACCCTGATGATGTCCATTTTTACATTTTTATCAACCAAATGGTTCCAGCTCGGATCATACCGATAAAGAGGCAAAAGCTTATTTTTTGTCCAGTTAACCCTTGAACCAGATATCACACTTAAAGCATCAAATAACCCCAAGCCATCCACAAAGATTTTTCAATGTTCATCACAATAAGAAGCAAGTCATCTGTATAAAACAATGTCGAGTAGGTCGTTCTCCTGAAATTAACACCAACAATTCGTGGGTGTTGTCACAATGCAACAATAAGAGGCTCTAATGCTAACAAAAGCAGGAGGGGACTTAGAGGACAACCCTGGTGGGTTCCTCAATAAAGTTAAAATGGTTCAGATAAAATGCAGTTAGACAGACTCCTCGAGTATCATAAAATTAAATCTAGAAGATTTAAAGGCTACAGTTCAGCAGGATTCCAGATGTGGGAGTCCTTCCACTCTTTTATGGTGATGAATCAGTATTATTAAATGAACACTCTCCTATACTCTTTTATCCTTTAAATATGTTAAATCTTTGGTGACCTCTCTCGTTCTTTCAACATATACACTCCATTATCTCTAGTTTTATTTGGTCAAACTAGCATCCCAGATGCGCGTTTATCAAATGAAGTCTTCCTAAAGAATCTGATGGCCTTCATCATCCCAACCTTCTTCTATATTACTGGGCCAGGCCTTTTTCAAAGTTTGGTAGATGGCTATCCAATCCCATAAGCGATTATGTGTCAACTGGGCTCCAACTAGAACATCAACTCTTACGACTGCATTGCTTCAATGCATCAACCATTTTCTACTCCTCATGGAGAGCTCTGTCAATGACATTGCGTCAATCAGTGATTGGCACTTCGCTGGGGGTTTTCTCTCAATGCTGCTCTTTTTTCAAGATTTCCCCATGGCATGATTTTGCTCAACCTATTGCCTTTAACCCTAATACGAAGATTGATGGCGTATGGCTCACTCCAGGTTGGCTACCCCAGCTACAGGAATCCATAGTGGCAGATTTCTACTCCCAGGATTCTGTCTTTCCTACTGCAGATATTCTACTGAAATACAACTTACCAAGGACACACATCTTCAAGATCTTTCGACTGAGACACTTGGTACATCAGTTATTTGGTACCACCTTCAGTTATCCAGAGTAGGGCCCATTCTAGCCATGTTTTAAGACCTATTCCAAAATTTCATTGTAGCTCCTTGATGTACTTCTGTCTTCTTGGCCAACCAGATCCCTGCCAGGTTCTAAGGTCTTGACCTCTTTGTTTCCAGATATGTTCTTTAATTGATACAAATATGGAAGGATTTATACCTTTATATCCCCAGGACAAGCTCAGACTTAGCCAATATCATATACTAAATGACATGTACTATTCACCTGTTAAGTTGGCCAAGATGTGGTGAATCTGAAGGGAACTAGCTGCATGTGTTCTGGCAATGTGTACAATTTGCTCCCTTATGGCAATTTATTCAATCCAGGTTGGACCCTCTGTTCATCTGGAGAGGCTTTTCACTGTGGAAATGTGCCTTCTTTGCATATATACCAACATCAGGGTTAAGGAGCGTATGTTTCATTTGGCCATAATGAAAAGGCTTGTGCTTAAACACTGGTTGGATCAATTGATCATATTTTATAGTGAATGTTTAAATGAGCTTTCTGGATATCTCAGAACAGAATGCTTGATTGTTGGATCCCATAATAGGCTCAAGCTTGTTTAAAACAAATGGGACAAGTTATACGCATTGTATTTGCATTAATAATGAATGGTCATGCTAACTCTCCATGTGGCTCATTTCATCTCCTTGCTGATGTCCTTACTTACTGTATTGGGCACACTCCTGAGGAGGGAGATTAGATAGGTGGGGAGGGTGGGTGGTTAGTTTATTTTTTTTACACGGTTGTATTGTTTGGCTACTTACTCCTGTTGGTTTTGTTATCATAAACCAATAACGATTTTGATTTCAAATAAAAATAAATACAGTTAGCCAATACTCTAGCCCTAGAGGAGGAGTACATGATATGGATCCAACTTTAAAATGATCCCCACACCAATAACTTTAAGGCAGCATACAAATAATTCTCTTATTAGAATCTAATTCTTTTCAACATCAATTGCAACTAGAGCAGCAGAATCCATACCTTAGCTGCAATTTATATAAGGTCAATCACTGCCCTAAGGTTGTCCTTCTTGTCTCCCTGCATGAACCCAGCTTGTGACTTAAGGTATTCAAGCCAGCGAAACCTTTCTAAATAAGTTGCTAAAGCTTTAGCAAGAATCTTAGAATCTACATTAAGTAAGGAGATAGGTCCATAATTCGCTCAAAAAGTAGGATCTTTATTCAGCTTCAGTAAATCAGTTATGACTGCTTCCTGCATCAACTGTGGCCCAGACCCAGCCTGTCACATATAACTTTATAGAGCTAATAATCTGGATGACAATAAATGCTCAAAGGCTTTGTAAAAATCTGAACTGAGGCCATCAGAGGCAGGAAATTTGCCCGGTGCTAAGGCTTTAATAGCATCAATTATTTCTTGTAATATGAAGTCACAATCCATAGCTGCTGCTAAGTCCTTCATACGCCAGAGCAATGACAGTTTGTTAAAAAAAGGAATCATAATCTGGATGCTTACCTCGGAGAGAGGATGCATATAATTAAGTATAATAATTCCTAAACATAGCCACACGATCTGAGGAAAGCAGATCTTCCTCATTTTGTAAAATTGGTATTTGGGCTTCAATGGAGTCTTCTCAGCTAGTAGACCAAGAGCCTGCTGACTTTTTTACCAGATTCCCAGTATGATTGGTTTAGAAAACTAAACACTGGTTCCTGTTTGATGAGAAATGTTATTCAGTTGATAATGTAAATCATTTAATTTTGGCTGTATTTTCTCCTGCTCCTTAGGATTTTAATAAATGAGCTATCTTCTAACACTTTTACCTTCACTAAAAGTACTTCCATTTACTTCTTCTGAAGTTTGCTCTGCCAAGCAGCAAAATAAATATGACTTCCCCTAACAGAGGCCTTAAAAGTCTCCCACAATGTAAAAGAGTTGACCTCAGGGGTATCATCCATGTCAACATATATCTGATTGTCTCCCAAAAGCTTATTTATAAATTCCACTGAATTTTAAAACACTTGTTTAAAAACACCATCTGGGAGACTTAGCTATACTACCTGTAAGTACACCTATGCTAAACTATTAGGGCATGATCTGAAATTGTCATAGGCAATATGGAAACTTCTAAAATATTAGACAACAGATGAGAGCTGCATGTAAAAAAGTCTAATCGACTGCATGTTTGAAATGTACTGTAGGTAAACAAAAGGTAAAAGCTATAGTTTCCAGATTATGAATCCTCCAACAGTTTATCATGCCAAGCTCTGAGCAAAGTAAATGAACCTCATGTCTCAAATGAACTGGACACACACCTTGGTGCATAGACCCCAATATGCAGATATCACAAGATTTACACTGTAGTTAATTACCTTAAAAATGAATAACAAATAGATAAAATATATACTAATATGTGATGGAATTTCAAGTCTTCCAGAAAAGGTAGAGAATATTTTGGAATATAGAATAAATTATAAATATACTGTAAGTAATAACTTGTGTCTATGCCATAGTCAAAACAGTGTCATTTTCAGAATGCACACATTGCATAAGAAAGTGCAGAGTGAAAATTTTAATGCAGACCTATTTCTCACCTGTCAGTTGAGAGATATTCACATGTTAATGCATCAGACTTGAAAGCAACAGTAACAGACATTATTCAAAATAACCATATCTGGTAAATGTTGTTAATAAAATCTGCAACAACTACAGTAGTAGTACAGTACTTGAATTAATAATTTGGACAAAGTATGAAAGAATGATTTTCATTTGGCAAACATGAAGCATTTGGAAAGAAAAATGTTCAACATTTCTATTAGGGGGTAACTTTCTCTTGTAAATTAAAACAATTGTGTTAATACTTGAAACATTTTAAATCATCAAATCTACAGCAGTTTGATGATTTATATATTGATAAGGTCGTGGGACAGTCTCTCTTACAGGTCTCAGTGGGTCACCTTTAGCCTTAGAGTAACAGAACTGTTCCCCTTTGTTTTATTGGTTCTTTCACCTGAAGAACATGTGAAGACACACTTCTGTAGCCATATGAGAATGTGCCAGTGCCTATAAACATATTAAATTCATTTCAGTTTTATTGATCAATGAAATGTCATTTCAATTTACAAAAATATGCATGTTAAAATCACTTTAATATACAATCAAGTTTACACCATAGAGACACTACAAAGCAATACATAATGTCATCATACATTTTTGTAAAGTCTATAAATACACAGTAGTTAGATACTGGCGATCACGAACAAAGTTTCCATTGATAGCAGAATAATGGGACAATCACATTTAGGAGGATATACATGACAATATGCAAAAATGAGTGATCTCATTATTCTAGATTATAATTCCAGTACACTGAGATCTACATTGAGGAAACACACTAGACTGCGCCTTACATGAGTGCTGAAAGGGTGTGCTGCTATAATAATAGGCAAGTAGATGCATTCAAACACAGTAAAAACAGTGCTCACCCTAGAACAAGACTAGTTATAAAAACTATATTAAGCCTTTCTCCTAGCAAGTGGTAACCCAGCACTTTGAGGATGAACTGATGCTTCATCAAGGGGTGGAGTTTCAGTTTCACAACATGGACATTTATAGTCTAAACTCTCTTAAAGTGACATACGCAAATATACAAAAATTCTTTCAGAATAAATACATTTTCAAACACGCTAAAAATGATTGAATCACTGAACATTGAAACATATGAGCATGAAAAGAATTGAAGTTTGTGTCATAAAATGATCCTTTAATATTTATAAATACAGTTTGTATCTCATTTATGAGGGGTCACATTAAACTTTGGTAACACATGACTACAAAGAGTGACTTATTTTATTATTCAGATGTAGTGGAGTTTGCTCTTTGACATATCCCACTCTTTCTTGAAATTTTTGGACTCTGAATTTGGTATATTTTTTCTTATTCTGCATTACCCTCTCCTCCCTTTTTGGATTGTTCTTGTGTGGTGAGTTTTCTTTCTTAGTACTTATTTTCTATTGATGTAATTGTGTCAACTGTTTTTGGTGTTACTTTCAACTTTTAGAGGGGATTACCATGGAAATGAGATTTTTCTTTATTGCAGGGTTTTATAACATTTGAATGAATTGTTAAACATGTTATATGTAATACTGGTCATGAGTAGTTTTAATGATTTATTCAAACATTAGCGAGAACTGTTGGACCACCATGCAGTGGGAATGCATATTTAGAATATACAGCTTTTGATTATATTTCAATTTAAGGTTATTCCAAAATTGGGTAACTTTAATTTTGTTATGTTACTAAGTTTATAGGCAATGTCTTTCTCAAGTTGAATGGCTAACAAGGCCTCCCGGTACCATTCTATTACTGGAGGAAGATCTTCCATCCAGTGTCTAAGCATGACCAATTTGGCCAAGGCTGCCACTAAGGCCCAATGGGCTTTGCTTACCTTGGGCATCGTAGGGGGCTATATGGTCAGTATGCAACACTCTGGGGTGAACAATGGCTCTAGCCCAAGAAGTGGGTCCAAGGCCAGTTTAATGTTGTTCCAGTAAACCTGCGTGTGGGGGCAATCCCAGAGTAGGTGGTATAGTGTCCCAAGGGCTCGTTTACAATTGGAGGATTCAGGGGAAGGAATCCAACCTATTTTATGCAGCTTTATCAGGGTACAGTATATTTTATGCATGATGTTAAATTGGGTCAGACGTCATCTATCTAGTTTAATGTATTTGTAGATGATGTGTCACACTTTCTTCCAGAACTCAGGATCTGCTGGAAGAAAGAGTTATTGGACCCAGTAGAAACAAAATCCAGATGGAAGTCAAGAGTTAACTGCCAGGAGGTGTTTGCATACTTGCAATATTGCATGTGGTTGGTCTGTCACCTGAAAACCTCGAGTTCACCATTCTGGGGGATTCACACTTATGGAATTCTGCACCCAAAATGGAGAGTATTGCATATTTAAGTTGCAACTATTTAAAATATCAGTAGCACAGAGCTGAAATCTGTTTTGGAGGGTAGGAAAGAGGATGAGCTCATTTCCATAAAGGAAATCAGGGAAGGTAGTATCTTTCAGCTTGGGAAAAAAATGTGGGACTACCGTAATTCCCAGAAGATTCTTTAGATTCATCTCCAGAATCGAAGGATGGATGTACATTCCTAAGTATCTTCACCCTGATGATGTCCATTTTTACATTTTTATCAACCAAATGGTTCCAGCTCGGATCATACCGATAAAGAGGCAAAAGCTTATTTTTGTCCAGTTAACCCTTGAACCAGATATCACACTTAAAGCATCAAATAACCCCAAGCCATCCACAAAGATTTTCAATGTTCATCACAATAAGCAAGTCATCTGTATAAAACAATGTCGAGTAGGTCGTTCTCCTGAAATTAACACCAACAATTCGTGGGTGTTGTCACAATGCAACAATAAGAGGCTCTAATGCTAACAAAAGCAGGAGGGGACTTAGAGGACAACCCTGGTGGGTTCCTCAATAAAGTTAAAATGGTTCAGATAAAATGCAGTTAGACAGACTCCTCGAGTATCATAAAATTAAATTTAGAAGATTTAAAGGCTACAGTTCAGCAGGATCTCCAGATGTGGGAGTCCCTTCCACTCTCTTTATGGTGATGAATCAGTATTATTAAAATGAACACTCTCCATATACTCTTTTATCCTTTAAATATGTTAAATCTTTGGTGACCTCTCTCGTTCTTTCAACATATACACTCCATTATCTCTAGTTTTATTTGGTCAAACTAGCATCCCAGATGCGCGTTTATCAAATGAAGTCTTCCTAAAGAATCTGATGGCCTTCATCATCCCAACCTTCTTCTATATTACTGGGCCAGGCCTTTTTCAAAGTTTGGTAGATGGCTATCCAATCCCATAAGCGATTATGTGTCAACTGGGCTCCAACTAGAACATCAACTCTTACGACTGCATTGCTTCAATGCATCAACCATTTCTACTCTCATGGAGAGCTCTGTCAATGACATTGCGTCAATCAGTGATTGGCACTTCGCTGGGGTTTTCTCAATGCTGCTCTTTTTCAAGATTTCCCCATGGCATGATTTTGCTCAACCTATTGCCTTTAACCCTAATACGAAGATTGATGGCGTATGGCTCACTCCAGGTTGGCTACCCCAGCTACAGGAATCCATAGTGGCAGATTTCTACTCCCAGGATTCTGTCTTTCCTACTGCAGATATTCTACTGAAATACAACTTACCAAGGACACACATCTTCAAGATCTTTCGACTGAGACACTTGGTACATCAGTTATTTGGTACCACCTCTCAGTTATCCAGAGTAGGGCCCATTCTAGCCATGTTTTAAGACCTATTCCCAAAATTTCATTGTAGCTCCTTGATGTACTTCTGTCTCTTAGTTATTGGCCAACCAGATCCCCTGCCAGGTTCTAAGGTCTTGACCTCTTTGTTTCCAGATATGTTCTTTAATTGGATACAAATATGGAAGGATTTATACCTTTATATCCCCAGGACAAGCTCAGACTTAGCCAATATCATATACTAAATGACATGTACTATTCACCTGTTAAGTTGGCCAAGATGTGGTGAATCTGAAGGGAACTAGCTGCATGTGTTCTGGCAATGTGTACAATTTGCTCCCTTATGGCAATTTATTCAATCCAGGTTGGACCCTCTGTTCATCTGGAGAGGCTTTTCACTGTGGAAATGTGCCTTCTTTGCATATATACCAACATCAGGGTTAAGGAGCGTATGTTTCATTTGGCCATAATGAAAAGGCTTGTGCTTAAACACTGGTTGGATCAATTGATCATATTTTATAGTGAATGTTTAAATGAGCTTTCTGGATATCTCAGAACAGAATGCTTGATTGTTGGATCCCATAATAGGCTCAAGCTTGTTTAAAACAAATGGGACAAGTTATACGCATTGTATTTGCATTAATAATGAATGGTCATGCTAACTCTCCATGTGGCTCATTTCATCTCCTTGCTGATGTCCTTACTTACTGTATTGGGCACACTCCTGAGGAGGGAGATTAGATAGGGTGGGGGGAGGGTGGGTGGTTAGTTTATTTTTTTTTACATGGTTGTATTGTTTGGCTACTCTACTCCTGTTGGTTTTGTTATCATAAAACCAATAACGATTTTGAATTTCAAATAAAAAAATAAATACAGTTAGCCAATACTCTAGCCCTAGAGGAGGAGTACATGATATGGATCCAACTTTAAAAATGATCCCCAACACCAATAACTTTAAGGGCAGCATACAAATAATTCCCCTTAATAGAATCTAATTCTTTTTCAACATCAATTGCAACTAGAGCAGCAGAATCCATACCCTTAGCTGCAATTTATATAAGGTCAATCACTGCCCTAAGGTTGTCACTTCCTTGTCTCCTCTGCATGAACCCAGCTTGTGACTTAAGGTATTCAAGCCAGCGAAACCTTCTCTAAATAAGTTGCTAAAGCTTTAGCAAGAATCTTAGAATCTACATTAAGTAAGGAGATAGGTCCATAATTCGCTCAAAAAGTAGGATCTTTATTCAGCTTCAGTAAATCAGTTATGACTGCTTCCTGCATCAACTGTGGCCCAGACCCAGCCTGTCACATATAACTTTATAGAGCTAATAATCTGGATGACAATAAATGCTCAAAGGCTTTGTAAAAATCTGAACTGAGGCCATCAGAGGCAGGAAATTTGCCAGTGCTAAGGCTTTAATAGCATCAATTATTTCTTGTAATATGAAGTCACAATCCATAGCTGCTGCTAAGTCCTTCATACGCCAGAGCAATGACAGTTTGTTAAAAAAAGGAATCATAATCTGGATGCTTACCTCGGAGAGAGGATGCATATAATTAAGTATAATAATTCCTAAACATAGCCACACGATCTGAGGAAAGCAGATCTTCCTCATTTTGTAAAATTGGTATTTGGGCTTCAATGGAGTCTTTCCTTAGCCAGTAGACCAAGAGCCTGCTGACTTTTTTTACCAGATTCCCAGTATGATTGGTTTAGAAAAACTAAACACTGGTTCCCTGTTTGATGAGAAATGTTATTCAGTTGATAATGTAAATCATTTAATTTTGGCTGTATTTTCTCCTGCTCCTTAGGATTTTAATAAATGAGCTATCTTCTAACACTTTTACCTTCACTAAAAGTACTTCCATTTACTTCTTCTGAAGTTTGCTCTGCCAAGCAGCAAAATAAATATGACTTCCCTTAAAAGAAGGCCTTAAAAGCCTCCCACAATGTAAAAGAGTTGACCTCAGGGGTATCATTCATGTCAACAAATATTTGATTGTTTCCCAAAAGCTTATTTATAAATTCCACTGAATTTTAAAGTACTGGTTTAAAACACCATCTGGGAGACTTAGCTACACTACCCTGTGTCACACCTATGCTAAAACTATTGGGGCATGATCTGAAATTGTCATAGGCAATATGGAAATTTCTAAAATATTAGACAACAGATGAGAGCTGCATAGAAAAAACTCTAATCGACTGCATGTTTGAAATCTACTGTATGTAAACAAAAGGTAAAAGCTTTAGTTTCCAGATTATAAATCCTCCAACAGTCTATCATGCCATGTTCTTGGCAAAGTAAATGAACTTCATGTCTCAAATGTACTGGACACACACCTTAATGCATAGGCACCAATATGCAGATATCACTATATTTACACTATATTTAATTACCTTAAAAATGAATAACAAATAGATAGAATATATACTAATACATGTGGGAATTTCAAGTCTTTCAGAAAAGGTAGAGGATATTTTGGAATCTAGAATACATTACAAATATACTGTAATTACTTGTGTCTATGCCATAGTCAAAAACAGTGTCATTTTCAGAATGGACACATTGCATAAGAAAGTGCAGAGTGAATATTTTAATACAGACCAATTTCTCACCTGTAAGTTGAGAGATATTTACATGCGAATGCATCAGACTTGAAAGCAACAGTAACAGACATTATGCAAAATAACCATATCTGGTAAATGTTGTTAAACAATAAAACCTGCAACAACTACAGTAGTAGTACAGTGCTTGAATTAATAATTTGCACAAAGTTTAAAAGATAGTTTTTCAATTGGCCAACCTGAAGCATTTGGAAACAAAATTGTTCAACATTTCAATTAGAGGGCATCTGTTTCTTGTAAATTAAAATAATTGTGTTAATACTTGAAACATTTTAAATCATCAAATATACAGCAGTTTGATGATTTATATATTGATAAGGTTGAGGGAAAGTGTCTCTTACAGGTCTCAGTGGGTCACCTTTAGCCTTAGAGTAACAGAACTGTTCCCCTGTGTTTTCTTGGTTCTTTCACCTGAAGAGCATGTGAATATACACTTCTGTAGCCATGTGAGAATGTACCAGTGCCTATAAACATATTAAATTCATAGACATAGAAACATAGACTTTGACGGCAGATAAGGACTGCTAGGCCCATCTAGTCTGCCCATTTCCCTACCTACAGGATAGGCCGCAGATCCTAGTTAACCAACAGCCTATATCTTCCTGCCCCCCACAAGAATTGCCTTATGTCTGTCCCATGCATTCTTGAATTCTCCCACAGTTTTAGACCCCACAACTTCCTCAGGAAGGCTGTTCCATGCATCCACTACCCTCTCTGTGAAATAATACTTCCTCACATTGCCCCTGAACCGCCCTCCTTCTATCTTTAAATTGTGTCCCCTTGTTCTTGCAAATCTCTTTTTCTGAAAGATGCTACCCTCTTGGACTTTGTTGATTCCCTTGAGGTACTTGAAAGTTTCTATCATGTCCCCCCTCTCCCTTCTTTCCTCAAGGGTATACATATTAAGCTCCTTTAGTCTCTCCTCATACGGCTTCTCTTGCAGACCCTGCACCATTTTAGTTGCCCTCCTCTGGACTGCCTCTATCCTGTCTATGTCCTTGCGGAGATGGGGTCTCCAGAACTGGACACAGTATTCCAGATGGGGTCTCACCAACTGTCTGTACAGAGGGATAACAACTTCCTGTTTTCTGCTGCAGATGCCTCTTAAAATTGCTTTAATATACATTCAAGTTTACAACATAGAGACACTTCAAGGCAATACATAATTTCATCCTATGTTATTGTAAAGTCTATGAATACACAGTGGTTAGCTACTGATGACCATGAACAAAGTTTCCATTAACAGCAGAATACTGAGGAAATCACATTTAGGAGGAAATACATGACACTACACAAAAATGAGTGATCTCATTATTCTAGATTATGATTCCAGTACTGAGATCTACATTGAGGAAACACACTAGACTGTGCCTTACAAGAGTGCTGAAAGAGTGTGCTACTATAATAATAGGCAAGTAGATGCATTCAACACAGTAAAAACAGTGCTCTAACCAGAAGAGGACTAGTTATCAAAAAACAATATTAAGCCTTTTTCCAAGCAAGTGGTAACCCCAGCACTTTGAAGATGCACTGACCCTTCATCATGGGGTGGAGTTTCAGTGCCATAACAGGCACATTTATAGTCTAAACTCTCTTAAAGTGACATACACAAATATACAAAAATTCTTTCAGAAAAAATACATTTTCAAACAAACTAAAAATGATTGAATCACTGAACATTGAAACATATGAGCATGAACAGAATTGGAGCTTCTGTCATAAAATGATCCTTTAATATTTATAAATATCATTTCTATCTTATTTATGAGGGTCACATTAAACTTTGGTAACACATGAATATAAAGAGTGACTTATTTTTTTATTCAGATGTAGTGTAGTTTGGCCTTTGACATATCCCACTCTTTCCTGCAATTTTGGACTTTGAATTTGGTATATTTTTCCTTATTCTGCATCACCCTCCCCCCCCCACACCTTTTTTGGATTGTTCTTGTGTGGTGAGTTTTCTTTCTTAGTCCTTGCTTTGCATTGTTGGAATTATGTATTCTGTTTTTGGTGTTCCTTTCAACTTTTAGAGGGGATTACCATGGAAATGAGATTTTTTTTTTATTGCAGAGTTTTATAACATTTGAATTAATTGTTAAACATGTTATATGTAATACTGGTCATAAATAGTTTTAATGATTCATTCAAACAAAAGAAAGAACTGTTGGACCACCATGCAGTTAAGATGCATATTTAGAATATACAGCTTTTTGATCATATTTCAACTTCAGGGTTATTCAAAAGTTGGGTAACTCTTAATTTTGCTATGTTAATAATGTTTATAGGCAATGTGTTTCTCCAGTTCACTGGCGAACAAGGCCTCCCGGTACCATTCCATTACTAGAGGAAGAAGGTCTTCCATCCAATGTCTAAGCATGACCAATTTGGCCAAGGATGCTACTAAGGCCAAATGGGCTTTCCTTACCTTGGGCAACACATGGGGCTATATGGCCAGTATGCAACACTCTGGGGTGAACAATGGCTCTAGCCCAAGAAGTGGGTCCAAGACCTGTTTAATGGAGTCCAAAAAACCTGATTGTGGGGGCAATCCCAGAGTAGGTGGTATAAGGTTCCAAGGGCTTGCTTACAATGGGAGGATTCAGGGGAAGGAATACAAACTATTTTATGCAGCTTTATCAGGGTACAGTATATTTTATGCATGATGTTAAATTGGGACAGACTAAATCTATCTTGTTTAAGGTATTTGTAGATCACGCTCCACCCTTTCGGCCTGAACTCAGGTTCTGCTGGAAGAAAGAGTTCTTGGACCCAATAGAAACAAATCCCCAGATGGAAGTCAGGAGTTAATTGCCAGGAGTTGTTTGTATACTTGTGATATTGCATGTGGTTGGTCTGCCAATTGAAAACCTCGAGTTCACCGTTCTGGGGGATCTGCATTTTTGGAATTCTGCACCCAAAAAGGAGAGTATTGCATGTTTAAGTTGCAACTACTTAGAATATCACTAGCACAGAGCTAAAACCTGTTTTGGAGGGTAGGAAAGGGGATGAGCTCATTTCCATAAAGGAAATCAGGGGAAGTAGTATCTCTCAGCTTTGGAAAAAATGAGGGACCGTGATAACTTCCTAAAGATTCATTATACTCATCTCTGGAATCGAAGGGCAGATGTTCATTTCTAAGTATCTTCACCCAGATGATGTCCATTTTTCATTTTTACCACCCAAATGGTCCCAGCTAGGATCACACCGATAAAGGGGCAAAAGCTTAGTTTTTGTCCATTTAACCTTTGAACTAGATATCTCACTTAAAACATCAAATAACCCCAAGCCATCCACAAAGATATTTCAATGTTCATCAGAATACGAAGCAAGTCATCTGTATATAATAATGTTGAGTAGGTCTTTCTCCTGACCTTAACACCAACAATTTATTGGTGTTGTCACAATGCAACAAGAAGAGGCTCTAATGCTAACAAAAACAGGAGGGGACTTAGATGACAACCTTGGCGGGTTCCTCGATAAAGTTAAAATGGCTCAGACAAAATGCAGGTAGACAGACTCCTTGAGAATCAGAAAATTAAATTTAGAATATTTAAAGGCTACAGTTCAGCAGGATCTTCGGAGGTGGGAGGCCCTTCCACTCTCTTTATGGGGACGGATCAATATGATTAAAATGAACACTCTCCCTAGACTCTTTTATCCTTTAAATATGTTAAACATTTGGTTCCCTCTCTGATTCTTTCAACATATACACTCCATTGTCTCTAGTTTTATTTGGTCGAACTAGCATCCCAGATGCCCTTTTATCAAATTAAGTCTTTCTAAAGAATCTGGTGGCCTTCGTCTTCCCAGCTATCTTCTATATTACTGGGCCAGCCATTTTTAAAAGTCTTTTAGATGGCTATCCAATTCCATAGGTGATTATGTGCCAACTTTGCTCCAACTAGAAAATCAACTCTTACGACTGCATCGCTTTGATGCATCAACCATCTTCTACTCCTCATGGAGAGTTCTGCCAATGACATTGTGTCAATCAGTGGTTGGCACTTCGCTGAGGGATTTCTCTTAATGCTGCTATTTTTTCAAGATTTCCCCATGGCATGATTTTGCTCATCCTATTGTCTTTAACCCCAATACAAAGATTGATGGCATATGGCTCACTCCTGGTTGGCTACCTTAGCTACAGGAAGCTGTAGTGGCAGATTTCTATTTCCAGGATTCCCTCCTTCCTTCTCCAGATATCCTCCTGAAATACAACTTACTAAGGACACACATTTTCAAGATCTATCAACTGAGACACTTGGTAGGTCAGTTATTTGGTACCACCTTTCAGTTATCCAGAGTAAGGCCCATTCTAGCCATGTTACAGGACCTAAACCCAAAATTTCATTGCATCTCCTTGACATACTCATCAGTGTCAGTGGCTCAGTAGGTAGCACACTCACCTCTGAGGCCGGGAGATCAGAGGGCTGTTGGTTCAGTTCCCACATCTGGCACTTGGGTTAATATCCCATGACTGACACTGTAGTGCAGCATGAGAGGGGTGCTGCACTTCTGAGGTGCCGTCTTTCGGATGAGATGTTAAACCGAGGTCCCATCTGCCATGACTGGTGGTAGTTCAGGTGGATGTTAAAAGATCCCATGGCACTTATTGAAAAGAGTGTCCTGGCCAAATTTCCTTCATTCACTAAAAATATATCACTAACAGCTTAATCTAGTTCAAGGTCAGTTGGCATTCATCTGCATCCCCTCCCCCGGGTCGTGCCTGAAAATAGGCAGGATTTGTCTAGTGCACTTACCCGGTCAACAAAAACTAAATAAATAAATATTTCTGTCTCTTAGCTATTGGCCATCCAGATCCTCTGCCAGGTTCTAAGATATGGACATCTTTGTTACTGGATATGTCCTTTAATTGGATACAAATCAGGAAGGATTTTTACCTTTATATCTCCCAGGACAAGCTCAGACTTAGCCAATATCATATACTAAATGGCATGTACTACTCACCTGTTAAAGTTGGCCAAGCTGTGATAAATCTGAAGGGAACCCATTGCATGTATTCTGGCAATGTAAAAAATGTGCTTCCTTATGGCTACTTATTCAATACAGGTTGGACGCTGTGTTGGATCTGGAGGAGCTTTTCATTGAGGAAATGTGCCTTCTTGGCATATATACCAACATCAGGGTTAAGGACCATAGATTTCATATGGCCTTAATCTCAATGGCTGTCAAAAGGCTTGTGCATAAACACTGGTTGGATCAATTGCTCATATTTTAAAGTGTATGTTTAAATGAGCTTCCAGCACATCTCAGTACATGATGCTTGATTGCTGGATCCTGTAATGGGCTCAATCTTTTTGAAAACAAATGGGGCAAGATATGCACCTTATATTTGCATTAATAATTAATGGCCATGCTAACTCTCCATGTGGCTCATTTCATCTCCTTGCTGATGTCCTTACTTATTGTATTGGGCACACACCTGTGGAGGGATGGGGGATAGGGTAGGGGGGAGGATGGGTGGTTAGTTTATTTTCTGTTAGATGGTTGTATTGTTTGGCTACTCTTCTCCTGTTGGTTTTGTTATCATAAAATCAATAATGATTTTGAATTTAAAAAAAATGCAGTTAGCCAGCAGTCTAGCCCTAGGGGAGGAGTACATGATACAGACCCAACTTTAAAAATTATCCCCAACACCAATAGCTTTAAGGGCAGCATACAAATAATTCCCCTTAATAGAATCAAATTCTTTTTCAGCATCAATTGCAACTAAATCAGCAGAATCCATACCCTTAGCTGCAATTTATATAAGGTCAATCACTGCCCTAAATTTATCACTCCCTTGTCTCCCTTGCATGAACCCATCTTGAGACTTAAGTGTTAAAGCCACTAAAACCTTCTCTAAATAAGTTGCTAAAACTTTAGCAAGAATCTTAAATCTACATTAAGTAAGGAGCTAGGTCAATAATTTGCACAAAAGCAGGATCGTTATTCAACTTCAGTAAATCCATTATGACTGCTTCCTGCATCAACTGTGGCACATACCCAGCCTGTCACATATAATTATATAGAGCTAATAATCTGGATCACAATAAAGGCTCAAAGGCTTTGTAAAAATTTGAGCTGAGGCCATACAGAGCCTGGATCTCTGCCCAGTGCCAAGACTTTAATAGCATCAATTATTTCTTGTAATATGAAGTCACAATCCAAAACTGCTGCTGTTAAGTCTTTCGTACGCCAGGGCAATGACAGTTTTTTAAAAAAAAGGAATCATAATCTGCTTGCTTACTTCAGAGACAGAATGCATATAATTTAGTATAATAATTCCTAAACAAGTCAGTTATAGCCACACGATCTGGGGAAAGCAGATCTTCCTCATTCTGTAAAAATGGTATTTGGGCTTCAATGGAGTCTTTCCTTAGCCAGTAGACCAAGAGTTTGCTGACTTTTTTACCAGATTCCCAGTATGATTGGTTCAGAAAAACAAAGCCCTGGTAGCCTTTTGATGATAAATGCTATTCAGATGATAAAGTACATCATTTAATTTTGGCTGTATTTTCTCCTGCTCCTTAGGATCTTTATAAATAAGCTTTCTTCTATCGCTTTTATCTTAACCAAAAGTATTTCTGTTTAATTCTTCTGAAGTTTGTTCTGCAAGCAGCAAAATAAATATTACTTCCCCTACAGAGGTCTTAAAAAGCATCCCACAATGAAAAAGAGTTGACTTCAGGGGTATCATTCATGTCAACAAATATCTGATTGTCCCCCGAAAGCTTATTTATAAATTCCACTGAATTTTAAAACACTAGTTTAAAACACCATCTGGGAGACTTAGTTACATTACCCTGTGGCACACCTATGCTAAAACTGTTGGGGCATGATCTGAAATTGTCATAGGCTATATGGAAACTTCTAAAATATTAGACAACTGATGAGAGCTGCATAGAAAAAAGTCTCATCGACTGCATGTTTGAAATCTACTGTATGTAAACGAAAGGTAAAAGATTTAGTTTCTGGATTATGAATCCTCCAACAGTCAATCAGGCTAAGCTCTGAGCCAAGTAAGTGAACTGCATGTCTCAAATGAACTGGACACACACCTTAATGCATAATCCCCAATAGGCAGATATAATTAGATTTGCACTGTATTTAATTACCTTAAAAATGAATAACAAATACCTAAAATATATACTAATACATGTGGGAATTTCAAGTGTTCCAGAAAAGGCAGAGGGTATTTTGAAATACAGAATACGTTACACATATACTGCAAGTAATTACTTGTGTCTATGCCATAGTCAAAAAACAGTGACATTTCAGAATACATACATTGCATAAGAATATGCAGAGTAAAATTCTTATAGTAGACCAATTTCTCACCTGTCAGTTGAGAAATATTTAAATGTGAATGTGTCAGACTTGAAAGTAACAGTCACATACATTATTCACAATAACCATATCTGGAAAATGGTGTTAACAAATAATAATACCTGCACCAACTACAATCATAGTACAGTGCTTGAATTAATAATTTGGATAAAGTATGAAAGAATAATTTTCAATTGGCCAACAAGAAGCATTTGGAAATAAAAATGCTTCACATTTGAAATTGTAGGCACCTGTTTCTTGTAAATTAAAATAATTGTCTTTACACTTGAAACATTTTAAATAATCAAACATACATCAGTTTGATGAATTATATATTGATACAGTTCTGGGAAAGTCTCTCTTACAGGTCTCAGTGGATCACCTTTAGCCTTAGAGTAACAGAACTGTTCCCCTTTGTTTTCGTGGTTCTTTCACCTGAAGAACATGTGAAGATACACTTCTGCAGCCATATGAGATTCAATCAATCAAAATCTTTATTTACCCAGGTGATCACCATTGAACAAGCTCATTTACAAGGTGGGCATGCAGTTTGCAAGGATGAGGGTACAGAATAGAGTACAAGTAAAATATACATAAAATAAGAGTAGCAAGACGTATACAACAAAATATATACAGTATAGAAATAAAGGTAAAAATTTATATAGAGATTCCTTTATAATCCTATCCATCAACAACATGTTCATAGCCTGAAAATGAGTCCCTGGGATATGGAAAAGTGTACTTGTAGGAGGCAGGGATGCTAGCAGAAAGATTCTGAGATATTAAGCAGGCAGTATTAGGACATAAGAGTGGACAATGGGGGGTTGCAGTGAGTACATAGTACCGGTGGGACTGGAACGGACTGAGGTGAACCAGTAGTACCGGTGGGACTAGAATGGACTGAGGGGGGTAGTAATCTTGGTAAGGGAACACTTAGTTTGAACGGGAAGGTCTTAGATTGAGCAGAAATGTCAGCTGGACAACTAGGAATGGTGGAAACAGTTACAGAGCTCCACAAATGTTTTGGCATACAGGGTCTTGAACATAGCAAGACTAATAGGGTAGCTAAGTCTCAGTGATTTCTGTATCCTATTCCAAAGTGTTTGGCAGGTCAAAGCTTATGGCTGCTGTTCCAAAGTGGGTAACGACCCTAGGTACTTTCAGGGAAACCAGCGAGTGACTTCTCAAGGCATAATTCCTAAACAGGCTTAGTGGGAGACAGTCAGCAATGTATTGTGGGAGTTTGTTGGTGATGGCTCAGAGCATCCAGAGGGCTGCATTTCTATACAGCCTGTGTTGAAGGGAGGGCCAACCGACAGCTGCATATAATGAACAGTGGTGGGTGGAAAAGGGGAGGCCTGTTATAAATCTCAGGGCTCTATAATATAGCACATCCAATTTAACAAGGTGTGTGGCTGGACACTGGCCATATGTGAAGTCAGCATAGTCAATTAGTGAGAGGAACGTGGATTGGACAAGCTGTCTTTTGGCATCTGCAGTCAGGAGGCAATTTATTCTGAAGAAGAGTCCAAGCCTCTGCCTCAGCTTTTTCAGCAGTTCTTCTATATGTTCCATAAAGGAGAGTTTATTGTCTATACAGACACCCAAATACTTGAATTTCAGCATTCAAGGTGTTCACCTAGTAAGGTGGAGATAAAAGGTAATGGACCAGCAATGCCCTTTAAACATATTAAATTCAATTCAGTTTTATTGATCAATGAAATGTTATTTCATTGTCCACTAAAATGGAACAAGAAATACATGGAGGTCAGTCTTTAAATCAAGTTCTTTTTTCAGGGTATTATAGTAAAAAGATGTCTCAGAAAATAATTAATCCAATACGCATACAACAATACAATGTTGGATTGAAATACATAAATTATTCCATATCAAAATTGCAATTACCAAATACTCACCAGTATGCAATAATTATTATTTTACACCTTCAATTAATAATGGCCAGTTTAAATTTTGGAATGAGAGAGGCATATTTGAAGTTTGTCAAATTTACAGGAATGGCATACTGTTATCTCTTTTAGATAAACAAGAGTTGTATAATATTCCTGCCTCCCATTATTTTAAATATCTCCAAATTAAGAATTTCATTAAGGCAATACATAATTTGTTTTTTCTTGGAAATACTAATGTCTTAGAATTGCTGGAAAATGTCCTAAATAAACCCATAATAAAAATGTATGATCTTCTTGGTAATAAAATCTGAATAAATGAAAATATACATCTGTTAAAAGAAAAATGTGCAAATGACTTAGGAGTTGAGATCTCTGATAGTTTGTGGGATCAAATACTGGCTTTTCCTATGGCTAATATTATTCTAGCAAAGTGCAGGAAAATCCACTTTAATACCCTCCTACTTCACACCTTACAAGCTGCATAAAATTAATAAAACAATTTCTTCTAATTACCCTAGATGTGCATGCACTTCAGGCATATTAATCCATGTGCTGCACAATTGCCCCTGTCTCTCTAATGTTTGGTTTAAAATGTATGCATTTCTTAATAAGGCCTTAAACCTTAATATTAAAATTGAGCAAATGATGGGCCTTTTGACATTCTAAGGGCAAAATATCACTCTGGCTGTTTATCAACAAATCTTTCTTTCCATCTCTATGACATTGGCTAAAACAATTATTCTTTTAAAATGGAAGGATTCAGCTCTCCCACTTTTTGACACCTGGTTAAACCTTTTGATAGACGCCATGAAACTGAAAAGGATATATTATTTAAAGGATCATAATCTTACATCTTTTGAAAATAGTTGGGCTCCACTACACACAATTTCAAAAGGGAATTAAATAAACTAATATAAAAGATTTATGTATAGTATTTTGCTGTAGGAAAATATGGAATCCTGGACAGAAAATGGGAGGGATGTGATGATGGTTGAAGAGGGTATTATTTTAATGGTGAAATGTCTTCCATGAAATTTTACCCTCATAGACCGATCTGAACCCTCAAAAAAAATATATATATATAGCTATACAAATCAATTTACACCATTGAGACACTACCAGGCAATACATAATTTCACCATACGTTATTGTAAAGTCTATGAATATACAGTAGTCAGATATTGACTACGATTAAAAAAAGTTTCCATTGATAGCAGAATAATGGGACAATCACATTTAGGAGGAAATACATGACATTAGACAAAAATGAGTGATCTCATTATTCTAGATTATAATTTCAGTACTGAGATCTACAATAAAGAAACACACTAGGCTGTGCCTTACATGAGTGCCGAAAGGGTGTGCTGCAATAATAACAGGCAGGTAGATGCATTCAAACACAGTAAAAACAGCACTCACCAAAGAACAAGACTTGTTATCAAAAAACTATATTAAGCCATACTCCAAGCAAGTGGTAACCCCACCACTTTGTGGATGCACAGACTCTTCATCAAGGGGTGAAGTTTTAGTGTCATAACATGCACATTTATAGTCTAAACTCTCTTAAAGTGACATACACAAATTTACAAACATTTCATTCAGAATAAACATATTTTCAAACAGACTGAAATGATTGAATCGCTGAACACTGCAACATATGAGAATGAAAAGAAATGGAGCTTGTGCCATAAAATGATCCTTTATTATTTATAAATGCCTTGCGTATCTCATTTATGAGGGGTCACATTAAACTTTGGTAACACATGAATACTAAGAGTGACTAATTTATTTGATTCAGTTGTAGTGGAGTTTGCCCTTTCAAATATCCCACTCTTTCTTGAAATGTTTGGAATTTGAATTTTGTATATTTTACCTTATTCTGCATTACTCCCTCCCCTCATGGAGTGTTCTTGTGTGGTGAGTTTTCTTCCTTATTACTTTCTTTGAATTGTTGGAATTGTGTATTCTGTTTTTGGTGTTCCTTTCAACTTTTAGTGGGAATTGCAATGGAAATGATATTATTCTTTATTGCAGGGCTTTATAACATATGAACTAATTGTTTAACATGGTATATGTAATACTGGTCACAAGAAGTTTTAATAAGTAATTCAAACATAAGAAAGAACTGTTGGACAACACGCAGTTAAAATGCATTTTTAGAATATATAGCTTTTTGATTATATTTCAAATTAAGGGTTATTCAAAAATTGGGTAAATCTTCATTTTAATATGTTACCAAAGTTTATAGGTAACGTGTTTCTCCAGTTGAATGGCAGACAAGACTTCCTGGTACTATTCTATAACTGGAGGAAGAAGATCTTCCATCCAGTGTCTAAGCATGACCAATTTGGCCATGGATGCCACCAAGGCTAAATGGGTTTTCCTTACCTTGAGCATCCCAGGGGGATATATGGCCAGTATACAACATGCTGGGGTGAACAATGACTGTAGCCCAAGAAGTGGGTGAAAGACCTATTTAATGCAGTTCCAGAAAACCTGAGTGTGGGGATAATCCCAGAGTAGGTGGTATAATAACTAAAGGGTTCACTTACAATGGGAGGATTCAGGGGAAGGAATCTAACCTATTTTATGCTTCTTTATCAGGGTACAGTATAGGTTATGCATGATGTTAAATTGGGTCAGACATAATCTATCTTGTTTAATGTATTTGTAGATTGCACTTCACACTTTCTGCCAGAACTCAGGTTCTGCTGGGGGAGAGAGAGAGTTCTTGGACCCAGTAGAAACAAACCCCTGATGGAAGAAAGGAGTCAACTGCCAGGAGTTGTTTGTATACTTGTGATATTGCATGTGGTTGGTCTGCCACCGGAAAAACCTGGGTTCACCCCTCTGGGGGTTCCACATTCCAGAATTTTGGACCCAGAAAAGGAGAGTAATGCATATTTAGGTCAAGTACTTAAAAATATCACTAGCACAGAGCTGAAACCAGTTTTGGAGGGTAAGAAAGGGGATGAGTTCATTTCCATTAAGGAAATCAGCTAAGATAGTATCTTTTAGCTTGGAAAAAAATTAGGGACCTCCATAACTTCCTGAATATTCGTTATACTCATCCCCCGAATTGAAGGGAAAATGTACATTCCTAAGTATCTTAGCAATGATGATGTCCATTTTACATTTTTGCCACCTCAATGGGCCCAGCTTGGATCACCTGATAAACAGGTAAAAGCTGTTTTTGTCCAATTAACCAATAAACCAGTTATCTCACTAAAGACATCAAACACCCCCAAGCCATTTGCAAAGATATGTCAATGTTCATCAAAATAAGAAGCAAGTCATCTGTATATAACAATATCAAATAGGTCTTTCTCTTGACCTTAACACCAACAATTTGTAGGCGTTGTCACAATGCAGCAATAAGAGGCTCTGTTGCTAACAAAAACAGGAGGGAACTTATAGGAAAACCCTGGCGGGTTCCTCGGTAGAGTGAAAATGGCTCAGATAAAATGCAGTTAGCCAATACTCTAGCTCTAGGGGAGTAACACATGATAAGGACCCAACTTTAAACATTAACCCCAACCCCAAAAGCTTTAAGGGCAGCATACAACTAATTTCCCTGAATAGAATCTAATTCTTTTTCAGAATTAATTGCAACTAGGGCAACAGAATCCATACCCTTAGCAGCAATTTGTATAAGGTGAATCACTGCTCTAAGGTTGTCATTCCCTTATCTACACTGCATGAACCCAGCTTGTGACTTAAGAATTAAAGCCACTAAATCATTCTTTAAATGAGTTGCTAAAACTTTAGCAAGAATCCTACAATCTACATTAAGTAAGGAGGCAGATCAATAATTAGCCAAAAAAGCAGGATCTTTATTCAGATTTGGTTAATTAGTTATGACTGTTTCCTGCATCAACTGTGGCACAGACTCAGTCTGTCACATATAATTATTTAGAGCTAATAATCTAGGTGACAATAAAGACTCAAAGGCTTTGTAAAAATCTGAGCTGAGGCCATACAGGGCCAGGAGCTTTACCTGGTGCTAAGGCATTAATAGCATTCATTATTTCTTGTAATTTGAAGTCACGATCCAAAGCTGCTGCTAAGGCCTTCACAAGCCAGGGCAATGACAGTCTGTTAAAAAAAGGAATCATAATCCGGTTGCTTACCTGGGAGAGAGGATGCATATAATTTAGTATAACAATTTTTAAACAAGTCAGTTATGGACACAGGAGCTGAGGAAAGCAGATCTTCCTCATTTCATAAAAATGGTATTTGGGCTTCAATAGAGTCTTTCCTTAGTCTGTAGACCAAGAGCTTGCCGGCATTTTCACCAGATTCCCAGTATGATTGGTTTAGAAAAACAAAGCCCTGGTAGCCGTTTGATGATAAATGTTATTCAGATGATACCGTTAAGTCAGTTAATTTGGGAGTATTGTCTCCTGCTTCCGAGGATCTTTACAAATAGCTCTTCTATCACTTTTATCTTAGCCAAAAGTTCTGTTTACTACTTCTGAAGTTTGTTCTACCAAGCAGCAAAATAAATAATACTTCCCCTAACAGAGGCCTTAAAAGCCTCCCACAATGTAAAAGAGTTGACCTCAGGGGTATCATTCATGTCAACAAATATCTGATTGTCCCCCGAAAAGCTTATTAGGGTCTGTTCATGAAAAAGTGCTACCAAAGTGTGACATGGGAGTGGAATTTTCAAATCGACTATAGAAGAATTGTGTAATACACGTTAAGATGACCCATATATGAAAAAGTCAAAATGTTTTAAGCTAAAAAAATTTTAAGGTTCCTAAGAAAAATCGGGTCTAGTGTGATGATCGTAATGACAAATGCCATGATGAGTGTAAAAATACACATCACACACCATGGTGAGTGTAACAAGACACACCATAAATCACTGCAAGTGTAATAAAGGATGACTATTGATGAATTGTGTAATACAGGTTAAGATACTATGACCTACATGTGATAAAATCAAATTTTTTTAATGTAAAAAATGTTAAGGTTCCCAAGAAAATTGTGGTCTAGTGTGATGATTGTAACAACAGACCGTGATGAGTGTAATAAGACACACCACACACCATGGTGAGTGTAATGAGACACATCACACATCACTGTGAGTGTAATAAAGGGCACAACACAACAGTTAATGAGTAAAAAAGTTTACTTATGTAGACTGATGGCTTTTTAAACACAACATTACATTAAAAAACAACATACTTATTAAAATTACACTACCTTAAACTATTCTACATGGCATGGAACACTCAAGACCATTTGACAGAAGAGGAACAAAGCACTCAAGACTATTTGATGGTACAAAAGAGTCAGCATGCACACTCCACATGATCCTTCAATTAAGGGAGAGGCTCAGAACACTCAGGACAATTGATGGAACAAAAGATGGGATATTATAAAAAGGCTTTCAGAAATGCTGCAATCTGATTGGCTGTTAGGAGTCCAAAAGCCTTACAATAATCCCTGTTACACTGTCATGTACAGCCTGATCACCATGGCATAAATTTTTATAATTGCAATAAGGCATTTCTAAGAGTTAGATCAACAGTCTGTTAAGTTCCCCAACAGCGTCAAATGCACCAAGAGTATCCCCCCCAACCACAGCCCACTAGCAGGGAAGCCTCATGGTGCTCATGAAGGCTAAAAATGAATGATCACACAGGCCAAGTCAAAATACTGGCTGGGACATGCTCCCAGGACAGAATAATAACCAGCATAACTACACCAATTTTTTTATTTTACCCAGGTACAATGATTCGGACAATCAGAAGCATCAAGGTTGTGTAAGCATTCATATTTGGCCATAATGAGACTAGTGTCTAAGGCAGCAAGCGTACTTCCCTCAATCACAATCCACCAGTAGGGAAGCCGCATGGTTCTCATGAAGGCTAAATATGAATGCTCACACAGACCAAGTCAAAAGACTGGCTGGGACACACTCTCAGGCCAGCATAATAACCACAGCATAACTATACCACTTTTTTTATTTTACCCTGACACAATGACTCGGACAATCATAAGCATCAAGGTTGTGTGAGTATTCATATTTGCCCATAATGAGGCCAGCATCAAAGGCATCAAGAGTACCCACCTCTCCAAATCACCACCCACCAGCAGGAAAGCCACATGGTGCTCAGGAAGGCCAAATATGAATGCTCACACATGCAGAGTCAAAACACGTTTTCACTTTTTCTGTATAAATTATTACTATATAACATTTGTTCCAACATTAAAAATAAAAAACAAAGCATTCACAGTTCACAGTATATTAAGCCCCCAATCCCACCTCCATATAAAATGCGTAGACAGCAATTACAAGGAATGCCCAACATTTTATTTCTCTCACTGCCCCCTCATACTTACTTGTAATAATAAAACAATGAGACCTAGCCCTTCATCTGATAAATCCTTGCACCAGAAAATGAGTAAAATGACTCCACTACCTACACAGCTCAGTTACAATGAAATCCTGGGAAGGAGATAGTAAACAATGCCAAAATAAAAATAATACAACAGGACACAAAAGGTACATCAAAATATTTGGCAGCAAAAAACAGAAACAAAAACATACCCTGGCAAAATAGAACATCAACTAAATTAATAGCACATTTAAAATGTATTTTATTTTATATTAACCAGGTAAGGCCCACTAGATACAGGTGCCTATGTTCTGGAATGACCAGGGAGCACAGGGAAAGTTTTGGGATTTAGGCATTTGCTCACAGTCATACAGTATGCAAGTGGAGGTTCAAGGAATCAAACCCAGGTCTGACTGTTAGGTGTACTAAGCTCATTCACAGCTTCTACCTTCTAGGCTGTGCATTGTTGCTGCATTGGAGCTCACACAGTTAACATCACAATGAAATTTACTGCAGTAGAACTCTGACATCCAGAACAAAACACCAGGATGCTTGAACAAGCACTTATGTTGTTGCTGCCATGCAACCTATGCCTCTGAGTTAAAACTGTCCAGAAGAGATCTCCACTACTAAACTCTCTCAAAAGGGGAACATGTACAAACAAAAATGCAGGTAAATAGGCCAGATCAAACCACAATGCTTACATACTTGACAATACAGGGACATAGTCCTTTTAAATGGTATACTAACTGGCTCTATTTCTAACCTCACTAAAGACACTCATGAGAGAACATGATGGGCGATCAGACACGCCACAGGTTTTGGTGTTTCACTAACTCCAGCAATTTCAGTAAGTGAAATGAAAAACCTCCTATCTCCAAAATTGAAGAAATTGCATACAAATGCCACCAGTGAACAATCGATCCTATAGGACTGATTTTGGTTGCCCAGTTCGCTGATTGTTACTTGTCACCCATGATGATTTTCACTAGTCACTCACCTCATGATGGGTGTAATATTGAGGAGTGGCAAAGACTCTCTTTAACTCTCACTGGATGTGAAGGAAAAGAGGAAGATCCAGTCACAAACATAACTTGTATAATGCCGTCAACTCAAACTGCTTTTCTGGCACAGGCACAAGACAAGTATCACACTGGGCTACCAGACCGACTCCCAACCTGTGATGTGTAAACATAAACAAATCTAGGACACCATGTCAGGTGGGGATCAAATGGCCACATAGCATCATTGTGCTGTGGGCCATGGACAAATAAATGTTTTCTCTAAGAAGCTGAGAGATCCAGGGAGCAAGGAAAAGTGCAAGAATTTTAAATAATTGACAGGAAGTCAGTGTGGGGTTCACTGTGATGGGTGTAACAAAGTAGGACACTACATGTTACACCTATCATGGAAACTACTGAGCACCTCTGCAGCCAAAGGGAATAAAGGAAAGGGCCAAGACAGTGTGGATATCTTAAAACAAGATGTTTTGAGCAACACAATACTTTAGTTTGAATACTGTGAAGTAAAATGAGTTCACAGTAGCAAACAACAAACAAGTTGGTTTTGATGTCACATTTTGAGGCAAGAAAATCAGCAGTAAATTAACTTAAATTGAAAAAAATATATATGTAACTGCAAAAAAACATTATGTCACCTATCTCTACTACCAACTACCCTTAAAAAGCATCACTTGTATTATGGAAATCTTTTTTTTTATTTTTGTAACACAATTCAATCAAAGTGATGGGTGCCTTGGCAACCCCTTTTTGTGAACAGACACATTAATAAATTCAATTGAATTTAAAAGCACTGGATTAAAATACCATCTGGGAGACTTAGTTACACTACCCCGCGGCACCCATGATAAAACCAATGGAGCATGATCTGAAATTGTCATAGGCAATATGGAAACTTGTAAAATGTTAGACAACAGATGAGAGCTGCATAGAAAAAATGTCTAATCAACTGCATGTTTGAAATCTACTGTATGTGAACGAAAGGTAAAAGCTTTAGTTTCCGGGTTATGAATCCTCTAACAGTCTATCAGGCCAAGCTCCAGGCAAAGTAAGTGAACTGCATGTCTCGAATGAACTGGACACACATCTTGATGCATAGGCCCCAATATGCTGATAACACTAGATTTATATTGTAATTAATCACCTTAAAAATTAATAGCAAATAGATTAAATATATACTAATACATGTGGGAATTTCAAGTCTTCCAGAAAAGGTAGAGAATATTTTGGAATATAGAATACATTACAAATTTACTGTAAGTAATTACTTGTGTCTATGACATAGTAAAAAAAAGTGTCATTTTCAAAATGCACACATTGCATAAGAATGTGCAGAGTGAAAATCTTAATACAGATCAATTTCTCACCTGTCACTTGAGAAATATTTACATGTGAATGTGTCAGACTTGAAAATAACAGTCACAGACATTATTCAAAATAACCATATCTGGAAAATATTAACAAACAATAAAACCTGCACCAACTACAGTAGTAGTAGTAACATGCTTGAATTAATAATTTGGACACAGTATAACAGAATGATTTTCAATTGGCCAACATGTAACATTTAGAAACAAAAAAAAACATTTCAAATAGGGGGCATCTGTCTCTTGTAAATTAAAACAATTGTGTTTGCAATTGAAACATTTTAAATCATCAAACATACAGTAGTTTAATGATTTATGTATTGATAAGGTTCTGGGAAAGTCTCTCTTACAGGTCTCAGTTGGTCACCTTTAGCCTAAGTGTAATAGAACTGTTCCCCTTTGTTTTGCTGGTTCTTTCACCTGAAGAACATGTGAAGATACACTTCTGCAGCAATATGAGACAGTTCCATTGCCCTATAAACATGTTAAATTCAATTCAGTTTTATTGATAAATGAAATGTCATTTCAATGTATGCAAACATACATGTTAAAATCACTTTAATATACAAATTAGTTTACGCTATAGAGACACTACAAAGCAATACATACTGTAATTTCACCATGCATTATTGTAAAAAGTCTATGAATACACAGTAGTCAGATACTGAAAACCCTGAACAAAATTTCCATTGATAGCAGAATATAGGAAAATCACATTTAGGAGGAAATACATGACATTAGATAAAAATGAGTGGTCTCATTATTCTAGATTATAATTCCAGTAATGAGATCTATATTAAAGAAACACACTAGACTGTGCCTTACATGAGTGCTGAAAGAGTGTGCTGCTATAACAACAGGTAAAAAAATGCATTCAATCACAGTAAACACAGTGCTCACCTCAGAACAAGACGAGTTATGAAAAAAACTATATTAAGCCACACTGCAAGCAGGTGGTAACCCGACAACTTTGAGGACACACTGACTCTTCATCAAAGGGTGGCATTTCAGTGCCACAGCATGCACATTGATAGTCTAAACTCTCTTAAAGTGACATACACAAATACACAAAAATTCACTCGGAATAAATGTATTTTCAAACAGACTAAAATGATTGAATCACTGAACACTGAAACATATGAGCATGAAAAGAAATTGAGCTTGTGCCATAAAATGACCCTTTAATATTTATAAATTCTTGTGTATCTCATTTATGAGGGGTCACATTAAACTTTGGTAACTTATGAATACTAAGAGTGACTATTTTTTTTTTAAACTTTAGTTTTTATTGATTTTTTTCTCATGGGTATCCATGCAGCAAGTTCAAACAGGCAGTAGAGTGCAACAGCACCGTCCCACCTGGTTGTAGTTTTCAAGCAATGAAATTAAAGAAAAAGATGCAGTCCATAGAAGTTATTTCAACTATAGTAGCAAGGGCTGCTATTTATTCTTTTAAGTCTTCCATAAAAATCAGTACAAATGCAAAAAGGTGGGCAAACTGAATCCTCTGCAAAAGAGAAATCCCCTAATGACTCAACTCACACAAGTCTTCAAAGCGGGTGTAGCATACAGTTATCAAATGTTGATTTATATTGCTTATCCATTAATATTAATGAGGGGTTTAATCCAAGAACTTAAAGTGCACTATCAAATTAATAATGCCAAAACAGTTTAAGTGCAAAAAAATATAAGTTAAGCACAAACATTTCCAAGATAAAAATGAATAAATCAGACAGCAAAACAATAAATCAGACATAAAAAAAGTTATTAGGACATCAAAAAACCAATTAGTTCCAAATGTGATTCAAGTTTTCTTTTAACTTCTCAATAAACTTTACACTTTTCAAAGAAATCTGAGGACACACGAAAATATGCTCAATCAATGTCCTAAGAAAAAATAAGAAAAAAGCCAGGTTATAAAACAAAAGGATAAAGTGTGAACACATTATTGTTATCGATATGTATCCAAGATTTACACTACTTTTATATAAAGGTTCTACATTACATCCAAGAAAGTAAATTATAAATTATAAACATCTACATATCGGCAAAGAAAAAAATAACAGAAGGTGATAAAGAAGGCAAGCACATATCTAGTGTTTCAAAATTAGAGCTTTTACTTCAAGAATGGTTTAATATCCCATCTCTCATTAAAGCCATTGGGTTTTACACTGTTCATTTTAAAAATCCACTTACTTTCTTCTTTTAGCAGGATGTTGAATCTATCACCCCCCATAGACAAGGATGTGACATGTTTACTACCCATGAATTTCAAAATGTTTGGTGTTGCCATGTGAAAAAGTGAAAAGTGTATGCCCACTGGTGTATCCTGTTGGTTATTAAGTATGGATCTAATATGCTCTTGGAGTTTCTGTTTCAAGGGCCTTATTGTTTTATATATATAGAGTAGACTGCAGGAGCACCAGAGGGCATACGCCACATAAGGGGTGTCAGAAGTTATGAATTCTCTCATTTTGACTTTTTTGTTTGATCCTCTAGGGTGCAGCAACATATTATGTGCAATAGTTACATATTTACAAATATTGCACCTCTTATAGGTAAAAAAAAAATCATTTGTTCTTTTAGGAAGCCAAGTGCTTATTCTTTCAATTACAGTCTTTTTTTGTCTACCATGTATCACTCTGTCCCTGATACTTTGAACTCTATTAAAGGTGATATGAGGTATGACTCCCACCGTGCTTTGTACCTGTTTGTCACCTAATAGGATTGGCCAATTACGGAAAATGATGTTACCAATTCGTCCTGCTAAATGGTTGTATTCAGTAACAAATGTGCACAAAAGTTTATCTTTGTCGGTATCTATTTGTTGTTCAAATATTATTTTCCTATCAATTTGTTTCACCTTTTTGTATATATCTTGTAACATATTGGAATCATATCCCCTATCCTGGAACCTTTCCAAAAGTTCTGTCACTTACGTGTCAAAATCCAAATCAGAATTACAGTTTCTTCTAACATGCAAAAGTTGACTATAAGGGATGGGTTTTTTTAGGTTCAGGGGTGGGCACTCTCTGCATGAAGAACAGCATTTGTAGTTGATTCTTTTCTAAAAGTCTTTGTTCTTATAAAATGTTGATTCTCTGTGTTTTGTGGATATTTAAATTAAGATCTAAGAAGTTAAGAGACTTTTGATCAAATTTAGATGTAAATCTTAAGTTTAAATGTTTTTATGCAGATATTCTACAAATGCATTAGCCTCTTTTCATCACCTTTCCAAATGCAAATTGTATCATCTATAAAGTGATAGCAACTAACAATGTTATTAAAGAAAGGGTTTTTTTTTCAACAATATATTGGTCTCTTCCCAGCTTCCTAAGAAAAGATTGGCATAGCTGGGTGCCATGGAGGCACCCATAGCTGTTCCGCATCTCTGTTCAAAAAAAGTTTCTTCGAACTCAAAGTAGTTATGTGCCAGAATGAAATTTAGTTCTTTTAAAATAAAACTACTTGGAACTTCACTATCTTCTTTGTATAAATCCAAAAATTTATTGGTAGCTTTGAGTCCATCAATATGTTGTATGCTGGTGTATAAAGATTCCACATCTATACTTCACCATTTTTATTCTTGTTCCCACTTAAAATCATTCAACCTCTTCAATAATTCAGAATTGTCCTGGATATAAGAGGGAAGGTTTTTAGCTAATGGTTGCAAAAGCCCAACCCTGAAACAACTGGATGCGCTGGTGGGTTTTCTTTGTTTTTGTGCACTTTTGGCAGTGCATAGAAGTTTGCTATTCGAGGGTATTCATTCCATAGAAAACCAAACTCTGCTTCGGTAATCTGGGATTCATTCACTGCTTCTCTAAGTAATGAACAAAGTTCTTTCCTAAATTGAGCTGTTGGATTTGAGGTTAATTTTTTTGTAACTAACTTCATCTAACAGTAGATTCCAAACTGTCCCCCTCTAAAGTTCTTTGTCCATTATCACAATATTTCCACCCTTGTCGGCTGATTTAATTACTATTGTAGTATCCCAGCTAAGTCTATTCAGAGTTTCTCTTTCTTCCAAATTTAGGTTTTGCTTTTTTTAAAACAGCATCATTATTCAAAAGCTCTGAAACTTGTTTAACCACAGTTTTTTCAAAGATGTTTAAAGTGTTGCTATAAATTCTGGGACAAAATTCAGACACTGGGCAGAATAAGTTTTTTCTCATTTTTTTAAAAAGAGGTCCCACATTGAAAATGTTATTACCTCCTTAAGTCCAGGTAGTGATTAAATGCAGTGATAAATCTTGTTCCAAAAGAAGTGCTTCAAGGGTATGTAAATCGGGCTCAAAATCCTCGCATCCTCTTATAGAACTCAAACAGGGATAACTCTGAGCATTATTTTCAAGTGAAATTCCTGGTTCTGAGTAGCTAAGTCCAAAATTCAATATTTCATTTCATCTAATGGTGGGGTTCAAATTTAAGGAGGTCTCAGTGTTACTCACAATCTTGGTTCTTGTCTCCATATCAAAAAAGGAATCTGAATTGTCACCAATATATGGGATTATGGTGGAAACATTATTTGCAAACTCCTTCTGATTTATTTCAAGTAAAAGAAGATCAAGGTACAATTCATTAGACAAGTTTTCAGTTTCAACAGGATCACATCCCATGTCTTCATCAATTACATTTGCCTCAGAAAGAGGCCCAGTCAATCCTTGTCTTGAAAAATATAATTTTAAATCATGCTTTCTGAAGAATTTTTGTAAATTTACAAAAATCTGAAAGTCATTGATTTGTGGTGTTGGAATGAAACATAGCCCTCATTTTAATACTGTTTCTTCATATCTGTCCAACCTTCTTTTAGATAAGTTTAGTATCTGTAAGTTATGTCCATCTTTCTCTCTCTCAGAATTCTTTCTGTCCCTAGATTTATGTTTGCACCTTCCTCCATGTTTACCTCATCTGGTTTTCTGTTTTCTTTGTCTGTTTGTGATGGGCGTTTCTGAAAACACTGATTTTTTCCTAATATTGGTTTTCGGTTTGCAATTCTACTTCCTGGTATGTTGTTGATCTGGGTATTTATGTTATCACTGCTGTTCGAAAATCTGACTCTTGAACGTGATCTACCTCTATTCTGTGATCTTTGTTGGCCCTATTTTAATATATCTCCTTGTGCATAATCTCTGGCATCTCTTTTTAGTTTTGTAGTTTTCCCTGGATTACTTCAGCCTCATGATCTATTATCTTATTTTCAAGCTCCATATTAAAGTCTTGAAATTCAATATTTGATCTAAAGTTTTGAATATCCACTTTTATTTGATCCAGTTCATTTAGTAATTCTGTATATTTAAGCAGGTCGTCTTTAATAATTAACTCCAGAAATATTTTAGAACATTCGGCTGCCGCTTTCAGACATTCTTCTTTAAACTGAAATTGTTCTAAGCTGCAAGAGGGCACAACAGTGATTCATAAACCTCTTGTGGCCTGTCCTCGACTTAGGTACTCCTCCAAAATACTGATGTTAAGAGTTATCTCAGTGTCTCTAATTAACAGTGCCTCCAGTCCAATGAATGCACTTCTAATAACTTCTCCACAGTCACAATTGTCTCTGCCTTTATCCTCAGTCTGGTTAAATCTTTCCCTTATGCCTTTCCTTCTCTCTTCAAAAGTAGTATGCTTCACTCATTCCCAACAATGGCCTGCATCTGAATTCAATCATGTAGCTCCATTAGCTGAATTCATTGTAAAGAACTAAATACTTAAAAAAGGTATAAAGTCAGACCACAAGCTCAAAGTTTGCAAGAGTAATATTTTCTTTTAAGGTATTACCTGGTTCCAACAACATTACCCCCAGCAATGTTCTTGCCTTCTTTATCATCTTCTGTTGTACTGCACAGCTGGTTCCACTCTGTTTGATTTTCATGGCATTCCGTCATTGGATTTTGTTTGCCAAGCTTTTGGAAATACCGCTGAACACATGCATTGCAAGAGGGTAATGTTGTTGGGACCGGGTAATACCTTAAAAGAAAATATTCCTCTTGCAAACTTCGAGTTTGTTAGTATAGCTGTGTTAAGTATAGATGTGGAATCTTTGTACACCAGCATACAACATATTGATGGCATCAAAGCTACCAAGAAATTTTTGGATTTATACAAAGAAGAAAGTGAAGTTCCAAGTAGTTCTATTTTAAAAGCACTAAATTTAATTCTGACACATAACTGCTTTGAGTTCAAAGAAAGTTTTTTTGAACAGAGATGCGGAACAGTGATGGGTGCCTCCATTGCACCCAGCTATGCCAACCTTTTTTTGGGAAGCTGGGAAGAGACCAATATATTGTGTAAAAAAACAAACACTTTTTTAATAACATTGTTAGTTGGTATCACTTTATAGATGATATAATCTGCATTTGGAAAGGTGATGAAAGTGAGGGCAATGTATTTGTCAAATATCTGCATAAAAACGATTTAAACTTAAGATTTACATCTAAATTTGAGCAAAAGTCTCTAAACTTCTTAGATCTTAACTTAGATATCCACAAAAACACAGAGAATCAACATTTTATAAGAACAAAGACTTTTAGAAAAGAAACGGCTACAGACACAGTTCTTCATGCAGAGAGTGCCCACCCCGAACCTAAAAAATTCCATTCTTTATAGTCAACTTTTGTGTGTTAGAAGAAATTGTAATTCTGATTTGGATTTTGACACACAAGCGACAGAACTTTTGGACAGGTTCCAGGATAGGGGATATGATTCCAAGATGTTGCAAGATATATACAAAAAAATGAAACAAATTGATAGGAAAATTATATTTGAACAACAAATAGATACCAACAAAGACAAACCTTTGTGCATATTTGTTACTGAATACAACCATTTAGCAGGATGAATCGGTAACATCATTTTCCGTAATTGGCCAGTCCTATTAGGTGATGAACATGTAGAAAGCATGGTGGGAGTCAAACCTCGTATCACCTTCAGTAGAGTTCAAAGTATCGGGGACAGAGGGATAAATGGTAGACAAAAAAGACTATAATTGAAGGAAGAAGCACTTGGCTTCCCAAAAGAACAAAATGTTTTTTACCTGTAAGAGGTGTAATATTTGTAAATATGGAACTAATGCACATGATACAGTATGTTCTTGCACCCTAGAGAATCAAACAAAAAAGCTGAAGTGAGAGAACTCATAAATTGTGACACCCCTTATGTGGTGTCTGCCCTCTGGTGCTCCTGCGGTCTACTCTATATAGGTAAAACAATAAAGCCCTTAAACATAGAATCCAAAAGCATATTAGATCCATACTTAATAACTGACAGGATACACCAATGGGCATTAACTTTGCACTTTTTCACTTTTTCCCAACAATTTGAAATTCATGGGTATCGAACATGTCACACCCTTGTCTATGGCGGGGGGGGGGAGCGATAGATCCAACATCCTGCTAAAACAAGAAAGTAAGTGGATCTTTAAAATGAACAGTGTAAAACCCAATGGCTTAAATGAAAGATGGGATATTAAACCATTCTTGAAGTAAAAGCTCTAATTTTGAAACACTAGATATGTGCTTGCCTTCTTTATCATCTTCTCTTATTTTTTTCTTTGCTGATATGTAGATGTTTATAATTTATAATTTACTTTCTTGGATGTTGTGTAGAACCTTTATATAAAAGTGGTATAAATCTTGGATACATATCGATAACAATAATGTGTTCACACTTTATCCTTTTGTTTTATAACCTAGCTTTTTTCTTATTTTTTGTTAGGACATTGATTGAGCATAGATTTTCGTGTGTCCTCAGATTTCTTTGAAAAGTGTAAAGTTTATTGTGAAGTTAAAAGAAAACTTGAATTACATTCGGAACTAATTGTTTTTTTGAAGTCCTAATAACTTTTTTTATGTCTGATTTATTTTTTTGATTCCTGATTTATTCATTTTTTCCTTGAAAATGTATGTGTTTAACTTACATTTTTTAGCACTTAAACTGTTTTGGCATTATTACTTTGATAGTGCACTTTAAGTTCTTGGATTAAATCTCTCATTAATATTAATGGGCAAGCAATATAAATCAGCATTTGATAATTGTATGCTACACCCCCTTTGAAGACTCATGTGAGTCGAGATGCTAGGGGATTCCTCTTTTGCAGAGGATTCAGTTTGCCCACCTTTTTGCATTTGTACTGATTTTTATGGAAGACTTAAAAGAATAAATAGCAGCCCTTGCTACTACAGTTGAAATAACTTCTATGGACTGCATCTTTTTCTTCCATTTCATTGCTTGAAAACTACAACCAGGTGGGAAGCTACTGTTGTGCACTACTGCCTGTTTGAACTTTCTACTATTAGGGTTTGCTGCCTTACCTCTGTTGTGCTGCACAGCTGGTTCCACTCCATTTGATTTTCACTGCATTCCATCATTGGATTTTGTATCCATGTAGCAGCAGTACTGTCCACCTGCTCAGGCATGCCCAAGATCCTCCACAGCCCCGGAGAAACCGTCGCTTGTATAGACAAGGTGGTCCTGCCTGCAGGAGACCACCAACCTTGAAAAAGCCAAATGCTAAGGCCTGTCCGCCCACTCAGGCATGCCCAGGATCCTCCACAGCCCTTGAGAAACCATCACTCATATAGGCAAGGTGGTCCTGCCTGCAGGAGACTGCCAGCCTTGAGAAAGCCAAACGCTAAGGTAAATCCCACCGGAGAAATGGTTTGTGCTGCCTACCCAGCTAGATTCTGTCCACGCTGCTTCTAAGCCGAGGACCATTTGAAACATTTTTTGCCACTTTTTTTTAGCTGAAAGCCATCTCTATGCAGTTACTGCTGCTTACAGTCCCTCCTTGAACTAATTTTGGACACTGTTGTTGAATTAAAAGTTATTCTTTAAAAGTAGTAAAACCCCTGCTCTAATCTTGTCCATTTTACAGGTGGCTCTGTTGTTGCTGAGTGTCTGGGCTTTAAACCAAATCATGGGGCACAGACTGTACTGCTTAATTTGCTTTTTGTTCACTACTACAGAAATAGTATAGTGGGGAAGTTTAAACAGAAAAAAGAATAGCTAACTACAGTGTTCTGCTGTCTATGATGTACCCGCCCATCTCTTTGTTTAAACTGCAGCCCTGCCTATTCCTGTCCCTACTTAAATCCCCTCCTTTCCTCTCTCCCCCCCAGGACTGTCCGCTAGCTTGGTCATGCCCAGGATCCTCCACAGCCCACAAGAAAATGTCACTTGTATAGGCAAGGTGGTCCCGACCGCCTGCAGGAGACCGCCAGCCCTGAAAAAGCCGAACGCTAAGGTAAATCCCACTGGAGAAATGGTCAGTGCTGCCTGCCCAGCTGGATTCTTTCTGCCCTGCTTCTAAGCTCAGGCCCCACCAATGCTGTGTGCCAGCTCCCTACCCACTCACCCTCCCTCCCTATCTGGGCATTTACTTATATAGGCTCTTATCATCATTTTCTGTTGAAACCTGACAGGCTACTTCTCCATTAGCTCCTTATAGTTTACCACCACTAGGGGTCGTGGGCGTATTTGTCCTGCTCATTGATTGCCTGTGCTTGATGCAAGTAGCTGCACTAAGGCAGCTGTACTATTCCCAACTCAATTATGGCTCACAAATTTCTGGTCTCTCTAGTTACCAGCCTCTTGCTCTGTTCTCCTGCTAAGCTCTCGCTACTATCCTGTCCCCACAGTAGCACCAGGCTGCAATACACACTTGGAGATTTTAAATTCTCTAACATGCTGGTGAGACTGGCCAGCAACTTTGATCTTACTCCACTACTGATTCCAAGATTCATTAATTATCTTATGGCAAACTACCTAGACCGTAGACCCTGCTTCGAAATGATCATGGTCTCTCCTCTTACTTATCGCAAACTTTGGTATCTCTTGCTGCTGGCAATCCTATTGGCAGGTGATATGGAACAAAACCCAGGTACTGTTCATCCTCGGCCATGCAGCAATGCCTCCTGGGTCACTACTGCAGAGCTATGCATAGCCAATCTAAATATTTGGAGCCTCACGTGCAATTTCATGGAGCTCGAGGCTTGGGTCTCCACCTACAATCCTGATATATTATGCCTATCAGAGACGTGGCTCAAGCCTTCCACCCCTCACTCAATTTGCATGTTAAATATGTATAGCCTTATCAGAAATGACAGACTATCTCCTAAGCGGGGTGGGGGTGTTGCTCTGTTTTACAAAACTCATCTCTATGTCTCACATAATGCTGTTCCCCAATCCTCCTCTTGTGAGTCTATACATGCTCTTCTTCGCTTGAGTGCTAAAAATTTATATATTGTTGTTGCTTACAACCCACCCCTGGGAGGACTGTCCGCCTTCATAAATTTCCTGGTGGACTCAGTAAAACTTGCAGGTTGCAATGAAATGCTTATTTTAGGGGACATGAACTTAAACTGGCTTGGACAAATGCATAACCAACTTCTATCTACAATACAGAATTTCAGCCTACATCAAGTCATAACAGAGCCCACAAGGATCTCCCCTAATACAACATCTAGCACATTACTTGACTGGGTATTAACAGATAGGACTGACAGAATTGTGGATGCCAGCACCCTACCTGATACTATATCAGATCACTCCCCCATTTATTGCATATGGCAACACTCTAGCTCCCAGTCCTTGCCCCCATACTATATCACTTTTAGGAACTACTCTAATCTTAATCAGGCTAAATTCCTGTATGAAGTCTCATCTATAGATTGATCCTATCTTTCTCAGTCCCTTAATGCGCAGACAGCTTTGAATCACTTTCTAGACCATTTTTGTTCAATTCAGGATAGACACACATCCCTAGAGACCCAACGTGTGCACACTACACCCACTAAATGGCTACACAAAGATCTACTGGCAGCATTACATGTCAGAGACAAGAGCTGGAAGTGGTTTAGAAAAACTGGCCTTACTGCTGACTACCACACCTACAGGACCCTGAGAAGTGACTGTAAAAAATGGATTAGACAAGCAAAAATCGCATATTGGAAAGGGCTGCAGAGGGAAGCAACAGGTGACTCCAGAAAATTCTGGGCACATAGAAAATCATTCCTAGGAACAAAGAAAACAAAACTGTCAGATGAAATGTTCATCAATGGTGTCCACTGCAATAACCCTGGGACCATTGTGGAGGCCTTTAATGAAAAATTCTTTGACCTATCAAGCTTAACATCAGTCTTCCTGAATGGCCATCCTTTACCCACTCCCCTTGCTGCCACTGAATTTACCCCAAATTTCTATTTTAAGGCAGTATCAAAATCTGACATCCAGGTCCTGCTAAATACCATCCCTGACAATACTAGTGAAGGCTCTGATGGGATTGAACCTAAACTCCTCAAACTTGCTGCACTATATATTGCTCAGCCTCTGTCAAGTATTTTTACCCTGTCTCTCTGCATTGGTGTTGTCCCTGACATCTGGAAAATGGCTCGAGTCACTCCAGTCCATAAGAAAGGTGATAAAAGAGATATGACCAATTACTGACCAATAGCTATATTATCAGTCCTGTGTAAAATCCTGGAAAAGTTTGTATCAAGACAAGTCATCGAATTCTTGACTAAACATAACCTTCTCTCACCAATTCAGTATGGCTTTCGAAAGGGTCATAGCACCTCCATTGCCTTGCTTGACCTTACAAATGATACCTTAACAGCTATGGACAAAGGACACCTCACGGGAGCAGTTTTTATTGACTTAACAAAGGCCTTTGTCCTTGTTGATCATCCTATTCTGCTTGACAGTCCCCTAGCCCTTGGTTTCTCTCATAACACAACTGCCTGGTTTAAAAGCTATCTGCCAAATAGGACTCAGCTTGTTAGGTTTAACTCTGGGATATCCAATCCTAGGGCTATTAATCTAGGTGTTCCCCAGGGATCAATATTAAGACCCCTTCTCTTCTCAATTTTCATTAACAGTACCTCTCTGAATATCCCCGTCTGCTCGGCTATCCTTTATGCAGATGACCTGGTCTTGTACTGTAGTGATAAGAGTATTCAACATTTAAACAAAACCCTTACTACTGTGTTTAAGTCCACCCGATCCTGGCTCCTTCACCATAAGCTAATCCTGAATGCTGATAAAACACATTCTATGCTGTTTGGATCTACAGTCAAATTAAGTAAAAACTGTGACACATTTGTAGTCTGTGGTCATGATGGGAAGGTCCTTGAACCAGTTTGCTCTTTCAAGTATCTAGGTGTACTCCTTGACGAAAATCTTAATTTTGGTCAGCATATAACATCCACTTGTAAATCGGTTAATGCCAAAATAGGAGTAGCCTACAAAACCAGCTATGTCTTCACACAGTCAGCTAGATTAGCTGTAGCCCATGGGATACTGCTCCCGTCACTATCCTATATGGTAGCTACCTATCTCAGTGCATTCAAAACTCTCCTTAGAGAGTGGGACACTACCTATAACAACATATGCAGGCATGCATCGGCCTCTCACTGGTCAAAACACCATTGCAAACTTTATGCTGATCTGAATTGGCTACCCCCGGCTTCAGCTCAAACTCTTGCCCTTGGCTCCCTGGCTGATAATATTCATTAGAGCGGGCATCCCAATCTCGCTGGCCTCCCTACTAACTCCACTGACCTCTTCTCATGGCCTACGATCAGCTGATAAGTCACTGCTGCAAATACCTAGATGTAAATCTAACAAAGGAACCCTTGCTTTCTCTCATTCAGTGCCTAAACTCTGGAACTGTCTGCCTCTTGATGTACGCTCAGCCCCCAGCCATGTCAAGTTCAAAAACAGGTATCGTTCTTTCCCCCTCAGCCAAATCTCCTGTGCCTGTTTCAAACCCCCGAATTTGCCCTCTACTTAAACCGACTACCCCAGCTGCTGTAAACTGATTCCTCTTATCCTGACCATCTAGTTTATTATTTTAGGAACTTATTGTCTCTTTTTTGTTTTTTCTTTAGCTACCCTCAACCTTTTAAGTTGTCAGCCATATGTGATTTTTCTCACTGAGTCTTTCAATTGAATATAAACTATTGAACGTTTATTGTTACCTAATTATGTCATTGTTAAACCTTGCTTTAGCTTTGTATGTACTATGTCTCTACCCTAAATCAAACTGTATCCCCTGTGCATCCTACTTATTGTAAATCTCCCGGGCTGTGCCTGAAAATAGTCATGTTTTGGCTAATGGCACTTACCCGGTAAACAAAAACTAAATAAAAAATAAATAAATAAAATTTTGGATTTGAGAGTGCCAGTCAACAGAGCAATTTAAGGCTTCTTTAAAAAGTTATTTATTTGAGAAAGCCTTTAATTAGGCCAACCTATTGTTTTTTAATTGTTTTTAAATGTATATTTATTGTTGGCTGTTTTATCTGTATTGTATTCACGCTTTGATAATTTTGAAAAGCGCTTTATAAATAAAATTTGATTTGATTTGATTTGAAATAAATAAACATACTTGGTGCAATACAGAGTTAATCATACAGATAGACAATAGGTATAAAAAATACAGTTCTGTTACATTCTGTGTATTAAAAGTCCATAAATAAAAGCATATAATATGACACAAATACCATGTTAAGGCATACATTATAGGGTTAAAGATGTCTAATCAGGAGCTAATCAGGTAGACCTTTCAAGAATCTTAAATAAAAGGATCCTGTTGAAATCGCTCAAGGTAAGAGTTCTTCTTAAGTGGAGCTTGGATGCTGTGGTGCTAATGTAATATTCAAACACAATGAATGTTGCACCTACTCTGGCAAAAAAGCCATACACAAACGGCAATATCTCAGATGAGTTCTTTATTTTTCTTGTATGAATTCAGCTGCCCCAATGTTTCACCAGAATATGGCTTCTTTTGGGGGACTGTAAAAAATATATATACATGTGAAAAAAAGATAAAAATAATTTTTGACAAAGTGTAATACATCCTTTGCTCTTTCTTCACTATATGCACACATACAACAACATGTCCCTCCGACAGTTCAGACCATACATATGTAAAGTTCCAAAACATTTGCTACCTCTCTTATTTCTGAGTTGCAACTCTTGCCTGGCAGCCCTCGAATGACTTATAAAGTCAATATGGTAACTGTAAAATAACATGTTTTGTGTGAACACTTAAAACTCTTATAAAGCATCCACAACTAAATATCTACTAACTAAACAGTCATGATACTGTTCATATCACTTTTCGTTAGCTATCTTTTATAAACAATTATAATGTTACATTATAACACCTTTTTCTACTTTCAGATGTTTTGGAATCAAATGCATGCCTATAATCATTATATTGCTCCTTCAGGTCGCCATATAATACAAAATATACAAATTTCATCATCCATCTTAACTAACTCAGTCAAAAGAATCCATGTAATCAACTTAAATGCTTCCCCAAGTGATATTAGTCTTATTTAAATCTTTTCAATATAGCTCAAAGTTAAACTAAATTTTAATAAACCAACCGGTGTTACCAAATGTTACATCCATAAAGATTTACCTGGTTAAGATTGCTAGCACCTATTCAAACAGATCAGCACATTCTTAATCCAGCATATGTCTGAATAATAGAAACCACAGTGTCAGTACCATGCTTAACTACAGTTTCTGATTTCAAATTCTTCACTACAATGCCTGCAGGTATGCATCTAATTTCAAATCAAGTATCTGGTTTTAGTCCCCTGGAAATAAGATTCTCTAGTACATGAAGGTCTCTCATAATTTTAAACCAATCACTGAGTAACAGTGGGGCACTACTACTCCATAGGCAGGTAATCACCTTTTTGGCAGCCAGGATGTATGTTACCAGGAGAGATCCCTTTTGGAGATGGAGTACTTCAGGGGGGACCATCAGAAGGACCAGCTCAGGGGTTAGCACTGCCTCTTCTCCCACCAATTCAGCTAGGGCAGGTGCTATATCCTGCCAACACATCCTAATACCAGGGCAGGACCAAAAGACATGGCAATGGCCAGCCTTCACCTCCCCACAATTTCTCCAGCATTTCCCACATGAATCCCCTGTTATTTTGGCCACCTTAGCTGGGGTATTAAAAAACCTATTCCTCATTTTCCAAGAAAATTCCCTCCGGTAGGGGGCCAGAAAAAGCTTCATATATTTGCTCATGTCCTCCTCAGAGACCAGTACCTCTAGTTTCCTATTCCATGCCTCCAATATTGAGACTGTGGATTCCCGGGAGAGCTCCTGTAGTCTGCCATAGATCACCCCGATGAGGTGTGGCCATTGCTGCCCCTTAAGGGCTATAATGAAAAGCTGCCATAGCATAGGAAGTGATTTTGGCAGAGCATTCCTACGAGGGCCCCTCTGAGTTAGGAGGTCTTTTAACAAAACATATATCTGAAGGTCTGCTTGGTGAATACCATCTATTTCCTGAATCTTATGAAAGGGAAGAGGCCCCTCTTGGTCAATCACTTGGAACAAGAACTTTAAGCCTCTGTCACCCCACTGCTCGAATATCTGCAGTGCTTGGGGGAAAAGGGGAGACATCTCTGACTTGACTAGCTTCAAGAAATAAGAAACCAGCTCCAAATCTTCCAATGGTCCTCAGTTTGTATAAGATTTCAAGATTGGAATGCATGCCTTGAAGATAGGTGGGGGACCAGCGAAAGACGGGCCTGGGGAAAAGATATGATTGAGGGTTTGGTCTAGAGTTTTCCATGGGAGATTATAGGCTGGATTACTCCACTGCATTATGTGAACCAGGACAGTGACCTGGGCATATTTAAACAAGTTAGGGAGAGCCAGGCCCCCCAAATCCTAGGAAGCTGTAAAATAGTCCAACAAATCAGAGATCTCTTACCTCCCTAGACAAATCTGGCCAAGTTCCAGTTCCAGGAGGTGAAGTAAGAAGGGGTAGGGAATATAGGGATAGTTTGAAATAGACAACCTGGGCAATATGTTCATGCAGATAAGATCAATCTTAAGATGGAATGGGAGATGGAGATGAGACCATTCATGAATGTCCCCTTCTATTCATGGGGTAAGTGGCTCATAATTCAAAAGAAGTATATTTTGGACATCTTGTGGGAGAGTCACTCCTAAATACTTAATTTTGGTACTCCTCTATCAAAAAGGAAACCAGGCCTTTATTTGATTAGGGGGTATAGTGAAAAGAAATAACTTCAGTTTTTGAGGAATTTGTGCTATAGCTTGAGACCTGGGCAACATTTTCCAGAATATCCCAAAGATCTGGGAGACAGTTATCAGGATCAAGCACGGAGAGAAAAATGTCATCCACATAGAGAGCTAGTCTCCATTCCCTCTGTCCAGTTGCAATTGCTTGAAGAGCCTGAGAGTCTCGAATCGTCATAGCCAGAGGCTCAATGTAAACAGCGAACAGAAGTGGAAAGCGGGGTCATCCCTGTCGAGGTGTACATCCCCGTCAGCCACTTAATCACCTCATCAGGGAAACCAAATGCTGACAGGACCTCTCAGAGGAATCTCCTGGAGACCCTGTCAAAGGCTTTATAGGCATCTAGTCTAATCAATATGTTAGGGGAAGGTTTCTGGGACATGAGTTCCATTAAATGTATGGTTCATTGGACATTGTCAGCAGTTTGTCTTGCCCTTAAGAAACTGGCCTGGTCCGAGTGAATCAGATCTGGCAGGATGTCTATGGGCCCATATAGACATGTAGAGTTAATCATCACAATTGAGGACAGAAATGGGTCTGTAAGAGTCTGTTGCTATGGGGTCTTTACCAGGTTTCAGTGTGGCAGTTATGACTGCATATGCCCATGAGGGAGGGGGGCACCTTGCTGAATACCTAAGAAAGCTTGACGGAGCATGGTAACCACTCCGTAGCAAACCCATCAGGGCCTGGGAAATTTAAGGTCTTACCCTTGCCTATTACTGATTGAATTTCGGCATCCATGATGGGAATCAGCAAACAAGCTCTTTGAGAATCTGTGAGCTTTGGCAAGGTCAGAGGAGACAGGAAAGATTCAGGAGAAGGGGGGGACTGCTCAGCACATAATCTTTTGTAAACGGTCTGTCTCACTACATATAGAATCATAAAAAACAAAAATAACACTACCTGCTAACCTTAACAATTGCATATGCATAATGTATGCAGAACTATGTATAGATATTTCAGTATAAATGATCAGCCAGTACACTGTTTGGACTTCCAACTGTGGGGAGGTGTTATTTCTCCTCCCTGTACCTATAAGGAGAACTTTGCAGCATGGTGTTCTCCCTAATGGTGGAGGTTAGTCCTGATGCCCGAAGGCTCAGGGCCTCCAGGGAACTAGAAGGTTGTTCCCTTAAGACAAAGAAAAACAGAAGCAAAACAAGAAACTCAACTAAGGGAAAACTCTGCATTGGAGATCAGCAGCTGTCTAATCCCTTCCTCTGCCCTGACCTTCTGAGAAGTAAAAAAAAAATAAATAAATACTTTTTACAGGCAGAGTGACCATTTTTGCCCACTTTAAATTCAGTGGCTGAGGCACTTAACACTAAACTGTGAAGGCCCAAATGTAATAAAGAACCCCCCCTAGAAACTATTGAGGGGAAAAATAAGCAAGGAGAGGGGTGAGGTAATACCTCCCCTTTCCTCTGATCAGCCTGGGGTTAGCAGCTTATTCCTGTGTCTCCCATAGTACAAAGTGTGAACTTTAGGGCCCAAAATTTTAACAGTTAACTGGACGAGGTACACAATGCAACATTTTAACAGACAAAATGTATATGTCCAATTCTAATATAATTACATCCCAGGTAGTACAAGGCAGGGTTCTAAATATACCCCAAACAAGTGTGGGAGGGCCTCACCCCTCAACTAGCCAACAAGTGACACCAAGCTAGCCCAAATTAGAGGGTCTGCTCGAGGTCTAGAGTCCAGCCAGGGCTGAGTGAAGCCAATTGCCCCAATACAGGGGTATCCCTCCTCCCAGATCCACTAACCTGCAGTAGTCAAAATGTCCTTAGACACCTTCAGATATCGCCAGAGCCAGCATCTCTTTGATAGGCAGCAAGCACATTCTGAACTCAGAACAAGTCCCTGCTGTTTGTCATTAAGTTTGGAGGAAGCAGTCTGCCATCTCACTGGTTGTTGTTGTGGATTACCAAGACTGAATGTTCTGTCAGGGAAGCACAGGCCAACCTTGGTTAATTCAATGCAGGCATCTTGGGTTGTAGCGAACTCCACCTTCCCCATTGGTAATAGCATGACAAGATGAGCAGAATATGGTGTGGTGAACTTGTAGCCAGCAGCTTTAATGACTGGGAGTAATGTTAAAGATGCTCACCTCAGGGGCATCATTTTTGGGGCGTAATCATGGTCGAAATATATGCCTGTATGTCCATAGAATGTCTTCTGTTTCCTCCAGGCAGTAAGAAGCACCTGCTGTTTCGTAGCATAACTGTTAAAGCGCAGGATACTCGAATGAGGTAGGACATTCTGAGATGTGGGTTTCTGGGCCAAGGCCCTATGTACACACTCCAGTTGCAGTGTGTAGCATTGGGGTAACTCTAGAGCAGTGTGTAATAAGGCCTCTACAAAATAGTTTATGTTTGATCTTTCTGAGCCCTCAGGAACACTATAAATCCTGATACTCTTTCACCTTGCATGGTTTTCAAAGTCCTCCTGACATGCTTCTAATAGATCCTGCTGATCCTGTAATTGCTGGACCTTAGTTTCAAGATAATCTACCCTGTTTTCAGTTGCTGTCCCTTGCTGCTCCTGCTCGTCCATACGCTGCTCCAATTGCATGACATCACGACAAAGTTCTCTATACATTTCTCTGATTTCAGCATAGAAAGTCAACAGTTCATGACAGATTATGTCTAATTTAGCTTTTTTAGCCTTTGGTTTACCCTGCTTCTCTTTATGTTTAGAAGAAATTCGATGAGCTTCTTGGGACTCCATCGCTTGCTGTTCTGAGCAATCTGAGGCCTCCATATCGGATTGGGCTGCAGAATCATCCATCTTTAAAGGTAAATTATAAATTGCACCCTGTTTTTACAGCAAATCCTCCCTAGTATTGATCAGTATAAATATTTGAACGTCATAACCACATTTTACGCTGGGTCGAGAGAGTTTTTAGTCAGGACAGATTCCAGCCTCTCGTCTATGCTGCGTTTCTCCACGGAACAGAATCAGAAGTTCAAGAGTGACTCATTTTTTTATTCAGATGTAGTGGAGTTTGCCCTTTTACATTTCCCACTCTTTCTTGAAATGTTTGGACTTTGAATTTGATATTTTTTTGCTTATTCTGCATGACCACCACCACCCCCCCTTTTGGATTGTTCTGGTGTGGTGAGTTTTCTTTCTTGTTTCTTTCTTTGTATTGTTGGAATTCTGTCATCTCATTTTGGTATTCCTTTCAATTTTTAGAGGGGATTACCAGGGAAATAACATTATTCTTTATAGCAGGGTTTTATAACACTTGAAATAATTGTTTAACATGTTATATGTAATTCTGGTCAAAAGTAATTTTAATGATTTATTCAAACATAAGAAAGAACTGTTGGACCACCATGCAGTTAAGATGCATATTTAGAATATATAGCTGTTGGATTATATTTCAACTTAAGGATTATTCAAAAACTGGGTAACTCAATTTTGATATGTTACCAAAGTTTAATGGGACCCCCTTGTGAATGAGATACACAAGACATTTATAAATATTATAGGGCCACTTTATGAACCAAGCTCCACTTCTGTTTATGCCCATATGTTTCAGTGTTTAGTGATGTAATCATTTTTAGTTCCTTTGAAAATGTATTTAAAATCTGAATTAATTTTTGTATATTTGTGTGTATCACATTAAGAGTTTAGACTATACATTTTTATGTTGTGACACTATAACTCCACCCCTTGATGAAGAGGCAGTGCATCTGTGATATACAGTACATTGCCTTCCATAAGAAATGATGGACTAATAAAGATATCCATTTTTATACAATAGAAAATTAGTGTACATCATTGGATTTTCTTTATCAAATTTGAAACAGGTTTGTACAGAATGTAAAAAAGATGCTGTAGGATACGGGTCTGATTACCTGCATTCCCTTACCAGTGTACTCAAGCTTATATTCCCAAATTCCTGTAAGGAACCAAAGGCTATAACAGCTAAGACAGATTTCCTGTAGTACACACTCATGCTAAAGATGCTTTACCATTAGAATGTTGACATCAATTTTTTTGGAGTGTAATATAAACAGCAAGAAATAAGTAGAAGAAACAGTTGTCATTGAAACCCCCTGGAAAGACCACACTGCCTATTTTTTCATGGTTCAACCATCCAAAGTTTATTTTGGTAGAAACCTTTAATTCTATATCCATCATTTTATATCCAATTTTTTATTTACCTTTTATTTTCAACATCCTGGGTTCCAACACCCAACATACACCATATTCACATTATAACATTTAGACCGAGGCCTACCATCCAATTCTTCATGTGGCCTTGGTGTGGCTACCTGGTGCTGTCCTTTCCATTTCTTCTTCTGGGTTCAGGTGTCCTCCCCACCCATCCCCCAGCCACATTCCCCCCTGAGGTGATTACCCCATAGGGAGCCCACCCCAGCCTAGCCATACTCTTCATACAGCTTGGCCCCTATCCTTTCCTTTTTTCCCACCAGGCTGCATTTGGCCATGTCTGTGTCCCATTGGGGCTTCACCATTAAAAACTAGGTCTTAGGCCTCCCCTACCCCTGCCATGTCTCTACAGCTTTACTAATGGCTCCCATGAATGCTGCATTACCCACCCCCTTCAAATGCACCCCATCCTCTCTGTACCAACCTGGGGTGTCGTGCCTGATTAAACCCTGGGCAATGTAGCCACCTCCTGTTTGCCTCACCCACTCTGCTAGCCTACAGTTCACTCTCTTGCATGCTTTGTCAACTGCCAGAAGATTCATTGCCCCCCTCCAGCTTCTCCACTGGATCATTTCTGACTAGACAAGGTCCACTCTCAACCATCTGGCCTTTATCATGGACAGGTCCTTCCAGATCATGTGGACTAAGTCCACCCATGGCAACTTGCCCAAGTTGTTGCCCCCCCAGATGCACCACAATCAGGTCTGGAGTTGGGTGGAATCAGCTCCCTTCATCCATCAGTGTCAGTGACTCAGTAGGTAGCACACTCGCCTCTGAGGTCGGGAGATCAGAGGGCTGTGGGTTCACTTCCCACATGTGGCACTTGGGTTAATATCCCAGTACTGACACTGTAGTGCAGCATGAGAGGGGTGCTGCACTTCTGAGGTGCCGTCTTTTGGATGAGACGTTAAACCGAGGTCCCATCTGCCTGGACTGGTGGTAGTTCAGGTGGATGTTAAAGATCGCATGGCACTTATCAAAAAGAGTAGGGGAATTTCCCCGGTGTCCTGGCCAAATGTCCCTCATTCACTAAAAAATACCACCAACAGCTTAATCTGGTTCAAGGTCAGGTGGCATTCATCTGTATCCCCTTCCCCCAGGTCGTGCCTGAAAATAGGCAGAATTTGTCTAATGCACTTACCTGGTCAACAAAAGCTAAATAAAATAAATAAATAAATCAGCGGCAGCAAGCCCATCCACCTCAGGCCCCTCTGGTCCAGCCATACAATCCTGATTCTCACTGGATCCTACCCAACTGTTTTCCCCCCCATTGTAGTGTGGGCCCATTCCTCTGCCCAGTGGATGAACTAGTGCCCCACTATCCACACCACTTTTTCCCGGCCAGACCTTAGGAGACAAAAATTACACAATGTTAGTTCTCATGGACAAATGTACCTCTTGTACGCTTATGACGATCATCTGCCTACCCTCTGAATTTCCTCTGGTGTACCACTGACCCCAGCCATATCAGAGGTGGCACCTATGCAAAATGAGTATGATAAAGAACTCCCAGACTTCTCTCCCAAGAATGCCATTCCTTTCCTTAGCACTACCATAAACTATGCGTCCATGACCGGTTCCCTACCACTGTGTCAGAAGAACACCCCTCTCCCTGCTGAATGGTCCTTCCAATATCTGTTTAATGCGGCCACTAGCAAATTCTCTTCCTGCCTTCTCGAGCTCAACCATACATTCTCTGCTCACCTGGTCTGTTTTTGACTGCCTCAGCCAAATTGTGGCCGAGGATGCAGACCAGGCAATATTCCCCATCTTCAACCCACCCCATGTCCTTATTTGTTTGCACCAATATCTTCCCCACCCAAAATGCCCCTTTATGTACTACCCTGAAGATAGACTCGAGCAGCCACCCTTCCTATGCCAAGGAGCAGATGCATGGCAGCACCGCTATGAGCTGCTCCAATAATTCTGCTCCGATGGGCTTGCACCCATCTGCCCTCCTTCCCTGCAGTCTCAGCCACCCTTGGTGCATGCGCCGGACAGCTGGTGCCATGTTTGGTGCCCCGCACCCAATCGGCTGACAGACCAGACCAATACTGGACAGGTGTACTCCTATCATATCCCCTGACATGACTCCCTCTCACTTAAACACATGTACCTCATGATCTGGGCCTCTGGTACAAGGCCGCTTACCTCCAGCCAGAGACACCCTCGATAAACCTAGAAGCTCATCCATGCCATCTTATAGGCCTTCAGTGAGTTTGGTGCCTAGGCACTTTGAAACAGTAGCTGGGCTCTTTCCAACCAATCTCCCAGAGTTCTTGCGGTACCCTGGACCTCTGTACTGCTGCTGATGCTGATGGTGCCAGTTCCTGAAACTTGTCCAACTGGAGACATGAAAGGCTGTCAGCGATATTGTTCTTCACCCCCTCTATGTGCCTGTCTCTGAAAGTTAGGTTAAGCCTTAAACCTTCCCAAATCATCTGTCTGGCCACCCTCAGGACCACCTCAGTGGACACGGATTGCTTATTCATGATGGTCACCTCCACCATATTATCGCATTGAAACAATATTTTCTTGTTCCACAGCCTGTGCCACTGTACCCTTAAAGCTACCCAAATTGGGAAAGCCTCCAAGAATGTGATGTCCCTGGTTAGCCCCAGCTCACTCCACCTAGGGTGCCATGACTCAGAAATCCATTCACCCTGGAAGTAGGCCCCCATCTCCAGCCCCCTGCAGCATCAGTAAAGATCTCCAGCTCTTCCCCTGATGTCCAAACCTCCCTCCAAAAGGTGGTGCCATTATACCACTTTAGGAACCATTCCCATTCCAGCAGGCTGTCTCTAATCCCTGCAGTCAATTCCACCCAGTGATACGGTAGTCTGGCTTTTGCCGATGCTCTCGCTAGCTGCCTGGTAAACACCCTGCCAGGGGCAATTGCCTGGCAGGTGAAATTCATATGCCACAATATCTCCCTGAATTGGGTCCACTTTTGTCCCTTTATCCCCTGTATGAGTTTCCACAGCTTGTCCACCTTGTCCCCAGGCAGCTGAAAACATTGTTCATCCAGAACCCGCTCTATGCCCAAGAATTCCAACCACTGAACTGGCCTCACTGTTTACCTTGCACTAGGGAACCCCTACTTTTTCACATATCTCCTCGAATGCTATGAGCATCCTACATGTGCCCTCCTTACTCCCCCCAATGAAGAGAAAATCATCCAAATAATGTACTACTGTGCCAGTGCTGTACCTCATGGTAAAGACCCATTGCAGCCAAGTGCTAAACATTTTGAATGTGGTGCAGGCCACAGAGAACTCCATGGGCATGGCCTTGTTGAAGTAGTATTGCCCTTGGAACTGGAACCCCAACAGTTACCAGTCCTCTTCTCTAACTGGTAGGAGATGGAAAGCAGACTCAATATCCATTTTCACCATCCAAGCCCCACCCCTGGCCCTGATCAAGTCCACCACCCTGTCCAAGGTGTCATATGCCACTGTGCGGTGTTCCATGGGGATCCCAACATTGACCGACTCCCCCTTCCAGGTAGGAGAGGTGGTGGATCAAGTGAAATTCCACCTGGCCTTCTTGGGGACAATCCCCAAGGGAGACACCCTCAGATTATTGAATGAGGGAACCTGAAATGGCCCTTCTATCCTACCCACCTCCTTTTATTTTTTGATTTTATTCTCTACTACCTCCTCTTTGCCCTTTACTGAAGCCAAATTTCTTGCGTGCATGGCCTTCTGTACCACAGAAAAATATAAATTAAAACCTTTCAAAAAGTCTTCCCTCAGTAGATGCCCTGCCTTCTCATCAGGATACCGGTAGGTCCACTTTCTGACCACCTCCTCCTTGATTGGTGTCCAGGCCAGTGAGTGGCCCCATTCCCCCCCCATGGTCCCCTCTCTTGCTTACCTCCCCCAGTATCCCTCTCCCAGTCTGCCACCTGTAGTGGCCTCCTGCCCCCTTTCCCTCCCCTTATTCCTGCAGATTGCCCCCTCAAAAGGACTGGCTCCTGTGCCTCCGACTGTCTCTCCCCTTGTGTCTTTCATCTGAAAACTGGGTGAGCCCCTCTGCACCATGAGCAGGCATGTTTAAATTTGCAAGTAGCCCACGTGCAATTTGCCTTGTTGTATGCCCAACATGCTTTCGCCCCTCCAGTTCCTTTCCTCCCTTCAACCCCTGTGCCTCCCAGCACCGACAGCATCCTTATCCACATCTCAGCAAGTTTCACATCCCACCAGATATCCACATAAGATGCTACCCCCTGCTGGAATTTCTCATCATACACAAGCCAACCATAACTGGACCACACCTGGTACGCATCCCGTATTATGGCCGAGTACATGAGCAGTTGGATAGCCAATTCCGGTTTCTTCTGCAGCATTATGGCACTGAAATGTGTAAAACCCTACATCCATGTCCTAAAAGTCTTACCCGACAATGGCCAAGGCCACTGCCATTTCTGAATTCCCCACTGCCTCCTTCTGCTTGTACTCCCTTGCTGTATCTTTGTTGCAAGAGCAAACATGTCCACATACTATCCCTTCCAGATTTTTTTCTTCAGGGCCTGGGACACATGGTTGCCCAGAGCCATACCCAGAGGCCAACAATACTCTCCCTTGTCAGCCACCCCACCAGTCCCTGTTTGCCCCTGGTCCATTTTTTCTTTCTGTAATTTCCTCCAGGTCTTATCTACTTCCTCCCACCCTTTATCTCCCTGCTCCTTCATTATCCCTGCCAGGTAACCTTTCAGACTCCCATCCACCATGATGTCCACCAGTGGGACCTTACCCTCTTTTGGATGGGGCTCACCCCCCTTGTCTGGGCTCTTCCTGGTCATCCTCTTCCTGGCCCTCTCCTTGCTCACTGGTGGATCCTTCCTTTTGTCAGCCTTCTTCTTCTTCTCCTCAGCTGCCCTAGATTTCTCCAGGATTGTCTGCACCTGGTTCATCAGCTCCATGGCCTTGCTAGCCAGTGCCTTGCTGGTCTTCTGCTTTGGTGCCATGCTGCCAATTACAAAAACCATGACAGTTAACTATTGCAGCCCCTACATAATAACAATTTTTTTTTTTACCCTTCCCACCTCCCTCGCTTCCTGAGCCAGGAAACCCTGTTTTCTGCCTTCAGAACTATGGAAGCCCCCAGGTTATGCCTGCCCACTTGGCCCTCCCCATGACTCGCTTTCCTCCTTTGTCCTGGATATCCCTGTTCCGTGCTGCTGAGCAGCTGCCCCAGTCATGGGATCCAGCACAGCCTTAACCTTGGGTCCCCAGTGAATCCCCTGTAATGTTGCTAGTACTGCCCTGCCATGCTGTGCACTAAATCAGGGCTTAGCCCCGCAGTATAGCAGCTGCCTTGGCTCTCCCTGAACCCGATATTCTAAACTAGGGCAGCCAGGCACCCCTCTGATGCTGCATGCTTGTACAAAGCCACCATCACCTCCTTGACTCTGGCTATGTCCCCCGCTCCATTCTCCCCTGAATGCCCTCTGCCCTTGATCCCCATCAGCCAGAAACTGCATGGCCCCAATCAACCTCAGGCCTGCCTAAAGTAACAAGGATGTCCTCTTTGTGTCCCCCTTTGCATCATCTCCCCCCAGTTCCAGTGCCCTCTCACCTCATGCCTACAGCCTGCAATGTCCTGCAGCCACTTGTCTGCCAGGGCATCCTCCTGGCCCAGCCCTGTCATGCTGCTATAAATGCCTGTGCAGCACATCCCAAGATGAGCCCCTGGACACCCACTTCCTACAGCTTCAGTTCCTCTTTTTTTTTTAAGTACCCTTGCAGGCCTGTCCCCCCAGTCTTTGTAGCACCACCCCAGAATGGCCCCATTTTACCTTTGCAAATTTCAAGCGCCACTATGTTGCCAGCCACCAGGCCTCAATCTTTCTCCCCTCACCCACAAGCCTGGTACCTCACTGAGAAGCCACTCTGACCTTTTGACTTGCCTTCCACACTGTCCTTGGCCACGTGGGCCCAAAATGGTGGCCACTCACTGAACTAGGCCTGTCCACAGGCCAAACCACCAGTCCCCTTCATCAACTACTAAAGTCGCCCCATAAGCAATTCCCTGTGAGGCCTCCTGCCTCCCCAGGTCTGCCCTGTTGCTTCCTTTTAGCCAATCCCTCCCCCCCATCCTAGGCCCTGAGGGGCGGATGTCCACACACTCCTCAGTATCCTCAATACCAATTACTGATGATTGCAACTTGAGTTTTGTATGTTTTATTTGAATATTACAAGTTGAGTTTGCTACAAAATGGACACCTGTCATTGTTCTAGTTACCTGTATCTAATCGACAATGATTCAACCACAATTTATAGTTTTGAGAAGTTGTGCAGAATACTACCATCTGTGATGTATTTCTATCAATTTTAATATGATTAGATTTACAATATATATGTTTAAAAGCAAGTTCAATTTCCACTGTAGCCCCAGAAGAGATGTTGAAATCAAAACTATATTATCAACATAAGCTATGTGTGCGATGTGTGCAATCTGTCTATCACACATTTTTGGAGAATTAAAGTCATGGTTATACATTTGTTCCAAAAGAGTATTTATATATAAATTGAAAAGGAGGAGGCACCACAATAAAGCCCCATCTAACTCCAAAGTTATTTCTAATTCAGAGCGTGAGATCCCCTGTCAGATTGTGTTATACTTTAGACAATGTGTTTTCATGAAGTCTAATCTGTGTAACTACTAAATGTTTATCTAAACCCAATTTCCATAATACAGACTTCAGGGCCTTTCTACTAATACCGTCAACTGCATTGCTGTAATCTATAAAGCAAGAAAACATCTTCCCCTTCTTGTCTTTAACATATTTTGAAATAAGGTAATATAGTACTTGGCAGGGCTGCATTTTGGAGTGTCCTGTTCTGAAATCATTTTGAGCTTTATCTAAAATATTACTTTCTACCCATAATTCTAGTCTACAGAGCAGTATTCTGACAATAGGCTTCTGTATTGTATCAATAAAACTTATTGACTGGTACATTTGTGGATCATTGAGCTATAATGTCTTGCATATTAGATAAATAATATTTCCTTGCCAAGATTCTGGAGAAGAGATATGTTGTATCATAAAATATATGCAAAATATACCAATGATATTTGCCAATGAGGGAAATATTTGATTGCATCACTGAGGATTCTGGTCCTGATGTCTTATTAGCTTTTGTTTTGTTGCAAGCATGTAAATTCTCTTCCTTCATAATAATAACTGGTTTAGGACGAAACGCAGATTGTATCTCAGTCTGAAATACATTATTTATTGTTTTATGACTTTCTTCTATGTCACTGTAGTATATATACATAGAGTATGGTTCTATGTGATGACAGCAATCTCCCAACTGTGAACACCATTAGGGCAAATGTACATCGCCAAAAATAAAAACGGTGATGTACATTCACAGAGAGGAAACTCCCCTCTATTATTTATGTTGGGGCCTTCAATCCCCACACACCCCTTACTGAAAATAACAAACTCTGGGTGGTTCATGTTGGGGAGGGGGAGAACTGGGAAAAAAAGACATCGGCTCAGTAAAGCACAAAAAAACTGTGCTCCTCCCCAGCCCCAAACACTGCACCCTCCCCACCAGAGCCAGCCACCCTAACCACTATGCCATACAGTCAGCTCAGTGGCTTCCCACCTCTCCACCCCTCACATACCTTCCATCTTCTTCCATTATCCTATTGTTATTCCCTTAACCCTGCCCTTCCCGGTCTCCACCCTTTCAGGGTTGCTGAACTTACAGGCACTAAGACTGAGTCACTCAAATCGAAGTCACACTTTTCACTGGATGCCATAGAGTATAAATTTATGAAATATTTTACCCAATAATCTTGATGTATAAAAACATCAACTGAAACTGCATTTGTATTTGTATTTGCATTTGTGATTTTATACATTAGTATCCAGAACTCTTTGAGTTTGTATTTCTACTTGCTTTTGTTACTTGTGACTATAAAATAGGTTGAAGTTCAGCTTTTTGATCTTTCAAAATATTATTTTTGTTTTTAAGTGCTGACAGATTGCTTTCAAGTTTTGGCCTTTTTTGCTTTTCTGACATATTTGTTTAATAATTGTTTCTCCTGCCTAGATCTTAAGTTGAACAATTCTTGCTTTTCCATTTTTAGGTATTATTTATATAGCATAAGAGCCAGATCTGTTATTATAATTAGCTAAGACTTATGGAATTCCTTTTTGACAAAAGATTCAATCAGGTCTTGCTTATAGATATTAAGGTCTGAATGTTACAGTTTCTCTGCAATGTCTTAAATGTTTTCAGTGGTGCATTTAATCCTTTTAGAACATACTGTTTCATAATTTGTATGTTTGTTTAAAATTTGGTATTTCAGAGATGGAAGGATCATAGTTTGACAGAGTACGAATAGGGGAATGTGGCAGTTCACACCTTTTCAACATTTCCAAATCTATTATACTATCTATGGCATTATTATTACTTATAAAGTATCTATTAGAGAGGATCTTTTGGACAAGAAGTATGTGCACTGTCCTTCCCTATCACCTTGTGTTCATCCATTAATTATTGTAAGATTTAACTATGTCAAAAGGTTATTTAATAGGATGCTAGATTCATTTCACCTTAAGTTAGTTGATTTCCTTACATTATTAAGATGTGAATTTAAAGTGAGTATTTCCTCCAAAATCTGTGAATTCAATTGTAAATGAACTGGACTTCTGGCATTAAGATCACCACCCAAATATATCAGAATATGGGTATATGTCTAGTATGTCAGCTATAGTTTCTTTGAAACAAGTCAATTTCTTGTATTTTTGGGTAAAGATAGACATTCACAAATATACCATCCAATTCTGTACCCTTCACTCTTAATTGTAAGAGATGATCTGAACCATAGTTTAATTTAATTATTACTCTACTTTTTGAAGCTTAAATGTAGTTAATTGACTCATTTGAGATCTACCCCATTTTGATTACTGTATTGAATTAATTAGAAATATCTCACAGCTGTGTTGTCTGTTGACCACTAGGTCTCTTGAAGCATCACAAAATCAACTTTTTGTAATAATTGTACACACTGAAAATCATTAATTTTATTATGCAGTCCATCAATATTCAAAGAAAGAATGTGCCAGTGGGAACAATTAGAAGAATCATTATTCACAGATGGAACATTTCAAAATAATTTCTTAGAACTGATACCTCTAAAGGAGCTTTAACCTCTGAAAATATATGAACTGTTAGTTGATCATTGGTATTGCTAGTTTCTGCTTTGTTTTTAATGATTTGTCCAATTCAACTATGTTGAATCCCATTTTATCTAGTAAATCTGCTTTGTCCACTATTTTCAAAACTAGATCAATATCTCTGATGAAAATGTCAATTTGTGAGAAATTATTATATGTTTGAGCAATGTCTAGCATAAGAACTGCTTCCCTATCTATCTCACCTATCTATCTCAACCTGTGACATTATTTCTAGGAATTCAATAACTCATTTAGTTTCACCTACTTTTTCATTTTGAGGTACATATCATCCAAAAAGAGACAGTGATTTATCTATCACTGGGCCAAACTCATCTGATGAACTTAGAGTAATATTATTAACCCTTACGCTGCCAACACATTTGAATGTATAGGAATTCTGCAGTGATATATCAGTCTGCAACACAGCAATGGTTAACATAAAGAAAATCTTCATCTATAATACTGTAAATGTATCTCTATTCATTGGAGGCATTACTAGATTTGGAAAATTATTTGAATAAACATCATCAGGACTATGAAGAGCAGCCATCTTGTATCCCAGGGTAGTTAGGGAGTCTTTGCTCTCCCAATTGTAATTGCATCTCTTTCTAATTAAAAAGAAAGTCAAATGTCAGCATCCTGGACTTCCTTGCTCTGGATAACCTTTCAACATAATTTGTGATTCTGTTGTGTCTATACGTGATAAATATTTAACATTTTTTAAGAGTGTCTTCTGATTTGTATACACTCCATTACTTTTTATGAGAAAAAAGATCTTACTAGAAACTGAACCATTAGTTTCAAATGATGCAGGGAGCAACGTCTTTAACATAACAAGATATTCAAGATTAATGCCCAGTCCATTTACATTCTCTTTTTGGTTTCATATTTCCAGTGTTTGTGTTAAAGTGTGAGTAAAAACTATAATAGCCAAAGGTTTTTTTTTTATCTAACTGCTTTCACAGTCCCATTGTTGTCTTTATTCAAGTAAAACAAAGCATAATCCTATTTTCCAGAACTTCTGGAGATTCTTGTTCAAAAACTTTTAACCCCCTGATTGTTATTAAAGTTATTGATTCTAAGGGATCACTAAGTTCCTGGTGAAATGTTTTAGGTAGAGAGATACAACCCTGGTTAATAGCCATGTTCAGAATTTCCAGAGACTTAAAGAGTCTTCATTTTCATTACCTTAACCCCCTTGAGTTATTGGCCCAGATATTCAAAAGGGTTGCTCCATGCGCAACAGGGTTGCGCATGCGCAAGTCCTACATTGCGCCATTCTGCGATATTCAGCAGGAGGCAGTTGCTCCACTGGCAACAGGTTGAGCAAAAGAGCAATGCAAATGAATGCATGCTCAACAGGAGGGGGAGGAACCATGCATAACCTGCGCAACCCGATATTCAGTCGAGTTGTGCATGCACAACCCCCAACCTGCGCCTGCACAACCTTGAGCCAAAAAAAAAGGTTTAAGTCGAGGGACAACCACAGGTGAGCTGCTGTATTGCAGGGTGCAACACAGCAGCTGCCACCACTGGCTGGCCCCCAACTCGGTCCCTGTGCCCCCCCACCAGCCCGATCGAAAGGCAGAATGTAAAAACAACCCCCCACCCACACATCTCCCGAAGCCCGATCGCGGGCAGTACAGTTAAACCCCGCTTCATTTCCCAGCTGATCCTGGCAGAATGTGTGGTCTCAGTGCCCGATCGCGGCAGAATGTTCCTTCCCCTCAATGCCCAGGTTCAGTGACCGCCTGATCGCTGGCACGTCACACACCCCTTCTGTTTTTCCTGGTTCCCCATCGGCCTCCACCGCTTCTCTCGCAGCCGCCGGCGACAGCATCCCACCCACCTGCCGCCTGCCGCCGCCGACCGACTGTTCAGTGTTGCACACGCTGGTGCAGCCAGCCAGTGGGCGTGCAGCCCATATGTAGATGATAGTCCAGATTTGTGGAATGAACATCATTCACAAATCTGGACTGTCATTTATGGTATGGGCTGCACGCCCATTGGCTGTAGCTCTGCACCAATGGGCGGCAGCCCTACCAGACAGTCAGTCGGCGGGTGGTGGGGCGGCAGGCGGGTGGATGCTGTCGCCCGCCGCCGCGGGGGGGGGGTGAGGGGCTTCGTGGGTGGGTGGGGGACACTGACACCAGGGAGATGTTTGGGGGGGTTGTGATGTGACATTCTTCCCGCGATCGGGCTTTACGGTCCACTGGACCACCAGGGAGATATTCGGGTTGGGGGGAGGGTTACATTCTGCCCGCGATCGGGCACTGGGGAGGGTTCATACACGCTCTGCCCACGATCAGGCTGTGGGAGATGTGTGTGTGTGTAGGGGGTTCATGTACCTGTACTTCCCACGATCGTGCTGTGGGATATGTGTGTGGGGGGGGTTCATGTACCTGTACTGCCCGCGATCGGGCTGTGGGATATGTGGGGGGTTTCATTTAACTGTGATGCCCGTGATCGGGCTGCATTTGGCATCGGTCCCCGACGGCTGCTGCCTGGCAGGGTGGCCAGGAGCAAGTCCTCGGGGATCGGTGCACCTACATGCAAATGGCATACAAATGGGGCCATAAATAGATGCAAATGGCCCCCCCTGCGCCTTGCCTAAATTATGGCCCCATTTGCATGTCACCTTTTGAATATCGGAAATTTGAGCATGGCGCAATGGTACTTGTGCCACCGCAAGTTTAATGCTCAACTCTGGCAACTTGCGGTGGAAGTTCCACTGCGCTATGCGCAAGTGTTAGGTTGGGGTGATATCAAAGGAGTTGCTCAACAGCGCAACTCCTTTGAATATCACCCCGGCCACACCCCTGCGCAACTATTTTGAGCAGCGAAGGGGCTTGCGCCTCAGAATAGTGCAGTTTGAAAATCTGGGCCCTTATGTCTAACTTGCTTTTATCATTACTCTGTTTGTTTTTTCTGCTCAAAATGAATATTAACATTGAACTTTTTATTTTTATTCTTAGATGCTTTTCTTTTCTGATTCTTAATTTTCATTTTTAATAGAATTATATTTTTAAACTTTTTCCTTAGAGTTTTCCTTGTGTTATGTTTAGATTGAGTGTATATCAGTTCAACCACCTCCTCTCACACAAATGGCGGTGGCAAACTGACCTGCACAAAGTTATTAGACTTCTTCATTTTTGATGAGTATTCTCTGTCCATACTCTTGGGGATACAAAAAAACATTATCATCTTCTCTATCATTTAATTTGATGTTATCTTCTAATAGCTTCTTTGTCCTAAACTAACTTTTCATAGCATTTGTGCCTATACTCAGAATTTCTTCTTTAAGTACCCAGAGCATTTCAATAATAGCGATATTTACTTGACAGGGTTTCCTGATATTATTTAAGAGATCATTGTAGAATGTTATCATGACTGGGGGATCTAATTCTTCTGGTTGAGTCTGACAGTCATTAAAGACAGGCTCATTATTTGACTTGTGTGTGAAACTTTCCTAGGAGTCTTTGGGTGATGACAAGTCTTTCATTTCAGGAGAGATTAAAATATCATTAATGCCCTGTTCTGAAACATCAGTGTAAAAAACTTGTGGGTATTGAGAATAACTATGGTTGTCCTCAGTGAGAAGTGTTTTCAGACCATTAATGGTTGTTCCTAAATCATTCATTACCTGGGTCAAGACTGAAGGTTTAGGTAGCAACTGTCCCTGATCATTACCCTAGTTGAATGAGTTATCATTTAATAATTTGTTCCTTTCAATATTGTTCATACAGCTATCAGATGATCTAATCCTAGTATTTACATGTATTGATAAATATTTCAAAACAGGTATACATTCAAGCACTATGATTCCCCCCATATTTCCCCATGAATCACTGGATCTGTTGTCTAAATATAGTGATTTTTTTCAATATAATAGGGGTTGAAGCTGAAGCTATGGATTTACAAAATCACTTATTTTAGGCCTGGATATATCATCTTTCCATTTTATTTGTTTAGATTTAATTTTTTTATTGATTTCCCCATTAGTTATTATTGAGTCAGTCATAGTTAATTAGAAGACTTCTCAGATTGCAGTGTTCTATTTATTTTTTCCATTAACTTATCTAACTCATTTGAAGTGAAGAGTATGTCACTTGATTTTGAAGTTCTGGTCCTCATTTTGAAAGTATGTCTAATAATAGACTAGGCAGTATAGAAATTGCCTTTTTATAAAGCTTTTAAAACACCTGTATTTTAACAATTAGCATATAATAAATATTAGGTGAATTATGTCACTATATTATGTCTTTAAGTAATAAGACTTTATCAGTCTTCAAATTCAGCTAAGGCAAAATTCCCTGTAACTGTGTTATAGAGGTTATAGAGTGAGGGGTGATTATACGTCCTTGTTCTCAGGAGATGTAGGTCTTAGACAAATCTGTTAAGGACTTCAGGACAGTCACATCAGGAAGGATAAGAAGGATAAGAAAGAGAGGAGGAAGAAGAAGAAGAGGAAGAAGAAGAAGAAGGAAAATGAGGAGGGGAGGGGAGGAGGAGGAGGAGGAGAAGAAGAAGAAAAAGAAGAAGAAGCATTTAGATGGTGTTTTTCGTACACATTGTATCCCAAAACAATTTACAATCAATGTTAGATAGTGAAGTGACTGACCGTGTAGTGGTAACCATTTCTCACATCAATACCACACACTGCATTGGACAATTACATAATCCAGTTTTGTGAGAAGAGGAATGTTGTCCAGGACACCAGTGAAAGTTTCTTACACTGTCCAAAAAGTGTCTTGGGTTCTTTTACTTCCACCTGGACACCAGCAGGACAGAATCAGAAATGGGGAGATGTGGCCTCAGTTTAATGTCTCATCCAAAAGACAGCACACCCTGACATTACAGTATTCCCCTAGTATCACATTTGGGTGCCAGCATTCAGGAATAAGCCCAATCCCAGTGTGGGACTAGAACCCACAACCTTGTGTCCCAGAGGTAGATGTGGTACCAAATGAATCATGATGACAGATCCCCACACTTAAAATTAGACTACGCTTTCAAATTCTCCACTAGTAGAAAACTATAGCAAAGAGCTTCCATTATGAATTAATAAGAAAAAATGTATACTAATGATGGTTTTAGATATTTATTTTTTGTCTCTGTTATCTCTCTTAATATACTCTTAAAAAGCCCTTACAGAGCTCATATAAAATATGCAATTAAAATATTTATATAAACCTAACTCAAATAAGTACACATGTGTTAAGAAAAAGTTAGGAGACATATCCGCTAATTAGGAACTGGAGAGAATATATTGCATATTCACATAAATTAAACACAGTTTCCAGTTTCTCATAATCTTTCCATTGAGTCATTACTATATTTTTGTATCTACTGTATCTGTTAGATTACATTAGTTAAATAGACACTTGGGTGTAGGTAATTCCAAATAGTAGAAAACTGCAAATAACAGATATCAGGTAACTTATAACAACTCCAAGGATATATTTTTGGATTTCATTCACTTATTTTAAGTATTGAGTAATTTAATCCAAAAAAGTATGTGCAGATTCTACTTTGAGGAGCAAACTTCTGGAACACTGCAGTAGTATCTCTGTAGTGTCACAAAGGATCATTTCACTTGATAGATATTTACTGTGATCTTAATATACAGGCATCTTGGTCAGGGGAATTTGTTACTGTCACGCTACTTGTTTCTCAATGCTTAGGTAGATAGGAAGGAAATCTTTTCAGTCAATAAGACACCTCGGCTTGTAGCTTATGTACTGGAACAACAGCAGGCAGGTTATCTACTAAAACAGTAGAGTCAATAAAAAAATACAAAAAAAATAGTTGAGAGAAAAAAAACTTTACAACTGAGTAGTCCATGTCTTTCTGATAAGACTACAATTCTATTGCCTCAAAAAAACCTCACTCATTCCTTGCACTTACTGCAAGAAAAAAAAATCCCTTTTCAGACTGGTCAGTACGATTGGCTGAGCATGCTGAGGCTTTTGTGCTTTTTTAGTAGTGAGTCAGGGTCACGTCTACATTCCCATATCTTTACCTTCTTGGGAAATATCAAGTTCACTCTGCACTCTGCATAAGGGATCTCCAAACCAACAGCAAGCCTCAGATTTATTAATTAACAGTAAGTTGCAACAGGGGAATTAAATTCTGGGAAGGCCACTGACACTCATGCATCTCCTGAACTCTATGCAGTTAAAATAATTGAAGAACACAAAATATACAACTGTAATTATGACTAATCTAATTAAGGTTAGTCATTTCCAGGAAATAAGAAAATAAAAAAGATAACAGTGTAACTTTTTAAAATGAATACCAATCTGGTATGTCTGTATCCCAGAATTTAATGTTAATATTATGGTGTTTGTGTTTGTTAAATATAAATGATATACTAATATTCATAATAAATTTTTTTCTGATTCTTATTATAATTCTTATTTAGTGTCTTAAAGTCTTAGTATTGTGACACTATTCTGTGTACATCTAAAAAAATCAATTTTGGTATAAGCAAATTGAATATACTTGTTTGTATGCTCTTTCTGTTCTTATTCTATTATGTATTTATTAAGCTTTTGTTGATCAGGTAAGCACACTTGACAAATTAATGTCTATTTTCAGGTACAACCAGGGAGATTTCAAAGAAATATTCGATAATTTGAAAAGGCTTAACAATAGCAAGGCAGTACTACAGTAAAAAGAAATAACAAGGGATAACAGTCATAACATAAGTAAGCCCAGGTTACTAATAAGTTATGGAATGTACTTGTGTATTCAAGAATAGATCTAAACAGATACCAAACTACAGCAATAAAGTAGACCATTTGTAAAGGGGAAAATAAATGGGAAAAAAAATTTAAGTACAATTGTAGGCAGAGTTAAATTTCAAATGCTCCCACAGGGATCTTCAAAAACTATAATGGGAGGTAACACAACAAGCAGATGCTGGAAATGAATGACATAATCTAGGTGTGTAAACCTCAAAGGCCTGGTCACCTGTCAATGTCTGGGTTTTAGGGACAAGGAATATGGGTGAGTCATTAGTCCTGAGTAGATATTTTGGGTGGACAGGCTTAAACAGATTCACCAAAGCAGGAGGAGTAGCAGTTCTGACTATCTTATGAATGAAGAAGCCCAAACAAAAGTATAATAATGACTTAGGGATTGGCAATCAAGTTTTTTGTATAACTCACAGTGATGAGTGAGTTGAAGGGCAGAGAGGGCTAAACAAAATATATTATTATAGACAACATCCCACTTTGATAAATTAGACTTAAAAGTAAAGGAGCAGGTTATAATCCCATAACTGAGTATAGGAAGGCATATACCTTTTACCAAGGACAGGCGAGCAGCTGCCATGAGGAAGAATTTAGCCCCATATGCCAGGCCAAATTTATTATTTGCCACCTTGCTCAAATTTTGGATATGCAGGGAGAGGTCTAACTGGGTCTAACATAAGGGAAAACAAAACACCAAAAAGACAATGGACTCACCCACTTCCGCTTCTGGTAAAGGCAAGGGGAAAAACACAGTGCCTCTCTTTGTGTTCTGGATAGTACAAGCCCATTCCCAAAGAAGTAAAAATTAAGGCAACAGTTATAATGTGGGGGCAGAGATGATCCAAGGCAATCTATGAACTGTGGACTACAGCCAAACCTCAATTGGAAAAAAAATACACAATAATCACAGGAAAATACACAAAGTCAGATTACTGACAGAATAACAAAATAATATTCTGAAATGAAGAGAAAGATATTCTACAACTATTGAACAATATAAGATATAAAGAGAGAGATACAAATCCAAAACCTAAGGAGGCTCAGTGATCCTGTATCTTTTCTCCTTCTCCCAGATTTGCAGCAGCACTGGATAATAGATACCAGATGATTAACATAAATGATGCTACCTCAACAGCTTAGGCTGTGACCACCGGAGTACCCCAAGGCTCTATCCTTGGTCTACTCCTATACTCACTGTTTATAAACTCCCTACCTGATGAAAACCCCACATTTAAAGCCATCCTGTATGCTGTTGACTTGGTGTTATTCCACAGTGCAAAGTTGTTGACAAACTTCTCTTACCTGTTAACTCATAACTATTGAGCAGCATTCAACTGGTTCCTGGGAAACAGACTTCTGGTAAATTCTAGCAAAACAAAATCCATGCTACTGGGATGTAAACCTAAAATTTACAGCCTGTCTAGCACCTCACCATCCTTGACTGTCCTAGCTCCAGATGGCTCCCCATGAGAAAATGTGACACATTTCATATACCTGGACATCAGCCTTGACCGTTCCTTAACCTTCTCCATATGCATTAACCACATTATACATCAAGTAAACCAGAAGCAGGCTATGGGCTACCACCTTAGACACTATTTTACCCCAGTGGCTAGACTAGCCATTACCCTAGGAAACCTCCTCCCCTCCTAGAATACTGTACCCCCATATATATTCATACCTCCTCCAATCTTCTAACTTGACTTATAACCACCTACAACAACATCTGTAGATTTGCAGAAATGGCACCTTATGCCACCCACCAATGCTGTCTCTACAATGCACTAAGACGGCTCCACTTCATGAATGATGCAACTACCTCACTGGATGTATAGTGGACAACTCCATCAGGAACAGATACCTATCCCCATATTCCTCCCTACTCAACAAGTGGCTCTGCCCTCAACCCCTTGGAAAACTCCAGTGTCCCACCACTGGAAGCCCCCAGGGTGTCCACAAACATGGGCAGTAGAGCATTCTCCTTCATCATACCAAAGTTATGGAACATTCTCCCTGACTCCCTTCATTCACTTGACTCACACCTTGCATTCATGTCACACTACAAAGCTGCCTTATTGGCTGCAGCAACATGTACTTGCCCCCAGAGTGATTTCCACTGTGTGGCTCACTGAAGTGTAAGGCTGCACAACTTCTGTCATTTGAGTTATAAGGGATACACAACCCCTTACTGGAAATACTGTTGATATTTTTGGTTCAAGTGCTAATTGACTGATAGCATCATTAGTGGCAAAGCCACGAGTGATGTCATCAGGTCAGTTGGCACAAGACAAAAAATATCGACAAAATTTCCAGTAGGGTGTTGCGTATTCCATTTATGCCATACAGTACCTCCCAAAAAGTGAAGAAAAAATGCAATTTCCTGCCATTGTTTGCCAATTATAAAAAAATCTAAGATATCTGTAAGTGAAACACCACTCATTTTGTAGACATTTTAATACTGATCAACTTTTGTGCTCAAAGTACCCTGCTATAATTTTTCATTTTAAAGTTACATGTATTTGTTTGTTGCAAAAAGTGAAATAAATTAATTTCCTGCTGTTTTTTTTGCTAATTATAAAAAAGCTAAAAGGTATCTGTAAATGAAACACCACTCATTTTGTAGATATTTTTGTGCTGAACAAAGTTTGTGCTTGCTGTACAATGCAATCATGTTTTCATTTTAAAGTTATTCACATTTTTTTGCTGCAAAAAGTGAAAGAAATTGCCATTTGTTTGCCAGTATTATTGCTAATTATACAAAAAAAATAAAAGTTAGCCAGAAATGAAACACCTCTCATTTTGTATATATTTTTGTGCTGAACAACTTTTGTGCACGCAGTACCATGATATAATTTGTTGTTTTAAAGTTATTCACACTTGAATACAGTTAGTACTGTACTGAGGCTGAAAATGTAAATGAGTTCTTAATGAGCCAATCACTACCTACTGTGTGGATAACTTTATCTACAGTGAGGATAAATGTGATATTCTCACTGTAGGCCTGACCACCCTGAGAATGTCGAAAATATTTGCCCTTTTTTATCCTCACAGGTATGGCATAAATACAGTTATTCCTATATTGTATCCTAATGTCTGCTTAATTTCTATTGTATGAGCACAGTATCATTGTTTATGTTTTCTTCTCTCTGTATTTTAACTTGAATCTGTATAGTACTACATTGTACCTCTATCTCCATTTGTAAGTGACATTGTACTGTCACATGCACTTTAGACCTATAACTGTCTTATGTATTTGAAACTGTAAAATTCAACTATGTTTATATATGTGCCAATTGTATTGCCCAGGTTAAGTCTGAAAATGGTCCAGTGGATCAGTGTGCCTACCCAATAAATAAATAAACTGTAAAAATGTGTGCTTATAAACATATAACGGTTTTATGTTTAAATGAATGCAAAAACATATCCAAGATCCTAAACCACATGTTCTATTCCGAAATGACTAATCAGGCCACCACTTGTAAATGAGCCATTATATTACAATGGGTAGGATACAGATAAATAAGATGTACTCCTGACAGTTTCTATTCTGTTTTCTAGCTATTTAATTTTTTCAACAATCAATATATTTTCAAAAATGTTAAATGAAGGATTGATAAGGGTGTCCTGCACAGGCTGTGTCTCTTCACAAATGACACTAAGCTCTGTGGGAGGATGGATAGCGACAATAGAATAAGGGAAATGCAGAGTGACATTCAAAAGCTAGAGGTGTGGGCTTAGGTTTGGCAGTTAAAATTCAATGTCAAAAAGTACAAGGTAATACACCTGGGAAGCAAGAACACCAGAAGAGAGTACTGGATGGATGGGGTGAGACTTAGCACCATGGCTGAGGACAAGGACCATGGAGTTATCATCAATGACTCCCATAGACAATCAGCTCAGTGCAACAAGGCATATAGCAAAGCGAGTAGGATGCTGGGATGTATTGGGAGGGGTACTGATAGCAGAAGGGAAGAGGTAATACTTCCCTTCTATAGATCCTTAGTGAGACTACACCTGGAGTACTTCACCTTAGGAATGATAGATATAGATTTGAGATGGTGAAGTGCAGGGTAACCAAAATAATTCAGGGCCAACAGGGCAGGTCTTATGAAGACTGCCTTAAGGCACTCAACATGTACTCGCTGTTGACTAGAAGGAAGGAGGGAGATATGACACAGACCTTCAAGTCTTAAAAGGAATTAATAAGGTGAACTGTGGGGAAATATTTATCTTGAATACTAGTTCACAGACAGCTGACATCCTCAGAATATTACCAAGATTATTCTGAAAGAACAATTTGTAAGAGCACACAGAATTTGCTCCATGGATGACAGCTTTAAGGATGCCAGCAAAAACCTGACAAGATGCTTTCTGAACAGAAGATATGAACCTGAGTTATTACTTGACACACTAAATGAGGTGAAAACATTAAACAGAGAGGATTTATTACAGGATAAGGGAGAAAATGAGAACACAACAACTGTTGTGACTGAATTTAACTCTATTGACCAAAAAAATAGGTAGAACAATAAAAAAAAACATTGGGCTATCCTACAATCAGATGCTAGACTCAAATAGTTGTCAGACAAACAGCCCAGAATTACTTTTAAGAGAGGACGAAACCTAAAGGACTCTCTGGTGCATGCCTACATCATGCCGTCTAAAGAGGCATCACAGACTTGGCTCCCATGTTCACCAAAGAGGAACTATAGATGTGAACATTGTGTTTACTACTCGAACACATACAGCACCAAGTCCTTTAATCACCTACAGTCAGGAAAAACCTACAAAATAGACTAATTTATCAACTGCAGCTCCACAGGCATAGTTTATATTCTGACTTCCCCTTACAACATGACATATGTCAGACAAACTAAAAGGGCATTAAAATCAAGAACTGGGGAGCACAAAGGAGTGATAAGGAATTCAAATCTAGACTATGCCATGGCATGGCATAACATTGATGCTAGACATGGATCCCCTGCATCACTGACATTTGCTGGTTTGGAAAAGATAGAAATGGGTCTGCGAGGGGGAGACTTAGGGCTTAAGCTATTACAACTGGAGACATTCTGGAGTTTTACCTTGAATAGATTAGACCCGCTAGGACTTAATGAAGATATTCCTCTCCACAGCTATATAAATGTACGACACTGAAAAGGAAAAGCCCCCTTCATATTTCCTGTTCTATATGTTCCTCATTATTTATTATTTAATATTTAACTTCTGTATTACAAATCATCCCAAGTACATTTATGACTTGACATGATCTTCCTATTGCTTAAGACATGACTTTCCAGTTCTGTCTTCTCCACCTTTTAACTACTGTGAATATGTGGGCTTGATTTGCTCATGCTCTGCCCACACAGAGGCCAGACCTTTCGGCTCTGCCTCCAGATATATGTTACAATCATAGTTTTAAATGTTTTTTAAACATATGTGTTTAAAAGTTTTAAACACTGGCAACAGCAGTATTCCAAAAGTAAGCACCTTTTATGCACACAGCACTCTTATTCCACAGTGCACTGTCACTGTTAAGATTTCCTGCATAAAACATTTTTGTGGGCTGTCAGGTAACATGTTTTGAAGATGACCTGACATGGCCAATAAGTAAGGTCACTACCTTAGCATTTGGCTTGCACCTGCCCGCGTGTTTTTTTTACTACTTATTAGTGTTAACTTTCCATATATTGTTTTTAGCTCAGCACCAGTTGCATTTTACCTTCTCAGTTTGGCACTTTGTGGATTTACAATTTTGCACTGAAACAATAGAAATACACTTTATGATTAAGCAACTTTGCATGGAGATGTTTTTTTGGAGCAGCCATTTACACCATGCATGGGTGAGAAGTTTTTGACTTTTATTAGTCTCTTTACTGTTGCAATTCATGTTTTCTTGTATCATTAATAAAGGTATTCAACAGTTCTGGATAGACTGTCCCTTTATTTGCAAGTAGCCTGAGTGCTGACCTCAATTGCAGAAAAAATGTTCTGCTATCTTGTCTCCACCTTTAACAGTAACTTTAGTAACATAACAGCATACATACCTGCCCCTGTTAACCTCACTGCCCAAGTAGCCACTACACCTGATGAGTCCACTAGGCCTAAGTTCTACTTTCAAAGGCTCGGCTGGGTGGAGGTACATGGTTATCTTAGTAGGACAAAAATTTAAATCAGACTTGGCGCAGACAACATTGATATGAAGTTGCTCAAATTAGTCATTAGCAAAATCACCTAACACATGTAGTTGATATTCAGCCTGTCTCTTGCTGCAGGGTAGGTCACTGAGATGTGGAAGAAGGCACATGTTACTTCAGTTTTGAAAGGGGGAGATGCAAACATACCATCTAACTACCACCCCATCTCCATCCTGTCCTCCTTATCCAAGACTTTAGAAAGAATAGTAAATGACCAGCTATTAGCCTACCTGAATTGGCATGAGGTCCTGGCAAACAAGCAACATAGGATCAAGAAAAGGTTTAGCACAATGACTGCAATCATTGAGTTCACAGATTCAGTCCACTGTGCTGTAGACAGGAGGGAAATAACAGAATTTATATACGTAGATCTCACCAAGGCTTTCAGCCTTGTTAACCATATCCTCTTCTGCCACAAGTTACTTAGCCTGAGCCTGCCTGAAGAATTAGTGTGCTGGTTTAAAGGCTACTTGGCAGGCAGATCAGAATCTGTGAAATGTCACAATACACTTTCAGATGCATGGCCTGTCAGGGTAGGTGTACCCCAGGGTCAGTCTTAGGGCCCTTACTTTTCAGTTTGTTTATAAATAATTTACCTGACATATGAAAATTGACAAATGAAATACTTTATGCAGAAGACACTGTCATCTTGTCCTCTGACAAGAGCCTTGAGGAGCTGAGGCATAGGCTTCAGTCAGACTTTACTACTATCCAGACATGGTTCATATCAAACTTGCTTGCTAGTCATGAATGAAAAAAAGACCAAGTGTATGCTGTTTGGCACCCACAACAGTCCCACACCCCCCTACCCTGACCATTAACTCTACATCTGAAGCCACTCCTGAACATGTTAAACCCCTTAAATATCTAAGTGTTACACTCAACAGTATTTTGTCTTTCATTTTTTATATATACTTTATTTTTATTCAGCATGTCATCTCAAAAACAAAAACTGTACAAGATTTGCAAAGTATAATTAACTTTTTGAGGGGATAAAGAGAAAACACATGCATCTTCTATCTCTTACTCCAAGCTTTAAACATCTCTACAAGAGTATCTAGTAAAAAAAAACAAAACATTTCAGGCAAATATTATTCCACTGGAATACAGCATGATAATTTACAAAGGCAACCATCAACAATCTTTCATTTTAGTCAGATTCGAGAAAACAGGAACAAGAACAGTCAATATAGTAGTCCATCTAGTAGCCATTGGAATATCATGAGTATCATTTGCAAATTCTTCTTTGTTGTCTTGATCTGAACCTAGATCTGTTAGTAGAGCACATTCTTCTCAAAAAAATGCCCAAGCAACATCTACAGTACATTATCAAAGTAATTAGGCAGAATTTTCAAAATGTGGTGCAGGGCTGGCATCCAGCCCTGTGCCATGATACTTTGGTTCTGGCTGTGAGACAAACACTTCCCATGCAACTGCACCTGATTTTATAATTTTGGGAACAGTTGCAACAGTTTTCATGTATTATGGTAGTTTGTGCCAAATATTTGGCACAAGCTATTTAAAATGGCCCCCAGGAATGCTACAGGGTAGACCAGAAAAAATTGGTCTACCTTGTAGCAATTGCTGCATGGGATGGAAAATCCTGTTAGATCGCCACAAGCCTCATGCGCTGTATTATCGGCATACTGGGGCTTGCATCAATCTACTGTAAGAGTTTTGAAAGTCCAGCCCACAATTTTTTCCTTGAAATATGACTTTATTTAGCAGGAGACTGCAACACCTCTGTTACCCCTGCCTGCGTGAACTCCGACCTATTTGTTAAAAATCTCTTTCTTCTGTGCTGTGTAGCCAAACAGAAATCGGGATATAAGTGTAACTTGGTGTTATCATATATGAATTCTTTTTTTTGAGTCTAGCTAACCAAAGCATTTTATTTCTTGATGAAATGGTCAAAAAGTGCAGATCCCATATCTCATTTCAGATTCAGTACCTTAAAGCAAGGAATCTCTTCTGGTTAAGGGGTGAAACATCAATTCTTACACCACTGGCTGCTCAGGTGAGAGTATTAATGAAATAATCTTTTCAACTTCAGATTTCAATTCTGTGTTAGGGATCTTGGAAGATAAACCAATCAGTCTGAGATATTTCAGAACAAAAGTGTTTTTAATTTTTTCAAGTTTAGCCATGATGTTTAGCTGTTCATGTAAAGAAGTGTTGACTGCACTCTCCACTGTCAGGCTCTGACTTGAAAATTTTTCATCTTTGCCCTCGGCTGTTTTCGTTTTTTGCTCAAGTTTTGACTATCTTCTCTTCTATTGTTTGACAATGAACAGAAACGTCTTCTAATGTGTTGTGCACCTTCTGTAAAAAAGCCTTTGTGTCACCTTGGAATTCCAATAAAAAGGTTCAAATTGACGCTAATGTAGGCTTTGCTGGAGCTTGTGCCTTAACAACCAGCTCAGAGCATATTGATATCAGGGAATCCATTGCCCTGTCTGGCTGTGGAGAAGCACTACTCACCTGAGTGAGGCAGGTTTCCCTGTTTTGGGGGAAAATAACTTTTCAAATGCCTCAGTTCTAACTTCTGCTGCTCCCTTGTACTTTGAGAAGTTTTTTGCATCCATTTGACTGCCAGTAAGAACCTTTGTGAACTGTTTTAGTCAGTTGTAGGCTTTTAAAACAGCAGAGCTAAGAAACAGAGCATACCGCTATATTGCTCTCATCAGCATCCCCTTCCAATGTTTTCTCTTTTAGCGCATATGTTGCCCATTTAGTTAAAATGGTCAACTGGAGCCTAAGGTTACTTGTACAGGCATAGAAGAAACTTTCTGCAAGAGATTAAAACACTCACTGTGCAATGCTTCCTCACAGGCATTATTGACTATTAGCTTGTTGAATATCACTCTGCTAATGACAGTGCAATGTCCAGGGTTAAGGGCCTTTTTAGCAGGGCCTGGCACTTTTCACTTGGTCTAAAAAAATGACACAGACACCTGTATGAGCTGGCTAGACCTAAACTCGAGGTTGCTCTACCAAACATTACTTACGGCTTAAAGCTTTAAGATGCCTGCTATCCCCTACCCTAAAGTCCTTGTTTAATTATGTTGATGACAAATTTGGCACCAGCGGTGTGGAACATCACTTCCTACTGCTCTCTCACAGAAAAACCTCTTTTGGTCAAAACTGTTTCTCATACTGTTTTGTCGAACAATGCAATGACCTGCCAAATACTCTAAAAACTGCCAACTCTGCTGTAGTGTTTATGTCTAAGCTTTTAAACTCCCTCACTCCACCTGGAATGTGTAATTGATACCAATGACCAACTGTTGTTAACCAATTACATACTATGTTTCCATGCACTTTGTTCATAATGTGAAGCAACCACTATGCCTACAATACATAGTGTAAGTTATTGTACTTGCACTGCATGTTTCAACTACTTGTATCTGTGTATGTCGCTGTAAATCTGTCATTGTACATCTGTAATTTACAGCTGTTACTATGTAAATTTGCTGTACCTTACTCTAAACCCTTTGAAAATAGGCACTGCTGAAAGGGTTTTATGTGAAATAGATGTAAACTAAACTTTATATACTCCATCCAGAAAATTGCATTTTTAATTTGATTTAATTAATTTACTTGAAAAAAGGAATGTGGTAGCTGTGTTAGTCCAGTCAACGATGTAGGGAAAAAAAATACTGTATGTTGCAGGTGATACCTTTTATTGGACTAACAAAATTATTTCTAAGACTACAATAGCTTTTGAGATAAAACCCTCTTCCTCAGGTCAACGTGGAAACAGCTGAGCAGCATGACAGATATAGAGAATGGATGTGGATTCAAAACATAGACTAGCAGTTTACACATCAAAGCCTGACAGCCAATTCACACTCCATACAACTAGGAAGACTTTAATTGTCAATGGAGTATGTCTGTTGAAGAGATCAACTAGTAAGTTCAAAGGGCAGCTTAATTTTACTCTGGCTGTGGACTATCAATTAACATCTGTAAAAAATCAAGACAGGAAAGAAAAAAAAATGCATGCCATTGTCATTAGAAGGTACCTGTTAAAAGATCCAGAGGTGCTGACATGGGTGTTTAAAAGGAAACTCTGAAGAACAGTTTTAAGCATAATCACTGGTAATGTACCAAAAAACAAACATCTTTATTAAGTCCTTTTTCTTTAGTGTCAAAATGTTGTATCATATTTAGTTCAAATGTTTGCTGTTCCTGACTGTTTTTGAAGTTACCTTTTAACACTCTTGACAGTAAAATCTCTGATGGAGTGATACGGTCTTGAAAAATGTTCACCTACTGGTGTATTTTCATTTTTTATGGGTACAGTAACTGTGAATCTGTGGTGATTCATTCTTGTTTTGAGTTCCCATCCAGTTTCACCAATATAGCAGCATCCCTCACATTTTCTACATTTTATCACATATACTATGTTACTAGAAGAACAGATATACAAGTTTTGGAATTGAAATGTTTTTCCATTGTGATTGGCACATGTCTCAGGAGAGAAATGTGTACATAGTTTTCAGTAATCAATAATATTTTAGTGGCTTATGGTGTTGTGTGCTAATGAATTTTTCTGCTAGGACTGCCATGAACAGGTTGGCGTACTGGCTTGCCATCCTGGTTCCCATAGCTGTCCCCATATTTTGAAGGTAAATATCAGTGTTGAGGCTGAAATAATTGTGTGTAAGGATGTATTCCATAAGTTTGGCTTTCACATCCAGTGGATATTTGCTCTTTGTGGAGGCTTTTTGCAGGTATTCATAGCATAGCATTATGCCATCTCACTGAGGGATGTGACCTGGAGGAATTCTTTAGAAGGTTATGACTGAAAGAATTCTTTCACAGTCATTCTGGCTCTTTTAGCAGGTACCTTCTAAAGACAATGGTATGTATTTTTTTTCTTTCCTGTCTTGATTTTTTACAAATGTTAATTGATTGTCCACAGCCAGAGTAAAATTAAGCTGCCCGTTGATCTAACTAGTTGATCCCTTCAACAGACATACTCCATTGACAATTAGAGTCTTCCTGTTTGTAAGGAGTGGTTTGGGGTTGTATGGTAAGTATGAGATGACAGCAATACTAAACTGTATTACAATTATACAAAATCAAATCAAACCCTTACAGGGCAAACAGCATTATGAAATGCAAAACACAATAAAGAACACCTTAAATAAAAAGAAGAATGCTTCTATATGAATTATCAGGCTGGTCTGGACTACAAATGCAGCAAATGTAAACTTTGCTTGTGAAATTGCAAGGAAGTCACCTGATATCATACTGATAAAGCTTTGACAAGTGTCCAGTGTTGGACTTCAATCAGGAGTTCACTTTGCCTAAACTTGCTGAAATTAATTCATAAGTGAAAAGCTCATGCTAAATTTGCAGCAAATTGTGTTAACTAGCCAGAGTACAAAATATGTTCGGAGAAGTAGAAAAATGTAGAGAAATGTGTGATGGCTTTCGATTAAGTGATTAAACAGAAATGTGCTAGCACAAATATTTGTTGTATATTTTTGGAACAATTTAAAACTTGTTCATGTGTTTAATGAGAAATACAATGACATGACAGACAACACTGTCAAAGAGGTGGATGACTGCCTGCTGATGTAGTCAGTGAGACTGGACAAGTAGGCTACTTTTACAGCAGGTGGTGAGGAGCGGGAGGTGGATGAAGAATTAATTCTGCTTATTGCTGCTGCCTGAAGATGTGCTTGAGGCTTAAATGACATGCAGCTGTGATGCTGCCCTTAGAAAGGGGTTTGACTTTTCACCAGAGGTAGTGAAGAGGAGGATGAGGATGATGACAATGCTTTGCATGTTGCTGCTCTCTGTCTCCTTGTGACTTGAGTAATGTGGAGCTGTGATGCTGCCATTGAAGAGAGATCTTATTTTTTACCAGACAGAAGGTGCATTAGAGGATGACACCAATGCTTTGCTGCAGTTTTATGGCTATAGTGAGAGAGATCTGGGAAGAGAAAAGGAATACATGATTTAATCAGTTATCTGGCTCTTCCAGTTTTTCCTGACTTGCTTTCACCCTTTGAACAGAAAAAAGAAAAGAAAACCTGTCAAGAAAGAACACTTTAAAAATCAGTAAAAATCTATTGCAATCTTCTAGGAAAACATAAACTGAACTTACAAGCTCAAATGGGCAGACTGGGTGGGCCATAGGCCCTTATCTGCCGACACTGTCTGTGTATCTGTGTATCATACTAACAAGGAAAATGTTGCCGTCCCATGGAAAGTCTGTGTATAGCCTGACAGGTGGTGAGCAAATGAGGAGAGGGGTGCGACACCCCATATGTCAAATGGGAAGAACACCCCTTCCCCTCAGTTAGTGATCAAGCAGGAGTTCAGCATGTTTGTGGTTCATTTGCATCACCAGAAAAGGAAAAAAGGTCCAGTTCCCCATACGACACACGGGGGAAATGCCAGACCTCGCCCAACAACTACTTAACACATCGAAATCTGGCCAAAGCAAAATCATGTACACAAATGCTCGCAGTCTGGGAAACAAGATCCTAGACCTACAGGCAATAATGACAGAGGCTAAACTGGACATAGTAGACATAGACGAGACATGGTTTACCAGTAACCACACTTGGGAGACTTCAATACCTGGATATGTACTGTTCAGAAGAGACTGAGGTGCAAAAAGGCGGGGGGGTGGTGAAGTGGCTCTTTACGTCAATGAAAATATCAAAGCTACAGAAATTCAGACTACACATAAGGACCCAAAAACAACTGTGGGTCACCCTGGAAACAGGAAATGGGACAGCCATACGAACTGGGGTTGTGTAAAGGCCTCCAGACCAGGAGGAGGACATAGACACATTACTGTTAGAAGATATATAAAACATGACAGCAAAAGGGGAGGTTTTGATAATGGGAAACCTCAACATGCCAGATACAGATTGGTCAATACCAGCAGGAACATCTGCCAGAACTAGACACATGGTGGATTCCTTGCAGGGGAAGGGCCTCAAACAACTGATACAACAACCCACAAGAGACAGGGCTATCCTAGATCTAGTACTGACTTACAGGGAAAGGATCACATATCTCCAGGTAGAAAGTCACCAGGGGGCAAGTGACCATCACATTGTATGGTTCAATTTGGCCACTAGAAATAAATCACCCCATTCCAAGGCAAAAATATGGGACTTCAGAGGAGTTGACTGTGATAAGATGGCAAAAAGAGTTAATCTAGCCCTGGAAAAAAGAAATATAGGTGAAGGGGTACAGGCAAAGTGGGCAAGCATTAAGTATGCAATATTTGAAGCAACATCCCATTGTGTTAGAGAGAAAAGGAAGTGCAAAAGAAGAAGAAAACCACTTTGGTTCCCCAAAACAGTAGCAGAAAAGGTCAGAGCCAAAAGGCTGACCTTCAGGAAATATAAGGGAACGCAGCAGGATGAAGATAGGAAGGCATACCAAAATTCTGTAAGAGAAGCAGGGAAGGCAGTAAGGCAGGCAAAGGCTCAAACTGAGGAAACACTAGCATGAACAGTAAAAGAAGGTGACAAGACTTTATATAGATACATTAGTGAAATGAGAAAGTCCAGAGTGGGTATTGCTAAGATCAAAAGGGATAAGGGGCACATGAGGAGGAGGAGGAGGACCATGTAAAAGCATCTATCCTAAATAGATACTTCTGCTCAGTATTTACTGAAGAGAAGATAGGGCAGGGCCCACAGCTCAGCATCATGGTCAGAGGGGGGAGGGAGGTGTGCACTAGTCCCTTAACAAAAGAAAGGGTCCTACAAGAGCTCGCTAAGCTCAGGGTGGACAAGGCAATGGGACCTGATGGCATACATCCCAGGGTATTAAAGGAGTTAAGAGTGGAACTAGCAGATCCATTATCAGAACTGTTTTTTACTGAGTCTCTGAGCACAGGAGATGTCTCTGAAGACTGGAGAAGGGCTCATGTGATCCCACTCCACAAGAGTGGTAGCAGGGAGGAGGCAAGGAATTACAGACCAGTCAGCCTTAACTCAGCTGTGGGCAAGATTATGGAGACACTTCTTAAGGAAAGGATAGTGCAATGCCAGGAATCCATAGGAGCACAGGATCCAAGACAGCATGGGTTTTCAAAAGGAAGGTCCTGTCAAACTAATCTCATATATTTCTTTGACTGGGTAACCAGAGTCATGGACCAAGGGGGAACAGTTGATGTCTCGTACCTTGACTTCAGCAAAGCTTTTGATACTATTCCACACAGAAGATTGATTAATAAGCTGGGCAGGCTCGGGGTGGGTCAGAAGTTTGTCAACTGGGTGGCTAACTGGTTGATGGGCAGAAAACAGAGAGTGGTGGTAAATGGTATAGAGTCAGAAGAGATGCAAGTCACAAGTGGGGTACCTCAGGGATCAGTCCTGGAGCCAGTCCACTTCAATATCTTCATCAGTGACATTTCAGAGGGACTGGAGGATAAAGTGTGTCTGTTTGCAGATGACACCAAGATCTGAAACAGAGTAGATGATCCAGATGGGGTGGGCAGAATGAGAAGAGATCTGGATAAACTAGCAAAATGGTCGAAAGAGTCACAACTAGGGTTTAACGCAAGGAAGTGCAAGATCATGCACATAGGGAAGAGAAATCCTGAAGCCACCTATAAGCTGGGAGGGGAGTTACTGGCAGTCACAAGGGTAGAAAGAGACTTGGACATCATCATCACTGATGACCTGAAATCATCCAAGCAGATGACTAAAGCAGTGGGTAAGGCTAGGGGGATGTTGGGATGTATTAGGAGGGGTATCATGAGTCAGAAAAGGGAGGTAATAATCCCTCTTTACAAGACACTGGTTAGGCCCCATCTGGAGTACTGTGTTCAGTACTGAAGGCCACAACTTCACAAGGACATTAACTAAATTGAGGCAGTCCAGAGAAGGCAACAAAAATGGTGCAGGGACTGCATCAGAAAACATATGGGGATGGATCAACAAAGCTCAGTATGTACACCCTAGAGCAAAGGAGGGAGAGAGGTGATATGATCAAAACATTCAAACACCTTAAGGTCACTAACAAGGTGAAAGAGTCTAACATGTTTCAATATAGGAACAAGCATTTGTCAATGCGGACTGTTTGCTTGCTGGTATTAGCATTGGAAATGCAGGAGTTAGACAGATGCAGAATAGGAATGGTGGTGAAATATTGAACTTCACACCAAACCCACCTCCATCCTGTAGAGACGGACAGGCATTGGGGTAAGAGTTTGGGCCATCGCCCATGATGGCTATGCCATGTCATCTCACCCTATTCTGCAGACACCAACATGTGTTGAGGTGTGCCTTAGGGTGTTTGGATTTATAGTCACCCCATTCCATAAGGACATACACTGAAATGGGTGCAGCATAGGAGAATGGGGTGAAGGCTGGGGCCAAAGAGTCCAAAGTACACCTCGATGCCTGTCAGTGGATGGGGGTTGGGGGTGGGAGGTCATGAGCAGTACATTCAGCAATCCAAAGCCACACTCCAATGCCTGTCAGTCTGTACAGGGTAGGATGTTATGGTTAGAATCTCTAATGCCTCGGGCGTTTATTGGTATTTGCACTACGAATTTTCAACATGGCCTTTTTGTGATCCCAACTCATGAAAGTATTTTGGACCTCTTCTCATGAAGAGTGGCAGTGTGATTTTGTCAATGTGTCCTGAACGTTGAGTTCCAACATCAACAGTGCCATTCTGCAACACATGTATGAAAACACAGATTGGGTAGGATGTGAAGAATGACAGCTGTACCATCCATAGGGAGGTGTGAAGAGATGGCAATGTTGAAAATCTGTAATGGGAATATTAAAAATTATCACACTTCGGAGCATACATGGAAACTGCACATAGCATGCACATACCACAGTCATTTTTTGGACGTTCATTACCACATTTTCAACACAGGCATTTTAGGACCTCTGTTCATGAACAGTGCCACTGTGATTTTCTTAATGTGTCCCTAACACTGATTGCCCACAGCAACTATTCTATTCTGCACCAGAAGTGCAAAACCACATTTCAGCCAGGATGTGAATAAAGATAGCTGTACTGTTCATAAGAAGGTGTGGAAAAATGGCAATGTTGAAAATCTGGAGTCAAAATATTACAAATGTGTGAAGTTATGAGCGTGCGTGGAAACTGCATAATGCACGCTCGTAACACAGTCATTTATGGACTTTCATCATCAAATTTTCAACATAAGCATTTTAGAACATCTGCTAATGAACAGTATCACTGTGATTTTCTTAATGTGTCCCGGACACTGATTTCCCACAGTGACTGTGCTATTCTGTGCTGCAAGTGCGAAAACACATTTTGGTCAGGTTGTGAAAAATGACAGCTGTACTGTTCATAAGGAGGTGTGGAAAAGTGGTAATGTTGAAAATCTGGAGTGACAATATTGCAAATTCTCAAAGTTACGAGCTTGCATAGCAACTGCACAATGCACACTCATAAAACAGTAATTTTTTAGATTTTTTCCACAAAATTTGCATTATTGACTTTTTGAGAGGCCACCTCATGAACACTGGCACTGTCACTTTGTTCATCAGTCCCAAAAGGCGATTCTGCATAGTGACCGAGAAATCACCTTTTGGGTCCTAATAACCCCATGTTGAAAATGGTATTTATTTATTTATTAAATTTTGGTGACCAGGTAGGCCCATTGAGCCCCAAAGGTCCATCTTTCAGGGGTGACCTGGAATCAAATTTGGTGACAAAATTCCCTAAAATGCCTGAGATATGCACCAAAGTTGAAAAAACCCTATTTATGCCATTATACAGCTAACCGGCATTTCTTCAGTTCACGGTTGGTTTTGAAGAGTGCAGACATGTTCCTGATCCACCGAAGATCATCGTGCTGTGCTCCAGAGGTAAGTATGGGGTGAGGAGGTGTGTGGAGAGGCAGGGTGAGCAAAGGCAGGGCAGGAGTTGGGGAAGGGGCCACCATACTCAATGCGGGACCTTTTTCTGATTTACAGGAAAAGGAAAAAAAAAAGAAAGAAAAAAACATTGCGGGATGTTTTAATTTTTTAACCAGGGACATTTGGCATGTGAGGTGGGCTCCCAGTGTACCACCCAAGTGTTGAATTTTGTGGGGGGGTGTAGCCAATGGGGGATTGGGCACCCCCGTCAGCATATATGGGGTGGGGCAAGAGCAGAGGGGGATTGGGCACCCCCTCTGCGCAAAACCAATGTTTTTTTGGGGGGACATTATGCTGAGGGTGAGTGGGCTCCCCCACTGGCAAATTACACTGGGAAGGAGGGGGAATGAAGATGATGAGGATTTTGCCCCCTATCATCAGACAAAAACTGTTTTGGGTGCAGCACATGATGCCAAGGGGGATTGGGAACCCCTTGGCACTGGGAGCTATCTAATATTGTTTGTGAACATGGCAGTGGCTTGCTACTGTGTTCACAAACAATATTACACTATACAACGTTCCGCCCTGCAATGATGGTTCACTCCTTCATTGCAGAGGAATGGCTGATGCTGCAATGATGATGATGTGGCCTCTGATTGCTGTGGCAAAAATGTTACAAGTTGGTGGCACTTTTGGAAGCCATTGTCATCAGCACACTATGCCTCCATTAGTCCACCAGTACCATGCTTCCAAATGCAATGCCTCCGTTGTCTGCCACCCTGCCTCGCCTCCACAACCCACTTCTCTCCTAGGATGCTACATAATGTTTCTTGTGCATGTGTGCAAGCAAACATAAAAATAGCAGGACAAGAGGACACAGCATGAGATTAGAGGGAGGCTGATTAAGGGGTAATGTGAGGAAGTTCTTGTCACAGAAAGGGTGGTGGGTGCATGGAATGGCCTACCTCAGGAACTGGTGGATATGAATACAGTGCGGGGCTTCAAACAGGCATGGGATAGGCATAAGGGAGCAATACAGATGAGTATGAATAGATAGGCCATTGACAGAGCAAAGGCCGATGACACATTCATAAGGTAGAAAAAAAAATGGGCAGCCTAGATGGGCCTTGTGGTCCTTATCTGCTGTCAACTTCTTTGTTTCTATGATTCTACTGGAGGAGGAGGAACAACCTTGTGCCGTGCTGTACTGTGATAGTACTACAGTGGCTGAAGTAAGAGAAACATGTGAAGAGAAAATGTAGACAAGATTTATCCAGTTATCCAGTTCTTCTCAATGTTTCTGACTGGATGCCCCTGTGTAGAGAAAATGGGGGGAAAAATCTGCAAAGAAAGAAAGGTAAGGAAAGAAACAGTTGAAGGGAATACTATTCTCCATCTGTCAAACATCACTGAGTTTGAGTAGACTTAAGTCATAATGGAATAGCGCTGCATACATGAAGGTAACATTTATTCTACTGATGTCTGAAAGCCAGTGATATACTAGCTGCAGACCTGAACGATACAATACTCAGTTTTCTGGGCATTGCTTGACTATGTCCGGAAGTCAGAAATAATACCGCAATCGGTACCTTAGAGATAAAATATTGAATTTGCTGTCTGGACACTGCTGTGCTGGTCCATTGCTGAAAGCCAGTAATAATACAGCATACCATAGAGATAAAATATTAGATTTATTGGGCTGACCCATGTCTGAAAGTCTGCAAGAATTATACTGCATACCTTAGAGACAATAGGCATTGCTGGCTCATTTTGTCAAAGTCAGTAATACTACTACACACCTTAGAGACAAAGAATGTAATGCACTGGGCACTGCTATGTCACGCAGATAGTAATAATACAGTATACTTTAGAGATAAAGATTGAAGAGCACCATTTTTCAAAGGTTATCACTGGCATGAACATGGCCCCCACCCGAAGCACTGATTGGGTTAGTGCTAGCATGCCAGGTGGGATCATATTCAGTGCCCACCACTCTGAAGCACTTCCCAAACCCAGTAGTGCCAAGGTAGTAACTATACTTCATTACCTAGACAAATGATAGTGGTCTCCTCATGCATACTGGCACAGCAGTATGTTCAAAGGTTTATCACAGTGGTTAACAGCCCCCAGAGTGGCACTGTTTACCGCTATGGAAAACCATGTCTAAATCAGGTGCTAAACCATTACCCCAAATCCTGAAGGCAGGGTAGCTCTACTGCAGCAACCACCCTTGTGTCAAGCTTCCCCTCAGTTGCCAAGATTCCATGTTATATTCTCTTTGGTGGCATAATGGTTCCCCTGGATGACCTGGTTTCCATACATTATAATTTCCCTGGTGGTCTAGTGGCTCCCCCATCCCCATAGCCCTTGTAAAGTAAAGTAGTATCCCTGGTGGTCTAGCAGTTCCTGTACCCCAAGACAGCCCATAGTCATGATTAATAGTATCCCTGGTGGTTCAGCCATTCCAATACCCTTCAAAGCCTGTTGTCATATGTCATAGTATCCCTGGTGGTCCAGTGGTTGCCCACCCTACAACAATATACTGACCCCTACACCCACTCTCTGAGGACTCCTGGCCACACTCTCTTACCTCAAGTGCCAATGTTTGTTACATCAGCAGTGATGCCATGCTTTGGGGGATAGTTAGAAGGAGGCATAGGGTTGTGGGTCATTGACTTAGAGGGGGAGAGGAGCTTGGTGGGCAGATTGGGGTCATCAGAACTAGAAGATGCAATGGGGCAAAATGAGTTCCCAGTAGAGGTCCTCACTGTCTGTTCCCATACCCAAGAGCTCCTCCTTCAGGGTGCAGGTGATGCAGCTGGCCTCGGTGGCCAGTCCTACTTGGGTGGTGTTATGCAATGCCAGATCTATTAAGAACAAGACAGCATTGATTGCTGATCTTGTTGAGTCATCTGACCTAGCTTGCATCACCAAGTCCTGGCTGGATGATAATGCTGGCCCAGTTCTCATGTCAGCTATTCCAACTGGGTTCTCAATGATACACCGCCAAAGGACGGATCATGGGGGGGGGTGTAGCCATTTGTTTTAAAACAGATTTTGGTCTTGTAGATGTGCCAGTGGGGGAGACCAAGGCCTCTGAGTGTATCATGGGCCCAGATGTAGGGTGCAGGATTCTTTTCATCTACCGTCCATTGGGTGAAAGAAGCAATTCCTGCAGGAAGTTGTGAATTTCATCATTGACATGGTGTTGGAGTCTCCCAGGTGGATGGTTCTGGGGAACTTCAATTCCTGGGTTGATAATGAACTCTTACTATTGGGTCAGGACTTCTTCCAACTTATAAACTCATTGGGCTTCACACAGGTTGTTACCTCAGTGACCCAAATTCATGGTCACTCATTCGAATTGTTTTTTCTACTGGGGATGGAGACTTCTGACCTGGGGGAGGAGCTGGTTGGATGGTCTGACCACCACACTACAAGGTTCAGCTTCCAGGTTCCCCTTATAGGTCTGCCCCTATGGAGAGGGTCCAGTACTGTCCTTTGAGGGGTGTGACCACAGATGACCTGTTGGTGGTGTTGGACTTATCGGGCTTTTTGAGTGCAAGCTCAGACCCAGAGAATCTGGTTCAGGCCCATAATAAGGCTGTTCCAGAGGCTCTTTACTCTGTAGTTCCTGTCTGCACTGGCTCCCTCACCCTCTGCCCTTTGTCCCCTTGGTTTGATTGGACATTGAGGGAGTTGAGGCAAGTGGGACGAAGACTGGAACAGCACTGGCAGAACTTGGGCTTGATGCAAACAAACGTAGACTGATAAATCATTATACTGATTATCAATTGGCTATCTCCCATAAGAAGACAAAATTCTTGTCCAGGGAGATCATTGTTGGTCAAAATTGACCAGCTCAGCTCTTCCAAACTGTTGACAGACTGTACAATCCAGCCAGTCTGCAGTCTCGGAGAGCATTGTCACAAGAGAAGTGTGATGAGTTTGCTCAATTCTTTGCAAATAAGATTGACAACATCAGATCTGAGATCCGCTCAGCCCATTCCAATAGGTGTTGTGGTGGTCGGTGGGAGGTTGCAGCCCCATGATTTGTCTGGTCTGACTTTGATCGATTGGCAATCATGGATAATGTGAGGATCATCCAGAGTATGCGGCCAGCCTCCTGTAGTTTGGACCCTGGCCCAACCTGCCTCTTAGTGGTGTGCATTGATGTTATTGGCCCAGTCCTATATGAGATAATCTGGTGTTCATTAGAGACAGGGGTGTTCCCACACACCCAGAAGGAGGTGGTGGTAACACCTGTCCCTAAGAAATCTTCTCTTGACCCTGACTGTCTCACTAACTACAGACCTGTCTCTAACCTTCCCTTTGTGGGTAAAGTTATTGAGAAGGTGGTCACGCTGCAGATGGAGGATCACCTTATCATCCATGATATCTATCATCCTCTATGGTCTGTATTTCAGAAGTGGCACAGCACGGTGAACCCTAGTTTGGGTACTACATGATCTCCTGATAGTGAAAGATTGGAAGAGCTGTTCCATTCTGGTTCTCCTTGATCTCTCTGCAGTATTCAACACCGTGGACCGTTGTGTATTTATTAGAGTACCTTCATCTGATCTGTGGACTGTCTCGTACAGTCCTCAGATGGTTCCATTCTTTCCTCGCTGGAAGGTCAAAGAGAGTGGTATCAGAGGTTTATTCCTCCAGCCCTGTCTCCCTGACTTGTGGGGTGCCACAGGGCTCTGTTTTATCACCCATGTTGTTTGCGGTGTATATGCTGCCTTTAGGAGACATTGTAAGGCAGTATGGTCTGAGTTTTCACTGTTATGCAGATGATAGTCAGCTATACATGTTCATTGTGCCCGAACAAGATGGAGCAGTCTCATTATTTAACAACTGCCTCACTGAGATCCAAAATTGGATAAGTGCCAACTGGTTGGATTTGAACCCTGACAAGACCGAGGTGTTGGTTGTGCACCCAGGCCATGGGACAGAGGAGATCTCAACTGGAGGGCCCTCTGGGCTTTGGCTTGGAGGCAGCCAGCTAAGGACCACTGATCGGGTGCAAAACCTAGGCGTTATTTTTGATGATCGACTGACCCTTAAATCTCAGATGTCTTCTGTTATCAAGACCTCATTTTACCATCTGAGGAATGTAACTCAGATTAAGCACCTGGTCCCTCCTGATGACCTTACAACACTGGTCAATGCCTTTGTGACCTCCCACCTTGACTACTGCAACTCTCTCTACCTAGGGCTGCTAGAGTTGAGATCAACCACTTGTAGCTGGTGTGGAATGCAGCTGCCAGGCTGTTGACTGGTTTACCTCAATCTTGCCATGTCTCACCTGTGCTCCACTGCCTGCACTGGCTGCTGGTTCAGTGATGGATCACATTCAAGTTTGGTTTGCTAACCTATAAAAGCTCTGCATGGACAGGGATCGCATTACCTGCAAGACCTTCTTCACCCCTTCCGCACCCTCCACCCACTCAAATCGACTGATGAGTAATTGATAGGGGTTTCCAAGGTTCATTTGGAGACCTCAGGTGCCAGGGCATTTGCTTTTGCAGCCCCTACCCTTTGGAACTCTCTACCTCATCAGATAAGGGAGTGCCTGACTGTGGAGAGTTTTAAATCTGCATGAAAAACATATCTATACAATCTTGCTTTCCCAGGATTTTAATGAACTGTCATGATGGTTATTTAATCTATTATTTATTGATTTTAACTGCTGTATTTTTTAATTATTGTACAAGAGCTTTGGTATTCCGAATTGCACTTTTTATAAATAAAGCTGAGTTGACTTGGGTTGAGAGCAGCTGGCAGAGCCCTTCTCTTGCCTCTTGAGCTGGCCGCCATCCAGTGTTGGGTAATAATGCATTACAAGTACCATGTTGCTGTAATCTAATTTCAATTCCATTTAACTATTAACAGTAATGGATTACTTGTAAGAAAATGTAACTGGAAATTTACAAATTACATTTCCTTGTGAGTAATGTGTTACTGTAATGCAGTTCTCTATATTACTTTCCTTTTTTCACCAGCTCACAGCCCCCTCTGAATATTAGCCTTGCTGCTGAGTGCTTTTTTGTCCCAGTTCATGACCTTTGGAAGTTGTGAGTTCTGCACTCCACCTCATGCCTCTCAACTGTCCCTGATTTTCTGGGATGTCCCTGATTTTGCCTCAGAAATTTCTTCTGTCCCTCCTAAATTTGATATTTCTTTCACTGAAAAGTAGGAATATGAATCACAAAATAATGGCAGTCATTGGTGTTACTGTCTACTTCTCGTTAAGAAAATGCTATTCATACTAAGAAGCATGTTGCACACAGCTTCTGGAAATAAAATTACTATTTTTTCTAATGTGTCCCTGATTTTGGTAATTTGTTCCTGATCATTTGAAGCCTTGTCCCCGATTTGTGATGAGGAAGGTTGAGAGCTATGCCCCACCTCTTTTTTACACCTGCTCAAATGCCTTTTGAAGCTGCCGATCGTTGATCTCTATTCAGACATAAATGCAAATCACAGCAGCCCTGCCAAAGTTATAAGCAGAAATTAACATTATTTTTCCCTTCAAACAGTCATCCAGGAAAACAACAGCATCCCTCCCCCCCCAAAGCTATGCATCCTCACCAAATGAGCTAAAGGATGCTTGTGACAGATATTTATCTAAGTGATAAAAGGGCTGTTGCTTGCTTGCCTTGATGTCCATCTTCCTGGAAAATAAATAAACTATAGCCTCCCCCAGCTAAAATTAGTAACCACAGCTGGCTCTAAAGTTAACCCTTTGCAGATACTTTAACTTAATTTGACTGACAGAGATCATTATCTTTACCCTTGTTCATTGTAACAAAAAAAAATTCTGTTGTGCTTACCTTCTTTGATGTTTGGTGTGACATCTCCTTGAAGGAGAACTGTTTGAAGGTGTTCATTTCAGACTTTAGATGTCTTAACCAGAGGTATAGAAGTAGTAGCCAGTAGCCACTACATTGAGCCCCTCAGAAAAACTTGTTTCTTCACTGTCACTGAGCTGACAGAGAGAGAGAGAGAGAGAGAGAGAGAGAGAGAGAGAGAGAGAGAAGGGACAGGAATAGAGAGAAAAGAAGGGCAGCTTGGGGAGCCCACAGGACTACTCTGGCACCTCTACTGTACTGTCTGAAATTGGTTTGCTACAAGCTGTTCTGTTGGAGCAGTCTTGTTACTTTTGACAAGACAAGACAATCAGGAGGACCAAACATACCACAGATGGTATGTAAATATCTTGAGGGTTTTTTTGCATAAAGGAGGGGGAAAGCCATGAATTAGATTTAGTTAGTCAGAACTAGATGGCTGGGCCTAGAGTGTAAGGGAAGGGCCCAATGCAGAGCTGCACTGGAAACACAAGTTTCAATCCAAAAGACACGAATGCACCAGTTGAAATTCAGTTTGCTTTATTGCAAAACAGATACCACACACCCTGATGAAGGGTTGCCAGACCCACAGCTCTGGGGCATGTAGTGGCCAGTGAGCAAGTCCTTCACTAGTTTTCTATTTTACAACGAAGCAATTCAATTGTGAAAGAAGCTGGTGCATTTGGTGTCTTTTGGAGTGCATGTATTTATTTATTTATTTATTTTATTTTATTTTTTTGGTAACCAGATAAGGCCCAGTAGGCACAAGTGGCTGTTTTCAGAGGCAAACCAGGAGCACTGGGGTGGTTAAATGACTTGCTCAGAGCCACACAGTATGCAAGTGGAGGTTGTGGGAATCAAACCCAGGTCTGCTGGATGTACCAAGCTCATTCACAATTCATTACTCTAACCTCTGGGCTATACTACCAGCCATAAACATTTGGCACTTGTGTTTGTGATTTGTGGCTATCTGCTCTGTTATTCTGAGTTTGCGCAGACCTCAGGTACTTCGATACTGATGAACTATTCAAAGAACTCAACAACACGAAGACTTGTAGAACGTAATAAAAGCAGTTTATTACAATACTCAAGTCAATATAAGTGAAGCAAAGCAGTCAAAAGGGCGCAGCTTCACCAACCCTCTGGTGTTTAGTCTTTGCCTTGCAAGCAATTATTATACTATTGATAACAGTATAAGTCTAGATATGGTAAATAAGCCCTATTGGCAAAGAAATAACAATAAGGAGTCTCCCTTGTGCATTATGTTATACAAGGAAAATGTAAAGTTAGTAAGAAACTCAGAACAAAGGGAATGCAGTGTCAGCTATAAACTGAGAACAAAGAAAGTGCAGAATAAACAGAAATACATGTAGAATGATACTTTGGTAAAAGGATATGATTATGACAGTATGTATAAAGCACATACAATGTGACTACATGATCACATCAGAATATCAGTAAATGCACACATGCATAAAGGTAAAATATAAGTATAGCAGGCATAATGAAACATAAGTAAAATGAATACACATGATATAACATTGTGTATAACAATATATATGTAAATGTAACTGTAAAATGAGTGTATATGATATAGTGTATAAAATAGCAAACATTATCCCTAGTATCCATGCTTGTATGGTGGGTATCTATTTCTACATGTTAGTGCAATACAACAATATGCAAGCAATAAGACACAATGAGGTGTGGTTTATTGCCTGATAAGTGCTCGCCCAGGGGTGTACTAAGGCACAAGGCACTTGCGCCGGGTGCCGTATGCCACTGTGTGTGCTCTTATCAGGCAATAAACCACACCTCGAAGTGTCTTATTGTGCTTATAAAATGGGTTCTCGAAGTAAATATTTAACAAAAAAATAGAAAAAGAGAGGAAGCATTTTAATAATTTTAGTTTATATTACCTGAAGTAGTAAAATAGTCCTTCTGCTGAGGTACTTTCTGTACTGCATGTTGTTCAGTGCATGCCCCCCTCCTGACAAAGAGACCCACACACACTAGGAACACACAAGTACATTCTAAACAGGCTTTGTTTTTAAATTTTGATTTTTTTCCTCAGTGTGAGCCAGTTTTGAAGGCAGTGAGCATGTCCCTTACTGGCGATAGTCACCATTTTTCTACAAGCATTTTTTGAGTTACCAGAAAGCCATCAGATGCTGATTGTGTCTTTCTATGCTCCCATAACACAGTTTTGAAAAGATTTTGACTTTTCTTTGAGTGAAATTCTGTTAGGTGACAGCAAGGGGACCAGTTTCGGTATTTTACTGCGATTTGGGAGCGAGCGTGTTCTTTACGGGCCCCTGTAGCTATTTGTTTAGTTCTGTAACTATGAGCATGTCCCTTTTTGGTTACTGTATGAAGCCGTTTCCATGTTTGCGGCTTTGAAACTGTACGTAGGAAGCGGTAGCATGCGGTGCTGTGCTTTTCTATTTAACTTTTTCTTTTGAGGCCTAGTGGTTCATGGAAGGCAGCGGGTTGATGGAGTCAAAGAAGTATGATGGGGGAGGCAGTAGTTTTGGCTTTCATTTTAAAGCTGTTTTGTTGGCAGCATCCGGGAGTGCTCCGTGAATCTCCAATGTCTCTAATGAGAGAATGACTTTGTCAAAATTGGGAAGGCAGAAGGTACAGTTTTTATTTTATCATATCCTTTTAAGAACTTGGCTGTATTTGAGCAGAACGGGAGGGGGAGGAGTGTGACACACGATGAATGCTGTAGGTGGAATTGGTTTAAAAAAAAGTTTGTCTAGTGCCACTAGTTTTTATCGGGGATACTATGCTTGTCTACTCGGGACATTGCCATCTGTGCTTCCTGTCACTTCGAACTACTGATTTCCCACTGCCGCTCACTCAGCTGTGCCAGGCTATGTTTTTCTTTTGGCTTGGCACAGCTCAATGATTTGCTGTTGTGAAGGGGAAGACTAGCAGGCATTAATGCCGGTTGGGTAAAATGCCAGGGATTAAGGACGCAGCTAGGAGAGTGAAACAGCCAATCAGTGGCATTGTTTTTTTTGCTCATTTTATAATACAGTAATAATGATGATGTATTTGGCATGAGCCTGTGGGTGAGTAGAGGGTGTGGGACCAGTGCATAACATTCCCCTCCTTCTTGCCTTAGAACAGGCCACACAGCCATAGGGAAGTGATTGGAATTGTTTACAAACCCATGGCATGGGCACTGTAAAGGAATTTAAGTTGCTCACAAAGTTGTTTAAGAGTATGCCACAGACAGAAAAGTGTTAGTATCAGAAAAATGATCAAAAATGCTTGAAATATCACAAATATTTTAACCGTTAATTCAACTATAGGATGATACCAAATATCACCTAAATCATCTTTGTCGTGCCCCTATCTTTCCCCTCTATTGCAAATAGGCAGCTCTCCCACTGTGCTAAATTCACCACCAAGCACTGGTTGGGTGAGCTCCCTTCCTACCTCACCTCCTTCTTTATAACACCCCCCACCCTTGCATTCCCTAAGAATAACAAACTCTCACACCCTGGTAGTCCACTGCAGATCCACCCAAAATGGCCAATCAAGTTACTCTCACTGCCTCCAAAAATCTGGAATTCCCTCCCCCCTCATTCCGGAAATCATCCTCTGCCTACTCCATCAGCCCTGCCCTAAATAATTACCTTGCTCCTAGCTGCTCCTGCCATGTCCCTCCCTAACTCCCTCCTCTAAGCCTTGGACAATTCTGACCCCTCTACTGTCACATTCATCTTACCCTGTGCACACCCACCCAAATTTCTAGCTCTCCTCCCTCCCCTTCCCCCAAATTGATCCCCTTACTGGCCTCCTTTGGATCTCTCATAGAATATAAGGGACTCTGAATGGTCTCCATGTGTCCTCTCCTACCCACCCAAAGGGGCGTGTATCTCTCATCTACTCCGTTCCCCCACCATCCTGAAAGGGTCTCTTTGGGACACTTCCTTATCCCTCTCTCTCTGGTCAGTGCAGTGCAGGGTCCTCACATCCTGAAATGGTCTCCAGACCCATGACTCTCCCCTCCACCTCACCACTGCCTCTCTTTTCCCCCTTTTCTTTCATGTTAAGCACTTGTTATTTATTAACCCAGCACTTGTTACTTATTAACCCATCACTTATTATTGTCCACTGTTACCTATCATGTGCAACACTGCTGTAACACTGTTTGCAACATCTACCTTACAACAGTATGTTAATGTTGAACTTATAACTTGAATGTTTAATGTCTCATTTCTAATGTACCCCTTCCCCCCAGGTCATACCGGGAGATGAGTGTCTTGTCACTCATTGTGCCTTCCTGGTGAAGCATTTCAATAAATAAATACAATCTTGAATAAGTTCATTAAGGATATCAGTTGCTTTGGACATGTTGTTACTAATGTAAATAAGATAAGTATCCCTTCTATCTAAAAGGGATTTGAGAGCTAAGTTCAAAGGGTCAATGTGAACATTCAATACTGGTAAATATTGAGACAATGCATATAGTAAGGAGCAGAGTTAAAGATATCAAGTTCTGGGGTGGGAGCAGGAGTAATAACAGTATGCCCAATGACAGTTGTTTGATGTGGAATAAAACACAAGTTAGGATAATTAACCTTGCAATATTTCAAACCATATGTAAATTTGTCATAATTGGTTACTACATAATACTACCTATCAGAAGCATATGAAACTTTAACAGTTGGCACCCTCCATTTATGAAGTTGTACAGGACAAATCACAGTCTGGTTGACAAGTTGTGCAGTGAAGCAATGTACCTCTTCAAGGTAGCTTTGAGTTGCTGCAGAAGAAATTTTAGGTTTATGAAGTCCAGGATTGGCTGATGAATAGCCAGGTTTATCAGTTCCATTAACAGTTCCATTGGACAGAATGTTTAAATCCAAAGAAAACAACCAATCAAGACTGTCTGGAGAATATCCACACATGGGTCTGATGATATCAAAGATGTCACACCTGCAGAGGCAATGGTAACCTATCCACAAACAGCAGTCAGTATGAGGGGCTAACCATGAATCCAGGGCAGCATGAAAAACCAACAAAGGAGGAAGTTCAAGTCTGTCATGATAAATATCCCCATCAAAATGTCTAATGAATTGAATGGAAGCCAAATGATCAAATATTGCAGTCACTGGATCAAACTGTGGCAAAGACACTGTACATGTTACAAACATGGCCTCTTTGATGGTGCATGAATGTATGTTATAGCAAGGAGCTGAGTTAGTATGCGCAGTAACATACACAAGACTTTGGCAGTAGGCAGAGGAATAGAAACAGAGCAAGACATACACAAAGTAATGCAAGCAGTAGAGCAACAGTGGGGGCATTACCACCTAGCCATGTATCTGTCAGGTATTAGATCAGGAACACGTTCTGATTCCAGATCCCAGAAGAGATTACTTACAGTAGTAAGTATATAAGAGCCGTAAGCAGTGCATAAAACTTCTCTGGCTATATAATATTTGTCTGCTTCTTTATTATTTTGCTCAATTATTTGGTCAGGTCACTGCTTTGTGTGGGGTAGATTTTTTGCCTTGTGGTCTCAAATCCCTTTGCTATTTCCTGCATGTTATAAACAGTAAAATGCTCCTCTCTATTGAGGCCAACTACCCCATGTAAAAAGAGTGGTAAAATACTATATTTCACATTATCTTGAAACTTTATGTGGGATTTAATGCTAGCTATATCAGCTCTATTCCAAATAGACATACCCGACCCATAAAGGCCTGTAATGGTGCCTGCTGCACCAGTTACAGCAGCAGCTGCTTGACGTTTAGAGCATTTAGTTTTTTCAAAATGTTTATAAGGATTAGGTTGTGGTCTGAAGACCCCTCTATGTTCAGTACTGTGGATCCAGTATAAGGGTCACTGGTGCATGTCTGGTATGCAATAATAATATCTGTCAGTATCATTTAATACAACTTGGAAATGTTAGTTTGGGAACACAAAACAACTCGTCCATGTCCCAATAAGTAAGGTTTAAAACAACAGGTATGTGTATAAATTGCATGTTACTTATTAAAGCACCTGGAATGGAAGTGGCAGTCAAACCACTAGGAGGATCAGGTTACTGTTTAGGACATTCAGTAAGTTCTTGTTCAGTGTAAGGCAAAATATTGAGAAATAGAGTAGAAGTTGCCATATAATTCTGGAAACAGTATTGCCTAATAGATTTAGCTCTATAATTTTCACAGAAATTTGGATCAATCAAAGCTGTGATATAGACAGGATAGAGGCAGTCCAGAGGAGGGCAACTAAAATGGTTCAGGGTCTGCAAGTGAAGCCGTATGAGGAGAGACTAAAGGAGCTTAATATGTATACCCTTGAGGAAAGAAGGGAGAGGGGTCACATTATAGGAACTTTTAAGTACCTCAGTGGAATCAACAAAGTCCAAGAGGGTAGCATCTTTCAGAAAAAGAGACGTGCAAGAACAAGGGGACACAATTTAAAGATAGAGGGGGCGGTTCAGGGGCAATGTGAGGAAGTATTATTTCACAGACAGGGTAGTGGATGTATGGAACAGCCTTCCTGAGGAGGTTGTGGGGTCTAAAACTGTGGGAGAATTCAAGAATGCATGGGACAGACATAAGGCAATTCTTGTGGGGGTAGGAAGAAATAGGCTGTTGGTAAACTATGATCAGTGGCCTATCCTGTAGGTAGGGAAATGGGTAGACTAGATGGACCAAGCAGTCCTTATCTGCCGTCAAAGTCTATGTTTCTATGTTTCTAGAATGAGTGGTGTGTGTCTGACAGATGGATAGGGTACCATTCGGGACAAACTTGGTGTTAGGCCATCCTTGTAAAGTGCCTTTAGCAAGGGGGTGCCACTGGGAGTGGTTTTCCATTGTGATCTGTTTGCCATTCAATTTGAAGGCTTGACTGATCTGGTGTGATGACCATAGCATTCAGTATGGCTTCTTTGCCCTCCTGAATGGTGACCATCTGTTTTGGAACACTTATTTGGACTCCTTGAGCTCCTCCTAAATTGGGTGTCAGAGCAAGGTAATTTGCCTCAGCATGGTGTTGTAGGGTAGGAGAGGTCGCCTCAAACATTGATTGGTTTGGGCTTGTGCAAGGACCGTAGGTAAGGCTACTAAGAGGAGGAGTAGATACGAATCAATCTTCTTGCTCGTGTACCTAAAAGAAAAGAGAAAAGAAAAACAGTTCTATTTCACCCTACTGGGTAAGGAAAAGTAATACTTTAGTCTCCTTTATACAGCTTCATCTGATTGGAATGTAGCCATTTATCAAGGAGTTTCTTGTTTTGTCATAGTCTAACTTGGTAGACTGATGAACTGAGCTTGTTCACAACGGGATAGGTTCCTTCCCATTTGTTTTCAAAAGGATGAGTAGGATGAACAAACCTTAGAATGATTACATAATCTCCAATCTGTCATTCTACATCATGCACAGTTTTGTCAAATTGTATTTTAGCCTATTGTTGAGCTTTGCCCAGAAGTTGTGCAGCAAACAGGTGTACCTGAACTATGTCATGTTTCAGTTTCTTTACATAGTTATCTACTGACACTGTCAGCAGTTGGAGTGCACAAGTCCAGAAGAAAATGTTCTGCTGATCTCATGGACCTTCCAGTCATGACCTCAAATGGGGTACATTGTGTACTCATTGATGGTGTAGCCCTCATTGCCATAAGGAGCAAAGGCAACAAGAAATCCCAGTCCTTGGGGATTTCCTCAATAAATTTGGATAGCATGAGCTTAATCTGTCTGTTTGCTCTTTCCACCTGCCCTGATGATTGGGAGTAGTATGGAATGTGAAACTTCTGATAGACACCTAACCTAGTCAGAGTTTCCTTCATCAGATCAGCTGTGAAGCTGGATCCCTGTTCAGAGTCTAGCTTCAGAGGGAGATCCCACCTGGTGAACAGTTGTTCCAACAGGACTCTTGCAGTAACTTTTGCAGAGTTATTCTTGGTAGGAAATGCCTCGACCCATTTGGAGAACAGGTCAATGACCACCAGACCATACTTGTTGCTTCTGATGGTGGTAGACAGTGGACCAATGTAATCAATTTGTATGGAGTTCCATGGGCCTGTGTGCCTCTGTGGTGACTGTCAGTCATTTTTCTTTGCCAAAGTAGAGTTGTTCTGTGTGCAGATCAGACAATTGCTGATGTAGTGTTCTACATCTTTTTTCATAGTTGTCTACCATCTCAATGTCATCAGTCTGTCCAGAATCTTTTTCACTCCTTAGTGACCTCCAGTTGGAGTTTCATGTACTTGATGTATAATGTCTATCCTCATATGTTAAGGCACTACCCCCAATTTCTCTGTATTCTTGTGGCTGTGATACTATATAAGTAGGTTTTCAATAGACAGGTGAAGGTCTTATTTTACCTTTATGTTGGAGCTCTCTGCTGAAAGTTCTTTCTCAGTTCCCTTGTCAAGGAATCTGAACACTGCCCTCAAATGAGGGTCCTGCTGTTGTGCAGATGCTAGATCTAAAGGCACAAAAGGACTTGGTTTATTTTTCACAGCAACTACCGACACAGCAGCAAGGGCAGTGGGAGTTTTCATTTCCCACTTTTCCCCTCCTTAAGCACCGGCTTTCACAAGAGAGTCAGCATGGTCATTCAAAGAATGGTAAGGGCTACTCTTAGAGTGTGCTCAAACCTTGTGAATATAAAGTTTGTATTTAAACTGTTATATCAGTGTTGTAATATATACAAACAAGTCTCTATTTTACTGTCGTACCGTCAGATGATGTAAAGTTTGTTCTCTCTCCAAAAGGCAAGAATTCAGTCAGGGAGAAACAGACCCAATTGGAGTCTGTAAAAATTATTGTGTCTGTCATGCCTTCCTTCAGCAGTTCCATGGCACAGGCCACAGCAGCTAGTTCAGCATACTGTGAGGAAATAATGGTACAGCATTGAGCAATGCAAATTTAGTCACCACTCGGTTCCATGACAAAAACTCCCAGTCCTGCTACCTGATCTCCAGAGGCAAATGAGGCTGATCCATCAGTGAAAACATGAAACAGGTTAGGGTCATCAAGCACATCTTGTGGTGCAGGAAGGAAAGGTCCTGGTTCTTGTAGGTCAGGAGGCTGGAGTGAAAAAGCATGTGAGGACTCTGTATACAACCGGCCAGGGACCAACAAAGATGGCACTTTGGCAGGATGTACTATGATGTCACTATCCTGCAGGAGCAGAAACCAGTGTGTCAGTCTGGTATTGGAGACAGAGCCAACTTTAACACTGTCTGAGAGAATAAAATGTGTGGGTGTATGATTGGTATGCAGAACAATAGAAGAATAGCCTATGATGCACATAAAATGTTTCACAGCCCAGAAGGTAGCCTGAAGATTTCTTTCACAAAGGATGTACTTTTGTTCCATTGGTGATAGCATCTGTGATACATAGGCAATAGGTCTAACATATCCATTAGACTTTTGAGCCAGAACAGCTGACATGGCTACATCTGATACAACTGTTTTCTGATGAAAAGGTAGGGGTAGATTTGGGTTAACCAAAGCCAGAGCTGAGACTAGAGATTGTTTCAGGCTGGCTGCAGCTTCTGTTTGTGCTGGGCGCCATGTCCATGGAATGACCTTTTTCAGCAACTCATACAGGGGTTCAGCCTTTTGTGCCAAATCACAAATAAAGTCCCTGGAGTAGTTTATCATACCCAGGAATCATCTGAGTGTTGCCACAATAGTTGGTAGTGGCACATTTTGCAGTTTTTGAATCTTTTTCAGGGCTGGGCTTCTTCCTTTCTCAGTCATACGGAGACCTAAGAAAATGACCTCTCTTTGACACAATTGTGCTTTAGAGGGGTTACACGTGAGACCTGCCCTCTGTAGGAGGGTAAGTAGTTCATTAAGGAGAACCAAATGTTCTGCCTTTGTGGCAGTGGTCTGGAGTAGATCATCCATGTACTGCAGAAGGCAATCTGTGGTTGACAAACCCTGTAATACATCTTTCACGTGTAAATGAAAGAGGTTGAGACTGTTGTGAAATCCCTGGCGGTGACAGGTCCACATGTACTGATGACCCTCAAAAGTGAAGGCAAATTTGTATTGGCTCTCTTGAGCCAGTGGTAAAGACCAAAACCCATTGGAACTATCCAGTGCAGTGAAACATTTGTGGTCAGGTGTTAACATCCTGAGCACATCTCGTGCTGATGCCACAGTTGGGGCTCAGCTTTGGCTTACTTGATTAAGTTTGCTATAATCAATTTTGAGCTTCCAAGAGTCATTTGCCTTTCTCACAGGCCAAATGGGAGAATTTACAGTTGAGACACAAGGTCTGATCACACCCTGCTGGAGCAGAGACTGAATAGTCTCTCTCAATGGTGGTAGGGATCCTGCAGGAAAAGGTGTTGTCTCTGTCTGACAGGATCTGATCCTGTGACTTCAATGGTTGTCCGCATCCTGCCACAATCATGTTTGTTAGTTACAATCGCATCCCAGTGATTAGCAAGAATAAGTTGCAGCTCTCTGTATGACTCATGGTCCTTGAACATGCCTATGACATCATACTCAGTGTTGCTGTTGGAGACAGCAGCCACCACATGGGAGTCTGATATCATGACTGCATGGTAGTGTCCTGGAATTTGAATCAGTAGCCTATTGGCTAAATCTACCACACAGTCATGCTGTGTAAGGAAATCAATTCCCAAAATGCTGGGATGATGATGTAATGTAATCAGATCAAAAGTGAACTTTGTGGTGAGGTTTCTCACCACCACGGGAAGGGAGATGGACCTATAGGCACGTAAGGTGGTAACATCTACACCTTGGGCTCTGGTCTCCCAGCCAGTAGATGGAGTGATGATACTGAATCTTCTTCATGCAACACTGACATGGCTGTCCCAGTATCAAGCAGCATAAGAAGTCGGCGGCCCGACCATGGCCTCTACACAAGACCTTTCACTTGTATCAACAACAAGGTTGGATACAATGCAGACTGGGGCCTCTAATTGTCCTGCTGATGTATTAGTGTCCAGTTCATTCTAGGTTTGAAACCTTTGGCCTACAGGATCTGCCTGGGCTTTTGTCAATTCCTGAACTGGGTACAACCCAGTCTGGGTTGCCACAGCAGAAATCAAAGGTGGAGGGGGTGGAAGTGGAAGCTCTGGAGGAGCAGTAAGTACAGTAGCACCTGTATTCCCCCCTCCCCACATGGCCTGTGATGTTGAAGCAATCACAGCCTCACTGTGTCTTTGATCAGTACTGGTCATATACCTTACCTGGTCCAGTATTTTTCTGAGGTTGACATTCTCCTCAGCAATCTGTTTGCATGGTGGCCCAGTCCAGTAATAACAGCTGCCTTGTTGGTAACTGTTCTGATTGGCATTAGGATTTTTATTCCCATTGCCCTGTTGATTTTTATTCTTTTTAGAATATATCCCCTCCCCCTGGTTATTCTGATTTTTTTGTTTTGTTGCCATAGGAGGTGGCCTGGCTGTTCTGTGCCTATGCCTTCCCCCCACTGCATAGTAGATATCACCTCTGGATGGCTGCTGAATGGCAACAACATTGTTTTTGGAACCAGAAGAGAGAAAGTGGAGGTAAACCTGATAGGCCCTCTCTGTCACTTGCAAAATCTTACCACATTTTTCATAATCAGGGTAAATAGCACGTGCAATCCATTGTCTCAGGGCAAGCAACATATTGCATATGAACTGATCCTTGTACTCCAGTTGATCTTTATCATAACCCTCTTTGGCCATTGCCTTACAGGTACAGTAGGCCATCCAAAGACACTGATGGTAATTTTCTGGTGATTCCTTTGCACCCTGTTTAACATTATATGCCAAGCATATGGGTAGTGTGCAACCACCAGTTCTGAACACATTTAATCAAAATCCAATTTAGTCTTTTTTCTAACATGTTCTGGAAGTTTGGACCAAAGGCAAGGGTCAATTATCAAATGTAGACTTCACTTGGAAAGGCTGAGCATCTCACATCTGGAAATGGACCTTCTCAAGAAGACAGCTTAAGTTGTCATTTGACGTCATCTTACCAATGCTATCAGCAATCTACTGGGCTGAATGTGTGGCCTGCAAGGGGTTGGTCTGCATAGCTGGTGCCTGTAGGACTTGCAAAGAGCTTCATCTACCCTTAATAGCAGCCTCTGCAGCTGAATCTGTCACTACCTTTACAACGCTTTGCTGCTGACTTGCTTGTTTCAGCACATCAACTATTGTCTGTCAGAAGACTCTTTTCTGATCCTCCAAAATGTCAGTGGTTATCAAAGATCTTCAATCAACCTTGTAACCTCTGTTTTATCAGCCTTGGTGAGAACAGCAACAGCAGGAATGTAAGAACAAAATAAACTGCCTCCTGAATCCCATTGTCAGCCATCTTGGCTGCATCCATGGGCAGCACTATCTTGTGAATGGCATGGCATTCCATCATGATGATGTGGGCATCCACCATCTTGTGAGTGGCATGGCACCAAGCAATCACCATCTTGTGGGTGGCAAGACATCATAATGTGATGATGTGACCAATCACCATTTTGTGAGTGGAAATGAGTAGAGACAGCCACTGGGCATGCCTGCTGTACATCATCCAGGGGGTACCTGTCATCAGTCTTCCACCCCGAAGAGGTGATGTCAATGGGCATCTAATGAAAGCCATTCATAGCTTTAACATGTACAGCAAGAATCTCTCGCTGGTGGCACAGTTTTGCCATCTTGGATCTACATTTTATATGACTAACCTTAGCATTGCTCAAATGCACACCTTTCACAATATCTTTCTGTAACATTGTGTATGCAGCGCTTACTTTGGCATGATCCTTAAGCTGTCTATCCAATTCTCCACTTACCTGATCCAACTCATGTCTTAACTCCTCAATCTCCTAACACAACTCCTTATTAGTAACAGCCAGCACATCATTCATATGCAAAACCTGCTTCCAGTTTATTTTTGCCTTCTCACATTCCTCCCAATCTCTCAAAGTATTCAGCTCTTGATCATTACTCTGTACTGCACAATACACAAGGGAGTCATTCTGCTGACGTAAGGTCTGAAGCTCAATCTACAGCTTATGTTCACATTTAGAATGCTCAGCAGTCAGTATGCCAATATTTTTTTTAAATCACTCAGTTCTGACACCACATCTTTTAACTGCACTTGGGAAGCCCTAAATCTGCATTCAGAGCAGTGACTAATAAGCCTTTTAGTAATTGCTTTTTGGCTGTTTGTTGAGTCTCTGAGTACTGTGTACAGATAGTTTGTACAGGGTTAACATCTGACTTAGCAGTTGCAGCAAAGTAAACCCACCCTCCATGAGAAGTAAGGTAATTTGAGGCATCTAGTTCCAAGTCTGCACAGATTTCTGATGTGTCTTAAAACTCAAGGGGAAACCTTAAACCATTCTGTGACTTTACTGCTGAGTATGCATCCACAACAGTTAAATACACAGATGAACTGGCGTATGTGAGCTCCTGTTAGGGGTCTTACAACAAAGTGAGAAGAAGTTGTACATCTACATAAAGTCCCAATGCTGCCAGGGCCAAACAAAAGTTGAGCAGCAGTCAATGCATTTTCACCAGAGTCCCAGCTACTTGCAGATACTTATCTACTTGTTTCTGTCTCTGGGGAAAATTACATCCCAGAACTCAAATTACAAAGCAAAATGAGTGTTATTCTTTGCCAGTCAAAACCATTTACACAGTTGCCAAAATGTTAGTCTGAGTTTTCCCAGACCTCAGATTCTTGGATGGTGATGAACTGTTCAAAGAACCCAACCACAAGCAGACTTGTAGAATGTAATAAAAGCAGTTTATTAAAATACCCAGGCCAATACAAGTGAAGTAAAGCAGTCAAAAGGGAGTACCTTCCCAAACTCTTGGGTGTTTAGTTTTTTGATCAGAAGGACAGGTCTTGCAAGCATTTATTATACTACAGATAACGGTACAATTCTAGATATGGTAAATAAGCCCTATTAGCAAAGAAATAATAATAAAGAGGCTCCCTTGTGCATTATGTTATACAAGGAACATGTAAAGTCAGTAAGAAACTCAGAACAAAGGTAATGCAGTGTCGTCTGTAAACTAAGAACAAAGAAAGTGCAGCATAAACAGAAATACATGTGGAATGATACTTTGGTAAAAGGATATGATTAGGACAGTATGTATAAAGCACATACAATATGAATACATGATTACAACAGAATATCAGTAAATGTACAAATGCATAAAGGTAAAATAAAAGGATAGCAGGCATACTGAAACATAAGTAAAATGAATAAACATGATATAACATTGTGTATAACAATATATATGTAAATGAAACTGTAAAATGAATATATATGCAGGGTCCTGTGTTTTCTGTGATTCTGCAGTTTCAGCAGTGGCAGGAGAAATCAGGGCTGACAGCAGAAATTAGTGCTTGCCACTGAAATCAGGAAAATCAGCCACACAGCAGCAGAAATGCTAGCTATGCTATGTGATCACACAAGGCAAGAGCATAGCTAGCAATATGTTAAGTTTGCCATGGCATACATGTTCATTAGAAAAAACAGCAAACTGATGCCACCCGCTACAAAGCTGAAATGCTAGTGGCTGCATGGCATCTTGACTCTTGCTGGCTTTTGTTACATAACTCTTGCCAGCCAGCATTATTGTGGGTGGGGGAACTGATGCAAGAGTAGCAGAGCTTGAGTAGGTCCATGGCAGTTATGAGCTGCTGCTGTGTAGGTGTGGATAGCTCAGCCATGTTAAGTTTTCATTGTGAGGTTGTCCATGGTCTATGCTGAATACTTGGAAGATGAGTTTGGAAGGAAGAACTGGAAGGTGAGCTGTAGTAAAGAAGTGAGACAATTCAGTGGTGCCCAAGGAGGGAGAATCAATCTCAATATGGAGACAGGTGTCAGAGCAGGAGCTGATTGCACAAACATAGGGCTGGCAGTTGACTGAGCAGAGGACTCAGTCCCCACTGGTAGACATCTCTCACAGTTTTGATTTGTGGGTCACAGTTCTGTACCTGCAAGTGTGAGTAATTTCTTGCAAGATTTGAACCTGCAGTCTAAGTAGTGTCATCAAGCTCAATTCTTAAGAAGGGTCAAATTTTCCAGCTGCAGCAGAGTTGGGGACCAATTTATACTAGAACTGGAGCAAGCAGGTATGGAAAAATATCTGAATGGAGAGTTTGATTGATGCTATACATAAGTGAAATGAGGGTCACTGACTGAAGAACACCACAGCCCTGAGTTCCGAGGAGAAGAGAACATGCTAACCAAGATTACTCCTGCTTAATAGGAATGACTTGCTTGCATTTTTCAGTATGTCCAATCAAAAGAAAAATCAGGAGTCAACAAATCCTACAGACACTGCAAGTTACACCCTCCTTCCCTGTTATAGGAAGACAATCCCCCACCAACACACAGATTTGCACACTGCACTCAACATGTTTGTTGCAAGGCAGTGGGGTATTCTTAGTTTAAAAAAATAATCATGTAAAAGAATGTTGGATCAAAATCAGAAAAAAAGGTTTTCAAGTTGGAGTCTTTCTTTATATCTGCTGATTGTAAATATAAACCAGAAGAAATCCAAGCAGGTTTTGTCTTCTGTGTAGTTTTAGCTAAGTGTGCTTATCCTCCTCTGATTCTAACCTAGGAGAACAGCAAAGGCCAACAATTTCTAGAAGAAGAACAGATGAACCTTCAAATTTGGGGTGGGAGGGAAAATTCATTAAAAAAGAACACTGATGCCCATGGCTGCTTGAGGTTTGGGTCATTGCTGTTTAATATTTGTGATAAGAAGACTACATACTGTTAAATGTCCTGCTGTTCTACTTTCATTGTAGCAGAGTGGTTGCACGAAGGCAGACTAAGGGTTAATTAAGACTTAATCCCTTTGAAGGTATGCTATTTAGCCACAATTTTTATGCCGCAGAATAGCTGCAGAATCAGCAGTTTTTCTGCTGCAGAAAGTATGAGGTCCTGCCGCAGAATGTAGGTCCACTTTGCCACAGTAAACATGGAGCCCTGGGTATATGATACAGTGTATATGATATAGTGTATAAAACAGCAAGCATTATCCCTAGTATCCATGCTTGTACGGTGGGAACATATTTCTACATGTTAATGCAATACAGCAATATAACAGTAATAATGATGATGATGTATTTGGCATGAACCTGTGGGTCAGTAGTGTGTGTGGTACCTGTGCATAACAGCTCCTACATGCACCCTTCTCTTTCTGTGTATTAGCTGCCTACACTTTGGATCTTTGAAACACAAGTTGCCACCACAGATAGGTGAGAGGAGAAACAGCGAGAGAGAGAGAGAGACTCTGAATGGGTTAGGGCCACACTCCTTCAGCCTCCTCAGCCTGACCTCACATACCAGTTGCAGTCTGTACATTACCTGGGGCTCTACAGTGAATGTGATTGAAACTGATGCTGATGCCTGACTCCATGTGGGGGTCTTGCTTTGTGTCTCCAGTCATGACTCATAGGCTAAGCTCATACAGTAAATCAAGAGAGGGAGCCTAGAGTGGGGGTTGCTTTTTGTCACTGGAGCCCATGAAAAGTAAAGCAAGATGGGGGGGTGCTTTGTGTCTCTGGAACCCAGATGAAGTAATACATGATTGGGGAGGGGGCTATTTGTCTTCAGACCCCATGTGAAGTAAGGCAAGGCTGTCAGGTGTTTGTTTCCAGAGCTCGTAAGAAGTTAGGTAATGCAAGGTGGGGGTGTTTGTGTGGTGTTTTTGGAGCACATGTGAAGTAGAACAAAGCTAGGGGGTGCTTTGTGTCTCACTAGTCCATGTTAAATAAGGCAAGGCTGGTGGGGTTGCTGTGTGTCCCTGCAACTCATGTGAAGTAAGGCAAGGCTAGGGGGAGTGCTATGTCTCTCTGGAGCCTATGTGATGCAAGACTGTGAGTGGTAGGGCTTTGAGTCTCCAAAGCCCAACTGAAATAGGTTATATATATTATAGAAAATAGACAGTGAATTACTTTCTCCTATTCAATTAATTCATCACAGGTGATTTGCATAGTGTAGCAGAGGCATATCCACAACATTCTCAGATTTCTGTCCACTAAATTAGGGAGAGCTTGTATGTAGCATGACAGAAGTTCAGTGCTAGATCCAGTAAAAGACAAGATCCTGTGAATTATGGATATTTTGGATAGTGGTGTGACTGTGTGAGGTGTGTGTGTGTGTGTGTGTGTGTGTGTGTGTGTGTGTGTGTGTTTGTGTGCGTATTTGCTGCAAGGATGCCTCTGAATCTGAATCTGCCACATAGCATTATTTTTTTTAATGAAATAGAAATGAAGCCCAAAACAATGTCAAGAAAGATACAAAAAAAGTCTAACAAATATATCTGTCTGTCTGTCTTTCTCTCTGTCTGTCTGTCTATCTAGCTATCTATCATCTACAGAACTGCTTTACCTCTAACTAGTCTCCTCCACTAAACTCACACCCTAACTATCCAATCTTACACTAAATGAACTTCCTGCATAGTATGCATTTTCACTGAAAGCACAGCATTTTTCATTTTTAAAAAAAGTAGTCTCAAATCAAAATGGAGCATTTTCACAAAATGTGACTGGTGAATTTATACCAGATTTTGATGCATTGTCGTCAAAATTGCACCAAAGCAAAATCATCAAATTTGAACAATTATGCAAAACTGTTATACTTTCACCCAGCTCTAGTAATCAGGTTAGCCAGCCAACAGCCTGCCATCAGCCAGAGCACCCTCTTTCTCCCACTCTTAGCCCACAGCAAGTAAAAGTATTTTAATTTCAGTACATAATGTAAATTCAGCAACATACAGTAGCAGAAAGTACCTTGTTGAGACCAGAATGAAACACCTCTTGCATGATTGCTTAGCCCCAATCTTCTGGTATTTTCCAATCCTCCTAACTGCAAAAGTCTGTAGCAGACATAATATTTTACTGCCAAATGCATCTTTTCAAGACACATTTGGAAGTAGAAACATAGAAACATAGACTGTGACAGCAGATAAGGACCACTTGGCCCACCTAGTTTGACGGTTTCCTACCCATTGGATAAGCTTCTGATACCAGTTACCCCATACCTTACTTCCTCCTACCCTTCACTAAAATTGCCTTATGTCTTTTCCATGCATTCTTGAATTCCCCCACTGTTTTTAGACCACACAACTTCCTCAGAAATGCGGTTCCATTCGTCCACCACCCTCTCTGTGAAAAAATTTATTCCTCACATTGCCCCTGAGCCATCCCCCTTTTATCTTCAAATTGTGCCTCTTGTTCTTCTGCACTTCTGAGGTGCCATCTTTCCGATGAGAGGTAAAACTGAGGTCCTATCTGCCTGGATTGGTGGTAGTTCAGGTGGATGCTAAAGATCCCATGGCACGTATCAAAAAAGAGTAGGGGAATTTTTATTGAAATCACAACAAAATATATACCAATCTGTATTGCATCATACAAAATCATAAAAAAGGGAACATCAAGAACATAAATAAATATTATTTCATATAGTAACCCCAAACATAAGGAACAAATTATAACCACCACCCCCCACCAAAAGAGTAGGGGAGTATTTTTTTAACTTCAAAATCACCCACAAAATTCAGAAAATCAAAAGCAATCACACAAAGCATGTTCACTTCACAGCCATAAATTTTAAAGAAATAAAAATGATATTATAAATAGCACAGACCATTTAATCATGAATAAGAAAGGAAAAAAGTAACTAACTGGATCCATATGTGTTTGTAGTACTTAACTCCCCCTATTTCATCATTAGAAAATTAAGTCTAATATAATGCCCCAGGAAGTAGGAAACTGTATTAAACCAAAAAAAAAACTATGAATGGGAGAAAAGCCAGAATATTACAACTGTTTATAATCTGGGGAACCTGAAAGGCAAAATATGTTAAATATGTTCAAGACTGGGCCACCATAGTGTCCACGTATCCCTGTCAAAAAGCTTAAATTGTACCTCCTTCCAATTTCTTAAATCAGTACAAATCATATGAAACAAATCCTGACCTGTTATTTGTTGTTGTAGGACCAAGCGGCATCGGCTAATCCAAATCCAATAAACTAAATGAGCACAAAGTACCATCAAAGAGCTATCATGTGGTTGTTTCACTAAACCAGGAATCATATCATAAAACAATAGTGTCATGTCTGGAGGTATAGGAATCCCACCTTTCCATCTGTTCTTCGCAATGTCCCAAGACAGGACTATGTAAGGACAGATGTAATATAAATGGTCAATTGTCTCAATTTTAGAGCTACAGCCATCTCTAGGACAGAATCTTTCATTAAGAGGCTTATGTTTTTCATTACTTTTCAAGTTTATTTTAGAATTTAGCCCCAGCCATATAGTATCCCACATGTGTTCTGGTATACATTTATCACTAATGTACTGTGATATAAAATCCTGGTCAATTTGCAAAAAGCCCGAAAATGGGTGTTCCAAAAAATGTACAGACAGAACCTCCGCATACAAATGCCGTCTAGGTAAGCAGAGGACTGTCGCATAACCAATACCCCAATTAATTATATTATCAAAAACACCTTCCCTATGCTTAACCAACCATGGACTTCATTTATTTTTGTGTAAAAAATAATTCCCTTTCCACTCCGTCAGTACCCCATGGAGTAACAACAAACTCCCATCTCGCCATCCTTGGACCAACCCCTTCATAAGGGGGAGCAGATTTGAATATAAAAATATTGTAAAAAAAAAAAATTGGGATTTAACATATTAACACCCCCAGCCTTAATATCCAGGTATAGAATATTCCACTTAGCTGGGTTCAATCTGCTCCCCCAGAAACAGGAAAAAAATATCCCATCAATGATACCTCTAAATGTTTTGGAATTAAAAATACTGCACTAATGTACAAGGATAATGGAACTAAAAATGTCCTTATCAAAAAAAAAACCCGCTTCTTTGGGGATAACTTCCAGCGATTCCATCTGCTCACTAAGTCCTTCCCTGTAGCAAAAGCTTTATCCCAATTGTAACTCACCATATCTATTCCTCTATAATAAATTCCCAAAATTTTGACTGGTGCCTCCGCTACCTGAACTCCCCCCAAAACCTCATGTTTATCATCAACACCTTGTAAATTAATACATTTTGTTTTGGCTACATTTAAGCTCACACCTGTAGCTTTACCCAAACCTTGCAAGAGGCAGTTTGCCTTCTCAAATGACTGTCTATCTCTCACCAAGAGGCACAAATCATCAGCATATGTGAGAATTTTACAATCATTTAAAAAACCTCCAGCTAAATCATAGATTGAAGGTGAACAATGTGAAAGCTGCAGTACTGGGTTGATGATAAAGACATAGAGAATGGGAGTAAGGGGACAGCCCTGCTGGACCCTCCTCCATATCCAACACCTAAACCCCTTATTGCCACTATCATATGGAATCACATAAACAAGATCATAACACAGCTGTAGCCAAGTAATTAACCTTTCCGGTACTCCATATGCAGCCAGACAATGCCACAGAAAATAATGTGAGACCTTATCAAAAGCTTTCACTTGGTCTAAACTTATCAGGAACCCAGAATTATACTGCTCCACTGCTCTCTCCACCACTTCTCTGAGAAGAAGCAAGGCGTCTTTCATCTTCCTGCCAGGCACTAAACAATATTGTTGTGGACTGATAAACTCCTCCATCGTGCTAGCCAATCTGTTCCCCAATAATTTTGTAAACAACTTAAAATCAGTGTTGCGCAGCATAATCGGCTGCCAATTATTTATGTCAGTTGAATAACTAGTTTTGAAGAGAAAAATCATAAGCCCTTCATACATTGCCGTTGGTAGAAAAACATCCTCAAGAAAAAAATATGCATCACCAATATAATTCAACAGGGATAACGTCCCATTAAAGTTTAAAATTTCACCAGGGAGGCCATCTGAACCTGATGAAATCCAATTTCAAAGGCTTCGCACTGTCTCTCTCATCTCCACCCCAGTAAATGGGGCTAACATTTGGTTCACCTCTCCCTGAGCTAATTTTGGAATATCTGCTGCTACCAGTAAGTGGTGGTTGAAAACTAACTCCTCTACAGGGGTCCCAAACAAGATCTCCACATTCTGTTTCAGCACAGCCATAATATCTTCATTTCCCATTACCAAATGTCCCTGAGGGGATAGTATACCCAAAATCTGCCTCCTCTCCCTACTTGTCTGGCTACTAACAAAGGGATTCACACTTGCTGCCTTCCCATGAGTCCCATATGTCTGTTCCCTTTGCAATGATCGAAGCCAGTCATACTGGAAACATCTCATCTCTGCTTTAATCCAGGTGATATCATCATGTCAATTTACTTTTCTACACATTGTCTGGATAATAAAGTCTCCAATTCACCCCTTAATCTCAGATATGTGTCATAAGATGTCACTGCAACCTGTTCCCATAATACTGAAAAAACTGGTCATAAGGTCTTTTAAATCTTCCCACCATTTCTCAAAGTTATCATATAGAATTAGAGTGGAGGCATTATCTACTACTAGGGCCTCAAAATCTTGCAAAATTACCGGATCTTCCAACAGCAAGACATTTAACCTCCAAAACCCTAGGCCTACTTCTCTAGGAGGGGGGATGGCAATATGTACACCTATTAAAGTATGATCCAACATTTCCATTGGCAAATTAAAGGTATGATCAACTGGAAGTGACTGCTTTACAAAAAGGAATTCCATTCGAGAGGACAGACATCCCTTAAAGAAAGTGGAGGTGGCTGCCCTTTTTCCACCTCCATGAACGTCCTTTAATCCAGCACATCTAACTACTTGTCTAAGAAAGTTTTTATCACAATATTACTTTTCCCCTGCTTTAGTCTGCTGCAAATTTAAGTTAAAATCACCTCCCCAAAAAATGTGTCTGATGGTATGTAAATAAGATTGGACTTTCGTTAACAATGTATTACGTACGGCCTTCATCTGAGGATAACAAACATTTACTAGCCTACATGGAAAAGAATGAATCATAATGTCCAATAAAAAGGCTCTTCCTGGATCTATATCCACTAGACATAACACTGTAACTTCAGATGAATGAAAACAAAATATTACCCCACAACACAACTTCTCCCCCATTGACCAGTATGAATCACCCTAAATCCAGTCCTTTGTTGCTTGAGCTAGTTCCTCTAATGAATGCAGTCTCATATCCTGAACAAAAATACATCAAACTCCAGTAGATGTAAAATACTGAAGGTTGTTTTACGTTTGTAATCTGATGTAATGCTATTCACATTAATACAAGCCACCTTCAATCGGATGGGCTCAGGAAGGAGGTTTAAACACCTAGATTCATAGATGAATACAGGCTAAGGAGGCAAATTGTGCCTTTATTAAGCTCACCATCAGTCATTGGTGGCAAAAAAAAAAAAATCATTGCTCATGTAAGCATCCAAAGTACTGGATCTTGTCATCCACTTCTGAGGTTCTACCAGTCTCTTTTTCTGAGGCCCAGTATCAATGGGAATCTGAACTGGCTGAGAAGAGGGTAATTCCCCCTCCTTCCCCATATCAACCTGATCTCCCCATGTAGCAAACGCTGAAAAGTGATGTGAGATTGGCAAAGGGGACAGGGGTACAGCCGTCCTAACAATTGGTGGACCAACTTCTGACTGAAAGGGGAGGTGAATTTGGTACTAAGACTGGACCTTGGGGATCAGCTAAATTCCCAGAGGAGGCTTCAGTCATCTTGGAAATAGGCTGATGACATGTTTTCTGTGGGGGGGGGGTCTGGCGAGATGGCAGGAGGCAGCACTACTATCTCCCTTCCTGTTCCAGTGGTGTTCTCATTAAAGGATGGAGGAGGAGGAGGTTTCCGTATATCAGAAGACCTTTACCTTGTGCTATATTCCCCCACTCTGCTACTCATGGAACCACCCCGACCTCTACTTCTATGTCTGGGAGGATAAAAGGGGGCCCCTTCTGTTCCAGAAGACTGCCTATTAGGATGTCTAGCATGTGCAAGAATAAAGTCATGGTCTGAAATGTCCTCTGAGTTGTGTGCAGCCCAGGGACACTCCTGAAAAGCATGTTCATCATCCTCACAAAGATTGCAGACTGTGGGGGCTGTACATTGCATAGCTGAATGACCAAGCATGCCACAATGGAAACATTTAACACTGTCACAGTTATTGTTTAAATGGGTCAAAGATCCACATTTGTAGCAGCTCTTGGGCTGAATGGCATAGAACAAAATGCCTCTGTCTTGGCCCAGAAAAAATGAACTTGGCAAGTGTTGAATCCCTTGTTCTGTCTGCTTAAGTTGGACCCTAAAATGCCAGCCCCCAGTCCAGAAACCATTATCATCCATAATGGGCACTGGACAGTCAAAAATAGTACAGCACTTCTTTAACCAAAAGATAATGGGCCAGATATGTCCCTGACTTGGGTTCACTGGGGATGAGGGCCTTTAGTTTGTCTTGGACACGGTTTTGAAATGTTTCAATTAACTCCTGTAGTTCCCTTTTATATTCTGTAGGTGGGCCACTTCCCAGTACTCTGTAGTAAGTAAGGTCACTTAGTTGCCTGTTGGCTTCCTCAATGTAATCTTTCCGATAACAACTCTCTGGTTGTTGAGAATTCTTGATAACCTTTGACCTGCTGAGGCTCCTCAGTTAAAAGCAGACTGGTGTTAATTAGCTTCTCTGATGTAATCTTCTGTTATGTTTTAAATGTATATGTTAAACCAATGAGAATTATTTCTGTTTTTTCAACATAATCTGGTGTTAATAGTATGGGATTTTCAAAATAACTGCCATAAAGCTTCTGAAGATGGACCGGGTAGGTTTGAAAGCTAGAGCACTTTGTTCTTTTCTGTAACATCCATATTGGTCCAATAAAAGGTATCAAATCATTTGTTTCTGGATCTGTTCTTAAAAGGACCAATACTGCACCTACAACATTTTTTTGCTATTTAGTGTAAGTAACATCAATTTCCTTATATTCCAGGGATTACATTTTTTCAAAGCCGGGTTGGCAAAATCATGGAGCAAAAGAGAAGGGGTCAACCAAGGAAAACTTGGAACCCATCTCTGAAAAAATTCTTTCAAGAAAAAGGAAGTCCAGTCAGACCAAATGTGCCTATTTCCAGAACCCAAATTAAAAAATAAGAAAAATAAAAAATAAAAAAAACTACAGGGTGAATCATACCCAGACCCCCTTGTAAGAAAGGCAAATATGTAAACTCTTTCTTAATGGGGTTCAACTGGTTTCCCCAAACCATTTGAAAAAAAAAACAACTTAAAAGTCTTGTTTCTAAATTTAAAGGGACAGGAAATATAGCACTGATATAAAGAAATATAGGCAACAAAAACTTTTTCACAATCAAAACTCTCTATTTTTAAAGAAAGACTAGGACTTCCACTGTTGCATCTTTCTCTCTCCAAATTCAAGTTTATCAATCCAATTCAGGGTGGCTACATCCCCATTACTGAAATGACAACCTAATGATCTAATGGTATTGTCAGAAATCATGATCTGGCCAGTATTGGAAACATAAGTCCCAGCCCCTATGTAGACCCACATGCTTTGAAAAATTCACTTCTGCCCCAGAAATACCTGCATAGCAGTTCTAAATAGTCATATATTGCAAAACAGAATCAGCAGTTTGAACGGTAAGACAAATATCATCGGCATAGACCGCAATTTTTTGTGATAGCAAATCCAAAGCTGGAGAAAGGCCCCAAATCCCACTATCTTGGATTATCATTTGTACCACTGGATCCAAAACAAAAGTATAGAGCAATGGGCTAAAAGGACAACCCTGCCATACCCCCTATAACTACCAACCCCATTCCCAACTAGGACATTAACAATTGGACATAACAATGCATCCTGATACAAAAAACAAATCTGGTTCTGAAAAGTCTCAGGAATCCCCTATTTGCACTTGCACAATACTAAGTGTAAAATAGCATGAGAGACCTTATCGAAAGCCTTAGTCTGATCCAATGCAATCAAATATCCCAAAAGTCATTTTTGAGTACCAAAAGCACAAACATCCCGCAAAAAAGGAAGTTATGCTGTAAAGATTAGTTGGAATTGAACAGGTCTGTGTAGAGTGAATGACAGTAGTGGCGACAGCCTGGAGCCTACCACTCAGAATGGAGGCCAGAATTTTATAATCAGTGTGTAAAAGGCCTCCAATTCTCTATGTGATGTTGGGACCCCTTTTTTATATAAGAAGACAACCTATGCAGTATTAAACTTAGGAAAATACAGTCCAGTTTGTAACATTTCATTATAGAGCTCACACAAAACAGGACTAAGAAACTCAGAAAAGTGTTTATAAAATTCATTAGTAATACCGTCCTCACCAGGAGAAACCCCCAATTTCAACCAAGCAATTGCTTGTTTCACTTCAGTGAGCAGGATAGGATGCTCCAAAGCAGAAACTTGGTCATGCGTAATCTCAGGAGGAGAAAAATGAAAAACCTTGTCACAGTGTAAAGGGGAAAGAAAAGGATCCCCATGTTGTTTATGCAAAATGTGCTCTATAATATGTAACATTTCAACATCTGAATGTTTCAAAACCCATCAGAATCAAGTAATCCATCCATTAACTTACACTCCACAGACTTTTTGCAGGCAGAAAAAGGGTCAGCAAAAGGAGTTTTCTGCAGACCAAAACGCATTTCCACCTGCAAAGAAATCGCCCTATCATATTGGTATTGTATCATTTCAGCCTTAATATCATTTATTTGTTGCTGAATCTGGACTTCAGAGATAGAGGGCAATGACATAAGTCAGTAATATTGATTTTGAAACCCGAAATACTTAAGGTAATCAGTATGTCTTCATGTTTTACCCAGATGAATAAAAAACTGTCTAAGGTCAAATGTAGTATCCACCCACCAGGAACCCCACTCATCATACATATCCAACGCAGGTGATCTGGAGTTTAACACATATGAACATTGATTCCTCACATCAGCAAGTTCTAATAAAGAAGAATTCAACTTACATCAGTTAATTACAGATAGAAACCAAGGAGGAATAGGAGATGAACCCACCATATACAAGGCAGCAAATCAAAAGTAATAGGTAACAGGTATTTGGATAAAAAAAAAATAATCAATCCGGGAAGAAAACACACTTCTTCCACAGGTGATCCCAGCATACCTGAATAGCAGGCGATAGGCATCAGTCAGGATTGCAGTCTGAATAGTATCTTGCCAAGCATGGGTATCACAATATGTTTTTCGTTGAATATTATCCTAAATTTTGACATCCAGACTACAATTAAAGTCTCCTCCCCTTGAAACATGCAATTTCATAAACAAAAAAGGCTTAAATAAATCAATACAGGCTGTCTTAGTCTGAGGAGTATAAGTATTAATAAGATGCAGCAAATATCCCTGATAGATACAATTCAGGAGCAAAACCCTCCCAGGTAGCAAGTCTACCAAACAGGGAACCTGAACTTGTGAGTGGGGAAAAAAGAATCCCCACACTGTCTGCCACGTTCTCCCCAAAAGACCAGAAGGAATGACTTCCCACCCATGATTTTTTTGCCAAGGAGACGTCTTGCAGGGAATTAAACCTAGTCTTCTGCAAAAAAAACAATATTTGCACTCAAACACCTGCAATATTGTAAACAAGGCAATCTTTTCTTAAAATGTTTCATACTGCAGGTATTGAGGGAGACTGAATTCAAAGTTGCCATAGAAAGAAATTAAGTTTTATCTTTTTCCTTTTTTCCCAGATTTTTTCTTCAGAAGTGTAGTAGCCAAACCCCCCCCCCCAACTCCATATCTGTGTGGACACCAGATTTAGTAGACATATCTGATTCAGATTCCCCATCCTGGTCCTGCAACACTTGAAACAGATTTTGTGAGAGAGGTACAACAGAGGGAGGAACATTTTAACTAGTTGCCTAGTAACTCGTCTGAGGTGTGAGGTCTGAAAATCAGGTTTAGGAGGAGGCAAAGGCTCTGGCACTACAGGATCAGTAATATCAGCAACAGTGGAGAGATCCTGTACCTTTGCAGGTGGCTAGCCACTGAAGGCTTAGAGGTATTTGAAGAAACCTCAGGCCCAACATCAAGAGCAGGATGAGCTACGGAGTCAGAGGGTGTAGTGTCCTGTGTCTCAGTATGAGGCCTATGAGCAGTTTGGGCCCTATCAATAAGGTCATCCTTTTGGACACCTCTCTGTCTGTTTTGCCCAGCCCAGGGACACTGATGGTCAGCGTGCCCAGGTTCATCACAGAGATTACAATTAAACACATTATGACAGACTCCACTATGGTGATCGAAATCTCCACACAATACACATTTAACCTTGCAACAGACACTACTAAGATGTCTGTGACTACCACATTTACAACAGGCCCTAGGCTGTCCAGGGTAAAAACAATCCCCTCTCCCGATCTTTGCCCAGAAAAAAATGTTGGGAATATGCATGACATCATTCTCAATAATATGTAACTTAACTTTAAACTTCCAGCTGCCCATCCAAATCCCCTCATCATCAGTAACAGCTATAGGTGGGCCTAATACATGACAGCTGTGTTCAAGCCAGTACTGAATATCTCCCACATTCACCCCTTCATTTTGAAACATGATGTGGACTGTTTCAAATAGGGGTTTAGTAAGGGGAACTGCAAAAATAGGAACCCATAGAGGAGAGGACTTGCAAGATTCATATAATTGCCAAAATCTATCAGACCCTGCAAAAGTCCAAAAACTAATGTAAAAAGTGTCCTGTCCATGAACATTAATTAAGGCATAAATATCAGAAGCAATGAAATGCATAGACTCCTTTAGGAGCTTACAAGCAACAAAAGCTCGATCTGGATGTTCGGGCAAGCCACCTCAATACCGCAGTCAAACCGCATTACGTCGAGGGTCCTGTTCCAACCTATTGTTATGAAAAAAGTCCAAACAACAGGTTCTCATTGTTGAGAAGCTCCTTTAGGGGAAGGAGGGATGAACCAGCTGGAGGAACAGTGGAATCAGTATTAGGGTCAGGGCCGAGATCTTCCGGAGCCCCATCCTGGCATGCATTCATCCCTGGAATAGTATGTACAAAGTCCTGACCTGCATTAAGTTCAGCAGCCATCGTGTCCAATGATCCAGCTCATGATGGTGAAAATGATTCCAGTTAGAGTCAGGCAACCACTTACCATCAACACACATCCAGCCGGCATCGGGCAACACTTGCTCCTTTGACCAGCTGCGTCAGTGTCAGTCGCGGTTTACTTCCATGTTCCATTCAGCACTATGTCATCACCAGGAATCCAACCTGTACTGACACTGTCTGGAACCAGCTCCACAACTGCAATTGAGTCCTGGATAAGAGTAGAAACATCTGTTTTGCAAAGATCAGCAGTTTGAGCAACATTCTGAGAAAAGGTAAGAGGAACGCCTTCCTCCATCACTTCCATCGCATGAGCCTCACCATGCAATTCACTCCTCGACTCGGATTGAAATCCTGCCTTCCCAGAGTGCACAGCGCCTTGCAGAAATCCCACAGGCTGCTCCACAGCAGAAATGTCCATCTCCACCAAAGCCTGACCAACATCTGCCATTCAGCAAGACAGCACAGCAGCTCCCCCTACCGCAGAGTAGGGGAATTTTTTATTGTAATAATCATCAAAAGCAAATACAAATAATAAGGCACAGTGTTAAATCACACAAAAGCTAAGTACAAACTATAAGGCAAAAAAAACCAACAACATAAATAAAAAAAACAGAGTTAAATCATTCTTAAATTATTCAAATTGTAACAAAAGTAAAGAAGTATTTCAGTCATTCATTTGTGTAACTCCCATCCTTGAAATCATTTCAAGACCCCTTAGATTAATCCTACCAGATCCATGCAAATGAGGCCCAGTATTTATTGAATTGTGATCTTGGCAAACTCCCCTGTTCAACAGTATGGATAGTTCTAATAAGATTTGCTTAATCACATGTGCTCCAGTAAAGACCTTTTGTTGCAGTAGATGGGTGCATCTAGTTTGCCATACATAATATCTGCAGAGTGTGAGTATAAGCCTCAAAGTGCTAGCGTGGTATTGAGACAATATAGGTGGAAATCTACCATAAACTAAAATCTCATAAAAGACAGAGGTGAACAGTTTGTCTTTCTATTTATGGAGGAACATGGTCCAAAACTCTACACTGCATGGGCATTCCAAGAAAAAATGCTGCATGTTCTCCAATTGGTCTGTGCAGGTCTCCCTAAAACAATTTATTTCCTCTATAGATTTATGTTTAAAATTGCCCCATACTCCAAGCCTTCCGTAACAGGACAACCAAGTAGTGTCCGAAAGTTTTTTGGGAAGCCTAGTGTCAATGAATTGTGTGAATACCCTTGTGTTGTCTACTGCCAAGCCTTGAGTGTCCAACAAAACTGGTGGTTCTGAATAGTTGTTCTGGAGAATAGAAAAATAAAGCTGCCTACGTAGCTGTGTCTGAATGGTGCTACTATTCAGTTTCCATTGCCTCATTTTAAGCATAATGGGGACCAGAAATGTTGGTGGCTCATATTTTCAAAAATTTCTTGGCATTTTATCAGGGGTTCTAAGCCATTCCGTACATGAAGGAGAGAGCAGAGCCACTAACAAAGTGATCCATCGGGGGGATGTAATAAAAATGGAATGCAAAGCTTAAGAAACAGATTATGAAAAAACTCTATGGGGTGAATCATCGGCACTCCTCCAAAGCAGTAGTCATGATACTTTTACCGGGTTCAACCGGCTTCCCCAGAATCCCTGGAAGAATACATTATTCAGTCTGGCTTTCAATTTATCTGGTAAAGGGTATACTGAAGCAGAGGGAGTATTAAGGTTTTCAGTAGCAAAATCCATTTCCTGTTAGATATGGTTCGTCCTTTCCATAATGCCACCACCCTGTCCACTTTATCCAGAGACAGATCCAAATTGAATTCTGCATCATCTGAGCTGCCAAAATAAATACCCAATATTTTAATTAGATCCAACTTAACTGGAATGTTGGCTATAGAGATAGGGGCCTGAGAACTAGTTAGGTTAGGGACATATTTTGCTATGCTCTTATGATAATTCAGTTTAGAACCTGAATATTTCTCAAAGACTGTGATTGCAGAAATAACTTCTGAAGGGTTTAGTAAAGGGGTGGTGCAGATAAATAAACCATCTGCGTAAGCCAAAATAATGTGAACAGGAAACCCTTTTAGTATCAGTCTTGGGATGTGAGAGTGGTGTAAAAGCCTTCTTAAGAGGGGGTCAATTTGAAAGGCATACAAAAGGTGGCTTACAGGGCATCCCTGCCTAATTCCTTTCTTCCCTAGAAAGACATCTCTGGGAGAATTATTAATAAAAGGAGTAATTCAGGCTGTGCTATATATAAGTGCTACCCATGAAATAAATTTTTGAGGTATATGATAATGCTGTAGCACCTGAAATAAATAAGAATGGGACACCCGGTCAAATGCTTTTTCCTGATCAAGAGAGAAAAAAAGTACTTGAGTTTCTGGAGCACAAGAGTGTATTATATGTTGAAACAGAGAAAGGGTGTGTATCATTGACCTATTTGGGATGGCACCGGTCTGTTCTATAGAGATTACTTGGACTGCAATAGGTAGAATCCTACTTAATAAAATTGTGTCAAATATTTTATAATCCACATTCAAAAGGCTGAGTGGCCTCCAATTTTTTGCATCAGACCTGTCTAATTTTTTAAATAAAAGTATCGTTATGGTATCTGAGAATTTTTTAGGAATAGAGCAGGTGTCTATTATATTATTGAAAACAGAAGTCAGTATTGGGCCAAAAATATTTATAAACATTAAATATATTTCAGCAGTTAGACCATCAGCACCTGGAGAGGTGCTTTTTCTTTGTTTTTTAATAGTCTGAGCTTTTTCTTTTACTGTAATCTGGGCTTTCAGATCCTGCAATTGATATTCTGGGATGCTAGGGATACCTAATCCAGCAAGACAGTGAAAAACATGCAGACTTTCGGGTGCAGAACCAAACATTCCTTCCAGATGGGATTGAATAATTCACTTTATATGTTGGAGGGAGGAGTATTCCACACCAGTGTCCAGGTATTTTATCTGCTCAATGAATGTGGCTAAAACTCTGTCTGAGCAACTTTTAAAATTATCTAAAGATGATTTTGTCATTTGGGTTCTGCACTGTGCCTCTAGTTTCAGTGAAAATGCCCTATTACATTGGTGTGTAGCCATTTCAAATTTAAGCTTCTCTATTTGTTGAGAGCAATTTGTTTTAGTCTCATATGCCAATGACAGTGTGTTCAACAACTGTTGCCATAATTGGGTATATTTGAAATAAGCAGACAGTGATCTGTATTTTGTAATCCTTATAAAAAAACCCTGTAGTTCTGTTTTGATGTCCTCCCACCAAGCAATGGGAGAGTGTAATGCATCAAAAATGGAGACCCTTGCCTGCAATAAATTCACACACCTCCCTGAGATTATATTGTCTAGTAGGAGTGAGCTGTTTAGCTTCCATCTAGATTTAGGAATGTATGAAAAGGGCACTCCCTGCTGGTGTGCATACTAAGGTTACTGACTGTCAAATGGTCAGATGCTTGGCAGGGTATCACAGCCACTTGGTAAACTTTTGCATTTTTAGAAATAAACACATTGGCCCAGATATTCAAACTGTGTCCAAAAAGTGTGCAACAGCAGGAGCAAGCACAAGTCCATTGCACCCATGTGCAAGAGGCGTGATATTCAAAAACTGCGCAGGCCAAGATGCACCTACAGCCGACGACTGAATATCACACCACCTGCGCCATAGCACAACTAGGGAGGTGAAGCTGAGCATATCTGATGCACCATAGCGCAACAAGGAATGTTCAGCTGAGCAGTCCAGATGCACCATAGCGCAACCAGGGATGCCCCCCAGCAGCAGGTCAGCAATGCAACAGCACAATCAGGGATGCAGGGACCCACCACCCATACCACAGATGGGCAGAAGAACACACAGCAGAACAGACATCATCCCCCACACCCCATGCACTGCACAACTGGGGGAGGGCTGGAATAACTACTGGCCCATGGAGACCAGCAACCAACCCACAGCCGGGCCATGGTGCCCCATCACACCCCCTGGCAAGCTGTGACCGGCACACAAGGAGGGCCAATCACCCCATGCCACACCATCCCACTAATGCAGAGCACACCCTGTACCATGACCCCCAGACACCCTGCCCAGGAGCAGCGTCGACCAGTGCAGGATACCCCATGCATGAGCACCCATCAGCAGGTGGCAACACACAGCGATGCAATGACTGCATACACAGTGCCACCATGCACATCACCCCCGAGGTACAGCTGAGAGATCGACCATGCGTTGGCACACGAGGTACCCCACACATGACAGGGCATGCTCTGGACCCCACCACCAGTGGTACAGCACCCTGCACACCCTCCCAAGGACACACCCCGACCCAGCACTGGCCACAACAGCCAGCACAGACACCCACAGTGGTGCATGAAAGCATGCATCACACAGGATGCAACACAGTGCATGGAAAAACACCCACCCATACCCAAGGGCACACCAACAGAGGGACACAGTAGCGGGGCAACCAAGCCCCCAGTGTGTGGCCATGGAAACCGTGTACACATGGCCAGCACTCCTCCATGGCACAGGAGTACCAGCCACCCTGAGCAGGCACTGTGGAGCTGTACGCCACCAGCATTTGCCTGGAGCACAAGTGACAGACAGTGGTGCACATCCCCTGCAACACACACAAGTCACAGCATGGAGGTGGGACAACAACAGCGGAGGCCACAGTATCACCTGAGGCAGATATGCACCACACCAGTGACAGGAGGCAACCTGGCATTGTGCCAGATACAGTGGCTGTCCTGCACGGACAGCCACCACTGACATGCCAGCAGACCGTGCAAGTCACAGACATGCAAGGGTGTATGCTGCATAGGTCATGGATGGGCTGACAGGTGCACCATGGATACAGAGTATGCACCATGGACCACTGCACACAGTCATCCAGTGCACAGGGAACAACACACACACCACAGACAGTGACTGATAGCCACTCCCACACCATAGTCACTTCCCCACAGACACAAACACACGCATATGACTGCACCACCCCTGATGCCATGCACACCACTGCAGCTGAGCACCTATAGCCCACTGCATAACAAAGACCACCACATTAGGTATATCAAAGCAAATGTATTGTAAAAAATCACACAAAACTATATACATATATTTACAAAAGGTTGGGGGGAGGGCCACAAACAAGGTGGGGGTGGGTAAGGGGCAAGGGTGAACAAATGGTAGAGGGAAAGAGTGGTGTGAGGGTGGGTCCAGTGAGGTAGGGAAAATCAGGGGAATTAGTGTGCTCAGTAGGAGCTCCACTCCCCACTCTGGCTGCTCCTCCCGCCATGCTGCCATCGTACTCCCAGCTGGTCTAGCCATTCAAGGATCTCCAGGGAGGCCCTGGCAACATGTAGGATCTCCTGCAGTGTTGCTCTGATTTCCTGCAGCTGCCATCCATCTAGGACAAGGGAAAAGAGTCAATAGGTGTGAATGCACAGCCTCATGCAGCCCACCCACTGTGCATGGCATACGGCCATGGGACATGCTTCTGTAATGGTGTGTGACCACCCACAGTGATCGCATCCACAAGACCTGCCCACTCAGGTGCACACAGCCATGTGGACCACTGCACAGACCCACCAGCCAAGTCCTGCACAGCACCACCATGGCTGCTCAGTGACATGGCTATGTGATGCGAAGGTAGTGGCACAGTCATGTGCCTGGTGCACGCATGGACCACCATTGATGCACTCCCAGACATGCAGTGCCACTGGACAGTGCTGACTAACAAGTTGCATGCATGGCAGTGGTGTCAATGGATGGTGGCCATGCCCCGCTGCCCGCCATGTTACACAGCATGCAATAGTAATCATGGATGTAAGGCACTCACCATCATCAGGCTGGTCCCTGCTCCTCTGCGGACCTTTTCCCCTCCTGGACTGATGGTCCTCCTGCTGGCACCTCCTCTCCCTCACCAGCCAGTGCTCATCTGGGCCTAAGGTGCTAACATGGAGAGAGGAACATCAGTGCAATCCTGTAGCAAAGTCCCCCCACCCCAATGTGTGTGTGCAATCCCACACAGCCAGACCCACCCACCCCACACCCTGATAACACCACCACGGCCAACACCAGATGGCCCCCCCATGTGCCGGACACATGCAACCGTGATACCTGTATGGAAGATAAAAGTGTATGGATGTTGCACCTACCTGGCCGTGGCACTGTGCCCCTCCTGGCACATGCCCACAGGCAGGCAAGCAGGTCCAGGTCCCTCTGCCTCAGGTCCCCATATTTGTGGCGGCACTGCTCCGCCATCTGCCCCATACCAGTGGCCTCCTCCAGGACATCGGCCACCTCCTGCCACACCTGACTCCTGGCCCTGTCAAGGGGTGCCTCACCAAATAGTGGGCCAACAAGTAGCTCCACAATGGCAACCAAGTTTTCCATCTCCATCTGGCTACACTGTACTGCTCTCCTCCACACCATTTCTACTGCTCAGTTAAGTCAAAATGGTGCTCTGCAGCATGGTTCTGCCATGTGCAGATGCTGCATGGTACAGCATTGCCATTCCTTATCGTGCTGTCACCGAACAGCGTGATAGTGGTGCACCCATGCCTGACGCATAGTGCCTAGGGGGCAAAGGTCAGGCACAGGGTCAAGGGTCTCTGGCGCATGGACAGCCGCAGTGCGATTGGAACCCAATGCATCTAGCATGATTGGGTGCCTGTGTGCCACCTCCTGTAGTGGCCTACTGTGCTGTTGCTCAAGTGTGCCTACAATGCCACAGTGCCACTTCACCATATAAGTGAACAGCGCTGTAGTGCCACTGGCACAATGGTGGCCATGCTCTGCATTGCCTCCCATGCACAGCACTTCAGCAGCGTGGCAGGCGCCTATGTCAGCAACCCGGGGCATGTGCAGTTAGGTGTGTACGCGCATGTCACAGAACTGCGCCCTTGGCTCAGCATGTTCTACACAATTGTACAAAGCGCAACAGCGTGATATTCAGCCGTCATATGCAAATCAGCTAATCAGCCATTCAATGGCGCAGTCACTGCATTTGCATCCACTTAAAGATGCGCCTCATCTCATTTGCATGGATTGCGCTATAAAAGTGCGACATTGGGCTGCACTGGCCATAGTCAGTTACTGCAGTCTATTGGTGAGTTGCATGCTGTTTGGGAGTGTGGACTGTGGATTTTGGGACATGCATGGGACTGCACAGTCACAGGTAACACCTGTCATTCTCACTGGCTGAATCGTGACCGAGCGGGTTGTGGATAAAGAGGAACAGAGTTGTGGGAGGAGGAGGAGGAGGCCAAATTTCACAAAGGCCGAGATGGATGCCCTGTTCGAGGCCTACCTAGACCAGGAGCCACTTCTCAGCGGATGCCAGGGAACACCACAGGCCCATGCTGCTGCATGGGAGGAGATGGCATGTGCTGTAAGCCTGCATGGCAGCCACCAGTGCTCCGTGCAGGAGTGCAAGAAGAAGATGGGCACAGACAGGAGGAGGATTAAGGAGAAGGTGGCTGCCATCAGGGCAGCACAGTCTGCTACAGGTGGGGGACAGCCGGAGGTGCTACACCTGATCCCACAGGAGGAGAGGGTTGCTGGCAGCATGCAGCATTGTGCCATTGAGGGTGTTCCGGGTGGTGGATTACAGATGGGTGGTAGCTCATCACTGCATGGTAGGTCATGGTCTGTCTATTGGGGGGGGACAGGACAGGTCCCATGCAGTAACGTGACTTTGTTTTCCCTTAGAGCTCCTGAGCGTCTGCATGGGTCAGTGGTGGTGGAGAGGCCCGTCAGATGGAGATGGAGGAGGGCCCATCCACCTCCACAGGAATGAGAATCTCAGTGCGACAGTGGGCCCGCCTGGAAATCCAGACTGATGTTGTTGGAGCAGGTGTGGAGGAAGCTCTGCCCATGTCCCAGCGTGCCAGCGTCCACGGATGCCAGCATGCTGGGACTCGGGCTGGTGCCGGGTCCGTCACCAATGATGATGTTGCTAACATCATGGGCAGTGACACGTGTGTGCCACAGGACAGCTACACAGCAGGTAACATCATGGCCATGGCTGTAGGTAGTGCCGTCGTGGAGGCCTGCATGTCATCACAGTCCCAGCCTTTGCCTGTCAGCACTGGTGGGATGGCACTGGTGTGTGTACAGGACAGTGGGACTGCTGCAGACACTGCGGTGATACCATTGAGCCCTGGGGAGTGGCAGCCAGAGGGGCAGCATCAGGAGTCTGCCAATGGGCTTGGGGGTACAGTGTCTGGGGGTGGCATCAGTGCACCGCCTGTGGACATGCCCTGGCCTGGCCCTGGTGTACAGCACCCACCCTCAAGGGGTGATGAGCATCAGGACAGCACACACCCTGAAGGACAGCATGCCGATCAGGCAGATGACCTCTTGGATGAGCACACCCGCATACTGCAAGCATCAGCCAATTAGCAGATGTGGCTTGTGACGGTGGTGGATGCACTGAGTGTGGCTCTGCAGTGGGCAGAGGAGCATCACAGCAGAGAAACCGCTCTGCTCCTAGCAGGGATGGAACGGATGCGGGGAGGATGTGACCTCTTCCATTGACAGGCTGACACATGCAATCACAGCTGATGTGGCCACAGGGGGCACACAGTTATTTGCCCATGTGTTTCAGATACCGTACAGTGCAATGTCCACCCCTCGTTCCTAGCGTCGTGCGACACCATCCTTGTCGACACCGGGTTCAGCTGTGGGCATCCCGAGCACACCTGGCGCAGGCATGTTCGGTGTGCTGCAGACCCCTGCAAGAGCATGGTCATGTTCATGCAGTGGAACCCCTGGGAGACCATTGGTGAAACCCCATGAGGCCAGTGGTCAGCCTGTCACTGCTGGTGGGTCTTGGCGGTGCCACCCATTCATCCCGGTGGCCGGGGCACTGTGGCGTGTGTCTGACCTGTCTCCCAGCACAGCTACTGTCTGATGCTGCCCTGTGTGCATTGTGTCATTCAGCGGGCAAGGCACGGGTGGGTACCTGGCCCTGCATGCACACACACAGTCCACCTGTACACCCTCCCGGCTGCTGTCCACATTTGTGTGTGCATGATGATGCCTGCAATGCACTGCACGCCAATGTGCAATGGTGCCCAGCATCTGACACACGCACAATGAGAGGCAGTGGGCGTGGTGGTCTGTGGACATGTGTGTGTGGCTAGGGGTGGCGTTCTGGGTCGGTGTTCCTCCTACCCTTTGTGCATGTCTGGTGAGTTGTGTGTGTGTGTGTGTGTCTGTCCACGTGCCATGTTAGACCTCACCCATCCCTGTTGGTGTGTGTGGTTCCATGCCCGGCCACTTCCCTTGATGGCATGCACCCCTGGTGTGTGTCCATGCACGTTTGTGGGTTGTGCCTTTGCCACTGGTGGTTACACATGGCCCCATGACTTACCTGGGTTGGCTGAAGTGCTCCTCCGTGATGGTGTCCCAGTGCAACTGTGCCAGCCGGAGCAGTCGGGGGTCCCATCGCCCAAGGGGGGCTGCCCATCACCATTGTCACCAGCGTCCTCATCATCCCCATCGCTGTCCCCCTCTTTGACCTGTACCACTATCCCACATTCATTTGCCATGTTGTGCAGCATGCAATAGGCCAGGAATAGCCCGCAGGCCTTTGAGGGGCTATACTGTAGTGCACCGTCGGAGGTGTCCAGGCAACGGAAGCATGTCTTCAGCATCCTGAACACCCGCACGATGACATTACGTGTGGTGGTGTGTGACTCATTGTAGATTTGCTGCGATTGGGTCGCGGGCTGCCGGTATGTTGTGAGCAGCCAGGGACGGAGTGGGTATCCACTGTCACCTGTGAGTAGAGGGTGGAGGTTAGTTTGGTGATCAGCCCTGTGTGAGTGTGTGTGTTTTTCCTGTGTGGCTGGCTATAGTTCAGCAACATGTCCCTTCCCTGTAGCGTCCTTGCGCCTCTCCCTTGTTCCTTTTTATTTTGGCTCATTTCTGCTATGGCACAACTTCTGCTTGCTCCCCTATTGCGCATGGCGCATGTTGTTGAAAATCGCACTGCACCATTTATGCATGGTTCCTCCCCCTTCAGTTGCGCATACATTCATTATCATTGCACTATTGATCAGCGTGATTTGGGGGGCGCAACTGCCTCCTGCTGAATATCTCAGAATGGCACATTTTCAGACTTGCGCTGGCGCAACCCTATTGCGCATGTCACAACCCTTTTGAATATCTGGGCCATAGTCTATGAGTGTAGCATAAATGCCCCTGTAATAAGTCTTAGCACCTAAAGGGTGTGTGGCTTGGTACCCATCCACCAACTTGGATGACTGAATTAGTTTTATTATGGTAGCTGTATCCCCAAATGTTTTTTAAACATTGCTTCCCCTGTCAGCAGGAGTAAGTCCACAGTTAAAATCTCCACCAAAATAGACATACCTAGTGGTGAATAAGAATGGCTGAATTTTAAGAAAAAGTGAAGATCTTGCTGCAATGCTCTAAGGAGCATATATATTAATTAATTAATCAGAATTTAAGAGAACCATAAGTGCCATCCACCATTAATGCCCTCCCATGTGAAATATCTATAACTCTGGAGAGTTTGTAAGTAAAACCTGAAAAGGGAACTCCCACCCCGTCACATGTGTCTTCACCTTGTGACCAGAAGGAAGGCCCAGATCTCCATTTATTCTTTACTTGAGCTAATTCGCCCCTGGATTTAATTTGAGTGTCCTGGAAAAAATAAAACTCATGTTGCACAGATTGCAGAAAGACAAAAATAATGAGTTGTTTCCTAAATATTTTGATGCTGCACACATTCAGCATGCAGCATCTTAACTGAAACAGATTAGCCATTTTACTTAATTAAAATAGTGGATGGACCTTGATTACCTCTTGTATCAAAATGGGACCTTCATAGGTTTCCATAAAATTTATCCATTTTGGTGCTGTATCACTTGGTGTTGTCCCCCAGAGTCCCCCCCCCACACTTAATTCAGAGGAAAATTCCATTTTAGAGGAAGAAACAGCAGAAGAGTCAGAATCTGCATCTTTCACTTCAGAATCCCCCCACTGCCTTCTCTTCGCTAAGGCCTGAAGCTTGTTCCTTGTGAGAATCGTTCTAGTGGGAGTGCATGAATCTGATTTCCTCTTCCACCTTCCTCGTTTAGGTGTTGGGACAGGGGTGAAGAGGTCTTCAACTCTTGGGGGGGGAGGCATGCTGCCTTGTGTTACTGTGCCTTGTCCTTGGTGGGGAGCCTCCTGGGTCTGAGGAGCACCTGAAATACCTGGTAGCTCACTTTGCAGATTGTGATTTGCAGAATGTAATACTGGGTTTACAGGAACACCTACAGCCAAAGTATCAGTCCAGCCTGTGGAAACCTCAGGAGTTACCAACTCAAGTGATGCCTCCTCTAGTCTGGCTAGTGCTTGAGCCTGCGTTTCTAAAATAAGTCTGGTATGGTCTTGAGGAACCTGGTCCACCCTGTTATTTATTTAGTTTTTGTTGACCGGGTAAATGCACTAGACAAATCCTGCCTATTTTCAGGCATGACCCGGGGGAGGGGGATAAAGATGAATGCCAACTTAAGCTGTTGGTGGTATTTTTAGTGAATGAGGGAAATTTGGCCAGGACACCGGGGAAATTCCCCTACTCTTTTCGATAAGTGCCATGGGATCTTTAACATCCACCTGAACTACCACCAATCCAGACAGATGGGACCTCAGTTTTAATGTCTCATCCAAAAGACAGCACCTCAGAAGTGCAGCACCCCTCTCATGCTGCACTACTGCACTACAGTGTCAGTATTCAGATATTAACCCAAGTGCCAGATGTGAGAGCTGAACCCACAGCCCTCTGATCTCCTGGCCTCAGAGGCAAGTGTGCTACCTACTGAGCCACTGACATTGAACTGATGCTCAGCCCAGGGACACTGTGGATAGTTATACCCATGTTCATCACAAAGGTTGCACACCCGAGGGTTCGGGCACCCTAAACTAACATGCCCATATCTAAGGCATAGTGTACATCTTGGCTGGTCACATGTGTAACTCAGGTGAGTCTGGGAACCACATTTATGGCATGTTTGTGGTTGCCCAGGATAAAAGAAAATCCCTCTGTCTCTACCTATGTAAAAACTGCCTGGCAGGTGTATTATCCCCTGTTTTGTTTGTCTTAACTGTACATTGGTTTTCCACCCACCCATCCAGACCAGGTCCTTATCTAATGCAGGATGTGGAGTGTCTAATAATTCACATCTCTGCTATAACCAATACTGAATATCATTTATGTTGACCCCTCATTCCTAGAAAGCAATGCAATGAGCTTAACCAGTGGCTTAGTGAGGGGAATCAACAAAAAGGGACTCCACAGTGGGGACGTTTTAACTTTTTCATATTGCACCCAGAATCTCTCCAGAGTACCAACAGTTTTAAAACTGAGATCATAAACTGTTTCACCTTTTATATGTATAAATGCAAACAGTTCTGTGGGGCTAATCCCAAGGGAGTCTTTTAACATCTTGTGCAGTACAGTTCTTCGTGCAGGGGCTGAAACTGCTTCTCCTAAGAATTTAAGGCGAACTGCGTTTCACCATTGAGTGGGTTCCTCTACAGCTTTAAACAAATCACTCATTTTAAAGTTAGTATCATTTTTGTCCTGTACATTAGGTAAAGTTCCACTGTTCTCACCATGGTTAAAGGTCAACTCATTGGGGCCCATAACTCACACTGAAGTTCCAGACTGCCTACTAGTATCCTGGTCAGTGGTTGGCTGGGAGTTAGGAACAGTCGGGGTTTCACTAGAGGAGCTAGAACCCTGTGAGGTCATTGGAAAAGCCTGTGATGCAGATCCTTTAGCTGTAGAAATGATGTCTGCCACTGCGACTGGTCCAGGAGAGGTCCATACAGAGTTCCCTTTAGTTTGCTGACATCCTGCAGCCTGAAGAGCAGTGTCTGGAGACCAAACACCTTCAGGTTCCTCTGAGGTTCTGGCAGATGGTAGCAAATGCCACTGAGACATAGGTAATGATGCTGTGGCAATGTTATTTTCACCAGTCAGGTTTTGTTCTATATTTATTGCTGAGTAGACAGCCTCATGAATAGATTCTTGTGTGTTTTCCTCCTCTTGCATGAGTTTTAACAAAAATGTTTATGTTGTTGGAACATTTGTTTCAATTGTAATTCAGAGAAATCTTTTTGATCAGTACACACCTGAGGTTCCATGACTGTCTTAAAGGCAGGAAGTCCTATGTTTTCAGGTTGTGAATCTTGAGAAATACCAGTGGTCACTTGTAGGACAGTAGAACCAATATTAATGAGTTCCTTCATTGTTTTTGGTAGATATCCAGAGCTAGAAGCAGGAGCAGCACCTCCTTCACCATTTTTGGATCCTTGCAGCATGACCTGCTCCCCTGCTACATCATCACTTCCTCCTCCTCCTCCTGTGCCCATCTGCAAACCAGGTCCCACCATCCTGTCCACAGGAAGTGGCAACACCCTTGCAGGCAGAGTAGGGGAAGTTTATTGAAAAAGAATCATAACATCACAAAAAAATCAAAAACACATCATAAATACTCAGAGATACAAAGAAAAATTTCTGTACAAAATATCAGAAGAAAAATAACATAAAAATTAATTATAAGAAAAAATGTTTCCATAAATTATCCACTTTATCCTTTGGAAATCTACAAGCATCACTTTCTTTAACATATAACAATTCTTCTTCAATTTGTAAAATAATAGTAGCATTCAAAACTTGTTGGTGCTGCAATACATACTGACAATGTGCCTGCCGTGAAAAATATTGAACATAGGGAAAAAAACAGTTAGAGTACTCTTATGATAGGACTTCCATACCCCAGTAGTCACCTAAAATTACAGTTTGATAGCTGACTATGAGGACAAATAATAAAAAAATGATGCATGCTCTCCTCAATATTAATACATGTAAGTCTGGGGCAAAATCTCTCAGTTTGAGGTTTATATTTTAAATTTCCCCTGACACCCAACCTTCCCTGAGTCGAAAACCATACAACATCCCATATATGAAAAGGTATCCTGAACTCTGTCAATGTATGCAAGGCAAATATCATTTTAGTGGGTACACATTCTGGAAAAAGTAGAATAATGTTTTGAACATCATAAACAAAATATGAATAAAAAGACTTTCTATCTAAAGACATCAATTTTGTGAAATAAACTTTCCACTGTTGCATTTTTTTGATAGATGATGTTCCATAAGTAGGAAGGGAATCAGAGGATAGAATTTTAGGGGGCAATAAAGTTCATTTTACAAAATACCTGGACCAAAGAAACTTGGACCATAATTGCCAAGATAAGGTAGCAAAGGTCCATAAATAATTAAATGAACTAAAAAAATACAAGGAATGATAAAAAATGATAGGATTAATCATATTTACTCCTCCTTTTGAACAGGTAAATAAGTAATTTCCCTCTTTACAGGATTCAGTCTATTACCCCAGAACATTTGAAAAAAAAAAGACTAAGGATCCTAGTTTCGAAATGAACCAGAGGGAGTATACATAACTTAAATATAGAAACACAGGGAGTAAAAATGTTATAATAATCAGAACCCGTTTTTTCTTCCCAAACTTCCAACATTTCCATCTATTAATTTTATCTTCCTCTATTTGTAACTGTCTATCCCAATTATAAGTGGCTAAATCACCAGGACCAAACCAAAGCCCTAAAATTTTGTGAGGGGTAGAAACCACAAGAATCCCTAATGTAGTTAAAGAAATATGTTGTGCATGCTCCAAGGAAAAAATAAAACCTTTTCCTATATTAAGCACAGCTCCAGAGAAAGAACTAACATTTGAAAAAACTGTCAAAGCCTTTGTCAAAGAAGAAACGTCTTGAACAAGTAATGTAACATCGTCAGCATAAGCAGTAATCTTTTCTAATGGTAAAAAGGGGGAGGGGGCCAGACCAATAATACTCTTGTCCCAATGTATTTGTCTGATCACAGGATCCAAGGCAATGATATATAAAAGAGGGCTTTAAAGACATCCTTGCCTAACACCAACAGTGAGAGGGATATCGGTTCCAAAAAGTCTGTTAATGGTAGGGATAATAGTAGCATTAGCATATAACAAAGAAATCCAATATACAAACTGTTTGGGAATACCATAACATAATAAAAGTGGAAAAAGATAATTATGTTGCACTTTATCAAAAGCTTTAGCTTGATCTAAAGCTACCACATACCCTGAGATATTATGTCTATTGCTAGCCTCAAAAAGTTCCCTCAAAAGATATAAATTATGCTGTATTCATCTCTTGGGAATAGAACAGGTCTGAGCTGGATGAATAAGAAATTCGGCAACTGTTAATAATCTATTATTAATAATTTTAGCCAGAATTTTGTAATCACTGTTTAGGAGACTAAGAGGTCTCCAGTTAGACAATAGTGTTTTATCTCCAGATTTGTACAAGAAACGCAAAAGAGAGGTATTAAAGCCACAGAGGGAAGGAGTAGAGGTTAACATAGAGTTTAAAACTAGGGGCAGAAAATAAGACATACATGACAAAAACGTTTTATAAAAATTGTTTGAAACACCGTCCAGTCCAGGAGATGCACCAGTAGTTAATTGCTTAATAACTTCTTTGATTTCTTGAGAAGAAATAGGTTGTAATAAACACTGTGTCATAGAATCTGTTATTTGAGGAAGTGGTGTAGTAAACCCCTGAAAAAGGTGAGAGTTAGTGTCAGAAGTAAAATTAAAAGTGGAGCTAACAAATTGCTGTACTACCTATAGCATTTCCAAATCAATGGATACCACAGTACCATCTAATGCTGAAAGGCTAGTCATCAGGATTTTGTCTAACCGCTGCTTGCATGCAGCATATGGATCTGATGCTGGTGTTTACTTCATTCCAAATCTAAACTCCATTTCCAATGATTTAACCCTATCATAGTGATAGTGTTTCATTTGTTTTTTAATTTCAAAAATCTGAGATTTAAATTGTGCACTATCACAAGAAGAGAGGGACATTAATTTATATAATTGGTTTCTAAGAAGAAGATAGTTCAAATAATTAGAGTTTGCTTTATTTCTACCAAAGGAAAGTAAAAGTCATTAAAGCTCCATGTTAGTGTCCAACCACCAATCAAAAAGAGTATCGTAGGAACACATAATAGAGTTCCTTGCTGCAAAAAAGACCTCAATTTGAGAAAAATAATCTGGAGAATCCAAAGGTTACGTATTTAAATGCCACCAATGATGAGGGGAAAATTTTTTGCAGGGACAGTAGATAAACTTAAAGTGCAGAATAGAATATTGTGGTCTGAGAATTCTGTAGGTTTAGGAATACATAAAATAGGAGTAAGATATTTAGAAACAAAAAATATATCATTACAGGTGGAATAAATATGCCTATGTAAAGTAGCCCCAGTATCAGCCTTATGTAAAGTCCGGAAAGCATCCCTCAAATTAGCTTCAGAGATAACATGTAACAAAGCATGAGAGTCACAATACATTTTCTTCTGTGTGACACCAGTAATTTTAGTGTCCACAGTATAATTAGTCACCCCCCAAATTAATATTTTTTTGTATATAAAAAAGGCTTAATTTCATCAAACAGTTCAGTCCTAGCAGTTTTAATTTGGGAGGCATAAAGACTGATGAGACGAAAAGAAAAATCCCCAAGGGTACAATCAAGCACTAAGGCACGACCAGGTTAGATATCTATAAGTCTGGTAACATGAAACTTAGTGGATTTAAATAAAATACCAATCCCATCTGCAGCCTATGGTCCAAAAGTCCAAAAAGAAGGACCCCAACGCCATCGTCTGTTAATTTGTTCTACTTCATAAAGAGAGGATAAATGTGTTTCTTGTACAAATAAGATGTCTACATTAAGGCAGACAAAAAAAGAAAGTATATAAATCTGTTTTTTGTAAGCTTTTAAACTACAAACGTTAAAAGACCCAATCCTTAAAGTAGCCATCTAAAGTGTATAGGAATTAAGGCCCTCCTTTTAGGCTATTACTAGCTTTCTTTTTTTTTCCTTTTTTTTCTTTAAAGAGCTCAGTGGATTTATTTTCCTCATCCTCTGTGACCAGCTCAGACCTGTGAGAGGTATCTGATTCTAAATCAGAATCCTCCAAATCATCCTGAAGAGGAGAAAAAAAATTCTCCATAGGAATAGGACAGGGAGAATTAATTTTAAGGGAAGACCTAGTAAATCTGTGGTTTTTAACAGTCTCAAATGGGGGGGGGCATAGAAGTACCAACAGGTTGATTTTTAACAGACAGGGAATTGTCAGGCACTGTAGTAGTAGAAGGAATAGTATCCTGTATTGATATTGAGGGCAAAGAAGGCCTAATTAGAGGGGAGAGAACGTCAGTAGATTGTGGCAAAGAGGAATCCCCAGAAGGAGTAAACTCAGGTTGTGAGACAGAGGGAGTGGAAAGAGTGGAATCCTGTCACTTTTCCTGGGCCCTGCAGACTAAATTATCCTGGTCCCACCCTTTGGTTCTGTTTCATTTAGCCCAAGGACATTGATGGACTGCATGTCCTTTCTCATCGCATAAATTACATTGAAAAATGTTTTCACACACATCTACAGAGTGTCCATAGCCCCCATACAGAGAGCATTTTAACATATCACAAGAGCTGCTGATGTGAGTTCTAGAGCCACATTTACAGCAAGCTCGTGGTTTGCCCACTATAGAAGCAAACTCCTCTGTCTTTTCCAAGAAGGAAACTATTGGGTAAATGGATAATGTCTGAGTTAACCTGAAATAGTTTAACTTTAAATTTCCACCCCCGTCCAAATGCCTTCCAGATCAAGGAGTGCTTCAGGAAAGCCTAAGATATCACAATGATTTTGCAGTCAGTGATAGATATCACTGACATTCACTCCTTCGTTACGAAACATGATGGTTACATATCTAATCTGTGGTCTTGTAAGAGGGATAGCAAAAAAGGGAGTCCATAAAGGGGTAGCTTTAAGAACTGAATATTTTTCCCAAAACTTCTCCAAACTACTATTAAGTTTAAAACTAATGTCAAAGGAATCTTCTCCTTAAATATGAATTAGGGCATATCAGAAGGAAAAAATTGCATAGAACCTCGTAATAACTGATTGGCTACATAGTATCTATCAGGATGGGTAGAAAGCCCTCCCCTATATCACAACCGTACAGCATTTCTTCGAGGTGCTTGGTCTAGTTTGTTTTTAAATAAATCAGCCATTGGAATATGTGCAGACTTCTCAGAAGTATCCGACCTTGCTTCCCTTTGATCAGCCTTTCTCCCCCCCAGGATATGCTTGGTCTAGACAAGGCCACAGCATCATCCTGCAACTGGTGGGCACCATTACTTGAGGCCTTATGAGGAGAACATTGTCCAGTCTGTTTACCTGAGCTCAGTTTGCTAGATTCAGTGGCATGCGTAGAAGTAGAGCCGGCAGAGGTAGGTCTAATGTCCACCCAGTCTGGGTCTGGAATCCATTGCCCTGAGGCCGTGCGCGTCCATCCTGACTTAGAGAATGTATCATCCACCGACCAGTCCACAAGGATGTCAGGTGAATCCTGTAGTAGTCCGTAGATGAAACAGGTCCCAAAGAGATTGAAGAAACAAGTTCCACTTGCACAAAATTAAACAGCAAAGGTTGTACAGCAGAAAAACTCACTTCTGCCACAGTCTCCTACACTGGTGAATGACCAGTAATCTCAGTAGCAACAATATTGGGAACTGCTTTGGAAGATATCCCAGTCTCAGGTACTGCATCCCCTGTAGCGGTCGTTATTTCCATTTCAGTCACAACAGGAGCCACCAACAGCACATCCTGCTCCATGAAAAGCTGTGTATCATCTGCCATCCTGCAGACATAGCGTGTCCCCCTACTGGCAACAATGCAGTAGGGGAATTTCCCCGGCATCCTAGCCAAATTTCTCTCATTCACTAAAAATACCATGAACAGCTTAACCTGGTTCAATTTCAGTTGCTTACCATCTGTTTCCCCCCTTCTCCCTGTCGCCTCTGAAAAAGGGACTTCTAGGCCCAGTGTGCTTACCGGATCAAAAAAATTCAATAAATAAATAAATAAATAAATAAAGTGTTCTTGTACATCTCTTTTTCTTAAAGATGCTCCCATCTTGAACTTTTTTGATTCATTTGAGGTACTTGAAAGTTTCTATCATGTCCCCTGTCTCCCTCCTTTCCTCAAGGGTATACAAATTAAGCACTGTTAGTCTCTCTTCATGTGGTTTCTGTTGCATACCCTGCACCATTTTAGTTGCCGTCCTCTGGACTGCCTCCATCCTATGTCCCTGCAGAGATGGAGTCTCTAGAACTGTAAGCAGTACTCCAGATGGGGTCTCACCAACTGTCTGTACAGAGGGATAACAAACTCCTGTTTTCTACTGGTGATGCCTCTCCCTATACATCCTAGTATCCCCCAGTCCTCCTTACTGCCTTCTCACATTGCTTACCGACCTTAAGGTCATCTGATATGACTAGCCCAAGATCCCTTTCCATTTGTGTTGTTATTAGTACCTCCCCCCCATTGTGTACTTTTCCCCTGGGTTTTTGTTTCCCTGGTGCATTACTTTGCACTTTTTTGCATTGAATCTAAGCTGCCATATTTTTGACCATTCCACCAATCTTGCCAAGTCCCTTCTCATTCTTTGCACCCCTTTTGTGTATCAACTCTGTTGCAGATCTTTGTGTCATCTACAAAGAGGCATACTTTGCCTTCCAACCCCTCTGCAATATCACCTATAAAGACAATAAAGAGGACCGGTTCCGGTACTGAACCCTGTGGTACCCCACTAGTAACCTCCCTTTCTTCAGAGTGTACTCCATTTACAATTACCCTCTGGGTTCTGTTGTCCAGCTAGCTTGTTACCCAGGCTACTGCCCTGGGACCCACTACCAGGCTGGCTAACTTGTTTATTTATCTTTTGTGTGGGACTGTGTTAAATGCTTTGCTAAAGTCTACGTAGGCAATATCCACAGCCTGTCCCTGGTCTATTACTTTGGTTACCCAGTCAAAGAAATCTATTAGATTCATCTGACATTACCTTCCTGATGTGAATCTATACTGCCTTGGGTCCTGTGCCCCATCGGCCTCTAGGTACTCAAGAATTCTTTCTTTCAGAAGTGATTCCATCAATCTCCCTACCACTGAGGTCAAGCTAACAGGTCTGTAGCTTTCTGCCTCTGACTTGTTCCCACATTTGTGAAAAAGAATCACATCTGCCCTCCTCCAGTCCTCCAGTACCACACCATCCTCCCATGATTTATTAAAGAGGGTAGTCAGTGGTGTCACTAGTTCTCCCCATAGTTCTTTCAGAATTCTGGGGTGAATCCCATCAGGTCCCTCTGCTTTGTCCACTTTGAGTTTAATGAGTTCCTTCATGACCGTTTCTTCTGTGAATGGACTGGTATTGGCCCCCTGTCCAGAGTGCTTTTATTGTTTGGTTTAGGTACCTCCCCCATTCGTCTTTTGTGAATACTGATCAAAAATATTTGTTCAGTATATCTGCCTTTTCACAGTTGCCCTCTGACCACCCCCTCCCTTTTTTAAGCCTCACTATCCCTCTCCTGGTCTTCCTTCACTCCCTGATGTACCTATAAAAGGTTTTATCCTCCTTCTTAACTGAGTTGACTATCTTCTCCTCAGTTTGGGCCTTCGCTATTCTGACTGTCTTTCCTGCTTACTTCTGCTTAAACTGATACAGTTCTCTGTCCTGCTCCTTCTATGATTCCTTGTACTTCCTGAATGCTATCTTTTTCTCACTAACCTTCCCTGCCACCTCCTTTGAGAATGTTAGTGTTTTTTTTTTACTTTGATTTGTTTTATTTGCTTGAAACAAAGGCTTGTTGCCTCTGTGATGGCAGTTTTGATTATTCCCAGGGCCCCTGGTGTTCTGCGGCAGAATTTTCTGATTTCTGCGGCAGGGCTCCTGACTTCTCTTGACATTTTCTAATTTCTGCAGCATGATTTATTCATTTCTGTGGCAGAATGCAGTCCTATCATTGGCTAAATATGACGTGATGTCATCGATGACATCATTTGCTGAGCATAGAGGAGGGGCTTCAGGATAAACGAGGTGGGAAAGAAAGCCTGACACTATGGAAAAACAGTATATTTATATGAAAATTTACCAAAAACAATGAATTCTGCGGCACTGTATATATTCTGCGTCATGATGCAAATTCTGCAACAAATTCTGCAACCGCAGAACCACAGAATTCAAGGGGCCTTGATTATTCCCCATTGTTCTTCCACCCCTCCTTCCTGCCCATTTACTAGTGCATTCCTTAGACACTCACTCATTTTGGCAAAGTCAGGCCTCCTAAAGTCCAGGACCTTTGCCTTTGTATGGCTTGACTCTACTGCTGTGTTTATCGTGAACCATATTGTTTGGTGGTCACTAGTTCCCAGATGGCTACCCACTTCTAAATCTGTGATCCTCTCTCCATCTCCATTTGAGAGTACCAGGTCTAAGATTGCTCCCTCCCAAGTGGGTTCTAGTACTAGCTGTCTAAGGCATTCCCCCTGCAGGGCATCAAGAATGACCCTGCTTTTGGATGTGGCTGCAGCAAATGCACTCCAGTTAACATCTGTCATATTCAGGTCCCCCATCAACAATATCTCCTCTTTTTCTGCCATTCTGAGGATATCTTCTATCATTTCCTTGTCCATTTTCTCCCACTGAGATGGGGGTCTATATATAATCCTCATACAGAATGTGGTGCCATTGTCTGTCTCCAAGTTGACGCACAGTGTCTCCTTTCCTTCCCATTTACCCTTTTGTTCTGTTGCTTTGATCTCTTCCCTTATGTAGAGAGCTACTCCTCCTTCTCCTCCTCTATTACCCGCCTTGTCCCTCCTATAGATAGTGTACCCTGTTATGTTTACATTCCAGTCATGGTTCTGTGTGTACCATGTTTCTGTGACTGCCATAATATCCAGATGTTCCTCTTCCATCAATGCCACTAGTTCAGGAAGCTTATTACCCAGACTTCAAGCACTGGTACTCATTACTCTCCATTTTTTGATGGCTTTACCTCTTATAGACCAGTAGAAACATAAAAACATAGAAGTTGATGGCAGATAAGGATAGCAAGGCCCATCCAGTCTGTCCATTTATTTTTCTACCTTATGAATGTGCCATAGACTGTTGCTCTGTCAATGGCCTATCTAGTCATACTCATCTGTATTGCTCCCTTATGCCTATCCCATGCCTGTCTGAAGCCCTGTACTGTATTCATATCCACCATTTCCTGAGGTAGGTCGTTCCATGCATCCACCACCCTTTCCGTGAAAAAGAACTTCCTCACATTACCCCTTAATCGGCCTCCCTTTAATCTCATAGTCAAAAGTCAAAGTCAAAGTCAAATTTATTTAAAAAGACGCCCAATCCCAGAGGCTCTGGGTGCCACACAAAAACTGTACAGTATGTCATACCGTATACATTACATTAAAATATAATACACATAAAAACTTAATCCCCAAAAGTCTGCATAAATAAGAAGGTCTTTAGACGACTGTTAAAGGCCTCTATAGTGGGGGCCTCTCTCACTTCAAACGGCAATGAGTTCCAGAAAGCAGGATCAGCAACTCCAAATGCTTGATCCCCTGCTGATTTTAATCTTGCTCTCGGAACTTTAAGGAGGCCACCACTAGAGGAGCGGAGATTTCGGACAGAGGTGGACGGTACCAGAAGATCAGATAGGTAACCAGGGCCCGATCCATGTAGGGTCTTATAGGTGAGAAAACCCACCTTGAACAGTACTCTCCATCTGACAGGCAACCAGTGCAATTTGTGCAATACTGGAGTAATATGACAAAATTTACTTTGTCCGGATAAAAGCCAGGCAGCAGCATTTTGCACTTGCTGCAGTCTGCAAAGATAACTTCCAGAGACCCTGAGATAGAGGGCATTACAGTAGTCAAGCCTAGAGGTGACTAAGGCATATATCAGAGTAGGGAGGTCCAGAGCCAGAACAAGGGGCTTAATCCTGGCGATATTTCTAAGATGGAAAAAGAAGGAATGAACCACAGAGGATATTTGAGCCTCCATGGACAGGTTCCTGTCAAAGATCACACCAAGATTTCGCAACCATGGGGAGGCCATCAATGACACAGCTCCTAGCACAAGGCCAGTCGCAGAATCAGAGGCCATCCCATCACGAGTTCTGTTTGACTCCACTACCAGTACCTCAGTCTTGTTAGGGTTCAGTTGCAGCCAGCTGGAGGACATCCAGTCATTTATCTCAGCCAGACAGATATTCAGCACATCCACTGCATTTGATGTTCCTGGGGCAAAGGATAGGTATAGTTGAGTATCATCAGCATAGCAATGAAAACTCAAACCATACCTCCTAATGATCCCCACAGGGGCAGCATATATACTGCGAACAACATTGGGGCCAATTCCAAACCCTGAGGGACTCCACAAGAAAGGAGGCAGGGTATGGATGAGAAATTACCCATCACAACCTGCTGCCTCCTGTTAGTAAGAAATGACTCAAACCATTTGATGACAATACCAGTGAGTCCGCATAACTCCCTCAGGTGGAAAAGCAACACACAATGGTCCACAGTATCAAATGCTGAAGAGATATCAAGGAGAACAAGAACTGACTTGTCCCCCCGATCTCTAGCCCTGAGGAGGTCATTTTGCACCCGAACTAATGCAGTTTCAGTGCTATATCTGGCCCAAAAAGCTGACTGGAAGGGATCATACAGCTCGTGGGTCATGAGATGTTCCCCCAACTGAAGTGATACCACCTTCTCAACAACCTTTCCCAAAAATGGAAGATTGGAGATAGGATGGTAATTTGCCCTAATCTCCGGGTCCAGAGAAGCTTTCTTTAGAAGGGGTCTCACCAGAGCCTCCTTCAAGGCATCTGGAAAGACACCCTGACTCAAGGAGCACCGGACAATCAGGGCAAACACCAGGCCAACAGTGTCAATGCACCTCATTAAGAAGCGCTTTGGCATGGGATCCAGTTCACAGAAGGTATACTTCAAGTTGGCTTCTATCTCAATAACCTCACGAACCTCCACTGGCCTAAACTCTCCCTAACCAGAAAGAGTGCTCTTAGAACACAACTGATGACTACTGACAGTAATGATATTACTGGCTGAGGAAACCTCCTGCCGGATCACAGACACCCTGTCCGAGAAAAACTCATGCTGTGTCCTCTTGTCCTGCTATTTTTCTTATATTGAAACATGTTAGACTCTTTCACCTTGTTAATGCCCTTAAGGTGTTTGAATGTTTCAATCATATCCCCTCTCTCCCTCCTTTGCTCTAGGGTATACATACTGAGTTCAGTTAATCGGTCCTCATATGTTTTCAGATGCAGTCCCTGCACCATTTTGGTACCCTTCTCTGGTCTGCCTCAATTTGCTTAATGTCCTTGTGAAGGTGTGGCCTTCAGTACTGCACGCAGTACTCCAGATGGGGTCTAACCAGTGTCTTGTAAAGAGGAATTATTACCTCCCTCTTCTGACTTGTGATACCCCTACTAATACACTCCAATATCCCTCTAGCCTTACCTACTGCTTTCAAGGTCTGCTTGGATGATTTCAGGTCATCGGTGATGATGACGCCCAAGTCTCTTCCTTCCCTTGTGACTGCCAGCAACTCCCCTCCCAGACTGTAGGTGGCTTCAGGGTTTCTCTTCCCTATGTGCATGATCTTGCACTTCTCTACTTTGAATCCCAGTTGCCACTCTTCTGACCATTTTGCTAGTTTATCCAGATGTCTTCTCATTCTGCCCACCCCATATGGATTTTCTACTCTGTTGCAGATATTGATGTCATCTGCAAACAGACAAACCTTGCTCTCCAATCCATCTGCAATGTCACTGATGAAGATATTGAAGAGGACTGGCCCCAGGACTGATCCCTAAGGTACCACACTTGTGACTTGCTTCTCTTCTGACTGTATACCATTTACCACCACTCTCTGTTTTCTGCCCATCAACCAGCTTGCCACCCAGTTGACCAATGTCTGACCCACCCCAAGCCTATGCAGCTTATTAATCAATCTTCTATGTGGAAGAGTATCAAAAGCTTTCCTGAAGTCAAGGTAGGCAAAATCAGCTGCTCCCATTTGGTCCACCACTCTGGTTACATAGTCAAAGAAATCTATGAGATTAGTTTGACAGAACCTTCCTTTTGTAAACCCATGCTGTCTTGGATCCTGTGCTCCTATGGATTTCAGGTGTTGCACTATCCTTTCCTTAAGGAGTGTCTCCATAACTTTGCTCACTACTGAGGTAAGACTGACTGGTCTGTAGTTCCCTGCATCCTCCCTGTTACCACTCTTGTGGAGTGGGATCACATGAGCCCTTCTCCAGTCTTCTGAGACCTCTCCTGTGCACAGAGATTCACTAAACAGTTCTGATAATGGCTCTGCTATTTCCACCCTTAGCTCCTTTAGTACCCTGGGATGTATGCCATCAGGTGCCATTGCCTTGTCCACCCTGAGCTTATTGAGCTCTTGTAAGACCCTTTCTTTTGTGAAGGGACTAATGCACACCACCCTCCCCCCGTGTCCATGGTGCAGAGCTGAGGGCCCTGCCCTACCTTCTCTTCAGTCAATACTGAGCAGAAGTATCTATTTAGGATAGATGTTTTTACATAGTCCTCCTCCTCACATGCCCCCTTATCCCCTTTGATCTTAGCAACACCCCCTCAGGACTTTCTCCTTTCACTGATGTATCTATAGAAAGTCTTGTCACCTTCTTTTACTGTTCATGCTAGTGTTTCCTTGTTTTGGGCCTTTTCCTGCCTTTCTGCCTTCCCTGCTTCCCTTAGGGAAGTTTGGTACGCCTCCCAATCTTTACCCTGCTGCATTCCCCTATATTTCCTGAAGGCCAGCCTTTTGGCTCTGACCTTTTCTGCTACTGTATTTGAGAACTGAAGTGGTTTCCTTCTTCTTTTGCACTTCCCTTTCTCACTAACACAATGGGAAGTTGCGTCAAGTATTGCATCTTTAATGCTTTCCCACTTTGCCTGTACCCCCTCACCTGTATTTCTTTTTGCCAGGGCTAACTTAACTCTGTTGGCCACCTTGTCAAAGTCAGTTCCTCTGAAGTCCCATATTTTTGCCTTGGAATGGGATGATTTTGTTCTAGTGGCCAAATTGAAACATACCATATGATGGTCACTGGCCCCCTGGTGATCTTCTACCTCGAGATCTGTGATCCATTCCCTGTTAGTCAGTACTAGATCTAGGATATCCCTGTTTCTAGTGGGTTGATGTACCAGATGTTTGAGGCCCTCCTGCTGCAGGGAGTCCACCATGAGTCTAGTTCTGGCAGATGTCCCTGCTGGTATTAACCAATCTGTATCTGGCATGTTGAAGTCTCCCATTATCAGAACCTCCCCTTTAGCTGTCATGTTTTGTATATCTTCTAACAGTAATGTGTATATGTCCTCCCCCTCATCTGGAGGCCTATACACAACCCCAGTTCGTATGGCTGTCCCATTTCCCATTTCCAGGGTCAACCACAGTTCTTCTGGCTCCTTATGTGTATTCTGAATTTCTGTAGCTTTGATATTTTCATTGACATAAAGAGCCACTCCACCCCCCCCCCTTTTCGTACCTTGGTCTCTTCTGAACAGTACATAGTCAGGTACTGAAGTCTCCCAAGTGTGGTTACTGGTAAACCATGTCTCGCTAATGGCTACTATATCCAGTTTAGCCTCTGTCATTATTGCCTGCAGTTCTGGGATCTTATTTCCCAGACTGCGAGCATTTGTGTACATGATTTTCCATTGGTCAGATTTCAGTGTGTTAGCACTTACTGATTTTGTCTTTTCCATTTTCTCCTGTCCTGCTCCCTATTAACCTATCTGCCTTGGTGTTTTCCTTGCTAACTTCCCTGCTTTGTTGGGAGAGGCTGGGAATTCCCTGCTTCTGATCGGTGCCTTCTCCCTTGGGTAGTTTAAAAGCTTGCCAATGAAGCATTTAAAGCATTCATCCAGGAAACTGGTTCCCTTTCTGGACAGGTACAGACCATCATGCCAGTATAGATGTGTATCCCTCCAGGTGGAACCCCAGTCCACAATGAAGCCAAAACCCTATCCTCTGAATCTAAGTAAACATGCCTAAAAAAAGCAATGGTCTCAATTTTCAAACATCTGTTAGATCAACACATGTTTCACTGAACCTCCCACTTGTGGCAACGCTGGGTGCGAATTGGGACTCTGCACCAAATTTTATTAGAATATGGGCAGTGAAACATTGCATCTGTTATCTGGATTACCTTTTCGCCTACTTTGAGCACCTTAACCACAATAAAGATGGCTTTTCATGTATAGCTATTGTTTACTATTTGGATGCTTTTGTTCTCAAGCCTGTGAGAGCTTACTACCTTTTTTTTGCTGTCCTTAGAACATGCAACTGCACCCCACATGTTTATTGCCTACTAAAAACAACAGGTGTTAACAGGGGTACAGTGCTGGGTCTGGTGACTGGAATATGGTCCATATTGGTGGGTTGGGGGGAGACTCACTGGAATACCAAGTTACAGGAAATGCTGGAATTGGGCATAAGGAAACCACTGGACCACAAGGGCTGAATACACATGGATGATGGTTTTACTGGACCATCACTAACCTACAGAGGAATGGGAATCACGGGACTACCATGGCCCTATATTCTTCGGGAAAGGGAGTGAATAGTTCAGACTGAGTGTCCAGTTTGCCCAGTGTCTTAACCACTGTACAATATTGGGCATTGGGAAATATGCCAGCTGCACACTGCAATTCCATGTTGAGTCCTGACTGTGGATGCATACAAGGTATAAGTTGGTGCTGATTTCATCAACAGATGGGCAGACAGGTTGCTTGATACCTTGGACAAGGGGGCTCACTCTTCTCTTTATGACTTGTACCCAGTTATGAGTGTGCTGCTTTTGGGCAATGGTGTCTGGTTTGTATTAATTTTACACTGCTCCTAGTTGTGATTATGAATTGGGCCCTACATTTTCCACATTTAGATCAGTTGTTTACATTATGAAATTTGATATTTTTAAAGATTTTGACTGATAATTGTACTGTTCTTTCCATATAGTGAGTTAGACAGTGAATTACCTATCCATGTCCTGATCCATAGAGTCCTCTGAATCTAAGCAAACATGTCCCCAAAAAACAATGAGCTCAATTTCCAAACATTTGTTAGATCAACACATGTTTCACTGAACCCCCCATCTGTGGCAATGCTGGGTGCACCTGGAACTCTCTGCCAAATTTTATTTGAGTATGGGTCTAGACATCAAAATCCCCACAGATGCCACAAGCGGAGATGTGTAACAAACAGTTGGCACACAGGCAGGTCTTGACAGAGGCATTAGATCATCCCAGGCAAATGACACACCAGCCCCTACTGTCGCTAGAGATGCACAGTGAGACAGGTCACTATGCAGTAGGTGTGCAGTGGGGGGCACATCACTAGGAGATTGCCTCACAGTGAGTTGTGATTGGGCGCACACTGGCAACACTGGTTGGTACAGAACATATGACAGGTGGATGGAACAGATGACCTTGATAACCACAAATGGCCACAGTCCCCTTCCTACAACATGTGCCCATCCCAGCCCGTGTAGTAATGAGCAGCTGTGCTGCATTACAAGATCACCTTATCTGTAGGGGGCATGATGGAGGCAGCCATCCACCCATCGTCCTCGACAGTCATATGCATAGTGTGGTAGGACAACTTGGCAGACTAACAATGGCATGTCACCAGGCCCTCAAAGAGCAGTGGTGCAGCTGTTCAACATGACAGACACAGAACCGCAGTCTGTGGGGGGGGGCAAAGAGGGACACAGACCATGGGGACAAAGGTATGGAACTGGGGGGACAACTGAGAGAAGGGTCACCCAAGAAAGGGAAGGGGAGGAGGCACCTGGGGCCACACAGACATGACAATGCCTAGGGGAGTAATTGCTCCAGGAACAGTACTGCATGCACATCAACAGGGTCCTCTCATGTCAGTTTTACAGGTATAAGCTGAGGAGGGGGTACCAATATGGTATCCCCTACACAGTAGTCCATTCACCTGGTGAGTTGCAGGCATGGAAGTCATCCCCATAGTGGACAACAGGAGCATGGTAGTTTACATACCATGTGAGTATCTTGGGTGTATGATACCCATCCATAGAGGGGATGTTTTAAGGTTAAACCATGTCTCCTACAGCCTGCAATAGCAACATGCAGCATGTAGTCCTCACCCTCACTGTCCCCCAATGTCTGACAGATTCAGGCAACTGTGCAGCAGAAGGATGTGAGGAAGCAAAGGAATGGAAGGCACCCTGCAGGACTCACCCATTTGGATGTAATGAAATGTGATGGTCAATGTGCAGTATGCCCTGTGGGTGATGTCAGCATAGTCGGGGACCACAGCTACAGTGGGACACTTGTACCATGGGCTGCAATGTCTGGGCAGTGTTCAGTAGATCTCAAGAGGTAGGTAGAATATGTTTCACTGGTATGGCTACCTCAGACATGTGCCCGGCCACTAGGAATGAGCACTGAGGGCTATGGACCAAGTATAGTCCCCACAAAAGCTTATCACATAAACAGATGTACCAGGTGTAGGTCGCATAACTGAGATGTGCAACCCACCAATCCCATGATGCTGATGCATAGTATACTGTGATGTTCATGGCATAGCCAAAGGTTTGGTGTGGCTGCAGAGGTATGGCAGATCTCCCCCAATCAGAACAAATCACAATAAGGAAACCTGCACTCCAGACTACAACAATTCAGGAAAAATAGTTTTTACTAGAGTTAAAAATAAGGAGAGAAATACTTATACACTCTAAGGCAATCAGTAACACACTCGAATAATGCAAAAAAATTCCAAAGTGAAAAATGCAAGGCTCCACACTAGAACCTGCCTGGCGCTTTGGGGTGTGCTACCCATTCAACAGGAGGCATGGCTTGTAATCCCTCTCAGTGCCTAATATATCTCAGAAAACAGCTTCTCAACACTGTTTAATTAAAAGTGTATACAGAATTTTAAAGTGACAGACCTAAATATCAGGATGACGTTAAATGGATCACCCATGTCAGCTCTGTTTAGTGTTACTGCAGTCAAATTAGTGGTTGCAAGAAATACTGCTAGCATAAGTGAAACACAGAAACACCACCTTTGATATTTAAAATTATATTAAAATTAAAAAGAGCCTGATAGGTTACTATGGCACCATAGTAATGGACAAAATTACATATCACTGGGAAAGGTAACATTTTCAAAAAGCTTGGGTTGCAATAACAAATATAAAAAAAAATTTCAAAACTGTTACATTGTTACTTCATACTTGAAAAGCTTTTTCTATGATGACAGGAGAAAATATTTAATTCCACAACCTATGCACAAATGTAAGGCTGCCAGTCCATTTCATCGTTAAAGCCCTGTGGCTTTAATGTTCCTAATTTAAAAATCCACATTGATTCCTTTTGACTAAGTCTCAGATCCCTATCTCTCCCTTTATATTAGTAGGGGGTATGTTCTATTCCACAGTAATGTATGGTATGTACTTCATTCTTGCTTTTCTAATAGGTACATCAAGTACATTAAGTGAACAAATAAAGTACAGGTTCAAGAAGTATTCAAGGCCAATGAGGGCAGCAGAACACAGGGTCATGATCTTAAATGGAAAGGGGGCAAATTCAGAACCAATGTTAGAAAATTCTTCTTCACAGAGAGGGTGATGAAATCCTGGAACAACCTACCATCAGAGGCCGTAGGGGCCAAAACAGTGGTGGGGTTCAAGAATGCATGAGATAAGCAGAAAGGTATAATACAAATGAAGGGGTATATGGGGAGGGGGTAGTAAGAACACCATGGGGAGGCTAGATGGACCTCGAGGTCCCCTTCAGCCATTACTTTCAAGGTGTCTACCTATTGGGTGTGCAGCATCCAACTTCCTTATTAACCTAAAATGTTCTTGGATTCTCTCTTTTAGAGTGTGTGTGGTCTGACCTACATAGACTTTACCGAACTGGCATCACAGTGCATAAATCACATACTTCATATTGCATGTGATGAATTGGTCTATTCTTACTTCCTTTGTTCCACAGGCACCCAGGTTTTGAAAAATGTTACACTGAACAGTCTGTTTACATGCAATGCAATTTTTGCATGTATAAAATCCACAAGGATTAGACCCTAACTAAGTTGACTTATTAGTTTGTTTTTTAAATTTGTTACTTGTCAATAAATGTTTCAGGCGTTTTCCCCTCCTAAATGTAATCAAATGTCCTCCCATTTCTGTTTTATGTAGGTTTCTATCTACACCTAATATGTGCCAATGTTCTTTAATTAATTTTGCAAGGCACAAAGAAACAGGGCCATACATGTACACAAACAATACTTGATCTTTTTGTTCCTTTGATTTTTGTTGATATTTCATAAGTTCATCTCTTTCCACTGATTCTACTCTTTTTAGTGCATCCTGCAAGATTTGCTCTTTGTAACCTCTGCATCTCAGTCTAGAAAATAAATTATTTTTTGCTTTTTCAAAATCAGTACACCTGCACACATTGCTGTCCTGTGAGTGGTAGCAGATATCAGAACAAAAATCCAAGAACCACAGCCTATGGGGTGGGGTTGGGGGGTGTGAATGTCAGTAAATAACAAAAGGACTTTGGTATGGAACTAAGGAGGGGGGCTGTGGATACAGATGGCAAGGGCACTGGGGTGGGTGAAGACAAAAATAGCTCAGCAGAAAAAAAGGGCCTATATGTGTAGCAATCCCTGCGATCATAAATGAATGCAGGGCAACAAAGAGCACCATAATTGCAGTAACACAAACAGCAGCCCAGAAGTTTAGCATAACTCGCAGTCTCCTCAGTATATCTGTCTATATGTGTCACTGTCACACCATATGCCATATGCAAGCCAGCTGGACTCCTCCTAAAGCATGTAGAGTGGGGGAGGTATCAACATACGATGATTGACAACTGATCTTTTTCAGGACATTACAAGCAACAGTACTGGCACATATGTGACCCAGTCTGTGTTACATCCACAGGTGCCCTGCTATTTGTGCCCAACCACCCATATCCCATTGCATGAGTGTCAGGGTGCATACCACAGATGAGATACTGGCCAGTCCACCCAGTGGAGACACTGCCCATGGGCATCTACCCTGTCCAGGGCTAATCATTCCATGCTGGGTGCCCCTGTGTGTGACAGGTAGATGTCCAGTGCAGCAGGGTCCCGCTGGTCCTCTCATACCTCAGGACCATGGTGATGCATAGGGTTGTTAGATCAGCTCTGGCTGGTCTAACCCCCACTGTTTCCTGTAACTATGGTGAAGCTTAGAAAATCCCAACACAGGGGATGCTGCAGTCTCATGGTGGTGCAAGCCCCCTTCTGCCAAGGTGCAACCGTGCGTCTGCTGCAAGCATGGCTCAAGCCTAACTGGAGCAGATGACCCCCTGTTGGGTGCAGCCACCATTTTAAAATCTGGTTTGACACACAGTGTGGTAAAGGGGCCCCTTTTGTCAATTCTTTTTGTCACAAGCACCATGCATCAGTCTCAGAACTTTGAAAATCAAGCCAAATGTTTTTAATTTCTCATTAGTCCAGTTGCTCTGAAGATGACATTTAATGGCAGAGCATTTATTGCTACCCTGGAGTGAGAGAAAACTGCCTGTACAGTGGTCACCTACAATCGTCAAGCCTAGGACTACCAGGATTATGATGGAAGTCTATTTCTTCCACCTGGCAGCATTACATAGAGTGCTAGTGGGTAAAGAAATTTCAGACAGCTTGATTTGATACCTTGAGTAGTGCAACTAGGTGATTGCCCAGGTTTGTTATTGTTTGATCTAAATGAGAGAATCTGGATTTCAAGTGAGAATTATCTTAGTTATCCACTCAATATCACTTTTTTTTAGCAATTGATAAATATGGGTCTGTTGTTGAACAATTGGCAGTAATGTACAGTACATTGTCAGAACTGTCATGACAAGGGGGGTTTTCCATGCCTGTTATCTATACAGCTAGTTTCCTTTCTGTTTCATGCAAGCAACTTATGGCATGCAGGAAAGGAAATGCTGGGATATATCCAAAATACAAACACACTACCAAAATAATATCTTAAACAATCAGATGGCTCTTAGACTAGGTATAGTATGAATGTACATTTGTAATGAAAGTCATAATAATATTTGCTGCCAAATATGCTTTCCTAAGTGGGCATGTGACCCTTAACATCTGAAGCTAAATTTCTACAAAATGGAGATGTCAGAAATCTCTCGATCATATGAATTAAGTATGTTAGCAGTTTTTGGGTGCTAAAGTTAATCTGACGTTAATGTAATGTAATTGTACTCTTGGTTGCTTGGCAGGTACATAATTTCATAAGGGATACCTTGATGCTCTGCAGCTCTGTGCTGCAAAGATGACAGCTAATAGAAGGCACTTAAGGTTTAATAGTTTGTAGAACAGAATGTGCTCTCTAAAACTTTAAAAAAATGAAATAGAACCTGCAGTTGATTATTCTGCTGTACCTCATTAAAAGTGTGCTAGGTGCTTCTCTTGCCCAATAAATTAACATCTACTTTAATAACAGCTGTCAAGTTCTTTAGCATCAAGCATTTTTCACAGAAACAACCTTCAAAACAGCCCACGTCTCCTTGACACCAAGCAATAAATGTTTGCAGAGATGTATTCTTCTATAGTTTATGGTGATTAAAATTTGATATAGTACAGGTACACCAATAGCATTACAGATTGTTGTGGTAATTTGTGGCAGGCAAGCTCAATAAGGACCAACTTTATTTATGTTTTATGGCTACAATCTTTCTACTCCCCCCACACACACATTAAAATAATTATTAATGTCATCTTGTCACTTGCTATGCAGGACATGCAATATTAAATTATTAGATTATTATACTTCCCAGTGCTAGATGACACACCAGTAACTATAAGCTCAGAGAATATTAAGAGACGTACGTCATAATCTATATTCATATTAAAGTATCATTTCATAATCTAAAGCACAATAGAAATCTTCATATGATTGGCTGCCTTACTGCTATGTATACTGAGAATTTATACATTGTTGCATGACCTTATGACAAAAGGTTTTGGTGATAGCAAGTACGTTGCCAGACAGATTAATGACCAACTAGGCTGTCCTAACCTCCATATATTATTGCTTTATTACTGGAAAGGGAATCTGTCTGGTGAATAGAATATAGAACTATGAAACAGAAGATTCCATATTTACATCTTACTATAGCCAGTAGTTAGATGTGACTGTGAGGATGACATTTGGGGATGCTGTTTTAACCCCCATGTGCTTTGCAATGACCATCCAATCTTTTGTATAGATGCTGGACCTTAATGGAAATGGAATGGTCCAGTAGTAAGACAAAGCAGCATCATTCTGTCAACCCACAAGTGAATCTGTACACAGGCTCATGCAGCCAGGTGACCTAGAATCAGTAGTGTTGATGGACACCAGCTTTCCAGAGTTAGAGATAGGGAATGACATAGGACATTTAGCAGTACTATGTGCCTTGCAGTACTTTCACAGCAATAATATTGTTTAATAGGATAGCAGCATGGATCTCACAGAAGCAACATGCAGCATGGGACAAAAAAAGAGGTATGTATCAGAACACTGGATCTCTTGGCTATGCTTGCTTCCAGGCACATCAGGGAGAAGAAAATACAATTACAAGGAACCCTATCTAGGCCTATCTCCTCAAGGTGCTCCCATAGTACTTATTCACTAGCTGTTCCAACTGACTACTCAATCATATCACCTCATTGCCCAGTGCTGCTCTCTGCTAGGAGGATGCACAGGAGAAAGGACAACAGGGTTGTGTTGGAAACTGACAATTGCAAGAAGCACTCATTTATTGGTACATCACCAATAGAAAATTGTCATGCTGATATCATGAGCAAATAACAGAAAAAAGCAAAATAAATAATAAACCTAATTGACCTTCCATACCAATCTCATGTGTTTTCCTGTTATTTGTTGCATAGTACTAAGTAGTCTAAATGAAGGGCCATACATTATCTCTACTATGTTTGTCTATGTGACGTTGGACACTGGCATTCATTATGTTGGAAAATGTGGTGCAATGGCCTACATGATGTGGAACACATCTTGAAACATGGAGATAAAGGCTCAGAACATTTTGGAAAATGATACCTTTATTTGTGCAAACTGTAATTTTAATTCAGTATCAGGAGTTTCTGCTTTATTTTTATAGGATACAATGACAGACAGCTCCTGCTCTGTGTGAGCAGCACCATTACTATGGAGAATGGATGTGAGCCAAAGCAGTTCAAAAGGATAAAATGATGGGCATCCCTTGTTATGCAGGACTGGGACAGCTGCCAGGTACAGTGGTACCTGGTGTATAGTTCCTTCTTGTCTGTTAATGCCTTTCAGGAACTTCTATGACAAACTGGCAGAAACAGAAAGAGTGATCACCTGCTAATTGCTTATTTGCCTTCAGCTGCCTAGTGTAGCCAAAGATTATTACTAGTTATCATTAGGGAGCCATATTCATCATGACCATAGTGTCATGACATCTTGACAGATTTAGAAACATGACATTGTGCACTACTGTATGTGAAGTGCCATTTAGATGTGAGGTGCTGTAATAAAAAATTCTTATAATGCTGTGGAGTTTTACAACAGTGTCCTTTTGTTATAAGAGGAAGGTAGTAATGGAAAGCTCAAAGTAGCTGTGAGCAAGTAACTTTAATCAAATACTCAGTGATTTTTGTACTCCATGGGCCTGATATTCAGACTGAGCCAGGTAGGTGTGCAAGCCTGGGTGCAGCACAACTGGGATGCACCAGGGTGTGGCCTGGGCTATATTCAGTGGTGCTGCACCATGGCTTAGCACCATTGAATATGGCACCATGGCCGCCCTCATTGCACATGGCACAGTGGCACTGAACCAGCACTATTGGCAAGACAGGAGCAGGGGGGATGCGCCAGCACAAGTGCAGTTGCGTTAGGTGCAGGAACTGCTATATTCAGTGGTGGGTATGCAAATGGGGCCATTATGCATGCAAAGCACAAATGGGGCCATTTGCATGCATGTACGCCAATCCCCGGTGACTTGTGCCTGGCACCCTGCCAGGCTGCAACCATCAAGGACTGATTCCCCCTGCCCCTCAGCAGCAAAGCCCTCCAATGCCCGATCACAGGCTTCATGAAAATAATTTCCTCCCTGGTGGTCCAGTGGACCTGCCCCCCAGCCCGATTATGGGCTTTGTAATAATAAATTTATCCCTGGTGGTCCAGTGGACCAAATCAAGCCTGATCACGGGCTTAGCTGTATGCTCATTGGTCCACAGCAAGGGCTAATGGGTGTGCAGACCGTACTATACTACACAGTCCCAATATGTGAAAGACTCATATCAGGAATGTGTTGTACAGCACGGTTCAGCACCAATTGGCCCATGCCGTGGACCAATGAGCATATATCCATTCTGTATGCTGTCAGTCGGCAGGTGGCCAGGTGGCTTGTGGGTGGGGAGCTGCCACCTGCTGCTGACCGGGGGGGGGGAGTGGGGTGGCAGAACTGAGTGGGCAGGTGGGGAGGGGGAGTACTGCTGGACCACCAGGGATTGTTAATTCTAGAAAGCCCGTGATCGGGTTTGGGAGCGGGTCAACTGGACCACCAGGGATACATTTTATGTCACTAAGCCTGTGATCGGGCTGGATTCAGTCCACTGGACCACCAGGGATAAATTTATTATTACAAAGCCCACGATCAGGCTGGGGGGGGTCTACTGGACCACCAGGGAGGAAATTATTTTTATGAAGCCCGCTATCGGGCTGGGAGGCAGGTCCACTGGACCACCAGGGATAAAACAATTTAACAATGCCCGCGATCAGGCTGGAGAGCAGATCCACTGAACCACCAGGGAGTTTCATCATACTGGAGCCCGCGGGGGGGGGGGTGCGATGATGAACCATGGCTCTGGAGGTTGGGTGGCCACCTAGAGATGGTGGCTGCCGTGTTGCACACTGCAATATGGCAGCTCACCTGTGGGTGGCCAGGCCTTGCTTCTTTTTTTTCAGCAGATCTTTGTGCCCCCCCATGCGGCACAAGGTGGGTGTGTGCCTGCATATGTACAGCACATCTCGGGCTGAATATCGGGATGTGCAGGATATGCATGGGTACGCCCCCTGCACTAGCACTGCATACATTACTGGTGCGCCCTGGCACATCAGGATTTGCGCGGTGCAAATTCCCCTTCTGAATATCATCCCAGTGCACATCAGTGGGTTGTGCATGGCACACCACTGTTGTGCCATGTGCAACCCCATTGAATATCCTGACCCATATCTCAAAATACTCAAAATGTTTCACTTTGTATTTTAATCTAAAATTCCAGAAAATTAAAAACAACAATTCAAACACTCTAACCCTCACCAGGCAGCCAGGGTAAGTTCCATGAGTATCTCCTCCTCTACCATAGTGAGCTAAAAAGCCTACAGCCCCTCTCCCCCATTATTCCATTCAGACCTGTGATAACATCATGTTCTGTTACTAATGTTGACAGTTCAAAATTATTTTAAACATAGAAATGACCATGATTCTGATTGATAACCAGTCTTTCTGAAAGACAAAAATTAGTTATCCAAATGTATACAGAGTTCCAAAGTAAGCGTTTTCAAGAAATATATTTAACATATATAAAGAACATATATTCTAAATATATTATACACCTTCTATGTCTTGCATGCAAACAAAAAACATATTTTGCTATAAAAATTTCTGTACAATACATTCATTAAATTTATATTCACAGACTTCTAAAGATACATGTAAAATATATACCAACCATATTAACTGCAAACTATAACAATTTGCTAATTAAAATCTGTATGTAACATTTTTATTGGTATAAAATGAGGATAAATAACTCATATATTCCAGATATTTTCCAGATGTATATCAGGCCAGACCTGTTTTAACTGTATACAACATATATCTCAGACTATATGTCTAACAGATTGAACATATCGGATTAATATATATGTATTGTAGAAATTGTAGTGAAAATATACACTTGCATATACAGTAAAGTCCATAAAATAGTAAAAACAATGATCATAATTTATTGGTAGTATAAAAAATATATTTAATGTATCTGTGCCATGTATAAGACATAGCTCACTGAATTATCCAAATAGCTAAGCAATATCAGGAAAAAGTACATATCTATCTATCTATCTGTCTGTCTGTCTGTCCATCCCTCCATCCATCCATCAATCTGTTCATCCATCTGTCTGTCTGTCTGTCTGTCTGTCTATCTATCTATCTATCTATCAATATACAGTATATCTATCTATCTCTCTCTCTCTCTCTCTATCTGTCATATCAGATATGACGCCGGCATGAATGAGATAGTAGAAATATCTTATAGAAACATAGAATCTGTCAGCAGATAAGGACCATATGGCCCACCTGGTCTGCCCATTTTCCTACTCATTGCTGCAGCTCCAGATCCTAATTGATCTGTGGCACTCTTGCACTGCATATCTCCAGGGTACCCTTATGTCTATATCATGCACTCTTGAACCCCCATGTTGTTATCACGCCCAACACTTCTGCTGAAAGGTTGTTCCATGGCTCCACTACCCTCTCAGTGAAAAAGTACTTCCTAACAATACCCCTGAGCCTTCCACCTTTCAGACTTATATCATGCCCCCTTGTTCTTGTGCAGAGTTTTCTCTGAAATATGCTTTCCACCTGTACCCTGTTTATTCCCCTAAGGTACTGGAAAGCCTCTATCACATCTCCCCTCTCCCTTCTTTTCTCCAATGAATAGATATTAAGGTCCTTAAGTCTTTCCTCATAGGGCTTCTGATGTAGTTCATGTATTACCTTTGCTGCCCTTCTCTGGACTGCTCCTATTTTGTCAATGTCCTTCCGGAGATGTGGTCTCCAGAATTGGACACAGTACCCCAGCTGAGGCCTCACCAGTAATCAGTACAGCGGCATCACCACCTCTATTCTCCTTCATGAGCTATACTTGACCTTCTGACTGCACAAGATGGCGAAGCCATGAGTGAGGTCGGAAGAGGTCAAGTATAGCGAGTGAAGAGATGTGTGCTATCTCACTCTCATCTATGTCATATTTGATTTGTACAACAGGTGCTTAGGTGGTTTTGTGATGGAAATGATAAAAAGTTATAAAAGGAAAAACAACTACAAAATGTAAACTGTGCCTCTATGAGCAATGACTCAGCATAAAAGCAAATCAATGTAATATGTATCAGTACAATTAATAGAGTAAAAATCAATAGAATCAATGTAGATGTGAACTAGAAAGCAACTAAGTCTACAAAGCATCTCACATCTGCTGGTTTTAGTGCTGCACATGGCTATTGTGATGTCATGAGCATTGCTTAAGCTGATCTCTAATTGGTTCAGTATTCCATTGTGACATCCCCAGCTTTGCAGATAGTAGTTCTGTCATAAAACATGTGAGACAGTAGTACTATCTTGCAAGTTGGTCAAAAGATAGTCATTTTATCTTGGCTAATCTAGTCTGTTGTATAAATAGATATAATATCTGATGTTATGTTTGAGATATTTTTAGATATAGTCAGATATAGTTTACATATGATCAAAACATAATTATTATTCCGCATGAGTGGTTTCTGTAGATTTGACAAATGCTTTCAACCTGGCATTCCATTCCATGCTTCTGGATGAGATGGGTGAAACTGGCACCTCACCTGACATGCTCCTGTGGTTTTGATCTTCTTTCTCTGAGTGTAGTCAGAGAGTAAACATAGCAGAACAATTAACTTCTCCAAGGAGCATGTCAAGTGGGGACGCTTTTGACTCATATATAGGACCCTTGATGTTCCTGTTTATTTCAGTACTGTAATTTACCAAAAGATTTGAAAAAAAAAAACAAGGCAGCTGATATGCAGATGATACTGTTCTAATATCAACATATCTATTGAAAGGTGTAATGGAACAGAATTTACAAGATGACTTCAACAGAATGCAGGGGTGGTTCACCAGGCCAAGCATAGTGATGAATAGTGAAAATTACCAGTGTATGATTTTGCCAAATAAATCAGAATATAAAAAATAGCTTTTAAAACATATAGCTGTCACCACTCAGGGCTTCCACCTGGCACAAGTTGAAAAGTATAGGTACTTAAGAGTGAAACAGCTGCCACAGTTGACAGTTTTAAGACGGTTTAGATTTATCTTTCATGTCATTCTACAACAACTATTCATTTTGGAAAGAGGTGAAGGTAACAAGTTATGTGAATTAAACAAGCTGTCTATATGTGCAGTGGACTGTCACTGCCAAGTGTATCAGTTTTTTTCTGTATGTTTTTTGCCTTTGCTCAGTAATTCAAATGATAGTAATCACTTCTAGTTAATGAAACTGATATACTTGCCTGTGAATAATGGCAAATGTTTATTTGATTTTGTATCAAATATGGACCACAGTCAATGGCAGATGGTAGTGACATAAGTCAGTCAAATAGAAAGTGGCATACTTTTTAATGTCATGGGGTCATATTGCCGCTAACAAAAACAGTGTGGCAATAAATGTTGCAAGCATAATGCCGTGCATAGAAATAAGGTCAGGCAAAACACTGACCATACAAAAACAGCACAGATCCATTGCGAACAATGGGACTTTTAATCCACACCCCTTGACTAAAAGCAACCAACTCAAAGGGGGTGTGGACTTCGGGATGGGGAGAAACTCAGGAGGGGGGAAATACTTTTTTTTTAATAAAAAGAAGTTGAGACACCAGGAGACCTGGGGGAAACAGAACCTTGGTCCCAAGTCTTCAATGCTGCTGTGTGCTGGTGCCTTAGCCACTCCACCACAGGAGCAGCTCAGTCACGCACCACACTGTCAGCCACTCAAGCACTCCCCATCTAAGCGTACAGTGATAGGGGTAGTGGTAATTCCCAAATGCTGTAAAACCCCTGTCACTGTACAAGCTTTAGCGCTATATGCAGCATGGTTTTTGCTGCACTGTTCAGGTAGCAACATATTGACTTGGTACCTTTTTTAATTTACCAATGTTTGCTAATAGTTCCATACCATTTATCTTCATGTCTACACACAGTCTGTGGCTGAAAACTTGGCACTGGCACATTTTCAAGGAGTTTGGTTACCAAGCTTTGTTCTATAAATCTCATGGAAACGTAAGTTCGACTTTCACGCAAATTCCAACAGTGGATGATTTTTTTTGCACAGCACTACTGAGGAATTAGATGGCAGTGGTGTATTTCATCACAGATTCCTCAAGGGATCTGGTATGTTTCACCAATACTTGGCTTGGGGAAAACTCTGGGCTAGTCCTAGAGGCAATGATCATGGCTGAGTTCTCAGTGGTATACCACCTCAGGTGGAAGTGTTGGGGTGGCCATCTGTTTTGGATGCTGCCTGAAACTAACAACATATCCGTTGAACAAAGTGGGAGTCATTGGAGGTGTGATAGTAAATAAGGATATGGGCATGAGGTGTAGGAATTTTTCTGGTGTACCACCCACTGTGCTGGAAACATTAGATTTTCTTCAATCACATCTCCTGCCATTGAGGTACATCATGGAAAACTGTAAGCCATCAGCATCAGGACTACCTGGAAATTTTTGCTGGCTGGGACTGCCCACATCAGCGTGTCTCAATGGTGCCTATATAACGTGTGTGACCCCAGCATGCCTCATTTCTTTCTCCCACCATCAACTACTCATCAGTCCAGTACTGCTGAAGGATGCTGCCAAACTTTGAGGAGGTTTTGCTAATGCTACTACTTCTCAAGTTTGTTATTTTAAAACTTTACTAAACAAGGACCACTGTTCAGAGAAGGAGAAGTGGCATAGAGAGAAGGCTGATTTCCTGTGCCATTCATGCTCTCCATTGAAAAAAGGTAAGTCTTCTGACAAGGACAGATCCTATGCAAAGGCTACATGTCCTGTCACCCCCTGGACCATCCCTCAGATTGCAAAGTTGGGGTCCAGTGTTGGCTTACCTCCTGCACTAAGGGATTGGCATCCCGTACCACCATCAGGCATAGTCCTGTCAATGGTTCCACCATCATAAACCCCTTCATGGCCAGTATGCTTTATCAAGTGATGTTGGAGCTGTTTCAGTGTCTAATGCCACTGCTACCGCCTTCACTGCTTCCGCCAGTGCCCTTGGTGATGACGACTACATCCTCATCATTGACACAGCAGTCATTGGTCCCTGCATTGTGTCAGGCCCTGATTGGCCTCCCCAGCTATGGTTCCTCTTATATTATCTCCATGTCCCATCAACTGTCTTCCAATGATGGTCAGTGTCAATGACAAACTGGAATACAATCCAGAATATATGGTAGAGGTGGATGAAACTGTGGATGAAAAGGAGGAAGTAGTAGATGTAGTTGGCACTAGCTCTACTCTTTTTTCATTCTCAGAAGAGTGTTAAAAACAGTCTTAGATCACCCCTGGCTACACTGGGCTTTGAAGCAAAGCAGGATAATTCTTCTGCAAAGAACCTGTACGAGTTCTTGTTGGTGTCTTCCTCCTCTACTGTTATCATCCCTCCTGTACATTTGGCAGCAGGGAATGCTATTTCGTCTGCCTGGCATAGACCTGCTCAATTACGTGCATTCCATAGAAAGGTAGACAAACAATATCTTGCCCCTACAGCTAAGTTTTAGTATTCATCTCAGCAGGAAACAGACACATTAGTCACTATGGTTACTAATGGTGGGTCAATGGCACCCACACATATAAGTTCTTCTTCATTGTAATAAAGAGTTGTGGAAACTGGACATGATGGGAAAGAGGACATTTGCTCATGCTTTCCTTAGGCTAAGGATTGATAACTATCAGGCATATGTGATAAAGTATACAAATTTCCTACGGAAGACAATGATCTCTTTGGCTGATGAGATGCTGGATGGCCCTGACAAGGCATTGGCTCAGCAGACAGTTGCTAACAGACAGGAAACTGAAAAACACTTGCTTATGTCTGCTTGTGCTGCCTTGGATGCTACTGCCTGAGCTGCATGTTCCAGGATTTGCCTCTGCCACCATTCTTGGCTGCAGGTGGTAGGCTTTGCCTCTGATGTACAACAATCAGTCCTAAATTCCCCATTTAGAGGTAAGCAACTGTTTGGATCAGATGAAGAAAATTCTTTGTGGTATCTGCAGTCCTTAAAAATGGCACAGAGGTCCCTGTGCTTTCTGATCTCTAAACCCTGAGGTGGGGGCACGGGCTCTTTCCATGGGCCTTACACACATCCAGGCCATAGCTATTCCAGAGGCCCCAGACGTGGTTCCCAGAAGTCTCAGACTTCCTACACCCAGGATGCAAATTTGTCTCCAGGTGCCCATACCAGACTTACAAAAGGTCAAACCATTACAGGCACTCCCATTATCACAGGTGCTTTCTGACATCCCTCTCCTTCATCTGGCCTCACTGCCCAAGGGAGATTTGCTGGGAGGCTGTATGTCCCTCTTCTTACATATGTGGCAGGAGATTACAACTGAAGCTTGGCTCGTGGAACTTGTTCAGCTAGGATATGCCCTAGATCTCTTTCTGTTCCTTCTGTGACTCAGCCTTTGACAAACTGATACCCTCTGGGACATCTTGCCTCCTGCTTGAGAAGGTTCAAACCTCTGCAAGAGGGCTGTAGAACCCACCCTGGTTTCATTACAAAACCAAAACTATTATTACCAGTAATTCCTGATACCACAATGGACTGGGGATTTTAAAAGCCCTTACTAGATCTTTGATGACTAAATGCTATTCACCTAATATAAAAGGTTTTTTTTAATGGTCTATTTGCAGTGCCTCCTCCCTGTTTTACTCAAAGAGGATTCCACAGTTGCTCTGGACATGAAGGACACATACTGTCATGTCAACATCTGTACGTCTCATGAAAAGTACCTGTGTTTCATGCACCAGGGCTCACACTATGTGTCTCAAGTCTTGCTCTTTTTTTTCTTGTGCAATACTTGTCTGTTTACCCAGTGCTTTGCCATGATAGCAGCTACCCTCCACAGGGAGGGCCTCTATGCCTTCACATACATAGATGACGGGCTCCTTAAAGCCCTGTCATGGGACAGTTACCCACCCAACAGTGACAGTTGATCAATGAGGTTCCCTACAGTGACTTCAGTGCCATGCTGCTGTAGGGAACCCGCTGGAAACTGGTGCTGTCTGTCGGGGGTCCTGCACCCCCCCCAATCATCTCCATGTCAGAGTTGATAATCCTGAAGTGGGGGGGGTGAGGGGGAACAGACCCCCAATGAAGACACATACAGCTACAGGGAACTGACAGTCGACTGCAGAATGCAGTTGTCCTGTCAGTTTCACTGAAGGGGCGTTCAACAAATATTTTGTCGAACACCCATAATGGATCTGTCATATGATGCCATAGTATACACTCTGTTCTTGACAGTTGTTCAACCAGTTTGGTATCCTGATCTAGAAACCAAAATCAGTCCTTACCCCGTGCCAGTACCTCTAGTACGTAGGAGTTGTATTGGACATATGGTTGGGTCAGGCATTTCTTCCCTCAGACTGTTCTATAGCACTGGTTGCCCAGTCTCAGCTGGTTTCATCCAGTGACTTTGGGGGGTATGCACAAAGGGGTGGGTACTATGTGCCAAAGGTGCGCATCCCACCCATCCAGTTCCACACCCTCGGAAGGCACTCGCTGGTGTCACATTCACCAACACCGAGCACCGCATGGCTCCCTTCTGCAGCCTCACCCCCTTGGCACACAGGATCCCTGGGGTCAGCCAGGTGCAGAGTGGTGGATCCAGGCCCCGACAGTGGATTACTTGCACCTGCAGGATGCCGTGTTGGCAGCTGGCATGCAGTGTGCTGACTGCACAGGGGGGACTGTGCCTAGTTGGCTGTTGTCAGCTATCCATGTGTGCCCTGAAGGATGGGGCACAGATTTTGGGGGTCCGTGGATCCCTGCTATCACTGCTGCAGCCAGTGGCTGCAACTCAGGTGGCACATAACTGGTTTACAGCTGCCCTACAATGGTGTACTTTGCAGCCTCCTGTGCACAGCACGCTATACCTTACAGAATGCCGTGTAGTGTTGGCACGGTCCCCCACACCACTCCCCAGGCTGGCCTCACATAGACCTCCCCAACCAGTTGAGGGATTGGGTGCATAGGGTTTCTCATATCTGTTTCATGAAACTGTGTGTCAGGTGCACTGGGTATGAGGGGGTGCAGGGTGGCTATGTGCCACATTTCTGTGGCGCATTGCTATGCCTTACCTTCATGCACAGGGCCCCTTGTTTTGGCCAGATGCCCATTATGACTCACTGGCCTCATGGCAGCTACCATACTGACTGTCCCACTGGTGCATCTGCATATGAGGATCCCACAGTGGTTCCTTAGGACATAGTGGACACAGCATTCCAAAATGCTACTCCTCCTCTCTGTCACTCACTGCTGTGTTTGTTGGACTGCTTCAACCTGGAGGTGAGGTTTTCATTCATTCATCCAGCCATCCATCCTCTCTCTTGGTGATGACAACAGATTCCTCAGTTTTAGGTAGGGTGCCTATCCAGGACCCTGTAGAACTCAGAGCTAATGGAACCTGCTTGATATGGTTCTGCATAGTAACACTCTAGAGATAAGGGTTGTTTTGCATTGCACCCAGGCCTTCGCTACTTTGCTTTTGGGGCATCAACTTATGATCATTACAGAAAATATTTTGGTGATGTATTACAGCAACTAACAATACAGAGTACACTTGTATCTGCTCTGTAGAGAAGTGATGAGAGTTTGGCACTGGGTTGTGGAATGCAATATATATTTCTGTCCACAGTGATTTTGTTAAGGATCCTGAATGTCCTAGCAGACCACCTCAGTTGGTTCCATCCACTCTGCCATGAAGGGGAACTCTTAGACTCCTTTGTGCATGATGTATTTGAAAAATGGGGCTACCCAGACATAGATCTGTTTGTGTCTTAGTACAATGCAAAACTGCCATATTTCTGCTCACTTGCTTCAGTGTCTGGAGTTTTCTGGTTCGAGGCCTTATCCCTTTTTTGGAGGGGGAGGTTCCTGTGTGCCTTTCTTCCAGTCTTGTGGTACAGCTGTGGGCCAAATCAGCCAACCTAATTCTGATGGTCCCATACTGTCCCATGCAAATTAGGTTTCCACTGCACCAACAATTAGAAGTGGAACCCACTGTCCTGCTCCCTCTGTGTAAAGACTTCTGACAAAGGAGCAGGGTGCTCTGGCACACCTTGATCCATGGTCCCTGCACCACCATGCATGGCACCTGAGGACATAGAGGTCTCCCACTTCAGGATTTCTCTGGCAGTTGCTGCTGTTCTGCTAGAGGCTAGGATGCTATCCATGTGGTACACCTCCTCACAAAGATGGAAAACATTTTTCCAGCTTGGTGTACTGCTCATACCCTGAATCCCTTTATGTGTGAAGGTAGTCTAATGCTGGACTACCTCCTATCCCTTAAGGATGCCAGCCTATATAAAGGTCCACTTGATTGCAGTGTTGGCTTTCCATGCCCTCACTGAAGGCAAGACAGTGGCCCAGTTTGAAGTTTCCTATAGGTTCCTTAGAGGTATCCTCCTCTTGTACCCTCCCATCTGGTTCTGATGTGGGACTTTAATTTGGTCCTAGAGACTCTGACTGCACCTTCCTTCAAGCCAGCCACTACTTGTGATATCTGTTTCCTGGAAGACATTGTTTCTTGTGTCTATGACTTCTGCTAACAGCATATCAGAGTTTCAGGCTTTGGCTACAGATTCTCATTTTCTTATTTTTCACAAGGATAGATTTATATTATATGTAAATCTTCTTTTCTTCCAAAGGTTGTGTCTGAGATTACACTAAATCAGATAATTGACCTTCCTCTTTATTTTTCAACTCCCACAGATAGAGGGGGATATCACTTCCTATGCTGGATGTCCGCAGGATACTGCATTGGTACTTAGATCATACTAAGAATGGTAGAGCATCCGATTTCTAAGCAAGGTCTATCAAAATGGTTGGAAACAGTGCACATAAACAGAGCACTCCATTTGAAAATAAAAAAATGAGTACTGTAGACAGTATTTGGCACAGAAAACTGTCTTGAAAGTAGTGTGAGCTTAAACCCCAGTGCTTTAGGTCTAACACGACCCTTTCTCAGGGCGATGGGGCCCCTACACTAAGAACTGCTAAACATTACAATCCACAGCTTAAAGGAGCATGCACAAATAATATGAATTCACACACAGTGAAAGAAACCACATACAGCAAAACATCCAATTTCCAATATAATTTCTAATATAAAAAAACACCCCAAAGTCAAATGTTAAAAAGTAAAGCAGAAGACACAAAGGACATATTTTAGAGACATTAAAGCCATCTCAAAATGATAAGTTTAAACTAGCCATAGTAATGGATGGCCAATAACAGATTAATCTAATGATGGTAAAGTTACCATAAATATAAATAAATTATAAATCACTGCATGTTTATAGGTCATGAGAAATGTCAAATAACTTTTTCCAGTTTTCTTTTTGAATAAGATTTTAAGACATAAACAACACTGTTAATACTGAAAATGAAATAAAAAGGGAAACTTGGAGGGGGGAGGAACCCGTGGTGAGTTTGCTCTTTTATTGCTGTCAAAGCTCTCCCTTTTCTCATTACCCTCTACAATCAGCACCTGTCCTTAATCAAATATAATTTATTTCTGTGCTGTTCGAATACTGATTTCAACATTTTCTTGAACTAGGCTACTGCCCCGTTGCCTCTGCTACTGTTTATTGCAAGTTACTTTTCTGTGCAATTCAGTTCTTAGTTTGTCACCCGACCCCCGCCAGTTCCATCATCCACCCCAACCAGGTGTTCCTATTCACTACTCATCTGGCAATAGGCGACTTTCACATTGTCCAATAAGTGCGTGTGCCTAATCCCTGTTACACATCTACCTTAATACAGTCTAGTGCATCAGCATATTAACTGCTGTGGTTGCCTCTGGCATCTGACATCAGTCTAACCTAATTAAGTATACTTCCTGGCCTTGCTGTATTGATCCCTAAATAATTAGCCTGCCATATCTTACTCTCATCTTTGTCTCTCGCCGATGAGTCAGCTGTTCTCCCCTCTGAAGAACATTTCCACAACTTGCCCCTAAAGAATCAATCACCTCCACCCCTCCATCCTCAGCTCCTCGACGATTAACACTATCCTCCCTTGCACACATGGTGCTGGTTGCCTGACACTTCCCAGCTCTCATCTGCCTCCTACAGCATCCTTGGCTCATGCCTGCTGACCCAGCCTAACTGCTAAATTAATACCATCTTACCACAGCGTATGCAATACAATAAGCTACAACTACACCTCTTATAATACCGAGACCCCTCTCTGTCCATATTCTCTGGCTCTGCCTCTGCACTCCATACATACTTAAATAACTTTTCAAGCTCAAATTCTCCTGGTAGCTAAGCTTGCCATTGCCCTTGCTGTAGCTATTCTGAATCTATCACTCTAATACTTGTGCTCACTCAGTAACTGCTGTGTCCTCATCCTCTGCATTTTATCCTTACGATTCAGGTTGTTGAGTCCATACATTGTCACTGCCTGTATTCAGCTACTGAAATGTCCATTACTTTCTACCTCAAACTAATCCCTTCATCACCCCCTTAACCTATCTACCTACTCATCATCCTCAACTCTACTATTAGCCCCTCTTACTCCTATTAAGTTCCTTTTACAGTATCAACATGGCACTGCCAAATATCTCTTAACTCTCTTCTCTACCCTCTACCCTGAACCCATCTACCCCTTACGCTTCAGTTATGGAACCACTGTGCCACCCTCTTATCCCCCTTTTCTCTCTTTCCATCATCATCTCTCTGTCTTCTTTCTTTGCTGTGATATTCCTTGCTGATTTTATGCCTCCTTCCTTACCTAATACCTCTAGCCTCACCCCCCACCCCTAATTTCACAATGTCCAACATCCTAGTGCAAGCTCAACAGTCTGTACACACCACTGGCTTATGCAAACCAAATATGTTTTTCCTTACATCATGCTACATTAAAAGAAATGTTGGTATTTTCCACCAATAATTACACCCCCTAAACCATATATACTTACCCTCCTAGAATACGTACTACTATTTATTGTGTGGGATATTGAACTTGAACCAAGACCTAACTTACACCCTACTACCTCTTTCCCCTCCCCCATGGCAGTATGGGGAGAAAGGGCTAAATATTGTGCACTTGAATATCAGACATTTATTGTGTAATATAGATGAGCTCACCACCTGGACCTCCCACCTAAAGTTTGCTATGCTGTATAAAATAAACATTTTTACTACTACTACTACTACTACTACTACTACTACTAGACAGACATATTGTACCTATCAGAGAAATGATTCAAGCCCTCAGTGCACAACAACCTCTGCAACATAACAGGATATAGTTTCCTTAGGTGCAATAGGCCCTCACCTAAATGATGATGAGGAACCAAAATCTATTATAAGTCACACCTTAACCTCACTACTTCCAACTCCCACCACTTCCTGACATAATGTACTTTGAACTCTTCAATGGCATTTTCACATAAAGGAACTAAAAAAAATCCATATCTTCTCTGCATACCTGCCCCTGGCCACCAGCCATCAAGGACTTCCCTCTCTCATTGACATTGTTGACCCCCAAGAGAGCAACAACAACTTGTTATCCTTGGTGACTTCACTATCAACTAGCTTGACAGCTAAAAAACTGCTGCTGAACAATCCCTCAACAAAATGCTTCTCTCTCAAGTAATTTCCAATCCTTCTATAATCTCTATGGGAGGCAGTATAATGTAGTGGTTAAGAGCACTGAGCTGCAAACCTGGAGACCTGGGTTTGAATCCCATCAGCTCCTTCTTATGTACTGTGTGACCCTGAGCAGATCATTTAACTTCCTTGTGTTCCCAGAGCCTACCTGGAAACTAGCTCTGACTTAGTGTGCCTTTCCTGGATAAAGAATTTCCCCTTTCCCTTCCCTTTATCTCTAATAATGGTCATACTGACACACTTATTGACCAGATTCTTGTCCCTAATTCTGACAAAATATTATGCTCTGGGACCATACAAGACCCCATAGGTGACAGTGACCACATTCTGTGTCTGGCATGCTAAAGCTCCCCATACCACTCCCCATATCATCCACTTCCATGACTTCTCTCGCCTCAGTCCCTCATTGTTTAAAACCGAGATTACCAATCATGACTGGTCATATTTCTACTCTACTTCAGATGTTGATTTTGCTGTCTCTTACTTCAACAATGTCTTCTCTACATTCCAGGACAAGCATGCACCCTTTACCTCCAGGAGAGCCCATGATCAGCAGCAACTCATCAATAATCACCTCTCCTTGGCTCTTCAACAAATCCAGTCCTGGCTCGCCTCAAATCACCTGATCCTTAATGTCTCCAAAACTCAGGCTATGCTCTTTGGGCCCCTTAGAAAATCCCGCACTGAGTCCCCAAAGCTGCATGTCCTATGCCAGGATGGTTCTTCAGTCTCTGTTACTAACTCTTTTAAATACCTAGGAGTTACACTCGACCCTGCCCATGGCTTCTCTCTTCAAATAACTGAGGTCTTCTGGTCGGATAACTTCAAGATTGGGGCAGACCTACCATGTTCACCACTCCCTTATCCCTGCTGCCATGGTCTCTGTCACCAATGGTGTTTTGCTCCCAGGATTAAGCTACTCATTTCCAGTCTTCTCCCCGTAAATGAGGGTGCACTCCAGAAGTGGGACATTGCCTATAATAATTTATGCAGATTCACTTTGTCTGCTCCTCGCCTTACCCATCACTGCAAACTTTATTCCTTTCTGTAATGGCTATCCCTACCCTCCATGCAATTTTATATCCTTGGGTGTCTTAAAGATTCCATCTCTAGTTATTCCTGTCCTGCCTCCTCAGCATCAATGCTAACTCCTGTGATCAACTCTCGACACTTGAGGTCAGCTAATTTTGCTCTGCTCTGTCCCGTGCTGTGTTACTAAGATGAGGGAACAAGTCTTCTCCCACTTTGCCCCTAAATTTTGGAATTCCCTACCTCCTCTAATCCAGAGCTCTAAATCACACCCCATGTTCCAGAATGCCCTTTTCTCTCACCTAAATGCACTTGATAGTTGCAACTGCACTTGGTACCTTATTTGTATGCCTTATATTAATCTACCTTGAATTTATCTTTTACCTGTGTTCCCCATGGTACTATCCTATAACTCTGCTCTTTGCTCAATTGATATCTCTGCATGGATACTAAAACATCTGCTCTGTACTGTTGCTTATCTCTGCCTGGATAGTCATTTATTTTATACTTGGTATTTATACTTGGTATGGAACAGTAGAAGACCTACACATCAGCCTATTCCCCAAAAGACACTTATCAATCTTTTCCTTAATTTCCTTTAATGTTTTACTATCCACCACCTCTGCAGGCAGAGTATTCCACACCCTCCCTGCTCTATTTACAAATGAAGAGGCTATATCATTCTTTGTAACAGTTTTCAATTTAATCTGCTTATCATGACTTCTCAACCCTTTTGGCTTTTCTTGCATCTTCACCCCGATTTCACTTATCAGTTCATTGTCATTTATTATTCTAAATATCATCATTAAATCTTCTCTTTCCCTTCTTTGTTCCAATATAAATAATCCTGTCCTTTTTAATCTTTCACTATATTCATATCTATTTAAATGTTCAATTATCTTAGTATATTTCCTCTGCACTCCTTCCACTCTCCCTATTTCCTTCTTTGTGTATGGACTCCATAACTGGGACCCAAAGTCCAAATATGGTCTAACATAAGACCTATATATTTGTACCATACAACCCACTGATTTATTCATAAAACTACGTTTTATGTTTCTCACCATATTACTGCTTTTTGTATAGCCACCATCCGTTGTTTATTATATTTCAGTTCTTTGTCAATTATTATCCTACAATCTCTTTCCTCCTCAACTTCTTTAAGTTATTTCCATATAATGTATACCTATTTGTTCCCTATTCTCCTTTCCTATGTACATTACTCCTGATTTCTCTATACTAAATTTCATATTATTCTTTCTAGCCCAAATTTCTATTTTTTGTAAACCCCTTTTTATTCTTTTCTACTGCTCTATTGTTCTTACTGGTCCTCCTACTTTAATATCATCTGCAAATTTTACTACTTGATTAGCAAGCCCTTGATGTAAATTGCTTTTATATAAAGAAAACAATATAGGCCCCAACATGGATCCCTGTGTGACCCCACTTTTCACTTTAATGGACCTAGATTGTTCACCTATTATTCTTAATTTTTGAGTCATATAACTCAACCAATTCATTATCCATAATACAATTCAACAATCTAATCTCATTTTATTTAATTTCACAATCAAATTGTCATGGGTACCTTATCGAAGGCTTTTTGGAAATCTAAAAATATATATCTATAGGTGTATTATTAATACATTCCTGTTTAATATTTTCATAGAAGCATAAATGGTTAGTACTACATGCTCTATGTCATGTGTTACTTCTAACGATTATTTGATTGTGATTTTTGTAATTTGCAGTGTCTCGGGTAATGCCTGAAATTAGGCAGGTCTTTGCCTAGTGCACTTACCCAGTTAACAAAAGCAAATAAATAAATAAATGGCTTACATGCTCCCTCTTGTCCCTTCTGAAACAAAGAGACAAATGCTGGGCTACCTACAAAGCTACTAACTCCAGATCTGATTGAACTACCTATAGATCCCTATGAAATAGTTGTAAATTAGCTATCCAACAGAGCAAGAGTACCTATTATCACACACTATTCACTTCCCCTAGCAACCCTCACCAATACTTGAACCACCTCAAATGGCCACTTAGACTTAGCAGCACTTATATACCTCCCAACTTTGAGATCAATGGTGTCAACTGTAAAAACTCTCACACCATATCCAATGCCTTTAATAACCTTTTATCTGATCTCTCTGCATTTACCTCAGCCCTTGATGGTACTACAGAACACCTCTCTCCTCACCCTTCTATTCCCCCAGGGCCACCCCAGCACCATTTTTCTTCATGCCTGTCTGCACTGATAAAGTCTATATGCTCCTCAAGCAGATCTCCGAATCCAAATGTGCTGGTGCTGATGGCATCAATAAACTGTTTAAACTAGCTGATTGGGCATTGACAGCCCTTGTGACCAGAATCCATCAACTATCACTCTCTTTCAATGTTGTTCCATTCACCTAGAAACTAGCTAACATGGTCTCCATATTTAAAAAAGGAATTGCAAACTCATATCCAGCTACAGGCCTATCACCATACTATCAGTCTTGAGTAAAATTCTTGAAAAAACTGTTACCACCCAACTAAACTCATACCTTAATAAATATGGCATCCTCTGTCCAGTCCTGTGTGGATTCCATAAAAGCTATCATACAATGGCAAGAAAATTTCAAGGGCTCTGAATGTTCAGTGTATGTCTGAGACAGCGATGTTATTATACAATAACATCACTGTATTGAATTGTACCATGATTGTTTGGATCTCCCTTCAGAAACAGAAACATATTGCTACAGTAAAAATCTACTAAAACCTTTTTTAAATATTTTTTTATTTTGTATAACATCGAGCCATTGTGTAATAGCAATAAGGCACTCCAAGGTGTGTGTTATTGTGTAATAGCGTCACTCCTGAGGTGGTGGAACCACTCAGCTTTGCCTTGTGTTTCAACCCACCCAAGGAGTGATGTTATCACATGATAACACACACCTTGTCATGCCTTATTGATTAATTGCACTACCACTGCACTGCTCACATTAACTAACAGCATATGTACCCCTATGGATAGAGGTGAATACACTGGGTCAGTATTTATAGATCTTACAAAGGCCTTTGATACTCTCGACCACTCCAACCTACTCAGCAAATTAAGTACTCTAGAGATATCAGAAAATGTTCTACTCTGATTTTCCAGCCACTTCTCTAACAGGCATTAGTGAGTCTGTATTGGCTCCTCTTTCTCTGATTATCTCCCATTCCTCCTTGGTATCCACCAAATATTTATACTAGGATCTTTACTATTCTCCCTGCACATTAACTCAACCCACCACTGCTTTAAACACTGCACCCTTCTCTTATACGCAGATGACCTAGTGTTCTTCAGCAATGCTACTGAAGTAGTTGACATCAACTGAACCCTAACCTTCTACCTCAAGGCCATCCAGACCTGGCTTAAAGACAATAAACTTCTTATGAACCAAGCTAAAACCCAAGGGATGCTCTTTGGTACCCCTTACTGGTTAAGAAATAGCAGCACCCAATTAACAGTGATCTCTGACAATGGTTCCCCTCTGGAAACAATCACTTCTTTTAAGCATCTGGGTGTCACACTTGAACCCTCATTGGAATTCTCCCTCCACTTAAATTCCATCTGTAAGTCAGTAAATTCCAGCCTAGGGAGACCGTACCAAGCTAGACGTAATCTCTCCTCATCTGCATGCAAAACTGTTGCAAATAGTTTACTCCTTCCTAAGCTCACTTATGGCCAGCCAGTATTTTCACACACCTCAAGCACCATGATGCATTAATGGGAAGTGGGTAATAACATCTGTCATTTTGCTTTTGCATACAATCACTTCACCCACCACTGCACAATCTATGGTAAACTAGGTTGGCTTTCCCCTTCTGCCTGGATGGACCTTTCCCTGGGAAGAATTATCTGCAGAACTCTTCTGAATCAATTGCCTCATTCCCAAGCCTCCCATCTTGAACCATGTAATAACCTTTACTCCCTAAGATCCTCTGATCATGATCAGATGCCAAGGTGACAGTCTAAGTACGGTGCATTGGCCTTCTCTAACACTGCCCTCAAACTCTGGAACAGCATCCCTTAGAAGGGCACCCATGCTAAGTCCTTAATTTTCTTCAGAAGCCAACTCCACATGTATTACTGTAGCTACAGTAATCCCAATGTACTTGTTCCTTTTAACCTTTAACACTTGCTATATGCCTCCCAACTAATCAGGCTACTGATGAACTAACTATTGCCTGAATAGTCAACTCACCCTTGCCTATTCCCCTGCCTCAAGTCTTTGATGTACAAATGGCATTATGTGAGATATGCTCATTAATAGTCACTCTATTGTACATGATATCTCACTGTTTGCACCCCTGCACTAAATGTAACTTGTGCCATTCACTCTATTGTACATGTTACCTCACTGTATGCACCCCTGCACTCTATGTAACTTGAGCTGTTTTCTCCATCTATGAACTGTAATACTCCTAGCACCATGTTAATGTTTTCTATGATAAGTATAAAACCCTGCCTTTGTAACATACCATGTTGTACCTGAAAATAGGAAAATGTCTGCCTAGTGCACCTTACCCCGTCAACAAAAACTAAGTAACTAAATAAATAAATAACAGAACTCCCAACTGCCAGGGCTTCTGACAAAATCTACAGTATCAGTATATAGCTGAGGAAAAATAAATGTGTTGTGTTTTCAAAAAATGGATGATAATTAAACAGTCACTGTGACCATAAGGTAAGACCAAAAGGACTCTGTTACAAAAAGAATCAAGGTTGATTTTTAATCTTAGGAAAGTACTGAGATTAAAAATCAACCTTGATTCTTTTCGTAACAGAGTCCTTTTCCTGTCCCCACCTCTTGGGTGAGATTTAACATATGAAATTCCAGTTACACAATGAAATTGGCTACCTCCACCTTCATCAGTTTTTTTTTTTGCTGTGGTCATTTTGAAGATAATTAAGTTTAATTTATTTTCCGGAAATAGTTATATTATTCAACTTCATAAGGTTACATATTTGAAATAGACATAAAGTGTACTGTAAGCTTTAGATGTTCTGAGATAAGGCATCATATTCTGAGATAAGGCATTATGCTATATAACTTGAAAGAAAATCTACCCTTAGGAAGGTATCTATGACCCAGCTATGGCTGGCAAATGCATATTGAAAACATTGTTGAGCTTGGGGTAAAAAAAGAAATCTGATATTGTATACTCATCTGTTTTATATCATATCTTCATAGTCTGCATGCATTGTATTACAGACTTCTATCCTGCAATAAACTTAAGAAAGAAACTGTGAACATTTTGTTGTGGTCCAATTAAATACATAATCACAACTATTTACAAAAACACAGTGCAGCAAATGGAATAATATCTATTGCATGTACCCTTGAACTTATCCTTCTAGGGTTGGTTTCAATATAGATCAGGTTTGTTCCAAAGCCAGCCAGAGCAGGAAGGGGAGGACAATGTATTCTTTATCCTATTTCTGTTCTAGGAGGATAAAATGTTTGTCTAGTTGTGTGGCTCCCCATGGTGGTGGTGTGCTGTGGAAATGAGTGGAAATTAGACCATGTCTTATCATATAAATCTTTAGAATTTCTAGCCAGATATAAAAGTCTTTCACATTGGACCAGTTGTGCCATGCCATTCAAAAAATTCCTGCAGAGATGGAATTTCAGGGGTATGCCATCTGCAAAGTAGTAGCCATTTTGCTTCTATACTGGCTAGGACTATTAGATTGTATTGATGCTTGATTAGGTGAGGTATCTCGTGTTTCATTCCCAAGGGAAGGAGACCAAGTGATGTGGGAATCGGGGTTTGTAGGATGTCTTGAAGAGTACCAAGTATTTGTTGCACTATGAAATGACTTTAGGGCATGCCCACAGTATATGATAAAGATCCCCCCAGGTTGAGTGCATCTCCAACATTCATTTATCAGGATGAGATGGGCAGCACATAACAGTGCAGTTGTACAGTACCAGCAATGTATGACTGTATTTTGTATTCATTAAGTCTGCTACTAGTATAATTCTGCTACTAGTATTTTTGGCTGGGGTTAGAGTAGTTTTCCAACATGTGGATTATTCAGCATAATCCGTGTCTTTTCTTAGGGTGTTTTCTCAGTAAGCATGGGCTTGTTAATTTGATCTGGGTTGGTTTCTCAGATGGTAGCACAGATGTGGCTCACTATTCCTCTTTCTTGAGAGTTCCATTTTGTGACTGGGTATGTCTTTATAGAAAGTCTTGTGGCCTTAATTTCTTTCAATAGAGGTGTGAGAGCACTTCTGACCTGTAGGTACTTCCACAACTCATTACAGGAGAGGCAATATCTGTTTTGGAGGCCGTTAAATGAATCTAGCATGTTAATGTTAGGGAGCAAGATGATGGATATAGCAAAGATCTGCTTGTCTTGCCAAGTCACCTAGTGTAGGTCCTGTCCCCCTACTTAAATTAAATGGGTGCCCCACAGGGGAGTAAATATTGGGTGAGACAGTTCTAGTTTTAACTATTTTCCTGTCTGAGCTAAAATGGCAAGGGAGGTTTGAATGGCAGGGGAGTCTGTTTTAGTAATTTGTATGTCTCAAATAGGCATGTAGATGGAGAACAGTCCCCCAGGGAGTGAGTTTCTATTTCCATCCATAATGGACAGCTTTGGCGAGACTCTGGGAACCGCCTCAATGTCTGGGCAGTTCTATTTGCCTAGTAATACCCTTTGAGCCATGGAAGGCCCAGTCATCCTCTTCTCCAATGAGCTCTAAATTTATTCTGCCTGTATCAGGGTTGTATTCCATCCCATAGAAATTGACCTATAATTTTGTTTATGCGGGAAAACCATTCGTTCAAGATTGTTATAGGTGAGTGCAAAATGAGATGAAGTAATTTTGGTGTGGTAATCATTTTTATAGCTTCTATTTTGCCTATCACAGATAATTGTTGTGGCTTCTATCTTTCAAAGTCCATTTTTATCTTTGTTAAATGCAGTTTTATATTGAGTACCCCTAGCAATTTGACCTTAGGGGTAATCTTTATTCCCAGGTATGTGATAAAGTCAGAGACCCAGTGAAGCTTCAGGGAAGTAAAATTTGGGGCTTTACAGAGAGAATTGAGGGGGGGGATCTCTGTTTTAGCCTGACTGATTTTGAGGCCTGGTAATGTGGTAAACATGTTAAGAAATTGTACCAAGGGTGGATGGAGACATTAGCATTATTCAGTAATATTAAAAGATCATCTGTGTATAACAAGGTTATATGTTGGGTAGTCCCCCCACCAGCATTCTTGTTACAGTAGCAGCCACAGACACAGCCAGCTATTTCCTGAAATTTCTGTGATATTTCCAGAAATATCTCCTGCTTTCTGCATTTCCACAGTAGGGGCAGCAGAGAGAAACTCTTCAGAAATTTTGCGAAATATCTGGAAATAGCTGGCAATGTCTGTGGCTACTATTGTATATTATGGTGATCTCATATTGCAGTTGGTAAAAGTTCTATCACACGAATGAATAATAAGGGGGATATGGAACATCCCTGCCTAGTGTCTTGTTTAAAAGGAAAGGGTGTGCACAATGTGCTGCTGGTGAGAATTTGCAGAGTATCTGGATTTTATTACATCTGTAAAGGTGGTTTCAAAGCCTAATTGGGTTAAGACTGCATAAAGGTACTCCCACTAAAGGTACTCCGACTCCACTGAGTCAAAGGCTTTTTCAAAGTCTATTGCGACTGCCATGGCTGGAGTAGGATCACCTTTAGGAAAGGGAAGGGGGAAATTGCTTAACCAGGAAAGACACACTAAGCTGGAGCTTGTTTCCAGGTGTATCCTGGGAGCACAAAGAAGTTAAGTGACTTACTCGGTGTCACAATCATACAGTATACAAGTAGGGGCTATATCTATATCTATATATATGCGTGTGTGTATTTAGCTAGGTATTTAAGATCTAACAAAGTGTGTATATGGTGAGAACTTAATCTACTCTTTAACAAAACCCACATGTGATGGGTGAATTGGGTAGGGGTGGAGATTCTCCAGCCACCCTGCATCATCTGAAGAATTTAGAGCTGAAGGCTGTCTCCCTTTAGGTGTGCAGTGGCCAAGTTCGAGGAAAAGCTTGAAGACCTTGAGGGGAGAAGCCAAAGAAATAATTTGGTCCTCCTGGGGCTTCCAGAGTTAACCGAAGGTCCTAATTTTATTGACTTCTTGCAGTAGTTTTTAACAAAGGTTGCAGGTCCCTCTTCTAATGGTCCTAATTTTTTAGAAAGGGGTCTCAATTCACTGAGACCTAAGCCACTGCCCAAGGAAAAGCCATGTCATCTTATATTTTGGTTCTTAAATTATCTGGACAGAGTTCATCTTTTAAAAGTCCATAGCCAATAAGATTTGCACTGGGAAGGGCATTGGTTATGCTTGATACAAGATTTAACATCACTGGCCAGGCAGAGGAGAATGGAATATTGTCCTATCCTTTCCAATTTATGGGCCACTCAGATTAAACATTGGCTCCTTTATCCTGCTCAACTGGATGTGTCTACTCTGAAGAGCCAGAAGAGGTTTGAAAATGCTAAGCAAGCAGCCAAGGTACTGTCAATTCTTTACTCAGCTCTATTCAATAATTTTTGGCTGCCTACTAAATCTCCATGATTGCCACCTTTGGAAATTATGTGCCTTAGAGCGATTTCATAGTTGAAGACTTGCTTATGGTACTGTTGTCACGTCTTGTTTTTGGGGCATACTTTTTCACAATGTTTTATTTTTAAATCTACTTCCTATGATTTATCAGTTTATGGTGTACCTTTGTTATTCTGATTCACATAATATTGTTTCTAGGAGCCTTATAATTTTATATGTCTGCCTCCTGGATTTTTCTATGCCCCTTTACCTTAATGGACTGTAATTTTTGGGGGAGGTATGCTGTTCTCACGACTTCATGACTGTTGTTATTCATGGGCCAAGCATAAATTTCTTTATTGGATTATTGGTTTAACCTGGTTAGTTATTACATGTAGACTTTACTTTTGTCCTTTTTACTGTTTTCCACTATCGTGATGGCACTTCTAACTTTCACTGTCATGATGTCATAACTGGCAGTCAGCTAATAGTTATGAGGCTGATGCTTGGCTGATTTCGCTGATTGCTGATTTTTATTTTGTGTTAGTATGCACCTCCACCCCCAACTGAGTTTGTCTTGAGGGTTGGAATTAAATTGATACATTTATTAACCTGTTACCATTTCCATGCATTACGTTCATTTACAGATTTGTCCTGTTCATTTTTTTTGTGGCTATCTACATGCTAATTTCATTCCTTTGATTCAATGTGTGTGATCCATGGAAGTTTGTGTCATGGAATATTAAGGGTGGGCAGTCCAAACCTAAGCAGCATTGTATTCTTAAAAGGACACTGTCAACCTGTTCTGCATCATATTATTTCTAGTTAAAACCTCACATTTTATGATTGCTTACCTTCTCCAAAATTCATTGATATTGCTGTTTGTTTTGTTTGCCTGCTTGTTTAGTAAAATTGAAATGCATGGTAATGTATATTTATAAACAACTTTGTTTTGTTTACAACCCTGTAACTTATCTTACTGAATAATTCTTGAACATTCGAAACACCTCAAAACAGTGCAGTCATTCATGCTGTATTAGCCTTCTAAACTCCGACAGCATCTTGAGTGGCTAGACTATGTTGGGGATGTTCTCAAGTACAAGAAGATGCAGTGGCTAATAATCAAGGAATTCAAACAAACATGTTTTTGTGTGGTAAAGCCAGCAAAAGATTCCAATTCAAACTATCAGCTACTTCAGCAATCTTTACAGAATGTTGGCAATCATAAAATGTATTTTTTAAACTTGTGACACTATGAAGCCTAAGGGGGTAGACAGTGTCCCTTTAAACATTTAAAAAACCTACAAACTCATTTTGCGCTTCTCCAAGAGAGGCACCTTCCAACACAACAAGTTCATCACTTTAGAAGGGAATTGGTTCGGTACATTTATGGCTCAGGGAATAGTACTCATTAGTGGGGAGTAATCATACTTATAGACAAACAGGTCCCTTTTGCCTTTTTGACAGAAAAAGGTGACCCAGGGCTGTGATACATCTTTGTGCATGGCCAGTTGGGCCATTCTGAAGTCCTTCTGGGATCCATCTATGGTCTGAACTTGAATAGTCTGTCTTTTTTTTTTAAACTAGCTATTGCATTGGCCCCATTTGCCCTTAATACTTTGTGAGGATTGGAATTTGAATTTTAGCAATGATTTGGATGGGACCTACAAAACTACTGCTGGGCTTTCTCCTGCTCAACGAGCTCTGAGAGAATTTGTTGATCAGCTGGGGCTCATAGACCTCTGGAGGTTATTTAATCTGACTGATGATCATTATATAGTACATTCTACTCCTCCTCCCATAATTCTTTCTCCCAATTGGACTATTTTTTTTTATTAGTCAGCATGTATGAATTTGACTGGACAATAGACGCATTCACCAAATTATTTGTGCAGGCTTGTGATAAAGTAGCTCCATTTAAAAACAGTATAAATAAAAATGTCATATCCCCTGGATCACAGATAAATTAAAACAAAACTTAAAATTTAAAAATAGCTTATGGAAACAGGCTAACAAAACTTTGGCTGTAAATGACTGGGCTACATATAAAATAGAACATAATAAACTTAAATCTCAAATTTGAAATTCTGAAAATTACTACTACTGTACAACCTAAAGGTTGAAAAGTGTACAGACCCCAGACAATACTGGTCTTTAATAAGATCGTTTGAAAAACCACTGGAAAATAGGATGCCCATACAAATTCAAGATGGAGGTGTCTTACTATCACCACAAAATTTGGCAGAGAAACTGAACTATTATATTACCACTCTCCCAGATGTAAATATTCCACAAGGAGGGTATACAGAGGAAAAGTCAGGTGAACTGTGGCCCTCAAATAAGGCAACATTTAGATTTAAAGCTATCACTTGTAAAGAGGTGAAATAAATGCTAAGGAAATTCCATTCAAATAAGGCCCCAGGTATGGATCAAATAGAACATAGATTCTTAATAGACTCACTTGAGGTAACAGTGCCAGTCTTGACAAAATTACTAAATTGGAGCTTAACAGAGAAAAAGTACCCCACAGCTTGGAAAAAAGCAAAACATGTCCCGATTTATAAAGGAGGTTCACTTACAGGATCTACAAATTTTAGGACAACATCCTGATTGCCTTTGCCGTTGAACGTCTTGGAGAGGCTGGTGCAGAGGAAACTAAGTGGGTACCTGGAGGAAAACTCCTTGGTGATCTGCTATCAGACTGGCTTCTGTAAAGGCCACTCCATGGACATGGCGCTCACTGACCTGATAGATAACATCGCTTCCCATTTAAATGGGGGTAGGCCTGTGGGCCCAGTGTTCATGGACCTCTGAAAGGCCTTCAACATTATAGACCATGCTATTTTATTAAGTAGAATTTTGGGGATGGTGATGGGTGAGGAAATTCTTCCATGGTTTCAATCATACTTGACCAAAAGATCACAGCAATTGCAGGTGGGAGACACCCTATCGGGACCAGCTTTGGTTAAAAGAGGAGTCCCACAGAACTCAATGTTAGGGCCATTGCTATTTATCATACACATAAATGAACTGCCTAAGGTAGTAGATCATTCGGCAGTCAGAATGTATGCAGATGACACAGTTTAACTGGCCTATGGAAATTCAAATCAGGACATGGAGTCTTATGTCCAAAAAGATTTTGTTAAGATGGAGAGCTGGTTATACCAGTCAAAACTCACACTTACTAGTAAAAAAATGAAATTGATTACCTTTTTCCAAAGTAAAAGGAAAAACTAAACTCTCAACACAAAATCCATATAAAAACTTCAAGTAATGAAATCTTGAACCAGGTGGAAACTTACACATACTTAGGGATAAGTTTAGTTGAAAATCTAAAATTTGACTCACATATAAAGGAGCTGGTAATAAAGACAAAAAAAGTAGGTGCTTTCTGGTGATCTGGCTATTGCATAAATCAGAAAATGAGACTGGATATAGCGAACCAATTAATCTTACCTTGTTTAGACTAAGGAAACCATGTTCATAGCATGGCTAGTAAAACTAACCTAAAGGCGATACAAGTATTATATAACAGTTTGGCCAGATTTATTTTAAAATGTGAATATCGCACCCATCATTGTGTTGTGTTAATTGCTTTACAATGGGCATCCTTAGAACAGAAAAGGGAATTAAAATGGCTAAATCAGATTCATAAGACATTATATAATAATAAACCCAAGTATATTACAGCAAAATTAAAATTAGTTGAAAATAGCCATAATTACAATCTTAGGGACAGTAAAAGTAACAAATATGTGAAACCTAAACTGAGTAACAGATTTGGGGACATGAAATTTGGGGCTAAAGTTGCTCAAATATGGGATCCAATAAAAAATGAGATAAAACGGATACAACAAACAACAGTTTATGAGAGCTATCAGATATGATTTAAATATGAAATGTATGTGTAATGACTGAACCAGATAAGCCATAGATGTTTGTTGACTTGATTTTGTCCTGGGAATATGTGAATTAATATTGTTGGGGTATGCAGTACTGTATTTGATCATTTTTTTGTGAATATGTAGTGTTGTATGTGAACATTTTTATTATAGTATATGTAAGTGTAAATGGAGAAGATATTAAACTGTAATTTACCTAATTTTCTACACTTTTTAAATGAAACTAGCAACAGGTCCATCTTGAAAATGGGTTTTACCTAATGATGTGTTTTGTAAACTCTACCTGTATAAAAATAACATTTTACTACTGCTAATACATATTGTCTACTCTATACTATAGTCAAATTGAAACAACAGTTATTTCTGACCAAGCCCCTGTTTTAATTACTTTCGATGTACTTATTAAAAGTGATAGAGACCATATCTGGTCATTAAATACAGAGCTCCTCCAGAATCCAGATTGAATTGATGGACTAGAGGCATTTATTCAACAATCGATAAAAAAGAATTTACCCTCTATCTCTGCTTTTGATGTACTCTGGGATTCTTCAAAATGCATCTAGAGGGGTGAACCTATACAGTTAACCTCAATTCAGAAAAAATCTCAGGAGTGCCAAGTCAATCAACTTTTACATGATAGTAGAACCCTGGAGAAATGTTTATCTCCATCTTCCTTGGAATCGGATAGACTCTGTCTTTCCCAGCTTAAAGCACAATAGCCCACTATTTTACTTGAAAAAGTTGAAAGGGCAATTGTCATGACCAGATCTTCTTATATAGGTCTGGGCAAAAAGGCAAGTAAACAGCTAGCTCTCTGTCTCAGAAAACAGAGAGCTTCATGGTTGATTACACCTTTACAAGACCGTCTTTCTTCTGCCTCGACTATGAACCCCCATGAAATAGCGGATATTTTTAGAACTTAGTTTTCCTCTTTATATATTGAAAATATACATTCCCTTAATAATGATGAGGGAATTGTTAGCTTTTTGAATGGCATAACTTTACCTCAACTTTTGGAAGCTCAGCAAGAACTGTTATTGGCACATTTTATAGAGGATGAGGTTAGAGCAGCTGTCTCCTCTCTTGCCTTAGATACAGCACCAGGGCCACACAATTTTCCATCTAACTGTTATAAAATGTTTGTAGATAGCCTAACTCCTCTTTTATTCAAGTTGTTTATTTACGTAGTCATATCCTGCAAGATTCCACCTTGTTGGAAGCCAGAATTATTTTGTTATCCAAGCCTGGAAAAGATGATACTCAGCCAGACAGCTACAGACCAATTTTCATTATTAATGTTGATGTTGAGATTTTGGCTAAATTCTTGGCTGCTTGGCTGAGTAAAATCTGGAACAGATTAACTAGATAGGGACAGATTAGGATTGTGGCAGGTAGGCTTTTCGGTGACCATTTTCAAAATCTCTACCACCTAATTTCTGCATCCAGAGAGGCAGGTGCTGAGGCTGTCCTCATCTCTCTGGGTGAAGGAAAAAGCCTTTGATAGAGTTTTATGGTCCTACCTGTTTTCTATTTTACCTCACTACAGTGTTCCTGCTCCCTACATTAGTTGGTTAAGCATTTTATATCATTCTCTTATGGCAAAAATATTTTGTAATGGGGTACTTTCTGACCCTTTTCCCCTTACCTGTGGATCCCAACAAGGTTGCCTTCTTTTCTTCCTTTTTGTTTCATTTATATATTGAACCATTAGCTCATAAAATTTTTTCATCCTCTGATATCTTGGGCATCCAATTGGGAGGGCAGGAATTGAAAATATCCATGTTTGCCAATGAAATTTTGTTACACCACACAGATCCTTTGGTCTCTATAGCTGCTGTCCTTCACAAAATTCAAGCTGTTGGTTCCTTTTCGAGCTACAAATTAAACTTACATTAAACAGTGGTTTACCCACTTTCCTCCCATTTTCTAAGCAGTACATTCTTGATTTAGACCTTCAGTTGGCTACTCACTCTTTCACTTATTTAGGTATCAAAATTATGAAAGACTCTAGTTTACTGAAGCCACTTAATCTTAACCCTCTCCTACCACAGACTGAACAAGATTTATGATGATAGAAGTCTTTACCTTTAACGTTATTCGGGACAGTTAACATTATAAAAATGAAAATATTACCTACATTAACCTATCCTCTTGGTATATTAAATGTAACTCTCCCTAAATCTTGGTTCCAAATATTGCATACACTTCTTTCTAAATGTTTATGGTTGGATAAACCTCCTGGAAGAGTGTATTATAAGTTGATTAGGCCCATAAATTGGGGTGGCCCATCCATTCCACACTTTTAGAGATATTATTTTGCTCTTCATGGAGCAACATATTTTCATTGGGCTTTTTCAGTGGAGGAGCAAGTTGTGGACAAATATATTCCTTCCTGGTTACAAATAGAACAAGTGTTTTGCACTCAATATAAACGTTGTCTTCTCTCTTTACTTTATATACTCTCTTCAAAACTCTTGGGGGATCTACAGGACACACCCATTGATTGGTCTGTTCAAGCTCATTACCAAGTTTGTCAACATTTAAAACTGTCCTATAACACAGGCATTTCACAGCCTTTATTTGGTAATCCTAACCTTCGCACTGTTGATAAATCATTAATCCTTCTGCACTGATAGGGGATCAAAGTCAAACAAATCTCACACTCACGAACACCATAATGAAAACACGGCTCACTGGACATAACAAAAGTGCTGAAGTTTATCAAAGTGCCAGTCCACTTTATTATGTGTGTCCACCTTATTGACACAGACTAGTGATGTCAATATGTGTAGATAAGGGATGACTTCTGTTGACTTGGTATGTATTTTGAAAAAGGACATTAGTCCGAAACATGCACTGGCACTTTAATAAACTTCAGCACTTTTGTTACATCCAGCGAGCAGCATTTTTATTACGGTGGTGGTGAGTGCAGGATTTCTTTGACTTTGATTGCTGATATTTATCATGGCATCCCAGACGGGTGCACCCATCTGTTGGAATTACTGGCAGGAGATCCCTGTTAAAAGTTTAGCGGATTTTCTTGCTGACAATAATTTTATCTACTTTTCCACCTTCTGTGAAAAATCTGGTGTGTCCCCAAATTTCTTCTTTAAATATCACCAACTATAAAATTGTATACTACATTTCATAGGATTCCCTACCTGGTCCAATGAAGCTGGTACACTCTTTGAAACTTTTTCCACCCTTGACCAAAAGTCACATCCTATTTCAAATATTTATAAAGGTATAAACCAGTTTTTTGGGGGGGACAGGACCTCTCCCATTGCATTTTACTGGGAAAGCACATTAGGTATTGCAAAACTGGATTCATACAGGTTTAAAATTTGGACTGGTGTCTATAAATATATTAAACAGGATCAGTTATATCTTTACACAATTTAATAGTCTCCATAATTTATATTACTCTCCAATGCATTTGTATAGAATGGGAAAAGCTCCCGCTTCAGCTTGTCCTAGGTGTAATTGAGAAGAGGGTACTCTGTACCACCTAATTTTGCCATGACCTAGGATACATCCAATGAGTATTTTATCCCTGAAATTTCTGTTTTAGGGGTCTATGAACCACCTTTTTTGGGGACCTAGGACAGCATATATGGCTTTGATTTCTGCAGTGGCCAGCTTACTAATTCTTTGCCACTGGAAGGAAGCATTCCTTCCCAGTAGACTGGAATGGGTAAGGGAAATGTTACTAGCTTTGAATGCTGACAGATTTATTGCTTGTTGATTTCATACCTTACTGATATACAAATCTCACTGAGAGAGTTTCCACTCTTTACTACTTACAAACCAGTAGCCATGATTGGGCTGTCTGTGTGTCAGTTTTCTTCTCCCTTTCTAACTCAGCTTCCTTGTTTCCTATACTTGGGTTATCCAATATATTTATGTCTTTCTTTTTTCTCTTTCACACTGGTATTTTATAGGAATATCAACCTTTATCTATGCCAGACCCATATAGTAAGGACTTGCTTCAGTCTGCATGTCCACCTGGGAGTTTTCCCTTTTAGGAAGGGGTGGATTTATAGGTGTGTTATTTAGTTTTTAGCACTGTTTGTGGTTATCATTCTTACATTGTTGTCTGTCTGTCTGTATTGTTTATTGTCCGTTGTTTTTTGTTGTTCTTTTATTATTACTTGTTCACTGTTTGCTAGTTATTGTATTGTTTAGTGATTATTGCAAAATTCAATGAAGTTTACTTAATGGAAAAAAAAGAATCAGAGGTGGTGCTGAGATGGCACTGATATGAAAAATTACTTGAAGCTGTTTTCAGCAGTAAATGCACTCCTGGGGGGGGGGAGGGTCAATCTATACTGTATATGAGGCCTATCTTCAAACCTAGTAAAATTCACAGAGAAATTGGGGTCAACATATACGTGAGGTTGACTTATACATGAGTATATATGGGTACTAATCCACCTAATAAAAGAAAAGTAGTTATTAAACTGTTCATTAATTGTTCTACTCCTTACATTGTTTGTGCTATCACTTGTGAGCGTAACGAGACTTACAGCACATAGGAAATACTGTTCGTCCACTATGAAAGAGAATACAAGAACATATTTCCTGTATTAGATCTGTAAATTCAAACACCCCTCTTGGTACTGAATGTTTTCACATTTTCCATAATGGTGATCTACATACCTTGCAATTCACAGGAATTGAATATGTTAAAACTCATCCAAGAGGTGGGGACAGGAAAAGGACACTTTTACAAAAATAATCAAGATGACTTTTTAATCTTAATATTTTGTTGCCTTATGGTCACAATGACTGTTTAGATAGCATCCCTTTTTTGAAGCCATATCAAATTTCCTTTCTGTCAGGAATTAATTGATATTGTAGATTTTGTCTAAAGCCTTGTCAGTTGGGAGTTTTGTTCTTCTCCCCTCTCTCTCCCCATCCAGTTTCCCTTTTTATTTCATTTGTGGTATTAAAACATTTTCTACAAGTCTTAAAATCTTATTCAAAAAGAAAGAGGAAAAAAGTTATTTTACATTAGTCTTGATCTATATACAGTATGTACAGTGATTCATGATTTATTTATATGAATGGTAACTTTATCATCATTAGATTAACTTATTATCGGCTATTCATTTCTATGACTAGTTTAAATTTATTCTTTTGAGATGGCTATAATATCTCTAAAATGTGTCATTTTCATCTCTTGCTTTACTTTTTTAGCATTTCACTTTTAAGTGTTTTTTACATTATATGTTATATTGTAATCGGGGGGAGGTTTGCTGTGTGTTGTTTCTGCCACTGTCTGTAAATTCATATAATTTGTGCATGTTCCTTTAAGCTGTGGATATGAAGGGTCAGCTACTCTCAATGAAGAGGCTACACCCCCCAAGGAAGGGTCATGTTAGACCCGAAACATAGAAACATAGAATTTGATGGCAGATAAGGACTGCTTGGTCCACCCAGTCTGCCCATTTCTCTACCTAATGGATAAGCTGCAGATCCTAGTTAACCAGCAGCCTATTTATTTCTACCCCACCCTAGAATTGCCTTATGGCTGTCCCATGCACGCTTGAATTCAACCACTGTTTTTGACTCCACAACCTGCTCTGGAAGGCCGTTCCATGCATCCACAACCCTCTCTGTGAAAAGATACCTTACATGACCTCTGAGCTGCCCCCCCATCTTCAAATTGTGCCCCCTTGTTCTTGCATGCCTCTTTTTTGGAAAGATGCTACCTACCCTCTTGGACTTTGTTGATTCCCTTGAGGTACTTGAATGTTTCTATCATGTCCCCCATCTCCCTCCTTTCCTCGAGGCTATACATATTAAGCTCCTTTAGTCTTTCTTCATATGTCTTCTGGTGCAGACCCTGCACCATTTTAGTTGCCCTCCTCTGGACAGCTTCCAGCTTGTCTATGTCTTTGCAGAGATTGGGTTCCAGAACTGCACATAGTACTCCAGATGGGGTCTCACTAGCTGTCTGTACAGAGGGATAACAACTTCCTGTTTTCTACTGGTGATGCTTCCCCCTATGCATCCCAGTATCCCCCCAGCCTTCCTTACTGCCCTCTCACATTGCTTGCTCACCTTTAAGTCATCTTTATGACTACCCCAGGTCCTTTCCATTTTTTTGTTGTTAATATTTCACCCCATTGTGTACTCTTCCCTTGGGTTTTTGTTTCCCAGGTGCATTACCTTGCACTTCTTAGCATTAAATCTTAGCTGCCATACATTTGACCATTCCTCTAACCTTGCCAAGTCCCTTCTCATCCTTTCCACCCCACCTTGTGCATAAGCTCTGTTGCAGATCTTTGTGTCATTTGCAGAGAGACATACTTTTCCTTCCAGTCCCTCTGCAATGTCGCTTACAAAGACATTGATGAGGACCAGTCCTAATACTGAACCATGCAGCACCCCACTAGTAACCCCCCTTTCTTCAGAGTGGACTCCATTTACTATTACCCTCTGTGTCCTATTCTCCAGCCAATTCTTTACCTAGGCTATCATCTTGGGACCCACTCCCAGGCTGGCTAACTTGTATATTAATCTTTTGTGTGGGACTGAGTCAAATGCCTTGCTAATATCTAGGTAGACCATGTCCACAGCCCTTCCCTGATCTACTACTTTGGTCACCCAGTCAAAGAAATCTATTAGATTCATCTGGCATGACCTTCCTGCTGTGAATCCATACTGCCTTGGGTCCTGTGCCCCTCGAAGCACTGAGGTTTAGCTCACACTAATTTAGAATAATGTGTTCTGCACCATATACTGTCTACTTGCTTTTATTTGTTTGTTTTCAAATTTAGTGCTCAGTTTTTGTGTGCTCTTCCTGAATTTAGAATTTGGTTTCTGAAGCACTCACTGCTGGACCATGAGTTCAGGTGAATGTCATTTGCTCCTATCCCAATTGTTGACCAGCTGTATTACTTTCTGCTACTGGAAGTATGGTAAGCAGCTTCCAGGTCCTGTTCATGCTCACTCCACCCATGTGGTGGCTACTTCAGTGGTTGGTTTCTACAGTGTGCCTGCTGCTGACATATAATATGTGCTGCTGCCACTTGGAGTACTGCTCATACATTTACTAAATATTACAGTCTGGAGATCATCTCTCATAGACATACTGGCTTTTAAACTCACTGTTTTGCAGGGTCTCTTTTTCAGGAATCATAGCTCCTACCATCCTCCCTCACTGCTTGATACTGCTTGGGAATTGTTCTGTGAATCATTCCATGATGTGGCTCAGTGGAGGGGTACATCCTCAAGAAGATAGAATAGTTTCTTACCATAACAGTTTTTGAGACTCTCTTCCATTAAGCAACAGCTCTCCCACCTTCTTCCCCTCTGTTGAGTGGCTTTCCTGCCTTGTTTTGCAAACTGTTTGTCCTTTGATGCTTCCTTTGGCATCTGTACTAAGGTTTTTATATCCTCTCCTGAGTGTCATGTTTGGTCCTGTTCACTTTGGTCTCTGTCAGTGTGATGATCCTCCAAGCTTTTCTCTGCCAAAGAACTGAGACATTCAGGGGATACCTACCTTACATAGGTGCCAACAAGGTATGTTGATAAGGAAGGCCACAACCAGCAAAAACATCTGGATGATCCTGACACCGACTGCTTACAGTTCCATGATATGACCAATGCAGGAGATTCTCTTGAGGATCTACTGTTACTGTAAGTAACTGTGCTTAAGGGAATTGCAGATTTTGTTGTTGACATATTACTGAACACCACCAAATTAATTGAGTTTGGGGAATTCAGTGCAAGCGGTGAGGTTATCTATTACTTTAAGAAGAATGACCCCAAGCCCAGCTTGGCTGCTAACAACCATCTACTACCACTTTCTTAAACGTGTGTGTGAACACATTGCTCTTACTCTTACCAACATCTGCAATCACTCACTTTGCACTGGTGTCTTTACCAGCAAATGGAAAAGAGTCACCATCAAACCCTTCCACAAATCCTGTTCAAAAAACAATGGGGTCAACTTTAGGCCAGTTTCTCTTCTTGATCTCCTTTCCAAAATCTTGGAAAAGATTTTCCTGGACCAAACCATGGAATTTCTGGAAACCTGTAATTTACTCACAGATTCACAACATGGTGTCAGGTCCAGCCACAATACAGAAACCACTCTAGTGAAACTAATCACTTTCATCAACATGGCCAATGACAAAGTTCTGTATACCAGCTCCATTTTTGTAGACCGCACCAAGGCCTTTGATCTACAGTAGGAGCACCAAATTAGTCAAATAATTTTTATGGATTTTTAAAAATCCTTATTGGGAATTGTGAAACCTTTAGTTAGGGATTTTGTTTTGATTGTTAGTGTGTTCACTGCTACACAGAGAGAGTTGTCTCATCTGATAGTGTAGTTGAAAATCTACCAGATGGCACTTAAGTACTGTAATAGGAACTGGCCTCTTTCTGTAGGTATAACATAAAGAATTTTAGAAGATTTTTTCCCCTAAATTTTGAAAACGATAAATAGGGAATCTCACAAAATTGCTTGACACATTTGGCACTACTACTGTAGTTGATCACTTCATATGCCTCAAGACTCTATCTCACCTTAATTTCTCAGATGAAGTTCTAAAGTGGTTCCAGCACTTATTTTGTAATAGGTCACACACTACCTTGATTAAAGGACTTTACTCAGATATCAGTCACATTAATTATGGAGTCCCACAAGGCTCCATGTTGGGTCCCACTGGACCACCAGGGATAGTGTTACATGTTTTAAACAGATTTATGCCTGTGATCAGGCTGCAAGTGGTCCACTGAACCACCAGGGATAGTGTTACATGTTTTAAACAGACATATGCCTGCAATCAAGCTGCAAGAGGTCCACTGGACCACCAGGGATATGGATCCATTCACATATCTGGACTGCGTAGTATGGTATGGGCTGCACACCCATTGGCTAACGCTGTGGTCCAATGGGCATACAGCCCTACTGTATGGTGTCAATTGGTGGGTGGTGGGGCAGCAGGCAGGTGGGGAGCTGCCACCCACCACTGACTGGAGTGGGAGCGGGGTGGTGGGGCTCAGTGGATGGGGAAGGGGGTACCACTAAACCACCAGGGTTGGATTGGTGTTGCATCATTTTTCACTGACGCAGATGATCAGGCTGTAAGCAGTCCACTGGACCACCAGGGATATGGGACATTTATATTTCTCAACTTATGCCCACAATTGGGCTGTGAGCAGTCCACTGGACCACCAGGGATATTGCTGAGTGTTTTGAACAGACTAATGCCCACAATCGGGCAGCAATCGGTCCACTGGACCACCAGGGATAGTGTTGAGTGTTTTGAACAGACTAATGCCCGCGATCAGTCTGCAAGCGGTCCACTGGACCACCAGGGATATAGGACTATCCTTCTTCTACATATGCCCATGATCAGGCATGGGGGGCGCCGTCATGAAGGTGCAGCCAGAGCTCGGGTTGTCACCCACAGGTGGTAGCTGCTGTGTTGTGCCCTGCAATATGGCAGCTCATCTGTGGGTGGCCAGATGATGCTCCTTTTTTTTTTGCTCATTTGTGTGCAGCACAGGTAGGGGTTGCGCATGCATGGGCTCAGCACATCCCAGGCTGAATATGGGGATGTGCAGAGTATGCATGGTCACACCCCCCTACCTGCACCGCATACATTACTGATGCACTCCGGTGCATCGGGATTTGTGCCACGCTCAATCCCTCTTTGAATATCACACCAGGGCACATCAGTGGGTTGCACATGGTGCAACAGTGTTGCACCATGCGCAACCCTTCTGAATATCTGGTCCCATATGTATTGGCTGAATGCATCTTCTCCACCACTATGTAAATAAATTTCCAAGTTTTCTTACTTTTAATGTGTTTTACAGTTGCTGTCATAATCATGTGCATATTTTGATTGCATTTCCCCACCACTATGTATATTTTATCTCTTGCTTTTTGGTGTGCCTACCTTTTTGTGTATTCATTTCTATGCTTTTTTGTCAATGACTGGATGCTTGTGAAAACGGGCAGACATGCTCACATGCTTTCCAGTATAAAAAATAAAAATGAAATGAAATAATGAAACCTTGCAGCTTGCTCAGTATTTCATACAATTTATGGATTCAGTAGGCCTTATCCAGGTTGTGTTGACCACTACAGATGAACACAGTTACACCTTGGATCTCATCTTCTGTATATGATTGAACCTCCTGAATGTCAGGATGGGTCTCGTAGGGTGGTTAGATCACCTTGCTGATAGTTTTCTAACAGATACCCTCCAAAGAACATCCCCTCTGTAAAGATGATTTAGTACCATAAAAAAAAAAACATGAACTGAGGCATATCTCTGGTATGAAGGTAGCATGTAAAGGGGGTGTGAAGGCAGCCATCAATGGTTGTATTATGGTCCTCTTAACTGCACAATACTCCCTCATACTGATCTGTGTCCACTTACTAACCTCATGCCACTGCTTGCCTTGAGATAATAATGGCTGAGGTGGCTGAAGACAGAAGCTGGAGTGGTCTTGCTAGAAGTCTGGTTTGATGGATGGCAGAATGGCTTTGATGTTTCATTATAAGGACTATTAGAGAGCAATAATCCAGAATAACAGTAGACTTCATGTGTCAGGTTATGGCATCAGAAAGAAATAGACAAACTACTCTTCAACACTGTAGACAGTTTCATTCATCCTCCCTCTCTGCAGTCCATAGGGATTTTTCCATTGAAAGATGCGTAGAGATTGAGTGTTTCTTCCTGGACAGTGTATCTTCCATTCAGGCTTGCATCTCTAAGGTTGGGCTTTCAGGGGTAAGCAATGGTGGAGAAGAATGACACAAATGTATTCTTTTGATCTGGAGTGAGTTTTGGTCAGTAGTTATGGAGCAGGAGTTCAAGGCACTGTGCCTCACCTGCTTTGTTTCAGACCCCAGAAATATTTGGCTGCTGTTCTGCCAGATGGCCCCAGGTGCAACTTTTTCTGATATTATCCAGTGTTCAATGTCAGAGAATTGTTTCTCATGGGCACTTAAAAAAGCTGTTGTGTGATCACTTCTGAAGAATCCATCATTGAACCTGAATGTGCAAGCAAATTCAACCAATTTTTAGATAGGGTGCTCAACAATTAATATCATCTTGCCATGGCTGCTGACCTTAAATAACTTGCTTCAGTCCACTGTGTTAATGTAATGCCCTGCATGTATTTTAACTGTTTCAAACATGTCCCCTCTCTCACTTCTGGCCACCAATGAGAACATGAAAAGGCTCACTGTTATCTTCACCTATGTTCTCCCCTGCTGACCCTGAATAATCTTGGCCACCCTTCTCTGCATTGACTGGAGAATGTTTCTGTCATTTTTTAGATGAAGGTTCTAAAACTATGCACACTACACCAGGAGTGGCTGCACCAGGGTTCCATACATGGAGAAGCTGACCTAATTTCTCCTGTTGCTGAACCCTTATCAATGCATCCCAGCATTTAGTTCAGCTTTCCTATTACTGCATTAAACTATGCTGATGTTTTAAGGTTGCTTGAGATGACCACACCAAGGTCCATTTTTCTTTCGTCACAGTCACTGTCAACACCTCCCACTTCCCAGCATGTTTTTGACTTCTGGATTTTTGGTATCAATGTGCATGACTGAACTTTTTGGCATTAATGCTCAGCTGCAATATATTCTTTTTTGATCTAGCATTTTGTTCCTAGTTGTCACCTTCTACCTTACTTCAGCAATGGGAGACATAGATATTTTCTTAGGTTTTATTCCCACCTCCCTTAGCCTGGGACCCCAGAACACAGTGGTACTAGCCCATGGAGGTGAGCTTGCACCCTGTGGCTCCGATACTGGCCCCTTCCACTCCCCCAGCCTAATGTTGAGTCTCCCATTGGGCTTGGCACTACCACCAAGCCTCCACTCGGTGGCAGCCAAGAGCCCAGAACACTCCAGATACCTCCCCTGACAGCTCATTCCAGCTTTGTGCCCCCCCAGATAACCCATGGAAAGCCAAGCTCACTCCCAAATTCAGGTAATTGGCATGGTGCAAGGTGTGGCCTCAACCCTCAGTGCCACTGGGCCATCTTCAGCTGCAAGATCATTGGCCACATTTCTAGTCTCTTCTGGTCATCTTTTAAATTGCAGATTCCTTCCTTATAATCAAATCTGGCATAGAGATGATGCCATCAGCAAATAGGCATACTTTTCCCCTCTGTTGCCTTTTCTTATGTCATGAAATAATGTGTTTAAAAGTGCTCTCCCAAGTAGTGACCCATACAGTACCCCACTAGTGATCTGTCTTACATCAAAGGCTCCCCTTTAATCACCTCCCTCTGTGTTCCTATAAGTGAATTTCTCACCAGACTTGTCAGCTTGTCCCCCACTCCAAGGTCTCTAAGATTCTTGACCTACCTCCTGTGCAGGACAGAGCTGAATGCCTTGCAAAGTCTAGGCAAATATTGATTTTCTGTTTAATTCTCTCAATTATCCCTAGAGATGTAGAATAACACCTTTATTGATATTATCCTCATACTAAAGTCTTTGCTGTTACAAAAACAGAAGAATCCATATTTCCTAAAATGTTTCTGAAAAGTGATCTACTGAATCAGGAATCCAGCAGCAACTATTGTCATTACTGCTACTGAAGCTGTTTTTGCATCATGCTCAATAAGAGTGGTAATGTATGTGTTTTACTGATTACCTTCAATCTAAATTGTACATTTATATGGGTTGTTGTGTTATACAATGGGTTACCCCTGTAGAGAACATTGACCACTGCCATGAATAGTGCCAGGAGGGTTAGTTCACTGCCTGTTAGTGCGTGATGTTCACTCTCCAGTTGGGATAGTGTGTTTAGCCCCATTCCTTGTCTGCAAAGATAGAGGAGTATGTTTTAAAGCTAATCTATCCCAACTCCCCCCCCACACACACCTGAGTCTTGTTTCAGAGGTCGTGATAATGTATCCTGCCCAGTCAATTATTTGCCCTTGCCTTGTTTCGCTGCCTATTTGAATCTCCACTGTTGTGACTAATTTTAACAATATTTCTTGCTGCTATGTTGTGGTATCTCTTCCTAGACCGTGTAGGTTTTCTCTGCCTAAAATGTTATGTGAATTGTATTGATTGTTATTGTTCTGGCTGCATGTATTCATTACTACTAACTGTTTTGACCTTGCTATTGTAATTTCATTGTACTCATGCTATGTTCCTGTCTTTGATTGTTGTATTCTTCCAGGTCATGCCTGAAAATAGTCATTTCATGGCTAGTGCACCTACCCAGTTAACAAAAACTAAATAAATAAAATAAATAAATGCTGGCTCAAAGGTGGACCTGCACCACCCATTTGCATGCTCATATTTGTGAAGAAGTCACACAACCTCTGCCTCAATCATCTTCCTATACACAACTATTTCAGTTGCAATCTTTGACTGTCAGACTATTCCACAACTGCCTGATGTCTGATGACATCAGGTGTACACCGTGGCATGAGTTATCTTGTTCCAGATCCCCCTTTTTTCCCCAAAAAGAGACATCACACTCAATATTGTAGAGTTGGCTGCTCAGTTGGCAAAACCTTTTATTTTCCACACAAACATATTTATATAAATGTACAATATTGAGTTCCTCTTATTTTCTCTGTCACATTTTTATTCCATTCCTCTTTATTTTAATTTGTTTCCTTTTGTTTCTCTCCCCCAGGCGTTGAAACCCGAGGGGGTCCAGTTCCACTCCTTACCCGGGTGTAAACCTGAGCTGGTTTTATATTTTCTTTCTTTCTGGGCAGGTCTAATTCCTGCTCCCCTTTTTCTTGTCCACTTATCAGGGTGTCCATACCCTTTACCTTCTTCTAGATCTTAATTCCTTCATTTTGTTCTTCCCTAACCCCCATACCCATTCCCACCCTTTTATCTTATCGAATCTTTCTTCCTACCTTCCTTTTCTTTCCTATCTTCCTCCCCGCTTTCCAAGGACGGTGGGTGGGTCTTGAAATTTACTTACCCAAGAACCTTATCAGAAAGTGGAAGAGCCCCTCTGTGTTGACCCTTTTAAACCCCCTATTGTTCTGCCCTTCACTAGCCATTCTTTGTTTCCATTGGTCCTTATCCCCAACCCCCTCCAACGCTCTGGTGATGTCATGAGAGACCTCCCCCTTTGTGACCTCACTCTCCCCCACCCTACTGTCCTTGTTGCTATCCTGGTCTCTTTCCTGGGTCAGGTGGCCTAGAACAATGGGGGTTGCCTTTATGGCAACCCATTTTGCAGGATATACAGAAACAAATCTAAATTATATACTCATATGCCTTTCTACAAAATGGTGTTTGCCCCTTTGGTAGCTGGGAGTCACATACAAACCACAGTAGTAGTCAACCTTGATTTTCCTACAGTGGTGATTTAAAGGAACACTATAGCCTTACACACTGTATGCGTTATCTGTTTACTTGTCTCTGGTGACTCCTGCAGCTGTTTTTTGGATATAAACCTTTGCTTTAGTTCAGTTTTCTACTAGAAGTAGTCTCCTTTTAGTATACTGGATGACTCTATTTTTCAGATAGTTAAAATCTTATTTGTTACTGAGATATGCATTAGCAATCAGAACATGATGTCTCAACAGCCATTTACAACATGTAGCTTCTCTATACTACAAGTATAAATAACCTGAATAGTTCTCTTGAAACACACAGACCGAATGAAATTTAAAAGAAAAAATTCCTTCACTACAATTAATCAATCAATGTTTTGTTTCTAAAAAGTGCAGTTTATGTACCGATCAAAGCGTTTGTACATAAATTTAAAAAAAAGTTAGAATATCTAATAAATATTAAGATACAAATCAGCATCAGCTAACATTAGTCAAGACTCCCAAAAATTAGGATTAAAAAGATGGGTCTTGAGTACAGATTTAAAACTTTCCACAGTCAGGTGCTCTCCTATCCAATGAGGCAGAGAGTTCCACAGGGTAGGGGCCTCAAACACAAATGCCTGGGCACCTTAGGTCTTCAAATGAACCCTGAGAACTTCTAGCAAACCCTCATTGATGGAGTGGGTCATAGGGGCAGAGAAGATCTTACAGATAACACTGTTCCTGTCCATGTAGGGCCTTATAGGTCAGCAAACCAATCTTGAAAGTGAACCACCACTGAATAGACTGCTAGTGCAGGCCACGGAGCCTAGGCATGACATAGCATGATCTTGATAGACCAGTCAACAGCCTGTCAACCACATTCTATACCAGGTGCATGTGGTGGATATCAACCCCTGGTAACTCTATGGATAGGGCATTGCAGTAGTCAAGGTGGGAGGTCACAATGGCATGGATGAGGTGTTTAATCCGGGTGATATTTCTCAGATGATGAAATGAGGTCTTGATGACAGACAACACTAGAAATTTAAGCATCAGTCCCTCGTCAAACATAACGTCCAGATTTCACACCCAATCAGAGGTCACCAGCTGGCTGCCTCCAAACCAGAGTCTGGAAGGCCTCCCAGTCAAAGGCCCCTCTATCCAAAGACCTGGGTCCACAACCAGCACCTCATTCTTGTCAGGATTCAACCTCAGCCAGTTGGCACTCATCCACTCCTGGATCTCACTGAGGCAGTTGTTGAAAGTTGAGACAGACCTACCTTTTGGGGGCACAAAGACATGTATAGCTGAGTATCATCTGCATAGCAGTGAAAACTCAACTCATACCACCTTATAATGTCTCCTAATGGCAGCATATACACCATGAACAACATTGGTAATAAAATGAAGCCCTGAAGCACCCCCACAGGAGAGGGGGAACCAGTCTGAGGAATAAATCCCCAACACCACCATCTGAAACCTGCCTGTGAGGAAAGAGTGGAACCACCTTAGGACTGTTCCAGACAGTCCACAGATCAGCCACAGGCTCTCCATAGCACTCCATGGTCTATGGTGTCAAATGCTGCAGAAAGATCAAGGAAAATCAAAATAGAATGGCTATTCCAATCTGTCGCTATCAGGAGATCATTAAGTACCCGAACCAGAACTGTCTCAGTACTATGCCTCTTCCAAAATCCAAACTGGAGAGGATTGTAGACATTGTGGATGGTAAGATGATCCTCTAGTTGGAGCACAACCACCTTCTTAATAACCTTACCCAAAAGGGAAGGTTAGAGACTTGTCTGAAGTTAGCAAGATAGTCTAGTTCGAGAGAAGATTTCTTAAGGAGAGGTGTCACCACTGCCTCCTTCTGGGTGTTAGGAAACACACCTGTCTTTAATGAACACCAGACTGTCTCAGCTAGGACCAGACTGATGACCTCAGACATCCCACAAGGAGGTGAGTTGGGCCCGGGTCAAAACTGCAGTAGGTCACCGAATACCCTGTATGATAGAAACAGAAACATAGACTTTGATGGCCGATAAGGACTGATTGGCCCACCTGGTGTGCCCATTTCCTTACCTAGATGATAAGCTGCAGATCACATTTAACCAACAGCCTATTTCCTCCTACTCCCCACAAAAATTGCCTTATGTCCATCCCATGCATTCTTGAATTCTCCCACAGTTTTAGACCCCACAACCTCCTCAAGAAGGCTGTTCCATGCGTCCACCAACTTCTCTGTGAAAAAATACTTCCTCACATTGCCCCTGAGCCATCCCCCCTCTATCTTTAAATTGTGTCCCCTTGTTCTTGCACAACTCTTTTTTTTTTCATTTAGTAAGCTTTATTAGTTTAACATTTTTTTACAACAATCGTTCATACAGGCAACATGTAAATACACAAACAGAGAAAAGATCATTAATGAAAGATTAATACATATTTGTATTATGAAATGCATAGATGAAGAGTATATTGTAATAAGTCCTAGAACATAATATTGTTGCCTGTACCCCACCCTCCTCCCCTCTCCCTTCAACCCTCCCCAGTCTGCCACTTTGTATTAATTGAGGATGGTTATAAAGAAATAGCAAAATGAAAAATCATATCAAATGCAATTATCTTAAAAAAAAACAAGCATTTGTGAATGCCGAACGTTCGCCTACAGGTATTTGCAGAGGTGTTTGGCATGTATGGTGCTTTACCCCAATGCCCTGTGCGATTGCTGGTATTTTCACAATAAATTGTCAGCATGATCTTTTTGTTACCCCCATTGTGTGCTACATAGGTGGAAACACGTTTTGGGCAGGATGTGAAAAATAACAGCTGTACTGCTCATAAGGAAGTGTGGTAAAATGCCAATGTTGAAAATCTGGAGTGGAAATATTGAAATTCGCAAACCTATGAGCGTGCGTGGGAACTGTGCAATGCACGCTCATAAAACAGTCATTTTTAGGAATTTTTTCACCAAATTTTCAACATTGCCATTTTAAAACCTGTGCTAATGAACAGTGTCACTGTGATTTTCTTACTGTGTCCCATACATTGATTTCGCACACCGACTGCACCATTGTGCACTACATGGGGGGAAAGACGTTTTGGGCAGGATGTGAAAATGACAGCTGTACTGCTCATAAGGAAGTGTGGTAAAATGGCAATGTTGAAAATCTGGAGTGAAAATATTGAAATTCGCAAACTACGAGTATGTGAGGAACTATAAAGCATCTAGAGAAAAACAGTTATTTTTAGGAATTTTCACCAAATTTCAACATAGCCATTTTAAGATCTCTTCTCATGAACAGTGACACTGTGATTTTCTTAATGTGTCCCATACACTGAGTTCGCACAGCGACTGTGCCATTGTGCGCTACATGGGCGAAAACACGTTTTGGGCAAGATGTGAAAAATGATAGCTGCAGTGCTCATAAGGAGGTGTGGTAAAATGGCAATGTTGAAAATCTGGAGTGAAAATATTGAAAATTCACAAACATACGAGCCTGCGTAGGAACTGCACAATGCACGCTCGTAAAACAGTCATTTTTTGGAATTTTGGCACCAAATTCTCAACATGGGGTTTTTGGGACACCTTCTCATGAATGATGTCACTGTAATAGTATTATTTGAGGCTGAAGGGTGATTTCACACAGTGAATGCGCAGTGCCTGCGAAATCACCCTTCGGGCCCAAATAACGCCATGACAGTGACATCATTCATGAGAAGAGGTCCAAAAAACCCCATGTTGAAAATGTGTGCAAAAATTCCAAAAAATGACTGAGCTATGCAATAAAGTTGAAACCCTCCTATGTAGCCCATTATACAGCTTACCAGCATTTCCTCAGTTCGCGGTCGGCTTTGAAGAGTGCAGAAGTGTTCCCGGTCCACCGATGATCATCGCACCATAGTCCAGAAGTAAGTATGGGGTGGGGGTGTGGGAGGCTGGGTGCGCAGTGGGTGGGTGCAGGTTGTGGGGGTTGGGAGACATACCCAGCGGGACCATTTTGTTTTACAGGAAAAAAAAGACAACGAGGACGTTGCCATGTTGGGGTGGGCTCCCAGCATGACAGAAGATGTGTGGGGGCGAGGAGCCAACGGGGATTGGGCACCCCATTGGCAAACTATGGGGGTGAATAGTGACAGGGTCAAAACAAACAATGGTTTGCCACGCTGGGTTGGGCTCCCAGCTGGCGGCAGGATGGCTTGGGGGCTGTGGAGCTGATGGAGGATTGGGCACCCCATCAGAAAAACAAACAACTTTTGCCACACTGGGGTGGGCTCCCAGCATGGCAGGAAAGCTTTTGGGGGGAAGGCGGCGTGACGCACATGGGGGGGCGCGTGATGGAGGGGATGACGGCAGCGCTCAGTATGGCAGTGTTTTTTTCCTTTAAAGCAGAGGAACACGGCTGTCATACTGAGCTTTTGCACCCATTGGTGCAGGACCACCACACCTGCTCAAGGGAGAAGTGCATTGGCTGGGAGATGCACACCTCCAAGTGTGCTACTCTCCCATAACGTTCCTTGCGCATGCTTGCAAGCGAACTTAAAAAGTGAAAATATCTAATGTCTGCTGAATCAATAGCAGAGTATACAGAGATTCCCATCTTAATTTATATTTGTCCATTCTGTTATTGACTCCAGCAATGATGAATTCTGCTTGCAAGGCAAACATGATCTCCTTGTACCATTCCATGTAAACAGGGACATTGGGTTCCAACCAGTGCCTCAAAATTACTTTCTTGGCAAAAAATTTACTTTGTCCGGACAAAAGCCGGGCAGCAGCATTTTGCACTTGCTGCAGTCTGCAAAGATAACTTCCAGAGACCCTGAGATAGAGGGCATTGCAGTAGTCAAGCTTAGAGGTGACTAAGGCGTGTATCAGAGTAGGGAGGTCCAGAGCCAGAACAAGGGGCTTAATCCTGGTGATATTTCTAAGATGGAAAAAGAAGGAATGAACCACAGAGGATATTTTAGCCTCCATGGACAGGTTCCTGTCAAAGATCACACCAAGATTTCGCACCCATGGGGAGGCCACCAATGACACAGCTCCTAGCACAATGCCTCTCCCTATACATCCCAGTATTCCCCTAGCCCTCCCTACCACCGTCTTACATTTCTTGATAACCTTAAGGTCATCTGATATGATTACCCCCATGATCTTCATGATATCTGCAATTGCCAGCTGATCAAAGTGAGACCAGACAAACTGAAGCCTTGCAACCTCCCACCGACCACCACCATGCCCATTAGAATGTGCTGTGCTGGATTTTGGACCTGATGCTGGCAACCTTATCCACAAAGAATAGAGCAAACTTGTCACACTTGTTCTGTGACAGCATTGTCCAAGACTGCAGACAGGCTGGATTGCACAGACAGTCGACAGTTCAGAAGTGCTGAACTGATTGATTCTGTGCTTCAGATATATCCATGGACAGCAACTCTGCCTTCTTATGGGAGCTGGCTGATTTATAGTCTGTAAAATGGCCCATCAATCTAAGTCAATCTGCATCCAATACCGATTTCTACCAGCACTGCTCCATCCTTCACCCTACTTGCCACAGCTCCCTCAAGGTCCCATCAAACCATGGGGACTGAGGGTGAAGGGTGAGAAGGCACACTCAGACAGGAGCAGTGGAATCTAGAGCCATGGTTACAGCCTTATTATAGGCCAGTAACAGATTGTCTAGTTCCAAGCTTAAATTCAGAATGCCCGATAGGTTCAGCACCACCACCAGGCCATCTGGGGTCAAACCCATTAAAGGGCAGTACCAGACCATCTTCGTAGGTGCAGGCCTATAAGGGGGAGCCTGAAAATTGAACCTTATAGTGTGATGGTCAAACCATTCAACCGGCTCCACCACCAAGACAAAGATCTTCATCCCCAGCAGGAGAACCAAATCCAACAAGTGACCATGACTGTGGTTCACAGAGGTAAAAACCTGTGTGAAGCCCAATGAATTCATAAGTTGGAGGAAGTCCAGATCAAATTTCATGAGTGTGTCATTGACCCAGTCATTGAGGTCCTCCAGAACCATCCATCTGGGGGACTCCAATACCGTATCAACGATGAAGTCCCCATCTTCCTGCAGGAATTGCTTCTCACACCCAGGTGGATGGTAGATGAGAAGAATCCTGCACCTCACACATGCACCCACAATACACTCAAAGGACTTGGTTTCCCCCACTGGCACATCTGCAAGGCTCAATTCAGATTTAAAACATATGGCTACACCCCCACCACTATGATCCACCCTAGGGCGATGTATCACTGAGAACCCGGCCGGAATCACTGACTCCAGAATGGGGCCAGTGTTATCACCTAGCCAGGTCTTGGTGATGCAAGGCAGGTCAGATGTTCCAACAACATCAGCAATCACTGCTGTCTTGTTTTTAATAGACCTGGCATTGAATAATACCACCCAAATAGGATGGGACACCGAGGCAGGCTGTGCCATCTGCCCACCCTATGTGGAGCCCTTGGGTATGAGATCCAGGCAGGGAGAACCCCTCACATGAACCCATTTCACAGCAGGATAACTTCAGGTCCCCACCACCCAAATCCACCCACCCAGTTCCTTAATCCACCCCAGGTCTAGGACCCCCACCCTACACCTCCTTCCCACTATCCCCAGAGCATGGCACTGCCCATACACCTCAGCATACAGTTGGGGATAGTTAAAAGGATGGAGTCGCCGGAGCATAGAGGGAGAATAGCACTTGACCAGGTGAGATCTCTGCCAACACGTGACTTAATAAAGCCACTGCAGCAGTCAAACAACAAAACCCCACAAAAAAAACACAAAAATAAAAATAATCAATTCACCACAATCCCCCCATAAACCAATCAAATAAAAATGTTACAAAACCCAAAATAACACTCAGAATGTAAACAGCTAAGATGATAATAAAGCAGTTCACTGTTAGTTATAAGTCAGTGCTCCAGCATAGGGGAAAAGCACGTCAGAGCTTCAGAGCTGAATTTAGGCAGGGATGGAGCTCTCACTCCCACTGTCTGCCAATAAAGTAAAATCCAAACTCCACTACTCCCACTGCCACAGTTAAAGGTTAGTTGCAAGAATAAATGAGATAAAAGTCACTGAGGCTCTCCCACAGCCTCCCGGTTCAAGATTTTTAAGCCTTAAGTCTGCCCCAAATTATGACACCTCAGAGAAGGAATCAACAGTATCTTCCAGCAATGGCCAAGTCCAGAGGTTAGCGCAGCTTTTAACTCCTGCCATCAACTGTTAAATAGTTTTCAAAACTTATTGAAAGTTAATATTGTATTTCACACCTTGTTATGTCTTCTTTTGTTAAATTGTAAGTAACCAGGCAGCATACTTAGAATCTAAAGGATAGTGACTGGTCATGTTCTATATGCCAATGCAGTTGCCAGGTAAAAGGAGATTTCAGCAACAACCAGAAAACAGAGCCCCCCCCCACACTGGATAATTAGAGAGGACTAGTATGAACAGTGAAAATAAAAACAAATGTGTACAGCATATCTCCAACAGATGCAAGAAATATGTCGACTATTGACAAGGAAACAAATAAAATTAACAATACATGATGATGTAGTAGTCCTTTAATTGTAACTGTTTAGCACTTTGTCACTTAAAGCTTATCATCTAACTTGAATTGATATGTTTACTATGCCTTATATGTGCTAATGTGTGTGTGTGTGTGTGTGTGTGTGTGTGTGTGTGTGTGTGTGTGTAAAGAAGCATCTAGACTCAGCAGATGACACAGATATTAACTTCCGTAACTGTTATTGCAACTAAAGGCACCAGGTTTAGTGCTGAGTTCCAGCCTCCAGACCTAGGTTTCCATCTAATATAAATACAAATACATGTGTGGTGTACTATCCCTCCTTCCAAACCTTGTGTCACTGCTTGAAAATCCCCTAAACTGGGGAGAGGGGTTTTCACTTGGTTCCTTTAATTTAATAGAATCAACCAACCCACTGAAGAAGAAAATAGCCCTTCTCTGACTCTAAAATATATTATTTAGCTCAATCCTAAAATGCCATATATTTTCCCACACACTCTTCCATCGGTGGCCAATTGTAAACATTCACACTTGTCCACAAATCATACACCAATCACTTTCATAATTTCTTGCTTTTCATTGGTCCTTATTGCAGACTAGTGGTGTGTGGAATGTACAAATTCTGGCAGAATGGAATTTTGTAGAACTTTGCAAAAGTCTTCCTAAATTCCACCACATATTGTCAGAAGTAGAATGCCAGACTTGCATAGTGGAATAATGTGGAGTGGGTTTTCTGCTACATTACCGTAGAATCAAATTCTTCAGATCTTAATCAATTTTGCAAAAATTTCCTTGGAATCATTTTCTGCAGGGAAAAGTTTCCATGGAATATAATTACGCATTTTAATTATTTATTTTTCTTATTTATTTATTAAGATTTCAGATAAGACTGTTGAGCCCAGGCCTTATTCACAAAGGTTCTACATCAGTCATAAACATACATAAGCATTTTTAGAGAAAACAAAGGCACAGAAAGCAATTAGTTACAAATTATCAGGAGCCTCCAGAGGCTCAGGCATTCATATAAGTTACAGTACATAGTACAACATACAAGTGAGAGGTAAGCCATACAGAAGACCCACTACAATGAGGGTATGGTAAAGTGCTTCCGGGGCAATTAAGAGAACAAGGGAAAGAACATGGATCACAGCAAGCAGAATACTGCTGGATGACCAGTGAAGTTCAAACAGAAATTCTGCTGGTAGAAGGGTCATTCTACTTTATTTTCTCTAGCAGAATTCCACACTGCACACAGCACTAATGGAGACTCATTGGCCAACACCTAGATTCTCTCCATAGGGTCCTCTAGTTCAAAGATGTTAGCATTCCAGCTAGATGTCTGACACCTCACCATCCAACAACACGCATAACAAGAAATTTACCACAACGTGAACATGGAGGAAGTACAGGAGACAACTTCTTAACCCCCAAGGGGCTGCCAGTTAGGGGTATACAGAAAAAAAAAACAGGACAGTGCGTTTACTAGATGATGTGTTCATGGATACAGTGTGCTAATGACCTGCTAAAGTAATGCATAAAATTGCTTGCAAACAAAATGGTAATCCTGGATTTAAAAAAAAAAAAGTATTTTAAATTGTAAAGTATGCACAAATATAGTATTTATAATAAGGCTGCAGTCCTTGACCACATGTATTGTTTTTATATATTTTCTTTATATTTCCAACCTCTTATTGAACCAATTTTGTTCAACCAAAATGTGAAACAGAAAGGAATACTGAGTAAGGGTACTTGAAAAAAACAATTTTTGTTGCATAGTCTATTAATAAAGTTTGATTATTAAGTCTCCTGTCGTGTGTATTTATTGTAATGCTTTTCTCCCCAAAGAGTTTTTACACTTCTGTTTCTGGGAAAACTTGAAATTATGGATCCTTTTTGAGGACATCTCCTTCCATTGAGCCAAATCATGGAACTATAAGCTATCAGCAACAGGACCACCCAGAAAGTGTTGGTGGCTGGTCCTACCCATGTCGATATGCCTCATCACTGCCTGTATAACATGGGTGCCCCTAAAATGCCTAAGTTCTTTCTATTCTCTTTAACTGCTCATCTGTCTACCAGTGCTAACAAACACAATCAATTGTGGATAGTTTCACTAACACAGCTAATTCTGAAGTTTATTATTTTAAAATTTAAACTTATATGCTGCCACCAAAAGACAAGGAACAGTTGTTGCATTACTGCCATTGCAGCAATGTTAACATTTACAAAGATGACAACCACTCCATGTGAATTTGATACCTAGGCCATGACCACAGCATTATAAGCTGCACTATCTGCTAGGACTTTAACCAGGCCACCAGGGAATGCCATAAGAAAGCTTTATAAATGCATCAGAAGGTAAAGGAAATGGAGAAGAATCAGGCATTATTGAAGGTAGTATCACCAATGTCAACCACCACTCTTCTGTGTACATCATCAGTACTCCTCTCCCTGCAGTCAATGCCTTCCATTGCTGATTTGACAAGAAAGAAGGTTAATTATAAAATGGCAAGAAAAAATCCACTCACCTGATTGGTCAACGCTCTTCATAAGGCATGAGGATAATACAGTACAACATCACGGATGAATTCCCGGCAGCCTTACAAGAAAATCTGAAAAAAAAAATGTATCACTACGCCTGTCACTGGTTGTCAAATGTCACCTCAGAACAGCTGTCAAGAAAAATGTCTCAGCAACCTGAAGTAAACTTCAACATGTACAATCCTGATGACTTACAGAAATGGTTTGGTCCTGACCTTGAAAATCCAGAACACCAGCCACAACCAAGTACAAGTAGTGGGGAAAAAAAAAGAGAAAAAGACACCTTGAACTTCACCCTGAACAACTGGACCAGTTAGAAAAAGAAAGAAATGAGCCAACCACAAAAAGAGCCATCTCATGGGCTATGAAAATCTTCCTAGACTGGCTAACAGAAAAAGACATTAAAATAAACTTCACAGAAATACCTCCACAGGACCTAAATACCATCCTCCGTAACTTCTATGGCACAGTGAGAAACTCAATTGGGGGAAGGTTACAGTATCAGCAGTTACATCGGACTTCATGCTGACATAAACAGATATTTCAATGAACCTCCAATCAGCAGAAACATTAACCTAAAGTGCGACCCAGACTTCCAGTCAGCAAATAACGTCTTTTTAGGCTACCTAAAAAACCTCAGACGCGAAGGAAAAGATCGCACAAAACACCACCCAGCCATTCCCACTTCCCATCTCGAGCACCTCAGAAACTCAAGCGCGCTGTCAGTCGAAACCCCCGAAGGCCTAGTCCGCCGGGTCTGGCTAGAAATACAGCTCCACTTTGCCAGACGTGGCTGCGAGGGTCAACGAAAACTAAAACCAGACTCCTTCCAACTCTGTACCGACTCCACCGGACAAGAATACCTCACCATGACATTTAACGAGAAAACTAAAAATCACGCCAACACAATGGAAAGAGGCAGAGCCAACTACCGTGGCTGCATGTTCGCCCTCCTGGGGCACCCACACTGCCCAGTACAAGCCTTCAAAAAGTACTTACAGAAAATCCCCCCAAATGCACAGAGTCTCTACCTACACCCTCGCAGACACCCAGCCAACCCATGGAATGAAGAATCCATCTGGTACACAAGAGAAAGCATGGGAATCAACTACCTAGCCAAAATGCTCACAAAAATCTGCACTGCAGCGCAATTACCAACAACTTACACCAACCACAGCCTCAGCGCCACAGCAATCCAAATACTATCTGATGCTGGGCTACAGTCTCGCCAAATAATGGCTGTCACAGGCCACCATGCAGAAACCTCCCTACGCAGTTACTGGGCCCCTTCTTTAACAAACCGGAACACTTGGAGCAGATTACTATCAGCCTCAACCTCACAAGAAAACCAACCGTCCCCAACAACATGTGCAGCACTAAACGAAACATCCCCATCAACATCTGCAGCACCACTCACCTCCATAAAATCAGCCTACTACCAGAGCGTTCAAGTACATTCAGACTGCACCAGGACTCCTGCACACGCTCGGACGTGAGACGCGAACCCATCACAACAGGAAATGACACCAACGGTCAAAATGTGAATCGCGACCAATCACCAATGACGCTGAATGCTTCCATCTCAGCCAATCACCAACTACACACACAAACAATAATAACAGGCAATTCTTCATGTGTGTTCAACATCTATAACAACTAATTGCATTGAAATTGCTTAAGTTTAATTTTTAAAAAACGTCCCATAACGTTGCCTTCATCTGTTTTAATATCTAAATGAATGTACGAGTTCTGCACTTATCTACTTTACTATTTGATGCATTCAACTCCTTTAATGTTAAATGAATGTAGAAGTTCTGCACTTTTGCACTTATCTACTTTACATCTGCTTCCTAATCAATTGAAAAAGTTTTACAGCTAGTTATAAGTTCTACACCTATTTAAAAAACGTTCAAATATATTTATTCATTCACAAATGTATGTTATTACTTAATTTAAAACTTGTTTCTAAAAAGTTCAACCAGTATTCACAGAAACCACAATAAAAATGTAATAACACTGTTTCAAAAGCAATATTTGTCACGGACTACTTTCTTTGGTGGAAGTACACACAGCATTTCTCCTAACAAAATGATAAAAATAAAAAAAATTAAACTATCTACATCTAATTTTTTACAGCTGAGCCATTTTATAATAGCAATAATGCACTCCAGGGTGTGTGTTGTACTGGGATAACGTCACGCCTTGCTGTTGGTCCAGCACTCGGCCTTCGGCCTCGTGCCCAACAACGCAAGGCGTGACGTTATCCCAGTACAACACACACCCTGTCGTGCATTATTGCTTAAATAGTTCACCATGCAGGTGGACAAAGACCATGACTTGGAGAAGGAGAAGTGCTGTAGAGATAAGAATGCTTCCCCAAACCATTTATTATCTCTTCTGAAAAGCGATGTCTTCTGATAAAGACAGCCCCAGCCAAGGTCTCAGGTACTGCCATACCACTGACCATCACACAGACACCAAGGTCAAGGTTCAGTGCTGGTTCACCCACCCCACCGGTGATTCATGGCCCATATTCTTCTGTTGGGTACTGTCCCATTGATAGTTTTACCATTGTCAACCCCTTCGGGGATGGTTGAAGCACAGCTGCTTTCTCAAATGATGTTGAAACTGCCATTACTGCCATTGTCACTGCCTCTATCAGTGCCTTTGGTGAGATCGCTGTTGACCTCATCGTTAACACAGCTTTTCTCTGCCCCCATATCGTATCAGGTCCTGAATGGCCTGTTAATGATAGGCCCATCGACTGTTCCTCCTCCACTGTCTACTAGTCCTGTTGACCCTCTTCCATGACAGTTGATGTAGATGATAAACTGGAATACAATCCACACTATATGGAAGAGGAAGAGGAGGTCATGGATGAAGAAGACAAAGTACTGAATGTAGTAGGTTCTAGCTGTACTCTGTCTTTCTGCTGAGAAGATAGTGTGAAAAACCCTCCTAGGTCACCCCTGAGGATGCCTCCTTCCAGGCTTTCCTCAAACTGATTGAAGGTTAAACTGAATTTTGATACTGAGGAGGAGGATTCCTCCAAGAAGAACTGTTATAAGTTCTTGGAGATGTCTGCCTCCCATACTGTAATCATCCCTCCTGTACAGTAGGCACTACAGTATGTTACTTGGTAGCCTGGCAAATACCTGCTCAATTGCCAGCTGTTTCTGGAAAGGCAGACAAACAACATATTGCCCCTACTGACAAATCTTACTCTTCCTCTCAACCTGAAACAGACTCAGTAATCACAATAGCTGCTCATGATAGATCAAAGGCACTGAAAAATATAAGTTCTTTTCCTCCTGATAAGTAGTGGTGGGCAAAGTGGCCCCAATTCGCTCCATGAAGTGATCTGTGGAGTGAAGGCGAATTCATGGAGTGCTCCGCAATGTGAAGCGGAGAACTTCGCGTTGCAAATGGGTAACGCGAAGTCCATTGAAAACAATGACTTTGCATTACTTTGCCTTCCTGAACCATTATTCCACCAATTCTTAAGGTGAAGTACATTGTTTTCAATGTACTTTGCCTGACTTCACCTTGTTTTTAAGCTACAAAGGTGAATTTTGCAGTGTTTCATGGGATTTCAGGTCACATGGGCTCTAGATTGTTCTGTACAGCCTCAGTTTGGGGTAGTGTGTGTAGGAAGCTGTAGGAGACAATCTGCTCTGAGAGTTCTCTGCAATTCAAACCTTCAAAAAGCTGTTAAAAAAGTCTTTTTGAGTAATTTTTTTGCTGAAACTTTAGTTCATCGATTATAGGAAACCCTTCTGTGCTCATATCATAGAGCGTTTATTGTTTGTGTGTTGATTATGAATGTTAATGTACAACATTCAGTCTGTGTACTGAGAGACAGTGAAAGTATGCTTTGGTGGAGGGGTGTATCTGTGGTGTAGGTAGATTAACTTGGAGAAAAAGACAGTGCTTTCTGTTTTGGTGATATTTTTCTTGTTTAACTGTGTTATTTTACACACAGTAAAATTTTTAATATTTCTTGCCATTTTTTTGCTGATTGTTGTGGCGCAGCAGTGCATAATTTTAGTTTGTTTAAAATATGTGGTTATATTACTGAAGTTTTCAATTTGCTATGCATTTCTTAGTGTGTGTGTGAGTATATGTGTGATGCATGTCATCAAATCAAACACCTTTTATTGTGCCACATAATTTCAGCAATGTGAACCTGCTATCCACTGCAGCTGTGTAATTATTTGTACTTCTTTGTGGTATCTTTCTGGTACTCATACTAGTGACTCTTACTGCAGCAGTGCAGTACACTGCCCCCGTGGCCCGCCCCAACCAGCAAAGATATTCTTTTCCAGATTTGAATTTTTGATGGTGAGCACTGGCTAGGTATTGTGCCTTTCCATCTGCATCTCTTCAGTGTGCAGTGCAATCTTAATCTGTCTGTGCATTTGCATCTCTTTAGGGCCCAATATCCATCTGTAACTTAAGTCACAGTTGTTTTTTTGGCTTCCCTTCAGAGTACTGAACAGGTGAGGTGCATAATTCTGCATGAACATTGTACTCATTAATATGCATTATATCACGAGTCACTTGTGATACAAATCATGTTCTTTATCATCATGGTCACAAATGCAGTCACAAATCATGATTCACAATCACATCACAAATCACAGCATACATTTTTTTACTAGTTACTTGTATGTATTGTAAGCCTGTTTTGTAATATCTCTCCAAGCTTCACCACCCCACCATTGTATTCATTAATACGTGTTTTTAAGTTGGGGAGTTTTGTGCTACAGCTCATTAGGGAAGTACAGCTGTAGGCATTCGCGTTCCCAATACAGTTTCATACTAGCTCTCACACCACTGACACCAAATCACGTTCTTCACTATCATGGTCACAAATGCAGTCACAAATCATGATTCATGATCATGCCATGAATCACAACATTAATTTTTTTACTAGTTACTTGGATGTTTTGTAAGCCTGTTTTGTAGTACCTCTCCAGGCTTCACCACCCCACCACTGTACTCATCAATAAGAGTTTTTAAATTGGGGAGTTCTATGATATAGGCTCAGCTCATCAAGGAAGTACTGCCATAGGTATTCACATTTCTTTCTGTACAGCATGTGAGTTACAGTACTGTAAGTAGTGGTGGAGAAGTGGCCATAATTCATTCTGTGAAGTGATTCATGGAGTAACGCAAAATCCGCGGAATACTCCACAATATGAAGCAGAGTAATTTGCTTCATAATGAGGAAAGCGAAGTCCATTGAAACCAATGACTTTGCATTTTTCCTCCTTCCTCAAACCACTTCTCCACCAATTTTAAGGTGAAGTACATTGAAATCAATATAACTCGCCTCACTTCACCTTGTAATTGAGCTCCAAATAAAATTCTGCAGTGATTCATGGGACTGCAGATCACATGGGCTCCAGATTGTTCTGCACAGCCTCAGTTCTGGCCTGGGTAGTGTGTGTCTAGTGGTAGCTGGAGACAGTTTGTCCTCAGAGCTCTGTGATTCAAAACCTCTAAAAGCTGTTTAAAATGCCTTTTTGAGTCTTTATTTTTGTTCAAACTTTAGTACATCGATTGAAGGAAACCCTTCTGTGCTCATATCAATGAGTGATTATTGTTGTGTGTGGATTTTGAATGTTAATTTAGAACAGTCAGTCTGTGTACTGTGAAGTGTGCTATGGGGAAGGGGTGTATATGTGGTGTGGGTACATTAACTGGGAGAAAAAGCCAGTCTTTCTGTTTTGGTTATATTTTTCTTGTATAACTGTGTTAATGTACACACAGTAATATTTTCAGTAATTCTTGACTTTTTTTTGCTGATTGTTGTGGTGCAGCAGTGTATAATTTGTCTGTTTAAAATATTTGGTTATATTACTAAAGGTTTTCAATTTGCTACGCATTACTTGTAGTGTGTGTGTGTGAGTATGTGTGTGATGCATGCCATTAAATCATACACATTTTATTGTGCCACAGAGTAATTGCAGCAGTGTGAACCTGCTATCCACTGCACCTGCATGAATTTTTTATACTGTTTTGTGGTATCTTTACAGGTAGTGGATTGTTGCTGCCGTTCACTAATCCCCTAACTGGCAAAATGAATTCCTTTCCAGATTTGGATTTGTGACTTGTGAGCACTAGTTAGGTGTTGTGCCTTTTCGTATGCATCCCTTGAGTGCACAGTGGAATCTTAATCAGTCTGTGTGTTTGCAGTCCGCCATTAATTCTGGGAGACTACATTTCTTGTTATGCTCTCATTTCACTTCATCAGCACTGGGGAATTTTCTGGACACAAGACAGCAGCATTTTGGGGATGCACATTAATTCTAGTGACTAATATGTAGGGGCATTACTACCACTGGAATATTTCTTGCTGCACAGAGTGCAATATATTTCTGTGAAAAACACCCATAATTTCATTACAGTGAGTCGTGTGACAAAGGAATTACCTATCAGAAAAGCCACACCCATTCTGCCACCCTTTCTCAGCAACATTAGGATGTGATGCCAGGGGGAGCGCAGGTGCATGCTCCACTATAGTGAATGTCTGGCAGCTATCCCAATGTTTCCTTATGTTATAAGGTTCACTTTGTGGTGAAATGTGGGAATGTTTCCACTGACAAGGCTGTTCTTACTGGAAACGTGGCCACACATTTCACCTCAAACTGACCATTTTAACATAAAGAAACATTCTGAAATCTGCCAGACAATCGGATATTCACTGTAAAGAGAACGCACACGCAGTCTCCCTGCCATCACATCGTAACATTGCTGAGAAGGGAGGCAGAATGTGGGCAGATTTTCAGAAAGGGAATTCCTCCATCATGTGACACACACTGTTATGAAATTATGGGTGGTTTTTACAAAAATGTATTGCACTATGTGGTGCAAGAAAGATTTCCCTGGAAGGGAAAATGTGTATGATTAAACAATAACAAACAGAAATCACACAAAAACAGTACAACACAGTCGTTGGGTGGGTTCAGGAGTGGGGTGGGGTGGCAGAAAATAATCTCCTCACTATGTCTGTGGGATGCCGTGGTGGTCCAGCAGCAGGTGCAGCATTGAAAGTATTTGCTGCTGCTGTGCTTCTACTCTGTTCACCTGCTGCTCCAAAGCACTGAACCACTCATTATTTTCTTCAAGCGCTGCCTACACCAGGCTGATGTCAGACTGTGTTGCAGGGACTGTGGCGGGGTCCACTGTAGTGGGGAATCCAGGAAATGGGGCTGTTGGTGGACAGGGTGGTGCTGGTGGCTGTGGTGGCGGTGGTGGTGGTGGAGCAGCTGCTGTAGTAGCCCTCTTCCTGCTGCAGTGGTGACTGCAAGGCACAACTCCCACCCCAGCAGCACCCTCAGCCACTGCCACGGAAGGGCCAGCAGCTGGATGCCTGGCCCCTTCCGTGGCAGCCTGCCACTCTGCCCTATTGCGGTTCAGCATGTCGGTGCACTGTCCACCGGTCCCCAAATGTGTCCCTCGGGGGCCATAGTGCACCAGCATCCCACACACACGGCACTCCACTACAGTGCTGTCTCCCCCAACTCGGTTAAAAAACTCCCACACTGGGGAGCTGCTGGGGGGGACCAGACACAGTACTCGCACATTGGGCATGAGTCTTACCACCATCTACAATTTCTGGGGCCACCTCTTGTGGCTGTGGAGGTTGTGGAGGGGGTGCTGCTGGAGCCCCAACCGCTGCTGCTAGTGGTGGTGGTGGTAGTGGCAGAGAAAGTGGATGCACAGCAGCCACCTGTGGCACTGGTGCTGCTGCTGCTTCTGTTGCTTCAATGGGGGAAGCAACACTGGCCAGGGGTCAGGAGTGGTCCAACATAACACGACCGCCCGGCCCCCCACAGGTCCACACTCCCCTTCTACCGTGCTCACGAGCCAGTGACTCACCTTCTCCTAGGTCCATCACCTGAAGTCCATGGACCGACACACACATACACACACACACACAGACAGTGGACACACACACACACACCATCAGTCACACACACAAAACAAAACAAAACTTATACAAAGAAATTCACCACCAAAAAATAAAAAAACAAATAGAATACAAAAACTAAATAAAGAAATAGCTTTTAAAATGAAATGGCAACTATGCAATAAAGCAGTAACTCCTCTTCTCTCACAAATGCTTTCTCCCTCTACAAATGCAAAGGAGAAAGTGAAACTGCTTCTGTGACTCACTTCCTTCCTGCCTGGCTAAAGCATGTGACTTACAGTACTGCAAGCCATGTGATGTGCCTGTTTTCTTCTCACTTCACTTTACTTCTCATTAAGGCATAATGACAACTCAAAGTGGTAATAATAATAATGCGAAGTGAGCACTTTGCAGTGTCCACTTCGCATTGTGCTCCGCGGATGAGAAGTGCCCACTTCGCGTCCACTTTGTAGGTGGATTAAAAATTCTCTGCATCTCTACACAGGAAGGCTTTTGCTCATGTCAGGAACATGCTCTAAACTTTTAAAATTCAGCCCCAACTGTTGATGCCAAGTAAACGGAAGGTCTCCTGGAGTGGACCTACATACATTTTTAATGTAAGCAACAATAGTCCAGACCACTCATTCTGTTAAAAGCTGTTGCTGCCAGAAAAATTGAGGTCTCATGGAATGGATATACATACATTTTTAATGACTGCAACAACAGTCCAGAGCACCCCTTCCATTCACAGACTAAGTCGGAATAGCAGTGGTTAGTGCAAAGTAATCCTTATTACAAAAATTATCTTGAGAACAATAAATAAATACAAAAGCAAGCTCCACAGGCTAGCAGGCCACCTGTCAAGTTTCACACTAATCTTAGTCCTTAAAAAACACAGGTTGCTCTAATAGTGTGAAACTTGTCAGATGGTCCAGTAGTCTGTGGAGCTTGCTTTTTTCTTTACTCTAGACACCTTCTGTAATAAAGATTACTTTTCACTAACCAATGCTATTCTCACTCAGTCTGTGAACTGGTGTCCTAGATTGTTGTTGCATGCAGTTTCTGGATTTTGATAGCACCATTATCCCATGGTGCAATGTTTTCTTTCATCTTCATATATTTTTAACCACCTGTCAGAGTGTGTACTGACAATAAAGGCTCCAGAGCTTTCCACTATGCTCCATGAGTTCTGGAACTCCTTTCCACTAGCTTTTCGACAGGATTCATCCCATCTCAGCTTTAAAAAAGAGCTTCGATGGCATCCATCTTCAGTAGACCCATGTACTTCCTTTGACCCCACTTAGCTCTACTCTGCCTCCATGAACTTTCTTTGAAAGACCATAGCACTTATCTTACCCTACCCAATTTACCCCCTGCCGCATGTACTTTCTCTTTCATGCTTCTTCCACTTCCTTCCCTTTCTCTTTTCTACTTTATCCTCCCTTTCTCCACTGGTAATTCTGATCTTATCTACCTCACTAAATTGCTGCCCTGAAGGCACATTACTCCACTCAGATCCAACTATGGTACCTCGCTGGCCAGTTTTCTCTCTCACAGTTTTTCTTCTACACTGTTATCATGCTTTTCTCACTATGCCAGTCGCTATGGTATGTATTTAACTGTTTGCTTGTTTTTACTTGACTGTAGGTAACCCCTTATGGAACATGTAATGTTTTAACCTGTGCTATGTTGCTTTCATTGTGAAATTCACTATGTTATGTATTCAAACAGTTTACTTCTTTGCTGACTGCTGCCCACCCATTATGGACTGTTCAATGTTCTAACCTTTCATATATGTTGTTTCTCTGTATATATTATTTTCACTATTAGCTATACCAGTAATTATGTAATGTTTTTGCACTGATGAAATGTATTTGTCTACCTATCTGTTGTGCTCCCCTGGGTCATGCATAAAAATAGTTATTTTATGGCTATTGCACTTACTCAGTAAACAAAAACTAAATAAGTAAATAAAAATAAAATGTGAGTGTAAGGGTGGAATAGGTATAGCATTTCTTAAAAACGGTTTCTTTATGAAGGAACACATGGGTGGGGGTCATAAAATAAATGTTTAAAAACTTTTATGTAATGCAGATTGGTGTATAGGTCCTTTACTTTTCTTATATCAACTGTGTTGCCTTTCATACAACCTGGTGATTGCCGCCACTGTCATGTCTTTAGCTCATAGGGCTTGTGCAGAAGATCTTTTCTCTTAACATAGATGTCTGAACTCTTTAATGACCTTTGCAGTCACACCAACTTGTGGCCTCTAGAGTGTATGAGTTACAAGATACCCCCAAGCCTTACTGTACAGAGTATGTTGGTTTGCACAATGTTTTCAGTGATATGCATTAAGACAAAGCTATGCAATGCTTAAAGAATACAGAAGTTCATTACAGGTCATTTTGCAGTGCTAGTTACATGCTGCTATTTCCATTTACACTATAACTTTGAATAAATGCATAGAAACTACTGAATGGTGATTTCTGCTAGGCACTAAGGTTCTTCTGATACTGACTAATACTACCTATAAGGGATGAAATATGTATGGCACCCATATGGTAAGCTGGACAGGATATATGTTACTCTGTTTAAATTCATCTCTGTTTGTTTGTTTTTTTAACTGTCCTATGTGTTATTAGCTCAGCATTGGTAAAAGAATTGATGACTGAAATAAACATATGAATATAAGATACAAACATATGATGAAGCCAGCAGATAAAGGCCTAACAGCCTATTGAGTCCGCTCGAATGTGCAGCTCTCAGTGTTGTGCACTGATGCTGCCCCCACCTCACACATGCTCTTCCTTGCCTACTAATCCCACTATTTTACCATATCCATATCCACATCCCCATTTTGATTCTGCCCTTAAGTTTATTCCAACCCCACTAAAATCCCCTCCGACAATGACAAACAGAGATCCCAGTCTTATCCACCGCCACATTGCATCATCCAGAATCACGCAACGTGGTTCCCAGTTATTGTGCTGACTATAATCCCATATCATGTAAAGATAAATTAATTAAAAGAAACTGACAACCCACCATCTGCCCAAGTACTTATCCCCTGCTAATAAGTAAAAAGACAGTGGATACAGGAAGGTTGGGGGTCAGAACTGAGAAGGAGATTGGAAAGGCAGAGCTGGAGTTATGCATATTAGAGCCAAGAATCCCAGGACAGAGTACTACTTGGGTGGAGTCTGAGTATCTTTATCAGAGGAGGAGCAGGACCTGGGAGTGAGGAACACTAGTGAACTGAAGCAGTCTGCACAGTGCAAGAAAGCAGCAGTAAGGGAAAACAATATATTGGGATGCATAGCTAGGGGGATCAGTAGTAGGAGAGAAGATGTTATACTTCCCTAGTACATGTCACTGGTAAGGCCACATCTGGAGCATGGTGTTCAGTACTGGTCCCCACACCTCAAAAGAACATTAAACTGCTGGACAAAGTACAGATGAGTGCTGCAAAGATGATAGCAGGTCAGCAGGGTTAGGCATATGAGGAGAAGTTGAGGGCACTGAACATGTACTTCCTAGAAGACAGGAGAGAGAGGAGACATGATATGGACCTTCAGGTACTTGAAAGGGATAAATAAGGTGGTTAAGGAGAGACTATTTAAGCTGAGTAGCAGCCATAGCATGAGGAGGCACAGTCTTAAGCTGGAGGGTAGGAGGTTTAGGAGGGGAAGTCAGGAAGCACTTCTTCACAGAGAGGGTGGTGGACACTTGGAATGCACTGCCAGAAGAGATGATCTCATTGAAGATGGTAGGCAGCTTCAAGAGATGCTGGGATAGGCATAGTCGGGAAGGTAAGGATTTTGGGTAGGGAGGATGGGAGGAGTTGGGGGCAGGGACAGAAGCTAAAGTTGTGAACCCTGCAATATGAGCAGACTAGGTAGACCAAGTGGCCTTCTGCTGGCTTCTTTTTTATGTTCATATGTATATGGCATTCCCGGATTCCTCTATTAGCATGATACAAATGTTATATCAGAAGGGACCCCATGTCAAATAAAAAGAGGGATGCATAAGGTCTGCCTCCCTTGGCCCTTTGGTATAGGTTTTTATACAACAGGGGTAAGCTGGTATGCCATGAGATAAAATCACATACAATGAGCAGTGTGTGATAACTAAATCATGATGTGTACACTGTGAAAACTACCACCAGTTATACATACTTTGTACACGTCACTAAGAAATATCACCACAGTGTACATGTCAGAGAACCCACCACCCCAAACTACTTTTGCCCGAACTACTTTTCAAAAAGGAATAAGTAAAATCAACAGCACTTGAAGACTTTACCTTTTAAAAAGACTCAAAAACAAATCCTCCTGCTGCCAGCAACACTCACTTCACAAACATGTTTTTTATCCTATATCCTGGTAGTGGATGGGGAAAGATAAAGTGGGCAAGATAATAGAGTAAGGGCAATTGCAGATGGGACATGTTTGGACTTGGAGTAACAAGGGACTTGAGCATTTGGAGGAGGCAGAGCGAAATGTAAGGGGAAGAGAGTTCCAGATTTTAGGAAAGCAGTAAGAGAAGGCATTCTGTCCTGCAAGGGATTTACAAGAAGGGAGCATTAGGGAATGATAGCTTGAGTTCAGAAAGAGTAAGAGGAAGGAGGCATGGGGGAAGAAGAGAACTGAGACAAGAGGGAAGGGAAGGGAGGACAGTCAGAGTTTAGAGATGAAGGAGGCTCAGTGGGTTTGGTAGTGATCTATCAAGGAGAGGAGAGAGAAACATTCAAATAATCCAAGGATATCAATGAGGTACAGGTTGGTGGCATTTGTACATATAAGGATATCCCCAAAACAGGGATACATGATATAAAGCGAGAAAGTGCTGGTAGGGTGGGTTGGGAGGAAATGAGAAGAAGTACTTCTTCATGAAAAGGATGGTGTGCAGGCTCAGACTACCAACAAAATGTTGGTAGTAGGATTCAAGCATGCATGGGATAGACATATGGAGAACCTAGTAACATGGCCGGGGGTGTACTACAGGTCATGTAAAGTCTGCTTTGATATATTAGGTAATTTGTATAGCAAAGCAGTTGTGTCCACAGGTTCTTTTTCTGCAGTCAATGTATATGTTTCTTTATTTAACACATAGGTAACCATGCATTATAACACACACACACACACACACACACACACACACATTAATAATAATAAAAAGTATGGAAATTGATTACAGTGGATTTGTGAATAACATATAGGATAACGTATGGGGTGGAGAGAATAACGCGAATTTAATTTATGCTCCCCATCCCATACATTGTTTCATGTAATTGCTGGCTGACGTTGTTTTCTTTAGTTGGAGAAATGGAAATGGCTGACGGTAACAAGAGCGAGGGAGTAAATTCCTGTGGTTGTAGAAACTTGAAAACTGCTAAGCGCTAAGTTAAACTATGAAAACTACTGGTTAGGAATATTTGTTTTTTATTCAGTTCAGTCTTTCGATTATATTTTTATTTCTGTTCGGTAGTCTGCAAGGTCGAGTTTCCACGGAGATATGCTAATTAAGGACATGTTGCCTCAGAGAATACTAATGAGGTTGCAACCTCAGGCGCAGATGGCAGTTGTTCCAGTTTTACTGTGACTGGGAAAAAAACATAAGTACTGCTTTTATTTGGTAAAAGACAGACTTTTTCTGATGGTGAAATGAAGAGCTACTTGTGGTATCCACAAAGGACTAATTGAGGAGATGGCATGACTTGCATGTTCGTGAAGCGTTGAAGTGCAGCGTGAGCCAGGGGAAAGAGCAGGTGGTGCGTGTTTGCCATTATAACCCACGGGTTATAACAGGAAATTATAACCTGCTCTTTCCCATTGAAAACGTCAGCCAGTTATTATATTACCTTACTACCTCTTCTAGCTAAAATTATTGAACATGTTTAGTCTCTTCAGGTTAATAGTGATCCCTTGGTGGTAAGTAATTTTTTTCCAAAAGGAAAAAAAAAATTCATACGATATACTGCATATTGTTTATCAAAGACCCTATTATAACAATCCTTAAAATGAAGTTTGCAATTTAACACTGAATGGATCCTGTCCAATACATAACATTATATTTAACAAAGCAATCCAGCAGGCAGAAGTTCTATGATAACTGCACTCCATGACAAATGCCTACTCTCCCATCTGAAGTCTATAAAACATATTAGTAATTAGTCCTGTTGTGGGCATATTGCAGGTCTTTTATGTATTACGTATGTGTATATTTCTGGAGATAGGGGTTTTATTTCCTATACATTCTTCAATGTTAGTAATGACTGACTGAATGACATACTCGTCTGTCAGTCTAATAATACCATTTCCAGCTGAACAGTAACAAGGACTGACCAATTAAACAAAGATCAGGAAGATAAGGCTATGAAATCCAGAATGTAATTAATAACAGATAATATTGTGAAGATACAAATCATTATAAACAGTTACTGTGTGATATCAGCTAGTTAAAAAAGGAATGCTTAATGATTGTTAAAGATTACATCTTGAATCCAAATAGAATATGTAGATGGCTATGATAGATGCCCAGACCCCATCTACATCAACTTCTTTGATCAGACAGTTCCAAAATAAAAACGATGTATTGTCTAACAGTAAGTAACTCAAAATTTAAGTAACAAAAAAATTATTTGGTTAATAAGGGAGGCATTATAACAATTCCATCTGTGAGATTTTCCAAAAGGCTGAATCTACCAGAGACTCTACTATTTTTCTGGCGAAGAGTGTCAGAGACACTCTTTCAAATGTTTACTGAAAATGAAAAACAAAGTAGTGCAGAAAGCTATAACTAAAGCAAGACAAACAGAGGAGAGACAAGAACAAGCAGCAATACAAGAAATGAATAGGATGATATCTTCCCTAGGGTATTCAGAGCTTACAAAACATATTACTAACATACTAAAATGCCAGCAGTATAGGTCTAACAGTGTCTCGAGTCTGCTCGATTTTCAGCACCTGCACTGAGGGCCGATTTTAGTGACCCCCCCCTTGGGTTATACTGTCCCCAGTCCCAGATGTTCTACCTGTATTGAGCCTGGTCAGATTTTCTCTCCCCCTGTACCTGTCCCATCCCCTCTTAAACCCGTCCACAGTCTCCTCCTCTACCAGCTCCCTGGGCAGTGAATTCTATGGCTCCACTACCCTTTCAGTGAAATAACATCTCCTCCTCTCCCCTCTGAGCCTGGCCCCTTCCATCTTACACCCTTGACCTCTTGTTACCTCACCCACCTTCCTTTGGAGCACTCTGACTGGGCATCCTTTATTGATTACTTTCATGTACTTGAAGACATCTATCATGTTCCCCTGTCCCTCCTCTCCTCCAGGGTGTACATGTAGAGCCCATTAGGAATATCATACTATCAAACTGGGAAATACTGCAGCCATCAGGAGTACCAGAGTTTAAAGAGCTGCCAATTATTGCTTCAAAAAGGCTCACACACTTAAAGATAAACTAGTACACTCAGAACTAACATCCACAACACCACCTGGAGGGCACTAGCTTCTTCTGCGGCCCCTAGAACTAGATATGCTCTAGTGTGGTCATTGCTCACACTGCAGAAATACCTCTAAAAAAGCAGAAATTACCCACCCTAGTGGTAGCAACAAATACCAGATTCGATCACATATATCCTGTGACACACATCATTTTATGTACATGCTAACTTGTCCGTTCTTCAAAATATATGTGGGCCCTTTATGTGAACTGTGCTTTATTCAGTTGTGAATCAAACAGTGTGCACTCTACTTTATTCCATGTTATCATCTATTGTGAAAAATTGGTGTGGGCTCTACTTCATTTGTTATTTAGTAAGCATCTCCAACACACATCTCATGAAGAACCACCACCTTAACATACAATAGGAGGTACAATTTATGGATGGCTGTGAGAGCCAATATAAATCCAAGTGGGCATTCCATGCAATTGTAATCATGCTGACAGAATTTGGATTTCATATCAAATTAGCCTTTTTTGGTTCATGACATGGGGAAAGGCCCCTCTGATAGAGACAGTGCTGTTAAATTTATGGTAAAAAGGTCTGTGCATTCCCATACTGCAGTCATTTAAACAGCAGAAGATATTTTCATGTTCTTCCATGATAAAACATACAAGACAGCCTCCAAGTGAAGGGTGCAGGCCCTTCCAATGAATATTTTCAGGGTACTTAAAAAAATGGATATGGGTACCTGGTCAGTATAACACTGCCGAAACAGCACATGAATTGCTGCACTGCAGAAAGTGCAGAAGTTAGTACAGTGACAGGTGTTTTTCAGCAATTGGGAATAACTACTACCCCTTTTGTTGTATGGTCTATTGGGGGAGTGTGAAAGAGGCTGCCATTGTGGTACCTGGCTGAGCTGCTCCCATGGAGGAATGACAAGGGCACAGCACTCGGCACCGTAGGGGACGGGGGCCACAGTTCAGTTTTCCCCAGGTCCCATAGAGTTGCATCTTTTTTTTCTTAAAAAATTAATTTTTATATCTCCAGTGTTTCATCCCATCACCGATGTCCACACCCCTTGAGAGTTCATTATATATATTCCAGGGTGTGTGTGGGGGGGGGGGCAAAGAAAGTACCATTGGTTTTAATGGTGTGTGCTGTTTGTGGTTTGATTGCTGTGTTTCCTGACCTTATTTCTGCACACAACATTTTGCCTGTGGTACTGTTTCTTGCACTATTTCAGGTGCAAAAATGATGACCCTGTGCCATGGATATGAAGCCCAAGAGGACCTGATGTTAAAATTGTTCTTGGCATTTGCTACATCCAAAGCATGAGGCTTGTGGTGGCTGGTGTGTTTTCTTACCAGAGATTTAACTTGCTTCTGCACAGCTTGACAAAAAGTTAGTGGCCCATGCGTGAACCTTGAGCATAGGGAAGCATTACCAGTGAGAGGCTAAGGAATTCACAGGGCTAAATGCAAAGCACATTGCAGACTGCTAATCAAATACCTGATCATGTTCTCTCTGTGGTATCTTCTATTCCTAGTTACGCCCACAGCAATAAAAAAGCTGCTTCTCAGGCAACATTTGACACTGTTTCTGGCCCTCCTGAGAGAGATGTCTCCACTGCTCAAGGCACTTCTGCAATACACCCCTTGTTGCAACAGCACTTCTTTGATGGACCCCTCTGCAGCTCTTGACTCTTTTGTGATGGACCTCTCTGCTCAATACACTCCTGTGATTAACCCTGTATCTGCTCCCTGCACTTCTGTGATGGACTCACCCACCTCTTCTGTTCCTACCACTGTGTACACTGCAGGTGAAACTACTGAAAAAGGTTAAACTGACAAGATGCAACTTGATAAATAATATGTCATTTTCTATTCAAAGACATTATACATAGGACATGTGATTCATTTAATGAAATTCAACATGTTTTTAGTGTCAGATTTCAACAGTAACATGCTGAATGGTGCTTCACATGGGTGCAACACAAAGACAATGATGTGATCAGGCAACTAAGACTTTTTCATGGACAGTAAATATGTCTGGTCAATGAATTTTTGAAATCCTGCCAGCTGTACTGCAGATTATTGCTAGGAGACATGAAACGCTCCAGAAGCCCCGGAACAGATTGTAGTCCTTCAAACAGAATTATTTAATCACAAAGAACACTTTTGGGTAACCTTAGTACCCTTGTTCTTCCATACTTCTAGGAACTTGGTGTCCATGTTACACCCATCACTCACTGAACTCCATTTACTCTTGGACAGTGTCACCAGTTGACATCAATATACAGTTTGTCTATATTTATTGTTATTTTTGTGACTGCCATTGTATTTTAGTAATAGTTTACCACATACTGTAGATCACAGCTGGTAAATGTTTTTCAACTTAAGTAGTTGTTTGGCATCCTTTGTTACATTAACAACTCAAATGTGGTGCTCACAGTTACATTAACAATTTGTGTTCATTGTCCGCTGCTACACTAACAACTTTTAAGTTTCCTTTTCTCAGCCATTTCAAAGTGGGTTATCTCACAACATAGTGCCATTTTCCCTGTTGGGTCACAGCATCGTAAAATGCTTAAAAAACTTAGCTGATGTTAATTTGAAAACTGGACCTTTAAATCACACTTTGATACAACATTTTCAACAATATACCAAGATTTAATGTTTGTTTAAATAAAAGCAACATCGTCGAAGGAACACTGGGCTACAACCCTATGTATTGCTTCATAAGGGAGGCATTATTAGGGGTCTCTGATGAAGTCTCTTGACCAGGCAATACATAGGGTTTGAGGACCAGTGTTCCTTAGCTAATGTGGCTTTTGCTAATTTGTCCATCATCCAAAATATATGTGGGCAAAACCATTAGGCACCTCAAACAGTGAATTAGAGAGCACACAAAAGGAATAAGCAAGAAATATGAAAGCAATCCTGTGACAATGCATTTTGTCACAGCTAACCACACAGTGGCATCTTTTAAAGTCTGGGACATAGAAAACATGGATGAGCCCTTGAGAGGAGGTGATTGAAACAAAATACTTTAAAGAAGGGAAATATACTGGATATTCATGTTGAATGCGACTAAAGACAGACTAGGTAAACATGAAGATGAAAACTGGGCAGCCTGTTGGTGAAATCACTAAAATGCAATAAAAATTGGCAGCCTATCCACCCCAGCTATCTTTGGTGAATTAAACAAAGAATAAACTATGACAATGAGTTTTATAGTGTTGAAAACTGAAAATGACCTCCTGAACTTCTAGTTAACTTTTGTCAGCCACCACAATCCAACTTGCAGGCTTACCTCATGGGACTTGCAACCCCCTACCCTCCTCCCAGCTGAGTTCATTATTATCACAAACAACAAAAGAGTTGCAGGAAATAGTTAAATACACCTAAGAAACAATTTGCAGACTTCAAAGGTATCATTTCTATGGGCTTGATAGTGCCTAAATGACAGCCCAAATGAGTTTAAGTCATTGCATTTAAATTTTGAAAACTGAAGACAACCTCTCTGACCTCTTAGCTAACCACTGCAAGCCTTCAAAATCCAACTTGCAGGCTTACATTAAGGGGCTTGTAAACTCTCCCAACCCCCCTCCCCACTGTGCTTATCATTACCACAATCAGTAAAAGAGTTGCAGAAAGTATTTAATATACCTGAGAAGCAATTTACTGATTTCAAAAGTGTCATTTCTGTGGTCTTGACATTGCTTAAATGACAGCCTTGAATGAATTTCAGTCACTGCACTAAAAATAGCTGAGACAGGGTCTCAAAGCATTACATGCTGTCCCATAGGTCTCCCTCAATATGTGAAGAGAACTGTGTTCACTTTTGTTGCATAGCAACCACTAGTGACAGGCTCCAAGGTTAGCACCATCTGGCCACTTCCTTAGGAGGTGGCAGTTGGTGAGTGGATGCTACACCGGTGAAGCCCTCTGTCCCAGCATAATTACATAATTACATAAATACATAAGCAGAAACTTTTCAACAAAGTGTGCATAACATGATAGAAGATGAGACACAGCTAGAGGGAAGCAAAAAAGGTAAAATATACTTTTAAACAAGAAAGTGTCTAGATTACTGTTTACAGAAGAATGGAGTTAGTTTTTAGCCTGAATGCTGATTATATTGCCAGCTGTATCAATCAGTTATGATGTTGCAAATGATATTTGAAACACAACCACAGGGCCTTACAGTCTTCAAACCAGAATTTGGTTATGTATTTGTTTACAAAATATTTTAATTGTCTGAAGCAAGGAAAGCATTCATTTTCAGCAAACACATGAAAGAGTGTGGTAAACTGTCTATAGAATATTTTGGCTTTTGGAACTGTATAACATGAAGTTGCAAATGGAACCAAGTTGTACAGATAGAACAGAAAAGTATAAAGAAGATGTAAAATACATAAAATGAACTTAGAAAAAAAAACTTAAGAGACATGAATAAGTTAGAACATTGCACTGCTTATACATGGTACCTGAATGCATAACTGGAGATGGTTGTGTTGTAAATCCGGTAACAACAGACAATAGAAGCTATTGCTTGTTAGTGTAAATAAGGGATGCAGTGAATTTTTGATCCTTAAGTAACCAGAAGTATTACATAGTAAATATAGATCACACTTTGTAGACATAATGAAATGATGTACAAAGACAATGTTTCAACAAACAAATGCTAAAACACAGAATACTACTCTGAAATGTGGATTACTGTTAAATGAATTGTTAAAAGTGCAAAATTCACTTCTGATAATACATGAAAGGTGTAATGAGAAGGCAAAATACATTTGATAAAAAAGTAATAAGAAGCTGAATACTTAAAAGAATATGTTTACTTAGCAAAAACAATTCAGTAAAGCTCATTATGGAAACTAAGAAGATACATATCACTAGAAAATAATCTACTCCAGAATCGCAGGTTATTAGATGGATCTGTTACAGCTAAGTGCTCAGAGCGAAATTCAGATGTAAATGGTGGTCATTCACCGCCTTGTTATGATTTAAGCTGTAAATACTAAAAATGAATTTAGTTTTCTACCATCATAAAGAAACATCTCAGTAGTTCATGGATTGTGATAGGAAGTGCACAAAAAATGCAACGCTTAACTTAAAAACATTTTTTTTGAAATTAATGGTAAAAATAAATCATTTTTACAAATTAAAACTGTAATTATGTATTTATGGTAGATCCTGGCATATGAGGAATCCTGATGTTGGTGAAATGTTAGCAAGCACAGGGGATTGTTGATTCCAAGAAATACTTCAAAAAAAAAATAAATAAATAAACTTTTAAGAAAATATTGAGTGGCTGGTTTTGTTCATTGTCTGAACATTGGATTATCCATACTTCAGCCCCACAACTAACTGTATAGCCTATTAACTGGAAAGAGGCCATCGGACTCTCTTTTTTCTCGCTAACTATCTGTCAAACAGGGAACCTTTTTATGGGGTTTGCGCCACACATTTGATGCAAGCCACCATTAAAGGGGTCCAGTGTCACAAATGTGAGTGACTTCTGAGAATCCGATGCAAGACGTGTCAATCAGTTGGGCACAACAGCAGGGTTTGGTGCAGGACTTGTTAAAGACCTCCACCAACCTTTGAGAATCAAGCCCTTTATGTGAACTTTGCTTTCTTCAGTTGTGAATCAAGCAGCGTGCATTCTCCTTTATTCCATCATATCATCTATTGTGAAAAATTGGTGTGGACTCTCCTTTATTTGTCATTTAGTAAGCATCTCCAACACACATCTCATGAAGACCCACCACCTTAACATACAGTAGGAGGTACAATTTATGGATGGCTGTGAGAGCCAATATAAATTCAAGTGAGCATTCCATGCAATTGTAATGGTGCTCATAGAATTTGGACTTCTTACCAAATTAGGCTTTTTTTGGTTCACAACATAGGGAGAGGCCCCTCTGATTGACAGAGTGCTGTTAAATTGATGGCAAAAAGGTATATGCAATCCCATACTGCAGTCATTTCCAGAGCAGAAGACATTTTCATGTACTTCCTTGATAAACCATACAAGAGAGCTTCCAAGTGAAGGGTGCAGGCCCTCCCAATGACTAGTTTCACAGTACTTGAAAAATGGGTACCTGGTCAATATAACACTGCTGAAAAAGCACATAAATCACTGCACTGCAAAAAGTGCTGGATTTAGTACAGTGACAGGTGTTTTTCAGCAATTGGGAAAAAACGCTGCCCCTGTTGCTGTATGGTCTAATGGGGAGTGTGAAAGAGGTTGCTGGTGTGGTGCTTGCCTGAGCTGCTCCCATGGTGGAGTGGCAAGGACACAGCACTCAGCAATATAGGGTACCTGGGGCAACAGTTCAGTTTCCCCCAGGTCCCATAGTGTTATATCTTCTTTTTCTTAAATAAAAATAATTTTTCTACCTCCAGGGTTTCATCCCATCACCAATGTCCACACCCCTTCAGAGATAGTTATATTTATTCCAGGGGGTGTTGGGGGGGGCAAAGAAAGTGCCTTTGGTTTTAATGGTGTGTGCTGTTTGTGGTTTAGTTGCTATGTTTCCCCGACCTTATTTCAGCACACACCATTTTGCCTACGGCATTGTTTCTTGCACTATTTCAGGTGCAAAATTATGACCCTGTGTCATGGATATGAACACCAAAAGGACCTGATGTTGAAATTGTTCTTGGTATTTGCCACATCCAAAGTATGAGGCTTGTGGTGGCTGGTGTGTTTTTCTACCAGAAATTTAACTTGCTTCTGCACAGCTTGACAAAAAAGTTAGTGCTCCATTCGTGAACCTTGAGCATGTGGAAGCATTACCAGTGAGAGGCTCGTCCATCTACAGAGCTAAATGCAAAGCACATTACAGACTGCTAATTGAATACCTGATCAGTTCTCTCTATGGTATCTTGTATTGCTAGTAACGCCCACAGCAATGCAAAAGCTGCTTCTGAGGCAACGTTTTACACTGTTTATGGGCCTCCTGAGACCGATGATAACCTAATATTCTTCGGGTGAAGTTACCTCTGGCTGGAAGCTGCAACACTGGTCTTAAGATGGTTAAGAAAGTGAGTTGTGCTCACAACAGAGGGAGATGAACCTTACAATTTACAGTTGTCTTTGGTTTGAAGCAGATTCCTAAGGAAAATTAATATTCTTCAGGTGAAGGATGCTTCTAACTGAAGGGTGAAATAAGGAACTCAGAATTATCAGAAAAGGCAGTCTTTCAATCAACAGAGGGAGGTGGACCTTGCTTTACTTTTGTTACAATTGTTAAGATTTTTGGTGCAGGAAGAATTTATACCCACAGGGACTGCATACTGTTTGCTGTGCACAGCTGACTTGATTAGAGTTAGTGATTGACTGTTTGCATTGCACTATTTGTAATACTGTGAGTTATTCACTGGGCTAAGAATTTGTCATAAGTCCTGAATTGAGAGCAGGTTACAGGCTGTGTATTGCACCCAGACAGTGCCTAGGGGGTGGAAACTGTATTTTCTTTTGTTTATCTCTGTGTGCCTTAAAAAGCCAGGCCAGACTGTGTCAGGAAGTGCTTACATCACAGCTACTTATCAGCCAATAGCTCTGGAAGAATCTTACAGACCTTGGTAACAGTACTAATTTTAGCAGGCTCATCAGATAATCTAATATTCTTCAGGTGAAGCTACCTCTGGCTGGACGCTGCAACACAGGACTTAAGATTTACAAGAAAGTGAGTTGTGCTCACAACAGAGGGAGGTGAACCTTACAATTTACAATTGTCTTTGGTGTGAAGCAGATTCCTTAGGAAAGTTAATATTCTTCAGGTGGAGGATACTTCTAACTGAAGGGTGAAATTAAGAAACTTAGAATTATCAGAAAAGGCAGTCTTTAATCAACAGAGAGAGGTGGACCTTGCTTTACTTTTGTTACAATTGTTAAGATTTTCAGTGCAGGAAGAGTTTAAACCCACAGGGGCTGCATACTGTTTACTGTGTCTGTCCTTGTGCACAGCTGACATGTTAGGGGGCTGACTGCTTTCAGAGCACAAGTCACCAGGCTGTTTTGGGGATGGGGAGGTTTATCAGTGTCTGACTTGGATGTTTGGATTTTTCTCTGTTTGATTAGCAGGGTATCTTCTCTGTCAAATTGTCGTGTAGGGCACCTTTCTGACAGGAAGGCACTCATTGCAGTGGTAGGTCAGAACTTTTAACTGATTGTTTCATGAGGGCACAGTTTAGGCCCAAACCCTTCCCACCCACACCCACCCACCCCTGGAAATAGTTCCTTTATATCTGGGGTTCCAACATCATTTCCTCAAGAGGGCAAGGTGCATATCACTGTCATATCCTCTCTAGCACACTGCACTGACAATATAAGCATACACATTCTATAATACATATATTTCTATATAACAAACCAATCACAAACACACACACACACAAAAAAAACTAAACAAGCTAGACAGACATGTGGGGAGTAGAGCAATGTAATGGCTGTGGGGCAGCAGTCTTCTGGGACTCTTTCTGGAGGCTGAGATGCTGCCCTGTTTGCACACAACTATCTGCCCTGAGGGAGGAAGTTGCCCATCTTCAGGCTCCATTGGACAGTAGTAAGGGAATCTCCCCCATCCAGGGAGCACCAGAGCCACCACCACTACCTCAGAGGTTGCAAAGAAAGCACAGCAGTTGGACCACAGTGGGCTCAGGGAGGGTAAGAGTGGTGGATTAGAGTCACACCCAGTCAGTTGTTCCACTCCACAATCCATACACCATTCTGGGGGAGCATAGTTCTCCTATGGATGCACCCGCAGAGGAGACTAAGGAGGTTGCAGACAACAGTCACAAGGGAGGCCCTCAGGAAGGAGGCAGAGGGCACCACAGGGAAAGGAAGCAGCTCCTTGTGGGGGACTCAATTATTAGGGGGATAGAACTGGGGGGAGCAGGGAAAACTGAAGTAAAGTGCCTGCCTGGTGCCTTGGCTTGGAGGGCCAGGAAGCTCAGCATTAGGATCACAAGAACAGCTGCACGGGAGTCTGAGCTGAACATCACTGTCCACCTAGGGACAAATGGCTTGGCTGATCATGAGATTAGAGCAGTGCAGAAGGACTTTGTAGAGTTGGGGAGGGGCCTAAGACAAGTAGCACACACAGTATCCTTCTCAGAGGTGCTGCCTGTCAGTGGCATGGGTAAGGTGAGGGTACTTTACACCATGCAGTTTAATGAATGATTGAAAAAATGGTATGGAGCACAGGTGTTTGGCTTCATTGGGGACTGGGGTTCCATCTGGAGGGACACCAGCCTATACTGGCAGGATGGTCTGCATTTGTCCAGGAAGGGAACAAGTCTTTTAGGCAATCAGTTTAAATGCTTCATTGGCAAGCTTTTAAAATAGTCAAGGAGGGAGGCACAGATAAGCAGAAGGAAAATCCCAGCCTCCCCCTACAGAACAGGGTACTAAATGAGAAAAAGACCAAGGTAGAAAGGTCAGTGGGGGATGCTGCTACAGAAGGTAAAGCCATCACAAAATGGAGAGCAATGAGTACCAATGCCCATAATCTGGGTAACAAGCTTCTTGAATTAGTGGCCTTGATGGAGGAGGAACATTTGGATATCGTGGCAGCCACAGAAACATGGTACACACAGAACCATGACTGGGACATAAACATACCAGGATACACTACCTACAGGAGGGACAGGGAGGGTAAAAGAGGAAGAGGAGTAGCTCTCTACATAAGGGAAGGAATCAAAGCAACAGAACAAAAGGGTAAACAGGGAGGATAAGAATCATGGTGGATCAATTTGGAGGCAGGCAATTACACCACAATTCGCACAGAGGTTGTGTACAGACACCCTTCCCAGGGGGAGGAAATGGAAAAGGAAATGATAGGAAGTATACTTAGAATGGCAGATAAAGGGGAGATATTGCTGATGGGTGATCTGAATATGCCCGATGTTAACTGGAGTGCAGTTGCAGCTGCCACTTCTAAGAGTGGGGTTATTCTAGATGCCCTACAGGGGGCATGCCTTAGACAACTAGTATTGGAACCCACTAGAGAGGGAGCAATCTTAGACCTGGTTCTCTCAAATGGAGATGGAGAGAGGATCACAGATGTAGAAGTGGGTATCCATCTGGGAACTAGCAACCATCGAACAGTATGGTTTACAATAAACACAGCAATAGAGTCAAGCCATACAAAGGCAAAAGTACTGGACTTCAGGAGGGCTGACTTTGCCAAAATGGGTGAGTGCCTAAGGAATGCACTAGCAAATGGGCAGGAAGGAGGGGTGGAAGAACAATGGGGAATAATAAAAACTGCAATCACAGAGGTAACAAGCCTTTGTGTGAAGCAAATAAACAAAACTAAATGATGTAAGAAACTACTATGGTTCTCAAAGGAGGTGGCAGTGAAGATTCAAGAGAAAAAGAAAGCATTCATAAAGTACAAGGAATCACAGAAGGAGCAGGACAGAGAATTGAATCTGTTAAAGCAAAAGGAAGCTGGGAAGGCAGTCAGAACAGCAAAGGCCCGAACCGAGGAAAAGATAGCCAACTCAGTTAAGAAGGAGGATAAAACATTTTTAGGTACATCAAGGAGTGAAGGAAGACTAAGGGAGGGATAGTGAGGCTTAATAAAGGGGAAGGGGGTGTACAGAGGGTGATGGTGAAAAGGCAGAGATACTAAACAAATATTTTTGCTCAGTATTTACAAATGAAGAGGGGGAGGTACCTAAAACAAACAATAGAAACACTCTGGATACAGAAGTTGATACCAGTCCATTTACATAGATACATAGATACATAGACAGTGTCAGCAGATAAGGGCCTATGGCCCACCCAGTCTGCCCATTTGAGCTTGTAAGTTCAGTTTGTTTTACTAGAAGTCTGTTGCACCTTACCCCTGACCTCCAGAATTCCTTTATGTCTATCCCATGCATTCTTAAATCCCGTGATTGTTTCAGCCCCCACCACTTCCTCTGGCAGGGTGTTCCACTTGTCCACCACCCATTCTGTGAAGAAATTCTTTCTCATGTTTCCTCTGAATCATCCTCCCTCCAACTTCATCCCATGCCCTCTAGTCCTGGAACATCTTTTTCACTTAAAAATAGTGTTTTCCTGCACCCTGTTACTCCCTGTAAGATACTTGCATGTCTCTATCACATCCCCTCTCTCCATCCTCTCCTCCAGGGAGTACATGTTCAGTTCCTTCAACCTGTCTTCATAGGACTTGTGATGCAATCCATGCACCATCTTTGTTGCCCTCCTCGAACCTTCTCTACCCTGTCTATGTCCTTATGTAGGTATGGTCTCCAGAACTGTACACTGTACTCAGGTGGGGCCTCACTAGTGTCTTGTATAGCGGAATTATGACCTCCTTTTCCTGCTGGTAATGCCCCTGCCTATACATCCCAGCATCCTATTTGCTTTACCTGCTGCCTTGTCACGCAGTTTCCCTACCTTGAGGTCATCAGAGATGATAACCCCAAGATCCCTTTCCTGCTTGGTGCATGCTATATCCTCACCCCTCCAACTGATATATTGTGCCAGGGTTTTTGTGCCCCATATGCATTATCTTGCACTTCTTTGCATTGAATTTCAACTGCCAAACCCCTGACCATTCTTTAAGTTTCTGCAGAAGTTTTTACAGAAGAAAGGGTTCTGAAAGAACTCTTAAAACTGAAGGTGGACAAAGTAATGGGGCCTGATGGGATTCATCCCAGAATTCTAAAAGAACTAAGGGTAGAACTAGTGACACCACTGACTACCCTCTTTAACAAGTCATGGGAGGATGGGGTGGTACCTGAGGACTGGAGGAGGGTAGATGTGATTCCCCTTCACAAAAGTGGGAGCAGGGCAGAAGCAGAAAATTACAGACCTGTTAGTTTAACCTCAGTGGTAGGGAAAATGATGGAATCACTTCTGAAGGAAAGAATTGTTGAGTACCTAGAGGCCAGAGGAGCACAGGACCCAAGGCAGCATGGATTCACAGTGGGAAGGTCATGCCAGATGAACCTAATAGATTTCTTTGACTGGGTAACCAAAGTAGTAGATCAGGGAGGGGCTGTGGACATGGCTTACCTGGACTTTAGCAAGGCATTTGACTCAGTCCCACACAAAAAAAAATTAATATACAAGTTAACCAGCCTGGGAGTGGGTCCTAAGATGATAGCCTGGGTAAAGAATTGGCTGGAGAATAGAACACAGAGGGTAATAGTAAATGGAGTCCACTCTGAAGAAAGGGGGGGTTACTAGTGGGGTACCACAGGGTTCAGTATTAGGACCAGTCCTCTTCAATGTCTTTATAAGTGACATTGCAGAGGGACTGGAAGGAAAAGTATGTCTCTTTGCAGTTGACACAAAGATCTGCAACAGCGTTGATGCTCAAGGTGGGGTAGAAAGGATGAGAAGGGACTTGGCAAAGTTAGAGGAATGGTCAAATGTATGGCAGCTTAGATTCAATGCTAAGAAGTGCAAGGTAATGCACCTGGGAAACAAAACCCAGGGGAAGAGTACACAATGGGGGGGAGAGATACTAACAACAACAAAAATAGAAGGGGACCTGGGGGTAGTCATATCAGATGACTTAAAGGTGGGCAAGCAATGTGAGAGGACAGTAAGGAGGGCTGGGGGGATACTGGGATGCATAGGGAAAGGCATCACCAGTAGAAAACAGGAAGTTGTTATCCCTCTGTACAGACAGCTGGTGAGACCCCATCTGGAGTACTGTGTGCAGTTTTGGAGACCCAATCCAAGCAAGGACATAGACAAGATGGAAGCTGTCCAGATGAGGGCAACTAAAATGGTGCAGGGTCTGCACCAGAAGACATATGAAGAGAGACTAAAGGAGCTTAATATGTATAGCTTCGAGGAAAGGAGGGAGAGGCGGGACATGATAGAATCTTTCAAGTACCTCAAGGTAATCAACAAAGTCCAAGAGGGTAGCATCTTTCAAAACAAGAGGTGTGCAAGAACAAGAGGGCACAATTTGAAGATGGGGGAGTGGCTCACAGGTAATGTAAGGGAGTATTTTTTTCACAGAGAGGGTTGTGGATGCATGGAACAGCCTTCCAGAGGAGGCTGTGGAGTCAAACACAGTGGTTGAATTCAAGCATGCATGGCACAGTCATAAGGCAATTCTAGTGGGTGAGGGTAGAAAGAAGTAGGCTGCTGGTTAACTAGGATCTGCAGCTTATCCATTAGGTAGGGAAATGGGCACACTGGGTGGGCCAAGTTGGCCTTTTCTGCCATCAAATTCTATGTTTCTATGTTTCTCCACTGGTTAAGGCACTTCTATGATAGACCCCCGTTGCAACAGCACTTCTATGATGGACCCTTCTGCTGCTCATGACACTTTTGTGATGGACCCCTCTGCTCAATACACTTCTGTGATGAACCCTGTAGTGGCTCCCTGCACTTCTGTGATGGGCTTACCCACCTCTTCTGTTCCTCCTAATGTGTACACTTCAGGTGCAACTACTGAAAAAGGTTAAACTGACACCATACAACTTGATAAATGATATGCCATTTTCTGTTCAAAAATATTTTACATAGGACATATGATGTCATTTCATGACATTAAACATGTTTTTAGTGTCAGATTCATATAGCAACATGCTGATTGGTGCTTCAAATGGGTGCAACACTATGGCACTGATGTGATCAGGCAACTAAGACTTTTTCATGTCCAGTAAATCAGTCTGGTCAATACATTCTTGAAATCCTGCCAGCTGTACTACAAATTATCACTAGGAGACATGAACAGCTCCAGAAGCCCCAGAACTGATTGTAGTCCTTCAAACAGAATTATTTAATCACAAAGAACACTTTTGGGTAACCTTTGTTCTCTTGTTCTTCCATGCTTCTAGGAACTTGGTGTCCATGTTACACCAACCACTCACTGAACTCCTTTTACTCTTGGACAGAGTCACAAGTTGACATCAACATACAGTTTGTCTATATTTATTGCTATTTTCGTGATTGCCATTGTAGTAATAGTTTACCACATACTGTAGATCACAGCTGGTAAACTTTCTCAACTTAAGTAGTTGTTTGGCATCCTTTGTTACATTAACACCTCAAGTGTGGTGTTCACCATTACATTAACAATTTGAGTTTGTTGTCCGCTGCTACATTAACAACTTTGAAGTTTCTTTTTCTCAGGCATTTCAAAGTGAGTTATGTTACAACAGTGTCATTTTCTCTGTTGAGCCACAGCATCTTAAAATGCTTACAAAACTTAGCTGATGTTAATTTGAAAACTGGACCTTTAAATCACACTTTGATACAAAATGTTCATCAATATACCAAGATATAGTGTTTGTTTAAATAAAAGCCACATCGGCAAAGGAACAATGGGCAACAACCCTGTGTATTGCTTCACTAATGAGGCTTCATTAGGGGTCCCTGGTGAAGTCTCCTGACCAAGCAATACATACAATTTGAGGCCCAGTGTTCCTTAGCTAATGTGGCTTTTTCTTACTTGTCCATCCTCCAAAATATATGTGGACAAAACCATTAGGTCCCTCAAACAGTGAATTAGAGAGCACAAGAGCAGAATACGCAACACCTATGAAAGCAATCCTGTGGCAATGCATTTTGTCACAGCTAACCACACTGCAGCGTCTTTTAAATTCTGGGGCATAGAATAAGTTGATGAGCTCTTGAGAGGAGGTGATTGGAACAAAATGCTTGAAAGATGGGAAATGTACTGGATATTCATGTTAAATGCAACTGAAGATAGACTAGGTATAAACGAAGATGAAAATTGGGCAGCCTGTTGGTGAAATCACTAAAATGCATTACTAATAGGCAACCTATCCACCTCAGCTACCTTTGGTGAATTTAACAAAGAGAAAAGTATGACAATGAGTCTTATAGTGTTGGAAACTGAAAATGACCTTCCTGACATTCTAGCTAACTTTTGTCAGACACCACAATCCAACTTGCAGGCTCTTCTCATGGGACTTGCAACCCCATACTCTCCTTCCAGCTGAGCTCATTATTATCACAAACAGCAAAAGAGCTGCAGGAAATAGTTAAATACACTTGAGAAGCAATTTACAGATTTCAAAAGTATCATTTCTGTGGGCTTGATAGTGCTTAAATGACAGCCCAAATGAGTTTAAGTCATTGCATTTAAGAGTTGAAAACTGAAGACAACCTCTCTGACCTCTTAGCTAACCATTGCAATCCTCCAAAATCCAACTTGCAGGCTTACATTAAGGGGCTTGTAAACTCTCCCACCCCTCCCACTGTGCTTATCATTACCACAATCAGCAAAAGAGCTGCAGAAAGTACTTAATATACCTGAGAAACAATTAACTGATTTCAAAACTGTCATTTCTGTGGGCTTGACATTGCTTAAATGACAGCCACAAATGAATTTGAGTCAGTGTACTAAAAATAGCTGAGACAGGGTCTCAAAGCAGTATATGCTGCCCCATAGGTCTGCCTCAGTATGTGAAGAGAACTGTGTTCACTTTTGTTGCATAGCAACCACTAGTGACAGGCTCCAAGGTTAGCACCTTCTGGCCACTTCCTTAGGATGCTACACTGGTGCCTCCCTCTGTCCCAGCACTACATAAGCAGAAACCTTTCAATGAAGTGTGCAAAACATGATAGAAGATGTGACACAACTAGAGGGAAGTAGAAAAGGTAAAATTTACTTTTAAACAAGAAAGTGTTTAGACTACTATCTACAGCAGAATGGAGTTCATTTTTAACCTGTATACTGATTATATTGTCAGCTGTAACAATTCGTTATGATATTGTAAATGATATTTGAAAGACAACCCCGGGGCCTTACAATCTTCAAGCCAGAATTTAGGTATGTGTATGTTTACAAAATGTTTTAATTGTCTGAAGCAAGGGAAGCATTCATTTTCTGCAAACACATGAAAGAGTGTGGTAAACTGTCCATAGAATATTCTGGCTTTTGGAACCGTATAACATGAAGTTGCAAATGGAACCAAGTTGTACAGATAGAACAGAAAAGTATAAAGAAGATGTAAAATACATAAAATGAACTGAGAAAGAAAACTTAAGAGACATGAATAAGTTAGAACATTGCACTGCTTTTACAAGGTACCTGAATGCATAATTGGAGATGGTTGTATTGTAAATCTGGTAACAACAGAAAATAGAAGCTATTGCTTGTTAGTGTAAATAAGGGATGCAGTGAATTTTTGATGCTTAAGTTACCAGAAGTATTACATAGTAAACATAAATCACACTTTGTAGAGGTAATGAAATGATGTACAAAGACAATGTTTCAACAAACAAATGCTAAAACACAGAATACTACTCTGAAATGTGGATTAATGTTAAATGAATTGTTAAAAGTTCGCAATTCACTTCTGATAATACATGAAAGATGTAATGAGAAGGCAAAATACATAAAAAAGTAATAAGAAGCTGAATACTTAAAAGAATATGTTTACTTACGAAAAACAATTCTGTAAAGCTCATTATGGAAACTAAGAGGATACATATCACTAGAAAATAATCAACTCCAGAATCGCTGGTAAGTAGATGGGTCTGTTACAGCTAAGTGCACAGAGCGAAATTCAGTTGTAAATGGTGGTCATTCACTACCTTGTTATGATTTAAGATGTAAATACTAATAATGAATTTAGTTTTCTACCATCATAAAGAAACATCTGAGTAGTTCATGGATTGTGATAGGAAGTGCACTAAAAATGCAACGTTTAACTTAAAAAAAATTTTTTTTAATTGATGGTAAAAAAAATAATTTTTACAAATTAAAACTGTAATTATGTATTTATGATAGATCCTGGCCCCTGAGGAAGCCTGATGTGGGTGAAATGTTGGGCAAGAACAGGAGACTGTTGATTCCAAGAAATACTTCAAAAAATTAAAAAAAAATACCTTTTAAGAAAATATTGAGTGACTGGCTTTATTCATTTTCTGAACGTTGGATTATCCATACTCCAGCCCCACAACTATCTGTATAGCCTATTAACTGGAAGGGGAACAACCAACTCTCATTTTTCTCGCTAACTGTGTGTCAAACAGGGAAACTTTTTACAGGGTTTGTGCCACATATTTGGTGCAAGCCTCCATTAAAGGGGTCCAGTGTCACAAATGCGAGTGACTTCTGAGAATCTGATGCAAGATGTGTCAATCAGTTGGGCACAACAGCAGGGTTTGGTGCAGGGCTTGTTAAAGCCCTCCATCAACCTTTAAGAATCAAGCCCTTTATGTGAACTTTGCTGTATTCAGTTGCGAATCAAGCAGTGTGCACTCTACTTTATTCCATCTTATCATCCATTGTGAAAAATTGGTGTGGGATCTCCTTTATTTGTCATTTAGTAAGAATCTCCAACACACATCTCATGAAGACCCACCAACTTAACATAGAGTAGGAGGTACAAATTATGGATGGCTGTGAGAGCCAATATACATCCAAGAGGACATTCCATGCAATTGTAATGGTGCTGACAGAATTTGGATTTCTTACCAAATTACTCTTTTTTGGTTCACGACATGGGGAAAGGCACCACTGATGGAGAGAGTGCTGTTAAATTAATGGCAAAAAGGTCTGTGCAATCCCATACTGCAGTCATTTTCTCAGCCAAAGACATTTTCATGTACTTCCATGATAAACCATACAAGAGAGCTTCCAAGTGAAGGGTGCAAGCCCTTCCAATGAACATTTTCAGGGTACTTGAAAAATGGATATGGGTACCTGGTCAATATAACACTGCTGAAACAGCACATAAATTACTGCACTGCAAAAAGTGCTGAATTTAGTACAGTGACAAGTGTTTTTTCGCAATTGAGAATAACTGCTACCCCTGCTGCTGTATGGTCTAATGGAGAAGTGTGAAAGAGGCTGCCAGTGTGGTGCCTTGCTGAGCTGTGTCCATGGTGGAGTGGTAAGGGCATAGCACTCAGCAATGTAGAGGACCTGGGGCAACAGTTCGGTTCCCCCCAGGTCCTCTAGTGTTACATCTTTTTTTTTCTTAAAAAGATTAATTTTTCTACCTCCAGGATTTTATCCCATCACCAATGTCCACACCCCATCTGAGTTAGTTATATTTATTCCAGCGGGTATGGGGGGCAAAGAATGTGCCATTGGTTTTAATGGTGTGTGTGATTTGTGGTGTGTGGTTGCTATGTTTCCCAACCTTATTTCAGCACACACCATTTTGCCTATGGCATTGTTTCTTGCATTATGTTAGGTGCAAAATTATGACCCTGTGTCATGGATATGAACCCCAAAAGGACTTAATGTTAAAATTGTTCTTGGTATTTGCCACATCCAAAGTATGAGGCTTGTGGTTTCTGGTATGTTTTTCTACCAGAGATTTAACTTGCTTCTGCACAGCTTGACAAAAATTTAGTGGCCCATGTGTGAACCTTGAGTATGTGGAAGCATTACCAGTGAGAGGCTCATGCATCCACAGGGCTAAATGCAAAGCACATTACAGACTGCTAATTGAATACCTGATCATGTTCTCTTTATGGTGTCTTGTATTCCTAGTAATGCCTAAAGCAATACAAAAGCTGCTTCTCAGGCAATGTTTGACACTGTTTCTGGCCCTCCTGAGACAGATGTCTCCACTGGTCAAGGTACTTCTGTGATAGACCACTTGTTGCAACAGCACTACTGTGAAGGACCCCTCTGCTGCTCTTGACACTTTTGTGATGGACCCCTCTGCTCCTAACACTCCTGTGATGTACCCTATAGCTGCTCCCTGTACTTCTGTGATGGACTCACCCACCTCTTCTGTTCCTCCTAATATGTACATTGCAGGTGCAACTACTGAAAAAGGTTAAACTGACAAGATACAACTTGATAAATGATATGCCTTTTTCTATTCAAAAGCATTTTACACATGACATGTGATGTCATTTAATGAAACTAAACATGTTTTTAGTGTCAGATTCCTACAGCAATATGCTGATTGGTGCTTCACATGGGTGCAACACTAGGGCACTGATGTGATCAGGCAACTAAGACTTTTTCATGGCCAGTAAATCTGTCTGATCAATGCATTTTTGAAATCCTGCTAGCTGTACTTCAAATTATCACTAGGAGAAATGAAAAGCTCCAGAAACCCCGGAAGTGATTGTAGTTCTTCAAACAGTATTATTTAATCACAAAGAACACTTTTTGGTAACCTTTGTACTCTTGTTCTTCCATGCTTCTAGGAACTTGGTGTCCATGCTACACCCATCACTCACTAAACTCCTTTTACTCTTGGACAGAGTCAAAAGTTGACATCAACATACAATTTGTCTATATTTATTGCTATTTTCATGATTGCCATTGTATTTTAGTAATAGTTTACCACATACTGTAGATCACAGCTGGTAAATGTTTCTCAACTTAAGTAGTTGTTTGGCATCCTTTGTTACATTAACACCTCAAGTGTGGTGTTCACCATTACATTAACAATTTGTGTTTGTTGTTCACTGCTACATTAACAACTTTGAAGTTTCTTTTTCTCAGCCATTTCAAAGTGAGTTATCTCACATCATAGTGTAATTTTCCCTGTTGGGTCACAGCATCTTAAAATGCTTAAAAGACTTAGCTGATGTTAATTTGAAAACTGGACCTTTAAATCACACTTTGATACAAAATTTTCATCAATATACCAAGTTATAGTGTGTGTTTAAATAAAGCCACATCGGTGAAGGAACACTGGGCTACAACCCTATGTATTGCTTTATAAGGGAGGCTTCATTAAGGGTCCCTGATGAAGTCTTCTGACCAGGCAATACATAGGGTTTGAAGCCCAGTGTTCCTTATCTGATGTGGCTTTTACTTAAATAAATGTCTATTTAATTCTCTTATCCTTGAAGTGTGTGCTGTCCTGTTTGTTATTATTTTACATTTACCACAAGGCAGTGTGCTTTTTACCATAAATTCCTGCCTGCATGAACCCTCTATCTACATTTGCCACCTGTGCTAGTCATTAAGTAGCTATAGCCTCCCAACCTCCCTGAGTTATACAATCTAAAATGGATGCCAAGCCAATACTATTCTGTCCAATGGAAAGCTCCCCAAGCTCAACTTGGTAAGCAATGACACTTGTGACTGGCATGTCAGACAGCTGCTGTTCTGTATTTAGTGGCCAGTCACCTATCACACAAGACACTATACATCAAGGGTCTGAGATGAGAGACAGTGAAAGAGTACGACAGCTGCTAGGGATAGCAGTTACATTTTTATGTGGCACATCAGCAAAATGAGCAAAGAAACAGACAAGGCAATGTATATTTATATAGCAGCACCCTTCCACCACCAGTGTTCACGGTGCTAAACAAGTCTTAATTGCACACAAAAAACTGTATTTGAAGCAAAGAGTCATTAAGCATAACTCAAATTCAGAAGAGGCAACATCTTCACAGTTAATAGCCTGGTCTTCTCATGATATGTACCTAATGTTTGTATAAAAAAATCATGCTCATGTTACTTTCTACTACAGTATGTTAATACAGTGCAGCTATGGATCTATTTTCAAGACTTTTAAATTTAACAACAGCACACTCAGTAGTCAAAATATGGAAAAATTAAACCCCTACATGACTGCATGTAATTTGCCCCCAGATAAGCTGGAAGTATAAATGAGAAGACAAGGCAGCCTTGTAATACTGATGCTTGACTGACTGATTGATTTCCTTCAGGGGCTATTCATGGATGGTTATTGGGAAACAAACTGAATAATTAGATTAACATACTCTGAACAGATGAAATCTGTGAAGCAAGGTGCTCAGATAATGTTGGTATTAAGACATCCTTGACACATGATGCACAATGAAATCAATGCTCAGGGCTCACTTTGATGACTTTAAGGGATGTTGTCAATTCCCCTAGGCCTGACAAGACCTTTTTAAACTGAAAATAAGAATCTGAGTTTCCATCATACATAAAGAGGCTTGTTCACTAGTTTAATCACTTGATTACATTTAGAGTTAAAATGAAACATTATGTAATTTTTGTGGACTTCCTAATATATCATTATGCTCTGTGCTACCAGATATTGTAGACAATTCTCAATCACATTTACTGTAAATCTACTGTATATTAGTTTTTTTTTTTTTTTGCTTAAAGGGGTTCTGCAAGTTTAAATCTACTTACCTGTGCATGAGAATGCTTTTGTTACAATTATGTAGGTAAGGATGCCCACAGCTTTGCAAGCGTTTGGAGGACAACTTAGGAGTTGTTGAATGATGCCTTTTTGGACAAGTGCTGCTATTTAACTAAGATGTTATAATCTATATTATGTCAGAATCACACACATATCACCATCATATTCTCTAGCAGCCTGAACAGAGAAATGTTTGTATCTACTGTTGCAGTGTCCCCTTACAGAAATACACAGTAGGTGTGCTGTGTACATGCATACTGCATGCCACATGCTTAATTGTGCAATGTTTGCATGCAGTTCGGATACACAAAGTGAACCTTTTCGAACCAAGTCTAAAAAACAAATCAGGTTTGCATGTTGCAAGCTTGACATGTGTGCACCAGATAAGCTGGTGTGAGCATCTTCTAAAAATTACATCAGGTTAGCATGTTGCATGCTTGACATGAGTGCAGCAGTTAAGCTTGTGTGAACATCATGTAAACATCACATCAGGTTTACATGCTACACACTTGCCATGTGTGCAGCAGCTAAGCTGGTGCAAATCTCATCTAGAAAAACACATCAGTTTCTATTTCATATACCACTGCTAGCAATTAGTCATTAAAATACATTTTTATTTGAATTCCCATAAAGATTCTGTAAACTCTTTAATTCTGATCCTTTTACAAGTTGTTTAATGGCTTTTGATTCGTGTCTTTAAATCACCATTAATTTGTAAAGTATTGTTTGCTTACTACACTAAATATCTAGGATATAGCCAGCCAATATCCCCCATTCCAAATGTATGAAGAGAGGCATCTGTGTTGTGAAGCCTATCCTTTTTGTTTTAGACCATGCAAATCCCTTATGTATATTTAGTGCTACAAATGTGTTTCTCCATGACTGTTGTGTCTCACTTATTTCCCCTGTCATTCTGTATTGAGCATATACACTATGGCCATGCTGAGCACTCTTTGTGTTGAGTAGGGTCTTGGAAGCATGCACCATACCTCACATTTTGTTACTGAAATGAAGGACGTGGCCACTCAAAATAAGGAACAATGTGGGACACTAACCCACATGATGATCAGGACACATCATGAAACTTGAAGATACAGTACCTTACAACACAGTGGAAACCATTGCATTAGCACCTGAGAATGAATTTTTACCATTAAGCGCAGGTGTCATTTATGTAAGGCAGAGGTGAGCAGTTGCCATATTTGTGCATAGTTTTTTCTTAAGGTGTGGCAATAATGGCTTTAAACATTGATTTAATCTCTTGCACAATAAGTGCCCACCTGTCCTGTGTATGCTAATGCAGCAGGTACTCTCCAGACTCAACTGTGTCTGTATTGTGTTGTCCACTCTCTCCACTTACTAGTGACAGCACAATCACATGTGATCTGGATGAGCTCCAGCCAAGAAAGAGCACATGAGACTCGCAAGTGTGACACTGTCTTTCCCACCACAGAGTACACAGACTGCACATTACAGCTTGAAGGAGTCAGTGAGCACTGAACTCTAAATAGCAGTGTTGTGGCAGCATATTTTTGTTGTTCAACTCTTAGTGAGTCTCCGTCTCCCCTGGTGGCTGAAGGGACAGAAGGTGGGTTAGATGCTTACTCAAGACTATTCTATCTACTTACTATACTAGGCTCACCTTGCGAAAAAAAACAAACAGCACAGACCCCCATGGCAGCAAGCTAGGTTTAGCAGCAGTGATGACAGTGTGTGGGTGGCTTTCATAGGCCTTGATCAGTGCAGTGCAGAAGCAGCCAAGCAAGAAACAAGCAATCCAGATTGGGTGGGTTCTGATGGCGAGGTGACTTGATCACAGATCACACTGGGGACCTGTGATGGTTGGTTCTAACATCCAGCTTCTGGTGGAAAGAGAGAGAGAGAATGTATTGAAAAATGGGATGGTGGCACACTATGCCAGGCTGCAGCTTCTGGCCATGTGGCCGGAAAATGTAAAGTAATTTTTTTTTTTTTTACAGGGGGAAAGGAGAAGGAGGAAGGACTGAAATATTGATGTATTTTTCATGTTTCTTCACCCTTAGGTGGCTTCATGACCCATAGGGGATGGGTATTGAATGGAATGGAGCTGGGAAGAAAAATTGGAACAAAGTTCTTTTGGAGGGGCAGAACTTCAGCCAGGAAATAAATTGGTTAGTAACTAGATGGGTTTAAGCCCAAATCTGATGCACTGCTTCGGGGTATATACAGATGAATCTTATACATTTGAATTTTTCCAGAGTTGCATGTCACGTTTCAGTCAAACCAAATAAGTTCTACCTTTTAGAGATGTTACGGACATTCTAGAGCTGTCCCTTGCATTCAGGAACAGTTGAGCAGTTTGCTATGCATAAACTACTGGAGCCCCACTATAGTCAGGCTTATGTCCCCACCAGTGAAGCTGACCTCCACATCCCCACGCTCAGGCACATTATGAAAAAGGGCAATGGAGACTGCAGGGGTTTGCACCATTGAAATGAATGGGGGTATTTTTAAATTAATGAAGGCCACCACTCGACTAACAAGGGCCTCTTTAGTAGAAAAGTGGCCTTCATTATTCTCCAACTCACCATCATAAAGTATAAAATAATAATAGAAAATAACTACATTCAGTTCAGTGGGGTACGCCTTGATACAGTGACCCACGGACATCATCTCGTAAACACTCCTGCCTCTGGCTCCCTAGTACTCAAGTAAGAGACTTTTTACTTATATCTGTACTTGGTGGGTTGTCTGTAGCAGCATGGCCATACATGCTACAGTGTGTGTGCGTGGGAGGGGACTGACCATGTGGGTGTGTTGAGTTATTCCTAATTATGTGTTTGCAACCTAAAGTCTGTTTGCGTGGAAGCATTCAAAACTGTGTAGAGAAAATCATAGGAGTATAGGCCAGACAGAAGAAATTAAGTGTTTTTGTGGGTACATTTTTGTATTGGTGTGGGAAAAACAACATGTGTTTCCATTGGTATATGTGCTACAGTTCATCTGTGAAAATGAGATGAGGTAGAGAAGAAAACTGAAAAGCATAACAGTGGCTACAAGCATGCCACATGCATGCAGATGTATTTAGATGCAGTATGTATTGAAGTACAAATGAGCCATATGTGTGCAGACAGTATGGCTTAGTCATTAAAGGCACTGAACTGCAAGCCAGGAGACTTGGAGGCATGAAGACCTGGGTTTGAATCTCATCAGCCCCCACTTGCGTATGGTGTGATCCTGAGCAAGTCACTTAATTTTTACATGTGCAGTTATCAGTTACCACTTGCTTTTTTGCACACATGCCACATGCATGCAGTCTTTCCCAATTTAACATAAAAATCATGGTTGCCACACTTGCTTGCTGCACGCATGCCATCTGCATGCAATCGGTTCCAATTTAACATTTAAATCATACTTGCAGCATACATATCACTTGGGTATTTTTATGTGTGCAGCATGACGACATTTCATAAAACTATTTCTGTAAGGGTCTCTATATATGATATGATACTGTACATATACAGTAGGATACATAATGGTCTGCCACAGCATATGCCATTTATCTTCATGAGTTACAGGGCAGGATCATTACTCATACTTGGCAAAGCCACATGTGAATTTTGAAAGTCTTTTTCCCTCACAAATGCTGAAAATGTCACACTTCCTGTTAGGTCATTTTATTGTTAAATGTCATGGTTTTAAGTTAGTTCTTTTTATAAAGATGTAACTGTTTTTGTTTGATTTACCTGCTCTATTTTGAGTGCAACCAAGATCATTGTGATGTTATTGGATATGGTGTGAGCTGCTTTCCCATTGGGTTGTGTCCCATTGTGACCTATCCAAAGTGTTAATAACATGCTCATGATCTACCAAAAGTCAAAAAGATCATGGGCTAGATTCACAAAAAGCAAAAATCGCAAAGCACAGCACAAAAGTTTGCATTGTGCTTTGCAATTGCCCAGGTATCAAATGTTGCTATTCAGAGTCGAATAACATACCTGTACTATCCAACTGTGAATTAGCCCAGATGAATCTGTGCTAACCCCAGTACCACCACCTGCAGCACCACTAGTGCTGCCTGACATGCAGCCAGGAGTATGTCCACACAATGAATAGCATATGTGTGCTATTAGTAATTCACAAAAGTAGACATGTAAATGAGCCCATTGGGCCTGTGAGGTGCTATATTGCCATTTGCATGCCCATTATGGGCTCATTTACATGGGCTATGCTGGAGTGTAATGCACCCAACCCCCAGCCCCTGCCCCACAGGCAGACCTATGTTCCTGGTGCCAGTAGCTCCCCCCCAAGCAATCACAGGCCAAAGTCCTCAGAAAGCATACAGCCTGGTGCCAGTGTTCCCCCATGCCAATCACTGGCTCAGTGTAGAATACAAAACTTTCCTGGGGGTAATGGTTCCCCCCACCCCTGCATTCACCGATTGCTTTTTGCGACCCTGCCTTTGCCATGTGGCACTTTTTAGAAATAGATTTAGCTGCAACTAAGCAAAATTCAAGTGTCTAATAGAAGTTTTTCAACTGTATTAGTTGGATTGCAATTTCTACTATAGAATTTCTAGAATAGAACTACTCTGGATACAGAAGTTGATATCAGCCCATTTATAGAAGAAAGGGTTCTGAAAGAACTCTTAAAACTGAAGGTGGACAAAGCAATGGGGCCTGACTGAATTCACCCCAGAATTCTAAAAGAGCTAAGGGTAGAACTAGTGACACCACTGACTACCCTCTTTAACAAATCATGTGAGGATGGGGTGGTACCTGAAGAGTTGAGGAGGGCAGATGTGATTCCCCTTCACAAAAGTGGGAGCAGGGCAGAAGCAGGAAATTACAGACCTGTTAGTTTAACCTCAGTGATAGGGAAAATGATGGAATCACTTCTGAAGGAAAGAATTGTCGTGTACCTAGAGGCCAGAGGGGCACAAGACCCAAGGCAGCATGGATTCACAAAAGTCATGCCAGATGAATCTAATAGATTTCTTTGACTGGGTGACCAAAGTAGTAGATCAGGGAGGGGCTGTGGACATGGCCTACCTAGACTTCAGCAAGGCATTTGATATTTCCCACACAAAAGATTAATATACAAGTTAGCCAGCCTGGGAGTGGGTCCTGAGATGATAGCCTGGGTAAAGAATTGGCTGGAGAATAGGACATATAGGGTAATAGTAAATGGAGTCCATTCTGAAGAAAGGGGAGTTACTAGTGGGGTACCGCAGGGTTCAGTATTATGACCGATCCTCTTCAATGTCTTTATAGGTGACATTGCAGAGGGACTGGAAGGAAAATTATGTCTCTTTGCAGGTGACACAAAGATCTGCAACAGAGTCCATGCACAAGGTGGGGTGGAAAGGATGAGAAGGGACTTGGCAAGATTAAAGGAATGGTCAAATGTATGGCAGCTTAGATTCAATGCTAAGAAGTGTAAGGTAATGCACCTGGGAAACAAAATCCAAGGGGAAGAGTACACAATGGGGGGTGAGATACTAACAACAACAAAAATGGAAAGGGACCGGGGGTAGTCATATCAGATGACTTAAAGGTGGCAATCAATGTGAGAGGGCAGTAAGGAGGGCTGGGGGGATACTGGGATACATAGGGAGAGGCATCACCAGTAGAAAACAGGAAGTTGATATCCCTCTGTACAGACAGCTGGTGAGACCCCATCTGGAATACTGTGTGCAGTTCTGGAGGCCCAGTCTCTACAAGGACATAGACAGGATGGAAGCTTTCCAGAGGAGGACAACTAAAATGGTGCAGGGTCTGCACCGGAAGAAATATGAAGAGAGACTAAAGGAGCTTAATATGTATAGCCTCGAGGAAAGGAGGGAGAGGGGGGACATGATAGAAACTTTCAAGTACCTCAAGGGAATCAACAAAGTCCAAGAGGGTAGCATCTTTCAAAAAAAGAGATGTGCAATAACAAGGGGGCACAATTTGAAGATAGACGGAGGCGGCTCAGAGGTAATGTAAGGAAGTATTTTTTCACAGAGATGGTTGTGGATGCATGGAACAGCCTTCTGGAGGAGGTTGTGGAGTCAAAAACAGTGGTTGAATTTAAGCATGCATGGGACAGTCATAAGGCAATTCTAGGGGTTGGGGGTAGAAAGAAGCAGGCTGCTGGTTAACTAGGATCTGCAGCTTATCCATTATATAGGGAAATGGGCAGACTGGGTGGGCCAAGCGTTCCTTATCTGCCATCAAATTCTATGTTCCTATGTTTCTTATTACTGTTTTAAAGTGCTTACAGCTCTTCTGCTTCCTTGCTCCTGCACCTCCTTCCAATCCAAGCACTCTGCCTTGGAGCCGAAGAGGCTAACTCTCCTTTGTCTTGCTAAATTGCTCGGTCTAAACCTATCCTACCTCTATGCTATGTAAACCTGCTATTTTTTCTTCTCTCCAGCTGCCTGCCCTTGAACTGGGCTGCTTCAGCTACCCCACGGTCGGTGGGCACCCAGTCAGCCACCGACTGAGACCAGGACACCAACCTGCAGCTCCTTGGAAGGTACGGCAACAGCGCAGCCAATCGTAACACGGGCGCTTCCAGCAAACCCGCTCTGATTGGCCAGGACTTTTCCCCTGCTTTTGCCACCTGGTGCTTTTTACAAATAAATTTAGCAGCAACTAAGCAAAATCCAAGTGTCTAATATAATTTTTAATTTTTTGGCTAGTTTTCCATTAGCAGGTTTTACTGATCAGCCACTAGAGGGATTCTTGTTCATTTACTTTAAAAAAAAGTCTACCCTCTTAAAGTCACAGTTGCTCTACTTTATTTTTTTTTTATTTAGTTGTTTAACCAGGTGAGACATACTAAGCTGAAAGCTCTTTTATAGGTGCAACCTGGGAACACAGGGAAGTTAAGTGACTTGCTCAGGGTCACACAGTATGCAAGTGGAAGCTGTGTGATTCAAACCCAGGTCTGGTCTGCTGGATGTGACCAGATTTGCAGCTCAGAGCCTTAAACCACTGCACTATACTGCTTCCAACATGCTACTATACTTTCTATATACCTTCCTTGTACTGCCTCCCTATGAAGTCCTATTTTGCTGAAATTTTCTCTTTTTACTACCTCTCCCTGCCTGTTTCATTTTTTCTTTTATTTTTCCCTACACCAGCTATGAGTTCCCTCCCCCACTTGCTCCTTCCCCTTCTCTACCTCCTTGTCCTTCCTCCCTTGTTCTCTCACCCAGGCCCCTGCCACCCCAACCCCATACCCACTATCTACTTAATCAATACCAGCAGTTCCTTGGGAATGCTCCACTTCTTGACCAGTCCTGCCTATGGGCCTTCACTTGGAAATACCTGGCTGCTTCTTAACACCACTAAGATTGGTCTGAAAGCCATCCTATCCCTACTGTACCACATTGTATATCATAGGGACTGTCATATGGACTCTACCTTCTGACCATATGCTAAAAGGAAACACAGATTATCACTATTGGACCTGTGCCTGTGTTCAATGAAGCTCCTCCTACTTCTCCTACTGATATTGGGCAACATCAATCCGAACTCTGGCCTGGGCTGTTCAAGCCTTCTAAAAAAGGCAGGAGCCCTCACCATCGCAACCATTAACATCTGCAGCCTGTTACCAAAGCCTGATGCATTCCTAGCCTTTATTAGACAACATAATCCTGACATCCTTGCTATAGTTGAAACATGGCTGACACCAAAATTTCCTGATCTGGCAATTACCTTACAGGGCTACAATGTTTTCAGACTAGACCATGTATCTCAAAGAGGAGGGGGCTGTGCCATCTTCATTAAGGATAATCTCCTGGGGCACCTTGTTCCAACCCCTGTCCCTGCCTACTCGGCCCAGCTTCTACCCACTAATATTCTTCTAAGTCCCAATCAAAAAGCCCTCACCATCATCTCTGTATATATTCCACCTTGACTTCAAGATCTTGGCATCAACGAAGTTCTTAATTTCATCAACTCCCAATCTCCTGGCTCTGAACACATTCTGCTTGGTGATTTCACTATAAACTGGCTTGAATCTGATGTCTACACTCATAAGGATGCCCTTTCAGCTGCCAATCTGTCACAATTGGTCACCACACCAACTCGGATAAATTACAAAACTGGCACCAGTACCCTGCTTGACTGGGTTCTTGCCAATCACCCTACCAGGATCTCTCATACCTCCGGTCTCCCAGACTCTCTCAGTGACCACTCCCCAGTTATATGTGAATGGTCTAATAAATTTCTAAAGCCACCCCCTATAATCATTACCAGCAGTGTCCTCTCCCCTGGTCAACTTACCCATCTCAAACAGTACTTATCCTTGCAAGACTGGCTGCCCATTTACAAGGCGACGGATGTTAACCTTGCCCTTGGCTACTTCATCACCATCTTCAATAAGGCCTGTGACCTCTTCACTCCTTCAAAAAAATGGAAAACAAAAGTCCTCTGCAACCATTGGATAATTGCAGAGCTCCTTTCCCAGCTGAAATCTAAGGACCACCTGTGGACAGTGGCTAAAGCCACAGGCAAACAATCTGACATCCAAAAATACAAACATGCCTGTAATGCCTGCACAAAATCTATTCGTCTCACAAAAAGCACATATTAAAAGGACATCCTCACCAACACCTGGGGAAATAGTCTTTCTTTCTGGTACAATATCAAGGACATTACTAGGAAGCAATCAAAGTCCCCTCCAGCCATGTTAATTGTTGAAGGGTCCACTACCCTTGATCCCATGGTCATTGCAAATACCTTTAACATGGCTTTTACTGACCTCAGTACTGTTCTACCAACTCACCCTGCACTCTGTAAAACCACCCTCATTTCTACTTCAGGGAGATTAAGATGAATGAAGCTCACCACCACATTGCCTCAGCCATCTCCACTTCCAGAATCAGCAGTGACACCCTAGACCTTAAGCTGCTATCACTTACACTTGACGAGGTCCTCAGTCCCCTAACTAAAATTCTTAACCTCTCTCTCTCTCCACACCAGTACATTCCATGAAATATGGAAAACTGCCACTGTGACCCTGCTCCACAAAACTGGGGATAAGACCTGCCACTCTAACTACTGCCTGATCTCCATATTGCCACCCCTATCCAAGGCCCTAAAGTGTATTGTTGCAGACCAGCTCACTGATTATTTGGACAAATATAATATTCTGTGCAAACAATAGCATGGTTTTAGAAAAGGGCATAGTATCACCACCACTGCCCTGCTTGAATTTACCACTGCAGTGTATAGTTCCCTTGATAAAGGACTTCTTACAGGAGATGTCTTCATCGACCTCACAAAGGCTTTTGACACAGTCCATCATCGGCTGCTGTATGACCAACTACTCCTTGCTGGCCTCGCACTGGACTCAACCCACTGGTTCAGAAGCTACCTTGACAAGTGCTCTCAAAGAGTAAAAATTGCCAGTGCTATCTCGGACACCTTGCCTGTCTGCTCCTGAGTACCTCAGGGGTCCATACTGGGCCCTCTTCTTTTCAGCCTCTATTTAAACTCCTTACCACAATCCTGCTCAGAACACATCATCCTGTATGTGGATGATGCTGTTGTCTTTTCTACGCACAAGGACCTTTCACCACTACAACACAGCCTCCAACTCGGATTCAGTGCCGTTGAAACATGGTTCTCCAATCACAAACTAGTCCTCAATCTCAAGAAAACCAAGTCCTTGCTATTCTGCAGTTCACATAACCATTACAAGTAAGACCCCCTTGCCATCTCCACCAAGCAGGGGACTGTCCTTGAACAAGTTTACTCTTTCAAATACCTAGGGATTCTGCTTGACCCCAATCTCTCCTATATGGCTCACATTGACAGCATGGCTAAAGCTGACAGTACATGCCTTGGATTACTCTACAAGCACAGGCAGCACCTCAGCCCAGAGGCCCTAAAGATTGCCATCCAGAGCTCTGTGGTGTCAATTATTGATTATGGCTTCATTAGCTATGGCTCCGCCATGACGTCTGCTCTCCGACGTATAACAACTGCTCTTAACAAAGCATGCCGACTCACAACTGGTGCCCACTGCCTCACCCACACCTGTGCCCTTTATGAACAGTCCGGTTGGCTTCAGCTCTCCAACTGTATAAAGTATCTCACATGTGCTATGGCAGGAAAAATCAACCTTAGCCTCACATCTCTCGGTGTTACTGCCTTGTTACATCAAAACACCAACTGACAGAACACCAGGAACTCGACAACCCAGATTCTACAAGTTCCTCACTATCGAACTATGCAGGGCCAATGCTTCTTCACCTATAGGGCTCCTCTATGGATGAATGGTCTCAGCCACACCATCTCCTCTGCCTCAACACTAGGTCTGTTCAAAACCAGACTCCTTGCCCATCTCATTGCCTTTAGCTCCTGTGACTGCCTCTCCTAGATGATGACCTACACAGCTTAAATACTAACATATACTGCTTAACCCCAGGCTCCCATGATCCCCTTCCCCCCAGCTCCTGAGGCACCACTTCAAATCTCAGGTCTTCATACCACCTCATTAATCTCTCCTTGCCCCATTACAGCACTTATCCCCCCACCCTGCCCAGTTTTTCTCTTTTATCACTCCTTCTCATTTATTTTCAGCAAATGCCTCCAGCTGCATCTTCATCCTCCCTCTTTCCTCCCATCTCTGTTTCTCTGCCACCCCCTGGGTGCCTGACCCTACCCATTCCTTGTGGTCATATGCATCCTAGCTGTGTTCACCATCTTAATATAGCTGCCTCTGTTAACTACCTACACCTCTCCTCATTCTCTACCCCTTACTCTTCCTATAATTGACTCCTTTCAATAGCACTGATGTACATGAATTGTTTACTGTTATTTCACTGTTGCTTCCTTGTTGTCTGTTGTTTCTGATGTGGAACCTTTGTAAAACAGCCTTGGCTCAAAGGTGCTTGTAATCCTAGAATAAATAAATAAAAATAAAATAAATAAAAGATATGAAGAAAGTAATGTAGCCAGCACATTGATGAAGCAATAGTGCTACTGCTTGCAATGCTGATGACCCAGGATTGGAAGTGATCTTGGGAGTTGAAGGGTTGGCCAAGGGGAGGAGAATTGATAATGCCATTGGCTGCTCTCCTCCTCTGGTAGGGGGGCAGGAAGTCAGTAGCGTGGTATTGACCCCTTGTGGAGGTCAGAGGTCTGACTGCTGGGACTGTATCTGGCTGGGAGGCATGCCTGAGATTGGGACATGAGCTCTGAATATGTCAGTGCACACTATGCCTCCCCAGGGAGCAAAATGGAAAAACTACCACTAGGCCAATGCACTGAGGATGTCCACTCCACTGTCTTCCACACAGCTGTCTGAGGCACTCAACCCCCAGATCAAGATCAGCTGTTTGTTGTGGAATAGAGGACACTCACTGGTGATCCTGGCTGGGGGGTAAACCAAGGGGCAGTAAGGGGCATATAAAGTAAGTCCCAGAGGATTGTGGGTGGCTAAATCCAGACTGATGGATAGTCAGCTGCCGGTAATAAAGCATACTGAACAATAAAAAAATGAATTAATGTCCCTGGTGGTAGTGGTTTCCCCCACCAATCACTGACCTGAGTTGAAAAATTAATATTCCCTGTTGCCAGTGGTTCCTCCCTTCCCCCTTGTGATCACTGACTGCTGGTCCAAAATGAACGATTCAGTGCCCCTGTTGTTCAGTGGCCACTCCCCATGCCTGCACTAATGCCTGATATATTAACTGATGTTCTCTGCTGTCCAGTGGTCCCTCCCACCATCCAGTCCCTCCCTCCATGTCTGTTACACTATTTCCTGGTGTCTAGTGGTCCCTCCCCCTGCCTGCACCCATGGCCAATATATTAACCAATATTCCCTTCCCTCCAGTGGTTCTGCCCCTCCTTTCCCAATTTCCAATCCATTGTAACAGAAATATAACCCATTCCCTGGTGTCTAGTGGACCTCCCTCCCTGTCTCTGATCCCTTGTAAAACATGCAAACATCTTACCTTCTCATGCATCTAGCAGTCCCCCATTCCATCAGGTAGTGCTCCACCAACCTACTCCCCCATCCCAGACTTGAGCTGGTGACCATCACAGTCCTCCTCTCTCCACCATGGCCAGCTGCCGACTGAGCTTTCGGTCAGCATGCACTGTATATAGTACATACTCATTGACTGAAAGCTTACTCAATGGGCACATACTGTATAGAGTATGTGCTCATTAACAGCTCAGTCAGTGGTATGCCATGGTGTACAGTGGAGGGCTGTGCGAGTTGATGTCTCATGTTTGGGATGGGGGAGCAGTGTAGTGGGACAGTACTTGCCAGGGTGGGGAGCAGGGAATCTGCTAGATGCCAGAGAAGGGAAGGTGGTTGCATATTTTTCAAGGGATTGGGGATGGGGGGACCACTAGATGCTAGGGAATAGGTTACATTTCTTTTACAGAGGATCTGGGATTGGGTAAAGGATGAGACCACTGGATAGCAGAAAATAGCTTTGTAGACATGGAACAAGGGATTGGATGGGGGCGGGACCACTGGACACCACAGAATATTGATTACTATATCAAGTATGGGTGCCGGCAGGGGGAGAGAACACTAGACAACAGGGAATTGATATCCATATATTGGTTGGATGATTGGGTGGGGGGGGAGAAACCACTGGACTGTGGGGAAAAATCATAATTTGCTAAAATATTTTATAATAATTGTATTATTTATTTTATTTTATAATAATTTGTTTTTAGTATTTAGTTGTAATATTTGGTTATAGTATATTTGAGATGCAACACTAAGACACCTGGTTAAAAAGTTCGAAAGAGGTCTTGTTTCCCTGAAGAAGAAAAAAAGGGGAGCGGATTCAATCTGGCTTTAAAAGTGGCTTGGACTCACATGGGAAAAAAAATGTCAAACTCATTTTTAAAAGTTCACCCATAAAAAGGCCCAAAATATCTCAGTCTAAAGAGAACCAAACTGATAAGGAAGACAAAGTAACTGACATACCAGTGGCATCTACATTGAGAAGGGGAGGTTGGCACCATCAGGCACCATTGTCTAGTGTAAAAGAAGAAAGAAAACTCCAATACATCTTTAACATTAAACAGGAAGTTTTGTTTACTACAAGGCAAAATCATAATACTGTTAGAATAAACACAATTGGATCTGATAAATGGTATTTTGAAGTACAGAAGGATTAAAATTAATCAAGGCAACTGGTGAGATGATTTATTTAAAACTGTCTTGTACCAAAAGTTTTGGAGATAATCTGCTCTTGTTTGATCTTTTTTGAGAGCTCACCTCTTGAAACATTCAAAAATGTAATTTGATTTATTTATTTGAATCTAGGATTACAAGTACCTTTGAGCAAAGGCTCTTTTACAAAGGTTCCACATCAGTTGAGGTACAATTCAAACAAGACATTGAATAACAGTATAATAGTAGGTTACAGACAGTTACATACAGTTTTATACATTCAATACAGTGGCAAAAATGCCAGAAGGAGGTCTGGAAACAGGGTTGACACGGTATGGAGGAGAGACACATTAGTGGGGTGTGGCCATAGGCACTTGTCAAATATCAATTAAAGTGCTACAGGGGGTAGGGAAGGAGGGTGGGAGGAGGGGAGGGTGAATGGGTGTATGGGAGAGGGAGTTGAGGGGGAGATGGTTAAGTGCTAGGTGGAAAGATCAAAGAGAAGAGGGGAGAACAATTAGGAAGGACTGTCACAGGACCTAGTTACAGACAGGGTGTGATGGACACTGGATTTAAATGGACCAAGCTTTGGCATTGAGGTGATGTCAATGTTGAGATGTTGAGACCAGTGAACCATCTGGGAGCTCTGTGCACAAACGATCTTTGCCCTTGTGTGGTGCAGAAACATGGGATATGCAGAAGCTGGAATTCAGAGCCCCTGGTGATGCGAGTAGTCCACTCTGGGCAGAGGAGAGCTTGGACACCTGGGGGAGCAAGGCCTAGTGTTATTTTCTTTGTCATAAGGCAGGTTTGGTACTTGATCCGTATGAAAGTTGAAGCCACCCAGTCTGTGCGTAGAGATCACACATGTGGGTGAGGTGATGGGTGCTGGTTATGAGACAGCAAGCTTTGCTTAGTGCAACGGATATGCACCTGAGGGTGGTGGCAGAGGCAGAGCAGTAGATGATCAGGCCATAGTCAATTATTGAGATTACTGAGCTCTGTACTGCAATCTTTAAGGCATCTGAGGTAAGGCATTGCCTGTGCCTGAAGATTAGGCCAATGCGAGAGTTGGCAGCCTTGGTAATGTTGTCAATGTGCGTAGCATATGATAGGTTGCAATTGATGGTAATACCTAGATATTTAAAGGACTGAACCTGTTTGAGGGTTGCACCAAGACTGTTTTTGATCGTGATGGGATTGAGTCTGTGTTTGTTGTGCAGACTGCAGAAGAGCATGGATGTAGTTGAGAACCAATTTATGTGTACTAAATCAAGTTTCAATCAAGGTTAAGGCAAGCTGCAGATTCTTTTGAAGGTGGCCCAGATCCTTGTGAGCAGAGATGATGATGGCATCATCAGCATAGAGGAGGATTTGTGCTGTACACAATTGTGGTTGATCATTCAGAAACAGGCTAAAAAGAAGTGGCCTAAGAATGGAGCCTTGAGGAACTCTTGAGTAAACAGAATGTGCATCTGAGAGACCATCAGCTATGTTAACTCTTTGGGAGTGGTTCTCCAAGTAGTTCTTGAACCAGGTAATGGACTCAGGTAAGAGCCCAACAGAATGTAGCTGTGTGATTAATAGATTATGATGTACAGTGTCAAAAGGGTTCCATGTCAAAATAGCGAATATGAAATAGCGAACGTCAAAATAGCAAATGCCAAAGCACATAACAGCTACTACTACCAGTACTCTTAACAATTATTCTTGCCATGATCACTTGTGATATATGCAGGGGGCTGTGCCCCCCACACTTCCTCTATTTCAAATATTCTAACATCACGCCACTCATTGATGGTGGAGAGAATAACATATTCAGAGCAATGTAAATATGAGTCACTACTTTGTGTTATTCATGATTTTGACATTTGCTATTTTGACTTTTGCTATCTTGTATGCACTATTTTGACGGGCTGCCTTTCAAAGGCCTTGGTCAGGTCAATGAAGGCCAACCTGGTTAGAAGGATGTTGTTTAACGAGCTGTGGATAGCACTGATGAATTCAAGGAGGGCCCATGTAGTACTGTGAACTGTACAGAAACCATGTTGTTGGGGGCAGAGGATGTTATGTTTGTCCAGGTAGTCTGTTAGCTGGTCAGATAACATACATTCAATTGCCTTGTTGGGGGGGGGGGTGGAGATAGGCCAGTAGTTCACATGCAGGTCCTTGTCCCAACTTTTGTGGACCAGGGTTACTGTGGCTGATTTCCAACTGTCAGGGAACTGGCTGAGGGTGAAAGAGAGGTTGAACATTTTTGTTAGTGGAAGTAGCACTTCATCAAGGGTGAGAGACACCAGCTTGAGGTTGAGTGAGTCTCCACTAGTTCTGGATTTGGCTATTGCATTAGAGATGTATTTACTGACCACATGCGCCCTGACTTCCTTAAAGTAGAATGGTGGGCAGTTGGAGGAAGGGGGTTGTGGGCTAGGGGTAGGAGAAGGAGGGTGGTGATCATTGAAGAAGCTGGAAGTGAGAACACTACTGAGGTTAGAGAACACAGTATTGAAAGTATTTGCAATTGTGGTAGGGTCAAGAGTTATGCCACCATCAATGACCAGCATAGTAGGTGAGGTTTTTGGCTGCTTCCCAGTTACTTCTTTAAGATTGTCAGAGAAGGAGTTTCCCTTACCCCAGGTGTTCATGAGGGTATCTCTGTAGTTCTGTAAAACTGTGTAGTATCTCTGTAAAATTACAACTTTAAAGTATGCATGTGATGGCAGAGGTGAACTATGTTGGTTTAACGTTTTCAAACTGTGTTTTCTATGCAAGCTGTCAGCCAAAGATTTACAAGTTACCAGCCCAGGAAATCTCCAAATAAATAAAAAAACTTTCTCAAAATAAATCTTGTGCTTTTTAATGACTTCCTGAAAATTTATTTGAATGGAAAACATCCCATCTTGAAGCCCAGGAAGTGAGGATTAACCAGGTATATGGTTCCTATAAACATTTGTGAGGAAACAATATTTATAACCATCATTAACTTATTTCAGGAAATGGTTGCTTCAAAGATAAGAAAAACACATCAAAATGTTACAAACTGAGTTTAAAGATATTTGTTTAAGACTATGTCTGGTTGTTTTCAAATGCTTGGAGAAAAATTGACTTTGGTCCTAAAAAGTGAATATGTACATGGAGAGGTGTGTCCTAAACAATTAAAACTTAATGTTTCATCCTCAGTTGCAAGATCCAATCAAAAGTTGTTCAATTTGCATGGTGTGATATCATGATGATGCTCTGGTAAAATGATAAAAAAGATTCAGCCATTTTGGAGAGGGAGAGAGCATCCTAAACTTGATGCTGAGTGGACCTACAGTATATTGGCTATGTCTGTCTTTAATGGCTAATAATAAAATTCCTGCCAAATCCTAGGAATGTCAACCTGTGTTTGGACTAGAAGAAGCCAGATCTTGCATTTTCTATTTACAACAAAAGAGACTGCTCTATCTTCATGAATTTACACCAGAATAGATTTCCAGTAATCATGTGGAGGTTGAGCCAGAGGGCAGTAGGGCGAAAAAAGGACACTTGATGGTAAGAGGAAAAAGAACGTTCACCAATATCCTTAAATTAAGAAGAAAAACCCAAATTCTGCAGTCAACCAAATGTCTGGGTATTGCTTTAATATTTTTACAATATTTTGGAGTAACATAACCCTGGGGTTGCATGAAGGAAGCAATCTTAATATATTAGAATATGGGCATATAAAGAAATTCTTAAATCTATGCAAAGAAATATATTGAAATATGTAAAAACAAATTCTTTAAAAAGCTATACTAAGAAGTAGTTGAATGAAAACAAACTTTTAGCAATCTATTGATGAACAAAAATGTTATTTAACAAAAGTAACTAAGACTTCATATTGTGTCTGATTGCTTTCTTTACTGTTGTTTTTTTTCTGCAAGTTGTTGCTTTGTGTTTATTTTGCTTTGAGCAATATTTACAGTATTGGACTTGATATTTATGCCATATACAGTATTCTTACTAGAGTGTGATGTATGCGGATAATAACATCTATTTTTATATACAGTTCCAAGGGTGTCACAGAAAGGTTCATTATAATTATCAGAACCTTTTTATATGCAATAGGTAAAGAAGTTAGACCTGAGCTAATCTTTCATTGTTTTACATGGCTTGTGAGAAAGGGTTGAAACTTAGCCGAGTGCTCATAAGAAACAAATAATATTCTAGCCTATTATTCTGACAATGTGGGGGTGTCATGGGAATACTTTTGTTTTAATGAACATTGCATACACCTAGGAAGTGTTTAAGAATAGATAAGAAGTCACAATTGAATTGGATAGGTAAACTCTTCTTGTTTTTGCTTTTCATTAAAATCTAAATCTTCCTTAACTGACAGTGTGAAACTAAAGAAAAAAAAGGAAAGTAACAGATAGATTGCTGTCTCACAGTCTACCACTGCAAGCAAGTGCAGGACTTCTGATGCATCCTTTGAACATATATTAACTTACTGAAGTGTTGTTGTTGTGTAACGTTTATTGTCATTGTTGTTGTTGTTTAAGGTTTATTAGTGTTAAGTTATGACAGCCCAAAGAATAAGGGCAGAGGTTGTTAAAACAGAGACAGTGATGAACTCTACAGCATTTTTTCTGCCTTTTCGAAAAAGTAAAGATGAAAGGGTAAAAGAACTAGAAAGAGATAACCTAGAGTACTCATTGCTGGTTGACAAATTGAGTAATTAAAAAAAATATATTTATTAGATAAAGTAAGCCAGTTAAAAAAAATTGCTAGAGGATAAATCTCTTGAATGTAGTTGATTTACAAGTCAGGTCTAGTCACTAGAGAAACAGATAATGGAAAGTAAAAAAGATCTAACTGATAACGAGTGTGCCTTGGTTAATCTAATGACTGACAATGCTGTTTTACAAATTAATTTAAGTGCTTCTGAGCAGTATAAGGAGTATTATTCAGATTTGGACAAGAAAAGAGTCAAAATAATAAATGCTAATGAGCAGGCCACCACAGAGATAGCTAAAATGGAGAAAAAGGTATAACAATTTAAAGAAGAAATTTGAAAGTAAAGAGGAAGAGTGGTTTTAATGGGAAAATGGCTTTTAGTCAAAAGTAAAGAGGAAACCTCCAAAGCAAAAGGCTTAAGTTGGTCATTCCCTAGCTATCAGTCTCACAGCAATGAACAGGAAGAAAGTACAAAAGAGGGAGGGCTGTGGACATGACCTACCTATAACTTAGCAAGGCATTTGACACAGTCCCACACAAAAGATTAATAAACAAATTAGTCAGTCTGGGAGTGGGTCCCAGGGTGGTAGTCTGGGTAAAACACTGGCTGGACAACAGGACACAGAAGGTAATACTATACAGAGTCCACTCTGAAGAAAGGGAGGTTACTAGTGGGGTACCGCAGGGTTCAGTTCTGGGTCCATTCTTTTTTAGTGTCTTTATAAGTGACATTGCAGAGGGATTGGAAGGTAAAGTATGCCTCTTTGCAGATGACACAAAGATCTGCAACAGGGTTGATACACAAGTGGGGTAGAAAGGATGAGAAGGGACTTGGCAAGGTTGGAGGAATGGACAGAAGTATGGCAGCTTGGATTCAATGCAAAGAAGTGCAAAATAATGCACCTTGGAAACAAAAATCCAGGGGAAGAGTACACAATGGAGGGGTAGTAACAACAACAAAAATTGAAAGGGACCTGGGGGTAATCATATCAGACGACCTTAAGATTAGCAAGCAATATGAGAAGTGGGCTGAGGGATACTGCGATGTATGGGGAAAGACATCACCAGCAGAAAACAGCAAGTTGTTATCCCTCTGTACAGACAGTTGGTGAGACCCCATCTGGAGTACTGCATCCAGTTTTGGAGATCCCATCTCTGCAAGGACATAGCCAGGATGGAAGCAGTCCAGAGGAGGGCAACTGAAATAGTGCAGTGTCTGTCTGCAAGAGAAGCCATATGAGGAGAGACTAAAGGAGCTTAATATGTATACCCTTGAGGAAAGGGGGGGCATGATTGAAACTTTTAAGTACCTTAGTGGAATCAACAAAGTCCAAGAGTTGGAAGATGTAGGGACAGAGGAAAAATAGTAAGTAAAAAGAGTAAGTACCTAGAGATAAAGAAACTATGGCACCAGCTAACCTGACGAGAACACTAAAGAAATCAAATACACTGGTAAAGAATGGTAGACTGGACTGTGTAGCTTTGCAAAATGAGCTAGGTGATGATAAGCAATGGGAAAGGTATTGTACACATTTGGAAAAATTGGAAAAAAAGTACAGAGACTTAAAGGCCCAACAGGAAGGTATGAAGGGTAAAAGTGAAAATCAAGCAAAACTAAAAGCATCTGAATAATCAAATCCTGACGTATCAGCAACTCTTTAAGGTGCCAGTTAAAACAAAGAACTTGCAGATAGCCATTTCTGTATTATGCCTAGGCTATGAGCATTGTTTCATCAGTGAACAGTTTTACAAAGTGTTAAAGAGGCAGAGGCCTAATTTGACATTTGTAACTAAACAACCCTTACAGAAATAATTACTGTATATGAAATGTTTTCATGCTGTGCACAGAAAACTACCCATGTGCTATTCATGCTGCAAGCATGATTTAAATCTTAAATTGGAACCGACCACATGCATGTGGAATGCATGCAGAAAGCAAGTGTGTAAAGCATGCTTTTTAAGTTAAATTGGAACAGACTGCATGCATGTGGCATGAGTGCAAAAATCAACTGATCATTGATAATTGCACACATAAAAGTTAAGTGACTTGCTCAGGATCACACCATATACAACTGTGGGTTGATAAGATTCAGACCCAGGTCTTCAGGTCTCCAAGTCACAGTACAGTGCATTTAACCAGTAAGCTATAATGTCTGCGCACGTATGGCTCCCTTGTACTTCAACACAAATCTGAATACATCTGCATGCATGTGGCATGCTAATAGCCACTGTTATACTGTTTAGTTTTTTGTCTGTCCTCATCTCAGCTGCATAAATGAACTGCAGCACATTCCAATGGCAACATATATGGTTCTTCCCACCCCAATACATACACTTGCCCACAATATTACTTAATTACTTCTGTTTGTCTCATACTCTTACTATTTCCTCTATATATATATATATATATATATATATATATATATATGAATGCTTCTATGCAAACAGACTTTAAGGGACAAACACAAAAGTAGCAATAACTTAACACCCCCCACCCACATGGGCAGTCCTCCCCACCCCATGCACACACACTGTAGTGATTGCAGCCATGCTGCTACAGACAACACACCAAGTATAGATATAAGCTGAGAGTCTCTTACCTGGGTACTAGGGAACCAGAGGTACAGTAGGAGTCTTAAAGAGATGATGGTCATGGGTCAGAATTTTAGGGTGTACCCTGTTGAAATGAATGGAGTTATTTTTTATTACTATGTTATGTATTATGATGGTGAGTTGTAGAATAATGAAGGCCACTATTCTACTAACAAGACCCTTGTTAGTCGAGCGATGGCCTTCATTGATCTCCAGCTGTCCATCAATAATGCATAAAGAAGTAATAAAGAATTACCCCCATTCATTTCAATTGTGCACACCCCTGCACTCTCCCTTGCCCTATGTCATAATGTGCCATAGCATGGGGATATGAAGGTCAGCTTCATGGTGGGGGGGCCACATAAACTTGACTATAGTGGGGTTCCATTAATCTGTGCATACCATACCGCTCAACTGCCCCTGAATGCAAGGGATAGCCTTCATTTTACCCCTGAAAACTGCTCTGCTCCTCATCCATCCCTCTTGGAAACATGCTGCTCATACAGAGGATGTCCTGTAAATTTAGACTTTATGGCAGGGGCACCATTTTAGATTTCAGCAGGTGGGATCCAATACCCAGTGGAGGCCAAACACTAGTTAGCCCCTGGTTGGCAAACTCCAGAATGTCTGGAAAGTCTCTAAAAGGTAAAACCTATTTGTTCTGACTGAAAAGTGATATGTAGATCAGGAAAAATTCAAATGTAAGAGATTCATCTGTCTATACCCTGGAGCAGAGTATCAGATTTGGGCTTAAACCCACCCAGTTTCTAACCAGTTCTGTTTCCTGGCTGAAGTTCTGACCCAACTCCCCCCCAAAAAATAAACTTTTTCCCAATTTCTCTCCCCAACTCCATTCCATTTAACACCCATTCCATATGGATTGTGAGTTAGCCCAAAGGAATAGAAATGTGAAAAAACACATCAATATTTAAGTCCTTCCTCCTTTCCTAATCCACCTGTAAAAAAAAAATACCTACTTTTACTTACCTGGCAATCTGGTCAGAACCTGAAGCCTGTCCTAGTGTGCCACCATCCCAGTTTTTAGGCTGCTCCTCCTCTGTTCTTCTGCCAGAAGATGGATGCTACAACTGACCCTCCTAGGTCCCCAATGTGGTCCACGACAAGTCACGTCACCAACTGAACCCACTCAACCTGTGCTTCTTGCTTCTTGCTTGGCTGCTGCCATGGTTGCTGCTGCACTGCACTGGCCAAGGCCTATGAAGGCCTCCCACACTGCTGTCCCTGCTACTGCTAGGTCTAGCTTACAGTCGTGGGGTACCTATGCTGTTTTATTTTCTGAGGCCAGCCAAATAGAGTAAGTAGGCAGCTTAATCTTGAGTTAGCTTCTAGCTCACCCTCTTCCTCTTCAGCCACCAGGGGAGCTGGAGACTCACTAAGACTAGACCAAAAAAAATTGTCACCACAACTCTGCTATTGAGAGTTCAGTGCTCACCAACTCCTCCAAATTGTAGTATGCAGCCTGTCTATTCTGTGATGGGAAAGACGATGGGAAAGACAGTGTTGCACTCACATGACTCATGTGCTTTTGCTTGACTGGAGCTCCTTCACATCATGTGTGGTGGTGCCATCTCTAATAGGTGGAGATAGTGGACTACACAATACAGACACAGTAGAGTAAGGAGTACACATGCAGGGTGAGCACAAACAGGCCAGGGGTGCACTTACTGTGCAAAAGAATAAATCCAAATTAAATGCCATTATTGCCACACCACTACAACAACCAAGGCACAAATGCGAGGGGGGGGTAACTGCCCCCCTCTGCCCTATCTTAATGGCACCCCTGCTTTATAGTAGAAAATCATTCTCAGGTGCTAATATCTGTATAAATAAACAGAATGGTTTCCATTGTGTGAGGTACTGTATTTCCATGTTTCAGGATGTGTCCTGATCATCGTGAGAGTTAGCATCCCTCATTGTCCCTCATTTTGAGTGCCCGTATCCTTCATTTCAGTGACAACATGTGAGATATGGTGCATGCTTCCAAGACCTTGCTCAGCACAAAGAATGCTGAGCATGGCTATAGTGTATATGCTCCATACAGAATGACAAAGGGAATGAAATTGAGCCATAATAGTAAATGAAGAATCACATTTGTAGCACTAAATATGCATAAGGGAATTTGTATGACCCAAAACAAAAAGATCAGGCTTCACAACACAGAGGCCCCTCTTTACACATCTAGAATGGGGGATGTTGGCTGACTATATCCCAGCCATTTAATTCAGTAAGCAAACAATACTTTACAAATTAATGGCAATTTAATGACAAAAATCAACAGCCATTAAACACAGATACATAGATACATAGATACATAGATACACAGACAGTGTCTGCAGATAAGGGCCTATGGCCAACCCAGTCTGCCCATTTGAGCTTGTAAGTTCAGTTTGTTTTCCTAGAAGTCTGTGGCCCCTTACCCCTGACCTCTAGAATTCCTTTATGTCTGTCCCATGCCTTCTTAAATCCCGTGATTGTTTCAGACCCCACCACTTCCTCTGGCAGGGTGTTCCACTTGTCCACCACCGGTTCTGTGAAGAAATTCTTCTCATGTTTCCTCTGAATCGTCCTCCCTCCAACTTCATCCCATGCCTCTAGTCCTGGAACATCTTTTCACTTAAAAATAGTGTTTTCCTGCACCCTGTTCCTCCCTGTAAGATACTTGTATGTCTCTATCATATCCCCTCTCTCCCTCCTCTCCTCCATGTTCAGTTCCTTCAACCTGTCTTCATAGGACTTGTGATGCAATCCATGCACCATCTTTGTTGACATCCTCTGAACCTTCTCTACCCTGTCTATGTGCTTACGTAGGTATGGTCTCCAGAACTGTACACTGTACTCCAGGTGGGGCCTCACTAGTGTCTTGTATAGCGGAATTATGACCTCCCTTTTCCTGCTGGTGATGGCCCTTCCTATACATCCCAGCATCCTATTTGCTTTACCTGCTGCCTTGTCACACTGTTTCCCTACCTTGAGGTCATCAGAGATGACAACCCCAAGATCTCTTTCCTGCTTGGTGCATGCTATGTCCTCACCCCCAACTGATATATTGTGCCAGGGTTTTTGTACTTATATGCATTATATTGCACTTCTTGCATTGAATTTCAACTGCCAAACCCCTGACCATTCTTCAAGTTTCTGCAGGTCGCTTCTCATTCTATCTACACCCTCTGGTGTGTTTACTCTGTTACAGAGCTTTGTGTCATCAGCGAACAGTGAAATTCTGCCTTCTATATCCTGCGCAATGTCACTGATGAAGATGTTGAATAGGACCGGTCCCAGCACTGATCCCTGTGGTACCCCACTGGTCACTCTTCCCTCTGTGGAGTGACAGCCATTTACCACCACCCTCTGTGTCCTGCCACCCAGCCAGTTACCTACCCACCACACTACTGTCCTGCCCACACCCATATTCCCCAGTTTGTGTAATAGTCTTCTATGTGGCACAGTGTCAAAGGCCTTGCTGAAGTCCAGATAGGCCATGTCCACTGCCCTCCCCTGATCCACCTCCCTAGTCACACAGTCAAAAATTTCAATGAGGTTGGTCTGACATGACCTCCCCCTGGTGAAACCATGCTGCCTTGGGTCCTGTAGTCCATTGATAACCATATGTTCCACCAATCTCTCTTTCAGTAGTGCTTCCATGATCTTCCCCACTACCGAGGTGAGGCTGCCTGGTCTGTAGTTCCCTGCTTCCTCTTTGTTCCCACTTTTGTATAAGGGGACTACATCTGCTGTCCTCCAGTCTTTGGGTACCCTGTTTCCAGTGATAGGCTAAACAGGATAGCCAGAGGTTCAGCCACCACCTCTCTTAGTTCTTTAAGGACCCTGGTGCACCCATCTGGCCCCATTGCTTTATCAACTCTTATTACTTCCAGTTCCTTCAGGGCCCTTTCTCGTGTAAAGGGACTTGTGTCCATTTCTGCACCATTCTCACCCCTTGTACTCCCTTCAGACCCATTACCCTCCTCTTCCTCAGTAAAGACTGAGCAGAAATACCTGTTCAATATGTCAGCTTTACTGTTGTCATCCTCCACGTGGCTCCCATCCTCCCCCTTCAGTCTCACTATCCCTCCCTTTGTCTTTCTTTTTTCACTTATGTACCTGTAAAAGGTTTTGTCCCCTCTACCCACTGATTTTGCAATGTGTTCTTCTGTCTGAGCTTTGGCTTCCCTTACTGACCTCCCTGCCTCCCTTTACTTCTCCTGGTACTTCTCCCTATCCCCTTCTGCCTGTGTCTTTTTGTATTGCCTGAATGCAATCTTTTTGGCTTTCACTTTCTTTGCTACCTCTTTGGAAAACCATAATGGTCTCCTCTTCCTTTTCCTCTTGCTAACCTGCTTAATGCATAATTCTGTTGTTCTTGTAATCCCCATTTTAAATACTGCCCACTGTTCCTCAACCCCTGATTCCTGTCCCATTCCCCTTAATGCCTCTTTCAATTATCTTCCCATTTTCCCAAAGTCTGCCCCCCTAAAATCCAGGATACGTGTTTTTGTGTGGTTTGGTTCTGCTCTTTCTGTGATTTCAAACCACAATGACTGGTGGTCACTGCTTCCCAGGTGCTCCCCCACTGTTACCCCATCACACTGTCCCTGTTTGTGAGCACAAGGTCCAGTATTGCCTTCTGCTGAGTTGGTTCCATGACCAGTTGCTTGAGGAAGGCACCCTGAAGTGACTCCAGGATAAATCTGCTCCTAGTTGATGCTGCTGCTGGGATGCTCCTGTCCACATCTGGAATATTGAAGTCTCCAACCAGTACTACCTCACCCTTGTCTGCCATCCTTTGGATGGCTAGCATCAGCTCCCTATCTGTTTCTTCCTCCTGGGCTGGTGGTCTATAGACCACACCTGTGTGGATGGCTGTCCCAATTTTCCTTTCCAGCTTAACCCACAGTATCTCTCCCCCATTTTGTTCCTCCTGGATCTCTGTGGCCCTTATGTCATTTTTCACATAGAGTGCCACTCCTCCTCCCTTCCTGCCTGCTCTGTCTCTTCTGAATATGTTGTAGCCAGGTATGGCCATCTCCCAGTCATGGTTATCATTACACCAGGTTTCAGTGATGGCCACAATGTCCAGGTCTGACTGTACCATGACGGCCTCCAGATCTTCCATCTTGTTGCTAAGGCTCCTGGCATTTGCACACATGGCTTTCCATGATTTGACCTCCCTAGACTGCTTCACTGTTCTACTCCAGCCCCTTCCTTGGTTGTCATTAATCTCTGGTTCTCCTTGCTGTCTGCCCTTCTGCTGAATTTTGCCCCTTTTCTGCTTATCCACCTCTTGGGCACTAATCTCCATCTTTTGCACACTGCTTTGCAGAGATAGCCACTCCTCTGGTTCACTGGTTCCACTGCTAGCTGGGGGTGAGCAAGTAGGTACCCTCCTTGCTGGCCTGCCACCCTTTTGCTAGTTTAAATGCTTATCAATGTAGCATTTAAACTTATCATTGAGTGCTTGGATTCCCCTCCAGGATGGATGCAGGCCGTCAGGCTTGAACAAACCTCCATCCCTCCAGGTGGGTCCCCAGTCACCAATGAATCCAAACCCTTCCTCACACCACCAGTTCTTCAACCATGAGTTAAAGTTCCTGGTGCATGCACTCCTATGCTCTCCCTTGCCTCTCACAGGTAGTACTTCTGAGAAAGTGACAGAAGTAGCTACTTGCTTGAGACCCTCCCAGTTTCCTAAACTCTTCCTGAACTTCCTTTGGCTCCCCATTTGCCAGGTCATTAGTACCTAGGTGGATAATGACATCCAGCTCACCCTCCCGTCTTGCCTTCCCAGTGATCCCCAAGATCTTCCTTCCATCCCTCCATGCCGTGGCACCTGGTAGGCACCTCACCTCCCTGTCCTTCCCCTCCTGTGTTCCTAGCTGGATCCCTCTTATGATGGAGTCCCCAACCAGGATTTGCTTCCTCCTCCTCTGGGGTCCACTGCTTTCCCTGCTGAGGTCACCTCCTTGGCTAATCTCCACATCCTTTCCTTCCACTTCTCTGGGTACCTCTATTTGGTTGTCCTCGTTTGCCAATGTGGCATATGAGTTCTTGAGTGGAATAGGATCTGGGATGTGCCTCTGCCTGACTGCTCTAACCCTCCCTGAGCCCACTGTCATCCAAGTGCTCCTTGTTCTCGGCATCCTTTGAGGCAGTTGCATTGGATTGGGTGGTCCCTGAATAGGGGTGATGGTACTCCTGACACACTTTACTTCCACTCTGAGTCTGGCTACCTCATCCCACAGTCCAGAGAGATGCATGCAGATTGGGCAGCACCTCAGTGTCCAGAAGGTCTGCCTGAATATGGCTGCCCCACAGCCACTGCATTGCACCACTCCCCACATTATACTGCAATTCCACTACTTGTCTGCTACTGAAGCTCTCCTAGTTCCCTTTTTATTAATTTACTGTACTAAAAATCCTGTCACTGATCCTAAGATATTTTTTTTTAAAGAAAAAGAAACCAATAAATAAATAAATGAGTCAAAACACTTGTCATGCTGAGGGTGGGCTTCTTCCCCCTTGTGCCCCTCCTACTTCACACCCCTTACTATACCCTGTGTTTAGCTCCTGTCAATCAGAATAAACAGCTTGCAAAAAATATCAGAATTAATGAGTTTACCTAGTTTTATTGGGAAATCAATGAAAATGTATTTTAATGGCTCTAATTACTAGCAGTAGTATGCGAAATAGAAACTGATGTGTTTTTTAGATGAGATTTTCACCAGCTTAGTTGCAGCACACATGGCAAGCGTAGAACATGTGAAACTGATGTGATTTTTAATTGATGTTCACACCAGCTTAACTGCTGCACTCATGTCAAGTGCACAACTCACGGATCTGATGCGATTTTTTGAAAATGTTTGCACCAGCTAACCTGCTGCACACATTTCAAGCTTTCAGTGTGCAAACCTGATTTGTTTTTTAGACCTAGTTTGCTTAGGTTCACTTTGTGTATGCAAACTACATGCAAACATTGCACAATTAAGCACGTGGTATGCATTCTGCATGTACACAGCACACATATTTCTGTAAGGAAAGAGTGGCTGAATAATGTCACAAACCATAAAGGTTGATTGAAAAGTATAGGTGTTTGTGCCTCAAACCTCCAGGTAGGAAAAAATATACAACATCCTGTGTATGTGATGCAATGTCTGAAATCTCCCATGTGTCTTGGGTTACATGTATTTGTGCATCTTGGTGTGTATATTGACATAGCCAATGATATTCTGTGATCATAAATAAGGGGGGGACCCATGCCCAATGAAAATGACACCCCAAGCCTTGCAGTCTAGAAAAACTATTCTTCAAGTGTGTCAGGTGGTGAGTGAGTTCACTGCAACAGTTTTAGGTAATGTAAAGGAGTTTTCTATTAGGGTTAAAGGAGAAGACTCCAGTATAGTTATGATTTGGAGATGTCTGATGTACTTATCATACATTACATCAACTACTGTACATATGTCAATAATAGATCAGTCATTTCTTCTGCTGCAACACATTTCAAGAGTCTGAGGCTGTGACACAAGGTAGGACAGTGGCAAGCAACCCTTTATTTACATGTAGATGAGTCACTTGTAATATGGCCCCTCCCATTCCTTGATGTCACTGCAGCAACATTGCAGAAGAAAACATAAGGGTATCAATGCTGTCTATCCTGATTTTAGTTTAAGTTTGCAATGGCTTAAGACAGTTCTGTCATGCAGCTCACACAGGGAACAGTACTTGTAGCCTTAATACTGTATGTGTAGAGCAAATAAAACATCTAATAGTATTTCACTTATATGAAACAAAATCTGTTCCTTTGTACTGCTTATTTTTCTCTGTGACACAGTTGTAACATGTTGTGGAGAGCAGTAGACTGAATCAGTCAATCAATTAATCAATCAGTCAGTCTGCATTGCACCAGGTGAACATCCTTGAGATGATTCATTTACAAGGTGGGCCTGAGCAGTTTCCTAAAGGATCAGAGAAGACTAGTGATGGGCGAAGTGGCAGAAATTTGCTCCACAAAGTGATTCATGGAGTAATGTGGAATCCACGAAGTACTCCGCAATGTGAAGCAAAGTACTTTGTGTCATGATGAGGAATGCGAAGTCTACTAAAACCAATGACTTTGTGTTATTCAGCCTGCCCCAAACCACTTCTCCACCAATTTTAAGGTGAAGTACATTGAAATCAATGTATTTCACAACACTTCACCTTGTTATTGAGCTCCAAGGTGAATTTTGCTGTGCTTCATGGGATTGCAGGTCACATGGACTCTAGATTGTTCTGCACAGCCTCATTTCTGTGTAGTGTGTGTGTAGTGGAAGATGGAGATAGTTTCTTCTCAGGGCTCTGTGATTTAAACCTTCTAAAAGCTGTTCAAAAAGCCGTTTGAACCATTTTCTTGGCTCAAGATTTAGTACATCGATTGTAGGAAACCCTCCTGTGCTCATATCAGCAAGTGTTTATTGTTTGTGTATGGATTTTGAATGTTAATTTAGAACAGTCAGTCTGCGTACTGTGCAGCGTGCTTTGGGGAGGGGCGTATCTGTGGTGTAGGTAGATTAGGAGAAAAAGGTAGTCTTTCTGTTTTGGTTATACAGTATTTTTCTTGTATAACTGTGTTAATGTACACACACAGAGTAATATTTTCAGTAATTCTTGACATTATTTTGTTGACTGTTGTGATGCAGCAGTGTATAATTTCAGTTTCTTTAAAACATTTGTTTATGTTACTAAAGGTTTTCAATTTGCTATGCATTACTTGTAGTGTGTGTGTGTGAGTGTGTGTGCACGTGTGCCATTAAATCAGACACCTTTTATTGTGCCACAAGGTAATTGCAGCAGTGTTAACCTGCTATCCACTGCACCTGCATGAATTTTTATACTGCTTTGTGGTATATTTACTGGTAGTGTACTGTTACTACTGTGCACTACCCCCAAGCAGCAAAATCCAGATGTGGATTTGTGACTTGTGAGCACTGGTTAGGTGTTGTTGTACCTTTGCATCTGCATCTCTTGAGTGGGCAGTGCAATCTTAATCTGTCTGTGTGTTTACAGTACACCATTAATTCTGGGAGACTTTGCATTTTTTGTTACCCTCTCATTTAACTTTGTCAGCACTGGACAATTTTCTGGACACAAGACAGTAGCATTTTGGGGATGCAAATTAATTCTAGTGACTGTGTGTGACCACTGCACACATGACTGCATGCACCATTAATTCTGGGAGATTTTGCTTTTCTTGTTACACTTTCATTTCACTTCATCAGAACTGGGTAATTTTCTGGACACAAGACAGTAGCATTTTGGGGATGCACATTAATTCTGGTGACTGTGGGTGACCACTACATGCATGACCGAGTGCACCATTATTTCTGGGAGACTGAATTTTTTTACTCTCTCATTTCACTTATTTAGCACTGTGGAATTTTCTGGACACAAGACAGTACCATTTTGGGGATGCAAATTAATTCTGGTGACTGTGTGTGACCACTGTGCACATGACTGAGTGTGTCATTAATTCTGGGAGATTTTGCATTTCTTGTGCTCTCATTTCACTTCTTCAGCACTGGGAAGTTTTCTGGACACAAGACAGTAGCATTTTGGGGATACACATTAATTCTGGTGACTGTGTGTGAGTGGCTGCCAATATAGCTGTCACTTCACCTTACTTTGCTTTAAGGCAGAATGACAATGCGAAGTAATAATTACAAGGATAAGTGAGCCTTTTGTATTGGCCACTCCACGTAGTGGAGTGACAATGCAAAGTGCCCACTTCACATTCACTTTGCTGGCAATATTTTAATTTGCTGCATCTCTATAGAAGACTGAATTCCTCCTCTGCACAAATGATACACATCCCCTTTCAGCAGCCTGAAAGTGGAGAGCTAGATCACTTACTTTATAAAGTGTATTGTTTTACATTTCAAATGCTCCTTAAATCTGAGTTTCTGACTGGAAATACCAAGACACAGCATGCATATGACAAGGGAAGAATGAGCTAAGCAAATACAGAGCACAACAAACACTGAGACTGATTAGTTTCTTTACCGACAACGGCTGAATTGTAGCATCTGATTTGTGAGGGACATCCTACTTCAAATGCTGGCATTACAAAGTGGGGGGGGGCTTCCACAGCTTGTCCTTACACCTTCAAAGTGAAGTGCTGTAGCTCTCATATCATTGCTAATGATTTATAATGGGAATGGAGGCACTGTTAAAGTTATGGATCTGAGGGGCCATCACAGTTCCCAGGGAGTTTAGGGGAACTTGTTAAGGATTAGAGAGTAAGGGACTCTAGTAGAATCTGAGCTAGAGTCTCACAATTCTTGTGCCTGTGCTTTAAGCACTAGATTAACCTTCTTCCATATGCTGCAGCTGATGCTTTTCTGGTATCCTAGTCCTTGTTATAGCTGAACTCTTTATTCTCTTATAGCAGACATCCAATCACTGATTGCCTATTTACAAAGGGAAAGGGGCATAAATGCAAGATTGTTTCCCACTGTCGAAGTCAATCAAAACAGAGAATGCTAACACACACAGAACATAATACAACAGCATATAATACCACTTAAAACTTTTGCTGTTCTTAGTCATTTATTGGGTAAACTGTTTTTGCTAACAGAAACAGTAACACAACACATACATGCACTTCCTTATATGAATACTGTATATACCTCAGATCAGTGCTGCATCACACTCACATGGTCCTAGCCCATATTAGACATGCACTTCAGGATATGCACAACAGTTAAAAGGTTCCTCCATTACTCAAGTGGGGAACCAAACATTGTGGGTTTGGTCTACTGGTGGAACTGCATTAAATGCAGCACCATAATCTGTTGCTCTGATTACATTATCCTCCTCCAGCATCACTGATGGTAAAATGGAGGACAAACACATTGATAACTTCTGGGGGCTGCATATTTTTATTTATAATCTAGATTTGGACAGCAATAGAACTGATGGCAACTGGAGGAGGCACACAACAGTTACACATACAGACTTGGGACAATATTGGTGTGAAACTATGGAAGACTTCTCCTTTAATGTAAAGAAAGGCCAAGAAATACCTGACCCAACTGCACTGTTTGTGCCTAACCAGTAGTTTATTGATTTGTGTTTGAAGATCCTTCCTACACCTTGCTTGGATATGAGCAGCAGAACAATGCATATTATGGTGCATAAGCCTACACCAGAGCATATCACTATAGAAACTAAATGTGAGGTGGGGTTAGGGAGAGGGAAATCCTTTTATGATTTGGAACTAGCTGTTCCAGTTACTGAGGAACTGATTTGTGAACAGGACTGTGCAACATGAGGGTCCCCTCCCTTTAATTGGCATTGTGGCCCCATGAACACTTTGCCCTGGTGAAAACCAGTTTGAGCCTACAAACTGGGCTTTTGTGAATACCAACTTGGGGCAATACCTGGTTTGCTAGTTTAAGACTGAATTTTTCCCAGGGCAAAGTTTTATGAATCTAGCTCCATGACTGTTTTTATTTTGGTGATGTAACATACAAAAATAAAGTGTTCCTTTTCGCATTTAAACTTAATCATACAGTACATTCAAGAAATAATACCTGACAGGGTGGGCAGTTTTGGGCAATACCAGAATGCTCAGGGATGTAATGAGACCTGCTGCCACAGGCAGAGGTCCTTATAGCCACAGGAAAGTCTGGTATTACCCATAAAATCCATCATGCAGGGTGTTACTAAGTTTCAATAATGGGCTTGGCATGATTTATATAGAATGTTTAAAAACAATTAAAAAGTGTAAAAAAATTAATACAAAAGAATTAAAAATGCTGGTTTGTGTAAAATAGTCTGCGCTGCACAGTTCTGGCACTGGCAGTAGAGGGCACTGTAGGCATTGTTAAACTGTGGTCTGAAGGAAGATGCAGTCCTAATGTTGCTCTTCACTAGCTGACGTGATATCCAGAAGTAAGCATGAATGGGATGATCCATCAGAAAGCAAAGTTTTTTTTTAATTTTAACATAAATTTGGGGCTTCTGTTTCAATTTTCATAGCCCCTTTAGAATTATTTTGCATTGGGTTTATGGTGGCAGTTGCTCTGTGTGTGAGGAGAGGGTGAGAGCCAGCAGGACATCAGAAGCAAAGCCGGTGATCAGCTAGCAAAGATGATTTCAGAATGCCATTATTTTGTTTTAGTGATAGTACTTTGTAAACAAAAAAAAAACTTTTCTTTATAAGGGCAAAAAGAATGTTACCTTTTTTTATTATGTTTCAGTCTTTGTTATTTTGCTGTGGTACATATCTCTCAATCTCAGGACTATGAAATGAGGGACACCAACCCTTGAAATGAGGGCCAGTGAGGGACACTGCATCCTGAAACAAGTGACACCATGAGGGATATCAGAACATTGACACTTTAGTGATTTAACGCACCCAAATACTGCTCATCAAACCATTTTGTTTGGGACAGCCCCACGCTGCAACAGCTATAGCATCAAGGGAGATGGTTGGGAGTCAAATTAGGGCAGCAGGTTGCAAGAAAATGGTCTGACTGGGGCTCCCATCCCAGGCCGGCACCATGAACGTGACAGTATATGTTAAGTGTGCCACCAAATTCAAGCCAAGGCACCATTTTTCTGTTTGGCCTGGCCACTTGGTGATGTGATGATGTGTCAGAAGAGGAGTGAGTAATGACCATCCTGGTGACCCCATTTGCCTTCCACTGTCCATGTGCTCAGTTCCAATCTTTCCAAAAGGTCAGTTGTGTGCATTTAAAGTGCCCACTGACATCACAGTCTGTCGCTGTCAAATTTGGAACAATGACAGGTGCTGCTGAGACAGTAGGACAACATCAAAGAATGGGACAAATACGTGATGTTCTGCACAATGCAGGACACTTGAGATTTACATGTGGTGTGGTGGTGAAGGAGTAGTAGCGAGAGAAAGCAGTTAGCATAGAGCGAGGTTGATACTGCTCTAAACCCAGTGACTGCAGTGGTGGGGCATTAATGACAATAGGATACTGGTTTTCAATGTTATACCTGTTTCTGTTTGGTTTTTAAATGTAAAATTTTGGTTTGCAGACTTTGGGGGGGCTCTGCTCACTCACTAAGTGGGCTAAATAAATGGCAGAGATTTCAAAGTGCCCAATGGGTTGCTTTCGGCCAATGAGTAAGTAGAGTAGTCACAAGGATACGTGAGTGGGTAAAGGGGCACATGAGCTGGTACTTTGTATTTCCTGGGCATCCCTATTGTAAGTCAATGTACCCTGCCAAGGGTACCAGCCAATCAGATGCCAGGAAATAAAAAGCCCATTTTCTAATTTTAAATATGTTATCTATGCGTGAGATGCATGGTGCAAGGTGGTACTGCTTGGAATCAGTTAAATGCTGAATGCAGTACAAGGAGTAGAAAGGGTCTGTCAGTTGGAGAGTGCTGTGGAAATAGCATGAATGTTGTTACAGGGAAAGTTTTAATTGCTCAAGTAAAGGAGTCATTAATATGTTGATACAGAAATACCAGAAAACAAAATAGAGAATAATGTGTGGGTGGTTGTGTGTGTGTAACCAGAATTTTACATACAAACAAGGTGTGGTATGCGACATAAATCCTGAGAGCAAAGTTCATGAGGCATGAAATGTCTCACACTGAGGGTGTGTATAAATGTCTGGCTTACACTCAGACACACACACACACACACACACACACACGCATGCACACACATAAGCGCGCACACATGTTTTGTTTCTTTTAGAATAACTACTTGTAGTGAGAATTTTTAATCAGTGTAGGGTGTTGTGATTAATAATGTGTTTTGAGGGAGTTTCAGTGACAGTTGTGTTAGTAGCACTCAAGTTTTCTGAGGGCAAGCTTGATTGACAGGACCTGATTATAACTGCCTGGTTGTAGTGCATAATTACAGCCAGCTTTTTATAACATGATTATAATTACTAGTATGTGATTTTTCCCATAGGAAAACCCAGTTGTAATTTTCCATTACAACCAGTTGGTTATAAAGGCAAATACGTGCCGGGTTTCCCACGGACCATGCATGCACCAGTCACTGGTCTCCTGCACGTTCCCTGGGGAAATTTCGTATGGTCAGAGATGCCACCAAAAGAAAAGTCAGTTTCCCCAGTGACCCTCAAAGAAAAAAATGGAAAACAAAATGGAAACTTTTGAAACTCACGCCAAGTTTCCGTGTAAGTATGATTGTGCCAATAGGTCTTTTCACCTCTTTAAGCAAGATGACGGCGCAACCGCAGCTTGGCAATAAGTTTAACTGTAAAAAGGCATACAAAGACATACACATACAGAAGTTTCTTAAAAAAACTCCACTGCTTTTTGCCTCAAACAAGTCGAGCACTGTGACTTGGCAGACTGCGGACTGCTCAGAATCCAGAATGGTCTGTGGCTGCCTGAACACCAATCTCTTAGCTTAGTTTATTTTGTATAGTTGCTGAGGCAAAAAAGTGCATGCCAGCAATTATATAAAATAAAATATGTGGTAGCTGAGTAAAACTTCGCCCTGAGGTTTATGTAGTGTCCCACAACTCGGGTGTGTGTAAAATCTCATTATACACACCACCCCATACATTGTTTTCTAGTTGCAGACTCATTATCTGAACACTAAAATGCTCCCTAGTAATTACTGGAGAATGATGCATGGGCAGCTATGCATAACAAGGCTGTTTTTTCATCAAGTGTTTATGATAACTTCATGGGGACCTTAAGACCGAAGCGTGAGCGGTGCCTTTTGCCATCATAACACACTAAGCCATGCACACCACCTGAAGTTGAACATTTTTACTGAGAAAGAAAACAAACAACCAACATAACATTGCAGTAATTAGACAATGAAACATAAGAACAAAGGCAGCCCTTGGGCCTCACAGTTAGTGTACAGGCGTATTCCTGTGCTCATCAGCCTATTTCAACTATTCCGCCTTATAACTTCTCTGCTTTGTACAAATCACTCTGGAATGTTGCTTAATAAAAGATTAAGGGCCAGTGTCCTTAACCCATTTTAGTGTTTCTCATGGCTGTCCAGGTAGTACAGAGGCTTAGGGCCTATCTCCCGGCTTGCACTGCATAAGCTGGTTACACAAAATCTGTAATATAACTGTTTTTACAACTATATACATTTAGCAATCATAGGAACAACATATGGATATTTCATCATGACCTTTAGAGTTACAGGAAAAAAGAATCTAGACTGTTCCAAGCTCCCACTGGTACTGGTGACCACCAAACAGGAATAAGACCTGGGGGTAATCATATCTGATGACCTAAAGGTTGCCAAACAGTGTGACAAGTCAGTGGGGAGAGCCAGTGGTATACAACGATGCATAGGGAGGGGTATCACATGCAGAAAGAAGGAGGTGGTGTCACCACTGTACAAATCATTGGCGAGACCACACCTAGAGTACTGTGTCCAGTTCTGGAGACTGCATCTCCGGAAAGACATAGACAGAGCAGAAGTGATCAAGAGAAGGGAAACTAAAATGGTGCAGAATCTGCACCAAAAGCCCTATGATGAGAGACTAAAGGACCTCCATATGTACACCCTGGAGAAAAGGAAGGAGAGGGGAGATATGATAGAGACTTTCAAATACCTCACAGGTAGAAATGAGGTACAAAATAGTATAATTTTTCCCAGAATAAGATGTTCAAGAACAAGGGATCATACTATGAAGCTGGGGAAGGGGGCGGTGGACCAATCAGTCCTCATCAGCTACCAATCCTATGTTTCTATGTTTCCCAACTGACTTGCCAAAACCAAAAATAACAAGAATTGACAGGATTGAACATGGAGAAATAATGTCCATATGTAGATTATGTTCTTTTTATTTATTTTTTTCACTTACTGACAAGTAACCTGATTGTTATACACTTTATTTTTCGGCCAAAGAATTTGATAAAATCTTTTAACTCCTTGAATCGTTTGTGATATGTACCTGATAGTTGAATTCACTACTGGTAAATCAACCCTTGGTCATACCTTAAAGCTTAAATTGAGGCTAGAAGAGAAAGAAGCACAGGACAGAAGTGTTCCATTCTCTTCTATCCTCCAGACTGCAAAGGAATGCATGATAGAAATATTCAAATGTCTACCTGGAATCAGAAAGACAGACTCCTCCAAGCAGTTCAATAGAAATGAGAGCTTCTATATGAGAAGGCACAATTATAAGTTGGTGGTGCAGTTTCTGGTGGGATGTGAGTAAGTATTCTTCATGGAATAAGTGGTGGAAGAATGGAATTACTGTCCAGCAATGTGGTAAATGCTAAATTGGTAATCAGGATCAAATCCAGATGAGGCAGATTCATGGGGGGGTGGGGAGAAAGGGGGCATGGAAGTGGAATGTGAACCCACAAAATGGGCAACCATCTTGTTTGAGCATGCCACACCTATTAACTAGTGTCTCCAGCCAGATTGAAGGGACAATATATCTTTATTTAGCTATACTTTTTTATGTGTCCATGTTTAACTCTTGCTAAATGCTGAAAGGACTGTCTCCATGACTTTTGATACTGAAAACAGGCTTCAATGTATGTTGTTCATTGGGATGCTTGATGGTACCCCTCTGAAGTTGTTTCCCAACTTCAAGAATCTCAGTGTGTAGCTCTCTCTCAGACCTTATGATTTTCCTTCCACACCACACAATAAACAAAACAATCTGCCTTATGTTCCACATAACCTACTGCAAGAAATCATATCTCTCTATCCCTCACTGCTAAACATATGCTGGCCAGCCTGCCATTTCTGTCCATCTGCCAAACGTCTAGAATACCCTCCCTTTCCCCTCACACCCGTTACCCTCAATCTAACTGCTCCTGCTGTTTCACTTCTCTTGACCCCGCTTTTGCAGGTAGTACCGCTCCTCTGATCTGCTCACCAGAATGTTTTGCTGAAAATTATTTTTTTCTATGGTTCATTATTTGTTTCACTTTGTATTTTAGAACTGTGTTGTTATAGTGTGCTACTCTATTGATCTTGTCACTTTTGTGTACGTGAGTTTTTGTGCTGTGCTCAGCATTCATTAATGTATGTTATTTGCACATTTAACATGTTGCATTGTTCTTTGCTATGGCACTTCACCCTTGTAACCCTCTCCCCCCACGTTGCTGTAGAAAACTAGCTCAGTCTCAGTGTGCCTTTCCCAGTCAACAAGTTGAAATGAAAAATACATAAATAACTAAACACAGATATATTCTTGCATAGCCTTTTACATGAATAGTGCATACTTTGTCTATCTTGCTGGGTAAGAACCTACACTATATGAATAGAAATACCATCCTCTGTAGGAATGTTACCCATTTTGCTGTCATACTGGACAGGTGACCACAGGTTCAAACCCAACTAGACCCGGATACTCCGTGTGACTTGATTCAGTTACTTTTGTTTGCTGTACACTAGCTCACAGAGCTGTGGAACGGGGTAGAATCAAGGCCCACAAATGACTGTAAGTAGTAGCTCCAGGAATGTGTGGTGTCAGTTACAACAGACACAGTGCAAACATAAGAAAGCAGCACTCACACTCATCTAGAAAGGCAGCCAAAAGATAATGCATTTTAAAAAGGCAGTTTATTCATTTTACAAAAAGAAAGCAATACAAAAGATGAAAAGGTGGTGAGACTCCTAAAATAGCTGCTCATCATTTTATGCCAAAAGTACTTTTCATGGGTGTTTGTACTGTAGAACCAGGACCAAAAGGGAATGCGATTGTATCTCTGCTGGGATGGGTGAAAAAGGATGAAACAATCAATGCAGCTAGAAACATTCCAGTGTAGGCAGGTCTATGGAGCTATTATTAATAGCCAGATAAGAATCAAAACCATCACAGTGAGACATTCATTGACTTTTCTTCTGCCTCAATCTCTATAGCAGCTCTACAAAAACATACATAGTAGAGTGAATAATGGTGCTCTGTGGAAAATACAATGAATTAATAAATGCAACCAGTATGGTTTAATTCTATGTAGTCTAGCTGCTTTGCTACTTCTAAATCTCTTTAGGTGGCATGCATAGATACATATAGAGCTATTCCATAGATGTGGAAGACTTGACTGAAATGAGATGGCCTGCATGTCCTCCCCTTGTCCTGTTCATTGATATCTATGACTCTATAAAAATTTGTTATTTTAGGTATTAGAAGCTGAACATGTAATAATTGCATTCCTGAGAGGTAACACAGCCCTATGATTAGTATGCAGATCTGTGAACCTGTACACCCATGGTGTGAACCCAACTACTACCCCTTATTCTGTGCATGACCTTTAAAAAGTAATGGAAAAAAGTGTGCTGTAATTCATCCTTCTGTTTCTGTACCCTCCCCCACTCACACCCACACACCCACACACACAGAAAGAAAATATCTCACAGTACTGTGTGTGCACCATATCACTGCTGTCAGCTGGATTGCTAAGTGTTCTAGGACCCAGTGTGTGTGTGTATAAGTATATATATATATATATATATATATATATATATATATGTATGTGTGTGTGTGTGTGTGTGTATGGAATCCTGGAAGGGCCTAAAAGTACTTTTTAATCTCTCAGGAGGGCAAACATTTAAATACTGTAAAAAGAATGCTAATTGTTATTATATGTATTCCTTAAACTTCTAAAAGTAATTACAAAAAAAGTTAGTTTGCAAAGATGAGAATGCTTGGTTCCAGAATGTGTTGCTGTACTGTATTTCTGATGTTCAGCTAAGAAATATTTATTGCACACCAAAGACAGTAAATTCTGTTAAGGTTTACCAGAAATAAAAATACAAATAAATGCAGCCCTTATCCACTTTATATAAAATGTTAAAAAAATGACCAGAAATAAATCATTCTTTTTTTCTTGGAAAGATAAAATACAGCAATAAACCTTGATCCATATTTCATAAAGTTTCCAAGTGCTGAAATAATACTGAAGCACAGGTATAAAGACAAATTACCCTGACTAGATATAGGCAATAAAAAGGACAGAAGAGACAAAATAATAACAGTCTCCACTGAATACATAAGCAATTTAGTATTATCCTGGTATACAACCAAGGCAGCTGTGCTCTGATATAGAAGTAATATGCAATTGCTCAATCCCAGGTGTTGCTCACATGTGATATTTTTTATGGTAAATGCTTCTTCAGACAAGCCATGGTTTAAAGGCTGAAATCAAATGTTCGAATAAAATGCTAAAAATCCTGAAGCCTAAAGGAAGTGCCAGTGCTTCTGCAATAAGGGTGCTGAGTCAGGCATTTGTTGAGTAATTCCAAATATTAATCACAGGGGCCTACAGAGTGCATGCTACTAGTTGAAATGAGAGTGATCTTGACTTAGGGAATTTCAAAACTGAGCCCCCCATTGAATTGCTTCGCGGCCTGTCTGAGGCAGCAGTATAGTGATGATTTGAAGCACTTCTTAAAGACAGGTTCCAACAAACTACAGTGGCTTTCATGGGCACATCAATTTGTCATGCAAGGTAGTTGGACATGCTCACAGATTGGCACAGAAATGCTGAACTGATTGTTTAGTGAAACATTTTGGTGTCCATTTGGCATTTGTCACTAACTAAAAAAGCTATGCCAGCATCTATCAGTGTACTTATGCTTTGAAATCAGACCCTCCCTTTCAGATTTTCTTTTTCTGTGTGTGAATTTAGTGCTCACAAAAAGTGCTGGACTGACAGCACTGGAACCTGAAGTCCTCTGCTTATCCAAATGACAGGCACAGCATTGGGGATCACAGTTCAAGCTTCACCACACTGCCCTTGCAATGTCCTCAATCTTGCCATGGAGGGACCACCAATTGGTTAGAAGCAGTTCAAACTCCACACTCATTCAATCCTTGGACTATCATATGAGACTGTCGAACAAGGGTGCCAATTGTATTGATTGTTTTTGTGATGCGGACACTCATGGTTTATATGGCAAAATGAACCTGAGGTTTGTGAAATAACTAGTATCACACAATTAACCATACATTATTCTTGATATAATTACTCATGAGAATTTTTTATATGCAGATCATGCAGTGTTAAAATTGTGTTACAAGCACCCAGTTGTAATTCTGTGGTACAACCAGGTGGTTTTAACCACTGTCTGTCAATCATGCTTGTGCTTTCTGTGACACAAGCAGTACTTGCAGAACTGCCACCAGGGACACTATCACTGGCATCTGTTAAAGGTAATTTTTGGTAATACACAGTGACTTCTACAAAAAACAGTAAGTAAGTTTTAAAAATGAGAATTCTGACATATTTAATTTGCTGTATGAAAAGTATAGTCATGATTCTGAGCATGTGCGTTAGTGTCGATGCTGATGTGCATGCTTGAAGTCATGGCTGTACTTTTCAAACAGTGAATTAAATATGTTAGACTGCTCGTTTTTAAAATTGACTTTCTTTACTTCAACTCACTGCCTACTGTCAGGAATGACCTTTGTCAGATATTGCATGGAAACTTGATAAGCTCAGCAATGCATGTGCTAACTCGTGCTTTGGTACTATTTGAAATTGTGAACAGAAACCCTACATTGTGTGTGTGTGTGTGTGTGTGTGTGTGTGTGTGTGTGTGTAAGTAAACCACAATTTTACACACACCTATTTATCACACTTATTATGTCACCCTGCACCTTGATAGTGCTGTGTTATTACTGCTGTTTTTGTTTGGGGTGAGGGCAGATTCATGGTTTGTATTGTTGTTACTGATGTGTTTTGATGTTGTTCCTAATTTCTTGAAAATTTAATAAAGTGTATTAAATCAAAAGAAACAATTTTACACACACCATTAGTGTGGGATGCACTTGTGAATCCCTCATACTTTGCTCTTTGACTTTATGTAGCATACTACAGATCATGTGTGTGTAAAATTCTATTAGAAAATGGGCAATGGAAAAGCTGCATGCTGATTTGCTGAAATACCCTGGCACTGATGTTGTTATTTCTTAACAATGCCTGCTAAAAAAGTGCCAATTTAGGATGCCCCATTACTCACGATATTATTGGGCACCCAGAATTTTGAAATCGAGCAGCCACCATTTTTCTTCTCTCGACTAGCGTCTCAAATCGTCAGCCTCCTTTTCTGTTTAAATGTGACATAAAAGTCACAAATTAACTTTTCCGTACCTCATTAATACATCCTGGCTCCACTGCAGCTCTTGATTTGTGTCCCAGTTTCTGCTTTCTCCACACTGTGGCCATGCTGCCTACCACTATTCCACAGCTGTTTGATTGAAACTACTGCACTCTCACTGAGCGGAAACCCAGGATCCTGACTAAGTTGACCAAGCTCATGCCTTCTCACTCACATAAATAGCAGGAAAAATAAATCAGGCAAACAATGTTATTCTTTTTGTGGCGCCCATCTATGCAAACAGCAGCTTCAGGAATGGCAGCTTCAGCCACGCTCCCCACCCACTTCACCTCTCACTTCCTGTCAAAAAACTGCACACCACCATCCATGATAGTGTACACAGTTGATCAATAATCCATACTGGTAGAGGAAATACTTTCTTACAACACATCACAAAACTTATTTTAAACTAGTGTTTAACTTTTTTTTTCTCCTTTACAGTGTCCATTTTCTAAGTGCAATAATAGCCTCAATGGTTGGCGTTATGGGATATAACAGACCTTCCAGGGGTTATAACGCCCTCTGCCTGTGGTGCTGAGCCTCATTACATGGCTGGGCTGTCTGTTATATCCCAATAACAACCACCCTGTTGGGTATTATTACTTACGTAACACACCTCCACCCATTTGTTATTTTTTATGTAATTATTGACTGGACATTATTTCCATTGCTGTCCTATGGTGTTATTTACTTTTATAACTGGCCAGTTATAATGAAAGTCATAAGATAGCTCCTAATAAAAGGAAGTATATGAACTGTGCTAGCAGACACTGTCTGTTTTTAGTGTTGCAAATTCATGGAGTGGGAGTGGCTTCATGATACCTCACAGTGTGTCTGAATAAGAACCACTTTGTGAAACCATGGTTTTCCTTTGAAAACATAGTCTGCTTCTAACAAGGAAAATCATTTTACTTACAAACATCTGTACCTAACAATCATGGCAGGTCAGCAAGATGGGCTGGTGCCACAGTCAGCTTCATTGATCGCACATTTCATGTTTATCGCAGTAGACAAAAAAAACTGTCAGAAATGTAACACTTTGCAAGGCGGCATCATAGTTTAGGCTACCACATCATGTCAGCAGGAAACAATTATTAGTTACATTATCTTAAATTCAGTTATCAGTTTACAGTTAACCAAGTTTTGAAAGCATTAAATTCCTTTCCAGACATTTTTTGTAAAATTCAGCAGTTACTGTAGTAATGAAAAAACAATATCTGGGTAAGGGAGTGCGAAGGTCTTTTCTACATTTCCTCAATGTACGATCTTTAATAAACCCCTTGAGCTTCGATCACGGGATTTATGTGCCATCACACATCTAGAGTGTGCGCAAAAAAAAAAAATATATTGCACATCCCTATTCTTTTATTATTCTACACACATATATATATATATATATATAAAATTACTGACTTGACTTTATTACACCCACATTACTGTGGTTTCATTCACTGTTAAAACCAGCCAATAGTAATGGTGAGCATGAAACTGATAAGAGCAGTTGATCGAGTGTCAACCAGAATGAGCACACTCTGAAAACGCCTGTCCAGCAAAAGAACCACTGGAAACAAATCAACAAGCAGTGCAAATATGCTGCCTACAGCATTATTGGGTACCAGACTCCAGGGCAGGTTGTGGCGCTAGGATCAGAATTTAAGAACAACTTGAGGCAAAAAAAAAAACTTGTCTCACCACACAGTGACTGGCAATGGGATTGGGAAACAGGAACTTCTCAGCACCAGGTCAGTTCATGAAAATGAAATAAAGTGAAGGCCAGTAAAGTCAGTGATTATAAAACATAATGTATTTATTTTTTTATTTATTGAATTGTTTCACCAGGAAAGATACACTGAGCAAATTAATGCTTGCCTCACAGTACATCCTGGTGGAATGGGGGAGGGATGTACAGTGTGACAGTTTAGCTACATTCATAAATGATGGAGATACATTCATACAGATTGCAAGACAGGTTCATGGCAGTTGAGCACATAATAAGCAGATGTAACAGTTACAGTATTGGCAGTACATAGGATGTGTAATTTATTTTTTTACCTGCCCACCATTGGTGTGTGATGCCTTGATAAACCAGGCATTGAGTGTGAGTAAAAAAAAAAAAATAACACACTCCATACCCACACTTTATTATCTATATACTGATGCATTTTTAAAGTACTGTATATCGATATTGTTTTGAATTATGTCAGTGCAGTTTAAAAGTATATTGATGTATACATTGTTGCAGACATTTAAAAAAAAAACTTTCTTTTTTATAACTTGGAGTTCCCATTCAGGCCTCAAAATAATATTCATCCAATGTCTATATCCATTTTAGCTTGCAAAGCAATAAAATCACATTTCAAAAGCTGGAAAATTATTTAATTTGTGTGCTGTAGTCCTATGTATTTCATGCTTTCACAGGTTTGTCTTAGAAGGCTTTGGAAGAAAATAAAGTAAGAACAAAATATTTCAATATGCCACATTAATAACATCTTACATACAATATATTTGTAGAATTCATTGCAAAATATTACGTTAAAACATCAGTTAGGGTCGAATAGTAAAATCCCAAATGTAAGGAAATGCAGTGTTAGGGTTAAAAGGCCACAGAGAAATGAAACAGAATAATCGGTATTTTTCTTCATTACCAAATAAATCATACATGAGTTTAGAAGTGATGAATCTCTGGCATGAAGTTCCTTGAAGCTGGAAATACAGTATATGACGCAGTGCTGATGTTGCCCTAATTTTGGCACCCAGTCTTCCAGCATTGCTGCATTATTTTAGTATTTATTAATTTATTTTTTGACTGGACATGCAATACTGAATTACATTAAGGGCCATGCCAATGCTGCAGCTGCCACGTGTGAAAGTTACCACTTGGATTGTGTTATGGGGGGGTAGTAACTACTCTGTCCCTCAGATTTGGTTAAACATGTAAGAGTTGTGTATTAAAAAAATGAAAATACAAAAAAAAAAAAACTGCAGTAAGTTCCAAGAAAGCAAATTGTGCATGTCCATGATCTTTTCTTAATGTCTTTTTGGAAATTACAATAGCTTTTTTCTATGTGTAAAAAAAAATTGCAAAAACTAAAATATGAGTGCATGTGTTCTTTTGTTTTTGGGAGATTTGGATTTGTTCATGGGTTTCTTTCTATCACTAATAATGACACCTTATTTTATTTTTTTTGCTTGTTTTGTTTTTAGAAACTATGAGGGGCAGATTGCTAACCCCTATCACAATCAGTGAGTTAGCACCTTTGAAACTGGTCCTAAAATAAATTTTCAAGGATCACAAATGTGGTCATTTATTGGGGAAAAAAACTGTCCCTCTGTATGTGTTGGTTGTTTGTTTTTTGTACTTAGTTTTTTTTTATTCCTCTCAGTCAGTACAGTGCAGTAGAAGATGTTGACCAGCTGAGGTAGAGGGAAGGCTATGCCAGTACCCCACCACTTGACATACCAGCAGACTTCAACTTGTTTAGGTGGACCGATGGCTGTGCCAGTTACCTATAATGGGGATTTAAATACATGTATGAACATTGGTGGCCATGGGAGGAGGAGGGTATCAGTGTTGTGTGAGGGTTGTAGGGTTATATTTATTAGGTGAGCTGGATGAGAGAAAGAGACCATTGAGACAGTGGATGTGGGCAAGGTTACAAATGATCAAGCTCAGCATGAAGGCTGGGTACCTGGTGTCAGAATGGGGGCTATCCATGTCACTGGGATCAGGCTCCGTTTTGCCCTGGTTCGTTAGTTTAATGTCTGTGTCTGACACTGGGATTTAGCATGTGCAGGTGTAGGTTGCTTGGTGGCACTAAGGTTTAGATCCCAGTAACTGCATGTGTTTTTTTTTCTTAAAGGAGAACAACAGTCAACATTTGCAAAATCATATGTTTTGCATCATTTTCAATTGTGTGAGAAGTCTGAGTATGTCCTGTCCTTGTTAGCTGCTTGGAATTTTTTTCTAAATTTGTCTGCTAGCTTTATAATCCCTTGGGATCTCTGTATATGAATTTTTTATTACTTTTCCTTTTCCTACAATGTCTTCTGTCCCATTGGACAGTGACACATCTGTGAGCATTGATTCGGTGAGTGATAGTTACTGCAGCAGCAGCAATCTGCTCTTAGGAGTCTGATGTTCTCTTTCAACTAAATAACTCTTTCAAACCCAAACTCCTGTTTCCTAAGTATCTGTCTTGGTCTAGCCTGAAGGAAAAATATTTTTCTTATTTCAGCAAACTACACACAGCCATAACAAAACATAGAAATTACCCCATGCCATTAATGCTATAATTATTGAGATTCTAGCAGTTTCCTTAATGAATAGCCCACTCAATTATCCCTTAGGTGTTTGAAAAACTGTGAAAGTAGCCTTTATTATTGCTCACTGGAAAAGGAGCGGTACATAGAATAACAGCTCTAATGTTGTCAACTTGTTACTAAACCAGCACTTGCTGAATCTATGGTCATGGATACAGTGAAGTTTTTTTTTTTTAAATTGTGAGGAAATAAAACATTGTTTGGTGATTGCCAACATTATGCACTGAAACATTTCAGCCTCAGAACTGTTTATTTTCTTCTGAGAGAGCTCAACTTTATGTTTTTGCAGGTCAGATGGCTCACCCATCTTGCCAGAATTTGATTGGACCACTATTTCTGCTGTTCAGTGTCTCTGTTATATTAGACTATGCAAGACTTATCATGTACATTAATAACAAGTACAAGCTGTTCTCAAAAATGTCAAAATGGTGCTGACATTGTATTTTGAAAAGCTCCCAATATGTCTTTAGTTTCTGGATGAAATCACTGTAATCCTAATCTTCTTCCACATCACACTGACACCTGGCTCTGACATCATGCAAAGTCAGCAGAGGCAAATGATGCCTATTCAGATGAAATGGACAACTTTGATAGTAGCACCATTTACCCGGTGTCATAGCATGGGCCAACTACTGTTGCTGTGAAATCCCACATTGTCAGTAGTCACTTAACCTTGTGCTACTGCTAACACGTGGCTTGATCATTAAAATAATTAGGTTGCATACCACTGTTGCAGAGAAGAATCTGCCCCTGTAGACAGCAGCATCCTTTTATGTATTACAATTTTAGTGTATCAGTGGCCCTGGATACATGGGTGTTTTCCTTACCCAAAAGAATCCCACCAAATACTGTGACTATGTATGGAGTGCATGATATATAAGATACAAGATCATTTTTTTTGCAAATCTCATAATTAAGAAGAAAATGTCTGGATATTGTTTTTCATATGTAGTCTATCTGCCCAACTACCAACTGGCCTCCATTTGGATTGTTCCCTCCCTCTCTGATTCCAAGATTCCCTTGGACTTAGCGTGCTCCATTGCTGGTCTTCTGCCACAGGCCTCTGGAGATTCTTAGTCACTGTGTGAGTCCTGCAGATGATTGGGCCTTCATCTGGCTGCAGTAAGGATTTTCCTCTTTTTTTTTCCACCTGGGCCCACTATAACATGCAGTGATGTAGTACAGGCTCCGCCTCTGTAGAGATGCCGCTCTGCATGTGGGGACCCATTCCCTGGTGTCCTGATGCATTGCCACACAGATCCTTCAAGTAGCAACCACCTAGTGGGATGCACATTTCCCCCTACCTGAGGGAGGAGTGCTGTCCTTGAGGTCTCAATCCTCCATCCCTCAGCCCATTCCTGAGTCACCCTCATCTATTCCCAAACCCAGGCTGCTAGTGCAGTGAGCAGTGAGGTGTATCATGCCACAGCCCTCTATGCCACTGGAATGGATAAAATGTACCTTTTCTTGTAATGACAAAGAACCTCTGTGCGCAAACACTGAGGCAAGGGTTACCCCAAAGGGCATTTGGCTGGGAAGCCAAGTTTCAAGAAAATACAAAATCACACATGCTCACACAATGCAAAGCATCATGGGCTGCATATGAAAATAACCACAGAATGTTATGCTGGTCCAACTTTAAGCAGAATTGCATGGTGCCGAAAGGCCTCTCACACAGTTTGCAAAGGGTTCTAACAGAAGGGTGCTAACAGAATCACAAGCAGGAGCATCACACAACAATTAAAACAAACTCTCGCCAGAGCCGATTGGGAATTATTTACAAGTTAAATATTTAAAATGCACCCTGCATATTGAAGTAATATGATATGGCTATTGAAGTAATATGATATGGCTATTGAGAAGCAATGGTCAAATATGGAAAACATATGTTGTAATTTTTTTTTCCATACTTTCATTTAAATATTATTTTGGATAAACATTTTGGATAGCAATTTATAATTTTCTTGTTGGTGCCATATAATGCTGTTTATTTATTTATTCAGTTTTTGATGCCCAGGTGAGTGCAATGGACATGGTTTTCTTGTAATGTTATGTGACATGCTAACTGATACTGCTTAGCATTAAACTGGAAATTCTCTTCAGACAACTATTGCACCACTGCAGTACATTTGATGACAGTGCACAGGTAAAAACCATTTCATCCTTTAGGGTATCAACTTTATCTTGTCAGGAAATGGTGCACAAGGGACTAATAATACAAGCAGGAGCATCACACAACAATTAAAACAAACTCTCGCCAGAGCCGATTGGGCAGTGAAGAGCTACTAAATGACCAAAGTTAAAAATGTGAGTAGAAATTATGCAATGCCCAGGTGTAACTTGGCCATTTTTTGGAGATTTTGCACCAAATTTCAACATGGCCTTTTTGGGACCCCTCCTCATGAAGTGTGCCAATGTTATTTTGTTGAAATTGCAGACCGAACAGGCTATTTTTTAATATTCAGAAATTGGTAGCAAACTTGATAATAGGTTGGGGAACTTTGCAACGCTTCAGAAATTGTGACATTCCCAGATTTTTACTAAAATCACTGGCAAACTATAAATTTACAATATCTCTATCTGCAATACAAACACATTCTCTATTTGAGTTTTTATTTTGAAAGAGACTATTTTTGCTGTTGTACATGACATGGTCATAACAAGAATAAACATTATTTACAAGTTAAATATTTAAAATGCACCCTGTATATTGAAGTAATATGATATGGCTATTGAAGTAATATGATAAGGCTATTAAGAAGCAATGGTCAAATATGGAAAACATATGTTGTAATTTTTTTTCCATACTTTCATTTAAATATTATTTTGGATAAACATTTTGGATAGCAATTTATTATTTTCTTGTTGGTGCCATATAATGCTGTTTATTTATTTATTCAGTTTTTGATGCCCAGGTGAGTGCATTGGACAAATTCCACCTATTTTCAGGAATGACTCAGGGGAAGGGGGATAAAGATGAATGGCAACTGACTTTGAACCAGATTAAGCTGTTGGTGATATTTTCAGTGAATGGGGGGGAATTTGGCCAGTGCACCGGGGAAATTTCCATATGCACAGGTAAGGGAACCCATGTCCAAGATGGCGTCTACTGACTCAGAAGTAAAGATGGAGGAACATTTTCACTTGACAGATGATTCTGAGATTGGAATGGAGGTGATTTTGAACATATGTGTGGAAGATATGAGTATAGAGGTTGCTACTGACCATTCTGATGAGGCACAGATAGTGAGTGAGCGTCACAGTATTCCTACTGCATGCTCGGATATGCAGCAGGGTTTTTGAGGTATTTATCTGTCAGTAGCAGGCAGCAGAAAGAGCTGCATTGGCAGGTCTTACCCAAGGACATTGAAATTCCGTCTGTGGATACCTGGCGAGTTCTGGAGGAGGATGAGGCACCTAGAGCGGATTACAAGAGTCTGGAAGTATGACAGACTGCTTAGGCTGAGAGGAGAACTTTTTTTCCTGTACGACAAGGTGATATGACTCCGCAGGCAGACGGGAAGGAAGGTCCCATTGATTTTGCCCACTGATCCCAAAAAAAGGTCCTGGAAAATGCTGCATGGAAACAGGAAGAAGATTGTCAGTGGTTGCCTGTTTCCCAATGGATGGATTTCAAGGAGCCAGAGTGTGGAGAGCAGCCCATGGAGCTGCACATGTGGCCTGCTGGGAGGGGGACTCCAGACTTGGGTACAGCTCTGCGTGATGTGGGAGATGGATCATCCAGACAGCAGGGCTTGTTTGACAGGGCTTCACCTGCAACTCCTATCTTGATGAATGGGGTGACTGCTCAGGTAGGAAACACTGCTTGTGATTCTCTTTTTTTCACATGGGAAAAATCCAAATGTGGCAGAGGAGCTTCATCTCCCCCACACAGATGCTGCAAATTCTCAGCAGCCTGAGGAAAATGGTCCCAATGATACATTTCCATCTACATATTGGGTACCAAAGCCAGCTCCTGTTTTGCAGAACACTTCAGAAGATAAGTCTCTCCCCCATCCCCCTGGGGACATGGGCAGGTCATATTCTAGACCTAGGCCCACCTTTTCAGAATTATTTCAAAATAAGTTAACACAAGGTCCCAGGAAGAATGCTGTGCATTTACATTACAGAGTGGGATTACAGAAACATCCAGACAGGTTATTTGTTTCCCAAAAACTTCTGCTTAATTCCATGTTATTTCAATCAGTAGAAATGTATGTGTTAATACGTGTGTTTGGGGAAGACACTTATGACATCAGTTTTTGCCAGCATTCATGGTTAGACAGATTCTGGACTAAGTATAATATGCTTAGGTACATTCCTCTTTGGGTGAATGTTTTGGCTATACCATTAACAACATCTCTCTTGAAAACTATTACAGTGATGTTCCACAATGAGGGAGTAAATGTAAATGAAATTATTTTCTAGTTGTAGAAAAGATGTACTGTACAGGGGTGACCAGAACTTGTTCTTGACTCTGTTGGCTTCTGGGCTGGGAGTAGCAATTCCGGGTAAAATTGTTTCAAACAAATTCTATCATTCACCATATACCTAATAGTTTTTTTTAGGGTGTGACAGAGGTGTGTGTTTGTATGTGGGCCATCCAAAGGCATGCTACAACTGTGGTACCCCAACTCACCTTAGCAGTTCCTGTGAGAAAATTAGATGTGCCTTATGTGGGGAATTTAGTCATGTGAGCATGACCTGTACCAACATCTTTAAGTCTAATTGTGCAAGAAAGCCAGACACGGTTACCATCAGTGTCCATGGGCATGACAGAATAGGATGGATGGGATGGACAAGGAAAATTTGGTCCATACTGCTCTGGGTGTTGCTAGGGCACAACATACCACTGAACCAGATTCAGAATGGCAGGGCGCACCCACCCCCTCCCCTCCCCTTCTTCTACTAGTTCTCGAGATGCTGCACCACAAGAGGAAAGCCAACCAGAGGCAGAGGTCCAAGTACCTGCCCTTTGATGGAGCCTTCAGAAGATTGTCTCATGAATCTCTCAGTAACACCCTAGCCTGCTGTAATGCCCCCCCCAAGTTTTAACTCCCCAAAACTAGGCAAGTTACTTGTGCCTTCATGAAAAACATATCACAGATGCCTCCAGTTGTTACACAGAATTCCTTTCAGGTTCTGCAGAGAGATGGGGAGTCAGACTTAGAATCTGATGTCTCTTCCAGGTCAGAGGTCATTTCTGACATGGAACTTCAACATCCTACTGTTATCCCGGAGACTGGGAAAAAAGAAAGAAGAGGAAAACAGCTGGAAAACACAGGGATCCTGGGTGACTTAATCCTGCTTCTTCTTTCTCATGGCTGCCCTACACATCACATCCTTGAATGTCTGTAAGATGCAGAATTATGAGAAGAGGTTGACCACCTTGTCTTTTTTTTCAGCATTTCGCGCATTACATTGTTTTCTTACAAGAGACCATGCTTAAATCTCTCTTTTTTACTGATCAAGCCAGGAAAAGGTGGATGTGGGGCCCATTATTTTGGTAATTTGGCACGGATAATGTGGATGGCTTAGGGATACTGTTTAGAGGATCGGATTTTATCCTACACAGATTAGTGGATATCATCCCTAGGAGGGCTTTTCTTTTGGACTGTTTTTTTTGGCATTTTTCACTTAGGCTTATAAATACTTATGCGTCACATTCCAAGGCAGCTAGAGTGGAATTATTTGAATCTTTTAGGCCTTATCTTTACACTGTTAGACATATTATTTGGACTGGGGATATGAATTGTGGTCTGGACTTCCAAACCAGAGATGCCCTTCTTAAAAAAAAGTATATTGTGACTCCCATGCTCTGCACAATGTAGTACAACCGGCAAATTTAATCAGATACTTATTGAAAATTGTTGACTGGGTCTGGATTTACTTATGTCAGGAATAGATTTGTCACACTTATTGATTTTATTTTTTGTTCTAGATTATTAATTCCTCAGTCTTTCATTTTACAATCATGTGAGTTTTCTGACCACCTGCTATTAACCTGTTGTTTTTTTTTTTTGATTCAGGTACTGTTCCTCCATGCTTCTTTTCTAGGGTAAAGAGGTGGAGGATGAATGTTTCAGTGTTGAATCAGGATAATGTGATTCTGGAACTGAAAACTCTTTTTCAGCTGAAAGATACAGTCAGATGACTTTATGATGATCAGTGGAGTTGGTGGTCTGATACCAAGTTGGATGTTAAGTCCCTGTTAACTCATCTAGGCCACATTAAATCCAATCAGGATTATTTACGACATTTGGAGCATAGAAATAAATTATATAAGTTTATCACCCTAGCACATGATCAGAGATATCAGTGCATGACTCAAATCACTGAACTTAAGAAAAAGATGTTTCAGTTTCTATATAATTTGGCGGTGTCACTCGAGACCGAAATGAGATTCGGCACAGAGTCTCAACCAACTTCTGACCCATTTGCTGTCAGTAATCAAAGGCTGGATGTCACACTTATGATTGAATTGCAAGATGTGGATGGGTCGCTGAAAACACTTGATATGGATATCTTGCAGGTTGTCAATAAGCACTTGCAGGTAATGTTTGGGTCAGAATTTATTCCAGTTACTTCATCTTTTGACTTTATCTGACATCTGCCTTCTTTGTTGATTGATGTCCAGACAGCAGAACTTAATGTCCCTATTCAGGAATGGGAGGTTGAGACAGTGTTTAAGGACTTAAAGGAAAGGTCCTCTCCAGGATCTGACGGCCTACCTAGTGCTTTTTATAAAAAGGTTTATTGGAGTACTGGCAGGGTTATTGCAGAACCCTTGTAATGGAATGTTATAACATTCCTGGCAATCTTCCAGCTTTGGAGAAGCCATTATGTTTTTTTTTTTGGTATAAGAAAGGTCACAGAAGGCTGTTGAGCAACTGGAAACTGATTAGTCTGCTTAATTCAGATTACAAATTTTTATCAAAAATATTATGTTATAGACTACAACAAGTTAGTATCAGTCTTATACATTTAGCTCAGACATGTTCGATTCCTGACAGGAATATTTCAGCAAGCCTTGCTGTTATATGGGACATTTTTGAATATGGTACACAAAATAAATTACAGGGTTATTTATTAGCCATTGATCAGGCTAAAGCCTTCAACAAGGTTTCTCATGAATATTTATTCCAAGTCTTAGATTCATATGGGATCCAACAGAATATGTTGGCAAGGCTTAAAACACTCTATATGGGAGCCAAACTAACACTCTATATAAACAGATTATTGGATGAATCTGTAGAGATGCACATAGGGATTAGGTGGGGCTGTCCAGTGAGCCCTCACCTATATACCTTTACATTGGATCCTTTCTTTCAGAATGTTACAAATAATCAAAGGATTGTGAGATTGTCTCCAAATGTGGAACTAGAGGAGCAAAAAGTGGCTGCATGCACAGATGAGCTATGTTCCTTTGTGCCTTCTGCTGTAGCAGGTCAGGAGGTGATAGATGTACTAAGTTTTCCCAGATTTCTGGGGCTAGAATTAGTCTGGAGAAAAGTCGAGCTATAGGGATAGGACCCCCAGGAGAACAAGGTTTCACAGATATTGTTGGTATACCATTAATGTCCTCTACTATTTCAATTTTAGGTACCCAGTCTGGAGATAGGAATTTACATATTAACAACTGGGAATCCAAACTGAAGCTCTGTGAATCTAAGGTACACATTTGGAAGTCCTGAAAATTTTCCAAAAAGAAAAAATAAAGTCCTTACTAGTTAGAAATTTCTACTACCAATCTTTACTTATTTCAGTTTTATATACCCTTCCCCCCGGTTTGTTTTGAGACTTGTTTGTTCAACTGCTTCTTCCAGATCTTATGAGGAAGTAGGCTGAACCCAATTAAAGGGGAATTTACCTATTTACCAGTTAAACTAGGGGGTTTGGGTATGATGAATCCATTTTTTTTCATTCTTTTTTTTCACATCTACTTTGAAAATTGGTTGGGGTGAGAATGCTATGCCTTGGCAGCAATGGACGTAGGTTCTCTTACATGGGATTTATGAGAAATGGGATTTTTCCCCCCTAAACTATTAAAGCAGTATAATTTTCCAGAATATGCTGATTCTTCCCTTAGAAAGGTCAAACAATGGAAACTAAGTAAGCCTTCAGTACAGACTTCTACAAGGAAAGAAATGTATTCTCAGGTTATGTCCACACAGTTTGTAGGCCAGGTAGTTTTTCACAATGCTTTCCATTGAAACATTCTGTGGTTTTAACATTGCTAAATGACAAAAGGATCACGGTTAAAACCTGGGATCTTCTGTGGCACAGTTGTCACGTGAGGTTAGGAGTCAGAGGTAACTTGAAGCATAAAGCTATAGAAGAGAGATTTTGTCTCAGACTAAATTGTTTGCAGAAAGAAGAATCCCAGTCACATTATTTCTTAGTTTGTCCTTCTACACAGATGTTGGTTTCTTGTTTAGCTACAAGCTGGCAGTGGCACTATTTAAATACTCTTACTTATGAGAATTTTATCTTGGGTGACTATACAGGATATCTTAAAAGAGTAGTCCACCCCAAATTTGTAAAAACATATGGTGTACAGTGTTTTGATTTATATGTCAAGTTCTAATGTGTCCTTCCCTCTGTCTGCTATTAGGAGTTTTTCCTAAATTAGCCTGCTAGCTTCATGGTAGCTTAATCACATTCCTTGTTCCCACAATGCATCCTGTCTCATGTGACAGTGATGTAGAAGAGACCCAACATTCAGCACACACATGCCAAACAAACTAAATATCTTGGAAACTTTACAAGCTGTACAAAAAGTACCAGCAGCAATGTTCTTCAGGACAGTAAGACCTTTACAATGAGGGTAGTCGCTAAGCTGAACTCTAAAGATTTTAAAATATAGCCATCTTAAATGTTGTGAATTGATTGTAAAGCAGTGCATTCTGCTGGACTTATGATCTCTACTACATCACTGTCACATGAGACAGGATGCATTGTAGGATAAAGAAATTCAATTAGCTGTCTCGGATGGAGAGCCTCAGGGGTCATAAAACTACCACAAAGTTGGCATGCAAATTTACAAAAAAACTCTTAATAGCAGACAGAGGGAAGGACACTAAAATTTGACATATAAATCAAAACACTCTGCACAGCATGTTTTTTGAAAATTTTGGGTGGACTACTCCTTTAAGTTGTTTCATCCGAGTAGTTTGAACTTGATTTATGTTTGTATTAAGTTTTACTTATGGCAGGGAATTAAATACATTTCCACTTTCTTTTGCAGTTATTGTTGAGAATGCTATTTTGCAAGTTAAATCATCACATTACCAAAGATTACCAAAGTGTAGGGCTGATGTGCTCTGGTGTAGGATTGCATGGTTGAATTGAATTTGTTTTAGATTTTTCTGTCACTTATGTTGAAACAGCTGTTTTCAGCTGGTTGCCATGTAATTCTTCATATTTATTATTTTGAGTGTATCCTCTGAATAAGTATTGTATTTCAAGACACGCCATATGTATTTCTTATTACCTTTCTGAAGTGTATTTTTTTATGATTTTTGCTTACCTCTCCTCTTTTATTTTGTTGTTTTTCTTTGAGGGATATTATGTAGGGATGATTGTGAATTAACTATGATTTATTTCTGGCTTGCTTAAACTTTGCAGCGTGTCACTGTAGTATTTATGATTTCATTTTGTTATTGTTTGCATTGAAACACATTGTCTGTTTTTTTTGTATGATTGTTATGTTTTTTGTTTAATAAAATCCCCCTACACTTTTCAAAAAGTGCCAGGGGATCTTTAACATTCACCTGAACTACCACCAGAATAGGCAGATGGGACCTTGATTTAACATCTCATCCAAAAGACAGCACCTCAGGAATGGAGTACCCCCTCATGCTGCACTGTAGTGTCAGTATTTGGATATTAACCAAAGTGCCTGGTGTGGGGATAGAACCCACAACCTTTTCATCTACCGGCCTCAGAGGTGAGTGTGCTACCTGCTGAGCCACTGGCACTGTTCAGTCACAATCATTAAAAACTGGCATTTTGTTAATAGAGTCCTCTTGAAATTATTTAGTCAGAATACATGCTGGTGTGCATATGTGTGTGTGTGTGTGCGTGTGTGTGTGTGTGTGTGTATTAACAAAATGCTATAGTCCCCAGTTCTGGCAGTTTCTCATCATCCACCAGTACTAAATGTGGACAGTGTGGAAACCAAGCACTTACCCTACCCCCACACTGTAGCTGTCTCTGTGGATTATCCAAGGGTTTAAAGCCTGAGTGGTGTCAGTCCCTTACCTCTTACCAGCACTAAATCCATCACAGTGTGGCTAAGTTTGCACTGAGCCTGTCCCACATGGTACTGTAGCTGTGGATAAACTAAGGGCTTTATCTACTTTTTACCAACACTAAATTCATCCCAGTGGGTGAGTGGGGCCTGTACAGTTCCTGTCCCAGTGGATAAACAAAGAGCTTTAGTTTACCATCTAGTGCTATCTCAACTGTACCTTGTATGAGCATTGAGAAGAAAATTCAGCAGTGAACCTGATTCTATGGATACAAAGAGAAGTTGTAAGTCCCCATCTTTCACTAGCACTGGATAGCAAATATAAAAAGGATGAATAGAAAAATATAAAAAAAAAGAAGAAAATATCATTGCCCATAGGAACAAGAGTAAAAACTTAAGTTTGTCAGTAAAGGATGAGAGAGTTGTAGACCATAGCTGCAGCTGGACTGTCTGTAATATGACACTGGAGTCTGCCTGACTGTTTCAGAGCTTCAATAAATTCCAGTACAACAGATAATGTGTTAATCCCTAGGTTGCTGAAAGAAATAGAATATATCTATTAGACTGAGCTGGACAGATGCTCAATCTGCAGCCCCACAAAGGTTCAGCTGAGGGGCTAGAAACAGCAGTTTCAAATGTTTTTTTTTTTAATATCCTGAGAAGTTCAGAGGTACAATACAGTAGCATCCCCCCCATCCTTTCAGATGCCTTTAACATACAGCAGCAAATAACAAAAATCAAAGGGGGAGTGTGCTATTTTGCAGTTGTGAAGGAATACTTCCAAATGTTCAAAAATGGAATTCCATGATTAGCCATTTTTAGAGCTACAAACAGATCCCAATAGGGCTGTAGGCTCCCCCATAACCCTAAAAAGGGAGCCATACAGTGCACCTCACTGAAGAATACCAGAGAAACACAAGTCAAAACACTGTTGCTGTCACAGTTTCTAACATAATATTGTGTTGGGCCTGCACCTTCGCAAATATTTATATAGCCAACTCTGAGATGCAGAAAACACCTAAACCTGGTGGTGCTCCTCGGCCAAACAATGCACGGTCCAGTACGGTACAACACATTTGACACAAATGGTGCTCTGTCCCAAACAACAGGTTCACACAGATTTTTCACAGCCCAGAAGACATGCAGCCCTAACCACATAGATGTCCAAGTTATTTGCACTCTCATTCTGTCAACATAATCACATTGCCCTAATCACAATGCCCTTACAATGGGATATCTCATTTGAATGTGCTCAGAGGTATATCACTCTCATGCTAATGATAGTTATTGGCCCTTAGAACGCTGAAGTCATTAACTTCAGTATAAAAAAGATGCAACTAACCATCCTGAAGATTTAATAAGTCTCCAGTAAGGTGATTAAACTGTTTAAATCTACAAAGCATCAGAAAAAAATAGATATGTGTCTGAACACTATGGGCTCAATTCTCAAAAGATTAAGAATGCTGTAAGCCCCAGGTGTGCCAAGCACATGGTGCATGGGGCTTGTGGCATTCCCTGGCTGACAATATGTATTCTTTATCCTATGTGCCTGAAGTTAGGCCAGCTTTTTCTGGTCTAACTTTGCCAAGCTTTTTACGGGGTTTCTGCCAAATATTTGATGCAAGGCACAGTTACAAACTCTGGGCAGAGCTGATATGGCTGTGGAGAGCTTTTGGGATGCTTTTACCCATTATTTCTACTGAATTTGCACAGTGCAGATCTGTGGAGAGGCAGTTTCAATGTGGTCTTCCTTTTACACATTTTTACAATGGCCCAGATATTCAAAAGGGTTGTGCCATGCGCAACAGGTTTGCACATGCAGCAAGTCCAAAACTGCGCCATTTTGCGATATTCAGAAGGAGGCAATTGCGCCCCTGCATGAGCAACAGCACAATGAAATGAAGGCATGTGCAAATCAAGGGCGGATCCATGCATAAAGACCGTAATGCGAGCATTCAAAGATTCTGCGCGATGCGCAACAGCGCACAGCTGGAAATTGCACACTGCGAAATGAGCCAAAATAAAAAGGCTCAAGGAAGCTGCTAAGAACGCTACCAGGCTGCCAAGGGGGAGAGAGAGACAGAGACAGACAGACAGACAGCAAAGGGCAGGCAAGGAAAGTGTGTCCCATAGTCTGTAGAGGCCAGCGGGGATGCCGGTGCAGTGGAAGAAGCAGTCAGGACAGTGGGGGTAACACAGCAACACCAGCCAGGGGGGTCAGAAGCCAGGGAGATGGACAGTGCCAGTTTTCACATGGAAGCTGTAATGAGGGGGGTGAGAATGCATGCTGCAGGGGGACGTGGCCGTGGAAGGGCCCGTCGGTGGTACGCCCCCGACAGGCGGTACCGTGCCCGCATCAGCTTTAAGCTGTACACAGATGTAGAGATCGTGGGCCAGTACCACCTGAACAGGGCAATACTGAGATGGCTCTGTGAGCTGTGCAGTGATGTGATGCAGGCACCCTCACGACGGAGTCACGCTCTGTCAGTGGAGACCAAGGTGACAGCCTGCATGTGTCTGCTCACCACGGGCACCTTCCAGAGGCTGACAGGGGACACCACAGGCATCACACAGTCGGCCATGTCATGCATCCTCACCCAATTCCACAGTGCACTGCTGCCACATGCTGCGGAGTACATCCATTTCCCCAGCACCGCAGCAGAGCGTACAGCAAACATGCAGGAGTTCCACAGGGTAGCGCAAGTATGCCTGGCGTGCTAGGGGCCATAGACTGCACCCATGTGGCCATCCGCATGCCACCTGGCCCCGATGGCCATGCATATCGGAACAGAAAGGGAGTCCCTAGTGTCAACTGCCAGGTGGTGTGTGATGCCACTGGGCGCATAATCAATGTCTGTGCCACACACCCTGGTAGAGCACATGATGCCTTTATATGGTATCAGTCTGCACTGTGCCATCGATTTGAGAGTGGGGACATCCCCCACAGGACATCTAGTGGGTGAGTACACATGTATGGAATGCAAACTCTGGGCAAGGGTGGGAATGCCACAGGTGCCATGGTAGTGGCACACAGGGAGATGGCCAATATGACCTGAACATGACACTGATCTCCACTATCTCCACAAAGGTGACGCGGATACCCACTCCATCCTGGCTGCTCACACCGCATCGGTGCCCCATGACCCCAGCGCAGCTATGCTATAATGAGGCACATGCCGCAACATGCAACATCATAGAGTGGGTGTTGGGGATGCTCAAGCCCGGCTCTGATGCCTAGACACCTCCAGCGGTGTCCTGCAGTACAGCCCCAAAAGGCCTGTGGGATATTCTGGCCTGTTGCATCCTGCACAACATGGCCAAAGACCATGGGATAGCTGTACAGGTCGAACAGGGGGACAGCGATGGGGACACCAGTGGCACCGGTGATGATGGTGATGAGCAGCCCCCCCAGGACAGAGGGACCCCCGACTGATCCGGCAGGCCCAGCTGCACCGGGACACCATCACAGAGGAGCACTACGCACAACACAGGTAAGTCAAGGGGACATGTGTAACCAACACTGTCCATGCGCAAACCACAGGCACACAGGGGAACACACCAGGGGTGCATGACGGTCAGGGGAGTGGAAGGGTCCAGGCATACAAACACACCATCAAGGAGGGGTGAGCACTCATATGGACACACACACACACCAGGCACAGAGCGTACATGGGCAGATGCACAGCACTGCAGAACCGACATTGCTAACACACAGTACCACCGACCACCCCCACCACCCATACTGTCCAAGTACGTGTGTCAGAACCTGGGCACCCTTGCACCTTGGTGTACAGTGCAATGCAGGCATCATCATGCACACGCACCTGTGGACAGCAGTTGGGAGGGTGTGCAGGTGGTCCGTGTGTCGGCGTGGTGAGCAGAGCACCCAGCAGTGCACTGCCCACCATGACACACATTGCACACATGGCAGCACCAGACAGGGCCCACAGTGGGAGACAGCTTAGTCATGTAGCACTGTCCCACGGCCACCACAGATGCGTGGGTGGCCCCGCCATGACCCAACAGCACGGGAAGACTGAGCAGGGTCCACATGGGGTGGCACTGTTGCACCACCAGGGGTCCCACTGCACGAACGCGACCTTGCCCGCACAGGGGTCTGCAGCATGCCGAACAAACCTGCACCAGGGGTGCCCGGGATGCCCACAGCAGAACCCAGCATCGACAGGCCTGGTGTCGCACGACGCCAGGAATGGGGAGTGGAGAGTGCACTGTGTGGGGTGTGTGGTACAGGGGCACCTGACTGTGTGCCCAATGCATTCACGACAGAGTCCACTGCCTGGGTCAGCCTGTCAATGGCGGCGGTCACATCCGTCTGCATACGGACCAGCTCAGCTCGGTCCCGAGCACACTCCCTGCTGTGCTGCTCCACGGACACAGACAGTGCCTCCACGGACTTTGCAACCCGCCTCTGCAGCTGTACTGATTCCTGCAGCAGGTGGGTGTGCTCATCCAATGGGTACTGTGCCCCAACGGCATCCTGACCCCCAGGGTGTGGACGGTCCTGATGCACAACACCCTTGAGGGTGTGCGCTTTCACCAGGACCAGGAATGGGTGGATCAAGGGCGGCGGACATGTGCCACTGCTTGACACTGTACCCCAGACCTGGTGGGTGACTGCTGCTGCTGCCCTCGAACCGCTGTGCCCCGGGTCCACTGTTCCACCGCTGTGATGGCAACAGTGCCAAACACCTGCACAGCCACCGGTGCTGCCCCACGGTGCTGACAGGCACAGCCTGGGACTGTGCCAGCATGCTGGTACATGTTGGAACCAGACAGGCCCAGGGGCACGTGCTGGCCTGCCGTGTGTCCGTCATGGGACACACAACCATCACTGCCCATTGCAGGCCTTCTATCATCAATGGTGCAGGTACATGCTACTGCCATGGTCACAGCATGCTGGCATGCTTGCATGCCAGACTGCTGAGACACAGGCTGTGCACCCCCCGCACCCGTATCACTGACACCAGAGTTTGCGGCCCAGCGTGCATGCTGCTGCAGTGCCTGCTGGCTGGTGGTGGAGGTGGATGGACCCTCCTCCATGTCCAGCAGGTCAGCATCACTGTCTGGACCCACCACCACCGTCTCCTGAAGATGAACAGGATCTGTAACAGAAAGAGAGTACATGTGAGTGCATGTGAACAACCGCCCCCCTCCAAACACCACCACCATGTCATACCGTGCAGTGATGGGCTTCCACCTGTCTGGAATCCTCCGCCTGGTACACCCTCAATGGCGCTCAGCTGCATGGCTGCGACCAGTGTCTCCTCAGTTGGGGTCAGCTGCAACACCACTGGCGGGCCCCTGCCAGTGCCAGCACGTGCCGCCCTGAAGGCTGCCACCTTCTCCTTCAACCTCCTGCGGTCTGTCCCCATCTTTTTCTTGCATTCCTGCACGGAGTGCTGGTGGCTTCCGTGCAGGTTAATGGCCCGAGCTACCCCCTCCCATGCAGCTGCACGGGACTGAGGGGTGCCCCTCCATCCACTCAGCACTGGATCCTCATCCAGGTAGGCCTGGAAGAGAGCCTCCGTCTCTGCTGCTATAAAGTTGGGCCTCCTCCTACGCCCACCGTCCTCACCCTCACAATGACTCTGCTCGGTCATGGCGATCTGTATGGGGGGAAGTGGACACCTGTCACTGTGCAGTCTACAGCATTTTCCCATGACCATTGTCCTGAACATCACACAGCATGCAACTCACCTCTCACCTGCAGTAACCGAATCTGGTCAACGCAGCCCAATGTCGCACATTTATAGCGCAATACATGCAAATTAGGAGTGGAGCAACTATAATGACATGCAAATCATGCCACTGCACCCTTGAATGGCTGATCAGATGATTTGCATGTGTCGGCTGAATATCGCGAATCTGCGCTTTGCGCAATACGGAAGAGTCAGCTGAGCCAATGGCGCAGATCTGTGCCTGTGTGGTACACTGCATTGCGCATGCCCAGATAGCTTACGCAGGCGTCTGTCATGCTGCTGACATGCTAAGCGCGATCGGCAATTCAGGCCATGGCCACCATTGTGCCAGTGGCACTACAGCAATGGGCACTATATGGTGCTGTGGCACTACTGCACAATACTCCACTGTGGCACTGATGCACTTGGCTGGTGGGTCATGCAGGATGCCTATCGTCAGATGGCACTGTGCATAGCCTTGCGCCATTGCCCATGACCTGTGTATGACCTTGCCCCTGGCACCGTTCGCCTGCCATGTGTATCGCCCACGGCGCCGTCTGGTGACAGCTATGTGAAGTGATGGCTCTGTCTAACAGCAACGATTGGAGCCTGTGGTGGTCTATTGCACAACATCTCCACATGGGTTACGGGTGCAGCTGGGCCATATTGCCTGCTGTAAAGTTGGTGCCATGGCTAGGAGGAGGGCGGTGTCCTGGAGCCAGCTGGAAGTGGCCAATCTGGTGGCCCTAGTTGAGCCACACTATGATGGCCTTTATGGTGAGGTGCCCCTCACCAGTGCAAGGACTGAGGTGTGGCAGCAAGTGGCCACTGACCTGGTGGGGGTCACTGTACAGTGCCGGTCTGCTGAGCAGTGCCGGCACCGGTACAGTGACCTCCACCGGAGGGAGCAAGAGCTTTTAACACAGCTGCGTTCGTGTGCCAGGTGGGGCATGGTGCCTAGGCCAGGTGGGTGTGCCATCTATGCACCTGTATTATCTTTAGGGGTGTGTGTGTGTGTTTTGGTGGCTGTGCATAGGTGATGGCTCGGCCACGGTTGGCTGTGTCGTTGTGTGCAGCTGTGAGATGAATGGGTATGGCTGTGTGGGCAGGCACTGTCACTGGGGCAGGGGGCAGTCTGCTTTTGAGTCACACTGATGTTTGTCTCAACATATGTCTCCCACAGGCCAGGATGTGAGGATGCGGGGCAACAGTGATGAGGGCCATGCCAGAGACCCGGTGCCAGCAGGGGTTGGACCCCACCAGCAGCAGCAGTGCCAGCAACAGCGCCAATCAGGGCTGCTTGAGCAGTGTGAGTATCATGACTTCATGGATGCTATTGCATGCTGGGGGGCCAGTAGCCCTGCACAATACAAACATGCAGGAAAGGGGAGGTCATAATTCCACTATACAAGACACTAGTGAGGCCCCACCTGCAGTACAGTGTACATTTCTGGAGACCATACCTACATAAGGACGTAGAGTGGGCAGAGAAGGTTCAGAGGAGAGCAACAAAGATGGTGCATGGCTTGCATCACAACTCCTATGGAGACAGGTTGAAGGAACTGAACCTGTACTCCCTGGAGGAGAGGAGGGAGAGAGGGGATATGATAGAGACATACAAGTATCTTACAGGGTGGAACAGGGTGCAGGGAAACACTATATTGAAGTGCAAAAGATGTTCCAGGACTAGAGGGCATGGGATGCAGTTGGAGGGAGGATGATTCAGAGGAAACATGAGCAAGACTTTCTTCACAGAACGGGTGGTGTACAAGTGGAACACCCTGCCAGAGGGAGTGGTGGGGGCTGACACACCACGGATTTCAGACTGCACGGGATAGACATAACGGAATTCTTGAGGTCAGGGGTAAGGGCAACAGACTTAGGTAAACAAAGTAACTTACAGGCTGAAATGGACTGACTGTGTGGGCCATAGGCCCTTATCTGCCGACACTGGCTATGTATCTATGTCTGTAGGCATGACACAGGTGACATGCATCACTGTCCAGTTTCACAGCACGTCTGTGTATGCATCACTGGTGGTCCATGCATGCACTGGGCACATAGCTGGGTAACTGGCATCGCACCATGTTGCCACGTCTCTTGCCAGCCTTGTTTGTGCTGTGATGGACATGGGCAGTGTGTGTGTGTGCAGTGGTGCGCATAGCTGGTGCCACCTGTTTGTGATGGCCATGTGCATGTTCACTGTGGGTGGGCATGCCATCACAGGTGTGGGACATTGGGCCATATGGCTTGCAGGTTGGGTGATGTTCAGGGTTGTGGTCAGTCACAGCCATTGACTGTGTTCCCATTTTCCTGGGCCTCGAGGTTCTCCATCGGATGGCGAGGATGTCAGGGCCATCCGACAGCCAGGCCCAGAACAGCGACATCCTGCAATCACACACCGCCATGGCGTGCAGAGGAGGCGCAGGAACTGCAAGACACCAGCAGAGGACAGGCGGCCGGCTGGCCCATGACCTCTCTCCTTCCCACTTCTCCCATCCCTACCACCCTGCCTTCCCTCTCCAAGTTTGTCATTCCTACCCTTGACCAACCCTACCTTGTACCGTCCCCCTTGTAAATAGTTGTACTTGGCTCTGTTAATGTTTGTTGTGTTGAAATACATTTTTATATTTTTATACGAATAATGTGTTGGTCTCTGATTTGCAGCTGCCTATGGGTGCTCAGTTGCAGGGGTGTACATGCCATCTGGGCTGGCATGGTCCTGGGTATGTGTGTGTGTGTGTGTGTGTGTGTGTGTGTGTGTGCGTGTGTGTGCATGGGGAGGTATCTCCAGCATGGAAGTGACTTTTGGTTGGTCTTGCCATCTGCTGCCACCCACTGCTGGGTGCACAGGGTGTGTCTGGCTTGTAGGCTTCTGTGCTGCACGGGGTTGACATGTGCTGGGGGATGCATGGTTTCCTGCAGTGCCAATCACTGCACATAGGTGGTGTCTTGGGGTCACAGTGCAGGGTGTGCTGTGCATACGGGGGGCTGATGTGCACTGTGGTTGTCAACCCCCTGTGTGTGGCACTCTCAGCCTGCCAGTGGTTGTGTTGGGGTGTCATGGCTCTGCTATGCTTTGTTGGCTTGTCCCCATGGGCAAGTAGATCATCCGTCCAACCCCCAGTGATGCTGTGCTTGGGATGTGCTGGTGTGGTGTGGGTTCTGCAGTGTGTTCCTGTGCCCATGTGTGGCATGGCTGGCGGTGGGCCCCAGCCTGCCTCCCTGGATGTGCAGTTCCATTGCTCTGGGGGGCTCTGCTTGCGCTATGGCACCTCTGGAATGCTCAGCTGGGCTGCCCTGGTTGCACCATAGCGCAACATTTCAGCTCAGCTTCTCCTTCCTGGTTGCGCTATGGCGCAGTATGTGCGATATTCAGACATTGGTTGCTTGCGCAATTTGTTCTGCTCCATGTTTGAATATCGCACCTGTTGTGCATTTGCGCAACTGGTTTGTGCTTGCTCCTGCTCATTTTGAGCGCAGTTTGAATATCTGGGCCAATGTGTTTTCCTAGAATATGGTTGCTGATTGATATATATTTAGCCTGGATAGTTTACAGAAGAAATGGCATCTTATTTTCAGTGGGGCTCTACATCTACACACTATTATGCTGCGATGTGTAAAATCAGAATGCACGGAAAACAATATTTTACATCTGGGGGGATATATTAAGTGCCTGACCAATGCACGAGCAGAAAGATGCCTTGCACAAAGAGGATGTGCCGGTTGGCACTGATACAATATTCAAAGCGAATGCACCACTGGTACAGGGTGTGTATACAGTGAAGCCCACCAGAGTAACTTTAGCAAACAATGCAATTTCAATGAGAGTTAATCCCTTTGGTCATGCAGTAAACCTGTGACACTGTGCTTCATCCTGGCAGGCTTCATTGTACCTGTTGAAAATGTGACCCTGGATGGGCGTTGCAGTGCAGGCGGCTGTCAATTCAGGTGCATTCAGGGTGACCCAAACTGAATACCTTCCAGGGGGAATGTGTGGCACATACTGGTAGGCACCATAGCCCCCATAGGTGATATTCAGCTCAGGAATACAAATGAACTAATTGAACATGCAGAATGCAAAGAGGCCTTATGCATGATCATTATCATCCCATTTGCATGTTGGCATGGGGATGAATTTGCCAGAGCAGCTGTCACCCCCAAGCCCCAACCCCAATCATTCCCATGTGGGATAGGCCCTGAAGTCTCTAATGGTAAAGTGCCCCCCCCCACCGATTCCACCAGCTCTGATTGTACCGGAGTCCAGGTCATATCATTTCCATACTGTAGTTACCCTGATGCCATCCCTGATTTCAAATAAATACACCTACAGTCCATGCCCGTAGTGTAGTGGTCCCTGCTCCCCCTCAGCAGTGCACAGACACCCCCTCCCTGCCCCCAGCCTGTCCCATTGTGACAACTGGCTCTGTAATGGAATTATACCACTGTATCATCAGGTGGCACAGCAATCACAGTAGGACCCTGGAATTTGTTATAGGTAGGCACGAGCTGTGTTCGGGTGATAATGCCCAGTGGCCATACACCTCAGGCACTCACATGCGGATCCATCATCCTGGCATGATTGCACTGCTCAGTGCAGGTGATGGTTGATGCTCTACCCACTCACAAAGGTCTCAAAACAGGCATGTTACAGCTGATCTCCCATTCATTTGTACAATTGGGGAACTACAGATGAACTATCCATAGCCTGAAGCATACACTGCAAATGGCATTACAGGATACCACACTCCATGGCACCTGGGATACCTCAGCAGTCCAGAGGGTCACATGTTAAACAGGGAATGGGAATCATGTGGACTTGCACCAGTGTATGACAGCAGGAAGATACAGCATCGACAAGGCATGCATTGGAGTATGTAAATTCCCTCTTATGGTTAGCAGGAGCAGTACACATGGCTGCATATACTGGTGGACCTGCAGCTTGAATGGTGTCATAATGCATGGTACAGCCAGTTGGGTCATTTCAGAGTGCAGGTCCCCATCCCAGGTTCAGCACTGCTCAGTGCAGGTGATGGCTGATGCTCTACCCACTCACAAAGGTCTCAAAACAGGCATGTTACAGTTGACCTCCCATTCATTTGTACAATTGGGGAACTACAGATGAACTATCCATAGCCTGAAGCGTACACTGCAAATGGCATTACAGGATACCACACTCCATGGCACCTGGGATACCTCAGCAGTCCAGAGGGTCACATGTTAAACAGGGGAATGGGGAATCGTGTGGACTTGCACCAGTGTATGACAGCAGGAAGATACAGCATCGACAAGGCATGCATTGGAGGTATGTAAATTCCCTCTTATGGTTAGCCAGGAACGTACACATGGCTGCATATACTGGTGGACCTGCAGCTTGAATGGTGTCATAATGCATGGTACAGCCAGTTGGGTCATTTCAGAGTGCAGGTCCCCATCCCAGGTTCAGCACTGCTCAGTGCAGGTGATGGCTGATGCTCTACCCACTCACAAAGGTCTCAAAACAGGCATGTTACAGCTGACCTGCCATTCATTTGTACAATTGGGGAACTACAGATGAACTATCCATAGCCTGAAGCGTACACTGCAAATGGCATTACAGGATACCACACTCCATGGCACCTGGGATACCTCAGCAGTCCAGAGGGTCACATGTTAAACAGGGGAATGGGGAATTGCATGGACTTGCACCAGTGTATGACAGCAGGAAGATACAGCATCGACAAGGCATGCATTGGAGGTATGTAAATTCCCTCTTATGGTTAGCCAGGGACGTACACATGGCTGCATATACTGGTGGATCTGCAGCTTGAATGGTTCCATAATGCATGGTACAGCCATGGGTCATTTCAGAGTGCAGGTCCCCATCCTAGGTTCAGCGCAGTTAACAGCTGGCCATGGCAGGATGTAGAGGGCAGTGCCAGTCTTTTCAACAGTTTGGGTATGGGGAGAGTGAAGGTGTCTGCATACAGGGGTAGTGGGTGAGGGTCCTCTATACTATGATAAGGACCATTGTTTTCTCTGGTGTGATCAGGTCTAAGGGGCCCTACACTATGGAGCTCTTCAGGGCTGGAGTTGGATAGACTGGGGATGAAAAGGGGTACCTATAATCCACAAGGGCTGCCAGGCTGTTGTGCACCTGGGTGCACATCCACATCCTGCCTGTGGGTGTCTGACTGGGTCAGTTATTTGTAGCCTAACTGTGGGTCACAGTGCTCTGGACTGTAAGGGTCTCATTCCCACTGAATTTGCGGCATCATGGCATATGCATGGGAATGCTCCCTTGACTTGCATGGCATATCATTTGGGTGTCCCCTGGCCCATTTCCTTGTGACTGGTGCATCCTGCATGTTTGAATATCATGCTGCTGCACATTGTTGGAGTTATGCAGCACATCTCCCTTTTCCACCAGGATATGCTGCTCATCTCCTTTGAATACAGGGGCCCTGGACTAGGTACCCTGAATAAATACATTATAAATATGGTAAAATCATTACCCCACTGTAAACAAGATATTGCATCTAATCTGGGACAGCCTGAGTAAATACAGTGCAAACATGTGTAAATAAAGATCCCTGTGACAATAAGATATAGCATCTCACCTGCCCTATCCAGGATACAAAATATAGGATAAGAAATATTCAGTGCTCCCAAATCCAAATAACCATTTCCCTTTATGAAGCTTTCATTTTTCTTGTGTTTTCCCCACAGTGGCAGAATCAAATCCCTGTATAAATCCCGGTAGATTTTTCCATAAGCCACTGGTTCCTTATTTATGACTTTGTTCTTTTTTTATTATATTTGCAGCCTTTTATCAGGAAAAGAGCTCTGTATTATGCATCAAGATGGCCTTGGAATGATTTGGATTTACATGGTATGCATAAGGCACAATGGGAGACTATATCAAATAACAAATATCGCACTCATTATTTCATGAACTATACTCAAAATTAGTAATCACAAATTGGACAATCTTTCAAAAGATACTAGTAATCCCTGTAAACAAATTTATTGTAAATAGAGACATTTCCCTATATGTGTGTGTGAGTGTGTGTGTGTGTGTGTGTGTGTGTATTTTTACATATTTACATATATATATATATATATATATATATATATTATATTGGCGTGGTTGTGCCACTATAGTTAGGGTTAAGCGGTCACTTACATACTAAAGTCAAATGTTTGGGCATTAATAACTTTGGATCCATTCAATGGATTTGCCTGAAATTTGGAATGTGCGGCGGGGGATGGTAGATCTTTTGATCTTCCAAATTGCGTTTTGGTCTGACATACGGTCTTTGTGTATGTAAATGTTGAAAAGTGCAAAATAATCCATTTTTGGAGACAGCTTTTGGGATTTTGGGCTGACCTGCACAGCCGTCGTGTAGTGTGCTATTCTGCGACATGACTAATTTAAAAGAGTTTCACTTGCCGAACATGCCGCATTTTGCTTGGTGATAAAATATTAAGGCATTCAAAAGTGACAGCACTTTTAAGTTCCCATTATAAGTCAATGGGAAAATTTATATGGTTATTTTGTGAACAAAGAATGGGGTTTTAGCCATCTAGTCCCTCCTCACGATCAAAGAATTTGCAGGCTCACAATCAAAGATTCTTTGATCCTGAGGGAGGGACTAGATTGCCAGATTTGAAGGGACCAGATAGCCCAATTTTAACAACTTTTAAAATTAAATATCTCAGAAACGGTTTGGTCTTTTAACTTGAAATTTGGAGGGTGTTGGGATGTCCTGTAGATGTGAACTATGGTACTTAGGTGTCAAAAAATTCATCTGTTGCGGAGATATGGCATGGCATAGTTTACATTTTGTGGACAGCATTCTGCATTGTGGTAGTGGCTTGAAATTTATAGGGTAGTTAGTCTTCCTGCCTTGGATGTACTTTTCAGTTGTTAGGTGTGTAAAATGTAAACAGGTGCAGAATTCTGCCACTCTGACCAAAGAAAATCTCAAACCTTAAAATGTTATATCTCGGACACGGTTTGATCTTTTAAATTGAAATGTGCAGGGTGTTGAGGGGATGTCCTGTACATGTGAATTATGGTATTCAGGTGTTGGAAAATTTGCTTGCTGCAGAGATATTGTGTGATGCACTTTACATTTTGCATATAGCAGTTTGCATTGTGGTAGGCACTTTAATGTTAAACCTCACATTTTGCACGTTAATAACTTTGTAACCATTCAACGGATTTGCACAAATATTGGAATGCACTCTCTGGTTTGGCAGATCTCTTTATTTACTAAATTTGATTTCAGTCAGATATATGGTTTTTGAGCAGCGAAATGCCAAAAAATGCACTTTTCGCCACTTTTGCATATTTTTTGTTTGTGAAAATGCACGGACACCATGTAGGCTATTGGTCCAAATATTGGGAAATAGAAAGAACTTGGGCCAAGGAAGATTCTGCTTTTTGATTGGTGAAAAAATATTAATCTGTTCAAAAGTTATTACAATTTGAAATCCCCATTATATCCTAAGGGAAAATGTATATGTATTTCAGGAATGTTAATGAGAAAGACCAGATGGCCCAGATTGAGGTGACCATATCTCAATAACAGTTTTGTATTTTTACTTGAAATTTGCAGGGTGTTGAGGGGATGTCATAGAGATGTGAACTATGTTGTTTAGGTGTTAGGGAAATAATTTGTTGCAGAGATATTTAATGACGTAATTGACATTTTTCCCATAGGATTACATTGCAGTCTGTGTCATGACTTTCGGTGCCGTTATCTTGGAAATGAAGCAAGAAACAGACTTTTCATTACAGGTGGCTTAGATCACCTTTAAGTGATCTAAGCCATTGAAAAAAGATTTGACAATATAGAGTCAGCCTGCAGTGGAATTTTGTTTGTACATTGCACAGTTCATGAGATATTGTGAAAGTACTGTCACAAGGGTTGAAAGAGTGCCTGTCCAGTGCTTTTTGGTACCCATAGCTCAGAAACTATGTCAGATATGTGTACGATCTTTCAATGTTGCATGATGTACCTACTGTCATGATTACAATGATGCTAGAATTTGTTTTCTAGCTCTTATGGTTCCCAAGATATGCACAAATTACTGTTACAAGGGTTTCGTGCTCTATACTGCTGCTGCATATTGTTGTGCAAAAATTGGCAACTTGGTGGGAGCTGGGCTCTGCACTACCACCAATATGTGTTTTTTTCTACTTATATTACATTTTTTCTCAAAAAGTAAGGAAATGCATGAAAAAAACTGTGTTAATGCTTCATTTAGGGTTAAAGCAAAAAATGTCAGTAAATTAGACATTAAGGTTGAACCCATAACCCTTCTCACACACACCACCCCAATCCTACACAGTCTAACAGATACCTTGGTGTGTCATTGGGGTCATAAGGCCTAAATCTCCCCCCTTTCTCCTTTACTGTAGCATGTCAGCATGCTCAGTCATGGAATATATTCTAGGGGTGTGGTCTCTCCCCATATTTATGGTTATGAAGCCTCTTCTATGTTAAACTCAAAATGTTGCTCGTTAATAACTTTGGACCCTTTCAACGGATATGCATGAAATTTGGTATGTGTGGTGGGACATGGTAGATCTCTTAATTTTTCACATATCATTTCAGTTGGACTTACAGTTTTTGCATACCAAAATGTTGAAAATGCAATTTTTGCCAGTTATGTGGGCAGCTTTTTTGATTTTGTTGATGGCGCTGCGTGGCCATTGTGTACCATGCTGCTCAGCAACTTTGCTCAGCCAAAAGAGCTTGGGTCAAGAAATATGCTGCTTTTCATTTGGTAAAAAAATATTAATCCATTCAAAAGTTATTAAAGTTTTGATTTCCCATTATAACTCAATGGGAACATTTATTTTGCAAAAGAAAAGTGGGGTTTTGACCATCTAGTCCCACCTCACAATCAAAGAATTTGCAGGCTCGTGATCAAAGAATCTTAGATCATGAGAAATTCTTTGATTGTGATGGCCACCATCTTTTCATCATATTTTCAGAGTGCCTCTTTGCATTAGCGCTCGTAATGAAGACAGTTGTTGGCTGGCCATGGAGTTGAGAGAACTACAGCCATGAATTTTGAGGGGGCTGCTACTACCCAACTGATCGAGCTTTTTAATACCTCCTCTCTTTGGAGTTATGACTGCCTTGTAACCTAAGAACATGGAATAACCAGTGGCTGTGGGGGAATCTCTGCAACATATTACCAAACTATTAGAAACACTGATTACCAGAGTTGATGATATAAGTATTTCTTTATCTGGCACTACAAAAGATGTTCAGCAGCTTCAGGACAGGATGAATGTTTCGGAACAAAGAGCTGTGGCTTGTGAAGTGCAACAAGCACTGGTTTGGTAACGTCTGCAACAATATGAGGAGAGGCTGGCAGTACTTTGGGAGATGGCTGAGGACCATGAAAATTTAAGCTGCTGGAACAATCTGCGGATCATGGGGCTCCTGGAAGGAGTGGAGGGTCAGTTGATGGAGAATTTCCTAAATGAGAATCTTCCTCATATATTAGGAGGCAGATGGAGGGGACCAATTGATGTGGAAAGGGCCCATAGAGTCTCAGCTCACTCAAACAAGAACACAAACATCCCTAGGCCAATTGTGGTATACCTGTTAAGATACATCACGAAGGAGAGGATTCTGCGTGCAGTGAGGGACTTGGGGGAACTTCCTTGGCAAGGCACTGCAATTGCTATTTATAGAGATTTTGCTCAAGAAACGGCTGCAAAACAGAAAACATTAGGACCCATCAAACGATTTCTATATCAACACGACTTTAGATTGAAATTTAAAAATCTTACTAGACTGACCATCTTTAAGGATGGACATGAACTCACAGCTGATCACCCTGGAGAGATTGAACATTGGATTAACAGATTCTGACCAGGCCTACAGTGTCATACTGCAAACGTCAGAAGGCTCTGGGAGCCCTCCCGTGCAGCACCTCCTGATAGGAACCTTTTTTCTAGTTATGGTTCCCCCATAAACCTGTTACCAGCAGGACAGGTCCCACATCATACCAGTCCCCCACTGAGTGATGGCCCTCAAGCTGCTCATTCTGCTCACACTGCTGCCCAAGAATTGACCCCTTCCTCACCAATCTCCAGCAAGCAACTCTCTCTCCCTCAACACACGCTAAACCCTCCTCTTAAATCTAGGCAAAGACCTAGAAGTGAACCTCAGCATACACCTTCTAAACTTTTAGTAGCACCTCCTGCAAAGATTTCCAGTGAGGATCTCTCTCCACCGCCTGACCAACTCAAGAATGACTCCCCCGATATGGACACAGGGCAACCAACTGACTGGGCTGACCTGCCACAGATGTCGCTGGTGGAACTTGTGGATACTCTCTTCCTGTATGACCTGGTCTCATTAGTTATGCTGCTGCGGTAGTGAGGACGCCTATGGAACCTGGATGTACTCCTCGGGGCTCCCCCGAGTCAGTCAAAGGCCAAATCATTAGACCCTAACTTTTTCTTGTTTTTATTAATTGCTGTTCTATATCTGAGAGGTGGCAGGAGCTGCAATTAAGATTTTTATCCCTCAAATACAACCAATGCAGTGGGGAATATATTGGCCATAGCAGAAGTGGCTCCTTGATCTACCCCCCATTGGGATGGACCAGGGATACATGCTTTTTATCAGAGACATTAAGCCCCCAGTCAGGTAGGGGTCTACCCCCCCTTCTGGGTGTGGTCAAAAAGTTGTGCCTGGATAGTCATCATGGCACATACAGTCTTTTTACCCTAATCAGGGTCTGGCTCTTACTTAAAGAGCTTGCAGGTGATAATAGCCCCTTCCTCAATCCTTTACATATAAAGGCTTCCAAGTTAGTGCTTAAGCCTCCGAGCCCTGTTCTCAGGCTTGCTTCTGGGCTTATGACCCCCCTTCTCTCATTACACCATGTGGGCTGGCTCAATGCTATTGATTAGTAACCAGCAGGTGGGTGTACCCACCATCCCTCTCCCTCCCATGTCCTCCCTTCCCCCCGCATCTCTTCTTCCTTCCTCCCTCCTCCATGGGTTGGATTGTCTGACCTATGGTTAGGGCAGGTCTAGGATGAGTTGGGTTGATAACTCACTCCTATACTACCCCTTCAAGTTGAGTGTTGAAGCTAGTGTGATTGTAAGGGATACATATGTGTTTATTGCCCTCTTGTGCATTGACCTTCAGATTTACAGTGTTGTTATTGTAGTTTCTCTCATCTGACACATACCTGTTAAACTTTGGGCTATTTTCCCACTCATCCTTGTTTTTGTATATATCATTTATTTGTTTGCTTCTCTTTATTTTAGAATTACTAATACTGCTACAGCCTTCCGAATAGCTGAAGACTAGTAGTTGGAACATAACAAGTGATGCTTACATCTTCCTCCAAATTAGATCAGATATTGATAACCCTTTTCTTTCTAAGTTACCTAGTGGCTCTGGCACCTAACATCCCCTCCTCTGACTTTCTAAAGGGACAATCTGTAAGTACCTCCTCTTGTCTATTGTGTGAGAAGATGTCTGTTGCCCTCTCCATGCCCGAGGGATACCATTTGATATCCTGGAATGTAAAAGGACTTAACCACTCGGTTAAATGTACAAAAGTCCTTCAGCACCTGAAATCATTACGGGTGGATATTGCTCTCCTCCAAGAAACTCACCTGATGGCTAAAGGAACCAACTGGCTAAAGAAAATGTGGGTGAGGGAAGTTCTGGCCAGCTCTCCTGCCACCAAATCAAAGGGTGTGGCCATTCTTATCCACTGTGCCTCTCCTTGGGTGGTGAAAGAGGTCAAAAATGATGCTCACAGTCAGTGGCTTGTAGTGAAATTATACTCCCCCATGAGTACTGTTTTACTGGGGAATGTGTATGCCCCCAATACGGAGCATGTTGACTTCTTCCCAGCTCTAAGACAGGCGCTGTCAGATTTACAGTTGGACAGGCCAATGTTCTCTGTATTACTAGCTGGAAATTTTAATAAGGTAGGAGATATATTTTTGGATAAGTCTCAATCCACTCCACATGCTAACCCTAGGACCTGACAATCCCTGCAAGCCATGATAGAAGAATGGCCCCTCACTGACATTTGGCGTAGGGACTATCCTACCGGTAGGGATTTCTTTTTCTATTCAGCACCACATAATTCCCATAGTCGTATAGACTTTTGGTTGGCTAATGAACCTGCAGCTAGATGTCTATCTGATGCCAAAATAAGCTCAATATTAGTATCAGACCACGCCACTGTCTCACTTAAGTTTTACCCTCCTGACCTTCACTTATATGGCACTTTCTGGTGATGCAATCCCCTCTTATTTCAGGATCCGGATTTCCACCTACATATAATACAAGTGGCCAAAGATTACTTCTCTTTGAACACTGACTATGGGTCATCCCCGGGTACAGTGCAGGAGGAGTTTAAGATGCTGCTACAGGGACATATTATAGCCTTCTCAGTGGCCAGGGATCAGAAATGTAAGGTTACCTTCAGCCAGCTTCAGGCTGAACTGGGAGCCCTAGAGTGCCATTTTAAATCTGCCACCTGTACTACTCTGGATAATCCCCTATGCCAAAAAATAGTTGGTCTCAAGTACCAAATAAATGTTATACTGCACCAAAAGGCAGATTGGCACCTCTTGAGGCAGAAGCAAGCCTTTTGGGCAGGAGGGGAGCATGCAGGGAAGCTCCAAACATATCTCCTTTGCAAACAGCAAGCAACAACATGGATACATGCTATCCGTACTACGTCAGGTGCTATAGCAACTAGTCCCATGCTAATTAACACCATTATGTAACAATTCTACCATACTATCTACCAGTCGCTCTCCTCAAATACAGCCCATGAGTTGCAGGCTCTTGCGGCTGAATTTTGTCAGCACACTCCCTTATCAACTCTCACTACAGAGCAGGTCACACTTTAGGAGTCCCCAATTTCCTCTGAAGAACTTCAACTGGTGCCCTCCCAAATGGCTCAGTGGAAAGCCCAAGGCCCAGATGATATGTTGGTGGAGTTATACCAGGCTCTGGGCACCGATATCATCTAGCCTCTTCAGCGTGCCCTCCAGTTGGCTCACACTGCCGGAATTCTTCCTCCCACTATGAAAGAGGAAATTATCTCTCTTCTGCCCAAAAAATCATCCGACCCACTTGAGTGTTCCAATTTTTGTCCAATATCCCTTCTGTCAGTGGACACAAAAATACTTGCCAAAGCGCTAGCCTCCAGATTAGTGTCCATTCTTCCCTCAATCATACACCCCTCCCAAACAGGCTTTATGTGAGGCAAGTCAAGCATAGATAACACTAGGCTCCTTCTCAACTTCAAGTGGTTTGCCTCTAAATCCTCCCTCCCTTTAGCAGCCCTGGTGATTTATTTTTCAAAAGCCTTTGACTCCATCGAGTGGGGGAACCTTTATGAAATCCTCTCCAAGTACAGATTTGGCACCCATTTTATGCAATGGATACGTACCCTCTACAGTGTGCCTACAGTGCATATTCTTACTAACAGTGAGATATCCCTTCCCTTTGAACTACAGTGTGGCACCAGGCAAGGCTGCCCATTATCCCCGTTACTATTTCTGGTAGCGTTGGATCCTTCGATTAGGACCCTTTTGGCCTCTCCACAAATTCAAGGTATACTGGTTGCTAATCATCCATATTTGGCAGCGGCCTACGTGGATGACCTTCTATCAACTCTGACCAACCCTCAACAATCTCTTCCAGCAGTACTCCAACTCCTAGATGAATTTGGAGCACTCTCTGGGCTATGCATTAATCAAAGAAAAAACACTCTGGCTCCCTTAAACCACCAATGCTCCAAGGTCTGCCTCTAAGACACTAACTTGACCTTGGCAGAAAATGGGTTTAGTTACCTTGGTATTTGCATACCAGTGACCTGGGTGGTACTTGAATCTTCCAATTTCTCTCCTCTAGTGGATCAATTAAAAATAGAAATAGAGAGGTGGCAAAAGCTACAACTCTCCCTACCAGGACGGGTAGCAGCCATCCGTATGCTGATGCTTCCTCGAGTTATGTACCTCCTCAATAACCTCCCTATTGCTATATCATCCAAGATCTTTAACTCCTTAGAAAAGTTAATGGCTAACTTTCTTTGGGACTCTAAATTACCAAGGTGGAGCAAGAATAAGCTGAGGGTGCATGGGTCGCAAGGCAGCCTGTGCATCTCATGGTTTGCTGGCTATCATCTATCCCGTATAGCTGCACAGGTGACTAAATGGGTCATCCCTACCACAGTGGGCCCCTCACTTTGGGTCCAATTAGAAGCCAACCTGGTAGGAGATATACCCCTTTACACACTCCTTACCCCACTTGTAGGCTTGCCACACTCCCTCTTGCCAATAGTGTATATTACAGCTTGTTCCGGGAAATGCCTTAGGAACAAATCATGCCCTCATACAAAACTCTGGACTTCCCCCATACAGTATGCTCCCTTATGGTGCAATAGTCTTATTAAAATAGATGGGGCACCCATATACTGTCCTTCATGGCACAACTCAGGAATTCATACAGTGCAAGATCTTTCCCCCTCAGGTACATACCCTTTGCTCCCTTTTGATCAGCTACAGAGGCAAGTCTCACTACCACATTAAGACTTCTGGAGATACTTACAAACTAGAAGTGCTTTTCAGCCTCTTCTCCCCGAGCGCTGAGAAACTGCACAATGGTCCTGGCTAGCTAACTTGCAGCAGCTTCCTACCACTTGAGGGGTCATGGGTCGATTCTATAACTCATGGAGAGACTCACAACCCAATGCAACTCTGTCCAGCAAAAAGAAATGGAAATCTTACATTGGCAAACCCATTACTGAAGTCCAATGGAGCTCTTATCTTAAAGGCATACACCATACTTATGGGGATTCCACCAGCCGCTTCTTGCAGCTTAAAATATTGCTGCTGTGGCATTGTACCCTGGCAGCCCTTTTTGCATGTGGTTTGCTTAGCCATAGTAAGTGCTGGCATTGCTGACAAGCAGAGGTGCACATTCTCCATATTCTCTGGTCCTGCCCCAAATTGGTCCCATACTGGAGAATGGTAGCTTCTGATATTTACTTAGTACTTAATCATCACATAGTCTTGTCAGATCCCAGACTGTGTATGGGAGACACTACCTCTTTGGGTCAACTAGCCAAACCACACAGGGACTGGAGCATGGTACCCATCCTAGAGGCCAAATGCCATCTCCTCAGATATTGGCCTCAGTCAATCATCCCTACTCATTCTGCTTGGCATGCAACATTGGCCAAACTCTCTGTCTTTGAGAAACTCTCTCACCTTCAGAAGGGCAACATGCACCTCTACGACAAGAGATGGGAACCATATCTGAAGTCGTCCTTTTGCAAACTCACAGCACTACTTTCCAACCCCTTCCCCCCTTTTTGAATGGGCTATCTTATAATTCCTCTATCTCAAACTTAGACAAATACTACCCTAGCCTGGATATTGGAATCTAGATGTAAGCACTGGCCTCCATTTCTCACAATTCCTTTTATCTACTTAGAGTATTTTTTTCTAGCAAGTATTATATCCCAGATTAGATACATCATGACTGTTATGAAGTGAATAATCAGTATGCAGTTTGTACAATGGATGGCACTCTTTATTGATGCTGTACTACTTCAAATGTATCAATGCTGTTACGTGGCTAGCTGTACGGCTCACCATTTGTTGTACCAAAAATATTCAAAACCACTCAATGACATATTATACAATAAAAAATGGGAGCTTGATCTCCCAAAATTTTCACACAATTTATCAATACCAGGCTCCATGAAATTTTCTGTTCAAAAACTTTTTAAATGGAAAATTCAGAGGACATTTTTGAATCAGTCCTCCTGAAAACAGTTGTGTCAACATATTTTAAATACTACTGGCCCCACCCAACCAGATTTTAAAGGTTGTAGACCCCAGAAAGTAGAACTGGTCTTAGCACTCTTGAAGGAAAAATGCATACCAGAAAACTTGTGGGAAGTACTTTGGCTGAGTGCATATGGGAAATTGAACGTCAGAGGGAATAATAAACATAAGCCATTCGAGGAAAGATCTTGTCCTTTCACAGGTTGTGATGCCCCATAGGGGACCATGGAGCATTTTTTCTTTTGTGTCTATTCTGTCAGGATCTGTGAAAGTTTCTAGCTAGGGTATGGCAACTTCCATGGCTACAAACTTTGTCTTATGAAGTTCTAATGTGGGGGGATTATTCGGATAGGCTGAAACATTTTCATACAGGAAAGTTGCATGTTTTGTTTGCAGTTCTTAAGTTTTATTTTTGGAATGCTAGGATACAGTGGGTTCTAAGGCAGCAATGGATGCCTCATACTGTTTTTCAAGTCATCTGTGAGAATGCACTTTGGAAGATTTCTGAGTCTGAACTTGCACTGTCGTACATGTCACTTATTAAGTCTTGTGGGAAAGGCCTTTCCTTTTTTATTAAATTTAAATGAAAGTCTGTGCATTAAGAATATTACCTTGTAGTAATTGGTCTTCATAGAGGTCGAGGAGTTTCCTCCCTTTTTCTTTGTGTCCCCAATTGGTTTGGGAGTTGTCCCCCGTAGTTCTCTCTGAAATACATTTCTGATAATGTTCTTTTCTTTATTCCCCTCCCCGAGTATAATTTTGGTGGTTTTTATTTTTATGTACCTTATAGGAGATGATTCTGTCTTTCTGGTTTTGATTACTTTTCTTTTTTTGGAAATGTGTTATTTACTGTTTATTTTGGTTGACTCTGTATTTTGTATTTTGAAGATGGTATGATTTCTTTAAATGACAAAATTACCCTACACTTTTTGAGAAGTGCCATGGGATCTTTAACATCCACCTAAACTATCACCAACCCAGGCAAATGGGACCTCGGTTTAACATTTCATCTGAAAGATGGCACCTCAGAAGTGCAACACCCCACTCATGCTGCAATTCAGTGTCAGTATTGGGATATTAACCCAAGTGTCAGATGTGGAAACTGAACCCACAGCCCTCTGGTTTCCCAGCCTCAGAGGTGAGTGTGCTACATACTGAGCCACTGACACTGACTATAACAAATAAACATAACATAACAATATACAAATAACAAAGGAATCGCTCAGACAGGAACTTCAGACTCCAAAATCAAGGTTTATTTTAACTGAACATGTCACTTAAAGTTAAACAATTGTAAAGCAACCAGTAGTTTATTGTGGTAGAGCTCACAAGAGGGGTATAGTATCACAACAGTGTCACAATTTCATGAACTCTGCCATAATAAACTACTGGTTGCTTTACAATTGTCTGACTTCAAGTGATACATTCATTCCCATGGTGTACAGCTTTGTTGTGTGTCCTCACAGTTTCTGGCATTTTTTGATTTACAGCTTGCACCCACACATTTAGCCTGAGTGCTTGGCTTTCTGTGTTGTTTTATTTTAACTGAAGCTTGGCACAGCAATAGTTGTGTCAATCTAGCTAAACAGAGCATAGGTAGCAGCCAAATTACCTTTCTTGCAGAAGTGCGAACAAGACAGATATGATTTAACACCTCATTTCAAAGGTTGTCGTGCCTCATAGTCCTTCTGTTAAAATACCTTTAAATATATTCCCCAGAAATGTTTTTCTTGCAATTCAGAATATATCCACACAGGGTAATCCTACTTTTACATTGCACTCTTATTTCTGTGAGAAACTACACACATGCATGACTTTTTGTGACTTTACACACAGTCCTGCTCCAGTTAAACAACATTCTCTCCTAGACAGTAACAAATGTTTTTCCTATCAGAATACCAAGCTGTGCTCAGCATAGTTCAGTTCTGACTATTTTTCATGCAGGCAAGCAGAAGCAGCTGTGTCAACAGATGCTGAAAATGTTGGGAAAGAAGAAAAAAGTAGAACAGAGAATAGTCTCATTAACTAATTACCCCTTTAGCTCCTCCTGCCAGCACATAATGTTATAGTCATAGAGCTGTCATGTCTGTCAGGTCTCAAAAGTGAAGGAAAGACAAGGCGAAACAGGCTCAGAGTTTTCATCTAATGTGCTATAGTAGGATGCAGGAACACATCCTGAAGCTTTAAAGTTGTAAATGTAATGGTGATGTTAAGAACCTCATCTCCCAGAGGGTGGTGAACCTATGGTAATCTAAACAGATATTTCTGTTCAGTTTGATATTGAATTGTCAGGTCCCAATAAACTTAAATAAGAAAGGAAATAAACCAAGTAGAACTGACCATGGGAGATACAATTATAACCTTGGATGGGGAGGCAGGCTTCAAATCTATAATCTGTTCAATGTACATATTGGTAAAATCTGTCAACATAAAAGGTGCATTTATTTGCAACAAATGTGATGCAAAGAACTGATGCTTGAACTAGCGAGAATGAGGGAAAGGCTTCATAAACTGGAACAATTTTTAGAGAAAATGAATAGTTCAATAAATGGGGGCAAGGAGAAAAGTGGAAGTGAACTTACTGCAGTGGAAGATAGTGGCAGCCTGGGAGAGTAATCTAATAATGAAAATCAAATAGCGAAATGAATGGAGAAAGAAAGAGAGCCACTAATGATGAACGAGTAGACAATGAATGGTACACTGTAGAGAGAAATAAGAGAAGAAAAATGGTCAGGAATGTGACTGATCATACATTTGGTATTGAAACTACAAACAATTACTGAATTTTTAGTGAATTAGAGCCACAAGTTCAAGAAAGCAAGAATAATGAAAGGTCCAGTGAAACCTCTAAAACTGAGAAATTACTTAATCTGGAAGCAGACATTGACCATATCCCCACCAATGTGGCTGCACTAACAGCTACATTCTTAAATAGAAACATAGAAACATAGAATTTGATGGCTGCTAAGGACTGCTTGGCATATCCAGTCTGCCCCGTATCCCTACCTACACTATTACCGCAGATTGTGCCCAATCTACAGCTCTTCCCCCAATGTCCTTTCCACTGTAACTCCCTAGTGCTTATTCCATGCATCCTTAAACCCCACCACCATTTTCACTCTCAACACCTCCTCTGTTGGAAGGTTGTTCCAGGAATCCACCGCTCTCTGTAAAGAATTACTTTCTCATACCTCTCCTGAATCTGCCCCTTCCAGCTTCACAGCATCTCCCCTTGTTCTTGAGCACCTTTTCTTTTGAAAAGTACTCCCCTCCTGAACCTTATTTACCCCATGAGGTATCTGAAGGTCCTTATCATATCCTCTATCCTCTGTTCCAGGGTTTACATATTGAGGTCCTTTATTCTTGTCTCATAGAACTTTTGAAGCAGAACCTGCACCATTTTATTTTCCCTCCTCTGGACCACCTTCACTCTGTTTATGTCCTTCCAGATATGTGGGGCCCGATTCACAAAGGTCCGAGCAAGCTGCATCGAAGGCAGATTGTACTGATCACTAGTGCACCAGGGACCCTGCACCTGATTCACAATCTAGTAGGATCCCAGTGACAAAGTCCCACAGCTTTCCACAAAGGTGGTCATGCACCAAACAGACAGTGCCTTTGCAGATTTGTCACAAGCTGAAGGGCAGTTGGGTGGCAGATGCACACATATATAGCAACCAGCACAACCCTATACTGAGCACATATCACCCTCCCTGGTTGTCTAGTAGACCTTCCAAACCCAATCCTCTTTATTATTAATATCGTTGATGTCCACCATGATTCCCTTGTATTAATATTAATGATGTCCCTATTGGTCTAGTGGACCCCCCAAGCCCTGATCTCCTTGTTATTAATATTAATGATATCTCTGGTGGTCTAGTAGCCCCTTTAGCCCCGATCCCCTTGTTATTAATATTAATAATGTCTCTGGTGGACTAGTGGACCCCCCCAGACCTAATCCCCTTGTTATTAATATTAATGATGTCCCTGGTGGTTTAGCAGATCCTCCCAGCTCAGATCCCCTTGTTATTAATATTTTGATATTCCTGGTGGTCTATCAGACACCCTCACAATCCCCTATCTGCCAAAAGAATAGGACATCTACATTCCCTGGTGGTCTAGTAGACCCTGCCACCCCAGCAGGGAGTGCCTCACCACCCCACTCCCCCCATCCCGAAGCCAGCAACTGGCATGGCCCTCCTCCCTTTTCCTCAGCCAGTCACTGACAGAGCTGTCAAGAGGCAGGTACTTTATACAATATATGCTCATTGATTGATAGCTTATGTTACTCTGGGAGTGGAGTGTCAACTCTAATGTGCATGCCCAGAGTCACAGTTGCAATATTTATATACAAATAAACCAGATTACAGCACTCATTATTGAATGAGAATGTCTCTGTGGAATTCTACAGCATGAACTGGAAGACATACAACCACTTTTGAATGTACAACCAAAAATAACCAACTGGCACATGAATGAGTTTACATCCAGCCCTGTGCCTTTCTCACTGGTGTAGGCACACTACCAACATTTTGGTTGGGATGCACACAATTTTCTTTTTATAAAAATCATAGATATTTTGCGCTAGTGCTCACATCTCTAATCATGTTTATGGTTTACACTGGTAGTGCTTGCTGCAGACACGTTCATTAGAAGCACTTTACAATTGGTTCAAAAATCTTGCAGTTTCCCTTTAAAAACATATGCCTCATACAATGCTAAATAGATTCTATGAAGCCTCATCAACAGCTATTTACAGTGCTCTGTCAGTTATTCACCCACTTTTGTGCAGGAAAAAAAAACAAGCAGATAGAGGAATGGATAATCGAGTTTTATTAAAAAAATGTTTAAAGTGTTTACTTTTCAAAATTTGCATTGTAGGTACTGTACACTACTTTTAAAATCACATATTAAAACATTAAATCATGTCAATAAATTTTCACTGCATCATACAGTAAGTAGTCAAGGGTTCCATGTCATAACAGCTATTGTAAAACAGCGATCTCTATTATGATGAGTGCATATCGCAGAAAGGCAAATCAGCGGTATGTACTTCCTGGTGACCTGACATTCAGAACACTAAAAAGTGTTTTTGGGGGGCACTGCCCCTCTCACTCACCCATGAGAAATTAGATTCGCAACTCCAGAGGGGTGCATGTTGGGGAGGGGGCAAAATCTGGATGTTGGGAAAAAATTAAGTCCCGCTGCCACAGGCAGTAGCAAAATTTCCATGCTCCTGGCCCCAGCCCTGAACCCAGTAGCTGATGTGACACAGCTAGCCACCCTCACCACCACACCATATGGCTAGTTCAGTGGCAGCAGGTATACCAGTCCCCTAAAACACCTTACCTGTCCCTCCCCTTCCTCTCGCTAGCCTCCTTTTCTGGTCACCCTTCCTTATGCTCACTTTTGTGTAGGGTTACTACCCTTACAGGGTAGCTCATGGGGAAAGTGCTGAATATGAGTCACCATTTTGACAGTCATCCATATTTAGTTGCTGTTCTCACTGGATACCATAATCAAGGTACTGTGTATTTTACCTTTGTTTTACTCTGGCTACAATGATTTTCTTTAGTTAAAAAAAATTGTTTAGAGATATTTTATGTGTTTTATGGGCTTGTTTTCAGACTTTAGTCAAGTTTTTATTTCAGTTTTTGCATGTGAGTATCTATATTGTAGACTGTTAAGAGCATGATCACTGTCAGCAACTAGCTTACTCAAGTCTATAATCAGCAGGGCCATCCAAAATCCTCATTTGTTTGAATCAAAGCTAGTTTGAATGAAAGTAAGTTCAGAAGGAAAAACCTACCCTACCACTTAGAAAATGACTTTATAGTTAACACCCCATTTAGGTGAATGCCATCATTTGCACCGTATCTCCCACCTATTGTTTCAGTCTCTGTGGCAACAAAAAGTTTGCTGATAAACTACTTCAGCATAAATCAAACGTTAAGTGTACTTACTGTATGCTTGGCCACTGGATTTTGAAACCAAACCAGTCAAGGATTTAAATGAAAGCAGTGTCACTTACAATTCTTCCCCACCTTGCACTGCATTGTTTTGGCCAAACCAAAGTCTGTAATCAAACTTGTCAATATATTTGAGATTCTTTTATTGCACACACTAATATTTTTGCACAATTTGAAGTACAAACTCAAAAATTGCAAGAAATTGAAGAATATGTCATTTTTTACAGAGAAGGGTGACAACTGCAGATTCTGCAATAAAATTGTGGGTGCAATTTTCCAGAGCCCCTGGAGATAAGGAACACATCCTTGTTGAAAATTTATGGTTCAAGATATCAACAAAAAAAGTTTATCATTGCGGGAACATGTTATAGGCCACCTGATAGTACTAAAGAATACACCAAAAAATTATTTAAGATCATTAAATATGAGCAACACAATAAAAGAGGTGATCATATTAGGTGATATTATTATTAGCTGTATAAATTGGGAAACCAGAACATCCACCAGTAGTATGGGGATCCATCTCATTTATATTATGGATGAATGCAAACTTGACCAGCTGGTTTCAGAGGCTACAAGGGGAAATATTGTGCTCGACCTGGTACTGACCAATGTAAAAGATTGAAGTAACTCATGCACAGTAGTATATCCACTAGTAAACAATGATCATTGCATGATAGATGTGTCCTTTAATAAAAAGAAAAATCAGAAGCACCATAGTTTTTTGACTATATGGAAGCCAAGTCTGATGCTAATGCAAGGGCCTGAGTGAATGGAAATGGAAACTAATATTTGCTCATAAAACAGCAGATCAACAATGGAAAAGTCTGAAAGATAAACTACTGTAATGTCACTGAAAGATACATGGGTTCTTAAAAAAAGAACAATTACCAAGAAAACAATACCTAAATAGTTGATTGATATCATAAAAAGAAAAATAAATAAGAAACAGCATTCATATAAAAATTGGAAAAAAAAGTTACAGCAGTGACTTAAACCTTGCTACTTATGAAAAGGATATGTGGAATTGTAAAAATTCAATTAATAAATGTAAAAGATCTGGAACAACCTCAACTAACTATAAATCCCTAAACCATTAACTTGTCTTTAGCTATATAAATTCATTCAAGGGAAGAGAAACAGTCCGTGGTACCTTAGAGGTGGAAGACAAGAGTACTGAACATCTAAGTAATATGGTGGATGACTTTAATAAACACTTTGCCTCAGATTGAAAAAATTACAACACTTTTTTTTGGAATGACAAACTCACTGCTAATCTAGAGACAATGCTATTAATTAGGGAAACAGTGATGAACAGGCTGAGTAAGCTTGACCCCCTTAAATCCCCTGTTGCTGATAGCATTCACCCCTGTATATTAAAGCAGCAGTGCAATGAAAATGGGTAAAAATGTGACCCTACTCTATTCATTTATAAAATATTTCATGCATCTTCCAGTTTTATTTGGCTGAACAATTTTCTAATTCTTCCAACAATTAAGTGTTTTATTATAGTTTTAATTTAGATTTTTTTCAAGAAAAGGAAAATGGCCACCACATTTTTCATATAAATAGCATTGTAGACCTGGCAAGGGTTAGGGCTAAAAAAAGACTCATGGTGTACAACATAGGAGGATCCTAGACAAGTACATTTGACAGGTATGCTTATATTTTTCATAACTGAAGCTGAAACTAGATTTTTTGGGGAAAACATTATTCATTGCACTGTTGCTTTAAAAGAACTAATGGAACCACTGGTGGCTCCAATGTGCAACCTCTTTAAATCCTCATTAATAACTGAAATTACCTCTGAGGATTGAATGGAAACTATTATTGCCCCCATCTACAAGAAGGGTAGTAAACTAAATACAAAACTATAGACCCATTAGTCTGACATCAATCATTGGGAAAGCTAAAGAGTCAAGTCTTAAAGACTGCCTGATCGACATCACAGGTACAGAAGAGGTAACAGGTGATTCACAACACAGGTATAGTAAAGGATACTTATGCATAACTAATTTAATATCATTCTACAAGCCAATTAGTGACATACTAGATCACAACATCCCTAATGATGTAATATATATGGATCTCAAAAGCACTTTTGGCAAAGTCCCACATGGGAAGCTTACTTAGAAAGTAAATAAAATCGGCATTAAATAGAAAGGGGTTACTTCAGTCAAAAACTTGTACAATAGGAAACAGAGAGTAAGGGTAAAAGTGAACAGATATAATAACAACACAGTGACTAGTGGGGTGCCACAGTGTCTAGTTCATGGATCAATTCTATTTATCCTTTACCTAAAGCACACAAACCACAGACTTACTGGGCATGTTAACAAGTTTGCTGATGACACCAAAATAGGTGAAACAGCACTAACTAAGGTGAATTCAGGTCACAGTCAGTCAGATTTGAATAGTTTGGATAGATATGCTGGTGAATGTGATATGCAATTCAATGCAGAGAAGAAGTGTGATCCTGCATGTAGGAAATAACCATCCTTGCACACAATAGAAACTGGGAGATATTGAACTTATATAGAAACATAGACTTTGACGGCAGATATGGACCGCTTGGCCCATCTAATCTTCCTTCATAAATCTGTTATGTAGGAAAAAGATCTAGGGGTTGTAATGCAATCCAAATTTACTTTTAAAAATAATAAAAACTTGGCAGCTGCTAAAGAAAAAAGGATACTCAGATGTATGAAGAAAAATGTTGTAAGCTACCATAAGGATGTGACTATCCCAATTTACCATGCATTGGTTAGACCATACTTGCACTACTGCTCCCAGTTTTGATTGCCTTATCATAGGGGGAAGATCCAACAGATGGAGAGGGTTGAAGAAAATTTTACAAAAATTGTATGTGGTTTGACTGATAGACTACAACATCTTGGACTACACAGCTTGGAATGAAGGAGAGTTAGAGGTGATTTTATTTTAATATTCAGTCTTAGAATGATTGCTTGATCGCAGACATGGGATTTGATAAGAAAGAGATAATATAAGATACTATATGAAAATATAATATATTTGGGGATGACAGTATAGCCTAGAGGTCAGAGTAATTAGCTGTTGTTACACAAGGTCCCTGCACCCTTATTGATACCCTCAGAAGTACACCATAGACAGCTAGTGCTTAGGTATATGTTGTACTAACATATAGGGCTAAGGGCATCTACCGTATAAGAGTAGATGGCAGGATATGTAAGCATGTTATTGTAATACACTTTGCTTGCTAATACATATATATTCTTCTATGTATTTTCTGTGTATTTCTCACTTATAAGATGTTAGGAAACCTGTGTCCTTGGAATAATTATGATATGTAAGTCGGCATTGCCACCTTTCGGTGATTTGTACTACTACACTGAGTTATGTAAGACTCTGTATAAGCACTCTTTTGTTTCACAAACTGATGACTACTACAGAATAGTATAATGTTATCTTGGACCATGGAGCCTCCTTTAATTTAGCCAATAGGGCTCATCTCTATAACAAAGAAATGTTTCTGTCTTACAGTAACAATAGTAATTATCATAGGTATATAACATGAGACACTAAGTCTTGTACCTCAGAGATCCCAAGAGGCACAAAGAAAGCTTGAGGTATAGGGAACGCTTAGCACTGGCTCCCAGTTCATATTGGTAAGAACTGCATAGGGCAACTGTGATTTTGTCATTTTTGGTAGTAATAAACAAGTTTATTACTCTAATGCAACATGTCTATGATTACTTGCATTCCCAATATTGCCAAGAACCTGAGAGTGAGGTTTAGACCCCTTGACATTGTGAATGAGCATTGTACATCAAGCAGACTTACGTTTGATTCCCACAACCTCCACTTGATATTGTGTGACTCTGAGAAAGTCACTTAACCACTCCAGTTCTCCCAGGTCACCCCTGAAAACAGGCACTTTTGCCTAGTGGAACTTATCAGGTTAACAAAGAATAAGAAAAAAAATAATATTAAGTGACACAATAAACAGATCAAGGGTTGACCCCATAAGACCACCAATAAAGGGGATTTTTTTTACCCAGTGAATGGTCAGGTTGTGGAATACTTTGCCATAGGAGTTGGTAGATGCACCCAATATGGAAAGTTTCAAGAAAATGCTAGGTAAAGAGATGGGCAAATGGGTAGGTATATTTGATACCACTGAGTAGTGGGGGGAGTAGACCTGAAGTGCCATCATGTGCATTTCTGCCCCTTTACTTTTTAAGTATCTAACTGCAGTGGGGAACCTACTAGCACTGTCCAGAGAGAAGATACTTTCATTTTGTTTTGTTTTATTGCCAAACTGAAGCACCAGTAATCAATCAGAGAAACACATGGTTACTAGTGGTTTCTTGCTAAAACAAGTCATGTTTTCTGTCAAAGGGTGACTTCTATTATGAAGCCATCATTCATGGTCCAGCTTCAATTAGATTGTGGCTTGTATTAGAGGGTGGCCTCTAATAGATGATCTGTGATAGGCATTTGGATTATGAAGTATTATACAAAGACGGAAGAGTTTAAAGAAGTAACAGAAATAAAATAACATAAAAAGGTAATAATAAATGTATGATTAAAATACAAAATAAAGTTTCAACCACAGGGCTTCTTCTGGAATTATCTATAAAGAAAAAATAATCAATGTTATTGGAAAAGTAGAGAGAAAAAGGAAAAAAAAAGGATGTAGTATAGAAGCCACTTAATAGAGACAGATGGGTAGCAATTCATTCCCATTAACAGGCATCCCCTTCATCAGTAGAGGCATTTATAAAAAAGCATAATGGTGACTTTCTTGATGGCAGTTCTCACTTATTTGAATATTCACTAATTTGCAAATGTTATTATTTTGGTTGTGCTTTTTTTTGTCCTTTACTGAACAATAAACTTAAATTATTCAGAACTGTAAAGGAAACAAAAAAATTGTAAAAATTAAGAAGTGTAGGCCGACCCAGTGGTACAGAGCGCTGAGGTGTTGGATGCCTTACCTGGCAACACAGTAGTGACCCAGGTTTGGGAACAGACTCAGGTAGTCTGGAAACTGGTATGGGGGAAGGGTAGAAGCAGGATTGAGCAACGAGAAGGCAACTCTCCTCTCCTAGGGTGGTTGCCACCCCCCATAGTCCCAATGCCAAAGAGCGGAGGTCTGGTGGTCAGCATAGGTGGAGGGGGCCACATGTAGTGGGAGGGCACCTTGAGATACAACATGTACGTGCCTCCACATGCACACATGCATCTGAGGTATGGGGATGGGTTACAGGGAGAAAACAGGAAAATGCTTCAAAATACATACAGAAAAAAAATAGTGTGATGCAAGTGACGTGGGTTCAGGAACAATCCTGGTAATTTCAGGGCTGGCTGGGGGAGGAGAGTTGAGTATCCCAGCAGAAGCTCACTTCCTCAGAGTGGGAGTGTGCCTGATTTTGGCTGCAACACTGCCGCCTGGATGACCACAGGTGGCAGTGGAAGCTGGAGCCAGTATTAGGGAAGGGGATGTCAGCATTCTGACCTACATAGCATGCTCACATGCTTTTGTGAGAGTCAGGGATGGGGACCACAAAGTGAAAATCCCCTGACCATGCAAAATCCTGCCAGCACCCATCAGTGCCCTGCACTGACAACTGGGCAAGTACTCTAGACTCTGGCACTTTATCTCTGTTAAGGGGATCAGTGCCACCTCTGGTAGCCCCTTGCCAAGGGGGGGACTGTCCTTGGGGAAACACTGGAGTGCAGTAAATCATGTAGATGACAGGTGATAGAGCTTTACAGAGTGACTGGCTGATGTGGAAGCCAGTTTGGTGTTAATGGGATAAAAATTATAGTAAATGAAAATAAGAATATGTGCTTAGCACAGTTCATCACATCAATTACTTTTGCTGTTAGTGTTGTAAGCAACAAAAATGTCTGACATTCTGATCAAAGAGGACACAGAGCATATCGTTATGTGTATCTTTATCTCCAGTGAGTGTAAGATGCTTCACTTTATAATTTCACCATAATGCTGGCAGCAGGACATTTGTGTACACAGGTTCAAGAGTTCTTTGTAGTTGCTGGCTAATGGTAACAGTAGGTCATCCATTGCTTCAGCTTGTTGCATTTCACTCTTTTGGTGCATCCATACTGACAAGAGGTTAAAATATGCCTGGTGTCATGAACTCTGGGAGGCTTACATCATTGGGTATTCAATCATTGGCTGTGCGGTTATTGGGGGTGAGGTGACACTGTCAAAACTAAAACCAGATTTTCTAAAGTAGATTATAATTGTAGCTAGACACATTAAGCCACAGCTGGTTGATTATATACAGTAGATCACTTTTAGCTATGTGAGAACTTTTTCCATTTCCCAAGCCTATACTAAACCACCCTCTTTAATGGTGCTCACATCTCACGGTGCTCATTTAGGTTATGAACTGCACCCATGTCCATGGGTTGTATGATAATGGGGATGTTGAGGTGTGGGAGAAAATCACAGTCTTATCTGCCTGAGTGTTCTGATAAGCTTCTGTGGGTGGGCACCATAGTTATCTAAAAATAACAGTGTGGTGTTTATGCTGTTAGAGCTCCAGATTTCAGGTCACCATCAAACCAAAAGAAGTCATCCTGTCATCTAAGCACTGGCAGATCTGCAGTGTGAGACATGTAAGGTGGTAAGATCTTTAGAAGACAGCAAGGGTATTTGCTTTTGCCAGTCACTTACAATGTGTGCATTTCTGTACCTCACTTGTATAGTATGTTTGTGCAACAGAGATATGAGACATGGGCTAGGGCTTTTGTTTTCCCTAGCAGCCCAGAAACTTCTGAAAGTGCCCCGATGAGGCTACCCATGAGAAAAAAGACTAATCTCATCTGCATGAAATAAATTCAGTGTCAGTGGCTCAGCAGGTTGCACACTCAGCTCTGAGACTGGAAGATCAGAAGGCTGTGGGTTCTATCACCACACCAAGCACTTAGGTCAAATCACAGTGCTGACACTGTGGTACATCATGTGGGGGGGTGCTGCACTCCTGAGATGCCTTTTTTTGGATGAGATGCTAAACTGAGGTCCCATCTACCTGTTCTGGTGATAGTTCAGGTGGACTTCAGGAGGGCTGATTCTGTCAAAATGGGAGAGTGCTTCAGAAAAGCCCTAGCAAACAGACAAGAAGGAGGGATGGCGCACAATGAGGAAACATCAAAACTGCCATCACAGAGGTAACAAGTCTTTGTGTCAAGCAAATAAACAAATCAAAATGAAAGAAAAAAACACTATGGTTCTCAAAAGAGGTAGTGGGGAAGGTTAGGGAGAAAATTATAGCATTCAGGAAGTATAAGGAAACACAGACGGAGCAGGACAGAGAATTGTACCAGTTAAAGAAGAAGGAAGTGGGGAAGGCAGTCAGAATAGTAAAGGCCCAAACTAAGGAAAAGATAGCAAACTCAGTTAGGAAGGGGGATAAAACCTTTTATAGGTACATTAGGGAGTGAAGAAAGACAAAGGGAGAGATACTGAGGCTAAATAAAGAGGAAGGTGGGTGGGCAGAGAGGGACAGTGAACAAGCAGGGATACTGAAAGAATACTTTTGCTCAGTATTCACAAAAGAAGAGGAGGGGGAGGTACCTAATCCAGTCAATAGAAGCACTCTGGATAGGGGGGTTGATATCAGTCCTTTCAGAGAAGAAAGTATTGCAAAAGAACTCCTAAAACGGAAGGTGAACAAAGCAATGGGGCCTGAAGGGATTCACTCCAGAGTTCTAAAAGAACTAAGGAAAGAAGTAGTAACACAACTGACTTGCCTTTTTAACAAATCACGGGAGGATGGTGTAGTACCTGAGGACTAGAGGAGGGTGGATGTGATTCCCCTTCACAAAAGTGGGAGCAAAACAGAGGTAAGAAACTACAGACTAGTCAGTTTGACCTCAGTGGTAAGGAAAATGGTGGAATCATTTCTGAAGGAAAGAATTGTTAAGCACCTAGAGGCCAGTGGGGCACAGGACCCAAGGCAGTGTGGATTCACAGCTGGAAGGTCATGTCAGATGAATGTAATCAATTTCTTTGACTGGGTGACCAAAGCAATAGACTAGGGAGGGGCTGTGGACATGGCCTACCTAGACTTTGGCAAATGCATTTGACACAGTCCCACTCAAAAGATTAATAAGCAAATTAGCCAGACTGGAAGTTGGCCCTAGGGTTGTAGCCTTCATAAAACATTGGCTGGACAACAGGACGCAGAGGGTAATAGTAATCAGAATCCACAGTGAAGAAAGGGGTTACTAGTGGTGTACCACAGGGTTCAATACTGGGTCCAGTCCTTTTTAATATCTTTATAAGTGTCATTACAGAGGGACTGGAAGGAAAAGTATGTCTCTTTGCAGACAACACAAAGATCTGCAACAGGGTTGATATACAAGTTGGGGTGGAAAGGATGAGAAGGGACTTGGCAAGGTTGGAGGAATGGTCAAAATGTATGGTAGCTCAGATTTAACACAAAGAAGTGCAAAGTAGTGCATCTGGGAAACAAAAACCCAGGGGACGAGTTCACAATGGGGGGGGGTGAGATACTGACGACAGCAAAAATTGAAAGGGACCTGGGGGTAGTTATATCTGATGACCTAAAGGTGGGCAAGCAATGTGAGAAGGCAGCAAGGAGGGCTGGGGGGATTTTGGGATCCATAGGGAGAGACATCACCAGTAGAAAACTGGAAGTTGTTATTCCTTTGTACAGACAGTTGGTGAGACCCCATCTGGAGTAATGCATGCAGTTCTGGAGACCCCATCACTGCAAGGACATAGACAGGGTGGAGGCTGTCCAGAGGAGGGCAACCAAAATGGTGCAGGGTTTGTGTCAGAAAAAATATGAAGAGAGAATAAAGGAGCTTAATATGTATACCCTCAAGGAAAGGAGGGAGAGGGACATGATAGAAACTTTCAAGTACCTCAAGAGACTCAACAAAGTCCAAGAGGGTAGCATCTTTCAAAAAAAAGAGACGTGCAAGAACAAGGGGGCACAATTTGAAGATAGAGGGGGGACGGCTCAGAGTTAATGTGATGAAGTGTGTTTCATGGAGAGGGTTGTTGCTGCATGGAACAACCTTCCTGAGGAGGTCATGGAGTCATAAACAGTGGGAGAATTCAAGAATGCATGGGACAGACATAAGGCAATTTTAGCAGGGTGTAGGAGAAAAGTAAGCTGTTGGTAAACTAGGATCTGCAGCTTATCCTTTAGGTAGGGAAAAGGGCAGACTAGGTGGGCCAAGTAGTCTTTATCTGCCATCAAATGCTATGTTTCTATGTTTTTATGCTAAAGATCCTACGGCACTTCTCAAAAAGGGTAAGGGAAGTTTTTATTTAGGAAAAACAAACAGGTTAAACCAAAGGAAAGCATTGGAACATTCTTACACATGTCTGATAAATAATAATAATAATAGGTTAAAAGTCATCAATGCGTTAAGAAAAAGAAGGTAAAAAAAACACAGATCACAGGGAGACAAGATAGAAAGCAAAAACAGTGATAAGCACTGTGAGAGAAAAAAAAAGTATCTCTGGAAAAGTTAATGGGCCAAAGCGAACAGGTCAACAAACAATAAAGGTAAGGATGGAGGGACAAATGAAGCAGCCCCCCCCCAAAAAAAAAGGAGAACAAATTGGTAAGTGAGACTTACAACTAGCTGGCTGATGTATGAAGAATAAATATGTCTTAAACTACATATCAATAGAGGAGGGGAACAGTGGTATCTGATGCCTATAAAAAAGAAGGTTCAGCTCAAAGTCAATGGATCGGATTGACAATTAACCATCGAGTACTCAATGCCAGTGGGGAAAGACCATGCTTGTCCCTCCAGTAAAATGTTCACAGATCCATATCAATGAGGAGGAGTACTGCCTGTGGTTGGATGATTTGCTGTTGGAATAAATAAGCACATCAAGAGTGCCAAAGATAGTATTTAATACAGGTCAGGAGTTGTCATAGTGTACCTGGATCGTATAGTGAGGTAGATGGAGAAATACCCCAAATCTCGTCTGTATATGCTAAACATGCCCAGCCAGCATCCCCCCAGATGGATGCCAGATGAGTCCAAAAAGCCTGAGCATCAGGACAGGTCAAGAAGAAGTGAGACGTAGTCTCTAAGTCTGTGTCACAGCCAACTCTGAAACAATTTTGTTCTGCAATATTCTTGTGTTTTGTATTCGCCTCAATACTGAGCCATCCTTGACTGCTGAGCCTGAGTACTTCCCACATTTTGAGAGGGACTCTGTACTCCAATAGGAAAAGTCACACAAGGGAGTAAGCTGTATCCAGTAGACCCGGGAAATCTGGGGAGTCTGCAAAGTTGCATGTCATTAGGGATACATATAATTGTCAAGGAGACATCATCCTGAACCCTGCAGGGTCAAACATCCAGTGCTTCATCTTCTCAACAATTGTAGACACATGTGGCACTGGATGACATGTCAGGGATGTCAGGGTCAGATGTGCTTCTTTACTATGTACCTGTACCCCTTCATTTTTCAGCATAACAGTCAATGTCCTCATAACTGGTTGTACAGAGTCATAATGTCATACGTTTAATAGTGTACAGCATTATGCATGAACCCCAGACCTGTGTGCTCTCTGTGATGGACCCCCCAGAGTTAGAATCCTAAGTGGGGGGCTCTGGGGGTGTGGTGTGCAGAGCACCCCACAGAACAAAAGATTTAGAGAAATTGTGCAACGCGATTAAGTGCCATGTGACATTTTGACCCGGTGCCACAATTGGTTTAGTTGGGGAGAGAGCTTGAAAAGACAGCCATAATGAGGTGTCTTTCAATGGGTTATACATCATCCAGAAGTGGTCCAAGTAGACCAGAGTTCGAAAACTTAAATGAAAATACCCATCAGTGGGGGTGTAATAAGGCATACAATCATTTGGGGTAACAAGCAGGAATTCTTTCAGCAGAACCTGTCCCAAATAGGCTCTATCCGGGGGTTCCTCCAAATCCCTTTTGTACAGGAGACACAATGCACTCCATCTCTGAGCTGGGGCAGGGGACATGGGGAATGCATCTTTCTGGGGAAAGCCCACTCAACATTGAGCTGAAGATGGAGGGGCCATCAGAACCATATTCAGATCTGGGGAAGGAGGGGTGGCCCTGTCAGAGAGCTGAACTCTGTCCACCCATGGGAGCGGTCAGGTAGCAGGGTGTCTGGAAGGATTAGGAGATGTCATCTCAGGGGGGTAGTGTACTGACAGTGTGGGTGATATAGCCTTCCAGGGTCCCAGTAGGAAGGGAAGAGGTAGCCACTTCAGTCTTTGTACTCTCTACAAGTGGCTTTTGGTTCCCAACAGTTGTGGGCACAGATGAGGGAAATTCAGGCTGAGTATGCAAAGGTTCTGGGGCTGGTGCAGATGCCTGGCATACAGAGGAGACTACCAATTCAGACTGGAGGTAATCGCATATCTTTAAGGGCAGCCCAACCCCCATGGTTGGATCTGGAATTAAAATAGGGGCAATAGATTCAACAGGCAGGGAAGAGTGCCAGTTACCTGTATTATCCCATGACCAGCCTGCAGCCACTGAAGCCCTCACCAGTGACCACCCCACTGGAAGGTATTCCTGTTTAGGAGATCCTGAATTTGAGAACCAGCACCATAAAGGGGACCACTGTAAGGAAGTGTGGTGCTTAGATTCCATTCCCATGGTAGACTGCTGCACTGATGTGTGTCCCTCAGAGGTTCCCTTAGTTGGAGATGAACATGCATGGACTCAGGAGCTGGTTGGGAATCACTGAGCAGAATTTCAGTAGTCAGGAGCAGCCTGTCGGGCATGACATCAGTTTTGGGCTCCAAGCACACTACAAGGCCCTCTGGAGGTATTGGGGTTAAGACTGGGGAGGGACTGCCTGATCAGGAGCAGGAGACATCCCACAAGAAGTGCTCTGTATCCGTCAATTCTGGGAGGAGACAGCCATCTCCCCTCCATGTTTTGGAATACACAATGTGCTGGTGATAAATAGAGTTGCTCCTCAGACTGATAATAGCCTTCCATTTTTCATTTGATAAGCGTTCTCTTTCCCTGTGATTAAATCGTAAAGTAAGCCTTCTTTATATCCATGGTATCCTTGAGTCATAGTTCTTCCTTAAGAAGGGAGTCAGCATCAGCCCCAGTAGAATTTAGTAGGGTCTGTGGAGATTCCAGTACAGCAGGACAAAGAATGACTTGATGTTCAGCCCCAGTACCCATCAGAGGGGGAACTGGGGCCCAGATTCCCTCTTCTTGCATGTCCTGGAACCCAGTGACTTGCAAATCACCATCGTGGTGACACAGCACCCCTAAACAGAGTAGAGGAGTTTTTAGTAGATATGTGAAATCATAATATAACAATCTAGTACATGTTATTACATTCATAACATAACATATCATATCATAACATAGCATATCATATCATATCAGGGAAAAGAAAAGAAAATTTTGAAATGGTCGTAGTCATGAAAATTAATTAAACACTTAGATGATAAAAAATTTGAAAACAAAACAAAGTGGGAGAGGAAATAATACATATATACAGTACCTTAAGATTGTTTCCAATCTCCAATTATGGAGGTCTACTACATTCCTAAGACAGTAATCATAATCTATGCATATTTTGTAAGACTTTGAAATAACAGTAACGGAAATTAAAGCAGTAGTACTCCAATATCACAAGAAACTTAGGTGATCATCAAATAGTTCTTCCCTTCCTATTTTGTAAACCAAAAAAGTGCATCCCACCATTCAGAATAAAGGGCAAGTACATGTAGTCAGTGTTCTTGATGTCTAACAGTAGAGATACTTTCCAAAATAGAATATAGAATTTGTTCTGGTCCCAACTCAATTTGTTGCAGTGTCAGCCTGCATCTGACCTGCTAGAACCAATACTTGAAACAAGTTGTTAAGATTCTAAAGGATCTAGCAGGGTAGGGAAAATAGTCACTTGAAAATATTTCTAAAAATAGAATCTCAGGTGAGATCAGATACCTAGGAAATTGATTCCATTGGGACCTAAGCAGTCTCCAGTATTCTAAAATAAAAGGGCACTCGGAAATGTAAGTGATTTATAGTTTCCAATATTCCTGAGCATGTGTGACTTGGGCCACATCTTTCTGTTGTCCCCTTGTGCTTTAAATTACTTTTAATGTTTAATTTACCATGGGCAAAAAGGCACACCATATCCTACATTTGTGATAAGGTCCTTTTGTCTGTGAACATACAGAGTAGGATAATATTTTATTTATACAGAAAGTTCAAATCAAATACAAAAAAGAAGTCAAAGAGTCTTGATAGTTTCTAGACACATTAGAGAGCTATTTCAAAAGGAAAGGAAGAGAACAATAAAACATAAATTCATTCTGATAGGAACCATGCACAGTGTATCCAGTATAAATGATATACATTTGGCAAAAATAATTTCTGCTCCATTTTATGTCTGCTCCTGAGAAAGTGTTTAACTTATTTATTTATTTAATTAGTATTTTGAAAAGACCTTTGAGCGTGAGCTGTTTTACAAAGGTTCCACGTCAGGGTGGACAATAAGACAATACACATATTCAGTGGTTACAGATGCCTGATCATTAGGCATTAAAGAACAATTACATGAGAATTAGACAAATAGGAGAAAAACAGAGCAGTTATAATAGAATACTAAGCTATTTCTAATTGGTTACCATAGGTAGCACACCCTTGGAAACCTCCAAATCCATTGATAGACTATGGCAGAGTAACTGCATAGGGTTTAACGCTATCCCAGATGGTGAGAGGCTGGGTGACAGTGAAACAAGGGGTGTTGGATTTGAACCTACCACAGAGAGCAGCAAGTGGGGGGATAGTGAAATGGGGGTGTGTGATTGGGGGAGGAGCAGCTCCAGAGGGCTTTGTCGAGTAGTGTGTGTGTGTGTGTGTGTGTGTGTGCTGCATTATCTGGATTACAGTATATTCCTTTGGTTGTATAAGAAGAGCATATCTGGCTTGCCAAAAATAATATCTTATAGCACCAAAATGAATCTCAACATACTGGGGTGGTACTTCCTAAGTCTAAATGGATATAACCCCAAAATGTGTCCCTCCACTGCCTTGTGCTTATGCATGTTCCTGACCTCCAAGCATCCATGACAGGACAACCAGCTGACATCCCATAGCTGCAAGGGAATTCTTTTGCCTATCAGTTGACAGAATATTGTACTGTGTTGATCAGCTGTACAAAAACTAAATCTGGAGTCTCAGAAAATAAGTTTTCTATTATTGTACTATAAAAGGCCCATCTAGAAGTATTTGAAATAAGAGTGTGTGGAATATTCTGTATTCTGAGTTTTAGTAGAGTACAGTGACACATTTCAGGTATAAATGTAAGTTTGGCTTTGCATGGGACCAAAAGGAGTGGTTGACTCCATAATGCTAAGAGTTTCTGGAACCAGATTTGACAAGCCTTATATCAGATTTTAGTCATATCAGATAATATAGGATAGACTTTTTTTAAAATAAAATGACTTTGAAAAACACTACAGGGTTGAGCATACGTAGACCACCATCCTTGTAATCTTTGTAAGTATGGCTCTGCTTAATGGGGTTCAGGAGGCTCCCCCATAAACTTTGAAAAAAAATATTATTTACTGCCACTTGCTTATTGACGGGGAGAGGGAATATGGATGCAATATACAGAAAAATGAGCACAATCAGGGTTTTCAACAAATAAACTTTCTTTTAGAAATGGTTTTGTTTTTCTATACATTCACTTGAGAGTGGCTATAGATATTTTTTTTCACAGTTTAGGTCTGCATCATTGTCGCTGCCAAACATGACACCCAATATTTTTATTGGTGTGAATACTATTGAGATCCCGGCAATATCCTGGGCTATGTTATTTCCAATATTTATATGTATAGAAATTCCTTTACTTTTTTTCATAATTTAAAGCAGCTTCTGACACATTCTCATAACTTGACAGAATCTGTGCAATTTCAGGTTCTGCTGAATCATTTTTAACATAAAAATAGATGTCATCCCTGTATGCAGTTAATGGTGGTACTACATCATATTCTTGTAATGTACACTGTGAAGTATTAGACATAACAAAAGAATGCAAAAGTGGGTCTATTGTAAAGATGTATAATAATAAACTGATGGGTAACCTTTCCTAACTCTTCTGTATCCTGAAAACTCTTTCCTAGTTGACCATTCTCAATAGGTGTCATAGTTCCACTAACATATAAGGTATGTATCCATTTAATGTATTTCTCTGGAATATGATAATGTTCCATGATTTTAAATAAAAAAGAATGACTCATATGATCAAAAGCTTTTTTTTTTATCTAAAGAAAGTATATACCCTGAGGCCCTTTCCATTCTCCCTTGTGCCAGTAAGTTTCTTATCCGAATAATATTATTATGTATAGATCTTTGGGGGAGGGTGCAAGGTTGTACAGGGGAGATGATTTCTTTTGCAATGATCTGTAAGCATTGTTGTAGAATAAAAGCTAAAATTCTGTAGTCTATGTTTAAGAGACTGATTGGTTTCCAGTTATTTAACAGATTTTTGTTTCCTTTCTTGTATAACATAATTACCAGGGCCTGAGCAACTGTATGTGAGATTTTACCAGTCTTTAAAATTTCATTTAACAATAGGGTCAAGGCCAAGACAGCATGTCAGATTGTGAAACATATAGTTCATCTGTCAGACCATCCTGTCCTAGACACGTGTTTAATTAAAAAAATGTAATAGCTTTTTTTTACTTCCTCACAAGTAACATCTGTAACCATAGTTCTGATGGGGAGCTCCTGAGGAAGTTCAGAAATAGAAAAATTTACTAAAAATTGTTCATTATTCTCCACATTAGGTTTAACTCCAAACATATCCATCAAGTAACATTGTGTGGTGTCAAGCAACTGCTCTGGTGTTGTACCTTTCACCCCATGTGTACATCCACCAAGCTCTCTATAGTGGAATTTTTTACTCTCTCTGTACAGTTTTTATACATCTCAACTGCACCTTTACTTCCATGTGTCCCAAATTGTGCTTATTGTTTGAAAGAGATTGTCCTATTATACTGAATTTGTATCATTTTTTTCCTTTACTTGTTTAATTTCCTCAGAAAAAGGTAATTGTTTTCCCATGTGCCAAAGAAATTAAAGAAAATAACCTGTTTTTAAGTCTTAAATATACTAAATATTCACCTCTTATCTTATTTGTGGCCTGTTTACTAAAGAAATGTTTAAAATCTATTTTTGAGTCATCCCACCATTCTCTTTCAGAGTCATAGGCATCCATAATAGATGCCCTAGCAGAAAATAGATTTTTCCATTTTCTCACAATATTTGTGTCTGAAAATAGACTGCTGTTTAGTTTCCACGTATTGACTTTCTGTTAAATTGTCATTGGATTGCAAAATGGTCTGATGTCTCAAAAAACTATAATAGACACTTTTGTCTATTTATAGGTTTTTAGAACAGGAAATTTATCCTGGTTGCAAGGGAGTCTTTAAAGAAGGTTTTAGATCCTGTAGGGTGTACAGCATGATATCCATGCTGAAGGTTGGCTATGCAGATTAAATTGTGTAAGCATGTCATGTCACAAAACATTTTGGTATAGAAACTGAATAATGAAACTCTCAGAGTGAGGACCATTACAGTGACAGAAATTGATCAATCACTGTAATGGTCACCACTGGCACTGGCACTGCATCTACCGGTGTTTTGCCCCTTCCCTGAGACAACTTGGAGTTGGAGTTGGTTATTAAAATACCAGGGTGGTGGGGGGCAGAGTCCCCCAAAGAAAACACATGGCAAAACTGACAGCACAGTGCTGACACTCAGCATTGTGTCTGTTGATGTAGAGGATGTCAGAGATTTTGGTGTTGCCACGTCATGGTGGAACCAAATATTTTTTACATGCCCCTCCCGTTGGATTTCAACAGCGCACAATTAACATCACCCCTAAAATTAAATTTCTATTTGTAAATAAGTACGTTTTAATGATATTAAATAATTCTACTCTTAAGACAATGCCTTGAAGGGCACAGACAGTAATCAAATGGAGTTTATGTGTGTTATGTACTATGACTAATAATAATGCCCTTCCTGGCACAAGGTCAACTACATGAGTGACACCGAAATCAAAGGATTTAAACAGGATGCCCACTCCATCACAAGTATTTTCACCTTGTGACCAAAAGGAGCTCCCAGTGGTTCATAAATTCTTAACCTGTGCTAGCTCATATTGCATCCTGATCCTTGTATCCTGTACAAAGATGATATTATTAGGGAGGGTTCATAGCATTTGTAGAGTAGTCTGCCTTTTTTTATTTTATTTTTATTTTTATTTTATTTTATTTAAACAGCAGTTTGGAAAACCTTTGAGCCATAGGCTCATTTACAAATGTACCTTGTCACAGTAAGACAAACCAAAATACACAGTATAGCAGTACAACACATAAGTATAACAGTAAAATTAAGACATAGATACAAACAAGCTGGTACAGGTATGATGGATGCAAACAATACCAGAGTTATGTCATCCTTAGCAGCTTAGTAATAAGCTTTGTCATAAGTATTGAGTACGGCTTTGACTAGTGGCAGTTACAGCATCGGGTGTTAATAAGGTGGTTATGTAAGGAAGTTTTGGCAACGGCTGTAGTTGGAGCTCAGAGATGGAGGGGCAGTGTGTTGAACCAGGAGGGGGCCCTAAGCTGAAGGCTCTTTGGCCGTGAGATGTCCTAGCTCTAGGGATAACAGAGGTTTTCCCAGAGGTCCCGAGTATGAACTAGTGGGACAGAAGGCGGCGTATGGTGGTGGTCAATCCTGGTGGAAAAGCCCAAGGAGGGTCTTTTTTTGTAAGGGTACAGGTAAGATATTTGAGGCGTCATCGAGATCAAGTATCAGCGCTAGCATACAGTAGACAGGTGTGTGTCATCCTAGGTGCTCCAGTAATAACCTGCAGGCCTTATTCAGAGTAGTGCGAATTTTATGGAGTGCGGTCTGATCAGCAGCACCATACACCGACAGTCCATAGTCCACTAGGGACAGGATAGAGGAGGTGATCATGAAGTCAAGAGCCCTGGGAGGCAGTGTTTATACTGGCGTAAGATGCCCAATCGGATATTAGTGGCAGTGGCTAGGGCAGCGATGTGTCCCTGGAAGGAGAGGGAGGGGTCAAAATGGATCCCTAGGTATTTATAGGAGCAAACTTGTTCGAGTGAGAATGAGGACCCAGAATGAATGAGGAGTTTGAAGTTGCAGGACTTGTTTTGGGGATGAGTGAAGAACATGGTTTTGGTTTTTTTAAGATTTATCACCAATCTATGTTCCTTGAACCAGCCCTCGGCTTCAGTGAAGGACTTCTGCAGCAAGTTCTGGAGGGCAGTAGGGTTACGACTTGAGGCAAAGATGACTGCATCATCAGCGTACAATAGAATGTTCCCCTAGCAAGAGCGTGGAAGGGTGTTAAGGTAAAGGGAGAATAGTAAGGGGCCCAGAATAGAGCCCTGGGAACCCCAGAAAAGATGGGACAGATGTCTGAGTAGGTCCCATTAATTTTACACGCCAGAACGGTCAGACAGATAACTGGTGCACCAGGAGATAGGCCAGCAGCAAAACCAGAGAGGCTAAGGGCATCAAGAAGGAGGGGTGGAGACAGTGTAAATCTTTCGAGAGGTCAATGAAGACAGCACCAGCCAGAGAACCAGTGTCTAAGGAGGAGGAGAAAGTTGGAGAACTCTAGGAGGGCTGTGTTGGTACTGTGGCCCGCTGGAAGCCATGCTGCTCAGGACAAAGGACATTGTAGGTGGAGAGGTAGTCAGAGATTTGAGAGGCCACCACTTTTCCAAAGCCTTGGAGAGAGGAGAGAATGGAGATCGGTCGATAGTTTCCAGCCACAGTCCTATCACCACCTTTAAAGATAGGGGTGACAGTGGTGACTTTCCAGGCAGTTGGAACCTTCCTCAGGCAAAGAGAGTGGTTGATGAGGCATGTGATCGGGTAAGGACTGTGTCTAAGACCAGCCGTAGGGATACACTGGATCCAGGTGTCACTGCCTGTACTATTACACTTGAGGGCAGTGACAAGGTGCGGCCCTAAGTTCTTGGGCAGAAACACGGCGGAGGAGAAAATAAGGGCGAGAAAGATTTACGGCAGGTGCTGGGGAGGAGGGTCAAAAATTTGTAGGGAGGATAGGGCTAAGGTCAGTGAATGAGGTGTTGAGGGTGGTTGGCTATGAGGGGCTGGGTCTGAAGAGAGATCACACCCATTAATGTTGATCTGGGTGGTGGGGGAGTGTCCCCAAAGAAAACACATGGCAAAACTGACAGCTGAGTCTTGGATGATCTCTACTCCTGTAACACTGCTGCCTGTAGCTGTATTTGTCTTAATGCTGTACACATTTACTGTGAAGAGGGAGATATAGGTATACCTGTCCACCTGTTAATTGAAGGAGGAAACTTCTCAAGGTTGGCCCTTTTAAATGGTCTTTCACTTTCTTGCTAATCAGGGGATCTGTATGTGAGTCAGAAGACATGACGGAGGATATGTCAGAATCTGCTCCCTCATAATCTGTATCCCCCCATTGTTTTCTTTTGGAAAGGAGGTGGTATTAATTCCAGGTAATGATAGGGAAGGGGAGGGAGTGCTCTTTGGAGGGAGTCTTTTGTAGTCCTTACCTCTTCTATTTGACTTGGGCATGTTGAACTGAGTTCCTTGGGGGGGGATACATATTGTCCTGTCTGCTGGTAGTCATATCATCTTCATTGTCCTGGTCAGGGATAGAGGTCACCGTGGCCACAGTGTGAGTTGTGGCATGAGTAGCTTTGGAGGAGTGGGAGAGAACTGTACTAGCTGACCTCCCAGGTGAGTTAAGAATGGTGATAGCATGGGATCCAAGATTCTGGTCAAGTTTATCCTGAACAGAATGAAGAGGGTTTCTGGCTGTACTGAGTCTAACTTGTGCTTTTGTTATAATCTGTTCTTGATCTTGAGGAGCCTTGTCAAGGTGGTTATGGTCTGCCCATGGGCACTGCCTGTATGTATGGCCAGCTTGTTCATACAGTTTACATTTCAGAGGGTTATGTTACCCTAAACTAACATGGCAATATTCTAAACATAGATTACACGTGGGTTTATCACATACTGAGCTTAAGTGAGTAATACTGTGTCTCATAGATACTCCTCCAGTACTTCTCCAGTATTCCGTTCTGTAACTGTAGATGTTGAGGTTCCTAGCAAAGGATTTCCTATGTTTGTAACAGGTATATTTGTAGTCGGCAATCCTTTGATCTTCTGCATATTTCCTTGACTGTTTTCTGAGCCGATATTGGTATTAACATCATAAAATAGCTTGTCTTGGTCGAAACTTCCATTTCTGCTATAGCTGAGTCTTGGATGATCTCTACTCCTGTAACACTGCTGCCTGTAGCTCTGTCCACATTGGTGGAGAGCAAGTCTGTCATCCCAAGGATACAGACAAGGGCCCCCCTATTGAAAAAGAGTTGGGGAATTTTTATTGTTGAAAGTGCTACACAGCAATACAGATACAATTGTCATATCAGAAATATACAAACATGCATGTCAAAAACACACTGTCTTATTCAAATAACAGGATTATATCAATTATAAATCCTTCTTATATTACATCAAGAAAGAGGATTTTTCAAGGAGGAACCCATCTTTCACAATGAGCTCAACTATGTCTAACCTTTTTTACCAGGAGCACCTTTCATCCCTTTGCCTAATGGCTTGCAGAGCATTACAAACATTTTTAAGCAATGATACTTGAGACACTAACCCCTGTTGGGCAACCCACATACACCTGGCTTGCCAGATGAAGTAAGGTAGCACTGCAAAAACTTAATACAGAGTATCAATGTTGTATTTATTCTACCCACCAGGATGGGAGCCAAAGAGTAACCCAGAACAAATCAGTTTTATGAACAGTGATTCCCTCCATTCCTTCGCTATTTAGGCCCAAGAGGGCTTAACATAAGCACAGTCTAAAAAGAGGTGGTCTTGTGTTTCCAGTACTCAGGCACAGGACTACCTGGGACAATACCTGTCCATAAGCTGCTTGTGTTTATGGCTATTTCTAACTCTGAGCCTACCATAGTTATCTAACCACACAGTATCTCAGACATAAACTGGCAATATTGGGTTCGATAGATGCTTTATTACGCTGCTCTGCTTATTGCCTTGGAAATGCAGGAAGATAATCTCTTTGCTCCTCTCAGCTTGTATGATAGCATTACACAGTAAGTAGCTTTTCTGTAAAGGGTTTCCAGCTGTGTGGCCGTAAGACCCATTTCATAATATATTTTATCAAACTGGATCCATATTTGGGGAGTGTGTAGATTCTATTCAGCAGTCTTAGTTTCCCTTGAGCCCATGGGGAGAAGCAGGGAGATAACCATGACATTACTAATGGTTTCTACAACTTTTCCCCAGGTTTTAGTGCTAGTCCAGTGTTATAACATGAAAACATACTGTTAAAAAAGGGAAAAGGGTTAACCATGTTAATCCAACCCTCCTGAATTTTCCTGTATGTGAATCCTCTTTTATCTGGATTCAGTCTATTCCCCCCACAGAGCCTGAAGGAATATGCTGTATAGAGCAGTCACTTTTGCCAGGGGAAGGGGGGGGCATAGCTTATGTATAAAAAAAATTGGGATTAGCAAGGTCTTGACCAATAGTACCATTTTTTGTTTTGCCCTTTCTAGTCCTCCACCAGTTTCTTAGCCCTTGATAAGCCTACTTGGTTAACTGGGAAGGGGGTGTTCCCAAAAGTAATACCTCTACTTTCCTGAAGTTTATTTTTGAACCTGACATACTGGCAAATTCTGTATCTCCAAGAGGGCCATCTCACAGGTACCTGAGGCAATGGTCAATATGACGTCATCTGCATATGCCAACATTTTAACAGGTGTTAACCCCAGGGCTGATGGGAGCCCTTTATTTATTTATTCATTTATTGGAATCTTGGATAACACCTTTGAGCTAAAAGTTCATTTACAAAGGTTCCACATCATAAGGCAATAGACAAGGTATGCAAACATTACAAAACAGATAGGGGTATATACAGCAGGCAAATGCATTATGGTACATACAGATACAGATTCAAGCAGGTACAGTTAAAATACAGCAAGTAGGAGAGGTCAACTTTATTACAACAGTACTAAGAGCATACCCAAGGTGGACAAGCAATTTATAGTGGTAGCTGAGCTTTAGAGCATGCAGGTAGAGTTATGGAGTGTCAGAAGTGGTGGTGACCAAAGGAGGGGGGGACAGAATAGATGACAACAGGGGATGGTGGGGCAGAGACAAAGGGGGGCCAGAATAAGTGGATTGAGTATTCAGAGGGGTGGGATTGGATAGAAATATGCCCAGTGTTACCATATGTAGGTGACAGGGCAGGGCTGGGTGATGTGGGGGAGGGATAAGGGAAAGGGTTTTAAAGTGTGGGGTAAGGTAAAGAGGAAACTGGGGGGTGGGGGTCAAAATTAGGGGGATTAGTATTTGTGAAGAGAAAGCAGAAAAGTAGGGGGGATAAAGAGGGGACATGGGGGTAAGTGCTCAGTGGGGTCACACCAGGCAGGGGAGGAAGTGGGGGGAATGGGTGCTATGCAGCACAGATGAGCTACCTATAATGGTAGGATTATGCACAGGTGACACAATCACAATTACTAAGAGTGGCCAGGTGCTGAAGCAGCTTGGCCTTAAATGGGTGTAGTTTTGTTTCCTCAATCAGTTCAGAGTTAAATGAATTTAGCCAGCAGGGAGTCCTGTATTCAAAGGACCATTGCCCTAGTGAGGTCTGGCAGAATGAGATAATGAAGGCAGCTCTACTCGACCCTCTAGTTAGTCTGGAGGAAGTGGAGTTTCTTAGCAGTTGCCTCAATCCAGGAGAAGCAAGACCTAGGGTGGATTTTTTTACTAATAGACAGACTTGGTACTGAATTCTGCTATTCAGGTTTAACCAACCAGTGCTTGAGCATAGTTCACAAGTGTGAGTTAAATGGTCCACACGCAGGACTAGTTTGCAGGCTTTGTTTAGAACAATCTTGATTCACCTAAGTGCTGTATCGGTACCAGCTCCATAGACTACCAGTCATAATCTATGACAGAGAGCACAGAGCTGTTAACTGCAACTTTTATGGCACTTTCGGTGAGGCACTGCCTATGCCGGTAGAGCTGACCTAGTCTGGCACTAGCTGCCTTGGCAACATGGTCTATGTGCTGGCTATAAGAGAGAGAGAGCTGTCAAGGTAGACACCAAGGTACTTAAAGATGGTGACCATTTTGAGTATATCAAACTTGTTATTGTAGATATTGAGGTGATGGGACTTATGATAGTTTTGATGGGAGGCAAACAACATAGTTTTAATCTTAGTGTAGTTGAGCAAGAGCTTAGACTGAAGGAACCATTTTTCCACAGCAGTAAAGTTGTCTTGCATGCCTTATTCTAGCTCTTTCGGAGTAGAGTGACACATGTAGAGAACAACATCATCATCGGCATATAGAAGGATCTTATTCTGGCAGTCTTTGGGGAGTTCATTTAGAAACAGGCTGAACAGCAGGGGTCCCAAAATGGAATCTTGGGACACCTCTGTGTTGACATGCCACTGGTCGGATAGAACGTCAAGAATCTTGACCTGCTGGATCCTGTTAGAGAAGTAACTCTGGAACCAGCCTAGAGAAAGAGAGGATATACCAATGTTAGAGAGTTGTGTGAGAATCAAGTCATGGTTGACTGTGTCGAAGTCCTTGGTGAGGTCGATGAAAGTGGTGCCCACCAAGAGCCCTCAGTCAAGTGCTTCATGGATATGACAGGTAAACTCAACCAATGCCATTGAAGTACTATGTGCCTTCTGAAAGCCATACTGTTCCTGGCATTGAAGGTTGTGCTTATCAAGGTATGTACCTAATTGATCATATACTATCCTTTCTAATGCCTTGGAGGGGGCGCAGAATTGAGATTGGCCTGTAGTTGGCCTGGCGGGCTCAGTCCCTGCTTTTAAAGACTGGGGTGCCCACAGCAGCTTTCCAGCATTGAGGGAAAATGCCAGTGGTTAGTGAGAGATTTAGGATCCAGGTAAGATGGGAGAGTAACACATCCAGGGTGAGAACCACAATCTTTAGGTCAAGTGAGTCCCCCCCTGGATCTAGTGTTCTCGAGAACTTTTTCCAAGTATTTTTTGCCTCAGTTGTAGAGATTACCTTTGGGTAGAAGGGAGGTGCTGTGTGTGTTGGAGGGATGTCAGTACAACTAATGGTGGACATAGGCTCAGTTCGGAGATAGTCTGGAGGAAGGACCCTACTAAGGTCTGTGAAGGCCTTGCTGAAGCCATCTGTGATAGTTTTGGGATCCTGTGTAATCAAACCCTCAAAGTTTATTTGTGATGGTGGTGATTTACTTGCTCTGCCTGTTAGGGTTTTTATATTGTCCCAGAATCTGTGGCTGTCACACCAAGAGTTGTCCAATTCACTTTTAAAGTGAGAGCTTTTTTCAAGGCGGATGGCTTGAGTGCACTTATTACATACTGCTTTGTATTTCTTTATGTTAGAGGAGGACCCAGTGCTCTTAGCCCTATGCTACAGGTTATCCCTGACCCCCATGAGCTCAAGGAGCTGTGGTGTGATTCATGATTTGCTGGTTCCTTTGCTTTTCCTCATTTTTAGAGGGGCAAAATGTTGCAAGCTAAGTTAAACTTGTTGATAAAGCACTCAAAAGCAGCATTCACATCTGTGGCAGCATAGACCCCATCCCAGTCTAGCTGGCAGAGGTAGGATTTTAGTGAGGCAAGATGTTCAGCTTTTATAATTCTGGAGGTTATTGTTTTGGGGGGGGGTTCAGGGTCTTGTTTGTCCAGGAGCATAAGACTGGTGAGTTGTCACTGACAGAATCGGCTAGCACAGTGGTTCTAATCATTCTTTGTGGCCAGTTGGTTAGTACCCAGTCTATGAGAGTACTTGAACTGGTGCGATAATTTACACTAGTGGGGGACTGAATGAGTTGGACCATGTCTATGGCTGCTATTGCATCCTGGTAAGGTGCAGCATCTGGGGATAACCAATTTATATCAAAGTCCCCTAACATTATGATTTCAGATTGATGGCGATTACTAGATAAATAATCAAGTGCTAGTTTGAAACCAGTCTCTTGATCTTTAGGGTGTATGTACACCAAGATTATAGTTAGACACTTTCCCTGGGATCCAAGTTGAACATGGACAGAGAGAATTTGTGATCTTCCACCCTGGGGGGGATGGGGAGTGCCCAGCACTAAACTGAGTCATTAACATAAATGACACATCCTCCCCCTCATTTCCCTCACCTGACCACCCTGAAAGTTGTGTAGCCCTCAAGGTGGATAGCTGAATCAGGGGTTCAAAGAGTGAGCCAGGTCTCCATGACTGAGATGACAACTGGTTTATGTTGGGCCACCCATACCTGGACAGCATCAAATTTTGCTAGCCGGCTGCATATGTTAAGAGAAGCAACAGTTATTGCACTGGCCTTGCGGTCTGTTGGTGGTATTGAGGCACTAGTACTAGGTCCAGGGTTTGGGTGAACGTTCCCTGAGAGTAGAAGGAGTAGCCAGGCAATTCTAAGAGCTTGTGGCTTTAAATGTTTCATAAGATAGGACTTGCTGTAGGAGTTGGCTAGTTCTTATTCACTTTTGTGGTGACTATCAGCATATTTCGCTGAGCCAGCAGAATAGCAGATGTATTATTAACTGTATCCCTTGCTCTTGTGGGATGGCAGAGGGGTGGCATAGTGGTATTGCCAGAGGTGGTCTCAGAGCACGTTGTAGTTGGGGCCAGAAGTTGGATTGCATTCCACATTATTTTGGAGAAGGAAATTAACTGGGTGGCAGACACAGTTGAGCTCAATTCCAGTCCTATAGGAGTATTTGGGCAGGATGAGACTTTCCTGGTGTCCAAAATTGGCTCCACTGTCAGAAGGAGGATGTAGCCAATGAGGTGAAGGGGGGCTGCGGAAGCCATCTCTTAGATTAATTACAAAAGCTAATGAAACAGTACCATCTAGAGCTGTAAAACCACAGCCAGGGAAACAGAGAGCAGGGCTTTAAGGAGACAAGTCTCTTATAGTGAAGATGCCTTTAAGAGGAGAGCAGGATCAACAAAGATCAACAAAGGGGATGGGGAGACAGAAAGCTTTAAGCTCAGAGCACTAGTACTGGGAGCCAATGGGGAAGGATGGGGTAGGGGATGGAGGGGTTTAAGTGTATTTAAGGGTGGCCTAGGAGGGGGATGGGGGTGGGTGAAAAATTTGGCAGCCGGAGCAGCAGCCAGCAAGGCTGGAGCTGTTTATAGGCCATACCTGAATGCTTGATTCCAGGGTGCTGGTGGAAGCAGGCTACTTGGCACTGAGAGGGGCACAGAGTGGTGTCCAGGTATGCAGGAGGTGAACCGCTGGTGCGGTAGGTAGCCAAATGGGTTACAAGGACGGCTGTTGGAAAAGGGACAGAACAGGGATTTATAGCCCAGCAAAGGGGTGGGAATGAAACTAAGATTACCACAGAGACAAAAGAGCTGCAATTTACTGAAAGAGGGACAAACAGTGGGTCAAGAAGCAGACAGATAGGCACCGGCTCTGTAACTGAGATTTGTAAAACAGTGGGAAGGGGGAATTAAAATGGTAGCTGCACTGGATTAAAATACAACAATTCAGTATTCTATGAAGACTTTCAGCTAAGAAATCTTAAACTCTGAATCCTGACTCTAAATTCTGTACATTAATAAACATAGACACAACAACTGAGGTGGCAGGTTACATACAATACAAGAATAGACAGCTGGTACAAGTACAATGAAAAACCAGTAGAGGAGAGCTGTAAAGCTGAGTCTAGTACCGGGAGATCAAAAAGCCAGTCTGTTGGGCAGAAATTCAGAAAGTTCCTGCTCAGAAGCAGCAAATGAGAACTTTCCAGGGAAAGGTGCTGGTTTTCAAAGAATTTGACAGCCAGAGCAGCAGCCAGCAAGGCTGGAGCTGTGTATAGGCCATACCTGAATGCTTGATTCCAGGAGACTGGTAGCAGCAGGCTCCTTGGTATAGAGAGAGTCACAGAGTGGTGTCCAAGCATGCAGGAGGTGAACCGCGAGTGCGGTAGGTAGCTGAGTGGGCTACAAGGATGCCTGAATGCTTGATTCCAAGGGAGACTATAATTTTGCGAATAAGAATATCTATCCCAAAAGTATACAACAAGGGGCTTAGCAGGCAGCTTTGCTTGACCCCTTCCATCTCTCATTCTCCTGCCACACAAACCAATGATATTTGGAATGAGTTCAGCATTATCGTACATTTATTTGAGCCAATTTACAAATGTGTGTAGTATACAATAGGCTTTAATTGCGCCAAAAGAAAAAAAAAACAGTGTGCCAATCTATCAAAAGCCTTTTCTTGATCAAGGCCAAGCATGTACCCTTGCATTTCATCCTTGCTGCCCTTCTGAAATAGTTCTTTCAATACAATCAGACTGTCATGTTGATATCTGTCCTGGATGGCACATGCCTGTGAGATATTTGTGAAATTATTAGCTAATTTTGAGAGTCTAGATAGGAGTATTTAAATTAATATTTTAAAGTAGAAACATAGAAAAATAGAAACATAGAATTTGACAGCAGATAAAAACTGCTTGGCCCACCCAGTCTGCCATTTCCCTACCTAAGAGATAAGTTGCAGATCCTAGTTAACCAACAACCTACTTTCTCTTTCCCCAACCCCCTAGAATTGCCTTATGTCTGTCCCATGCATTCTTGAATTCCCCCACTGTGTTGGACTCCACAACCTCCTCAGGAAGGCTGCTGTATGCATCCACAACCCTCTCCATGAAAAAATACTTCCTCATAATACCCCTGAGCCATCCCCCCCTCTAACTTCAAATTGTGCCCCCTTGTTCTTGTACACCTCTTTTCCTGAAAGATGCTACCCTCTTGGAGTTTGTTGAGTCCCTTGAACATTTCTATCACATCCTCCCTCTCCCTTCTTTCCTTGAGGGTATACATATTAAGCTCCTTAACTCTCTCTTCATATGTTTTCTGGTGCAGACCCTGTACCATTTTAGTTGCCCTCATCTGGACTGTCTCCATCCTATGTCCTTGGAGAGATTGGCTCTCCAGAACTGCACACAGTACTCCAGCTGTCTGCACAGAGGGATAACAACTTCCTGTTTTCTACTGGTAATGCCTCTCCCTATGAATCCCAGTATCCCCCAGCCCTCCTTACTGCCCTCTCACATTGCTTGTCCACCTTTAGGTTCTCTGATATGACTACCCCCAGGTCCCTTTCCATTTTTGTTGTTAGTATCTCACCCCCATTGTGAACTCTTCCACTGGGTTTTGGTTTCCCAGTTTCATTACTTTGCACTTCTTAGCATTAAATCAAAGCTGCCAGACACATGACAATTCCTCCAAACTTACCAAGTCCTTTTAGTATTCAATAGGCTCAAAGGCCTCCAGTTACCTATTTTCTCACATGCACCTTTGCTGAACAGAAGAATGAGCACTGCTTCATTCATAGAGGCAGCATATTTAGCTGTCTGTACATGTGGTTGAATAGAATGACAACTGCCTGGGCAAGTTCGTCAGCAAAAGTTTTGTATAGGCCTGCTCCTATGTCATCTGACCCCAGAGCAGTGTCATTTTTAGTTTACTAATTGCAAACTGAACTTCTATCAGGGTTATATCTATAGAACAATCCTGAGAATCATGCTCTGACACTTGTGGGAAATTTAAGGATACAAAACATATAGGGTTTCAATACGTTTATGGCGCAGTCCCAAAAAGGGACTCCACATATTGTTATACCAGACATAAGATGCAAGATGGGGAGATTGTCTGCCCTGAATCTAATTTTAGTTTGGTTATCACTCTATTGCCTACCCATGATTTACATTCTTTAAAAGGATCTAAAATTCCCTTTTTCATATGGGTGTCAAATCTGAGTTCTTGATTCAGTGATTTAGCCATGTCGTATTGTATATCAAAGATCTATTTTTTTCATAATTTTGATTTGAGGGCTGTAATCCACCTTATTCATTTCTGCCTGTGAAATAAGCCACTGCAGCTGACATCTGAATTATAAGTAAAAAATCCCCATTTGCCATAGTTTTAGAAGAATTTTGGAATAATAACTGCCATGATCGATTTGCATCCTCCCATCAGTCTATAAGTTCTTTATAACATTCTACAACAAAATGTCTGGTTTTCCATTCCCTTTTCCATGCTTTCAGTAAATTAGGTACTTCTAGCAAGGCTTCATTAAGTCTCCAACTGTTTTTCTTGCACCTTGGTGAATCATCCCTGATTAGCTTCACTGAAATAGATTAATGGTCTGAGAGTTCCCATGCTTCTGTATGCAGGTTTAATACTTTGAGGGGTGGGGGAAAGAAAAATAAAATCTATATGTGTGGAGAAGAGAGCCCTAAAATAAGTGGCCCTCCTAAGGGAAATTTAACCCTATATGCATCCACCAGCCCTACTGTAGAGATAATATTTTGTGAAACGAGGGAATCACATAATAATTTATCAGTTTTTGACCCTCTGTTTTTATCCTTCTTATTCCCCCAGATACCAGAGGAGCTAAGGGCTTCTTTTTCTACCTGTGATAGCTTTAATATGCAATTAAAATCCCCTGCTCATATAAGTAGGCCAGAGGTATGCAGAAAGGGTTGTACATCTTTAAAAAGTGCTACTCTCTGCACTTTTGTTTGGAGTGCGTATATGGTGGGAAACCAAAAACTCTCCTGACAGTGATTAATGTCTAGCATTAGAGCTCAGCTCAGATAAATATCCACGAGCCAAAAAATCTTCAGATCAGGGTTAGAAAAAAGAATATCAATGCCATCACAGGTGGCCTCCCCCATAGACCAGAAGGTGGACCCATTTGTCCATTCTTTTGAAGCCTTGTGCAATTCAATATTGATTTTAAGTCTAGTGTCCTGCAGATAATAAATATCACTGTTACCTTCTTGTAGTAAATGCAGCGTGCCTATCCTTTTTCTGGAACTCTTAATGCTGTTGACATTAAGGGTTGTAACCAAGAAGGAGTGCATATAGAGTTAAAATTGCTTGTGTAACTATCCACAAACTTAAAGGGTTAGGGAACACTTTCTATGCCAAGTGCGTTTAGCAACAGAATCCTCCCCTCCCTCTTCCTCCATGTCTGTGGTTGTGAAAATGATCAAAGATGTATCTGACTCTTCGTTCCCTGATTTGCCCCCTTCTGAATCAGCTGGTAATGCAGCATATTTGTTTTCTTTTGACCAGGAGGGGGTCCTTTGTTCTTCTCCTTCTTATTCACCCCAGATACCAGAGGAGCTAAGGGTTTCTCAAGTCTAGACCTTTTCTTTTGGGCCACTTTTTTGAAAGTGGTGTCAAGGTTGGGGGGGCAAGTCTTTCATGGCTGTTTCCTTGGGCCTGGAAGTTGGTACCTGAATGTGAGCAGGAGCATTGCTTGCAGTAATGTCAGACTCTGGTGTATCTACCACCATCTGATCACTAGAAATAGCTTCAGTTTCTACCCATAGAGTGTATTCTGCAGGGACCTTTGCAGCACTGTGTTCTTCAGGTGATTCCTTAGCAGCTCTCAAACTCTGGTCAGCTAACCTTTTACAGTAGCTTGCATTTGTTGTGCAATGTTTATTAGACCTTCATCGGAGGGGGCAGTCTTCTCTGTTATGACAGGCCCAAGAAAACTTGCCATAAGCATGTCCTGTCTGCTCACAAAGATTACACTTAAATACGTTCAGGCAGTTGGCTGAGACATGACCATATTCAAAGCAATGGTTACACCTAGACATATCACAAGCTGAACTTAAGTTTGTATGAGACCCACATTTAAACAGAAACCTACAATGTCCTGCATAAAACAATGAACCCCTATCTTTTCCTAGAAAAAAGGCATTGGGAGGTGAACAGGGCCGTAATTCGTTGAAAACAATTTTACTCTGATTTTCCACCCCTCATTCCATATTTTCTCACTGTCCAGTATGGGGAAGGGCCTATCCAGGACTTCACAACTTTGTCTCAGCCAAAATAGTATATCTTCAACATTCACCACCTCATTTCTAAACATTGCAGTGGTATTTTTTTATAGATTATTTTGTGAGAGGAACAGCTAGAAAAGGGATCCACAAAGGGGGTATTCTTCAAGCTCAGATATGGGGACCAACATCTATACAGACCTGAAACACATATAAAACTAATATCATAGTTGGAATTTCCTATGTGGATCAAAGAGAAAATCTCAGAGAAGAAACATTTCAAAGAGCCTTTTAACAACAGATTAGCCACATAAAGTCTTTCTAGAGGTTTTCAAACCCTTCTTTGTAGATTAAACGTACAGCGTTCCTTCTGGGGGCAGGCTCCTCCTTGTTTTCAAATAAGTCTGATATAGTAGCTTGAACATGGGTTCAAGCAAAGCTCTTTGCCCAAGGTTCTCTAAAGATGTTTCTGTTGGACCACATCTTGTGGGATCATTTTTCGATTGTCCGGGACCAAATATTTCAGGGGCCTGACTAGCACATGGTACTGTTTCCTTTCTAAATGTACCCTAAGTGCCGACATTCACCTCAGGGGCAGTATTAATATTAGCTTCCTACAAGTAGGTGTTACCCCAGGGTGAAATGTTAGCAGTTGGTACTAAATTTGTATAGTCATTAGAAGTGGTGGCCACCTTTTGAGTTTGCACTTCATCTTTGGAAATGTCATCATATTGCTGTACCTTTTTGTCTATAGGGTCCAGGATCCACTGTCCCTCTGCAGTCTGGATCCACCCTACATCCACTAATGTAAGAACCGGGGACCAATATCAGCTTCCTGCAAGTCGGAGTTAGCCCGTGGTGAAATGTTAGGAGGTGGTACTAAATTTGTACAGTTACTGGAAGTGTGGCCACCTTTTAAGTTTGCACTTTTTCTTTCTAAATTCCATCATATTGCACTACCTGTTTGCCTGTACGGTCCGGGATCCATGATCCCTCTGCTGTCTGGATACACCACACATCCTCTAATGTGTGAACCAAGGACCAATTCCCAGATCCAATGTCTGTATTTCTGTCAGGAGAGTTTTGTTTGCTTGGGTTGGGGGCCAGCATAACATTTCTTGATGCACACCAAACTAGATATCCAATGGATTTACTTGTAGTAGTAGTACTACTAAGATCCAGTTGTCTGAAAAATGCACCCGGTATCTGGAAGTTGTTGGTCAAAGAAATATTGCAGCCAAACTTTGCAATCCTGGAAATGATGCAGGGGCCTGCTGAAGGGCAAGCCTCTGACAGCTGAATATTGACATTCTCAGCTGAGCCCTCTGCAGATTCTCCTGCGGCTCTGGGCAGACAACCTCCAGATCATTTCCACTGCCAGCCACACTATGAAGAATATCATTCAGTAAGACATGTTATTTTCTGGACGTGATTGTGCCATTCGCCTGGGTGGCATGATCCTTGGATGAAGCTGCGTCATCCAGCAGCTGATATGCACTGACAGATTGCAAGCTGCTACTGACAGGTAACCCCACTGTTTGCAGTTTTAAAAGTGTGGACTGCAACTGTTGTTTTTTTGGCAAATATCTCTGTTCCTCAGCATTCAATTGCAGTAATAAGTCTTTTTGACTACCACCATTCTCTTATGGGCATTCTTCAGAGTTAACTTCTGAAACAGTATCAGCTACCTGGTTTTGAGCTGAATGAACTAGCTCCTCACTCAGGTCTTCAGCTGAACATAGACTTCATTACCCAAATCTTTTTCTTGTAATTCAGCCATAATGAGAGCATTTTCAATTAACTCTTTGGTTGAGAGAAAAGGGGAAGGAGGTCTGCTCCCCTGTCTCTGTTGCATCCATTCTCTCCTGAGTCTCTCCCAGAGTGGCCATCTTGGAAATATGGGTAGATGTTCCACTACAGCAGAGATATGGAAGTTCCCCAGTGTCCTCACCAAATTTCCCCCATTCATTAAAAATACCACCAACAGCGTAATCTGCTTAAATATCAATTGGCATCCATCTGTACCCCCATCCCCCATGACGAAGCTGAAAATAGGCAGAATTGTCTGGTGAACAAAGGCTAAAATAAAAAAAATAAAAAAATTGGAGCATAGTCACTGAGAGAAGCAGGCAAAACAATCAGAAATCTCTACAGCATCAGCATCTGATCCTCCCCCCTTACTTCTTCCTCAAGATACTGTTGTTGAATTTTCAGTATTACAGCCACATCTCTGTGGCCTAAAATCACTGTGGCACAAGTAGCTTGCAAGTTCAAAGATAGTGTTTTCAAACAATAGGTCCAGTTAGATGAACATCTCTGGTCATGTTGTCATAATACCAGAGGATGGCATCCACAACTTCAGGATCTTTCCCCTGATGCTTGTGCTTTTTTATTGGTTAGCATTTGTGTGAAACACAGTGAGAATAGATTTCCCTATTCAGACTTAATTTTCTGGCCTAACTATTGATATGACAAACTTGCAACAGATGACAACAAAGTTTTGTGACCCTGCAGAGCCTTTGAAACCATTACCTGCTGTGACAGCAACAGTTTGTTTAACTTTTCAGAACTCAATGTGGTGATCATAAGTTTGATATTTGGAATAAACACCACATACAGTACAGTAAGTAGCTGCAAAGCACCAGAAAGCAATACAAAATATTTCCAATTTATTGAACTGGTTATCCACAGAAGTATTACAAAATGGCAATGAAAATGCTAGCATCCTGATTGTCTAGCAAAGTTCCGTTGCCATGCAGGCATTTTTCAATAAAGCCCTTTGAATAACTAGTTCCAGCTGATGCCATACAGGTGCTACATCACACATTGGTATTATGGTGCCAGGTAATTGACACAGCTGTCAACATCAGACAACACTACATGAAGCAGTCTGACAGAAAGCCTCCTCCACATACCACTTCCCAGCTGTGCAATTCAACATACTGGCTGAAAAGGACATAAACACCTTATTGACTGAAGACCAAGAACACAGTGAACAACCAGAGGCATAAAGAAAATAAAGCCAAAAAGGACAAACATATAAGCAGTGACAGCTACCACCTGTCCCTCACACCTGATGAACTGCGCATGATTGAGGCGGAGTGGAAAGAAGCAAACACTAAAAAAAAGTCTGTATGGGAAATGTCTGTCATCCAAGATTGGGCCAGACAAAAATCCATAAACACTGATTGGCAGAGAGACTAAACAGAAACACTATATGACATCTTATAAAAATTATACACTGAGGTCCATAGCACTAGCAGGAAGCAATATTCAGCTTCTTGGTACTGTGCCCTGAGTGGTGCATCACTCAATTCATAAACTGCCCTGAAATTGCCTGAAAAATAAATATCATTAGTGACCCAGCATTAAGTGGGCTAACAGTGTTTTCAAGAGCATACTTTAGCAGTTTAAGAAACAAAATAAAGGCATCACCTGCCGTCTTCCCCCCTCTAATGGCAGCCAATTTACAAAAACTACAGAACTTGCCCATACTGACCCACAATACTGTGCCTGGCCTGGTCCGACTTGTATGGTTTGAGATTCAAATACATATGGCCAGGCATGGAAGAGAAGGCTTAAGAGCGCTTGCCCCTTCATCTTTTACAATTAAAAAAGATGAAAATAAATAGGAATACCTAACATTATCACACAACCCAGCCACAAAAAAACATAAGGACCCACTCAAAATTTCAAAGGAACTTCTAAGGAGCTGCATGTATTCGCAGCCAGTAAACCCTCTCTGCCCTGTTGCTGCAGATAAAAAATATTTAAGCAAAACACCTCCTGGAGCAACCACTGTACTTGCACCCTAGGCACCTACCATAGAGTTACTTGGACAAGGAGCAGGAATGGCGTATGAATGAGCACATGACCAACAATTATCTGGGCTCACTTATGAAGAAACTCAGTGAGGAAGCTGAGATCAGCCAAACATAAATGAATCACAGTATTAGGAGTACCTCTGTGTAGATCCAGTCAGATGCTGGATTAGAAGCATGGCAAATAATGTCAGACACTGGGCATAGATGAGAAGCCAGCCTTCAGTCTTACTGGCACCCTCAGCAACCAGATAGGAAGTAATGGAGCAACCTACTTGCAGGAAACACTAAGGAACAGACAGGATTGACAGGTCCACAATCCAATACCAGCAAGACCTTAGAGAAAAACAGAGCAGAAAGCATTTTCTGCCATCTACAGAAACCTCAGGAAACAGCAGTCAGCAAGCCTCCTTTAACCTAATGAACAGTACTTTCATTACTGCAGTAAACTTCATAGAATACAAAAAATAATGGGCTGCATTTTTTTTCTTTTATTTTGCCACACCCATTTAACAGTATAAATTTGTATTCAGCTCATTTTGTTATTTTCCCTTCCCCTCCCAAAAATGGACTATTTAATCTCCCTATCTACTAAATTATTCTAATAAATACAAACATTATCTAAACGTTCAACCTTGTGTCTCTTTTTATTTATGTTGTAGCCATTTTCTAAGTACAATAATACCCTCCAGGGTGGGCAGTATTGGGAATGTTAGACCTTCCAGGGACTATAAGGCCCTCCAACTGTGACTTTGGGCCTCATCACGCCCCTGGGTGGTCCGGAATTTCCCAATACCATCCACCCTGTCTGGTATTATTGCTTACCTGACAATCCTGATAGGAGGTAAAAGGTAAGAAATGAGTTACCAAGGAAATGTCCTAAATAAGCAAGAGTCCCCATTAAGCACACACTCATTTAGTAACAACCACCTAACTAGCTTCACAATTGTCTAGCTGGCAGGCTTAAGTAAAATATTCCAGGCTCCCGATTGGCTGGGCAGCTTGGCTGGCAGCAGTTCCTGCCCAAAGGGTTGAATATCATTGATGCCAGATTGGGGGTGTCCTCAGATAGCTCACAAATAGTTCAGGGACCTGATGATAGCTCTAGCCACGTGGTTGTGCAATGGCACTATGGTCCTTTGGGGCTGGAGGAAAGTTGGGATACCAAAGGGTGGGTGCATAAAAATGTACTGGGAGGTGGCATACTGCCAGCTCCTCTCTTTTTTTTTTTTGATGGGAGGAAAAAAGGGGGTGGAGGTTTGGAGACTACAAAGTTGAATAGGGTTGTTGCTGACATGGAGCAAGCCCTTGCCACCTAGGGAGGGGGGAGCAGACTTCTGAATAATGTTTGTACTTTTTTATCTCCTCTAATAATGGATAAAGACTGCCTAAATATTTGGACCCCACATATGAATATTCAGCAGAATATTTGAAATACTACATTTCTACAACCCTAAAATCAACATTACATAAATTCCGTAGAATCATTTTATTGTGGATATCTAATAGAAATCTGATAAAGTCTGGAAACGTATTGCCTCCCCTAGCAAAGAAGCAGTGTTCAGTGATAAACAACAGAGTTTAGCATGCTGAGTAAGAATGAATAGAAGAGAAGAATGATACGGTTCATCAGGCTAGATCTCTGGTTTTAGTGGTAAATTAAGAAAATGACGCACTGAAGACTGAAAACATTTACTCTCCCAACAGTTTTTACCTCAGAATAAGATAATTTAGTATCAAGTGGGATTTAGAGTTGCTTCTAGAATTATGGACTGCCTTTCAGAAAGGTTAATGGTCTCCCCTGCCCTTCCCTGGGGCTGTCAGAGGCAAATCATTACTATAAGTTAATAGGGCCTCTGAGGGTGTCTCTTCCAGTAGAAGGGCCTCCAAGTGTGAGTGTTGCGTAAGAGGACCATGAAGCAAAGCTGAACAGTCCTGGTTGCCCAAATCTCACAAGAAGAATAACTTATACCATAAGAGACACCCTGCACAGGCCTGCTTGGCTTATTAAAAATTGTTTGAGTTAGATAGAAAGACATAACAACTTTAATGCATTTTTTTAGTTCAAAAGTTAACTGAATCTGCCCTTTGACTGGATGTGAAGTGGAACTATCCACTCCTAACAATTCTACATGAGAGACCACTGAACACGGGATAAGAGGTATAGTGGCTCTGTTTGCTGACTGGCTGAAATCATGTAACTGTTTCATAATTAGTTAAAACAGCATTATTGATAAATTAAAAAGGTCTTCCCAAGCAAATTTAAGTCAGGGAGCCTTCTGTCTAATATAGTAGTAGTAGTAAAACTGGTAGGGCTAGAAGCCCTGTTTACAAAGATGTCCTGTTTCAGAGACATTGTTACTGCACATTGTTCTTATCAAGGTATAGAAGTAACACTCATACAGATCTACCATGGTCAAGACAAGACAAAATAAAGTGGTAAGTCAATCTATTGTACATATATTATTGTTTTATTAGTCCACATACCCTTCCCCCTGGAAGAATTCACACAACACAGGAGTTGGTGGAATGGTCGCAGCCATATATTTATTAAATTATTTACATAGCATACGAGTGGCATGTGCACCTGAGAGATCTTGTCAGTCACCTTGGGCCTCCGCATCCCATCCAGTGAAGGGCATTACCCCTTGTGCAGACTGAAGGAATGATGTACCTCTCTGAGTTTGTTTGTTTGTTTTTAATTTTTTACGAGGAAGTGGTCTGGGCACAGCCCTTTCTCAGTCACGCTTAATATAGAAAACATTACAATAAAATTACAATGCATGCAGCTCACAAACATTTACTTTACAAACATTCCCACTTATTGACTAACCTAAAGGATTTAAATAACAAACTTTTAAAATGATTTGCATTTTCTACTTCTGTAACCAGCCCAGCATATTCATTTAAAACAAAGATGTCAAACCAAGAGAATGCCTACTTATACATGTCAGTCTTACACATGGGGATTAAGAATAAAGACTTTGCACGATTTCCAGTTTTTTGCTATCCAAGGCCTAAGTGCATCTAAAAGTGATTTTGGTTCTATGTTTTTTTTTTTTTTGCTACTCTATAAGCAAAAATATTTGCATCAAATGTAATCTTAAACAGTGGGGGCAAGACATTCAATTATTGATACAATACACAATTATGTGTCCATTGACGGGCTTTAAGGGCAAAACTACAAATGTTAAAAATAACTATATTTATTCCCAAAATCTCCATTTAGATTAACAAACAGTATGTTACCATAATCTAGTATGGGTACTAATAGCTGTTTAGCTGTTAGAAGACATGCTTCCTCAATTAAGAAACCCAATTTTTGTTTCACTGTTTTACCCACCCAGTGAATTCAGTATGGGGGACCAAGCTTAGACTAGACTCTAACATTACACCCACATATTTTAAATTCAATACCACTGGGAGAACCTTCCCATCTTTCCCACATATTGACAAATGATTATTTTCACTTGCTAATCTTTGAGTAGATCAATAAAACATGGTTTTAGTCTTAACCTCATTTAAAATTAACTTGTTTGATTCAAACAACCTAGCCAGGTTATCATACTTAATCTGTAGAGATGGTTGTAATTCTATAACTTATGGTGCAGTTAGCCAAAGCCCCAGGAGTGGGGAGGTTGTGTGGCTGACAGGAAAGTGACCACCATCATCTGGTGGTGCTGCTCCAACATGCAAGATCAGTGAGGTTGGACTGCAACACATTAAATTGGGAACCAGGTCTGAAGGCCCCACAGACCTCATGCCAACCAGGGGAGAAGAGATTTTGGAAGAATTCAACTCACTCCCCTTTTCCTCTTTTACCATCATTCTGAGAGACCCCCAAGCCACCATGTTACAATGACTGTGACATTTAATTATTAGAGTTAACCTTCACTCAGTTATCCCTCTTTGGAGGAAACAAAAAAGAAAACAGGAAAAAGCCTCTGAGGGAAAACAAGGAAAACATTTTCCCAACCCCAAATATGGTCACCCATTGTGAGGAAAATGGTTCTCTGCTCTACCCTGGCCAACCTGTAACCCTGCTGCTATGTGACTGGGTGAGTGGGGAATCTGGAGAGGGAAAAGAAAGTAAGGGGTAGCTGATGGCTTCAGCACTTTTTAACCTTTCACTGTCTGCTCCTCCAGATCCCTCCCACCCTGTGGGTGACAGCAGTGGTTGCTCCCATGAGAGGCATGCCAGGGCTACTCCCCCCTCACCATGAATGGAACACCACTTGTCTGACTAAAGCCAGGTTACAGGGGACTGGGGCACAGAAAAGGAAACATGCTGCAATTTTTTGGCAGCCTTGTGTAGTGGATACAGAGTTTCTACTTTATAGAACAGTAAGTCATTGCTTGACAGTACAGTAAGACTAGGTAGTAGGTGATACAAAAAGCTAAAATAAGCAGGCATAGTTGATATCTTAACCTTATGGATCTAAGATTGTTAGATAAAGACTGTGCAGCACTCAACAAATTTCAGTTAAAAACTAATACAAAAATTATAATTAAAAAAATAATTGTAAAACAAGTTGCATCCCTGTCAGCCCCCTCGGAATGCAGGGTCCATTTTAATTGTGGCATTGTGATCCCATACATATAGTCTTAAATACTTTATACATTACTATTAGTTATATGCCTGTTGATGATAAAATGAAGTGCCATGTCCAGTGGAATTTTTAAAATACTGACGCCCATGAAATATATAGTATGCTGGCTATATTAAGTTTTTTTTGTTAGAGTCATATTTCAATGAAGCTATGACATTGTGTTCATCATCTCCATGTCCCATGGCAACTACCAAATGTCATCTGTATTGTACCATTGAAAAATGTATTCATAGTATGGTTTGTGTGTGCCTTTCTAAATACATTTTCCTAAACATTAGCACTGTTGTGCTTCATGTGGCTGTACCCTTCAGCTGTACAACCAACTGCACTTTAGATATAAGAATGTTAGTTTGAGAAGCCAGTTAAGCTAGATTCATTATAAAAGAAGTAGGAGGTTGAAAAGTATTTGATTGCATAGAAATAAAATATAGTAATGAATTCCAACCTGCATCATGAAGAATTCTGGTATATAAACTAGCTGTAGCCATAGTAACCAGAATGACTGTGGGAGGTAAGTGATGATGCTTCCGAAGTTTGATAATGAGATTTCCACTCTCTGTAATAAAGGAGGTTTGTTGTACTGTGAACTGTTTGATAAAAGGATTCATAAATGTGGATAATGGCTTTAATAATGAGCTGATATTTCTCCTTGGTGCTTAAGTTCAAATTTTGTGATTCTTGGAATGATGCAAGAACTTACGTAAGAATATTGGCTGCATAGATGCTTAGATACATAGATTGTACAGGACAGAAATTAACTAAAGGTACACCAGGTATGGCCAGGTTTTCCAACCTAGAATTCTTGAATCCTATTGGAGCTCCCAGTGCACCCACCCTCCCCATTGCTTCCAGTTATACCTTTGTATAAGCGTTTAACAAATATGTATACAAATTTGCCCTTGCTTGATATTTCCTCTCAGTTTGAGTTGATATCCCTTGGTGGCTGTGTTACTCCTTAGTTTAAATAAACTGAGGAGTCTGCCCTTTTGTGTCCCTGCATGTATTTGCAGGTTTCTGTCATGTCCCCATCTCACTCCTGTACTCTAGTGAGTACATTTTTAGACAAATGTTTCCTGATAGGTCTTACTTTGCTGTCACTGTAACATTTCCATTGTTCTCCAGCGAATTGTTTCTATCCTTTCCTTAGCCTTTTTTGGATGAAGGTTCCAGAACTGTTTGTAGTACTCCAGATGCAACCTAACCAGTGATCTGTAAAGTGGCAGAATCACCTCTTCATTTTGACTAGTAGAACTCAACATGATACATCCCTTATGACATCACGCATTAAGGAGAGAATTTCAAACTGCTCTTTACAGTGGTAGCCAGTGACAAGATGCACTGTACTGTACAACTTATTGGGCAGTGTGAGTGACTCAGTCAGTTACACATTTGTCTCTGAGGCTGGAAGATCAGAAAGTTGAGGGTTCTAGCCCAATACCAGGGATTTGGGATAAATCCCAATAATAACACTGTATTATAGCATGAGGGGTGTGTTGCACTCCTGAGATGCCATTTTTCAGAAGAGATGCTAAACTGAGATTGTGTCTATTTGTCCTGGGTGTTGTTCAGGTAGAAGTTAAATATCCCACTGTACTTCTCAAAAAGAGTAGGGACATTTCCTCAATATCCTGGCAAATTTTCCCATTCACTAAAAATACCACCTACTGCTGATCAACCTGGTTTGATATGTCAGTTTGCATCTGTGTCCCTCATCCCCCATTCCCCCAGATGAAACTGAAAAAAGGCAGACCTTTCTAGCCTCCTTTACAAGTCAGAAAAAAAACACACTAACTATATCTATATGTCTTGGGGAATATCACTGAAATCCAATTGAAATGAATATATATTGTTTGTGATGTGATGCACTACATCTTATATTCTGCATTGTACAGTATCACTGTCCAAACATGTATAATGACCCTATGGTCCATTACCTATTTTGAAAGCTCTACATTGACTCCATTGATGCTATATTGTATTTGTGGATTTTTGCTGCCAGTATGCATTACCTTACAATTGTTGGCACTGAATCTTAAAGAGGGAGTCTGGCCAAAATTTCTAGCATCTGTGTATTCAGAATTTGAATCAGCATTTCCCCAGTCAACCTCATGCCAAGCATAAGATCTCTAAGTTACTCTGTTTAAAAGTTACAAGTAATTTTGTAACCTTAAATGTACTACCTGTTCAGAAAAGCCAGTTTCTGTAAAGAGCTACTGATGATGTCACAAACAGAACTCACAGTCTAGTATTCCTTCTTGCAAACTACAAGACTTATTTCTCCCACATCACATTAAACTGCAGTGATATTAAACTACTAGAAAAGGAAAGCTGACAATGGTTGAGTCAGGGTATGCATTTCCATAATGTGCAGATGCAAGGTACAGTACTTAAGAATGTGACGGGGGGGGGATTAGAATGCAGTGGCAAACATGGCTTTAGAATGACAAAAATATGTGCAATTTTTATAATAGTGCAGGGATGAGATTTCGAAATGTCAGTAGACTGAAAGTGTGGAATGCAGCAATGGCACAATCTCAGAAAGTAAGTGGGACACACAATTTTAGAAAGTGGCAGGGAGGATAAAATTCTTAATGTGGTGGTGTCGTATAGTTTTAGAATGTGTCAGAGATACACAGTTTTGAAATATATGCACATACGAACATATGAAATTTGCCAGAAGATAAAGGCCTAGAGGTCTAGCAAGTCTGCTCGAATGTGCAGCTAGCACTCTTTATTTTGCAGCTGCCCTTCCCTTCCGCCCTTCCCCTCCATTATCCTGTCCCATACTCTTTTGAAGCAATCCACTGTTATACTGGATACCACTTTTGCAGGTAATGCATTCCACCCAGCTTCCACTGTCTCTCTGTAAAAAAGTGTCTCCTCATCTCCCTCCTGAACCTTCCTCCCTCCAGTTTCATATCATGGACCCTGGTGTCCTTCCCTTCCCTTACTTTGAACAGCCCCTCTGTACCTGTCTTGTTTATTCCTTTCATGTACTTAAAGGTTTCAATAATGTACCCCCATCCCTTGTCTCCTCCAGTAAGTACATGTTCAACTCCCTCAGCCTCCTCTTGTATGATAAGTCCCCCAGTCCCTTGATCATCTTTGTCGCCCTGTGCTGCACCCCCTCCAGTAACTTAATTTCCCTCTTCAGATATGGGCACCAGTACTGTATGCAGTACTCCAGGTACAGTTTAATGACCTATACAGTGGCAGAATCACCTCCTCCCTCCGTCCTCGAGGATATACCCCATGCAATGCAACCCAGCATTTTGTTGGCCTTTGCAGCTGCCTTCCTACATTGTGCTGAGTTGTTCATTGATCCTATAATGAGCACCCCCAGATCTTTCTCCTCCTCTGTCTGGGCTAGTTGCACTCCCCCCAGCTGGTAACTTATCCTTGGGTTCTTCACCCCAATATGCAGCACCTTGTACTTTTTGCCATTAAACCCCAGTTGCCAGGTGTCTGACTAGGTTTCAAGCATGCTAGAACATCCTGCAACCCCTGCCATCCCCCAAGGTCATCTATCACCACTCCCATCTTGGTATCATCAGCAAACAGACTGATCTTGCTCTTGATGTTCAATGATATGTCTGCAATGAGTATCCCAAACTACACTGGTCCCAACACTGAGCCCTGTGGAACACCGCTCATCACTATCCTTGGGTGTGAGAGCTCCCTACCTACCACCACCCTCTGTTGCCTTCCCTGAAGCCAGTTTCCTACCAATTTCACCATCTTTTCATCCACCCCTGAGCCTTCTAACTTACTTCCCAGCCTCCCATGTGGCACTGAGTCAAATGCCTTACTAAAGTCCGGATACAGGACATCCACTGCATGGCCCCTGTCCAGTTGCCTAGCTACCCTGTCATAGAATTCCACCAGGTTGGTTTGGCAGAATCTGCCATGTATGAAGCCATGCTGTCTGCTGTTCTGTAGTCCATTGGTCTCTAGGAGGGCCACAATCCTCTCCTACAGGATAGTCTCCATCAGCTTACCCATGATGGATGTGAGGCTCACCGGTCTGTAGTTCTCTGGTTCATCCTTGGGGCCACTCTTGTGGAAGGGCACTGCATGAGCCATCCTCCAGTCCTGAGGTACACACCCTGAATTTAGTGGGGCATTAAATAGGTCTGCAAAGGTCCCACAAGGACCTCTGCCAGCTCCTTCAGTACCCTGGGGTATTAGCCATCTGGGCCTGGCACTTTGTCTACCCTCAGTGCCTTCAAACCCTCCCAAACTCTGCCCTTCATGATTTCCTCATCTGTCACCCTTCCCCCTTTTCCTGCCATTCCTCCCCCTCCGGGTATCACCCCCCTCTTTTCCATAGCTAATACTGAGCAGAACTAATCATTTAGCACTTCTGCCTTATCGCACCCTGCTTCTACCCAATCCCCCTCCTTCTTAATCCTTACTATGTGGTCCTCACAGCTCCTTTTCTCCCTGATGTTCCTAAAGAAGTATTTCTCCCCCTTCTTAATGCCTTGTGCCAACCTGAGCTTCTTAGATGCCATGGCTCTCCTTACTGCCCATGTCACCTCCTTCAATTCTGTCAAGTACTCCTCACTGTCCTCCCCCACCCTGTTTTCTTGTACCTCCTAAAGGCAGCTCTTTTCCTCCTTACCTTTTCCATGACCTCCTTGCTCAATCAACTCAGTTTCTTAGCCCTAGCCTTCTTGCTTTGGGCCTTGAAGCAGGTTTTAGTTGCCTCCACTATCCCCGGCTTTATGAGCTCCCACCTCTGGTCACTGCCCATACTAGGCTGAAATCTGGCCAGGTACCCATTTGCCACTTCCCTATCCTCCCAAAGTCAGCACTCCTGAAGTCCAGCACTCTTGTGTAGGAGTCCACTCTTTCCTTGCCCATATCCAATGTGAGCAATGCTGAGTGTTGGTCATTCCCTGACAGCAGTTCTTACACCATAAGTTCTCTCACAAAGTCCCCATTTGCCAGCACAAGGTCAAGGGTATTCCAAAACCTGGTTGGTTCACTGACCATTTGCAGCAGAAAGCTGTCCTGGGAGACAGGATATGGGAGACACACAGTTGTGGAAGGTAGTAGGCACATTTCATAATGTGTCTTGGATGGATTAATTTGGCATGTGTTGTGATGCAAAATTTCAAAAACATGGTTGGTATGCTTGATTTCAGATTGTGGTGGCAACATTCTATTTCAGAATGCGGCGTGGACATGAATTCTCAGAAAGTGACAGTGACACAGTTTCAGAATCTGGTAGCCACATGCAATTTCATAGTGAGGCAGGGATACATAATTCTTGAATGTAACTTGAGCATGCAGTTTTTGAATGTGGCAGTGACACTCATCTTCAGAATGTGGTGGGGATGTGCAGTTTCAGAATATGGTCAGAATGTAAATTTTCAGAATGAGACATTGACAGACAATGCTAGAGCATGGATATTTAAACATAATTTCATAATGTGGTAGGTAGGTAGAATTTTAAAAATGTAGAAGAGACATGCAGTTTTGGAATGTGGCTGTGATGCTCAGTTTTGAAATATAGCACTGACACAGTTTTTGGAATGTGGCATTGATGCACAGTTTTGGAATGTGGCATTGAGGTACAGTTTTGAGATGTGGCATTGAAACATAGTTTGGGAATGTGGCGCTGACACAAATTTCAGAATGTGGCGATGATGACACACATATTCTGGAATGTGGAGATGACGCACAAATTCAGAATGTGGTGATGATGTGCAAATTCAGAATATGGCAATGATGCAAAATTCAGAATGTAGTGATGATGCACAAATTCAGAATGTGGCAATGATGTGTAATTTCAGAATGTGACAGTGACATGCAATTTCAGAATGTGGCAGTGAAAATTCAATTTCAGAATGTGGCTGACATGCAGTTTCAGAATGTGGCTGATGTGCAATTTTAGAATGAGGCTGTGAAGCTGACGTACAATTTTGGAATGTGGCCATGACACAGTTTTAGAATGTGGCAGTGATGTGCAGTTTTGGAATGAAGTGGTGATGCAGTCTTGCAGTTTTGGAATGTGGTGGTGATGCAGGTCTTTGGAATGTGGCAGTGACGCACAACTTCAGAATGTGGCGGTGATGCATGACTTTGGAATATGGTGGTAATGCACGACTTTGGAATGTGGTGGTGATGCATGACTTGAATGTGGTTTTGCTACATGACATCAGAATGTGTCAGTCCCACATGACTTTAGAATGTGTCGGTGACATACGACTTTGGAATGTGGCGGTGACACATGACTTGAATGTGGTGGTGTTGCACAGCTTTGAAATGTGGCAGTGCTGCATGACTTTGGAATGTGGCAATGACGTACAACTTTGAGATGTGATGGTGGCAAATGACTTTGGAATGTGGTGGTGATGCACGATTTCGGAATCTGGTGGTGATACACAACTTCAGAATGTGGTGGTGATGCATGACTCTGGAATGTGGCAGTGATGCATGACTTGAATGTGGTGGTGCTGCAAGACATTGGAATGTGGCAGTGCTGTATGACTTTGGAATGTGGTTTTGATGCACAACTTTGGAATGTGACAATGATGCACGTCTTTGCAATGTGGTGGTGATGCACAACTTCTGAATGTGGTGGTGATGCACAACTTTGGAATGTGGCAATGATGCACATCTTTGCAATGTGGTGGTGACGCACAACTTCTGAATGTGGTGTTGATGCACAACTTCAGAATGTGGCAGTGACGCACAGTTTTAAAATGCAGAGGTGATGTTTAGTTTCAGAATTTGGTGGTGACACTCAGTTTCAGAATGTGACAGTGACGCACGGTTTTGGAATCTGGTGGTGATGCACAGTTTCAGAATGTGGCATTGAAACACAACTTTTGAAATGTGATGTGGATATTCAGTTTTGGAATTTGATGAGGATGCACTATTTTGGAATATGGATGGGAAGCACAATGTTGGATTGTGGTGGGAATGTGATACACAGTTTCAAAATGTGGTGGAAGCATAAGTTCCGGAATGTGGCAATGACAAACAGTTTCAAAATAAAATGGGGTTTCTTGCCATATTCTGACAGTGTACATTCTTACTAATATTCCAGAGTTGCCAGTCCCCACTACATTATTTGATGTGTGTCCCTGTCACATTCTGAGATTGAGTGCCCCACCACATTGCGAGATGGCACAATCCTGCCATGTGCTGAGATTACATGCCCCCCCCCAACATTCTAAAATTGTGAACCACTTTGAGATACTATACCATGGCTCTGCACTGCATTCCAAAACCACAACCTAATGCATTCTAAAGTACAGTACCATGCAATTGAACATTCTGGAAATGCAAGCACTGCAGGCAACCCTATGTCAGTTTTTGTTTTTTAAATAAATACTACAGCTTCAGTTTCAATAACTTTGAAGAAATAGGTCCTATAAGGTTGCTGACAGGGAGGACTAGTCTGTGAATTCTGGTTGTGACCTCATCAGTGGCTTTTCACTGAAACTTGCTATTTTGAAAAGGGAGTGAAATCAGTGTTACAAAATAGCTCATAACTTTAAAATGTAAAACCTAATCTCTGGTATGAGATTTATTGGGGGTAGGCTGATTCTAATTCTGCAATGTAGTACTTCTGACTGACCTCCCTCTTTAACTGCTATTCTCTGGACCACACCTATAGCTTTTATACATCTCTTTTTATGCTGTTGATCCCATCCTCACTGCCTTTGCTCCCAAAGATTTTGTATAGAATGAGAACAGAATTACTTTACCGTATAACCACACCTCAGTGTTATGGATATATGTTTGAAAAGTACTGGTCCCAGGAGAGACCCCTGCTGTACTCTACCTGTGACCTTTCTGAGATAAGAAGATTTACTATTCAGAGCCACTGTATATATTCTAAAAAAAATATTTGCCAATCCAGTCAGTTAGTCCAGTTCCAAGTTATTTGTTTCCCAACTTCTGGATAATTCTCCTGTGAGGCTTTAAGCTCTTACTGAAGTCAAGGTACAGAATGTCAACTGCCTGCCCACTGTCCACCATCTGTGTTGCTGAGTTAAAGAAACTAATCAAGTCAGTTTGGTATCCAGTGATCACAGCGATTGTGATTAAGCACTTTCAAAAAGAGTGACTCAGTCATGGCACCTGTGTTCTGGATTACCTGGCAGAGTAGTGACAGGATATGGGGTAGGCGAGTACAGAAACAGGATGTCACTATATATACACATGTGTGGGGGGGGCCACGTTGCCTGACAGGTGGAACGGGATGGAGGGTATATGAGGTGTAGTGCATCAATCGGCTGCCGAGCAGGCCAAGTGGCATTGTGGGTCGGTGGCAGGCTGGGGTTGGGAGGGTGCCAGGTTTGGTTCTGGGCACAATTTTATTTACATCGGTCCGGGTTTTCTTTTTTTTTAAGTATTTTCTCACACTCCCAACATGCACCCCATGGAGTTGAGAATCCTTAAGGGGGTGGGGTGTACAGCCTACTGCATAACATAGAAAACCATTCACTGATTCTCTTGTCACTGCAAGTGTACATCACCGTAATTCATTTTCAGTGATGTACAATCGCCTAAACGGCGAGCGCCCTTCTGCGATCACCATTATGACATAGAACCTGTTGGTTTAACATGACCTTCTTTTGAAACCATGCTGATTACTGTCTGTAAGATGATGTTTTTTCAAGAAGTCTACCATTTGTTCATTTATGATTGATTCCAACAGTTTTCCCACCACAGATGCGAAGCTCACTAGTCTATATTTGCCAGGGTGTTCTTTATCTCAACTCATAGAATCATAGAGACATAGCAACTCTTGGGAAAGGTGGACAACATTTGGCACCCTCCAGTCCTCTGGTTCCTCCCCATAATCAGTGATTCATTAAATACCTGTAGGTCTGCCAAGGTGGTCTGCTAGTAACTAACTCTCCTATTTCAGTACCTTCCTGTTCAGCCCATGCAGTCCAGGGTATGTGGTCACATTAAGGACTTCTGACTTACAAAGCCCTACATGGACAGAGCCTGGACTACCTGAAAGAGCTTTTGGTTTCTTACTGCCCTGCTTTGCTTGGATGATGAGGGGTTGCTAGAGATTTCAAATGTATCCTTAAAATCATTGAGGACCCATGCATTTATGTATGTGGCCTCAACACTTTGGCATTCTCTACCCCATCAGCTTCAGGAGTGCACGATTGTGGGGGCTTCAAACAGGCCTTGAAAACCTATCTATGGCACCAAGCCTTTTCTGTCTGATTTTACTGAAGCCTTGGAATTTTATTTGTATCTGTATTTAACTGTGTTTTTACTGGATCCCATTTTATCTTTTTATTGTTAAAGTGCCTTGATATTTTGAAAGACACTGTACAAACAAAGTTATTATTACTATTATTTATTATTAAGGTCTTGCAAACCTTAGATAATTTCTATTAAATTTCATGAAATTCTGCCGACTAATGCACATTAAATTACATGAAATTCTGCCAACTTTTACATTTTGGTTATTTTAGTCTAATTTGTAAAGCACTCATAAAAGATTTTACCCGATCCGGCAGGTATACAAGTTGATAGAAGAGATGTATATGCACTAAGTTCAGATTCTGAGCATTGAAGTTGATTTAGCTATGGGTGGTAAAACATTCTATCATAATTTTTAATGTTCAGTTATTTTTCTTCTAACAGGGCTAGCAGTATAGCCTAGAGGTTAGAATAATGAACTGTGAATGAGCTTGGTACATTCAGCAGACCTGGATTTGATTCCTGCAACCTCAGCTTGCATACTGTGTAACTCTGAGCAAGTCAGATAACCTCCTCAGTGCTCCTGGGTCACCCCTGAAAACAGGCACTTTTGTCTAGTGGGCCTTAGCCAGTTACCAAAGAATAACAAAAGAAAAAAAGAATAATAATTTCTGATCTGAGTTACTCCATAGTTCATGACTGAAGAAACCACACCCCACAGCTTTTGTAGTAGATACAGACAATGGGCTGACTGGATGGGCCTATCGGACCTTATCTGCCATCAATTTCTATGTTTCTATTCACCACATTTTAAATCTCAGGCTTAAAAAGTGGCTGTGTTATAGGCAGCCAAACATTCTATCAAAATGTTTAATTTCAGTTATAGCATTTCTATCTAATTTTAAAACTTATCCAAATGTTAACTAATTTGAAACGTTAAAACTAAAATAAATTACCTCATAGATATGTGTTTAATATTTCTACTTTCTAGCTATAAAGGGGACCAGGTTATATGTAACCAATATTTAATTTAAATTTTGCAAGTACTGTATGTAAACTGCAAAATTAAAAACCTTTGTTATAGACCTTAAAGGGATGATGTGTCATTCTTGTTAATCTCTTGGGTTAAGGATGTCCATGTTATAAACTGACAAAAATTGCAAAGTAACATCAGCAGTTCAAGTCAAATTCCATTGGTCTTTGTAAGAATTGTTGAATTTCATGATATTTTTGTAGAGAAGCCATATGCATAAATATTGCCTAGTCGTACACATAATGTGACTTGAAAAAAAAAAAGGAAAAAGGCTGGTGACAGCAAGAATAAAGTTAAAATCATGAGGGACTTCATTGTGAAAGTAGCAGAATTGTCAGAGAGGAACTGCAGGACCTTCATTCTAATGCAGGTAAGGTAATTTTACTGCAAATCCACTAAAGCAGTACTCATGAAAAAAAAACAATGTACAACAAGAAATCCATTATAAATTCAGTTTTCCAGTGCTCCAGTTGTTAGCCCTTGCCCCAGTACTTCGTTGCCTCAGCCTTCATGAGGGGACATTGACAGTGACAGTGAGGCATCCAGGACCTTTGATTGAGAAAGTAATAATTACTGCAGCAACAATCTACTGTTAGAAGCCTAATATTCTGGCTTCAACTAAATAATTCTGTCTTATCCAAACTTTTTTTAATATAGGTACATGTATTGTATGTATCTAGGTCTAGCCAGCAGAAGTGAATGTTCTCTTTTTAAAGCTTTTCACTTCATTTAACTGCACACAACTATTAAAAAAGCACACACATCACCCAAGGTCATAGATGACAGAATTATGAAGACTCTAGCTGTTTCATCACAGAGTAGACTTCTCAATTATCCCTCTTGTGTTTGCCGTCTGTAAATGAAGCCTTCATTAGAGCTCCCTGGACAAGAAGAGTTCTGTCAAATCACAGCTGTACTACTGTTAACCTGACCAAAAAAAAAATGCTCTTGTTGAATTAATGGTCCTGGCTGCATCACTGTCACATTGGACAGGAGGCGTTGCAGTAACAAAAAGAACCATGAAAAATGAAAACATAGAGAGTTACAGGGGCCATAAAACAAGCAAACAAATTTAGAAAAAAATGTTTTTTAGCAAAAAACAGAGGGACATACTAGGAGTAAACCTACAAATCAAAACACTTTGCACAACATATTTTTTTGGTAAATTTTTATTTTAGCTTTCCTTTAAGCTAAAAGATATAAAGAGGGAGGGGTACAAACAGTAAAGGACTGAGAACAGCTCAAGTTTATCAGATAAAGTTGTAATATGTACATTATGAATATTAAGTGCCACAAGTTAAATTTTGAAAGCATTACCTACTAGGCTTCCATAAATATTTGGGACAATTTTGCCATTAATAATTTTGGAGGATCTCCTGGAAACCCAGTGTGCAGTGTGTTGTGTTCCCAGACAGGTGGCCTGAGTTTGTGAACAAACTCAGGAAGCTGGCCTGATGGCATGAGGCTAGGGATGTCACAACTGCACAGCAATGCCTTGGGAGGGATGACACTGTGTTTTGATGCTCAGCTGGGATAGGGATATTTTCTCTCACAGGGTGCAATGAGTACGTAGAGGTAGGAACAGAAATATGTGTGGCATCAGAAGGAGGGCTGGGAGAAAATGGAGTAAACAGCAGACAGTGAGATGATGCTCCAGTTGCTGCAAATAAAAGAGGTGGCTGACAGGGCTGGCCAACCAGAAGCTGAGTGGGACCAAGCTGCTGATGGAGAATAATTATATTTGTGGAATAAAACAATGTTGCTGTATCCACTGTACTGCAGTGCTCTATATCTTGGGGATTATTGAGGTCTATTGTGTGTCCTGCAGCTAGTACCGAATGCTGATGTGTGATCCTAGGTCATGCCATTTGACCCTGGTTTCATGCAACCAGCACTGGCTGCTAGTAAAGCAGCATATCACCTTCAGGTTTGGTATGCTAACCTGTGAAGCCCTACACAGTATGGACCTGGGCTACTTGGTTGAACTCTTGTCATCCTATTCACCCTTCCAAGATCCCACTCCACTAACATGGGTCTCCTGAAGGCACAGAGGTGTTGCATGAAATCATCAGGGAAATGGACATTTGTGTTGGCAGCCGCAGCAATCTGTAATGCAGTCCCTGAAGCCCTAAGAGAGGCCCCATCAGTGGAGGTCATTAAGAGGGGCTTCAAAGATGTTCAATGAGGCTTTTACTGGTACCTGCAATTGCCCTGTGGAATGTATAATGTATTTTATTTGCTGCTGTTTGTTTTTTTATGTTGCTGATTTTAACCTATATTGTTTTGTGTATTGTACAGCACCATAAGTCTCAGGGAAAGGCATCATATCAAATAAAATCTACTACTACTACTGTATATTTAAAACTACTAAACCACATTTCTTACACTTGTGTTAGATACAAGAATACATTGACCTGGATATGCATATCAAATGTAAGTTTTATACCTGCAAGAGCAGAGAAGTTACAAACATCCACATTTTTGAAAGCTTCACAAACTTTCTCAACTAAATACATAGTGAAATTTGAACATCTGTAACTTAATATTTCTAAACTAAATCAACCCCACTAACACAATGGACAGTGTCACACCTCTCACAGTGTCAGCATGCCCTGCTTGCAATGTTTACCCTGTTAGGTGCTGTAGGTGAGCAAGCACTCCACTCTGCTCCACATCACATAGATGTTAACATTCTCTTCTTATATGGTACTATAACCTCATGTCATGGTCTAAACAAAATGGAGTCTAATACACAAGGAAACACAAACATGACACTATGAGAGGGCTCCTACTAGCAATCCCCCATATTTAAGCCCTCTTTCTCCTTCATAGCTCACCTTGTACACAGTGAATACACTATAAAGAATCCTCCTATACAATGAAACGTTGTGAAGATATAAGCAGCTACTGGAACATATGAGGCGGCTAATACTCCTGCTACTATTAATCTCGGGCAACATACATCCCAAACCTGGCCCACCTAATCAGAGTCCCAATGGCATAAACAGGGCAGGAGTACTTTATTTTTCATGCTTCAACATCTGCAACCCTCTGTCAAATCTTGATTCCCTTGGAGGGCATGGTTAAGACACCAAACAAGATAGTCAGCTAGTCTGTGCGCTTGTTACCTCAGGACCACATTGTTATGTTTATTGACATGTCTGGGACTGAGTGACAGTCCTGATAGATGGGATGAGGTTGAACTGACCCCTGATGAAACAAATGGCTGCTCATGGAGAACTACAGGCTCAGGATTGTGGTGCTAAAACGATCACACTGGGGTGCAGATTCGGGGCCCGCCATGAGTTAAACTCGGTAAATGCAGCATACTGAAGATAGCTGCAACCCACCATTAGGGGATCTTCTCAGGCTCCTAACTTGCCGAGAGGCAATTGGAGGCTCTTAGGGCTTGGGTTAAGAACACTAAAGGGGAAAAGTCAGCAAACACTTCTCCCTTTTACTTAGAAAGTGCCTGTATTACCATAATAAATAAATTAAGATCTATGTACCCCTTCCTGGACTATCTACAGGACTGGCTCATGCTTATGTGGGCCCCAAGTTCCACAATGGCTGCAGTTGCAAATGGCACTGGTGGGGCACCAGTCACTGAATCTCTAAATTATATCACACAGATGCTGTAGGCTCTCTTGTCCTGGGTTGATGACATTAATACAGCCCTTTCAGGTAACATGGAAGATGTCTGCAAGCTCAAAGACCGCATAAACATCTCTAATCAGTGGTCAGATGAGCTGGAACACCAACAGTTTAAAATAATGAGAAGGCTGGATGAACATGAGCAGGGAATGCAGCAGTTGTGGGACAGGATAGAGGATCAAGAAAACTGGGGACATCGCAACAACATCAGATCACTGGGCCTCCCCAAGGGGCTGGAAGGCAATAATATGGAAGCTTTTCTAAACGATTTTCTCCCCAGGTTCCTTTGTGAAAGATGGAGAGGGCTGGGGGGAGTTCAGAGGGCCCACATAACCAGAGGCTGCCCGGCTCCATCAGGTTCCCCCCCATGCTCCATAATTGCATACATCCTATGCTACTCCATCAAGGAGCAAATGTTGAGGGCTGCTAGGGATGTGGGGAAATGCAGTGAAGGGGGGCTCACATCTCGTTCTATAGGGTTTTCAGTCACAAGGTTGCAGCTAAAAGAAAGATCTTTGTTCCTGTCAATTCAAGGCTCAGAGATCTGGGATTAAAATATAGTTTCAGAGGACTGGCCAACTTACTTATTGTAAAGGATGAGAAAGAATTCCTGGCCACTACCAGTCAGGAAATAGAAAACTTGATGGAAAAACAGTGGCTGCATCTCAGTATTCACACTGCAAATCCCAGAAGCCTCTGGATACCAGGCATACCTGCCCCTGTTAAAGCAGAATGAAAATAACAGCATGTTGCTTCCAAAGGGAAGAGAGAAAGGAGGTATAAGCGTCCTCGCAAACATCTGTCCACAGAGATTTAGGAGCCCCCTTTACTCAAGAGCGCCCACCTGCTGCACAGAAGCAACTGCCATTTGACCACTGGGCAGCTGAGCAGAGCAAGTTTGATTGGACATCCTGCCCTAGAAAGCAATAAAAACCAAACCACAGGTACAGGAGCTCTAATGGATGGCACCGAAGGGCTCAGCTGTTCCCAACATCTCCAACAGCTACGGTTTCCTGGGTTGACTCCTCCAGCAGCTCAGAAAACACAGCTGAACCTGTCCTATCCAAAGTGAACCTACAGCAGATGATGTCTCCAACCAGCTGGGTGGATGAGGCCAAGGAATTAGTTGAGGACATGGAAGTGATAGAATGAAAGGAGAAGGCAGAGGACCCCATCAGTCTAGGTCTTAAATCCTTTGCAGAGGCAGTAGCTGACTCATGTAAGGAACAGATGGCCAGCAGGATAGTGCCCATTATGGTGGCTGAAGAAAGCTGAGAAGGACCCATCGGGGTCTGGGACTATCTAAGGACTTAATCCACCAGATTAAAGATCAGTATACCACTGTGCATGTGATGATTGCGAAATGTTCAATGTGATGTGCTTTGGCATCAAGAGCAGGGGGATCAGTGGCCACAGTTAATACTCCTGACCAGTCTCCTCCCCTTACCTCCCTTACCTCCCATACCCCTTAGCTTTGACAATCTGGTCTGGGCGATGTGACTGGTGACCAAGGACCCACCTGCTGGCAGCCCCTTTTAACCCTTGCTCCCAGGCACCCAGCCAAATGACCCCAGATTATAGGGCCTCTGGGGCATAGGCTAGATGCCTCCCCCTCTTCCTGCTCCTAACTATATAAGACTTATATCAAGGAGTACTGAGGAATAGAGATGTCTTGCATTTGCATACCCCCCCCACCATGAGGGACGGACTCCTCTACGGTGAGGAGGGCCCCTCCATTTTGTCTAATCCAGATGAGGTTTGTCTCCTCTATCCCATAGCATAGGTGATATTACCCAATCAGCTCCTCACTTTTTAATGCTAGCCTGGATTTGCAGTTCTCATGTACCTGACACTGGACTAGCTAGACGGGAATCACTGGCTGCGTGAGAGGGCGCAACCATGCACCAAAATTCATTTTGTACATGGAAATGTCCTTTCCTGAGCTGCATGTCTTCCACAAGGGTCTGGCTTTACAGGACCAGTCTCACTTTCCCTCTTTGCCAACCCATACACATGACACAAAAGGCCTTGCAGATAAGGTCTAGGGGAAGGTGGGTACTGGGGAATTTCAAAACCAAAAAGTACATAACCCCCCACAAGGTACTGAGGTTGTGTAACTGAGATTTGCAGGCTTTGCCACAATTTCTTACACTTTCTTCATTGGTATTCCTTGGTGATATCACAGACATAACTAATGGTATCACAGAGTTTTAGCAAACTCTCTGCCTGGGAGGGGATGGCACCCTGAGCAAATCCGGGTGTCATCTCCTGCCCAAGGTTTCAGAACCACTACTTCTCCTTTACTGGTTATTGTGCTACTTTGTCTTTCTGCTGTTTAGTAAGGTTGTTGGTAAGGGCCATGTCTGGTCCCTCTTTTTTCATAGTTACTGTTGTTTAAGTGTGCTCTTTACTTCAAATTGCACACAGGTGTTACATATTAGTCGCAGGGAGCATTTATGGACAGCATAGGGTACATTACTGCCCTTTTATTGCCTAACTTCTAACTCATTTCCTGTTCTCTCCTTTGCCACAGCTTTATCAACTCAGAAGAATCTACAAGGGAAACCAGAACCTCTGGCATAGGCTAGCCCTGACATACCATTTGCTGACAAGACCAGATGGTTAACACCGGGGGGTTTGTCCCATGGCTGGAGTCTGCACGAGGTAAGTGGACCTGGGTGTTAATAGTTGGATAACATGGCCAACAATACACAGAAGGGGTGGTGGTGTGTTTCCTGGAAACTTAATGGGTTAAACCACCTGATTAAGAGAACCAAGGTGCTTTAACACCAGAAGTCTCTTCATACGGATGTGGCACTGCTCAAAGAGAAACACCTCACTGCCAGGACAATCCCTTGGCTTCAAAAACACTGGGTGGGATAAATTATTCATATCTCCTCCTCCTCCTCCAGAGTAAGAGGGGTAGCAATACTAATTCACAAAACATGCCCCTGGGTGGAGGCAGTCATCAAGGCAGACAAGCAGGGTCAGTGGGTCATACTGTAGCTCAGTTTGTGTTTCCCAAAGGAAATGTTATGGTGGTGAATATCTATGGACCAAATCAGGATGACCCACATTTTCTCCCTCAAGTTAGCCGGGTGATGACGGACATAAAAGTGGGGGAAGAGGATGTACTGATTATAATGGGTGGAGATTTCAATCTAGTGGCAGACATCTTCCTAGACAAATCGAGATCTACCCCTGACACACACCAGAAAGCAACAGCTGCTTTGCTGGACATGCAGGAGGAATGGGGACTGGTAGATCCCCGGAGGAGAGATAACCTCACAGGGAGGGACTACACATTCTTTTCTCCAGTCCATAACATATATAGTCAAATTGATTTCTGGATGACCAGCAAGCTGACAGCTTAGGGGGTACACAGCACCATGATCGAGAGCATCCTGATATAGTGCCATGCCCCGATAGCACTGTGTTACCTTCCCCCAGGCATCCGCACCCCCCAAGATGGAGATGTAATACCCTTCTGCTCAAGGATAAAGAGTTCTGTACGCATATGCGAGCAGAGACCAGCACCTACTTCCAGGACAATGCCACCGTGGAAGTAGAAGAGAGCATGGTCTGGGAGGCCTATAAGCCATATCTGTGGGACTGTATTATTTCATATACTGCCCTACAGAACAGAAACTGCATGGCCAAGGTGGACAGGCTTCAGCAAGAGCTCTCTAAACTGGAAGAGCAGTTTAAGGAAACCGTCAGCCCTCCCCCTCCACTTATTGCCTCCATCGCGGGGCTGAAGTATAATATCAAAACCCTGGTGCAGCAGAAAGCAGACTGGTATCTCTTAAGGGTGAAATACAAATTTTGGGAGTCAGGGGACAAAGTAGGCACTCATAGCCTACCACTTATGGAGGCATAAGGTGGCCTCGCAGATTCATGCCCTTAGAAACAAGGCTGGGGTAACAGTAAAGGAGCAGAGTTCCATAAATTGAATCATGAATCAGTTCTATCAACAGCTCTACAGCTCCAGAACACATGTAGGGGGCCTGGGCAGAATGATCAGATGAAGGACTTCATGGATGCCACCCCCTTGCCACACCTAACATCGTCCCAGGCACAGTCCCTCGAATCTCCTATCTCACTCCAGGAGCTTAAAACTGGTTTAGTCCAGCTGACTAAAGGGAAAGCCCCTGGAGCTGATGGCATGACGGTAGAGCTGTGTCAGTTCCTATCAGAGAAGGTAGTACTTCCACTATTGTCCACCTTGCAGGCAGCACAGAACAAAGGAAGGCTACCCCCCACCCTGAATGAAGCCATCATCACCATCATCCCTAAAAAATTATCAGACCTGCTGGACTATGCAAATTTCCACCCTACCTCTTTGATTTTGGTAGATACCAAGATACTGTCCAAAGTGCTGGCCAATAGATTTGAGATGGTGCTGTCCTCCCTGATACACCTCTCACAGATGAGCTTCAGGAAGGGCAAATGTGGGGTGGACATTTTCCGCACACTGCTGAATTTGAAGTGGATGGCGCTACAATGTCTGACACCAATGGCAGCGTTAGCAATAGATTTCTCTAAGGCATTTGAATCGGTAGAGTGGAGATTCCTCCATTATGTCCTGGAAAAATATGGGTTTTGCAGCTATTTTAGCTCGTAGATCTCAACCCTATATTCTGCACTCACAGCCAGCGTATTACCTAATAGAGATCCCTTCACTCTTCAGAAGCATACCCATCAGGGATGTTATCTCACCTTTACTTTTTCTACTGTCTTTAGACCCCCTGACAAGGATTCTCATCTCCTCACCAAAGATACAGGAGGCAGAGGCAGGGGGAAAGCAATACCTAGACAATGCGTATGCAGACAATATGCTACTGATTATAGCCAACCCTACTCTCTCCCTATCATCGATTCTGGAGATCTTGAGGAACTTTGCAGATTTCTCAGGTCTCCTCATTAACCAAAAGAAAATGATACTGTCCCCTCTGAATCTCTCCTGCACAAGGGCATGCCTGCAGGGCACGGCATTCATATGGGTTCCCCAAGGGTTTTCCTATTTAGGAATCACCATAACAAATCAGTGGAAGGATTTAGTGGAGAGGAATTACTGCCCCCTACTGGCCTCAATAGCGGCTGAACTTCATAGGTGGCTAAAGCTAAAACTGTCCCTGAAGGGCAAGGTAGAAGCGGTGAGAATGTTCACCCTTCCCAAAATAGCCTATCTTTTCCACAATCTCCCCATCTGAGTGCCCCCTAAGACCATCCAAAGCCTGGATAAGCTGATCTATGTCTTTTCTGGGACGGGAAGCCCTCCAGGTTCAACAAGATTAAATTACAAGCCCACTGGTCAAAAGGTGGTGTGGGCCTCCCCTGGTTCCATGCCTACTACTTGACCTATAGAGCTGCCCAGGCCACCAGATGATTTCTCCCAGAATCCACTGACACCCTAATATGGGTAACCCTGGAGATGGAACTGGCAGGAAGCACCTGGCTTGGCTCCCTGTCACAAACAGAGAATCTCTCACCGGCTTGACCAGCCCAATCCTGAAGGATGCACATTACACCTGGTGCCCCTGGATATCTCTGACCCAAACATCCAAAACTGCCTGGACCCTTCCGTATAGGTTTAGACCCCTATGGGGGAAATACCTTAATACAGGTAGACAGGAATCCAATCAGATTGCCCACCTGGTGCATTGAAAGTACAGTATATGCTGCTTATAGGACATGCTTGTCCCTTATTCTGAGATACTGATGTCTTATGAAGAAATGCAGGAAAAGTACCACCTTCCTAAGAAGGAATTTTGGAGATACCTCCAGCTGTGAGATGCCATCCTGCACTTCATGGCACCCTTTGTAAATGCCAAGGGCTGAGAATGGCTGGGCACCTTACATCTCCCAGGGAAACTAAAGGGGGTAACAGGTAGGGTGTATTCTATGATATGAGGTGCTCAACTGGGAAACACAGACAATAGCAGGGCTAAGTGGGAACAAGATGCCACAACACCCATATCCCTGGAGATGTGGAACCAATGTCTCCACGGGGCCCACACAGATTATAGGAACACTAGGAGCCAGATGATACAGCTCAAGATACTACTTCGTTGGTACCGCACACCGGACAGGCTGCATACCATGGGTATCCTTCCACATGCTTGATGTTGGAGGTGCCAACATAGTCCAGCAACTCTACTTCATGTGCTCTGGCAATGCCCAGTCCTCACTCATTTCTGGACTGCACTACTGGAGGACTGCTCTAAAGTAGTAGGCCTCAGACTGTTGGTGGTATCCCCACTGTTGCTGCTGGGCAACACCTCCACACGGGTGCCGCTCCCCAGACCAGTGCAGAGCTGGCCGGTCACAGCAATGATGGAGGCCAAGAGGGCAGTTCTAATGAAAGGGAGACAACCCAGCCCACCCTCCATACTGACATGGCACATGGCCCTGGCAAAATTAGCAATCTTTGTATGCCTCTCATACTTTAGGTTTAATCAGCTGTCCAGGTACGGGAAGAAATGGGATGCCTACCTACATTCACACCTGTGTTCAGTTCCACTACCACCACCTGGCAACCCCTCTTCCTGAATGTTTTTACACCTATTCAGATCCACTGGCTACAGTTCATTATCCATGACCTGAATCACCACCCGTGCACATTACCATTATATTTGCGTGGTATTAAATTGTAACTGCAACTTGCAGTGTTATTTAACCTTAAGTATGTATTTTTCTGGTCTGTCTGCCCCTGCTGAACTGTGGTCTGACTCCCTCCCCCCGTAGTAGCTACCTACTCCCAGCCCACAGACCCCATCTGTTTGTTTTCTTTCCTTTCTTTCCTGGGCCCCTTCCCAGCTTTCTTTTCCCCTCCTGGCTAATCCTCTGGGTCTCCTCCCTGTCTTCTTGCTCAAACTGCACCCATCTCTTTCCTTTTATTGTGGCTGTTAATCATCTAAGTGCCCTTCCCCTCTGCTCACTACTAATACCTCTGTTTTTCTCTTTCTCTTAGGGATCCTTGTACCCTGAATGGGTCAGCTCCTCCACATCCCTCCAGGCATCAGGTGCCTGCCTGCTTGGCACTGCCTAAGGTACGGTGCAATTTGAAACTGAAGTTGATTTACTGATTCTTGAGGCAGCTTAACAGATTACCTCTCTAACTGAGCAGTGCCCTCAGACTCACTCTCCCCATTTTTATTTCATTACCTTGGGGAAAGTCTGTAAGCAGGGTGAAGAGCTGGGATTACTGCAGTTCTTTCTCTGTGCAGCTTTCTGGGTGATTTTTTGCCCAGCCCCCCTGCCCCACTTCCTACCTTTATTAAATACACAAATACACTTTCTCTCTTCCAGTGACCTTCCCCTACTTCTCTCAGGTTTCACTCTCTCTCTCTCTTTTAAAAGGGTAGTACCTCATTCCTGAGGCTTGTGCATTACAATGTCTATTAGGAGCTCTGGGATCCTATTATGCATCATCATACTCACTTTGTTATCCCCAATGGGACCTCTGTGCACCAGGTTACTTCCTTCCTCCAGTCTAAACCACCAGGAAACTGTCCTTAATGTGTATATTCCAATCACCTGGCCCTACCAGTGGTCCAAAGGGTACACCCAGCATGGTCATCCCAGGACCTGGTCACAGTGTTGTCACCCAAAAGATCCCTTCTTGGTACCACTTATCCCTGGATTATTTACCCACTCTAGCACCACTGAAGTACTTGCATCTAGCAAAAGGCAACAGTCAAGAAAATTTAAACTCTTACTGGACCACATTACTCGCTTGCTGCTATTACTACTACTCATACCATCGGGCAATATTCACAAAATGAAAATGCAGGCACCCAGCAAATGAGTAAGGCAGCGACAGAAAAAAACTAATACCGGAACAGCTCCTAAGACTGCTCTTGCTTCAACTCCTGGTGTCTGGCAATGTACATCCCAACCCTGGCTCTGCAATGACTCTCAATGTTAGGCAATGTAAAACTACAGATCTCGTGTTCTCATCCCTCAACATCTGCAGCCTCCTCCCAAAAATGGACAGTCTCAAGGCCTGGGTCTCTCAACACCACCCTGATGTCATATCTGTTGTGGAAACATGGCTTTCCCTGAAAATAACAGATACTGGCATATCTCTACCCAGCTACATCCTGTACCGACAGAAATGGTGCTCAAAAGAAAGTGGAGGATGTGTCATTTACACCAGAAATACACTCCAGGTATTTGTCATTCACCCACCACCCAGCAATGACACTCTCCAGTTACTGGCCATGAAACTAATGCTAGGAGCACACAACAGAATGCTCACCCTTCTGTTCGTATACATCCCATCTAAGCAGACCACACCTGGCATCAACAACCTACAGGACTACATCTGCACTCTGAGCCTTAATTCTGAAGTAATGCTTTTGGAAGACTTCAGTATCAACTGGGTCTCACCGGCTACTAACACCATCAAAGATATCCTTGCCACAATCCACTTCTCCTGACTGGTGCACACGCCAACTCAAACCAATTAGAAGACGGGAACAAGCACACTTCTGGACTGAGTCCTCTCAAACTGCCCTTACCACATCACAGGTCACACTGTGCTCCCTGACTCATTGTGTGACCACTCCCCTGTCAGTTTTCTCTGGAACAACAACTACCACAAAACTCCTGCCAGAACCATAAAAAAATTCCTACTCCTAAAGGGCCACCTTCTGTAACTAAAGGATGACCTAAAGCAGCAGAACTGGTCAGACCTGTATGGAACCACAGATGTGAACACTGCATAAGACCTCTTTATCTCAAAATTCATTGCAGCCTGTGGCAAACATGGAAGCACCAATGGAGGTCGACAGTGAAAATGCTGACCTTCCGTACAGCAATGGCACAATTCGGACGCAGATATTGTGCTGCCTGATCTACTAGTGTTTTCTGTGGGGGCTGCACCTCCCACACACCCCTAATTTTAGGATTATCAACTCCAGGTTGGAGCTGGTCCAGGGAGGGGGCAGAACACTGAGGGAAAGCGAAACACAGAAAAGGACTATTACAGTCACTGTCAATGTAATGGTCTTTTTTTGTGTTTCACCATCGGGATGTTGAGCTCAAGGGGTACACTGGACAAACATGCTCCCGTCACATAGAGAAAAACCAGAGGACCTATAAATTCCTGGATTACCCTGGAACTACTGGCGCAACTAAAGGCAGGAGACCAACTCTGGCAGACATCATGGGTACATGGCATGCTAACTAACATCCAAAGATATAAAAAGGCCCCCAATGAGTGCACAAAGGCAGTCCATGAGGCAAAAAGCAAATTCTACAAGGAAGCGCTCACCAACACCTGGAAGAGCAGTAAATCGTTCTGGGCAAATCTAAATGATATCACTGGGAAAGACCCTAAGGGACCCTAAAATGACCCTAAAATAGCCCCTCTTCTCATTGCTAACTCTCTGAACCTTACCTTCTCAGCTCTCAATAGTGTGCTCCCAATGAACTTCTTCAATACCCCTGCTCCAGGGGTCAGTGATAAGACCCCAGTATGACCAAACTGGCCACTCTTCCATTTCAAACTGGTCTCGGAAGCCGGTGCTAGAAAATACCTTGAAAAAGCCATCAGCAAATCAAGGCAGAGTGGGGTTCTCTGGACCTAAAATTTGTTTTACTAACCACTGACAAAGATAATTAATCTATCCCTCTGACCAGGAAATAAAAAGTACCAGCCTATAGTGCCTTTTCACCCACTTAAGTATCTTGGTACCCACACTGCTTCCTAACTGGCTAACACACCTAATTGTCTATTAAAGTCACCGCCATCTTTTCTGTCATTTACTGAGAGATGCTACCCATACCAAAACAGTTCTACCACAGACGCACAAAGGCACAACCATGACAACTATCTTGCTGTTTAAATAAACAACTTAAAGTACTTCATTTGAAAGTGCCACATGAACATCAGTTTAAGCTGCCCATTATACTTTTCTGCCCCCTCCCCCCGCGCCTGTACCGTCACGAATCCTTGGTCAATTTCCACAAAACACTATCAAAATTTAACAAATGTACTAGATATTTGTAGGTTTGGTTTTTGTTATTCTGTCACCTCAATCGACCTCCTCCTCCTCCTACAAAATCCATGGACCTTCCGTCTGTACTCTGCTTCTCCACAGCGTGTCTGCAAATGGCCATCAGCCCACCATCTCTGCTCCTCTTCCGATGTCAGATACATTCAGCTGCCCAGTGTGGTTGCTTGACTGCCACCTCTGCTTCTCTCCTGATATGTAATTTATACAGCTTTGAACACAGCAGTTCTCCTAAACTATCTCAAAAGTAAACACAAATTCAAATGCAAAGCATCAAAATTTACCTCGATATAGCAGTTTTTCTTTTTTTACTCGAAGCTCACTCCTCGGCCACATCCCAGATGAACGAATGGTGTAAACATGCAGTCACTGTATAAATTAACATCAATGCTCAAATGAATATTGAACAAAACAAAAAAACAACATAAAAGCAATTTAACTGAAGCCCTATGTATCTCGAGGGGAGGTAACCATGACAACCAACTGCAAAAAAACAAACAACAAAAACCACACCACTTCAATGCAGGCAGAGGAACTATTTTATTACAAATTAATCAAACAACTAAGAATTTTAACAGTAAAAAATATTTTATTTTTTTTAAAAACATTATTTAATAGAGTTCTCCATTTTCTAAGCACAATAATACTCTCCAGGGTGGGCGGTATGGGCAATCCTGGATCTTGCAGGGGCTATAAGGCCCTCTGCCTGTGGCGTTGGGCCTCATTACACCCCTGGGCAGTCCGGTATTGCTCAATACTGCCCACCCTGTCAGGTTTTATTGCTTGCATCTCAGCCACTCGATGGAAACACAGGCTCATTGTGTATCGTTACCCACACATCATTCCTTATATCTTGACTGTTCAGGTTCCCAATCTCAGACAATAATAAAGGTATATGTGAACCTCTTTATTGCTCAACCATGACAATTCACTATTACGTTATTATTAATTTGTTAATTTTAACTGCTGTGCTATCTATACCTAACAACCAAACAGCAAAAACAAACAAGAAAATATTTGGTGCTGGCCATTGTTTGTTGTAATATGATATTATAGTAACTAGGGTTATTTCTGTATTACTATTAACTGTCTGTATACATTTTTGTCCTCCATGTTGACCATGTAAAAGGCAATGGTCGTACCTGTAATTTAAACAAATATATACACAATATTCAAATACACACAATATGATGGCAGAAAATGATTTGCAGTCAATCCAGTCTGCCAGTAAAACAAACATGTCTTGCCATGCTTTTGAAAGAGCCCAGCAGGCCACTTACATGGTGAACAACCATAAAACTAAAAACAACCAACAGTCCCCAAGTCATATTTAGGAAAAAAATCTCTTCAAATGAAATTAACCAAATTTTGACAGATAAAAAGGTTGCTAAGTTTGTTTAGTCAAAGGAAATTCAGGTACAGTGTCCCACTGACAACCTAAGACTGCTTGCAATTTCAACTGACAGACAGACCAATTGCCACCATGCAGGTGCCATGGCACTTCACTTAGGTAGAACTTCATCAGGGAAGGGTATCTGTGTAACACTAGTTCATTAAATACTGTGAGATCTGTGACATCAATGAATTGCCACATCACTACATCAAATGGACATTTACAACAAAACCCTTCACAGGACTATGGCACTGACACCTCTGTGAAAGAAAAAAAAAATATATATATATATTATATTCATTGCAAAAAACTACATTAATGCCTCAGTTAGGATTTTTATTAAAGCATAAAAAGCTGGGAAATTCGATGTTAGGGTTACCAACCCTACCACCCCACCCCTCCTGCCCACCCTCCACACACCAACAGGTGCCAGGGTGTGCCTTGGTATCATTGGCTCTACCTCTCATGTGATTCCATGTGTAAACAAGATGAGATGGTACAGTATAGGACAATGGGGTGAGAGTTAGGCCCAATGACTCCAAGGCACTTTGAGAAAGTGTAATGTAACTGGTATGTGGTTGTTGGAGTGTGGGTCCTTCAAGTCTCTGTACTCCCCTCACACTCCCCATTGTTGCATAATGGTATACATAAGTGGGATCATGAGCCCTCTGGGCCTTGTGTTCCCACTTACACATAAGTGCGGGGCATACTGCAGCCCTATAGTCATGAAAAGTAACCCTTGTAACACAGATTTGGCAATATCTCAGTAACCATAGCAACTATGGAAAAAATTCCACTGCAGTTGTAATCACGACTTCGAAACCTCCATGGGTGTTTAGTTCACCTAAGCTGTGGAGAACAAAAAATCCATGTACTAACATACTAAAATGCCAGCAGAATAGGCCTAGCAGTCTTTCGCGTCTGCTTATTTGTTCAGACCCCACCCTGTGAGCTGACCTTGTTGCCTCCCGGCCCTCTCCATCTTCTCCATTTCCAGCCCAGGGTGTTCCCCTGCATTGGACTTTGCTTCCACAACCCTTCCCCTGTACCTGTCTCACCCCCTCTTGAACCCCTCCACAGTCTCTTCCTCCACCAGCCCCCTGGAAAGTGCATTCCATGGTTCTACCACCCTCTCAGTGAAGTAGCACCTCCTCCTTTCTCCCCTGAGTCCCCCCTCCAGTTTCCACCCATGCTGTCTAGCTACCCCCTCCTTCTTTTGGAGCACCCTGACTGTGCCCCCCTATTTACCCCCTTCATGTACTTGAAGACCTTTATCATGTCCCCCGTCCTTCTGTCTTCCAATGTGTACATATTTAGCTCTTTGAGCCCCCCCTTAGGTCCTTTTCCTCCCAAGCCCCAGATCATTTTGGTTGCCCTCCTCTGGACCCTCTCCAGGAGTTTAATGTCCCTCTTTAAGTGTGGTCTCCAAAACTGCACATAGTACTCGAGGTGTGGCCTCACCAAGCAGTTATACAGAGGGAGTATCACTTCCCTCCTTCTGGAGGTGATCCCCCTAGCGATGCATCCCAGCTTCCTGTTGGCCTTGGCTGCTACCCTCCTGCAAGTCTCCAAGTTGTTCATCTTGACATCCACCACCACCCCCAAGTCCCTGTCAGCCATCGAGATTTGTAGCAACCCCCCACAGGGTGTACACTTGGCTAGGTTTCTGACTTGTAGGTGCAGTACCCTGCATTTCCCTGCATTGAACCTCAGTTTCCACTTTCTAGACCACCTTTCCAGAGCCTCCAGGTCCCCCTGTAGGGCCACCCTCCCCTCCTCCCCATCCACCACTGCCGCCAGCTTTGAGCCATCCACAAAAAGACTCATCTCACTTCTGATACACTTCCTTATGTCAGAGACATAACCGTTGAACAGGAGGGGCCCAAGTACCGATCCCTGAGGGACCCCATTAATGACCCTCCTTGGAGATGAGACTATCCCACCAACCATGACACTCTGGGGCCAGTTATGGAGTCAGTTCCCTATCCATCTGATCATCTGTTTCCCCACCCATTTCTCCCAGCTCATCCAACAGGCCCCTGTGAGGAACCGAGTCAAATGCCTTGCTGAAGTCAAGAAAGAGGACATCTGCCGGCCTACGCAGGTACAAGACACTCATCACCCAATCATAGAACTCGACAAGGTTTGTCTGACATGATTTCCCTGGGATGAAGCCATGCTGTCTATCATCCAGGCACCCCAACTTTTCTAGTTCCCCCAGCCCCTCCTTGACAATACCCTCCATCACCTTGCCCACCACCGATGTCAGGCTAATGGGCCTGTAGTTCCCTGCCACCTCTCTTGATCCACCCTTGTGGATAGGCAGTACATGCACCACCTTCCAGTCCTGGGGCACCCACCCCATCCTCAGAGAGATGCTGAAAAGCTCCACCAGGGGGTTCACCAGGACAGCCACCAGTTCTCTCAGTACTTGGGGATGTAATTTATCCATCCCCAGTGCTTTGTCCATCTCAAGGGACCTGAGGGATTCCCTCACTCTCTCTACCATGATTTCACCTCCCCTTCATCAGCCCCCTGTTTTGTCTTCCCCCCTCCTGCCAGTGATGGCTCCCTCTCCCCAGACGATAAGGGTCCCCACCGCCTCAGTTTCACCATCTCCTCCCATGTATGATGCAGCCCCCCCATTTTCCTTAGTAAAAACTGAGGCAAAGTACTCATTTAGAACCTCAGCCCTGCTCTCCGAGGTCTTGTGCCCATCCATCCCCTGTTTTAATCCTGTGATCTGCCTCTTCACCCTTCTTTTTTCCCCAATGTATCTATAGAACCCCTTGTTCCCTCTCATGATTTCCCTGGCCAGGTTCTGATCCTTCCTTGCCTTAGCCACCCTCACCACCCTAATGGCCCTTATGGCCATCAGTTTGTACTCCCCTCGATCCCTTTCACTCCTTGAGCACTTGAAATACCCATAGATGTAGGGCGTGGTTTAGCCACCAACATGATGGCAGCCTAAAATTCAAAGCTTGTTTTGGGCTGGGTAGTATCAGAGGTCTGGTGTCAAGACCCCAGTTCACCCAAATCCTTGATTACTGATTTTTGATGGGGTAACCTCCCCTTACCTGCTGACACTTACAAGGATCAAAATTAGATACTTTTTGTGGCATTGGAAAGTGTTGGTTTTCTGTCAGTGCCTCACTCACTAGGCCATGTAGGTCCCACTAATACCATAATACAGTAACTGCAAGCAGAACAGCTGGAGCACTGGGACCACCTGACCACACTCCTGGTATATGCAGACTACTTTTTCTCCCAATATTGGCTCTCTTGATTGGGGGACACCATGGCTTCACAAGGTGAAAATAGCCAGACAGCATTGCCAGCCCAACCATATTCACAGCCACACTCAGTTGATGAGACCTTACAAAATAGTGTTGGAGACAAGTGCTCAATTGGGTGGAAGACATCAATACCACATTATCGGGTACCATTGCTAATGTTAGGAATCTGCAAGACCGTATGAATGTGTCTGAATAACGGGTGAAATCCTGTGAATAGCAACAATCTATAATTCATCACCTGCAAATACAAGAGGAGAAAATGACAGTGTTGTGGGACAGAATTGAGGACCAAGAGAACTGAGCCAGATGCAATAATCTGCACATAATAGGGATACCAGAAGGGGCTGAGGGGCAGAACATGGAGAGATTCTTGAATGAGACGTTGCCCATTATGCTGGGAGACAAATGGATGGGAACTATGGATATGGAGAGGGCGCATAGAATATCCGCCTGAAGGGACAGTAATTCTTCCATGCCAAGGCCAATAATTGTGTATTTCTTATGCTACACAACCAAAGAAAAGGTCCTCAGGATGGAAAGGGACTTAGGAGAGGCACACTGGCAAGGAACCCCTGTCTCATTCTATCGGGACTTTGCTCATGAAACTGCAAACAAACAAGCTTTTGGCCCTCTCAAAAAATTCCTGTACCAATTCAATTTTCACTTCAAATTCAGGGGACTCACCAGCCTATTAGTCACTAAAGATGGTAGGGAACTTCTGGCAGACCACCTGCTGGATATAGAGAGATGGCTTGCTAAATTCTGGCCTGAACTGCTAGTACCAACTAAAATACATAGGAAGCTTTGGGAGCCTAATGGGATCATTACTACTAAGGGGAACAATTTTAAAGGGAACAGAAGTCCAGAGGACAACAATGTGGGCAGATGTGCATCACCAAAAATCAATCCCCCAGTAGCCATGGGCCCTTCTGAAAATACTCAGCCATGCTGTGCCCCAGTTCCACAGTTCTTATATAAAGCTACTCCTGCTATGCCCCCGCATTCATCAACCCCCTCTTCTCTGCAACGTCAGGGTTCCAGAAGCAGAAACTAACTGATATAGGACTTTCATATGATGACCCCCCTGCTAAAGTCTCTTGGGAAGACAGAATTTCCCCTCCTCACAGTGCACAGCTTAAATCAACTGACTCCCTTGATATGGATACTGCTACAGCTTCGGATTGGGCAGATCTATCTGAAGCCTCTCTGGTGGAGACAGTAGACACTTTGACTCCTGTAAAACCTGGACTTATCTCATATGCAGTAGCTGTGGCCACGGATAGTTCTCAGACTGCATTCTCTCCTCCAATGAGCACAGGGGTGCTGAGGATCTTCCTGGCTAAAATTTGAACTTTCTTGGTTTGGGATCTCTTTTGTCTACCACCACAGTAATAAGATGTATTTCTGGGTTTGCTATGCCCTTTAATGCGCCTATACCCTGCTAGTTACATGAGTGGCAGTTTTCCTATGCCATGGATACCTAAGATTACATGGTATCTGCTCTAGTTCCCTGAATAGCTTGCCAAGGGGTACAGTGAGTTAGACCCAATGGGGAGTTTGTGGCTTCCAAACCCTCTGCGGTCACTGCTCACTTAGGTAATAGAGTGAGCATATGGTTATTACAGAGACAATGGAGTTAAGGTATGGTTGTAGCCATCTCCTCCCTGTTATAACACCCTGATGCCAATCAGGGGCCTCTACCTTTTGGGGATGGCGGTTCCCCTTTCCCTCCCCTTGTTAAAGTCTTCCTCCTATCTCCCTCAACATCCCCCATGGCCCCCCACCTTGCACCTCCTCTCTCCTCCCTCCCCAAGTGTTGGATGCCTGACCTTGTGTATATTACCAGCCCGGAGATCTCAAATTCAGTTAGTTATGAACACCTCCCACTTATTAGGCTTCGAGAGCTAGTGTAGCTGAGACTAACAGTACAAAGTTAGCCTTGTTCACCTTTAGCTTCGAACCTATAGCACAATTGTGCATTGTTATATTATAATTTATTAGTGCTAATTATAAGAATTGTTGCTTGCATTTGGGGCAGATTTCTCTGTTGACTGTCTTCAGGTTAAACTGCATTTTGTGTATATTGATTAAATCTGCTCACAACTCTGTTCTTTGTTCGTTTTGTTGCAGCTAGCCTTCCAAGGTGTGTGTATCTTTTCTACATCCTGAGCTTCTCTTTCCTCCCATCTGGCATCCCAGGTTGGCACCCCAGCTTTTCAGAGTGTTTTAGGGTGGTGAGTTTCCTCTCAGTTTACCAACTCTGTATTCTGGGTAGGTACACACTTTTTTCCTTAAGAGTCTTCTATTTGCCCCCCCCCAATAGCCATGGCCAGCCCAACCAGGTCCTCAACTGTACTGGTATCATGGAATGTCAATGGTTTGAATCACCCCATTAAACAAACTAAGGTACTTCAACACCTTCATTCTCTACATATGGACATTGCCCTCCTACAGGAAACCCATCTCCTGAAGAGGGCAGTCTCCAGGTTGAAGAAATCCTGGGTGGGCACCATTTGTGCTAGTTCGGCTTCCTCTAAGATGAGAGGGGTAGCCATCCTAGTTCGACAGTCTTCTCTCTGGGTCTTGGAAGAATCCCGACATGATTCACAAGGCAGGTGGGTGGCCACTAGGCTTTCCTCCCTGAAGGGGAAACTGATCCTCTGCAATTTGTATGCCCCAAATACCGACCATGCAGATTTCTTTCCCTCAATCAGCCAAGTCATTTCTTTCCTTTCCCTGGAAGATGGGGTGATCCCTATCATAATAGGAGGAGATTATAATATGGTTTCAGATGTCTTTGTGGACAAATCGAAACCTAACCCTCAGCCCAGATCTAAGACAAGTTTAGCTCTCCATGAACTGCAAAAGGAATGGGGTTTAGCAGATGTGTGTCGCAGAGATAATCCCTCTGGACAGGATTATTCCTTTTATTCCACAGTACATTTTACCCACAGTCATATAGACTTCTTTTTAGCCAATACGGTAGTGGCCCAGACTATCTTCACCACTAAAATTGGGAATATTATCATCTCCGATCATGCCCCAGTATTAGCATCTTACACATTAGGCAGACAATCCAAAACTGGCACCCGCTGGAGATGCAACCAACTGCTTTTAAAAGACCCAGACTTTCACAAGGTGATTTCTCAAGCTGTAAAGGATTATTTTGCCATCAACTCACAGTGTGGTGTCTCCTCGGGTATGGTTTGGGAAGCCTTTAAGGCAGTCCTCAGAGGTCGTATTATCACCTTTTCGGCCACCAAAAACAAAGCACGTAAAGCTACACTGGCTCAGTGGCAAACCGACCTTGCTTCACTAGAGTCTCTTTTAAAAGCTACTCACCCTCCAGATGGGACAATTCCCTTATACAGCACATTGTGGGCCTTAAATATCAAAGGAATGCCACCTTACATTAGAAGGCCAAGTGGTTATTAATGCATGCTAAACATGCCTATTGGGATGGGGGAGAGAAAAGCGGCTGACTATTAGCTTTCCGACTTCGAAGCAACAAGCTTCATCTCGAACACATGCCCTTCGTAACTCTTTGGGTAAGATTGTACATAACCCACAGGACATAAACAACACCGTGAGGGCTTTCTATCAAGTTCTGTATCAGTCACAGTCCTATCTCTCTTTGCCCCATCTAGAGCAAGAGATGGATCAGTTCTTCCATCGGTTTGACAGACCAGGACTTACCCCCTCACAAGTGACAACCTTAGATGCCCCGATCACTTCAGCAGAGCTACACTAAGCTCTGTTCCAAATGGCTAAAGGTAAGGCCCCCTGCCCAGATGGGATGATGGTTGAGTTATATCAAGCACTGGTGGAGGCCATATCACATCACTGCTTCTTGCTCTTCAAGAAGCCCATACAGTTGGCTCATTTCCCCCATCTATGAGAGAAGGCCTCATCACTCTCCTCCAAAAAAAATCTAATGATCCTCTAGACTGTGCAAACTATCACTCTATCTCCTTGCTCCCCGTGGATACAAAAGTCTTGGCCATGATTCTAGCCACTAGGATGCTGGAGGTGTTACCATCAATCATACATCCAGCTCAAGTCGGCTTTATGAAAGATAAATACGGCTCAGATAACACCAGGCTCCTACTCAATTTAAAATAGATAGCCTCCCACTCCTCCTGTCCCATGGCAGCACTAGCCATAGATTTCACTAAAGCATTTGGCTCCATTGAATGGCATTACCTACAGCAGGTTCTGAGATTACATGGCTTTGGCTCTACTTTCTGCCACAGGGTGTCTACACTATACGGCTCCTTGATGGATAGAATCTTGACCAATACCACTACCTCCACTCCTTTTCCCTTACATAGAGGCACTAGGCAGGGCTGCCCCTTATCTCCTCTTCTCTTCTTAGTGGCCTTGCACCCTCTCATATGGGCCTTTATTGCATCAAAGGATATTTCTGTCATTGAATTAGCTGGTAATCCTATCTGGTGGCGGCATATGCTGATTACTTGTTACTTATCCTCTCCCAACCGGAACAGGCATTGTGGCATATCCTAGCCCTCCTGCAGACTTTCTCGACCCTCTCAGGCCTTTGTACCAATCAGAAGAAAACAATCCTGGCCTGCAGGGAACAGAGCTCTCATGGGCTACACAGGGCTTTTCCTACCTTTTTATAACCATTCCCCTTAAATGATCAGATCTAGAACCGGTCCATTTTTCACCACTTTTGACTCAACTATCTGTGGAGACAGAGAGGTGGAGGAAACTCCAGCTATCTATGCCCAGGAAAGTGGCTGCAATCTGTATGGTCCTCTTGCCATGAGTCATGTACCTTTTTAAGAATCTCCCAATACGTCTCTCTCCCAAACTTTTTGCTTGTTTGGAAACCCAGGTGTCTCACTTCATATGGGAAGTGAAATCACCCAGGTGGAGTAAGCACAAATTAAGAGTGTACTGGTCCAAGGGGGGACAGGGATACCCTTGGTTTCAAGGTTATCATCTGTCCTGTACAGCTGCTACAGCCACTAAGTTGTTTGTCCCAAGCCCCTTACCTCTTTTACCCTAGGTACAGTTGGAAACTGATCTGGCGGTGGATACTAATTTGCACTTGCTGTTACATCCACAGAGCCAGAACCAGTGCACCCTGGCTCCCTTTTTGGCTGAGACCAAATGGGCATGGCATTCACTCATGTCCCTGTCTCATACGCCCTGAGTTGCTCAAGCCCCTCCTCGGCTCTATACCCCTTTATGACATAATAAGTCTTTGGTAATTGGTAATACCCCAGTGTACTGGCCCACTTGGGATGCTCAGGGCATCCACCATGCACATCATGTGTGCATCTCAGGCTTCTCTGTTTTGATGTCCTTTGAACAAATACAACACAAATTACATCTCCGAAGTAGTGATTTTTGGAAGTTCCTTCAGCTATGCAGTGCATTGCAAGCTGCCAGGTCTTGTATCTGCACCGACCCTAAATGGAATTGACTAGCCCAAAGACATAATACCCCTTCTTCTGGAGGCCTCATTTTTCACTTCTATAGGACATGGTGGGATGCCCAGGTAGATCCCTCAACCTCATGCCGGTTGAAATGGTTGTCTATCCTGAATGCCCACATCTCTGAGGACTCCTGAAACAGTTATCTTTGAGAATGCCACTACGCTTATACAGACACCAAGAGTCGTTTCCTACAGCTTAAAATATTGTGGTTCTAGTATCAAACTCCAGCAGCCCTTCACTCTCATGGCTTGTTAAGGCACTCAAATTGTTGGCACTGTCAGCAACCCGGGGCCCACCTGCTCCATATCTTATGGACATGCCCTCTGTTTTCACCCTTTTGGGCATCCATAACCCAGGACTGCTCTAAGATACTAGGCACCCAGATACTCCTATCTGACCCAAAGCTTCTTTTAGGGGACACTACCTCCTTAACTATTTTATTCTGACCCCAGTGGCAGTGGGTGGCAGTGGCACTTTTTGAGGCCAAACAGCTCCTACTTATGCATTGGTGCCAACCAACACCCCCACCTCATGCTAACTGGCACGCTGCCTTTGCCAGGTTGTCTATACTAGAACTTCTGTCTTGTACACACCTAGGCTGTATGGACCAGTATATTGCCAGATGGAATGCCTACCTTCATTCACCCCTTTGTAAAATCCGTATCCTTTACAGCAACACTCCCACCTAGGTCCTATGATACCTCACTATCACTTTCACTTCTTTACTTTCTCCTTCTCAGTGTTATTGGGCTGACTTTATTGTTAGTAAGTTGCTATACGCTGAATCTCAGGTTGAATCATGTGCAACTATTGTACTCATATCTGCCATAATTATATGAATACATACCACCATATCACCATGAGTATTTATGGATGAAACTAGCTGTATGTCGAATATGATGTTTATGAGAAACACTGCAATATGTGGATGTTCTGCTGAATGAAAACCAATAAAATATTCTATGATAAAAAAAAAGAAATACCCATAGGCCACCTTCTTTTCCATCACCACCTCCTGAACCTCCTTGGCCCACCAACAGAATTTTTGGGCCCTCCCATATTTATGTCTCACTCTTGGAAAGGTCCTGGTAGCATCCTGCACTCCATCCTGATGATTTCCCACTAACTGTCAGCATCCATGTCTGGCCCTATCCTGTCCAAATGCTCCTTAAGGATCCTTCCCATTTTCTTGAAATCCACCCCCCTAAAGTCAGTTACCTCCGTCTTTGTGCAGCCTTCCTCCCCTCCTAGGTCCAGGCAGAACCAGACCATGGCATGGTCACTCCTCACCAATGGGGCACTTACCTTCAAGCCCCCAATCTGGTCACTGTCCTCCAGGACCATGTCCAGTATCCATGCCTCCCTGATCAGCTCCCCCACCTGCTGGGTTAGGAATGCATCCGGAAAGACATCCAAAAACCTATGTTCCCTGGCCACCGAGGAAGTCATATTCCCCCAGTCCTTCCCTGGCATGTTTAAGTCAACCAACACCACAACCCTTCCCCTGCCCAATCTACAATGTCTCCCAACATCTGCCACCAAACTCTCCTCCAGTTCCTCTGCTAGCACAAGGGGTATGTTCACCACTCCTATTTTTACTCTCTTGCCCCCCTTGTTATCAAGGTGACATAAATTGCCTCCACAGTCCCCTCTGCCTCCTCCACTCCTCCTCCTATACCAATGCAATTATTGACTATCAATGTTTCCCCCTCCCCCTGTCCTTCCTGAATATAGTGTAGCCCTCCAGGTTCAGGTCCCAGTCATGCCCTGCAGTGGCCCAGGTCTCAGTGACAGCTGCCATATCCACCTGTCCTTCAGCTAGCATCACCAGGAGCTCAGGAATGTTATTACTGAAGCTCCTAGAATTTAGTAGGACCAGCCTCCACCCCTTCCCTACCCTCCCAATTCCCCTGCTCACATTCCCATGGGACCTCAGTCTTCCCCCCAAGTCTGCATCCTACCAGTTGGTCTTTTCCACATTTCTCCAGCTTCCTAGGTGGTGGAAACAGAGTCCAACCTTTATTGGACCCCCCTCGACATCCTCTTCTCCCATCCCCGCCACAAGTTTAAACCCCACCTTTCACCAATGAACCCCTCTATTATCAACTTAAGGATTTCCTTCCCCTCCAAATTGAGATGGAGCCAATCCCTAGCATGCAGCCCATTATCTTGCCAGATCTCCCCCCAATCTCCTATCAACCCATACCCGCTGGCCTCACACCACACCCTGAGCCAATGATTTACCTCTCTAATCTTCTTCTTGTTTTCTCCACTAGCCCTCTTCACTGGCAGGATTTCTGAGAAGGAAATCATGCATCCTATGTCATGACAAACCCTGGCTAGCTCCCTGAACTTTGCCTGTATCTCCAGTTCACTATTTCCATCAAAGTCAAATCATTTTCAAGATAAGGGCACTAAAAGGCACCAAGGGTGCCACAATTCAATGGACACACATAACTCATTCATTTTAGAATTTTTTCACCCAGTTTTCAACATGGCATTTTGGGGACCCCACCTCATGAACAATGTCACTGTCATTTTGTTAATCTGTCCCGAAAGTTAAGTTCACACAATGAATGCCCCATTCTGTGCAGCAGGTGTGAAATCATGTTTTGGGTTGGATGTGAAAAATAATAGTTGTATACTGTTCATGGGGAGTTGTGGAAAAGGGTAATATTGAAAATCAAGAGGGAAAATATGAAACATTGGCAAAGTTATGAGAGTACAAAGAAACTGCACAACACATGCTTGTAATGTGTCCATATTTTGATTTTGGAATGTTTTAACCAAATTTTCAATATGATCTTTTTAGGAAATCCCCTCATGAACACTGGCACTGTGATTTTATTAATTAATTCTGAAAATGTATTTCACACAGTGACTCCGCCATTCTGCATCAGAGGTGCAAAAATAAATTTTGGGCAGGATGTGAGAAATGAAAGCCGTACTGGTGTAAAAAATGGCAATGTTGAAAATCTGGAGAGAAAATATTAAAAATTGGCAAAGTTACAAGAGTGCGTAAAAACTGTGCATCACACGCTTGTAACACGGCCGTGTTTTTGGATTTTTTTGTGCCAGATTTTCACCATGGGCCTTTTGGGACCTCTCCTAATGAAGACTGGGGCTGTCTGGAAACCCCAGCAGACCAATTATATCAGGAATTGGCACATTGATAGAAGGGATTTCTGGACTCATTTAGGGTATACTCAAACCACTAGTGCAAAACACAAACAGCTTTATACAGGATACACCAGACTTTTTAAACAAACTACATAGTATTGAACGGTTACCACCTGACATTGTTTTGGTCACAATGTATGCTGAGTCCTTATACAGCAACGTTCCTCACAGAGATTGTATAATGGCATGCTATGAATACCTACAAAAAGCAACCACAGACAGCAAATATCAACTGGATGTAATAGCCAGACTTATTGAATACATCCCTAAACACAATTATTTCAGCTTCAACACTGATATTTACCTTCATAATTTTGGGACAGCTATGGGCACCTGGATGGCACTATAGTATCCCAGCCTCTTCATGGTAGATCTAGAAGAAAAATTCATTAGTACACAACACTATAAGTAATTAAAATATAATCTATATATTGATGATATCTTTATCATATGGACAACAGGAGAGGAAAACTTAAAACCATTTTTTGACAGCTTAATTAAATTCTATCCTTCCATAAAATTCCAAATACATTACTCAAAATGTGTGTAATTCCTGGATACCACAATCAAACAAATAAATTGAACACTGCAAACGTCTATGAACAGAAGACATACAGACAGATGCAATTACCTTCATAGCTCATGCTACCATCCCTCACACAACAAAACACCCATTATACACAGCTAGGCCATCTGGTACCACCACATTGGTTCAAACCAAGAGGCCAGGGACAGACATCTTAGTACACTAAAGGAATCTTTCAGGCAGAAGGGATATAAAACCAGCACCACTGATAGGAATATCCATTCTGCACTCCATAGGCATACAGAAGAACTACTGTGGAACAAGCCACAGAGAACATCTGAATGAACTTCTCTGGTAGTAACCTACAATCCAGAACTGGAAACACTCTGGAAAATAATTAAAGATCTACAGCCACTGTTGTCTGAAGATGATATTCTAAAAATATATATTTTCCACTCCACCAGCATTTGCCTTCTGCCAACACCAAACCCTAAAGTACAAAGTCATGTAAAGCAAACTTCCCACAAAGCTCCATCTAGGTGACAAAGGTACAAAATGATGCAAAGTACCTCACTGCAAACTATGTACACATATCTCCCCTGAGACATGTGTCATTTGTAATGGAGAAATATTTAAAATCTAAAACTCATATTGCTGTTCTTCTAGCAATGTGGTATATATGATAAAATGTAGAAAATGCGAGGATGGATGCTATATTCATGAAACTGGACAGAAGCTCAAAACAAGAATGAATCACCACAGATACACAGTCACCCACAAATATGAAAATACACCAGTAGGGGAACATTTCTAAAGACCAGGCCATTCTAGCAGTGATTTTACTGTCAGAGTGTTAAAAGGTAACTTCAAAAACAGTCATGAATGGCAAACATTTGAACTACAAATGATGTAATTGTTTTACTCTAAAGAAAAAGGACTTAATTAAGATATTTGTTGTTTAGCACATTTCCAGTGATAATGCCCAAACAATGCTTTAGAGTTTCTCTTTTCATACTTGAATCATCACATCAGCACCCTCCTCTGGATTAAATGCAACTACCACTCACTTTGATCCTAAGATTGGCTCTTTCAACAAGTATCTTCTAATGACAATGGTATTTTTCCTGTCTTGATTTTTTACAAATGTGAATTGATGGTCCAGACTAAAATGTAACTGCCCTTAGATCTTATAAGTTGAATTCCTCAATAGACACACTACAATAACAATTAGATTCTTCCTGCCTGTTTGTTAAGAATGTGAATTGACTGTAATGGTTTGATGTGTAAACTGCTAGTCTATGTCTTGTATCCACATCCATATCTGTAATTCTATTCAGCTCTGTTTTCACTGATCTGAACTAAAGAGAGTATTATTTCTTGAAAGCTAGTCTCAGAAATAATTTGTTAGTCCAATAAAAGGTATCACCTGCAACATATTTGAACATTAACGTGGTGACTGATTTCTTTCTCCACACTGTTGAAATGGGCTTCTTAACAATGAAGGGACATGATCCCCAATGTAGATAGTTTAATAGGGGTCACTGAGTTGTGACTATTACTTTCTGGTCACAGCAACTATTTAGCAACAGCAACACCTGTTAAATGTTACGTATGTTGCCACTAACATGACTCTACTGAGTTCACTGTTAAAATATACAATGGTGCACAATGTAAGGTTCTTTCTTTTCATGGCATATGAATCAATCCCCATAGATTTTTTTTGATAAAATGATGATACCCACTATCCCCCAAAATATGCATCTAAGCAAACAAAAATAAATAAATAGAAATTTAATTTAAGTAATTGCATTTCCATTAAAAATATTTAACATTCTTGTATTTGTTTTTCTTTTTTCCCCTTTTCTATATTTGAAATTTTATTGATTTTTTTCTTAAGTTAATTAAACATTGATCATAGCCATTTTCTGCAGGAAGAAAATGATGTAGTTACTTGACCACATGAAGACAGATTGGAGGATTGCCACTAGGCAGTCTCTGATTCTTTTGCCACCCCATTCATCATGGGTGTGCTGGGGTAAATGTGTCCTTCTCAACTGATAACTTGACATTCATGACCTACACAGTGATATTGAACTTTTTGGTGATAACAATGTTAAAGTAATTATAGTGTCTTCATGAGGAGGAAGCCTTGCACTGCTGGTGTTTGTATGAGTAGTTATTGGGCTGCCACTGCTGCTGAAAGTGGGGTGCCAGACTCGGTTGCCAATGTCAGTGGGAGCTTGGTGAAAAATATGACCATGAGAAGTGGGATTGTAAATATTCATAAATGTCACTTGTTGGTCATGTGAATAATTAAATGCATATTTATAGTTTATGGTAAGTTGAGTTTGAGCAAAGATAAAAAATCAAGATTCCTTGTATGTAGCATTTAGCAATGTGGTGAAACAATATCCCCAGTTGTACTGAAACACCCTTTTAAAGCAACCAGTTTTTGAGGGCATATGAAAAATATAAAGTCTGTTATTCCAGTAACAGCCAAATGACTAGTCTGTCTTTCTAGAATTTGATTGGATCACTATTTCTGCTAGACAATGTTTCTTATAGAAAAACCTGTATCATGTACTCTTATAGCAAGTTGGAGTCTTCCTCCAAAATGACAATGGGCATCGGCATTCAGAATTAGTGGTGGGTGAAGTGGCCCCAATTCACTCCATGTAGTGATTCACGGAGTGAAGGTGAATTCTCATAGTGCTCCGCAACGTGAAGCAGAGTACTTGGCATTATAACGGGCAATGCGAAGCCCATTGAAAACAATGACTTTGTGTTTCTCTGCCTTCCCAAACCACTACTGCACTAATTCTTAAGGTGAAGTACATTGAAAACAATGTACTCTGACTCACTTTGCCTTGTTTTTAAGCTCCAAAGGCAAATTTTGCAGTGATTTATGGGATTTCAGATCACATGGGCTCTAGATTGTTCTGCACAGCCCCAGTTTGGGGTAGCGTGTGTATGAAGCTGAAGGAGATAATCTGCTCTGAGAGCTCTCTGCAATTCAAACCTTCTAAAAGCTGTTAAAAAGGCCTTTTTGGGTCATTTGTTTTGCTGAAACTTTAGTTCATCGATTATAGGAAACCCTCCTGTGCTCATAACATTGAGCGTTTATTGTTTGTGTGTGGATTTTAAATGTTAATATACAATATTCAGTCTGTGTACTGAGAGACAGTGGAAGTGTGCTTTGGGGAAGGGGCATATCTGTGGTGTAGGTAGATTAACTTGGAGAAAAAGACAGTGTTTCTGTTTTGGTGATATTTTTTTTGTATAACTGTGCTAATGTACACATAGTAATATTTTCAATAATTCTTGTCATTTTTTTTGCTGATGTTGTGGTGCAGCAATGCATAATTTTAGTTTGTTTAAAATATGTGGTTATATTACTGAAGTTTTCAATTTGCTACTCATTACTTAGTGTGTGTGTGAGTACGTGTGTGACGCATGTCATCAAATCAGACACCTTTTATTGTGCCACATAATTTCAGCAGTGTGAACCTGCTATCCACTGCAGCTGTGTAATTTTTGTAGTTTTTTGTGGTATCTTTACTTGTACTAGTACTGGTGACTGTTATTGCAGCAGTGCAGTACACTGCCCCCTTCCCCCCATGGCCCACCAAAACCGTTAAAAGGAATTATTTTCTAGATTTTAATTTCTGATGGTGAGCACTGGTTAGGTGTTGTACCTTTGCATCTGCATCTCTTTAATGCACAGCACAATCTTAATCTGTCTGTGCATTTGCATCTCTTTAGGGCCCAATCTCCATCTCTAACTTAAGTCACAGTTGTTTCTTTGACTTCCTTTCAGAGTACTGGACAGGTGTGGTGCATAATTCTGCATGAACATTGTACTCATTAATATGCATTTTTAAGTCAGGACCATCATCATGAGTCACTCATGATACAAATCACGTTCTTCATCATCACGGTCACAAATGCAGTCATAAATCACGATTTAAGATCACATCACGAATCACAACATAAATTATTTTTAATAGTTACTTGGATATATTGTAAGCCTGTTTTTTAGTATCTCTCCATGCATCACCACCCCTCCATTGTACTCATTAATGAGTGTTTTTAAGTCAGGGAGTTTTGTGCCACACCTCATCAGGGCCCGTTGAAGTACAGTCATAGGCATTCACATTTCTTCATCATCACGGTCACAAATGCAGTCACAAATCATGATTTACAATTATGTCACGAATCACAACATTAATTTTATTACTGGTTACTTGGATGTATTGTAAGCCTGTTTTGTAGTATCTCTCCAGGCTTCACTATCCCACCATTGTACTCATTAATCAGTGTTTTTAAATAAGGGATTTGTACAGGGCCTGCAGTACATACACAGACTGGAAAGCAGACTGACTGCACACTTGCAGTTTAGCACAGTATACTTGTACTGCTAAGAATACAAAGTGTCATGCATATAGAAGACAACAAAAAAGGGAATAATTACATACAAGGGTCAGGGATGGTGGAGGAATACCTTTAATAACACAGCAAGGAAGGTGTGGGGGAGACATGGTGTGAGGAAAAAAAAACTAATGTGGGATCCCATGGGGATGCAGCAGCAGTTCCAGCATGGACATAATTTGCAACTGATGTCCCTCTATGTGATCCAGCCACTGCTACACAGCACTAATCCTTTCATTGTTCTCCTCAACAGCACTCCAGAGAACTGCTAAGTCAGCCTGTGTTACACACAGTTCTCTGGGGTCCACATGTTCTACCGGCTGACCTGCTGGTGGTGGTGGTGGTGGAGTGGGGATGCTGGTGGAGCAGCAGGTGCTGCTGTGGCCCTCCTCTTCTTAGGGATGCTGCCATGCACAGCTGCACCCTCTGCCATAAAATGACCAGCAGGTGCGGGCATGGTCAGTTGTGTGGCAGCCTGCCACTCCAACTGGTGGTGATGGAGAATATGGGTGTGCTGGCCTCCAGTCCCCAGTTGAGTCCTCTGGGGACCAAGGTGCACCTCCACCTCACATAGGCAGCACTTGACCACACTGCTGTCCCCCCTGACACAGTCAAAAACTGCCAAACAATGGAGGTGTGGGGAGGACCAGACACAGGCAGGGGAGGGCCAGATGAACTGGCAGCTGAGTGGTCACAGTGCTGACATGGATGGGATCCACACTTGGGCCCAGGGGAACAGGCACATCCTGCTCCAGAGGACCTGGTGCTGGACTTGGTGGTGATGGTGGTTCAATTGCCTCAGAATCAGGACAGGAGGTGGTGCTGGTTCTGCTTCCGGGGGGGGGAGACAAACAGCTAGCTACTTAAAAAGGTAAGAAAAATTAAATTTACAGAAAGAACAAATTAAGTAAAAAAGAGTACAGAAAAGACAAAAAAATTTAGCTTTTAAAAAAGCTGTTAGGTCTAAATCTAAGTTTAAATCTCCTCCTCACTCTGAACTCACAGTATCAGTAGTCACAAAGCACATTCCTCTCTCTCTCTGTCTGCACAGGAGAAAGTAAAAGGGTCTGCTTGCATGACTCACTTCCCTCCTGCCTAGCTAAAGAGCATGTGACTTACAGTACTGTAAGCCATGTGAAGTGTAGGGGGGGCTGCCAAATCTGAAACACCAAGTGGATCACTTAGAACCTTAATGAGGAACGTGCAGTCCATTACAAACAATGACTTCACCTTACTTCGCATTGCCATTCTGCCTTAAAGCAAAGTGGTAATGACAAGGCGGAGTGAGCACTTTGCATTGCCCACTCCGTGTAGTGTGGTGGCAATGCAAAGTGCCCACTTCTCGTTCACTTCACCGGTGGGATTTAAATTTGTTGCATCACTATTCAGAATCAAAAGGCTTCATCGAGATATAATATTAAAATGCATATAACCCCCTTGCCTACTTCAGTAGTTTTACCATCCACATGCACACTGCATTGTCCTTAGTTGACAGAATATGTCAAGAAATTGTCAAGGATGTGAAACGTTTGCATTTGAAATCACTTTATGCAAGAGTCTTCAAAAGCCGATGTCTTTAACCATTCATAATACAGTGGTTGTCACAGAAAAGTTGCAGGGTACTAAGGTATACCGGTCGGTACCTGGCCCTTCTGCATGGTAGAGAGCTCCCTGTGGTACGGTAGGGAGCTGGTAGCCAACTGGTATCTGCTTTCTGTGTTACTTTGCAGTGTTTTTTTAATGTGCTTTAATGCGCTTCCCTGATCAACCATTGGGTGCTTACTATGATCTATCATTGCAGGACAGGCACAATTTTAGTCTTACATATTCTTCCTCCCAAGTAACCTGCAGATGGCAACAGCTGTTACTAAAAATCCTGTTTGCATAGAAATATAGAATTTGATGGCAGATAAGGACCACTTAGCCCACCTAGTCTGCCCAGTTCCCTACCTAATGAATAAGCAGCTAGTTAAACAACAGACTACTTCCTCCTACCTCCGCTAGAATTGCCTTATGTCTGTCCCATGCATTCTTGAATTCCCCCACTGTTTTTGACTCTGCAACCTCCTCAGGAAGGCTGTTCCATGCATCTACAACCCTCTCTGTGAAGAAATGCTTCCTCACATTACCTCTGAGCCGTCCCCCCTCTATCTTCAAATTGTGCCCCCTTGTTCTTGCACATCTCTTTTTCTGAAAGATGCTACCCTCTTGGACTTTGTTTATTCCCTTGAGGTATTTGAAAGTTTCTATCATGTCTCCCTTCTCCCTCCTTTCCTTGCAGCTATACATTTTAAGCTACTTTAGTATTTCTTCCTATGTCTCCTGGTGCCGACACTGCACCATTTTGGTTGCCTTCCTCTGGACAGCCTCTCTCTCCCTTGGAACCACTTGCAGCCACCCTATTTTCTGCCATCTTATCACTTTTTCTAAGTTGTGATCTATCTTTTCCTAAGTTGCTATTTGTTTTTATTTGTTCAATCTGTTTGTATTTAAGAGGAATGATTAGCCAAGTGCCACCCCAACCCTCCAATGTTAAAAAATGGTGATTGTCAATTACAGTAAAAGGTCTGTGATATTGATGTTGAACAGATGAGCTTCAGTGGCAGTAGCCTGTATTTTTTTTTTGTATATAGCATTCAAATTAGTTTACTTTTGTTTTTCTCCATTTAGAAATGCCAACTCTCAAATAAAGACTTTGCATACTACCAGCTTGTGTAACTTTTTAACTATGGGTTCATGATGCAGACAAATTCTAAAGACCACCGAGACCACATATCATGCCCCAATGCATTGCACCAAATTGAAGCCATGGCTTCAATACCATTCATAATACACTGGTTGTCACAGAAAAGTTGTAGGGTACTGAGATATACCAGTCGGTACCTCACCCTACTGTATGGCAGAGAGCTCCCTGTGGTGTGGTAGGGAGCTGGTAGCCAAGCAGTATCCACTTCCTGTGGTATAATCCAGTGTTTTTTTTAATGTGCTTTAATGCACTTCCCTGAACAACCACTTGGTGGCTACCATGATCTATCATTGCAGAATAGGCACAATTTTAGTGTAAAATATTCTTCCTCCCCAAGTAACCTACAGATGGTGACAGCTGTTACTAAAAATCCTGTTTATTTCCTTCGCTTGGAACCACTTACAGCCACCCTATTTTCTGCCATGTTAGCCCTTTTTCTAAGTTGCAATCTATATTTTTCTAAGTTGCTATTTGTTTTTATTTATTGAATCTATTTGTATTTAAGAGGAATGAGTAGCCAAGTGGCACCCCCCCATCCTCCAATATTAACAAATGGTGATTGTCAATTACAGTAAAAGGTCTGTGATAGTGATGCTTCTGTTAAATTAATCACGTACTCCATAGATTGAATTGACAAGCTTCAGTGGTAATAACCTTTAATTTTTTGTTGTATATATCATTCAAATTAGTTTGCTTTTGTTTTTCTCCACTTAAAAATGCCAACTCTCAAATAAAGGCGTTGCATACTACCAGCTTGTGTAACGTTTTAACTATGGGTTAACAATACAGACAAATGCTAAAAGTCACCTAGACCAAACAGCATGCCCCAATGTATTGCACCAAATTGAAGCTATGACTTAAATGCCATGATGGCAATGTTTAAGGACTCTCAGGAAATTAAGGCACTGGACAAAATTGTGGTTTCCTCCAAAGAACTGTAACTTTGTGGTTCTCCATTTCAGGATCTTACACCTATGCTAACAGAAAATCCAACACTCGAATCAGGAGATTCTAGTAACAGATTTTGTTTGATTTCTTTATCCTTTTACAAAATATATTTTTTCTGAATGAAAATATTATTTATGTACCTCAGAAACATTGACTGAAAATTGTTCTGCTGTGGTGATGGCTGCTGCTGCTTCTGACCCCCTGTGTGCTGCTGACCTGGCCACTATTACAACAATGTTTACAAAGGTACTGGAGGAGGTTACTGGAGTCAAGATCACTATGGATTCCCTCCTACAGAAGATGGACCAGCTGGAAATCAGAGTATCTGATAATGAAAGTACCTTCCTAATCAGTTCACTCCTAATCTGACCATCACTAAAAACATTCCACAAGAAATACCCCTCAACCATCCCCAATGGTCACTATCCTGTATTCTCTTATTCCATCCACAAGTGCCACTCCAGCAGAACAGTGGCAGAGAAGAAGATCCAAGGAAAAAAACTGGGAGCACAAAGTTTCAATGACCCCACTGCCACAGCAGACTCACATAAGCAGGATCAGTGGTTTGAGGCCTTCAGCAGTCAAAATGTATTTGACCTGAAATCATGAAAAATGATTGAATTATGATGTAGCTGGATTAGAGATTAATAGTACTGTGCTGTATGTCTGTTTGTGAACCTGCTGTGGTAGTCTAGCGCCAACCCTCAACCCAATCCCATTTTGAGGAAAAAATGCCCTAGTAGTATAGAGGTCCCACTTCCCTAACCTCATCCCCTTTATAGTGTGCTAGGACCCACTGTCTGAAAATACATTGTACTATAAATCTAAATCTAAGTTTTGCTTGGGCCTGCCACATGAAAAAATGCTGCTGCCCAAAAAGAAATTGGACTATAAATTATTCAAAGGTTGAAAAATCTTCTAGGGATGTTATTTGATGCCTAATGATAGATGCAAAAAAACACACATTCCCCTGTTCATGTTGTCTTACAAATAACTGCTGGATCCAGTAACAAAAATGAGCATACCAAGGTTACATACACACTAGATAGATATACTGTAGTACATTAAACATGCTAAATTACTATGCCCACACACACACACACACACACACACACACACACACACACACGCACACACATACACACACATACACACATCTATTGGCAGCATGTACTCTAGCAACAAATCTATTGGAGTTACTAGTTTAAAAGATAAACTTTGAGTTTGAATGAAAAGGAAAATAAAATTATGGTAAAAAAATTAATGTACTCTTTTAAAACAATTGTAAATCTAAATCTATAGTGTGCTTGGACCTGCCACCCCCAAAAAATACTGTGAATAGACTCTCATTCTACTGCTCTGTCTCGAACACCCTGATATAATAAAAATATAGGGTGCAGTTGTATAAATCCATTTGAAAATGACATGGTTAGAAGTCGATTGGCATTCTTGAGGGACATATAATTATCTGATTTATGCTGTAGCATCCTACATTTTTATTACATTTGTATTATAATTGATGAATATTGATCAAACCAAAAGATCGGGGGGGGTTACAAACAGTAAAGTAGAATAAGGATTGCACAGTTAAAAAGGTATAGTTGTGGGATTCAAACCATGTGTCCATGTTCACAGCTCAAAAATAATTGTATCAACAGTGCATGTAATGATTTGCATATTGCTGATCAAATTATAGTAGCATGAAATATGTGTTAATTGCTTAGCCCTGCTTGAAGTCAATTAGGTGCTAATTGTTTAGCAGGAATACAGAAGGAAACTTACTACTTGAAAAAAGTGTTTTGCATCCCCATCATTTAAAAGAATGTGACACTAAAGTAATTTATAGCATAACAATTAAGTCACTCTGTGTGTTTACCTGGTGAAACTCATTTAATGAAAATAAGTAAATAAGTAAATAAATAAAAGCAGCAGGATCAGCTGTGAAAGCAGAAAAAATAAATAAATAAATGAATAAATAAACAAAAGCAGCATAGAGATCAGGTGTGAAGGCAGACATTTATCATGATGCGGGATGGAGAATAAAATGGACCACACTGAAAAAAAAGAATCAAATGCACAGCACACCTACATTATACACATTCCCATGATCTGTTGACTGACATCAAGCAGAGCCATGGATATGCAAGAAAGCTGAATGAACATGAGAATGTTTCCCAAGCTGCTAACTTTTGGAAATAAATCTAATGCATGCTATACTGCAACTACCAGCAGAGTGCTGACCTCTCCACTTTTGTGGCTGTGCTGTGCAGTGACTTAATTTTATTATTTTACGATACAACAGCTACAGTAAGTCCAGAAAGGAGAGGCAAATGGGCAACATAAATGGGGGGAGGGGAGTGACTTCAAAGCACAACCACAAATGCAGAGAGATCAGCACTCTACTGGTAGTTGCAGTATATCTGACAAGAATACTGTTAATTTCATGATATTTCATTTCCTTTTGGCATCTGATTGATACAGAAAACATTAACCTCCCCAATTGCTGCCCCAAGTAAACAAAGTGGCTTTGGCTGAGAAATGAAATATGAATCAGTCTTGTTCTGACAGAACAGCATTTTCTCCAGCTAGCCAAATCATTCGGACTACAAGTCTCTCCTTATTTGCGGTCATCTACAGACTCAAATGAAGCTGAATCAGAAAAAAGATAACGTCTAGCGTAGGATGGCAGTCACTAATTTATCACTGAAAGGAATACAAACTGGAGAGAAAAAGCACAGAAGACATACTTTTCTGATCCCAGGATCAGGATCACAAATTTATCGCTGAGTTGAAAACTAATTTGAGAGAAAAAAAGGACACATAGTTTTCTGTTTGCAAAGGGCAATGTTTTAGTCTGACATAAAGTAAAATGTAAAGGAAGAAAAATGATTTAAAACACTTGACTTTGATCTTTAATGTTCAGAGGTGGAAAATATTGTTGAATGGAGAAATGAGTTTATAATATCCAGCAGGACATGGATTTGATTCTATCAAGCTCCAGTAGCATGCTTTGTGTGACTCTTTGCAAGTAAGCTAGATGCCTGGTTTACAGGATATACATAGATGACTGTGTGTGTGTGTGTGGGGGGGGTGATAAATCAGAGGAAGTATTAAAATTTGTAACTTTTTTATCCTCTTTTTTGTGGATTACTAAAGATTCAGGGCTGCAGCCCCTAATGCCCACCTGTAGTCATGCCTCTAAGTTTGAACACATGCAAGATAAAAGTGTTCTGACAGCTTCATTGCAGGAGTGTCTTGAATGACTGCATGGGTGGGAATGGTACAGAGGATTTCTGACCGAGATGTAAGAATGATAAAATATGGAAGTGGCTACATCTGAGAGTAGCAATCCATCATTGAGCTTGATACATCCAGCATGGCCTGGGTTTTGTTCCCAGAATTGTCACTTCACTTTGTATGAATCTGAGCAAGTGTCATTATTTACCCTGTGATCCTGGGTCACTAAACACAGGCATTTGTGCCTTGATGGAGTTAGCCAGTTAACAAAGAATTAACAAGAAAAGAAAAGAATAAATGTAATAGTAACTTGCAGTCTCCGAGGTCTCCAAGGCAACTTTTATTTAAAAAAGTCTCTTAATCTCATTGCTACAAAGCTGGTATTTTTGTCTACTAGATCACATTGCTCCATACTGTAGTTAGAGTTTAGTTAAAGAAAATTCGAAATAGCAATGGAGAAAAGGTCTGCAAATATTTATAATGCTTTAGTTACCACACACATTATCTAGAAATATTGTGCAATTCTTTTATCACAGTAACTACAGCAAAACACGGGTCATTCTTGTTTCATTCAGCTGAGAGCTAATATGCAAACTGAATCCAAGCTCCAGTCATTAGACTTTTACAGACAAGAAAATTTGTTAAGACCATGCAAAGGCACTCCACAGGAATCACAATAACCACGTTGGTTCTCTGTTCAGTATTATTTATAAAAACATGTTAAAAGACACTCCACATTCTACTCCAGTAAGAACCAACATTGTTACTGTGATTCCTGTGGAGTGCCATACAATGGTCTTAAAACATTTTCCTGTTTGTGAAATATTCGTTTTAGTTTTTGGACTTCTTTTAATAGCATGCTGTTATAGTATATGTGCACTGTGATACAGTGTTTGCATGTGTCTCCTTGTTTTGGCTACAGTATGCGAAGGTTACAGATCTTGTAACACTGAAAACTTAAAATGTTTCCATTATTGGCAGAACTTGAACACAGTTTACAGTAGAATGGTATTGCAGACCATTTTACATTTGTATCCAATCTCATTATAACTTTATTTGAACATGCTGTTTATGAGAATCCACCCTAGACACCTTACAATACAATGCACATAGGTTAAGTAGAGTTAAACATTAATTCAATAGATACATAAGGTCAAATGCCGGGGGAGAATGAAAAAAATACATAAAAATCTCAACATAATTTGTCTAACATTTAAGATATCTACTTTATTCACTACATTATATACAGTTTTATAGTTATAAAGTCACAACGTTCATTGGTAAATCCCAACTGGGTCGAAGTGATTTAAACTCTTGAAATTATAAAATCACAATAACATAAAGGTACAGTATGTGACTACTTGCTTGCAACATCACTTACATACTGTGTGACTCTGAACAAGTCACTTAACTGCCTAGTGCTCCCAGGTTGCCCCTGAAAACAGCCACTTGTGCTCAGTGGGCCTTACCCAGTTACCAAAAGACTAAAAAAAAAAAAAGTGAATTAAATACCACTTCAGTTCAGGTGATAGTTGTCAGAACTCTGAGTTCTATTATTCTGTTTCATCACTTTTACCCTCAAAGACCTCCCCATGTCAGAGTACCCTTGATATACCTTGTTGTTCATCCCACTAGGTTTCTTTTGTTTGTAAACTTTATTTAGGATAGGACATGTTCAGACATACCTTATCTTCCAACCAGTGAGAGAAACTTCCAACATTTTTTAAAATACAGGTACATAAAAAGAGATACACTTCGTATCTGGTAATCCAGCCTTAATTCTCTTAGTAATGGAACTAATAAATTAATTATTGGTAAGAATCATTTAATGACAAAAAGAAAAAGGGCAGAAAAATATCTGCTGACACAAAATGATGCTTCCCTTTGCATCTTACCGTAGGTGTTGAGACAAAACAATGGTAATGAAATAATATTATAGTCATGGAGTAATGGATTGACAATGAATTGCACAGTGTCCTCAAAAGCTTGGGAACCAATCCCTATGGATGGCCTGTTCCAGTGGAAACCAAATATCCTCATATGTACTGAGTTGCCCAAGGACTAAATATTGTGTCCTTTCCAGTTTCATTACTTGCATAAGGGATGTAGCCCAGGAGGCTATAGTGGGGAACCGCTCAAGTCTCCAGTATAGAGCAAGCGCCCACATACCCACTACTATACCGATCCTCCACAACCTCTATCCTCCTCTAGGTTTCCAACTACCCAGTGTAGGGAGTCCCAGTAGAATTTTCACTGGATCTAGGCTAGATGTGATATTTAAAGTTTTAGATGAAATGTTAATTATACCCAGCCAGCAACATGACACTTTAGGACACATCCATACCATATGGTAGAAATCACCTACCTGAGTGTGACATTTAGGACAGTATAGGGAGGATTCAGGATCTTTTGGGTGAGCCAATTTAGGGGTATGATAGGTGCACAGAAGGAAGTTATATCAGATGGCTTTTAGATGGTTATTAACTGAACATTGTAAGATGTTTTTTAGAATTAATCTCAAGTCCCCTCCAGTGATTCCTTCAGGGTAAATGTCTTCCTCTCAGACCCTTTTAACTCTCTCCATGGGGTCCTGCAGGCTCCCCAGTAGTAGTCTGTAGCACCTGTTGAGTCATCAAAAACCCTTGATATTGGAGTATTTTGTAAATAGTTCTTCCAATGGGGAGCATTGTAGTGGGAGGGGAGCTTGAGGTCTGGGGGGGTCCCTGTAGTCTTCATCTTAGTCTAAGATATAGGAAATATTGAGAAGGGTGCAACTTGAATTTTCTTTGCAAGGCACTAAATTGGTGTACCACCCTTCCCTTAAGGATCTGACTAAGTTGAAAGAGACCTTGCTTGTCCAACCTTCTGAGACCTGTCCTATCATTATGGGATAGCCCTTCTCTGCTCTTCAAAAGCACCTCTAGAGTCACATTTGTTGAGAGACCTGGTTTATGTCCCAATAGTGAATAGACCTGTGTCCAATCTTTCCAAGTGGCTCTAGTACATGGGTTGGAGATATTAGGGGGGGTGGTTCCTCTCCCAGGGAATTAACAAGCACAGTATAGTATAGGTGGGGGTCACCTTCGCTTTCTATCTGCTTCCAGGTTGGGGCCTCCCTTTCTTCCCTCAACAGATCCTGGAGATGGGCCAGTTGGGCTGCCATATAGTATAATCACATGTTGGGTAAATTCAGGCACCCCATTTTCTCTAGTAACCACAATATCTCCTTCTTGATTCTTGTTTTTTTTCCCCTGCCGCAGGAGTTGCATACATGCCCCTTCCAGTACTTTGATGTACTTCCATGGGAGGGAAAACTGGAATAGACTGAAAGAGGTAGAGTACCCTTGGAAGGATATACATCTTGACAAGGTTAACCCATCTCAGTAGGGTGAGGGACAAAGCCCTCCAATGTTTGCAGTCTATCTTAAGCTTCTTAATTAAGGGACCATAGTTAATTGGTATAATCTGAGAGAGTTTGCTTGGTAACAAGACCCCCAGGTATTTTATCTGTTTGGTGGGGTGTATTATTGTCCCAGCTATCTCTATGGAGGTCTTTCTTTTCTCCAAGGGGAGCCACTTACTTTTGTTACAGTTAATGTTGTGTCCCAAGAGGGGCCCATATTTCTCAAATATCTTACTCAGTGCTGAGAAGGCCTAACCAGGGTTATCCAAAAATAATAAGATATCATCAGCAAACAAAGATATCACTTGGACTTCCTTTCCCACCTTGCAGCCCCTAATATCTCTGTTTTCCTGAATGGCATTTTCCAGTGCTTCCATAGTAAGCACATATAACAAGGGAGACAGGGGTCAACTTTGTCTTGTTCCTCTAGACAATGCTGAAAGGGTTGAAATGGTGCTGTTGGTTAAAATCTAGGCTTGTGGAGCAGCATATAGGGCCCCTATCCATTTCAGCATAGTATCCCTCAATCCAACTTTGTGTAGCACTGCAAACATGAAAGGCCATTCAATTTGGTCAAATACCTTTTCGGCATCGAGTGCTAATAGTCCTCTGTGTGACTCCCCTTTTTCCATCTATGAGTGACATTGATGGACCTACGAAGATTGTGCTTAACATTTTTATTTCCAAGCAATGCAAAGAAATTGACTGATGCTTAAACAACTGTAAATATACGTCACATGGAAAAGGCAATAAAATGCCTGCTTTTTTCCCCTGATAGTGAATTGTCCCCTGTGATTCAGAGCTTGCTGGATGGTTTATGGTTTCCCTGTATCTGCCTGTCTCAGTGAGTGAAAATGTTTAGTTACCATTTGAACACTAAAGTTCAGATGGTAGATAACAAATTGAATGGGAATTACTTAGCAAGTGATGGGGGGGCATGATTTTACCCCATTTGTAGTTTGACAGGTCCCTCCATTCAATTGTTGCACCGACAGCCAAGGTATTCTGTGATCGCAAGTTTTCTTCCAATGTTTCTGCACTTATCATCTTTTACTTAATACATGTTCTGTCTATCATGATCATGATTTTACTGTCTAGCTATGATTTTCATTTAAGTGCTTCGTGGCTATGGAGGTACCTGCTCTGGGGTCCTGTGTGGTCTCAGCAGCATTGTCAGGGATAATGTGGGTTTTGGTTGTGTGCAGTACTTACAGTATTTAACATATGGTGGATGAAGGTATATACAATAAAAGTATGCAAAGCAAGTACACTAAATATAATACAGTATGTTGATAGATGTTGTTCCTTTCACCCGGCAATGATACAGCTATGTGCTCCTGTAACATGGTTATCCTAAAAGTTCTGATAAAGGTGTGCAGTACTTCATGGAAGGTGACTCCTGATATTGGTTTGCTCTGACATGAGTGCCAACTTTCAGCAAATGCAGATTCCCTTTGCCTTACTGATGCCAGCAAAAATGCAGCATACGAGTGAAAGTGAACCAGTTATCAATCCATAAAAAGAGCACAATGCTGTTTCATCACTGAATTGCTAAGGGACTAGACATTCAACATTTTTGACTCTTTGGCAAGTAATGTTTGGTCTTCAGTCGGGTGGTGTAGGCATATCGCCTCTTCCAATAAACTGAAATTGTCTCATGTACTTTGGGTTCAGCTGTCATTCAGGTAACCTCATCAATTGCATAGGAATTTTAGCAAGATAGCCCATTGACCTAGGCTGCACTTCACACACCTCATGTTTGATCAGACATACTGTACAATATGACACCATCAACTGCAATTAATTTTAGAGTAGGAAGACAATTATGAAATATGGAGTTTCCACTAGAAATTATATTATGGATAAAGGGTTGTCAGTGTCCTTACAAAGGCAAACAAGTGTTAAGGATTACAGTTCACAGAAAAGTCTCATCAGTCCCCTGGATTCAATTTCCCAATAGATAGCAGCTACTGTAATGCAAAGTACAAGAACTCATTTCCTTTCATAGATAAAGGCATTAGGTAATATTGTCACTCCACAGGATCATGCTTATTTTTCTTCACTTTTCCTTTTTTTAATTAAAAGACAGCTTTTTAAAGTCTATGGTACCTGGCCACTGAAGAACAACTCCTATGCAGATTTATAGTACCACCAAGTCACTCATTCAGCATCACATTGAGAATATCAAATAGAGTGTAACAGACTGCATCCCGGGATTCACTTTCCTCACCAGTACTGTTTATCTCACCACATACAAATAATAATGGGACTGTACACAGTAGCTTTTATTCCCTTATAGGTCTGGGTACCAGGCAAAGAGGCTTTGCAGTGTTGTGGTTCCCTGGACATGCTCATTCAATTTTCTTTACCTGATAACATTTGTTGTTTTTCAGAACAATGACCTGAACCATGACTGAGCCACAAATGTAACAGGTTGCCTGGATAAATACATCAACAACCAAAGTGTGTGCATGTGTGTGTGTGTGGGGGGGGTACTTCTGGGCATGAGCTGGCAGAGTTTCTGTGCTGTAGATATGTCTGGGGAGTGGGTTGAGTTTGTAATTTGGATCAGCAAAAAAGGTTGTCACATCTTAAAAAAATAAACATTACAAAGAAAAGACAACCCAGGCATATGATGAGGATTAAAAATATATTCTGCACAAGTTTGCTGAAAAGGTTCTCAAGGGGTGTTGGTTGAAAAGGACAGGAAAGTCAACCAGCTGTATCTGGAACCATAGGGAAGGGGAAGGCAGTGTGTGTGTGGGGGGTTCTAAAAGTAAACTGGAATTGCAGCCGTTCAAAAATACAAATAAGGAAGGGAAGGTGAATGAGATAAATGTAAAATAACTAAACCTACCACAAGGATCAAGTCAACTAAAATTGGAGTCCAATTCAGGAAGAACAATTAGTCACAATTAGTTACCATGACGACAGAAAATTTGGTAGGTGGCTTAATGTTTCTTCCAGCATGCAATGTGTGAAGGTGAGATTAGTTGGGGAAGGGGATGAATTTGTGTTTCCCCTCTGTCTTTCACACTAACTGTTTGAACACAGGTAGTTATTTAGTTGGGGTGGAGTGGACTGCTTGAGTTGGGGGAAGAATCTGCAGTCAGTGTATTTTGCCTCCTAGTCTGCAGTCTTGCTATTGTGATTCTTTTTAATAAGAACAACAGGGAGAATTGGATGTAGGCTCAGGTCCAGTATGGAAAAAAAGAGACAGGAGGGAGAAACTGTACAGAGGGGTAGAAATATATTTAAAATGTGACTAGTCGGTACTTTTTCCCAGTGGCTGCAATCAGGGACCAGATTAAAATAAAAATTCACTATGGGACTGAGGGGGGCTTTATGTGTGTAGCATTGACTAGAAAAAGCATTTATGCCAGTGAGAGTTCATTTCCACATGTGATCTATATTCAGTAAGACACTAAAATAAACAATTTATTTTCAACTTATCAGTAGCTGATACTGTTTTGATCCCATTGCAGGGACAGTGACTATTAAAGAGCTAATATGCAACTAATGCCTCTTTCTATGCTGATGCACAGATCAGAACAAACACATTACGCTGTATTTTTTTTTTCCTTTTTTTAATTTATTTATTGATTTCTTTTTTTGTTTGTTTGTTTTTTTAATATTACAGACTGCATGTTACAGATTATAGCATGTGCAAATGAATCCATATCTTGAGATACACTGGATTAAATGAGCAAACTGTTAGTGCAGTCATGGTTTAATCATAACTTTCCAGTTCTCTGTCATCACAGCAGAAATGAGATAAGACTTAGAAATATTATTGAAACACTTTAACATTATATCATAAATGTGCAAAATGACAGTACATTTTTATGTGATTATGCTGGTTAAGAATAAAAACAGTGCAATCAAAACAATCTCACTAAACCTCAAAGTAATTCAGATCACATAGTCAATCTCTAGAAAGTGTTCACTCAACTGAACAAAGCTATTTAATATACTTTTTTATTTACACTGAATATGTACAAAGTGTAGCACATTTGTTTGCCAGTATAGATCTACAGTAAATATAATTGGCTAAATGTTGAAAGGGAAATTCTGACCTGTTGCTCATTAGTGAAGCAGACAGATGTTTCTGCTTATTTGATTTTAAAAAGGAATCTGTCAGTGACACAAATAATGCTATGACATTTAATTAAATGAATAACTGTGATTAAAATTAACTTTCATGTTTTTCTACTGTAAGATTAATTTACAGTGGTTACTGAGAGTGTTTTTTTTTTTTTACCTTTCTTAAACCCGAGGTTCTAGTGAGGTGACTGTCACTGGCTCTGATAGTCCACTTCATTTCACTGTTGCACTGTTGCACGTCATGCAGAAGTTCATTTTATAACAGCATAACATTAAATGTATTTGTAATAAAAATCAGGTGACAACAATAAAAACAACAAAAAATAATATCAGCACTGGAGCAGCAGCACTATGTTTGGAGAAGGGAAGGAAATTGACAGTGTTTTTTTTTTTTTAACAAGTAAAATAACCTGAGGCAGACTGATATTGAACACTGCAGAAGTAAGGCTAACAAGCATCCTCCAGGCAGGGAAGCAGGGATAGGTGTGTGAGCCTAGAGCATAACTGCAGCTAAATGTGTGAGGATGTCAATACCTGTTGGAATAGATTGTAATTTTCTTTAGAAGGAACTAATGTATTTTCATTGCAGTACCCCTATAATTTACAGTGCAATTATGAAGTCATTTACAAATAAGATTTTTTATATAATCATATATTTTGTGATTATAAATAAAGCCCCTTAAAATTCTGTGCATTAACTAAGTCAATTACACTATTATTAAATATTATGGTACTTGGCACTATTGGGGTTATTCATTTATAAGATTGGATAAAGGCTTTCTCTGCAGAACGAGTAGTTCATCTTATATTTACAGTACGACATTTGGCAAACTCAATCAGCGTTAGCCTTAATTGCATATTTTCTGCTCACTATTGCTGATTTAACATTTATTAATAAAGAAAAGGGAATAACATGACTGGTATAAAACTATGTTATATGCCTATGTCAAGATCCAGATGCCACCACTCCACCACTAGGACATAAGACATGTCACTTCAATTCTGATGCCCAGGACATGGATATTTGAGAGGAGCCATGATGACTCTGAAATTGAGATTTTATGTAAAAGTCATACTTGATGTAAAAAATGATAAAACCACACACAGACAAGTGATTTTAAATATTTTATTACTACAAATAGACATTATGTAATTGCTGAAACAGACAAGTAGTGCTCTCTCTAAAGTTGGATGACAGCAGTATATGAGGGGAGGGCAGAAAGAGCCAACAACCAAGGTTCTATTTATGTGACTATCGCTGGCTCTGACAGTCTACTTTATTTCATTGTGGACATGCCATGCAGAAGACCAGTTCTGTCATGAGACTGACTTTTCTTTCCCAGCAAAAAAGGAAATGTGTAATGTCCCTAACAGCCACCACCAAGTTCCATCTGTCTCTGACATAGGTCCCATAATAAAAAATAAATAAAAAAGAAAATAGCATCTTCACAGTTCAGAGATCTGTACAGTATATTCTAGTGATATCACCAGAAAATTGGACATGCATTTTAACTGCCAACAGCCTTCTGTGTTCTGTGAGTGTATTTCTAGATTTTTTTCACAAACACAATCAACATGTCACATAATTAATTTAACATTACCTTAAAATTAAATTTTCTTTTTTTATTCAATGTTACTCTGTGACAGAACACATTTAATAACACTGAGCTCTCCACCCCAGAAAAAACTTTAACAGAAAATAATGACAGAAAATACATTGAGAGAAAATATGTCTGCAAACCAGATCCCACTAGAGCAAGTGGACTCCTTTAAATATCTGGGCATCACTCTTGACCCAGCCCTCAATTTCCACCAAACACATTCACCTACTGTCCTCTACTCTCAATATCCGGCTGGGCATCCTCTATCGGTTTAAACACTGCCTCACTCCTGATGCCCTGTGACTGGTGGTTTCCTCCTCTGTCCTCTCCTTTCTTGATTATGGCATTATAATCTACAGCACTACCAGTGACTCGGCCTTATCCAGACTGTGGCTCTCACTCAACAAAGCCTGTCATCTCATCCTGGGCTGTGATCGTCTTACCCACACATGTTCTGTCCACAATACTGTACCACAAACTGGCTTAACCTAGATAACAGAATCCAGTTCCATACCTACCTCATGACCTAAAAGATTACCCTTGGTCTTATCCCCCCAGGTCTCTCCCCTCTAATGCAGAAGGCCTAGTCACTACAGCATACCTGCAGTGCTAGTAAGCAACTGCTTCTGATTCCCCAGTGCTGTACCTACCAATTCCAAAGAACTGTCAGCTACCGAGCCCCTTCCTGGGTCAATAAATTGCCTAGCACACTCTTAAGCATGAACAGACTTGGTTCCTACAAATCCTTACTTACGAACCACCTACAGTATTTGAACCTATATGACTGCAGAGGGATCTAACCTCCCCCATAATCCATTAACCAAGACCTGCTATAAACTCCCTCCCACACACACACTCTAGTAGCTCCCTCTAGCCCTCATCTGGATCTTCACCGAATAGAGTTATTATAGCTAATACTTGTATATTTGTACATAATTTGCTTGCTTGTTACTCTATTTCTGTATTGCACTGTACTGTTCTCTTTGTTTTCACCTGTATTGATGTGGAACCTTTGAAAATGAGTCTCTGACTCAAAGGTATTTCTGAATCCTCAATAAATAAAAAAAAAAAAAACATTCGTTTGAAATGCAAGCATTGAAATTCATCCACCACAATACCATTGACAAACCTGAACACAACACATTTAAATTTAATTTACTGTTTTAGTGTTTATTTACTGGTATTTAGTTACTATTTTTATGAAAGAGTCAGCATCAGCCTGGTTTGTTACTCTTTGGGGAAGGAGTAGCAGGGGAACATTTGTTGGCAGGTATTTTTGTGATAATGAGTACCACAGGACAACTGTGTTGATAGGTCCACTAGGATGTAATGTTCTATCCTGTTGAAAAAAATAAAGCTTTTAGCTAACTAACTAACTAATGAACATGGTGAAGTTCACATTGTAGTTCTGTTGGATGTGGGGACTGCAGATGGATGATGGGATGACGGCAGATATTCATTCTATCTATCTATCTATCTACCTATCTATCTATCTATCTGTCTGTCTGTCTGTCTGTCTGTCTGTCTGTCTGTCTGTCTATCTATCTATCTATCTATCTATCTATCTATCTATCTATCTCTGTCTTTAAACTAGTCCAGTTTGTAGAACTGTTATTTATTTTACTAGTGAGTGGGGAGCAGTCTGGTATTAGGCTCTCTAAGGAGCAGCAATGTCAAGGGACTGGAGAATTTCTTTACTCAGTGGTCCCAGTTTGCTGACCTGTTTGAATGGACCACTGATAATGGGGCCAGTAAGGGTTCTTTCTCTCTGTGAGCAGGATGGTGGAATCGCAATGCAGAGCCCTTAGTAGAAAACACTGCCAGATATGCTTATCCTCACTGTGACAGTGGAGCTCTCTCTTGGCATGCTTGTGTTAAGTATGCATATAAAATGATAACTGGTACTCTGTAATGTATTTGGTGCCCTTCCTTATTTCTCATTCTGCTTGACTTTGAGTAGTAGCAATTAACATTTTATATTTGCACATAAAGCTATTTTAGTCAATTTAATGCCATGTTGCTCATTTTAATAGATGTTCTAGTACCACTGCAAAATCAGAGAAATGCTATGAAATGTATAAAATCCTGCTATAATTGTGATATTCATTAAGTGTTTTGGCTCCTCTCACTATTATTTATCTTGATACAGAGTGCTGCATATATTGTTATTTTTGACCTCTGTGACCTCCCACGCACACTATGATGTACAGTACATGGGGACCTTCCTCTATATTCAGTTAAATAACAGTGACCCCAACCTCAATACAGTCAAGACAGTCTTTTAATGCTGTTACATTTATTCTTTTCATGATACATATTTAAAAAAACAATAACCTATGTGGTTTAAATTTTTAAATATGCTACGGTATGTTTAGTCTATATTTAGAAAATGTGCATTTGATGCTGACTCAAAAAAAGGAAGAAGATTGTTGGACAATTCGCATGATGTAGTATTGACTTGGATATGTGAATGGGTAAGCCTGTCACACTTACCTTTGCCTATTCAAAGAAAAGCAAAAAGTACCCAGGACAGATGAATTCACTTTGCCTTCATGTCTGTGGTTAGGGGATCAAGAGTACATTTAGAGGACATTTCACAGTGTTTGTCAGCTTGATCTTCTGAGGGAGGTCTACTGCACTTCTTGCATCTCATGCTGAATCACAGTCAGGAGGACCCCCATTAAACTGTCGATGTGTGTGGTGACTCTAAATTAGGGAAGTCAGTTTAGGTGTACAGTACCACTTTGTGTAGCTGTTATCTGATGCTTGGGACATGTAGTGAATAATCAGCACTGAATGGGAAAGTTACATTTTGACAAAGTTGTTAACTTGCTCATTTCAATAAGAAAGGTGTCAGTTTCTTGAGCAGTATGTAATTTGCGAGTTACTTCTTTGCTATTCTGTTGTCATCCAGGCAGCCTAATTAATAATGTACACATCATACCACTTCTATTGCAGAACTTAGTGTTTTTATTTCTGCAATTTATTATTTTTTAATAACTTTTTTCTCTGCTGTGGTTGTATTCAATATTGTTCACACTGCTGAGGAGTGCAAGTGAAATTTATGAGAATTCACATTTCTCCCTTTCCCTTTCACTCACACTCCTCGGGAGTGGTAACTGGATGGAAAACTCCCTTGTGTGTTCTATATTTCATACTTACAGTATAGCCACCATGTAGTACTGTGTGGTTTTATTTTTCTTTCACATCCAAGATGAATGCAGAGAGATAAAAAGCGTGAGAAAGATATTGGGGAAAGAGCCTTTTTTTATTTTTGTATTTTTCTACCAACCCAGTTAATGTAATAAAGCACTGGACCTGAATAAAACACTGGAGTGGAAAGAAATAACCTAATTAGGCTACAGATATTGCTTTGGGTTTGGTGTGGCATGGTTTTGCTCATTTTAAAGATTGGTCTGAGTTTGGTGCAGCATTGTTTTGCACATTTGTTTGCAAAAAAGAAAAGAAAAGGCTTAATCAGGGAGGTCCTAACATGGACTGTGGGGACACCTAGTGGAAACTTGTCACTACTTAAGATAAATTAAACTATGAACAGTGCCACTTGGTGCATTTAAGCCACTGTGGTTGGTAATTAGAGATGCAGCAAATTTTAAAATTCGCAGGCGAAGTGAATGCAAAGTAACCACTTCATGTTATCATAATGCTACGCTAAGTGACCATTGAGAAGTTCTCAATTTGCCTTGTTACTACAACTTCACATTGTCATTCCTCCTTAACATGAAGTAAGGTGGAATGACAACTATATAGGCACTTTAGGCAGCCCTCCCCCATACACATGACATGGCTTACAGTAATGTAAGTCACATGCTTTAGCCATGCAGGAAGGAAGTGAGTCATACAAGCAGATACTTTCACTTTCTCCTTTGCAGAGGCAGAAGAGGAAGCATCTTATGTAGGAGAGAAGAGTTTGTTATTAGTTTCTTTCTTGAGCACATTTCAGAAAACCCAAAAGCTTTTTTAAAAGCTAATTCTTTCAATTTTGTTGTACTGTTTTGTCAGTTCTTTTTGGTGACCAATTTCTTTGTTTATATGTTTTGTTTTGTGTGTGTGTGTGTGTGTGTGTGTGTGTGTGTGTGTGGACTGTGAGAGTGTGTGAAGTTGCTTTTCATGGGATGCATTGGAGAGGCAAGGAGTGTTTTGTGCAATGGACCAGGGGCAATCTGTGACCTGTGGTAATAGGGGAGTGCTCACGCATGGGGGTCATTGTAACCGGGTGTCATTGGACTGCTCCACACTGTTTGGCCCTGTCTCCCCCCCCAGAAGCAGCAGCACCATCAGTACCACCGCTACATCCATCAAGTCCACCACCACCACCAGTAGCAGCTGCAGGAGCTCCAGCAACACCACCTCCACAGCAGCAGGTGGAGCCCCAGGTGCATGACAGTGCTGCTGGCACTACATATGCCTCTTCTTTGCCTTGTTCCCCCCCCGCAGCTCCACGGTTTGGCAGTTTTTCAACTGTGTCAGGGAGGACAGCAGCATTGTGGTGTGTCTGCTTTGTGGTGTGCAGGTGCACCGTGGCCCTGGGGGATACTTCTGGGGATTGGGGATCAGCACACACATATGCTGAACCATCACAAGGTGGAGTGGCAGGCTGCCACTGAACAGGCCAGGCCTCCACCTGCTGGCCCTTCTGTGGCAGTGGCAGAGGGTGCTGCTGCTGTGTGTCACTGCAGAATGAGGAGGGCCACAGCAGCAGCTGCTCCACCACTACCCCCACCACTGCCATGAGCACCACCCTCACCACCACCACTGCCTGGTTTTCCCCCCACATCAGTAGACCCCACCACACTGCCTGCAATGCAGGCAGACACAGCACTCTTGTGGGCTGTGCTAGAGGAAAGTAATGAGAGGGTGGGTGCTGTCCAACAGCAGGTGGAGCAGAACAAGTAACACCAGCTACAGGTAGTGTCAATGCTCCATCTGCTGCTGGAACATCATGGGATCTCCCATTAGCTTTTTTTTTCTGCACACCCCCACACTGCTGTAGCAATTTGTTTATGTTTAATAACAGAATGAGGGAAGTCCACACAGTATTAGTTTAAAGGGAAGCAGTCAGCAATAGGAAGTTCTGCCCCCTGCATGGCTTGCCCTCTTGTTAAGCCTTTTAAGTATGCTGTGGCATTTTTCTCAGGCCTCAACATTCTTTATTTTAATAAAGAAAAGTCAGTAACCTAGAAGTGTGGTGGACACTATGGGGGCTACATTATGTGTAAAGGTGCAACAGCGATGCACCATGCTCTTCAACACAAAAGTATTGAAGCGCATGGTGCCTCTCCACCACACCTTTTCTTTACACATAATGGAGCCCCAATATCATCCACCTTCCTTCAAGGTTGCTGACTTTTCTTTATTAAAATAAAGTATGCTGGGAGTGAGAAAAATGTTGCAACATACTTGAAGGGCTTAACCAGAGGGTACACCTTGCAGGTTCAGGAGCTCCTGTTGCTGACTGCTTCCCTTTAAATATATTCATACACATACAGTCATACATGCTCCTTATTGCCCTATTATTATAATCCAGTGCCTCAGTAATGTTTACTTTCTCTTGTGGAGTGGTTGTGGAAAAGCTGGTGTGAGCAGTGCAAGAATGATGTGCTAAATTGCATGAGTGCAGTCAGTGTTGTTTCCTCTGTGTGTGTGTGTGTGTGTGTGTGTGTGTGTGTGACATCAGACATTGTGCAGCTTCTTGCAAACAAATATTGCTGACTTGTTGCAGTGTTTATGGTATAAAGAATAGCAAACAGAATAACATATATTTTAATGTCACCATCATCAGCAGGAGACTAAGTGATTCAATACGTTTTTAGCGGTGTCTGGCCAGAGTGCACCTTAATCACATATTGCACACATGACTTTTGGGAGAGCATGTGTTTTTTTGTGCTATTATCTCTGCAAAGTCATGTGCGCACTGTGAGTGACTGAGGTGCACAGTGACCTGATACCTCTGAAAAAATATCATATCACTTACTCTGCTGGTGCTGATGGTACAAATAAAATATGTGTTATATATTCCTTCTTATCTTTTTTCTTGAGATACTGCAACAAGGCACACCATATCTATGTTTGCATGAAGCTGGACAATGTCTGCACACACAGGAAAGAACACTGACAGCACACATGCAGTTTAGCACAACATACTTGCATTGCTCAGTCATGCTTTTTGTGAAACACTTTTAAATCATCAGTCCTGACACAAAGTAAACATTACTGAGGGTCCAGAAATATTTCTTTTTTGAAATAGACAGTAAAGAGATTCACCAAGTTGCAGTATTTCACCCGATATATGGGTGCCTTACATCCAGGGGACTCTTTCTTGCTCCACATGTCCTTACATAGTGCAACACTTTTCTGGCAAAAAAACTCATAATTTCAGTAAACTGGGTCCCAGAGGTCTTCCAATTCTGAAGAGCTGCCCAAGTTCTGTCCCCATGCTCAGCAACATTATGATGTAATTCCAGGGAGATAGTGGGGGTGTGCTCCATTATACTGAATGGCCCACAGCTTTCTGGATGTTTCTTTATGTTATAATTGTCTTTTTGCAGTGAAACATGGGCACGTTTCTACTAACAAGGCTCTTGTTAGTCAAAACCTGCCCACGTTTCACCACAAACTGATCATTGAAACATAAAGAAACATTCAGAAAGCTGCTGGCCTTTCAGTATAATGGATCGCGCCCTGTGCTATCCCTGGCATCACGTAATAATGTTGGTGAGCATGGGGGTGGATCTTAGGGGACTCTCTCAGAACGGGATATCCTCCGGGACCCGGTATTCCAAAATTCCAAACATTTTTGCCAGAAAAGTATTGCACTATATAGGGACACGTGGAGCAACAAAGATTCCCCTGCAGGTTAGGCACCCATATATTGGGTGCAATACCGTAACTATGTACCTTGGCGAATCTCTCTAAAACAGCAGTGCAACACTCTGTTGAAAATTTTGACCTATATTTTTTAATGTTATTTTACATTGCCGCTTTTCTTACATCCTGACTTGTATGATACTATTCTTTCCAGTATCTGAGTCTGCTTTAGTACTATTTTTCATGTCTGAAATAATAAAAGGAGCACTCCTTTTAATACGGTGTGGACTAGGTCTTCGTCAGTATTTTCCACTGTTTTTCTCCATCAGTTGTTATATATTACTTCTGTTGTAAAATTAACAATTATGCGGCACACAGTGTTTTATGACTTCAAAGAACAATATTATTCAAAAATAGCTGCAAATAGTGATGAAAAACGGGTCACAGCCATAAGAAAATGTGTGCTCCTTTCATTTTCAGACATGAGAAAAAGTAGCAAGGCAGACACAAATTGTGAAAAGAAGGGTATCATACAAGTCAAGAGGTAACTAGTGGCTGGCAATGTAAAATAGCATAAAAAAGTATAGGTCACAATTTTCACCACATTGTTGCACTGCTGCCTTAATTTATAATTTAAGTATGACATTATCTGCTCACAATCACAACACCCAAAATGAATCTGCCTTGTGTCCAGAAAATTGCCAAGTGCTGAGGAAGTGAAATGGGAGCATTACACCCCATGCAAAGTCCCCCAGAATTTATTGCATAGTCAGACATGCGCGCAGTGGTCACACAGAGTCCCCATAATGTTTCTGCATCCCCAAAATGCATCTGTCTTGTGTTCAGAAAATTGCCAAGTGCTGAGGAAGTGAAGTGAGAGCATTACACCATATGCAAAGTCCGCTAGAATTGATTGCACAGACACTGATGCGCACAGTGGTCACACAGAGTCCCCAGAATTTTTCTGCATTCCCAAAATGCATCTGTCTTGTGTCCAGAAAATTTACATACTCATTGATGATGATGTACTCATGATGCTCAGTGTCTTTCTAAACCATGTGAAGGAGGGATAACATGACATGAATCCATTCAGTGTTCCGTTAGAAATGATGACTGTGCGAGAACTGTTGCTGGTCCAAAGTGTGCTGCGATTCATGCAAATGCAATGCGATGCAATTACCTCAACCAGATGGAAGGGTGCCCTTTGTATGTACACTAATAGCAGCCTTGGTGAGTTGGTATCTATCTATCTATCTATCTATCTATCTATCTATCTATCTATCTATCTATTTATATTTGTATTTTCTAGGTGGGGTGGACATATATAGACATGTACTCATTGTATTGTTTTGTATCACAGGTCGTGGATACTGTTGTTGTGCACATTACAGTGCTTGATAGGAAATGTTTGCATTGAAATTGGAAATGGAATACTCTCAAATCAATGAAGGTAAGTATTTTTTTTGTGTGGGATGAAGCTTTTTTGCAGGTAGGTCTCATTAATGGTTTCCTATTTGGTTACTTCTTCACAAATTTCATCTGCATCCTTCTAAAGTCTGGTTGGTAATATGGTCATGGTCATCGATTGAAACAACTTCTGCATGTTGCATGTCTGCCCCAGCCGGGGGGGGGGGATAATGTTGAAGAACTTCTTTGGATAAGGCAACTATGACACAACAAAGCACCTGGAAGTTTCCTAAAAAAAGAAATGAAGGACTTATTACAACTTGATTGCAGCAGTAACACATGGGTCAGGATTCATGAAACTTGAGAAATGCCAGCCGCAGCAGGTAAACCTCGGTGCAAGTGGGTTGTAACTTGCAGATTTGCAGGTTACCTGCAGTGGCAGGTATTCACAAAGGTGGAGACAGATTGTGACCAGCTCCATGATCTATGGCGGTTTGTGGGTAATGTCGCCAGGGAGATGGCTGCAGCAGCGGGAATGGGCTACAGCTGGTGGAAGCAGCTGTAACACCTTCCACAACTGCTGCAGCTGTGAATCACTACCGCTACAGCTGCGGGTGATTCCAATCTGCAACAGCAGTTGCGGTGTGAAACTTAGAATACAACGCTTAGTGAATCCTGCCCATTATGTTTAAGCCGTGGCTGTTCCACGGGTATCTGGATTAACACAGATCGCAAGCTATACCACTGCAATCAGCAGATCACAACTTAAATTAGTACCAGGCTGTGTAACAAATATACTGCGTCAGCATCCCTGCATCTCAACTCAAGTTACATTTCAAAACCACATCTTGTCAAGTAACACAACCTGGGTCCAACTTTTTCAACACTGTCATGAGTGCACAGCTGCAAATTTGGAATACAGTCCATGATATGTTGCAGAAATATTTTTTGTGATTTTCGCATACCACCTAGTTTATGAATCCTCAGTTGGATTTGTTGCACTCTTATGAAAAAAAAGTAACAGATGAAATAAAATATATGTACTTACCAGTATGGATTGGAAATGGATATTCCATAGGTTCCTGTGGACAGTACTGCTGCTGTACCACTGATACTGACACCAGTATGGATTGGAAATGGATATTCCATAGGTTCCTGTGGACAGTACTTCTGCTGTTCCATTGATACTGACTTTCAGTGAAGGAGAGTCTTTTGTTCTTAACCTGTAAAAAAAATCTAAATAAGTTTACCATATGTGTTTGACCATTGCAGCTCAGAAAAGCAACAGAAAAAACACACTGGTAAAAGAAAGTTGAATAGCATAAAAAACTTCAGTACACATACTCACTTTATATTTTTAATAGGAAGGAACCTTTGCCTGTGGCTGATGGATGTGGTCTTTTGTTTGACTCCCTCTACCTTGGCATAGTCAATGTAATGGAAAAGCATTGTCAGAATGACACTGGTGGTGGGTGCTGGTGGTCATAGCTGGGCACATGATGACATTCCCTCTGACATCTTCCTGCATCTGGTGGTGGTAGCAGTGGCTAACAGCAGTCTTCTGTTGGTGGTCCAGAAGGGCACAGAAAGTCATTCCCTGTGGTGGCAGTGGTTAACAGAGGTCTTCTGATGGTGGCCTGGGGGGCACACAAAGGGGTCTAGTACAATCTCCCGGTGACAAACATCCTGATGGCAAAAGTCCCGTCTTTTATTTCCTGAATTTAACCTTCCCGCTATTACTGAATTACTGACAAACTTCCTCCCGACAGACATGTTGTCTCACTATGTTACTCCAATGCATGTGGCTGAACCACATCTCCCTGGGCTGCTGATATAACTGATAAATACAAAAATATAGGGGGAGAAAAAATATGAAGACCTGTAAGGCTTTATAATTAAATATTGATTGTGAACAGTTACTTTTCTATGCCTTTTATAAGCCTAATACAAAGCAGTTATGGTATCACTAACCAAGTTCATAAAATTTTAATAAAATATTCTGGACTGTTTCCTATGCAATATCTCAATAACTTAGTGCCCATGCTAGCATTCTGTTTGTACTCCAAATGTACTCCCGTCTCTGCTTGAGTAAAAATAGATATGTGGCTATGATAGTCATTAATTGCTGGCTATTGGCTAGGTGTTAGCTGCTTAGCAGCTGTCTATGCTGCTTGCTGCTATATGTTATTTATTCTAGAGAATGCCAGTGCCAGCACAAATTATACTTCTGTCATCATGTGACAAAAGGGTGTGAATATTTTAAAACTTTTTAATTAATTTAAATACATGAAATGATTAAAATGTATTATTTTGCAAACTAGCAGATTTTACTTGAAGTAATGTATAATATCCAGACTAATAAATTACCCAACTATAACCCTGAACAAATATGTAGTATGCAGTTAAGTATGCACTGATATAAATTCAATTAAAATTCACTTCAATAAAATTTACTATCCCCCGTATGTCAGTATGTTCATTTGTTTGCAGAACCTTGATGGTATAATAGTAGCATAAGATTTTCAGAACCATGACAGTATAATAGTTGTCAATAAGTTCATTGTCAGTAAGTTGTTATTGTCGGCAAATAAATGACGGTAATTTACACTTCGGGAAGTTAGTATTCGGCCAATGGTACTGATCCCACACAAAGTAATTTCCTCTGGTGGTAGTGGCTAACAGTGGTCTTCTGGTGATGGCCCATTGGGGCACACTAAGTCATTCCCTGTGGTGGCAGTGGCTAACAGCGGTCTTCTGGTGGTGGTTCAGGGGGGCACAGAAAGTAATTCCCTCTGGTGGCAGTGGCTAATAGTGGTCTTCTAGTGGTGGTTCCGGGAGGCACACAAAGTCATTCCCTGTGGTGGAAGTGGCTAACAGTGATCTTATGGTGGTGGCACAGGGCCCAGGATATATTGTACTTTTTGTTACAAATGTGATGTGACATATGGAATTTGAGTCACTCTAAGTGGGACACTCATTTAACCTTATGAAAAAGAAAACATGTATCATACAACAAATGTGACAGCCTCTTAACAACTTAAGTTAATATCTGCCAACATTAACCTCATCATCATTCTCATAAAGAAAGCTGCCGTCACAGTCATCTATGTCTGAAGTCTGACCACTGGGAAATTTTTTCTCCATTGTGTCATCATCTATGTCAGTGGTAGGCTGTTTCAAGCTGCCACTGCTAGTGCCACCAGGATGGTCCATTCTAACATTACCAAAACAATGACTAGGCCAGGTTATGAATACTGAGGTTGCAGTCTGAGCTGGTATGTGCCTCTCATTCATTTTTATGAATGTTAGCAAACTGACATTTGCAGGAGAGAGGTTTGTACAATGATCCCAAACTATTGAACCTGCTGAGCCAAATACCCTCTTGACGCTTACACTGGAGTGTGGGCATGCCAGATACTTCAGTGCCACTGCAGTCAGCTCTGGCCATTCACTGACCTTTCCACTCCATTATAAAAGAGGATCATCAGTTATTGACAGATGGCTGTTTTCAGACAAATATGACTCAGCCATTCCCTGTGCTGCATTAAGTCCAGTGGTTGATACATCTTCCTGTTTTCTGGAATTATGTATGTCACCAATCCCCACTTGGGACAAACCCTCCCAATGTGGGTTGATGTCAACCGCTTTGGATGACAGACCACCTGGAACTGCAATCCCCTTCCCCTTACAGGAACAGGATATGCTTGATACTCCTCCAGGTTCACCTTCAGCCCGATTATGCTGCAGAGGTTTGCTGACCTTAACACGTGACTTCTGTGCCCAATGCACCAAGCACACCAGTTGCCCACTGACATGTTTTACCTGTTCAGACCCTCCCTCCAGTACTGAGGAAATTCCACATTTGTATTGTGGGTCCAGCATTGTTGCTATTGCAAAGTTGTCTCTATGCTGAATGCTCAAGATCTGAAGATTCTGGTCGAATACTGTCAGCATATGTTTCAACAACATACTGCTAACACTGTCTCTAGCAACATCAAGGCTATGTTTTACATTCACCAATATCTGCCTCAGCACCCTCAGCAGTGGAATTGGTTGGCTAATGGAGGCAGACTCACCACGCACTGCCTGGGCACCTGGGCAGCATGTTCAAAAGGCCTCAAAATTGTTATTTCAGAGTCCATGAGGTGCCACTGTTCAGTTGTCATAGACATGGAGGCCCCGGAACTTTCACAGTTAGTGTGCAAGACAGATATTCTGAGACAGCTTTGTATTGTTCATACAACCTCCCTGCCAAGTATAAAATGGAGTTCCACTGGGTGACAACTTCCAGCTTCAAGCGGTGCTGAGGGAGGCTGTTTCAGATCTGCAACTGCTGAAGTTGTTCAGGGGTGTTTGCAGATTGTGAAAAGTGAGAACAGATGCAGAGTGCAACTTTCAGCATTTCCTTTACATCAGGGTGCTGCAAAAACTCCTGCACCACAAGATTTAAGCAACGGGCCATGCATGGAACACAAACAAAGCCACCATTTGTTATTTTTATCATATCAGACTTTATTGGATTTTCCAAGTACAGCCAGCCATAATAATGACAATTAAGTGCCAGGCATACAGATAAAAAGGTACAATATCACTATGACATTAAGTGCTACAGAATAGATTAAATACTGCATGACTACAATTGCTAAAAGAAAGGTACATATTGCATCCCACCACATTTCTGATCCTTAGAGACTAATATCCTATTTAAACTAGCTTTATAAACAGCCAAATATAGTGCATGATTTCCTACTTAACACATCTATCGGACAGGGAGATAGTCAGTAGCTAGATTTCTCAAAGAACATTAGTGGTGGTTAAGGGTCAAAGCCCTCATACCTCGTCTCATTAGTCATTCCACCTGAACTTCTTTAGGTTAGGCAGCAGAAAGTATAAACAAGGAAAGAGCAGGCAGAAAGGAAGTACGAATAGTACGGACAGTATGAGGTGAGTAGCCGCTTATACTAGTACAGGGCCACAGCAGCCAGAGAAAAGAGAGGAGGGGAAAGGAGACATCATGATTCAGGGCAGCAGAGGGTTTTGGGGGGAAGTGAGGCTGCACAGATGTGTGAGTGCAGATATGCATCCCATTTCTTGTGAAGTCTGGAGAGGTGGCCTTTCCCTATTGCAGAGAGTGTCTCAAAGATGGCCAGCTGAGCCACGGCTGCCTGCCAAGGGGAGATCATAGAAGGAAAGGACTGCCTCCACTTCAGCAATATGGCTCTCTTAGCCTCCATCACTGTGACCAGAACCCAGGCCTTTACTGGTGCAGGTAAGGGTCCCGATGTAGAGACATCCCCAGCACAAGAGTGGATTGTCCAATTGAGAGGGGTTTGCTGACAATCTTTAAACAATCCTCTAGGACCTGCATCCAGAACCCCTGGAGTGTTGGGCATGTCCACAAAATGTGGAACAGTTGGGTAGGGGAAGTATTGCACCTCCAGCATTTATTGTGTTTCATTATTTTCAGTTTATATGGCACTGCTGGTGTCTTATACCACCTGAGGAGAATTTTCAACTGTATCAACTGACCTTTGGCATCCTCATATGCAGAGTGAGCAGCTTTCAGGCAGTCAGACCATTGTTGCTGTGAGAGGGGGCATTGAAGTTTGGCTTCCCAAACTATTCAGCTGGCCAAAGTGGTATCCAGTTGGGCATCTCTGATCACTTCGTAAAGAGTTCTAACCAGGCCCTGGCCCTTTCTGGGTTTGTGAAGGGTAGTGAGGCAGTTCCACCTGCCCATATCAGTTGGGGTTGTAAAGAAGTGGGCAATTGCATATCATAACTGGAGATATCTCCAAAAATCCTGTGTTTTCAAATCGTAGGCCTCTCACAGCTGCTCAAAGGACATCAGTATACTACTACCTGGGAGGATATCCCTCACCAACCGAATACCCCTGGTAGCCCAGTGGGGCCAGTGTAGGGGTTTGTGATCCACCATGATGAGCTGATTGTTCCACAAAGGGGCACAGAGGATCAGAAGGAGGTATCCCTGCTGGGAGTACCAGTGAAGGTCATTGCTCACCGCCAAGCCCTACAGGTTTTGGTCATGATGGGAGTGAGCTTATCTCCAGACAGTTTCTTATTTGTTAGCAGAGAAAAGAGTGAATTGTCAGGTAGTAGAGCAGCTTCTAAGCATACCCTTTGTGGGGGGGACAGGGAGGAGGTGAACCAATTAGTAGCCTGGGCCATGCAAAAGACTAGGTGGTATCCCATGAACCAGGGGAGTCCCAGCCCTCCCCTAGTCCAATGTGCCCATAGTTTAGCTTGCCCCCAGCATGCCATTTTACCCTCCCATAGGAGAGAAAAAATCTGTTTGTCCAGTAGCAAAAAGGGTTTTGAGGACAGGGGGATTGGGAGATTGCCGAATAAATATGAGACTCTGGAAAAAATGAACATACAGATGGCCTCTATTTTACCCTTCCGGGAGAGCTGTAGCTTCCTCCATCTCTGGACTTCAGCTGTAAGGGCTTTTAATAGAGGAGAGAAAAAGGGACTTTCAGGGCTCAGTGGGCCTACCCGGTCACCAAAATTTAATAAATAAGTAAAATAAATAAATAAGTTGGCATTTTTTCAGGTCCTTCCAGGTAGAGGGAATAAGAAACCCAAGGTGTGAAAATCCATGGGGTGCCCAAGTGATATCAGTACCTGTTAGGCAGCTCCTTCCATACTTTATATTCAGGGGGGATAGAATTGGCTTTTTTTGGTTAATTAGCAGACCAGATAGGGAGGCAAACTCTTGCAACACCTGTAATATTGTAGCGATGGAAAGCTCTGGATTGGATAGGGTGAGTAACATATCGTCTGCATAGGCATTAACCAGGAAGCAATGTTCCTTCACTGGGATCCTGATGATGTCTGGGGTGTCCAGGAGTTTTCACATCAGAGGATCCAGGGCTATAATGAAGAGAAGGGAGGAGAGAGGACAACCTTGTCTGGTGCCCTTCTGTAAAGGGAAGGGCTGAGAGATATCTTGATTGGTTACAATTCTGGCTGTTGGCAGTTGGTATAGAGTGGAAACCCATGACCAGAAGTGGAGCCCAAATCCATAAAGGGATAAAACCATGTGGACATATCTCCATTCTAAGGAATCAAAAGCCTTGGCAAAGTCTATTGCCACAGCTGCCATTGGTGTGTCGAAATGCAGAGCTAGCCATTTTAGATTGAGGACTAGTCAGAGGTTATCTGATCCTGACCTCCCCTTCAAGAAGCCAGCCTGGGAGTGGTGTAGTAAGGCCGGTAGGACTTGAGTTAGCCTGCTTGATAGGACTTTGGCTAGTATTTTGGTATCCACTGATAGCAGTGAAATGAGCTGAAAATTGGCACAATCCAGCTTGTCCGAGGACTTTTGGGGAATTAAGGGCTTCCCACATAGTGGGAGGGAGAGCTGTAGTGGTCTGGGCTTCTTGCAGAGCTTGTAGAAGTAGAACAGTAATTTTTGCCTTGAGAAGTTCATACAGCTCCACCCTCATTCCATGTGGACCTGGTGCTTTCCCTTTGGCAATCTGGGACAAGGCAGATTAGAGTTCCTCCGGAGTAACAGGGGCATCTAAAATAGCACATTGATCTTGTGAGAGTTTAGGGAGAAAAACCCCTTCACACATCTTGGATAAATGAGTAGAGAGCTCCATGTCTGAGAGTTGTGCCTGAGACTGGTAGAGATCTTTATAGAAGCTCTGCATCACCTCATTGATGGCCTTAGGTGCAGATACTATTTTGCCTTGCATATTCTTGAGAGCGAGTATCTTAGAGGAAGCTTGTTGCTTGCAAAGATAATATGCAAGGAGTTTGCCTCCCTTATCTCCCCTCTCTCAGGCCTTATGCTTGGCACCAATTAGCTGCCATGCAGCTTTTTTTGTTTAGCAGAGTGTTTATTTGATACTTTAAGCCTGTAATGGTAGCCAAGAGAGGAGAAATAAGCAGATTTTAGGTTGCCACTTTAAATTGTCTCTCCAGGGTCATAAGTTCTGTTTGTAAAGAGGATATAGTCTTTGCTCTAGCCTTATTTTTGGCAGCCATGAAGGAAATAATTCTTCCCCTAAGAACAGCCTTAAATGCCTCTCATATGGTGGAAGCTGTGGTTTCCCAAGGGGCATTAAGGGCAAAATAACAACTGGCCTCTTGTTTAATGTAGGTTTGAAAAGTTTTGTGTTGTAGCAGGGATGGATTGCATCTCCATTTTGTGGAGGGAGCACCCTGGCCCGGTGGGGAGTACAGAATGGATACCAGCACATGGTCAAAAATCAATATGCTGCCTATAGAGGCATCCATTATTCCTGGTGCAGTGGCGTGGTTGGCAAGCCAAAAGTCCAGTCTGCTATGCATGTGGTGTGCTACCAAATAGAAAGAATAGTCACACCCCTGCAGATTGGTTCTCCTCCAGGGGTCATATAGACTCCATTCTGCCATCAAGTCAGTGAGGCTGGCTAGCCCCTTCGGGTGGGTTTGTGGGGTGGGGAGGGACTTATCAAGAAAATTGTCCAAGACTAGATTGTGGTCCCCTCGTAACAAAATGAGGATGTCGGAGAAGCCACTCGACAAGTCCAAGAAGGCCTGACTGAGGTCCGGGTATACCTCCCCTATGTCTGTATTATGGCCATACACGTTGGCCACAAGCACCCTTCCTCCTGGGTATGACAACTGGGTTACTATCCCTGACCCTTGGGAGTCTGTGCATTTTTCCTCTATTACCCAAAGGATGGTTTTCTGTAGCAGAATGGCCACTCCTCTGGATTTAGTGGTGATGCAGCTGGCAACAACTGTGCCATCCCAGAGCTTCTTTAACCACTGTACTGTCCAACTGGTGAGGTGCATCTCCTGGAGAAGGGCTACATCAGCCCCCATAGAATTAAGATATTGCATGATTTTGGTTCATTTAGCTGGATGATTAAGTCCATTAACATTCCAGAAGACGCACCTCCAGCCTTGTTCTGATGAGGATGCAGCAGTCATTGCCATATCTCCGATACTTAGAAAGAATGTGAAAGGAGTACTCACTCTAGTGCAGACCAAGAGGCATATAGCAGTCAACGAAGGGGGTGGGGTGGAGGGAATTGCCTGTCTGATGTCCGTACGTGCGGGTGTCAGGGTAAAATGTCAGCAGAAGTAGCAAAAGCAATAGTAAGAAAAAAGGAATAGGAGCCGTTGTTGTCCCACCTGAGTCAGACCTGGTTAAGTGAGAGGAGGAGAAAACAAGAAGAAAAACTTTTATATAATATTAAAAGTGCAATACAATAAAATACAACAATGGAGCTATTGCTCTAAGTATAACATAATGAATGAGTGAAAGTAAATGATGCTGAGGTGTACATGTGATAGGGGCCGTCAAGTAAAAAGACATTCCATGCCACACTGCTTCAAGCACCAAAAGTACAAGGGGAGAGGTCACACCAAACATGGGTAATCTGTCCCAACCTGGCCTCATGGATCACTGTAGTGAATTGGGATCCAGAGGGTCCAGGAAGAAAAAAACCTACCCTATGGTAGAACATACTGTGCATATAGTGTATTACCACCAGAGAAGGGAAATGGGGGGGGAGACGGAGTTTCGGGGAGGGCAGAAGGAATAGTTTCTGGGCATAATATCCAGACAGAAAAGGAGGGGGAGGATATGAGGAGGGACTCTTTACTAGCGCAAAGCTGTGGTTCATTAGAAGATTGGGGGAAGCCAAAAAAGGATTGTTGCAGGGAAAGAAGGGTATCAGATGCAAGGTGAGTATCTCAATCCTCTGAAATAGCCCTAGTTACCCGTGGGTTATTCGTGGCCTGAAATGCCTGTGGGGGCTAAATACAAAAAGAAATAGGCCAAGGTATATGTAAAAAGCCAGAAAATAGTGGGAGGGAGTGAAGTATAGGAAGGAGGGAGTAGTTTCTCTCAATGAACTGCACCCCCTCTGAATTCGGTAGAGCTGAAGAGGTTGAGCACCACCATATGGTGAGGGAGGGTGCAACAGCAGTGAAGAGAAAGATATCCTCGTGTGCCACCCACTCCCTTGGACTCTAGAGAAGAAGGTCTGTGTGCTCAAAAGGAGAGAGGGGTCAAAACTTATCCAACTCAGAGTTATAATACTTGTTCAGCTTTCCTTCCCAGATAAGGTAGACTGCTCCTTGCATGTCGATCTGGCTGGGTTTGGAGAGGTTGCCAATGCCTCCACAAAGGATTTAAGTCCTGGTTTCAGTAAACCTGCCTCCACAACTGCTTCTTGCTCACTTTCCTCCACAGAAGCGGTTCAATCTAGTGATACCATTGCATCCATGGACCCTTCGGTGTCTTCGGCTAGAGGAGCTAGAACTGCAGCTGCCGCCACCATATTCACTTGTGCTCTGGGGAGTTTGACAGGAGGAGAGGCTACTATATTTCCTGAAGCCAACTGGTGAGGGCGCTTGGACAGTTGTCATTCTCAGCCTGGAGCTGATTGGTTGGTCCGATCCACTTGGCAGTTTGCATCAGCACCACTAGCTTTCCACCTAGCTCAACTCGGGGGAGAACCCACATGGAGGTGTGTACCAGTCTTACATTGAGCAGGTGGTGAAGGAAGGAGCAAGGGGGACTCACTTGTGCCTGGACGAGTCCAATCAGTATTGATAAAACAAGATTATATTATCCTTCCAGTTGACCTCTTCTAGATCCCTTGCAGCCCGCAGATGTGTTTCCTTGACTGAGTATTTTAACAAGTAGGTAATGATTGTTCTGGGACCACTGGCACCATCAGCCCTGTCATAGACACGGTGTGCTCTTTCCACCCCCACAGGCTTTTTTCATCTTTCACCAAGCAGTTGTGGTAACCACTCATTTAGAAACTTCTTCATATTCAGCCCCTTATCCCCCTCCAGCACCCCAGGATCCTAATATTATTCCTCCTACTCCTGTTCTCTCGATCCTCTGCTCTATACCACAGTCTGGAGAGTTTTCCATCGTGGTCTCTGATCCTTTGCAGTACCGTGATGTGCTGTCTCTCCAATTCCTCCATCCGCTGTTCAAGCACATTTTGCTGGTCTTCCAGCCTGCATACATCTGCTACGTTCCCGGCCAAAGATGCTCCTACAGTATCCACTCTGGTCAGGAGTGCCTCTAGCATCTTTGTTACGTTAGCTAGGGCATCTCCAAGCTGGGTTTGATCCTGTGACAGATGGATAGGCTGTATAGAGGGCCCCATTACATTGTCTCCCGAGGCCTCCATTCCTGCTTCCAATGTTGTAGCACCAGGGTAAATAGGATCGATACAGCGGTTTACAGCCAGTCTCCTGAGTGGCTAGGGGTGTCCAGCAATTGTGGTCCATATTTAGAAATATTAGGATCTTCTATATCGGCAGTCTAATTCTTTAATACTGTTGCACTTCTGTGCTTGGGCCTATGTGGTCTAACTCCTCAGGCGGCTTCGAAATACGCTCAACGTGTTTAGTGTTATCAAAACATGGCTTCCCTCATCAGGATTGTTTGGCTAGTATCAGCAGAGGTGGGGATGGGTTCTCCGGTGGTTATCAAAAGGTTTCAGTCCGGCATTCCAATGGGTTGAGTAAGATTTATTGCCAGGCCAGGGCAGAGTGAAAGAATTATGCTGTCATCTTCCTCGGGTCCAAGCCATGCCCCTCATAAAGCCATCATTTGTGATGAATTTCACCACATTTGACCCATTGTCACTTGCTATGAACCCAGCTCTCTGGGACAGGGGGTTCAGCCATTTGTCAATTTCCATCACTACCAAGTCCAACATGTTTTCACCAGTGTGTGAACAGGTCACATTGTGCATAGCAATCATTGCATGCTGTCGAATTCCTGGAAGATTACTACCATGACACTCCACATTACTGCACTGATTATTCACACTGCCAAGAGCACAAATAACACCAGGCACCTGCACCCAATGTGCAGTTATACACAAATATGAACTCCCCACTGTTTTGCCACTTGTCCACATATCCATACTTAAATAGATGAATGAAGAGGAGGAGGAATTTTGAAGGATATATCTTACAGAGTCGGACACAGTACAGTACAACTCGGGGAGAGCACAGGTCAAAATGTATGTCCTGGATGGGACTTTCCATTTTGGACAGGCACATGCAGCAAACTACTGAATCCCAGAATTCTCCACAAAGGAGAAGGGCAAAAGATCAATTGCCAGCATTTCAGTTATAGCAGCATTAAGTTCACGTGACACTGCATGATTTGGTAAGTACTTCAGATTATGCTCAAAAACACTGTGTAACATGGGCTGACTTAAAAATTTTACAAGGGGTATGATGACAAGTGGTTCTGTTCTGCGAATGGCAGGGGGTACAGTGTGGACGTTTGATGAACATGGTTGCACAGGTGATCATGACAAACCCACAAATGCTGTTATTTTGCCAGATTTACCAACCAGGGTTGATGTACCACTTGCACTAGACATACTGCATTCACCACCACCACCACCTCCAAAACTGCTACTCTCGCCAGCACTGGACAACATTTCAGAATCATTATGCTCCTCCACCTCATCATGCCTGTAGTAATCCTATGCTCTTATTTTATCACGATTGCACATATTTAATTTCCTACTTGATTTAACAGTCATGGAAGTGGATAACATGCTGGTTATGGTTGATGATGAGGGTGAAGGCCCCACTGTAGTATTAACTGCCATCTTCTGCTGGGTCCACAGTGCCATGTGCCTGTTATTAAGTTGCATATGCTGTCTTCCTGTGGCCAAATAGCTCCCCGTTTTCCCTTGACTCACATGCGCATTGCAAACCTGGCAGATTGCAACTGACTCATCATTTGCATCTTGCTCAAAAAAATCCCAAACAAGGGATTGTGATGCTCTAGTTTTAACATGTCCCTAACATGTCCCTAATGCTGCTTATTGGACTCTGTTTTTTTAAGCCATGAAGTGGGGGGTGCTACATGAGTTTTCAGGCAGGACACACTTGGACTGCAACTGACCACCACGACTACCTATCATTATTACTGGGTCATCATCATCACCATCAACTGAAAGTGGTAAATCACAACTTTTTATGGGGGGGGGTTAATACAAACAAACCCAGACACAGCCACCTTGAATTTGTTTTTCTCTGGTTCTCAACTGGGGTCACTTACATCGTCGTCATATTCATCAACATCAGCCACATCCACATCTTCTGCTTGGATGCTGGCATGTGGACTGCAAGTTGCAACCACAGCAACATTATCATCATCAGATTCATCATCATCAACACCACCATCTCCTGATATTTTTTCACCACACTGTGAATCACTGTATGGCAAATCCATGACCTGAACTGTGGTGGAAGAAATGTCAGATTGTATGCTATCATTGACATGATGATCAGAATCACCATGCTCAGTTATTGGGAAGTACAAAATCATCTACACTGCCACTCACTTGCACTGCTTCACATTCCACTATATTTTTGAACATGGTAAACTGGTTAGAAGTGGTTCTTGAGGAAGCAATACTCATACCACCACCAGCAACTGCACTAACACCACCAGTTGGGACAACATCATCTCCTCCAGCTATGAGTGAAGCTACTGATTGGGCTGTAAAAAACATTGCAGGAGATTTACCTTTCCTCACATAAGCAATGCACTTCTGCATCTGCCTACTACCATGCCCACAGACAATCTTACTGCTGGCAGCAGTGCCATGGTGAGAAACAGCTTTGCTTGCATGTCTCTTTGCGGGGCATTTTGGGGGATCATTAACAATATTCTAAATAAATTTAGATTTTGGAACGTTCACTCTGGGTGGGAGGAATGTTGGATTTGAAGCCAAAAAAACAATTGTGGCTTCAGCAAGAGATACAGATGCAAAGTCACAAGTTCAACAACACCTTAACTAACCAGTGTTACTGAAGTCACAAACAATCCAATCTGGAAAATAATTCCTTTTGCCAGTGGGTGGGGGAGCACTGACTGCAGATTTTTACACACAGCACTGCAAGCAGCAAAACAAAGAAAATATGCCACAATGGCAGCACAAAATCATGCAGCTGCAGTGAATAGCAGGTTCACACTGCTGCACCGGTAATTACACTGTGACACAATAAAAGGTATATTATTTTATGTCAAGCACTGCACACACTCACACACACACACAATTTGTCTACAAGTAATGCCTAGCAAATTGAAAACTTCAGTAATATACCACTTATTTTAAACAATCTTAAATTATGAACTGCTGCACCAGATCCACACAACACACAATTAGCAAAAATAATTTAATCAATTATTGACAATATTACTGTGTGTACATTAACACAGTCAGTTATATAACAAAAATATAACCAAAAAAACAAAGAACTCCCAATTTCTTCAACTTAAATCTACCTACACTACAGATACGCCCCTCCCCAAAGCACACTTTCACTGTCTCTTACTAGACAGACTCAATGTTGTATGTTAACATTCAAAATCCACACACAAACAATAAGCACATGATGATATGAGCACAGGGGGGTTTCCTACAATCGTTGAACTAAAGTTTGAGCAAAAAAATTACTCAAAAAGGCTTTTTTAACAGATTTTGGAAAGTGTGAATCACAGAGAGCTCTCAAAGCAGACTGTCTCCTACTGCTTCCTGCACACACTACCCCAAACTGAGGATGTGCAAAACAATATAGAGCCCATGTAACCTGAAATCCCATGAATCACTGCAAAATTCACCTTTGGAGCTTTAAAACAAGGGGAAGTGAGGCAACGTACATTGTTTTCAATGCACTTCGCCTTTAAAATTGGTGAAGTAGTGGTCTGGGAAGATGGAGTAATGTGAAGTCATTGTTTTCAATTGACTTCATGTTACCTGTAATAATATGAATTACTCCCTTTCGCATTGCGGAGTACTCCACGAATTCGCCTTTACTCCAAGAATCACTTTGTGGGGTGAATTAAGCCCACTTTGCCCACCACTATTGGTAATTCTCTAATTATGCTCTCGGCAACTACTTATCACATTACTGAGTGGTAATGAGGTATTCCTCAGTACTGCTTGATGTACCCCTCAGTGTACCTCAGCTAACGAGGTATACCTGGTTACCGCAAAACTTTTCCATAACAATCACTGTAGTTGCAAGTTTATGGGCAGGTTGAATGGATCCCTGTTCTTTTTCTGCCACAAACTCTATAACTCTATGTTTCTATTTTCCAAATTTTATTACTTGCTTTAAGATCATCACTACTCAAGTCTGCAGTGCATGGCTGGTCAAAATTAGCAAATTCAAATTTTGTGGAATTTTCATGAAATTCTGTGAAATTTTGCAAACGTTCACGAAATATTTCAGAACTATTTGAAATTCATTAATTGGTCATAGCTCAGTATTGTAACTACAAAACTGCAATTTGGCAGCATGTTGCATATAGGTTGGACAATGCCCTACGAGCATGTCAAGTTTCATTACAGTTGCATGAGGGAAGGGGAAGATATTACGAATATTGTTATTAATGTGAACATTTCAGAAAATATTTATATGCTTACTACTTAGCCATATTTTTGGCTACATAACGGAATAGTTATATTCATAGAAACTGCTAAATAGAGAGGTAATTGCTTATGTAAATGATAAGTTACAGGCATTCAGAATATCACAATTTATTTTTAAACGTTATGATCATTTTCAAAATATTTGGATGTTTGTAGCTTTACTGTTGTTGCATGTGTACTCTCAAGATTTGGCATGCATACCAAAATAACTATGTCTTTGAATCTAATTAACCTGGATAAATGTGCTTTAGTAGTTTAAAATGTATTGTTCATACTTTAGAAATTATTCGGGTCAAATCTGCTCAAAAATTAATGAACACATAGTAATAATGCCACTGGAATTCCACTTGAGGAATTTAACTTTCACAACCCACTTACAGTGTTCGGTAGTGACTAGTTACTTGTAACTAATAACTGTAGTCTGATTACTTTTCTAGGTAATTAGTAATAGTAATAGACTACTTTTTAAATAAAGATATAATTAATTGTAATGATATTATTTTTCTCTAAAAGTAACTAGTTACTGCAATATAAAATGGAATAACAGATGGCCATCCATCTGTTGCCGTTGCTGTAATCCATCAAGAGGTTCCTGTGACTTCATAAACCTCAAGAGCGAAGCTCAAGAGGTTTATGACATCACAGGAATCCAGAGATTGTGCAAGTGTATTTTGATATTCAGGTTTTGGTGTAAACAAAGACTGCTCAGGTGACTGTGTGCTCAATTTATTACAACATCAGGCTAACAAAACTGCCTTCTGACAAGCACTCTGTGAGCACCCAGCATCTTCACATTGCACATTGAATGCAAGTTGCCTACCATGTTTCGCCTTTTTTCATCACAATAAAAAGTTTAGGCACATTTTATGGTTGTAAGGTGCCATTTTTTTATAGCCTTGCTGATATTCAGCTTTGTGTAGTTGCAGTGTCTAGATATTATTAGCTGCCAGAGCTATGGGGGTGGTGTAAACCTGTGGCATGACAACTGGAGCACAGACATGCATCCTTGCAACGATTAGACTAGGACTTTTTTACCTAATACTGATTGGTATGCCATTGCTACAGTGATGCTGCAACAGTGATTCACTTACAGTGACACAGGTTCGGCAACTGCAGTTGCAGCAAGGTGGTGTTGATGTCGACAGGTTGCTCAGGGCAATGGTGTTGCTGCTGACAGGTGTTTTACACTGGCTAAGGTAAACATTACTGTTGTTAGGGGGGTTTCACAGCAAGGGGTACTGCATGCCTTTTCCTCCATGGTGTGTGCACCATGGAGTTTGTTATATAAAAATGGGGGGTAGAGGGGAAGCGAGGGGCAGAGCTTCCATTGTCGTGTACATGTTTTTTGCAGTATGCTTGCAGTGATTTTTGTTGTGCCAGAATGTTGGTTACTTGGTATCGCTGTAGATGCTGTCACTGATTTGTTGTTGCTGTAGGGGCCATCAATGCTTTTTCTGATTAACCAGCTTGATGGAATCATACCGAATTGCCCTACGAGATCTTTGCTTTAACACTGTGTCTATGACTACAAGGTAGCCATCATTTCATATCACACCACTGCTTTCTACATGGCTAATGCCACTGCTGATGGATGTTGGGGTTGCTTTTGCTGGTTGTCTCATTAAAGAAAGTGTTGTTCGGCTGAATGGCTCTGATGAGGTGTTGTTGTGCCGGGTTTCCTTGTACCAAATGTCACAGATCCAGTGTAAATCACTTGCCCATCCAGTCTGAGTATTTCTTTTGTCTTTAGAAAATGAAAATGAGTGTTCACACATATATTTTATGCAAACAAGGAAAGCCAGCACAGAAAGAGCAAATACAAGATTAAATTTATTTGTATTCATTTTAAAGAGACTTACAAATATATCAAAGAGGCATACATCACAAGAGAAAAAGTGCAGAGCAATGCAGTGACCAACAATGACTCAACTGGTTTCACTAAGGAGCTTTCCCAAGAGTCACTGTAACATGGTAAGGTGCTTCTCTTAAATACATACAATCCCTTAAAGGGACAGTGCCCCTAAAATAGTGCTGGTGTTTTTTAAATATAAAATACATCATTATTTACAATATTTCTAAGACATAAATCTTCATGTATTTTGGGGATACCTAACTTACTGTACAGCTACAAACAGCCTGCTAGTAACAACTGATAAAACTACTGGATAGACAGTTATCAAATTTTGATGTCACATATTTATTTCTATATTGTATTTACCAATTGCATGCTATAATATGCCATGGGAACAGATCTGTCAGAGATACAGGATAATAATAGCTGTTACAGTGCATCTAAAAACTTGTGCAAAGTCAACCCTTAGGCTGCCAACAGAATTAGAACACATAGTAATTCTGGACTGATATATCAGTTCATGCAAGGGTTAAAAGGAAAAAATACTAATAATCTCCGCCATTTTTTTGTGGCGCACTCCTGAAAATTCTTGAGTCCATATAGTTGTTTCAAGTGAGACAGGCAGGATAACATCTCACTTATATCAGTGTAGATAAATATTACCCCTGCACACTCCATGACTCCAAGAAAACTATTGCCAGTTGATATCTAAGGAAGGAGCGAAAGAGATAAAATATTATTTTCCTTATTGTTTAAACCTGTACTGTAGAAGTACACCATCTCACATAATTTCTTTTTCTGATACTAAATCATTTAGGATCCCTCCTCTTTTCCCTAGAATCACCTTTTCAATGCCACACAATTTAAATATGTGTGTTGTGGGATTTTGTTTTGTGTGTACATGGGTGGCTAGTGCATTAGTCTTTTATTTGTTAATGATGGCCTTCTGGTGTTCTCCTACTCTCAATTTAAAAAATCTGTTGGCTTTGCCTACACATATCTTTTACCTTTCAGCCTTCTTACGAGGTCCTGTTAATTATTTCCCACTTAAGGACTCCTCAGCTCATTCCATTCTACTATGCCTTTTCATACCTATCATTACCTATTCATTTTCTAGATTCTATTCATACCATACCTATTATCACATTTTTCCCTACAGCCTCCCCCTATTTTCTTTCATCATATATATTTCTCTTATTTCCCTTACCTGCATTTTTCTCTTTTAGATCACTCCTGAAGAAGACCTATGTTTGAAACATTCGATTCTAATTCAATTTTCTTTTTTCAGCATGCAATTAATATTACCATTTTGTTCTATATCTGTAACATGTGCTGTACAGATGAAAGTCAGAAAACACAATTTTGTCACTTTATTATTAAAAAATATAATTTTGCAACATTTGATATACAAATTATGCTACGTATATACCACTTCATGGTACATCTAAGAATCGCTAAAAGGAATTGATGACATTTGTTTGAGGGGACAACAGATTGGCCAGCTGTACAATTTGTAGATAGCTAGCTACACCCTTGCTTGTCATCAGTGGTGACCCCCAATAGCAGCTATTTTGAACCCCAATGGAATCAGGGTCAGCATAGCTGTTGTAGGGAAAAAGGCAAGTAGTCCATATGCAGGCAGGGCTCAGGGCCTAGTTCCACCAACTCCATATGCACCAAACAGGCACAGCAAGCTGCTTGATCATCCATCTGTCCACCCACTCACCTACTAGGTCTATCACCATCACTTGACCCAACACAAATAAAATCCTTATTTAAGAGGTATGTACTGGAGTGCAACAAGTGCGTTCTGTTGTATGATAATTTGCTTGTACATGCCACTGTCTGACTTCAGTTATGGCATACTGGCAGTTGCACAATAGTCATGACAGACTTAGTTATAATTGTGTCTCAGTGGGAAGTCAAGGTTCAGTTGTGGGAAAGAGTGTTTAAATTGTGTGGGGGAGTAAGTAGGTGTGTGCTGGTGTAATTTATTATATGTGATGTGGGACTGATCTCTGGCTTGCAATGGCAAACTTAGGTCTTAGTTTTCTGTGGTGAAATGAGAAAAGATCACCAAGGCAAGGAAGGACAGTAGATCTGCAAGACATGTGTGTGTGTCTGTGTGTGTGTGTGTAGGGGGAGCTATGTGAGGGTGGGATTTTATTAATGAGGTTCTTGCATTGTCAGGAGGAGAATACAGGCTAGATGTGGGAAAGATCACCAAGTGCAGAAGATGCAGCAGGGTGTGTGTGGTGGTGGGGTAAGGGTGGGATGTTAAGGGGTAGTTGTGTTTGGCATTGACAGGATATAAAGCTGTGTAGGAAAGATCAGCAAGGGAACTGGCAGTAGATGCAGAGTAAGCGTGTGTGTGTGTGTGTGCACGTGTGTGTGTGTGTGTGTGTTGGAGGAGTGAGTGGAGTGTTATGGAAATGAAAAGGGTCAGGGACAGCAGTGACCGGTGAAGCCAGGATTCAGCTGTGGTGGGAAAAGATTGCAGATGGCAGCAGTATATACAGGTTGAGTGTTTGAGTGTTTGTTTTTTTTAAAAGAGCTCTTATTTATGGAAATGTAAAGGGATTCTTGTTGCTGACAAAGTCAAATGGGTACTGCATTATAAATTAACATATGCATTGCATTTAGAATCTGTTTTATTTGTTTTATTGACTTCTTGGGGTTTCATGAGCACAAAGCTATGGTCAATAAGTAAATACAATCATATTATCAAAAGTAATATAAAATAATATGAAAAGTAATATGTATTACAGTTAGTTACTAATTAATTTTTTATATAAAACTAATAGTAACTGTAACTGATTACATTTCTTTGAAAGTAACTAGTAACTGTAACTGATTATTTTTTAAAAGTAACTTATCCAAAACTGCCCACTTAATAGCACTGAATCACCTTACCTGAACAAGCATCATGGCCCTGGAATACCCCTCCAACACTCCTTTAACAGTGATCTCCAGCATCATGCTCCATCATGACTAAAGATATCCAGATATGCATGTTACAATGACCTAAGTCACAACTAGTTGTAAGGCTTGGCATCACTTGATACCACTATTTTCAAACAGTAAAAATATACATTGCTATCTACAGTGTTGTTAAAGAGTCAGCAGGTAGCACTGTACAGAAACAATGCTGCACATGCATGTGCTTAGAAACATAGAAATATAGAAGTTGATGGCTGAGAAGGACCTCAAGACTCATCCAGTCTGCTCATTATTTCTACCTTATGAATGTGCCATAGGCCTGTACTCTGTCAATGGCCTATCTATTCATACTAAGCTTTATTGCTCTCTTATGCCTATCCCATGCCTGTTTAAAGCCCTGCACTGTATTGATATCCACCACTTCCTGAGGTAGGCTGTTCCATGCATCCACCACTCTTTCAGTGAAAAATAACTTCCTCACATTCCCCCTTAATTCTCCCTCTAATCTCATGCTGTGTCTTCTTGTCCTGCTATTTTTCTTATATTAAAACATGTTAGACTCTTTCACCTTATTAATGCCCTTAAGATGTTTGAATGTTTCAATCACACAACCTCTCCCCCCTTTGATCTTGGGTATATATAATGAGCTCTGTTAATCTGTCCTCATATGTTTTTTGATGCAGTCCCTGCACCATTTTGTTTTCCCTTCTCTGGAATGCCTCCATTTTGTTAGCATTCCTGTGCAGGTGCAGCCTCCAGTACTGCACACAGTACTCCAGATGGGGCCTAACCAGTGTCAGATAAAGAGGGATTATTACCTCCCTCTAATGACTTGCGATACCCCTACTAATACAACCAAACATCCCTCTAGCCTTACTTACTGCTTTAGTGGTCTGCTTGGTTGATTTCAGGTAATCTGTGATGATGATACCCAAGTTTCTTTCTTCTATTGTGATTGCCAGCAACTCCCATCCCAACCTATAAGTGGCTTCAGAGCTTCTCTTCCTTATGTGCATGATCTTGCACTTCTTTGTATTGAACCCCATTTGCCACTCTTCTGGCAATTTTGCCAGTTTATCCAGATCTTGTCTCATTCTGCCCACCCCATCTGGATCATCTACTCTGTTGAAGATCTTGGTGTCATCTGCAAACAGACAAACCTTATCCTCCAGTCCCTCTGCAATGCCACTAATGAAGATATTGAAGAGGACTGGCCCCAGGACTGATCCCTGAGGTACCCCACTTGGGACTTGCATCTCTTCTGACTGTATACCATTTACTACCACTCTCTGTTTTCTGCCCACCAACCAGCTTGCCATCCAGGTGACCAACTTCTGACCCACCCTGAGCCTACCCAACTTGTTAATCAATCTTCTATGTGGAACAGTATTGATAGTTTTGCTGAAGTCAAGGTAGGTGACATCAACTGCTCCCCCTTGGTCCACCACTCTGGTTACCCAGTCAAAGAAATCTATGAAATAAGTTTGACAGGACCTTCCTGTTGTAAATCTGTGCCATCTTGGATCCTGTGCTCATATGGATTCCAGGTGTTGCACTATCCTTTCCTTAAGGAGTCCCTCCATAATCTTGCTCACTACTGCAGTAAAACTGACTGGTTGGCAGTTCCCTGCCTCTTCCCTGCTACCAGTCTTGTGGAACAGGATCACATGAGCCCTTCTCCAGTCTTCTGGGACCTCTCCTGTGCTCAGAGACTCACTAAACAGTTCTGCTAATGGCTCTTCCAGTTCCTCCCTTAGCTCCTTTAGTACCCTGGGATGTAAGCCATCAGGTCCCATTGCCTTGTTCACCATGAGCATAGCAAGCTCTTGTAGGACCCTTTCTTTTGTGAAGGGACTAGTGCACAACTCCTTCCCCCCTTTGTCCATGCTGCTGAGCTGTGGGCCCTGACCTACCTTCTCCACAGTAAATACTGAGCAGAAGTATCAATTTAGGATTGATGCTTTTCCTTTGTCCTTCTCCTCCTCACACTCCCCCTTATCCCATTTGATTTCAGCAATACCCCTCTGGACTTTCACATTTCACTACTGTATCTATAGAAAGTCTTGTCACCTTCTTTTACTGTTCATGCTAGTGTTTTCTCGGTTTGGACCTTTGTCTGCCTTACTGCCTTCCTTGCTTCCCTTAGTGAAATTTGGTATGCCTCCCTATCTTCGTCCCGCTGCATTCCATTATATTTCTTGAAGACCGTCTTTTGGCTCTGACCTTTTCTGCTACTGTTTTTGAGAACTAAAGTGCTTCCACAAGTAGGAGAGGGTGAAAGTATGGTTTTCTGCCACACGGAACTTCCGTAGAAATCAACAAACTTTCACAAAATTATGTGTGAAATTTCACCCTGGGGCAGAAAACCACATTTCCACCTTCCATCCCTGGCCCTGGTGGCTAGTGGCCCCTTTCTCCACCCACTCCAGGAATACTTATAGCCTGTCCCTGTTAGCTGGTGGTCCCTCCCCCCATCAGATCACCCACCAGCTGCCGCTGGCATTTTTTTACCTTTTTGTCTTTTACTTTAAAAAAAATGCCCCATCTGGCCAGGTTGTGATCCCTCTCCCACCCCATCCCTGCACAACAGAAAATACCCTGGTGGCTAGTGGTCCATCACTCCACACCCCCAGCTGCTGATGAAATTATACAGTAACCCCTCCCCCTCTCCATATTGTATTTTTTTCCAAATCCCTGGTGGTCTATGGTAATTGAGAACAAGTAAAAATAACCCCTTGTCCTGACCCCTCCCCATTCCTGATCCCCAGTCCCATAGTTATCTCTGGTGATCTAGTGTCCCCCACTCCCCACTCCAGTGGGTGCCTGCCCACCACCTGGCTCCCATCACCATCATAAACTCCCTCTCAGAGTGGGCAGACCGACACAGCCCTACTCTTCCTCCACATCTGGCCTGCCAACTGAGCTTAATGAATGAATGCATTCCTGTAAGGTATAGGCTTATTTATTAAGCTCAGTTTGTGAGCTGGCCATGGTGGAAGAGGAGGGCTGCGATGGTCCGTCCTTTCTGAGGGGGGTTTATGATGGGGTGGAGGCTAGGTGGTGAGCACTTGCTGGGGTGAGGGGCTCCAAATCACAAGAGATAGCTAGGGGACTGAGATTGGGGATGGAGAGGGGTTGGGACAAGAGGTTACTTTAACTTGTCAAATACCACTAGACCACCAGGGATTTGGAAATAATACAAAATGGAGAGGGGAGGGTACTGTACAATTCTGGCAGCAGCTGGCAGGTGGAGGAGAGGGACCACAAGCCACCAGGGATACTTTTTTACATGTGGGGTGGGTGGGAGCAGGGAGTACTAGCCACCAGGGGCTTGAGGACGATCGTGCCCATAAGCGGTATTTCCGCAGAAGTTCGGGAATCAATTTCCGAACTTCCGCAGAAGCGAAAGTCAGACTTTCCCTTAAATTCTGCCCACGGAATTTAATTTTCACCTCTATCCACAAGTCATTAAGTCAGTGAGCTCTAGTGCTTATCTGGCTTATTGCAAAAATTCAGGATGGTGCACAGTGATGTCCATGACTATTCTTCAAGGTTCATAATTCATGATAGTGACCTAACACTTGGCACCACTATACTTTCACTATGGAGTCTCCTATGCCTGCTACCTTATTGCTACTTTACTCCTCAGCTTTTACCATCCTCTACAGTGGCAACTCAAGTGTATGACTAGGCAAAATATAATTATGAACATGGTATCACTACATTCCACAATTTCACAAAGGATCATGAAATTCAATTTTAATTACTTATGCTACTTTTGGACTATGTGGCTGCTCATAACATGACCAGCCTTTAAGAAAGAGATTTTAGAGTTGACACACACAGACTCTTTTTTTATATTAATTTTTCTGCCAGCCGAAAGCTTGTCTCTGAGAGGTGTAACCTGTTCACAGGGACATATACTCTGATCAAGTTGAACAAATCTGTCATTCAGTTGGCTGCCAGTTTTTTTTTTCCCCAACATATGTTCCCTCCCATCTCCCATTCTGGGGATCATGCTTCTGTCAGCCTTGTACAGCCATGACTTTCCCTGTGGCAAGAGAATGCTCCACGGCCCAGCCTCAGGGGAGACTGTGTTAACATAATACAACACCAACCCTCCCTGACCGTGATGCACTGCCAAGTGGTAGCTGTTTCAACCATGGCTTGCCTCTCAACGTGACTTACAGGGTTTACTTCAGAACCCAGGTCATCAGCATGGCAGCATAATGCTCTGCTGGCAGGCCATGGGGTTGCCTGAAAGCCTAATATTAAGGTTCAATGAACAAAACAAAACTGGTGACATTGGGTTATCAAGTTTTAAAGTTACAGTGTCTTAAAATTCTTCAGTTTATGTAATTGCAAAATGTAAATTTTAAATGTACAAATGTTTGGAGGCTTATAACTCAGTCATCTTTAAAAACAGAGATCTGAAACTTAGTGCACATCTGTATGGGCCTAGGAAAATTCAGCAAAACGAAGTTACTGGGAACTCTGAGGTGAAAATAAAAAAAAATACAATGCAGATCGCTTATGTTGGACACTTCCAAGCATGCCACTTTCTTCCTGTATAATGGGTGTCCATTTTACATTTAACTGCGATCTTTGAATTGCAGCAGCCTAGAATGAGCTCATTAGCTCTCATGGTTATTGGTTTACTTGGTGCCAATGCTTGATACTGAGGGATCAGAGTGGCCATCACTGCCTGCCTGCCATCCTGTAGCTGTAATATACTGCAGGTGGCATGTCTGGACTGATCTTTCTAGAGTGCTGAACTATGAACTGTGTTAAAAAGCTACAGTACATGAAAAAAAGTTCAGTACGTGGATAAAAGAAGCTAGAAATGAGTAGGTTTGAATAAAATGGTTATTAGCTATAAGGATGGTTCTTCACTCATTGATTCACTAACTATGCTGTGCTAGTTTGTAGGGAGACACCAGCTTGACAATAAGCTAAACACTTACCCACATTGTTCATTCAGATGGAGTCCCTTCCACCCGTAGCTGCAACTCATCTCAGTGTTACATTGCAGTCATGAACTTATTCCTGCATTCCAGGAAAATAAAGAGGCAGCTATAACAAGGCACAGTGTGTGTTGATTACTTGGTTGACTACCATCAGTGGGAGGGATTCAGAGGTCTATGTTGACTTCCAGCTGGTGGGGAGGTGATAACAGGCAAAAAGTGTGTGTGTTGGTTAGCAGGGGAAGGGAAGGTGAATAAAGGCAGAGATAATGAGGGCAGAGTGACAGTGATAATGCAGTTATTAGCACTCTTGTCAATCCACTATAGATGTATGGCTTAATCCATTATAAGCAAGATGATTGCCATTGTCCACTATGAAAATGGCTTTAGCAGACATATTCTGTCCAGAGAAGGTGACCTTCCACTTCAAGTGGTTTCATTATAAGTGGACTGCACTGTAATGGATTTATTCCTTAAAATTAGATTCTACTTTTCCATCAATCTGTGCATCTTTAAAGTAAAACATTTTGGCAGCTACTCCTCTAAAGTGACCTTAGTGTAAGAGATGTGTAATAAGAAAAATATAAACAGAAATAAAATAAAATGAGATTAAAAGTGTACAGCTTTTCCAGACTTTTTTCACAGACTGTGATAACATGCTTACAATACATGTTTCCAGTTTTGAAAAATGTGCATTACCATCTCTGTATAATATAGGAAGGAAGTAGGAAATCAGGTACAAAACATGGCAGTGTTATGCTTTGCCAAATGGATGCAATTAAACTAATTTTATGCAATAAAACTTGACTTGGCTTGCTCAAGTAACTGACAAAATTTGATTGGCCAAATTTTTAAGGCCTCTCGCCCTCCTCAACCAAGTCCCAGTGTCGGTTGGGTACCTGTCCTTACAGGTTATGGTAAAAAATGTTATCCTGGGGCTTATAGGTTAATTTTCCAGCATCTAATCCTCATGAAAACTCAACGTTTCACTCCACAGGGTTTCCTCAGGTAAGAGGATCTATACATAAGTATATCAAATATAATTTTAAAATCATATTTTTATGCCACAACTCATCTTACAAACTTATCATCATTTTGCTTCAATTCATGGCCACAGCCCTGACATATTTAGTCAAAATATATTTCCTCCTTCAGTCTCATGCATCTTCATATATTATTGAGAATGTAAGGGAGAGGACACCAGAACTCCCTCAGAATCACTTTACAATTCTGAATTCACTTCTCATGCGCCATTCTTAAAAATATCTTAAATATACATATTCAATGTCTAAATTTCCTTTCATTAGGGCTGCAGTGGGCTGAGCCCTGCATATCTCCTGCTATTGGAAAAGGGAGACTTTTCAGATTGAACAGAGAGGGTGGTGGGCCATTGGAACAGTCTGCTTCCAGAATTAGCTGCAGCGAAGAATGTCAGTAAATTCACCTCTAAGTCTGTGAAGCAATCCACTCTTTTCATTAGCAGTTGCTCTGCACTATTTTTCGACAGTCAGGCACACTGCACACTCTGTCATGTCCAAGATGGCTGCCAAACGGTATTGCACACGTATGACTACTAGCGCATATGCATCATGTACAGTGGCCATCTTGGACATGGCAGACTGTGCTGTGTTCTACCATGACTGCCAATTTGTTTTAAATCATACATATTCCCGCCATGCAACCCTACCTCTCAGCACACACCACCCCACCCCACCCCCAAAAATATACAAATTACACTGTGGGTGCCCAATCCCCCAGTGCCATGATCAGGACTCCTCTGTGATTTCTTTTTTAATATCCCCCCAACCAACCCTCCCTCTCAGCACCCACCCACCCTCCAGAAACATAAGAGTGACATTGAGGGTGCCCAGTCCCCAGTACCATGATCAGGTAGCCCTGGAATAGACAGCACTGAATATTTCAATCAGGAAGTGCAAACCACAACAACAACACAGTGCACAGTGATGTGAGGGTAGGTAGGGGTGAACTATGTGGCCAATGTGTGTGCCAGCAATTGTGTGGACCCAGTACAGCTGCAGGCAGCAGTGGATGTAAAAGAACAGTGATAAAAACTGTATAATATACCCTGAACCATTAGCACTGTGCTAACACATTAGTGCAGAGCTAAGCCATTTGCATGATACAAACACATTTGCCTGGTGCTAAGATTTACCATATTCAGAAGTGACATTCAAGTGAGCCTATGTAGGTAGTCTCTGGGCAAATAGCCAGATTAGCATTTAATTATTCCCTGATTTGCATGCAGTTTGCCCAGTGTTACTGTAAGGCCCCTAAGCTCCACCTGTAGGTCAGTCTAGAAGTACATGGGCTGGCCAGGTCTGGCCACAGCTCCTCCTGTTGGTCAGTCAGACAGTGCATGAGGGTTGCTGCAGGCTACGTGTATGCAGTACAGTATAGCATTGTGTACCCAAGGGGACAACACAGCATAAGCACAAGTTGTGGTGGTGATGCATGCAACTAGCATGCTGTAGGACATGCTACAGTGCACAGCAGACACCACAGTGGGAAGGGGGATATAGTGTGAGGGACACAGCAATGCCTATGGTGCATAGGGTAGTGACAACCACTGCACTGTACACAGTGACAAGCCCATCTTGCAGGTGTGTACTGCCAGTGGACATTACAGTCACACTGCTGTGACCCACAGATGCTGCACCTCTGGCATGGGATGCTCATAGTGACATAGACATGGCCAGCTGTCTGTGCTGTGGCATATGTACAGTTGTACAGCATTTGACTGATGGGGCATGTATGATCAGACAGGCACACTGGTTTTGGGGTATTCCCAATACTGGCTTATGTGCACTGCATGCTGTGTCCCAGCCTTGTGGCTACACCTAGTCTGTGGTGAGGCCTGGCCACCCATACACCCTCCCTTGAGCATCTACCATGACCACAGTGCTGCACATGTGTGCTGTCATCTATTGGTCACCACAGGCATATGGTCTGCAGGTGTGTGCTGTATGACCACACTACCATGGTGGCCCCCAGGGGCCAGGTCACCACATACTGCCTGGCATGGCTGATACTAGTGGCAGCGGTTGGCATCATTGTGGTGCAATCAGTAAGCAGCCTGTTACCTCCATGTCTGGCATTTACTCTGTGTCATAGTGATACAGGCATGTTAGGGTCATGCAAGACCATGCTAAAGCTGTACTAATGCTGTGCAAGGCCACAATGTCGCACAAAGCTGTTTGCCTGGACTTAATACCAGCTTTTCCTGGGAGGTAATTTGTACCATGCAAGGGGTCACACTAAGTTGTGCTACACACCTTAGCATGGTGCTAGTCACTGAATATCCCAGAGCTCCTGTATTCATGTTCAGTTTGCCTCTTGCATGTAATTATGGTTTGCCTGGCGTTACTGCAGTTTGTGTGCGCTATTTCGCCTTTTGAATATAGCAGACCCGCACTAATCCCAGGCTAAACCCACACAAATGGTTTGCACACCATGCAGAGCTTTGAATATATGGGTCTTCATCTTTTATTTTTAATTTTTGACCCTGTAAAAAAAACTGACTATCAATATCTTTTATGGCCATTCCTGTCTCCTCACCTGACCCTTCCACTCAGCACCCACCACCCTGCAGCCCCCAAAGCCCCTACTTACCAATTGGTAGTCCAACATCATAATCCTATCTGGACTGTAGACATGTCTTCACTCTTCAAAGCCCTACTGCAAACTGAAGAAACAGGTATGTGGTTCAATGTATTTCAATGGTGTTTTGAACTTAGTGGCATAACTTGGGCATTTTTACATATTTTTGGCCCAGATTTTCAACATGCCTTTTTTGGGACACCACCTCATGAACAATTGCACTTACATTAGGCAAATCTGTCCCAAAATGTGATTTTGTGGTCCCTGCATGAAATTACCTTTCAAGCAGGAGTTGAACATTTTCTCTGCCCTTGTTCATGAGGTGGGGTCATAAGAAGGCTATATTGAAAATGTGGTGTAAACATATTAAAAAACAACAAAGCTATGAGCCTACATCAAATTTTGTGAAAACAGGCTCATAACTTTGGTAATTTTAAAATATTTTTGCCCCAAATTTACAACATAGTCATATCTTTAAAGCACCTTATGAATGTGACAGCTGTCATTTTTCAGAAACTGTTTTTTTTTTACAACCCGTAAGGTGATTTCATGATCCCTGTGCGAATTCACCTTTTGTACAGGAGTTGAACATTTTCTCTGCCCTTCTTCATGAGCCAGGGTAATAAGAAAGCTGTGTTGTACAAAAAGCAGTTATAAGGCTATGCTTGAATTTTACAAATGCAGGCTTGAAAGTTTGATAATATTCAATATTTTAACTCAAATTTTCAACATAGTCATTTCTTTCCTGCACCTCATGAATGTGACAGCTGTCATTTTTCAACTACTTCCCAAAATGTGTTTTTGCATCCTGAAAGTTGATTTTGAAGTCTCTGTACAAAATTACCTTTAGACCAGGAGTAGAACATGTTCTCCTTTCTTGTTTATGATGCAGGGTCATAACAAGGCTATGTTGAAAATTTGGTGTACAAATTTATAAAAAACAAAAATAAATGTATGAACTTATGTCACAATTTGCAAATGCAGGCTCATAACTGGTAATTTGCAATATTTTTAGTCCAAATTCCTCAGCTGAAGCCCTATCAGCTCTGGCCAGGACTTGTTTATCATATCATGCATGTATTCCCTTCATAGTTTAATTAATTATACTTTCAATCTCAGTGTTTGCTGTTAAAATCATTTACAGGACATTAGAGTACATCATATATCTATATCTATATCTATATATATATATATATATATATATATATATATATATATATATATATATATATTGGAGCCAAAAACTTCATTTAATGGATCAGTTAGGGTTGTCCCACAGTGACAAAAGCAAAGAAATTTGGTGTTAGAGTTGAAGCCCCCATGTGGACCCCCCCAGCCCACCCCAACTGGCATCGGGGGTGCACATTGGGAGTCATCAGTCCTAGCTCTCACCCCATTCTCCTATACCTCTGCTTCTTTACACATGTGATGGGGTGAGAGTTGGGGCTGATATTAACATCTCGCCGGTGGGGCATGAAGCTGGGGGGGGAGTCAAAGGGGCTTTAACATTGAATTTCACTTTGCCACTGTGGAATAATCTCTAACTGATGCATTAATGGAGTTTTGCCTCTATATTAGAGGCAAAAATTCTGTTTAATGCATCAGTTAGGTTTTTCCACAGCAACAAAAGTGAGGAAATTCGGTGTTAGGGTTGAAAACCCTAACTCTGCATTTGCCCCCCACACCCCCAGCACCACACACACACACATAAACATGCAAGTAGGGGGGAGGACCAAGGCAACACCACCAATCACAGACAACCAGCAGCAGGTGTGCAGTCCTGCTCTGATACATGCACAGTCACCTGTGGCTGTCCACTCAGGATGCAGTACCTGGTTGTGGGGGGATTGCCTGTTTGAGGCCATGCAAATCCTAACTGTGCTAAGCTGAGTGTCCTTGCAAACAGTGAAGTGTATCATTGATGTCCATACCCTCTGTTTTGCTGTGGGTGTCCACTCAGGATGCAGTACCTGGTTTTGGGGTTTGGGATGGCATTGCCTGGCTGAGGCCATGCAACTGATAACTGTGCTAACTGGAGTGTACCTGTAATCAGGAAGGTGCACCATTGACATCAATAGACTTTGTTTTCCTGTGGCTGTCCACTCAGGATGCAGTAACTGCTCTGCAGGGTGCATTGCCTGCCTGAGACTGTGCAACTCCTAAGTGTGCTAACTTCTGTACAGCTGCAATCAACAAGTTGCACTGCTGATGTCCATGGGCTTATTTTTGCTGTGGCTCTCCAGTCAGTATGCAGTACCTGGTCTGGGGGTGGGGCATTGCCTGGCGGAGGTCGTCCAATTCTTAAGTGTGTTAACTTGTGTGTACCTACAATCAGGGAGATATACCATAGATGTCCATTGCCTTAATGTTGCTGTGGATCTCCACTCAGTATGCAGTACCTGGTCTGGGGGGGTGGGGCATTGTCTGGCGGAAGTCCTCCAATTCCTAACTGTGTTAACTTGTGTGTACCTGCAGTCAGGAAGATATACCATAGATGTCTATGGCCTTAGTGTTGCTGTGGCTCTCCACTCAGGGTTCAGTACGTGGTGTGCTGGGGCATGAGCATTGCTAGCTAAGGCCATGCAACTCCTAAGTGTGGTAACTTATGTGCACCTGCAATCAGGGATATGTACCATTGGTGTACATGGCCCCAGTTTTGCTATGGATCTCCAGTGAGCATGCAGAATCTGGTCTGGGGTGGTGGGGATGTCCTGTAGTATATTTAGACAGTTGTATTTTATTTCTGTCACCTGCTGCTGGTTGTCTGTGATTGGTTGTGTTACCTTGGTCCTCCCCCCACTTGCATATGTGTGTGTGTATGTGTGTGAGTGTGGTGCTGGGGGTTGGGGGTGAATGCGGAGTTAGGGTTTTCAACCCTAACACTGAATTTCCTTACTTTTGTCACTGTGGAACAACCCTAACTGATGCATTAAATGGAGTTTTTTTCCTATAATTTCCCTTCTTTTTGAGAATGAGGATGATAAATAGTGAATAGAATGTGGTGGTGGGACTGTGGGTTCCTTCGGGCCTCACGCTCCCGCCATGTGATGTCTTCACAGGAACAGCAATGCAAACACAAGCACCAAGAGTTATGCACATGGCAATGCAAACGTAAATGGTAAAGCAAATGTTAATAGAAACACAAGCCCAAAGTGACGCCAAAGTGAACAGTGAGAGAAATGGAGATGCAAGCACATATGAAAACACAACTGGTAATGCGCACAGTGATGGCACCAGTATTTGAAAGGCAAATGTTAAGTGTTACAGCAAAAAGAAGTACCAAAGGGAACAGAAATGGAAACGCAAATGCATGCGCACACATAAACACAAACCATAATGTGCATGGGCACTATACTGCAATCATAAATACAAATGGTAAAGTTAACATGAAGAATAATGCCAAAGGAAACAGAAGCAGAAATGGGAACAGAAGCGCGTATGGAAATGCAAACTGTAACACACACAGGCACGGTACCGCAATTCTAAATGCAAGTGGTAAAGTTAACATGAAGAATAATGCCAAATGAAACAGAAATGGAAACGGGAAAGGAAGCTCGTATGGAAACACAAACTGTAATGTGCACGGGCATGCTACCGTAATTGTAAATGTAAATGGTAATGGTAACAGCAACATTAACACCAAAGGAAACAGAAATGCAAAAGGAAATGCAAGTGCATATGGAAAACGCAAACCGTGATGTGCGTAGTCACAGCACAGCAACTGGAAGTGCAAACAGTAATGTTAACAGCAGAAAGAATGTGAAAGGAAAGAGAAATGGAAACATGAACGCAAGCGCGAATGCAAACGAGAACACAAAGCGTAAAACACATGGTGCGTACACTGGAACAGCAACGCAAACAGGAATGGAAACACAAGTGGTAATGTTAAGTGTAACAGTAAGGTAAGCACACGCCCTGTTTTTGTGAAACAGCTGCATAGAGAAACATAGTGTGTACAAAGAATGTAAGCATAATAATGGGCCTCAGAGCAGAAAATGAGCTGTTGGAAGAATAAATTGCTTATATCTCAGGAACTGTACAACATAGAAAAAAACAAATTTCCCATGATTCATGATTTTCCTGCCTGCGTTTTGCTGAATGCATAGCCACAGGCTGTAGGCTATGCATTGTCGAGACTAAAATTCCGTATCTCGCACCATTTCCGAGAAACAAGCCCTAAATGGTGCGATGGACACCACCACGTTAGTGTATGGGAAAAAACATCAACTTCAGAGTATCGTAACTTAACAGCTGTACAATATTTTTTCACCAAACCACCAAAAGGCACATCTGTGAGGTGTTTCATTGCCTTCCCTCCAAATTTCAGCCCAAAAGACCAAACCGTTTGTTTGCAGCAGGGATGGCAAAGAATTCCTGTCATTTTGGCCATAGGCTGAAAAGTAGTGTTGAAATTTGCAACCCTTTTCACAAAAGTTTGTGAAAGTGTCATGCTTGCGACACTACTTTGTGACACTACTGTTTCCAGAAATTTCTAGGGTGTTTAACCCCAAAATAAAGACATGGCTAGCATCCTCAGGGTCTGACTAGGTGAACACAAAAAGAATTGTGTCCCTAGACGGTCCCAAATTTAAATGCCAAGCATTTTTCTGATCACCAACTGAAAGCAAAATGATGGATTTGCAACACTACTAGGGCCATTTGTGAAACTAAAAAGTGCATTTGCCAAAGTGTTGAATGTTTTGTTAACTTTTCCCATTGACTTATAATGGGAACTTGTTTTTTGAATAACTTTTGAACTGTTCAATATTTTTTCATGAAATCTTCAAAAGGTACATCAGGGACCCTGGCAACATGTTCCCTGAAGTATTTAGCGATGAACAACCGTCTTTTGTGCAGCAAGCAAAGAAATCGCGCAATTGGTTGCTGCTTAATAACCTGCAGCCATATATCCAACTGGTATGACACGGCAAATCCTAAGATCTATCATGCCCAATCGTGCATACCAAATTTCAGGCAAATCTGTCATATGGTGGCAAAGTTATTAATGTGCAAAATTTGACCATTTAACCTTAAAAGTGCTACTCAACCTAACTATGGTATAATATCCATATATATATATATATATATATATATATATATATATATTCTATGCAAAAACTTTGTTAATGCATCAGTTAGGTTTTCTACAGCGACAAAAGTGAGGACATTTAACATTAGGGTTCCCACCCCTTGCACCCCAATCCCACCCTGCCCCTACCAACAGGCATTGGGGTGTGTGCTGAGGTTGTCAATAACGCCAAACAAAACAGAAATGGAAATGCAAGCACAAATGAAAATGCAAACCGTAAAGCACATGGTGGTGTAGACAGGAACGGTGACGCGAACAGTAATGGAAGTGCAACTGGAAATGATAACTGACAAAGTAATGAAACAGCACACCCTTCTTTTCCCCCAAAACTGCATTGAAAAACACAATGAAAACAAAGAATGTATGCATAATAATGGACCTCAGAGCAGAAAATTAGGACTTGGAAAACTAAATTGCTTATATCTCAGGAAACGTATGACGTAGAACAAAAATGTAAATTTTGCATGAATTATGGCTTTCCTGCCTAGTTTTGTAATTAGCCTCCTTGTGGGGCTAACATTTTTAGACAAAGTCCGTATCTCACACCGCTTCCCGATACGGATTGAAAGGCGACGGACGCCATAATGTTATCCTATGGGAAAAATCGACAACCTAGAGGTTTCTTACTTTGCTTACCCTCGATAAATATTTTTTGACTAAAAGGTACATCTGTGGATGTTACCTTTCTTTCCTCAAAAATTTCAAGTAAAAAGACCAAACTGTTTCTGAGATATTCAATGTCAAAGATTAGTAGAATTTCCCTATCTATTCCGTCATAAAAAATCTGGCCATCCTGTCCCTATTTTACGATCAAAGATCGTGATCAAAGTATCTCACGATAAATGAATTTTCAGGGTCATGAACAAAGAATTACAAATCTTATAACTCAAAAAATAGATGGAATTGTGGTATACCACCACCATGGTTCAACAGAACGTATCCCCCTGAGCAAAACCCACCCTTATATGAATTCCTAGGACACACTTCGGCAAGAAAATTGATTTTTAAATTGAGCCATCTCATCCCTCGCTCATGATGCACGATCGCGATCAAAGAATCTCACGATCAAAGAATATGCAGGCTCGCAATCCAAGAATTTGCAGGCTCACAAACAAATAATTTAAAATGGTGAAATGAGAATTATTCACCGATTAGAACAGACCCTCCTGGGCAAAATCCACCCTCATTTGTGCCCCAAGCCCACCCCTGAGCTGAGATATTTGTATTTTTAGGTTATGATGCATGATCGTGATCAGAGAATCTCACGATCAAAGAATTTGCAGGCTCGTGATCAAAGAACATTAGCGAGCTGCAAATCAAGATTTTAAAAACTTATAACTCTATTTGTTGACTAGTTTGTATGAAACTAAAGTCATGGCTCAATAGATCGGAGTCCCCTGAGTAATACCCATCCAAGTTTTTCTTCAGAAGTGACCCCTGAGCCGAGATATTTGTGTTTTTCCAATTGGAAAACTGAAAACAAGACGGCGGACCTCGTGATCAAAGAATTAGAAAAAATCCTCAGGGACAAAGATTCTTGAACTGCGAAGCTGCAAATTCTTTGCTCACCAGGTGGGACCAGATGGCCAGAACCCCATTCTTTGATTGCAAAATATACATATAAATTTTCCCATAGACTTATAATGGGAACTTAAAAGAAATATAACTTTGAATGCCTTAATATTTTTTCACCAAACAAAAAGCGGCATGTTCAGCCACCAAAGCTCTTTGAAATGAGCCATTTCACAGGGCAACACACTACACAACAGCCATGCAGGACCACATTCAGGATGCCAAAAGGTGCCTCCAAAAATGGAAAATTTTGCATTTTTCAGCGCTTTCATATTCAAAGACCGCTACTCTGACCAAAACGCAATTTGGCAAATCAAGAGATCTACCATTCCCCAACACACGTACCACATTTTAGGCAGATCCATTGAATGGTTCCAAAGTTAATCATGCCCAGACTTTTGACTTTAGTATGTAAATGACTGCCAAACCCTACCTACAGTGGCGTGACGGCAATGTGTATATATATATATATATATATATATATATTCTTTGCCAAAAACTTTGTTAATGCATCAGTTAGAGTTGATGTCACAGCTACAAAAGTTTTGAGAGTTGATGTTGTTACCCACCTACCACCCCACTTCCACCCTCCCATTCTCCACACACCAACAGATGTCAAGGTGTGCCATGGAGCTGTCAGTCCTAACTCTCACACCATTCTCTTTTACTGTAGCATGTCAGCTTGCTTATACATGGAATGGGGTGAGAGTTGGGCCTGATGGACAAGGATTTTTCAACCTCACGAAAGAGGATTGGCTGGCAGACTAGGATTTTGACAGCTCATGGACTGTGATTTTGTCACCTCATGAAAGAGGATTCAAAAAACCAATCACGGTCTGCTAGCTGACAAAATCCTAATCCGCCAGATGATCCTCTTTCATGAGGTAGCAAAATCCTTGACTGTCAGCTTGATCCTGGTCCGGGAGAAGGGCCATCTTGTCACAAACTGATGGACAAGGACTTTTTAGGCTTATGAACTAGGATCATCTCACGGACTAGGATTTTGATTGCTCACGGACTAGGATCGTTAGCGAGTCATGGTCAAAGAACCTTTAAATTTTAAAAAGCTATTTTTTTACCAAAATGAACAAACCTAAAGGCATGTCTTTGTAGAGGGCATCACTCTCAACAAAACACATGCCTCATTTTGCCCAAAAGTCACCTGTGGAGAAAGCTACATTTTGTTTGGGCAGAAAAACTGAAAACAAGATGGCGGCTCACAGACAAGGAATTTTTCTGACTGAGTAGGATTTTTTAAAATCCCAGTCTGTGAGCTGACAAAATCCTTGACTGTGAGACCAATCCTCATTCATCAAATATACATATTAATTTTGGAGTGAACTGAGCATGCTCAGAACCCGAAAATTAAAAATGTAATAACTTTGGAATGGGTTACTATTTTTTCAACAAACCAGATCTGTATTGTTCCTTGATCTAAACCCTTCTACATTCCAAATTTCAGATCAAAAGACCACAAGGTGTGGTCGCAGCACCATGGGCAAAAAATTTGTTAAACATGGCGAAAAATGCATTTTTTAGTGTTTTGCTGCCTAGAAACCATAAGTGCAACCAAAACAGAACTTGGTAAATCATGAGATCCACCATACCAGACTGTGCATTCCAAGTTTTGTGCAAATTCGTGTAATGGTTGCAAAGTTATTAACGCACAAAAATTGAGGTTTAACATTAAAGTGCCTACTCAACCCTAACTATAGGAGCATGACTGCACCGCTATAATATATATATATGTACAGTACATTCCACTTGTATGCAATTCAGTTGTATGCAATATTTGTTTGTATGCACAAAATCATGATGTCCCATTTTTTTCCCAGTGTCTTCCAGTTGTTTTAAACTGGATGTATGAAATTCTTTTTTCGTTTGTATGCACACAACTTAACTAACTTCAAAGAGTTACTTATCTGCAGAGTGCTTAAGTTTAAATTGCTTTTTAGGTCACACACATACGGAAGCTTATTAGTGGCCACGGCAACCATGATTACCCAGTCCAGGTGTTAATTGCTATCAGCGGGGGTTTATAATGTGTGTTTGTTTTCATTCGCATTGTAATCCTCTCACAATGGAGAAGGTCTTACTGCCCAGCACATAAACCAGTTGCACTTCGTAACATTAAATTGATTTTCCTCCCTCCAAACTGTACTGCAGTTGTGCAGTCCATGGACCAAGGTGTTATCCAGAACCTAAAATCTCACTGCCGCAGATGGATCGTTAACAAGCTTATTGGTGCTATCGAGGAGACCCAGCAAAACCCACAACTGGTGCTTATGGACTTAGCCAAAAAAAATCAATGTGTTGGACACTGTTCATTTACTGCATGCAGCTTGGTCCGATGTTACACCACTGACTATAAAACACTGTTTTCACAAAGCTGGAATTGGACTTCCCAACACTGGGATAGAGGAGATCGCACCAGAACCAGCTCCTGTGCTACCCCCTGCTAACATGAATACAGAACAGTTTAATGCCTATATCCATACTGATGCCCACGAGCCCACATCTTTAGCACTCACTGATGAGGACATCTGCAGCTCAATCATAAGTACACAGACAGAAGAGGATGATGAAGGGGATGTAGAAATAACACTGCCAACATCTGCACAAGTCTTGGACATGGTAAACAAAATTTGACATTATGTTGAGAGGCAGGAGCGTACAGTCTTTACTTGGTTTTATACCTTTGAGTCGCATTTAGAGGCAATTGCTGTGAATGCTTGTAAGCAAACTCAGATAACCTCATATTTAAAAATTAACTAAAAACACTACTGTACTTGAATATTTAGTTAATTATGTGTTGTTTTATTTATTTGTATTTATTTGAGTCTTCAAACCACTTTTAACACATTTTAAAATTAAAGGCATTCATCGAACCTAAACAAAGTGGCGTGTCATGATTTTTAGTTTGTTTTGTTTGTATGTACATTCTGCTTGTATGCACAAAAATAGAAGGTCCTGAGGGCGTGCATACAAGCGAATCTACTATATATATATATATATATATATATATATATATATATGTATATATATATATATATATATATATATATATATATTAGAAGAGTAAAAGACTCCATTTAATATATTAGGGTTGTTCACAGTGACAAAGGAGAAATTTGGTGTGGGTTGAGCCTTTTGATCCCCATCCACACCCCCAACCGGCATCGGGGTGTGCGTTGGGGTTGTCGGATAATTCTCACCCCATTAGATGTGTGAAGAAGCAGAGGCATAGGAGAATGGGTGAGAGTTAGACCGACAACTCAACGTGCACCCCGATGCTGGTTGGGGGTGTGGACTGGGGTCAAAGGGGGGCTTTAACCTCTAACACCGAATTTCCTTGCTTTTGTCGCTGTGGAACAATCCTAACTAATGCATTAAACTGAGTTTTTTGCCTCTAATTTCCCTTCTTTTTGAGAATGATAATGAGAAATAATGAATGTAATGTGGCAGCAGGAGCATGGGGCCCCTGCCACATGATGTCTTGTCACATAGAAACACGGTGCCCACAAACACAAACGGTAATGTGTATGGTGAATCAAAGCAAAACAGAAAGATAAACAGTACTGTAGACACAAATGGTTAAAATAACGCAAACATAAGCACAAATGAAAATGCAAAGGGTAACGCACATGGGGCCGTAGACAGGAACGGTAAGTGAAACAGGTACGAAACTGTAAGCGGAAGCGGTAAGGGTAACAGTAATGTAAGCGCACAGGCTGGTTTTCCTCAAAAGCTGCATAGAGAAAGACAGTGAGTACAAAGAATGTATGCATAATAATGGATCTCGGAGCAGAAAATGAGGAGTTGGAATACTAAATTGCTTATATCTCAGGAATCGCTCGATGTAGAAAAATTTAAAAGTCATATGATGTATGACTTTTCTGGCTAGTTTTGTACTTGGGCTAAGCATTTTTCTGACGAAAAGTCTGTATCTTGCACCGTTTCTGAGATACGGGACCTAAAAACACGTCAAACGCTGTAATGTTATCCTATGGGAAAAAAAGAGAAATTCAGAGTACGATAACTTTGGCTCCCTGCAATATTATTTCACCAAACCACTGAAAGACACATCTGTGGGATGTTGGCTTTCTTCCCTCCAAATTGCAGCCCAAAAGACACAACAGTTATTTTGCATCAGGGCAGCAAAGATTCCTGTAATGTGGCAGAAGCCGCAATGTTATCCCATGGGAAAAATCATCAATTTTGGAGTGCTGTAACTTTGCCACCCTGTAATATTTTTTCACCACAACACTGAAAGACACATCTGTGGGATGTTGGCTGTGTTCCCTCCAAATTTAAGCCCAAAAGACCAAACCGTTCTTTTGCAGCAGGCTGGCAAGGTGCTGTCATTTTGCCATAGCCTGGAAAAGTAGTGTTACAGTTTGCGAAAGCTTTCGCAAAAATTTTGTGAGTGCAACACTACTTTGCGAAAGTACTTTTTCCAGAAACTTGAAAGACATATTTCTAGGGTGTTTAACCTCGAAATAAAGACATGCCTAGCATCCTCAGGGTCCGACTAGGTAAACACCAAAAGAATTGTGTTGTTATAGGGTCCCAAATTTAAATGCCAAGCATTTTTCTGATCACCAACTGAAAACAAAATAGTAATTTGCGAAAGTAAAAGGGCCATTTGCAAAAGTAAAAACTGCATTTACGAAAGTGTTGAACTTTTTGTTAACTTTTCCTTTTGACTTATAATGGTAAACTGTTTCTTGAATAACTTTTGAACCGTTTAATATTGTTTCACGAAATCTTCAAAAGGCACATCGGGGTCCCCGGCCGCACATTCCCTGAAGATTTTGGACCGGTCACACAAACCGTGTGGCCTGTAGAGATGACCAAAGAATTGCAAAAAAGCATAAATGCATGCGCAGATCACGCTTAATAACTCTGCAGCCGTACAGTATATCTGAACAGTACAAAAGTTGGCAGATCCCAAGATGTATGATTCTTGATCATGTATTCCAAATTTCAGCCAAATCTGTTGAACAGTTGTAAAGTTATTAAGGTGCAAAATTTTAGGTTTAACATGTAAATGGCTCCTCAACCTTAACTATGGTAGCACTACCGTGTTACCATAATATATAGATATATATATGTGTGTGTGTGTGTGTGTGTGTGTGTGTGTGTGTATTATGGTAGCACGGTAGTGCTACCATAGTTAGGGTTGAGTAGCACTTATAAGGTTAAAGGGTGAAACTTTGCACATTAATAACTTTGCCACCATTCAAAGGATTTGGTAGGAATGATTGCACATGGTAGATCTTGGGATCTGACAACTTTCGTACCTGTCAGATATAGGGCTGTGGAGTTATTAAGCAACAACCAAAAACGCAATTATGCTTTGTTTTTGCGAATTCTTTGCTCTTACCTACAGGTCGCATGGTTTGCTCGACCGGTCTGATAACTTCAGGAAACATGTGGCCAGGGTCCCCAATGTGTCTTTTGAAGATTTCGTGAAAAAATATTAAACAGTTCAAAAGTTATTCAAAAAACAAGTTCCCATTATAAATCAATAGGAAAAGTTAAAAAAAAATTTGAAAGTGTCACAAATGCACTTTTTAGTGTCGCAAATCAGCCATTTAGTTTTCAGTTAGTGATCAGAAAAATGCTTGGCATTTAAAATTGGGACCCTCTAGGGACACAATTATTTCTGAGTTCACCTAGTCGGACCTGAGGATGCTAGCCATATCTTTATTTCGGGGCAAACACCCCAGACATATGTTTTTAAAATTTCTGGAAACAGTATTGTTGCAAAGTAGTGTCGCACCTGCAACACTTTCACAAATTTTTGAGAAAAAGTGTCGCAATTTGTGACACTACTTTTCCAGACTATGGCCAAAATGACAGGAGTTATTTGCCACCCTGCTGCAAAAGAACCATTTGGTCTTTTGGGCTGAAATTCAGAGAGAATGCAGCCAACACCTCATAGATGTGCCTTTGGTGGTATGGTGAAAAAATATTGCATTGTTGCTAAGTTGCAATACTCTGAAGTTGACATTTATTCCCATAGATTAACATGGTGGCGTACGCTGCACCTTTTAGGGCTCGTATCTCGAAAACGGTGAGAGATATGGAGTCTTTGTCTTGACAATGCATAGCCTTGTGGGCTATGCATTCAGTGAAAACCTAGGCCGGAAAATCATGAATCATGTGAAATTAACATTTTTTTTCTATGTCGTACGGTTCCTGAGATATAAGCAATTTAGTATTCCAACACCTCGTTTTCGGCTCCAAAGCCATTTATTATGCATACATTCTTTGTACACACTGTGTTTCTCAATGCAGCTGTTGGGGAAAAACAGGGTATGCGCTTCTGTTAATGTTGCAGTTACTGTTTCCACTTGCGTTTACCTACTTGTTTGAGTTACCGTTCCCGTGTACACCACTGTGTATGTTACCCTTTGCGTTCTCATTTGTGCTTGCGTTTGCAGTACTGTTACCATTTGTGTTTCCACTACTGTTTGTGTTTCCATTTTGGTTTGCGTCACCATGTGCATTGCCATTTGCGTTTATGGCAACCCTTTCATTTGCGTTTGTCTTTCATTTTTCTTCATTGCTGTTACTCTTACCATTTGAGTTTCCAATTGCGTTACTGTGCCCATGCGCATTACTGTTTGTGTTTCCATATGTGCTTCCATTTCATTTTGCGTTTCTGTTTCCTTTGGCGTTATTGTTGCTGTTACCGTTACCATTTGCATTTACAATTGTGGGTATGTGACCGTGAGCTTTACAGTTTGCATTTACGTACGCGTTTGTGTTTGTGTTTACGGTTCTGTTTCCTTTGGTGTTATTGTTCATGTTAACATTACCATTTGCATTTACAATTGTGGTACCATGCCCATGCGCATTACAGTTCATGTTTACATGCCTGCTTCCATTCACGTTTTCATGTCTGTTCCCTTTGGCATTCTTTTTGATGTAACCCTTCACATTTGCATTTAAAATACTGGTCCCATCACTGTGCATGTTAACAGTTGCATTTTCGTATGTGCTTGCGTGTCCGTTTGTGTCACTGTTCACTTCGGCTTCACTTTGCACTTGCATTTCTATTAACATTTGCTTTACCATTTACGTTTGCGTTACGATGTGCATCACTGTTGGCACTTGCGTTTGCGTTGCTATTCCTGTTACTATGTGACAAGACATTCATTATTTATCATTCTCATTCTCAAAAAGAAGGGAAATTAGAGGCAAGCAAAAAACTCCATTTAATGCATCAATTATGGTTGTTCCACAGTGACAAAAGCGAGGAAATCCAGTGTTAGGGTTGAAAGTCCCCCTTGGACCCCCCCAACCCTAACTGATGCATTAAATGGAGTGTCTTGCCTCATATATATATATATATATAGAGAGAGAGAGAGAGAGAGAAAGAGAGAAAGAGAGAGGGATAATAATATATACAAATACATGTGTATTTTTGTTTCATGATAAACAGATGCTACTTCAAGTCATACCTAAGCTTCTATAGCAGAATCTTCTTAGTTCTCAAAGCATTCCATGAATTCTGTGTGCCCTGAAACATCAGATAAAGCATTTTTTAATTCAGTAGTTCACTCCTAAAACACTCCTAAAACTGCTTATAAGTTCCATTTATTAACTTTCTGATTCGAGTAAAATAGCTGCAACATATCTGCCTGCTGCTTAGTTACCCCGATGTGTGCATTCCTTCACAACAGCCCCTATCAGATCAGTTAACCAAAAATGTTTTTAAATATTTGCTGTATACAATTACATTTCAGTAAAATAATTGTGATGTATTTTCCTGCTTTCTAGTTGTCACAGACTGCACATTTCTTTAAGAGGGTTTCTGTTATATCAGTAACTAACATTGTTTTAAAATGCCTAGTTAGCACTATCACCACAATCATGTTTCACATATTTTTCACTAATACTCTGGGTGCACACAGGCTTCCTACCTTCAATTTGTGGGCTTTTCTTGTTGTAAAAATAATTTTCATGTCCTACAGACCTAATACAGAGGAATAAATAAGATGTAAATGCTGAAATTCATATAAATTTAAATGTAAGTACAGCAGTTCTGGGAGTGGTAAACTCACCAAAGGATTTTCAATGTTGTCCTGGCAGCAGCTAGAGAGAACTGCACTGTCCGCTTGTCAAGGCTGACATTTTATCTTCCAGACAAAGAGAACCAAGTTAACTCCATCCAATTGCCATCCTCAGAAGACTGACATGCTATGACATCACTACTTCCGAGTTCGGCATGTTGTTAGAGCCACAAGCTGCCAAGACAACCATAGTCTGTAATGACAAAACACTTGATTTTGACATTCCCTTAGTTTGTTGGTATGTTTGAACTTTACTATTCTAAACATGCTCCTGGCAAGTACAGAGCAGCCCACTTAAATGCATATCAAATAAGTGCACATTCCGGATATGTTACGTGCACAGTTTTTCAGTATTTAATTTTTCTCCCCATTTTGCCAATGTTAATATAACCGCTTTAATGCAAACTATGTAAGCACACATATCAGTTAACTGCACACTTTTTTTTCCACGTTTCCATTCATTTTTTGTTCCACATTTTGGTTAAGTGCACATTTGGCACATTTTGCAGCAATAAATAAGTTATGGTTCAGTTTTGTAGTCCACCTTAAACTGCCACCTTAAAATTTAATCAGAAATTTGTACCAATTATTCAGTGTTCCCTACAGTACTGTGCATTTAAGTTGATGGCACTGAGGAGGCGCCTCTCCTCTGGCTGTCATTAAGATGGAAACATCAAAGAAAGTTACACTCACACTGAAGCAGGAAGTAGCATTGCTGCAAAAACTTTCTCAGCCAGATGCCAAACATTCTGAAATTATCAAGGAGTTTGCTATCAATGTTTCTACTGCGTCCCACATTATGCTGCATGTGAGTGCTTACTTGCAGAATGGGAGGGCAGAGAGAACACTGCCAGAAAATGTAAAAGAACAGGCAACAGCAAGTCAGTGGAGACAGCCTTACTTTGCTGGTTCACTGCCCGCCGTGCCATGGATGCCTCCATGAGTGGCCCCATCATTTTACAGAAAACTCAGCAACTGGCAGACATGCTTCAGGTCCCATTTACCCCCACCAATGGATGTCTGAGTTGGTGGAAAAATAGGCATGGCATAATCTACAAAAGTTGCCATGGGTAGAAAAGGAACATGGACCCAGAGTCTGCCGAGCACTGGGTGATTGAAATCCTGCCAATGATTTTAAATAAGTATGCCCCAAGGACATTTTTAATGGGGATGAATCAGGGCTGTACTTCATGGAAAATCTAGACGGAATGCTGACTTTTAAATCTGAGGCTACAAATGGTGGAAAGAAAGCCTGAGACATAATTTCTGTGCTTCTCTGCACAAACATGTCTGGGACTGAAAAACTGAAGCCAGTTGTCATTGGCAAGTCACGAAAGCCAAGATGCTTTAATGGCATTGAGGCAAAGGTTCTTCCTGTCATCTATGAATCTAATAGGAATGTATGAATAACAGCGGGGAATTTTACACAATGGCTGCAGCTCATAAATGGAAAAATGAGACGGTGCAGAAGGAAAATAGCCCTCCTGTTGGACAATTGTAGTGCACACCCTAATGTCCACCTATCCCACATTAAACTAGTTCTCTTGCCACCCAACACAACATCCAGCTCATGGACATGGACATAATAAAGAATGTCAAGCACTTCTACCACAGAAAGGTACACACACCTGACCCCTAAGTCAACATATACATACACATAAGCAGCTGCTGACCTTTTTTTTTTTTTGCTGATCATCAAAAGAATTCTGTTGCACATTGATTCCTTGGGTGCCCAACACTTCGATAACTTCACTAAAAGGTTATCTATCCTGGATGCTATTCAGATGCTTGATTGGGCATGGTGTCAAGTCAGTCAGGAGACCATAGCCAATAGTTTTTGGGATACAGGCTTGACATTACCAATGTCATCAGAGGGAATCCAGAAGAAAACTCCTCTGAAACACTGCTGCCACTGAACCCCTCTCTACCGACGGGCATTACTGCAGCAGATTTTATTACCTATAGTCCATATATGAAGCCATTCCAATGATCGGTCCTGTGAGTGATAAGAACATCTGCAGTGATATCCTGGGTGCCTCTCAATCTGCAGCTGTTGACCAAAATGAAGATGAAGAGAGTTGCCTGGAAGAGGAGCCTGTGAGTTCTGCCGAAGCACTTCAACACATGGAGACCATATGCAAGTATGTTCAATCAAAGAAAAATAAATGACTTTGGCATTCTGTTCAGCTTCAATACTTATGTACAGCACCTAGCTCTTATGAACAGCAAACAGAAGAAAATAACTGACTTTTTTAAATAGTCTTGCACCATAACATTGTTCCATTCATTGCTTCAAAGGCTGCCTATGTATACTGTGGCAAACACAATGTACACTGCCGTTACAGTGAATGCTTCAGTTTATTTATTTATTTTGTGTATCTGTATGGGATAATGGGGATTTTGGGAATTTTAGGTTGCTGCTTTATTTCATTGTCTTCACTTTAATCCTGTATGTACTGTGCATTGCGCACCCATTAAGTAAAGTGCTTTTATGATCAGCCAATGCCTGGAAAGCTATTTTTCAGTTAAATGCACAGCCTGTTTAGGTGCACAAAAAAACAATATCCTGAGGGTGTGTACTTAAGTGGGCTGCACTGTATTCATGTTTTAAAAGAATCAGTTTACTATCTGACCATATCGCAGATCGCTCCCCATATGTAAATGTATCTTATTCTAGTATTCCTTGTTTCCCTTTTTCATAGTGATGCTCTCCTCACTTTAAAATAAAAATATAAAATAATACAAATTTTCATTGACCTGTTTCTTGCTGTCATCCTGAGTTTTTCTTTGTCCCATTACTTCCCCATGCTGCTATCTCCCATTCACGGATCACAACACCAATATGTAAATGCGACACTAGTCCAAAAATGTATAAGCATACAGCATATCTCTTTTCTAAATAAATGCTCATAAATTTCATAAATGCTACTTCTTACACAGTGCTAGCCAGTCAAAATTTATTCTATCAATAGTCTTAAGAAATGGTTGTCTCATTTTCTTCAACCCTCTGTGTTATGGTCTGGCCATACAGCACCCTGCATATGGTAGATGTTCATAAGCTGGCATCAAGATTGTGTGCAACACAAATAGGTTTAATTACTGCTAATTCAATTTCTGTATGTCTCATTAACCTTCTGTGTTCCAGTCCACCCATACTGCACTGGACATGTAATAAATATTCATAAGGTTAACCTATTTTTCTTATTTTCTATTAGGCCATGCAGCTCTGTATGTATATTCAATGTTAAAAGCTTCCTACTTAGAATATGTGTAACATAAAATATCTACATAAATCCCAAGGTAATCTGTCTCTTAATATTCTATAGGCACTAAACTCTGAAGAAATCATCTTTGGAGCCTGAAGTTAAGACAAATTACTGTCCCATCTCCAATCTTCCATTTTTGGGTGAGATTATGGAGAAGGTGGCAGTGCTACAGCTTGAGGAGCACCTCTTGGTCCATGATCTATATGAGTTTCTCCAGTATGGGTTTTGTGCAAAGCATAGCACAAAAAACTGAATTAATTCAGGTGCATAATGACCTCCTTAGGACAAGAGATCGAGGGAAGGGGACAATTCTCATTCTCCTTGATCTCTCCTCAGCATTTGACATGGTGGACCACCGTGTGTTACTTCACCACCTGAGGAAATTCTATGGACTCACTGGTACTGTCATCTGCTGGCTTGAGTCTTGTCTAACCAACAGGAGGCAAAGGGCAGTGATGGGGAATTTCTCCTTCTCCCCTAGCCTCCTGTCATGTGGGGTGATCTAGGGTTTGGTCTTGTCGCCGATGTTGTTTACCATGTACATGCTTCTCGTGGGAAAACTCATTAGGAAGAACAGCTTGGGTTTTCATTACTATGCTGATGACACTCAGCTGTATCTTTCCTTTGCACCTGGGACATCCAATGCAGTGGACATGCTAAACACCTGCCTTGCTGAGATCAATGACTGGATGGCCTCCAGCTGGTTGCAACTGAACCCCAATAAGATGGATGTACTGGTGGCAGAGGCAAACAATGGGCATGATGGGATGGCCTCTGGTGTAGAAATGTTTTTTTTTTTTTATTTGGTCTGTACCATTGAAGGTCTCCTCAAGGGTGTATGATCTGGGTGTCATTCTCTACAGTGGACTGACTCTTGAGTTTCAGGTGTCATCCATTGTTTGTACCAGTTTTTATCATCTGACGAATATCACCAGGAAAAAAAAACTAGTTCCACCCCTCGAACTCCCCACCTTGGTTTACACCATTGTGACATCTAGGCTTGACTACTGTAATGTGTTCTATCCTGGGGTCTCTGGAGGTACCCTCTGCCTGATGCAGATGGTGCAGAATGCAGCTGTCAGGTTGTTGATGGGGCAGTCTAAGTACAGTCACATCACCCCAGTGCTACATGAACTGCACTGGCTGCTTTTCAGGTGGGGGGTCCTTTTTAAGGTGGTCTTGCTCACCTGTAAGGCCCTACATGGTCTGGGCCCTAGTTACCTGAAGGACCTTCTTACACCTGCTTTCTCAGTCCACTTCCTCTGCTCCTCCTCTAGAGGCCTCCTTGCGATTCCCAGAATGAAGTCAAAAATGGCCAGTGACAGAGCGTTTAGTGTCGCCTACCCCATCCTGTGGAATTCGCTACCTCTGGCTGTAAGTTAGAACCCTTCTGTTGAGGTTTTCAAAAGCCTTCCTGTACAATCAGGCTTTCCCGGACTTTGATTTATAATTTTATCTGATGCCTTTCTTCCATGCCTTAATTTCTGCCCCTGGTTATATATTTAGTTTTTGTATTTATTTCTGAGTAAATTACTTACATATTTTATAATAATGTGTTACAGTGTAGTATATTTATTATTAGGTTTATTATATTGTTGGTGTTATTTTGTATATATTATTATACTGTTGGTGTTGTTTGTATGTGATTTTAACTTGTTCAGTGCCCAGAGCCTCCGGGATGGGAGTCTTTTAAATAAAATTTGTCTTGCCTTTGCCTTGCCTAAGTATTTTGTAATAAAAATCAGTCCTCATTCCACTTTTCTCTGATTCCAATTTTGATGTTATCTAATTATGTGCTTAAACTGCAGCTTTCCGCTCCACTTGATCATTCCATTGTGGCCAGTAAGGTATCCTACAGACACCCAAGGAAAATTACAGCAGAAGTAATATAACTAATTCCTTATTCCTAACCTTTATATATGTAGCTCCAAGTACAGGGAAAAGGGAAGTGAGTTTTTATTGGGGGGGGTTGTGGGGAATTATTAGTCAGTTAGAGGGACAGTGGATCAAGGGATTCACTTTGGCACATATTTTCCTTGCTCTTCTTATAGTGCCCCGCTCCTTTTTTTGCCAAGAAACTGGCCAGTTTTGGTCCTCATTCATCCCCCATCTGTTTCCGGCCATACCTGTGGTATAAATACAAAACATCTCACTTTTCTCTAGTGCTGTCTTCTAGTCCCCCACCACCATGCACTAGTGGATCTACTAGTGGATACTCTTTGAATGGCCCAAAAATCTAAGGTGGCTACTGAATGTTTGGTATCAGAAAAATGCAATGCCACTGGTGAAGTTTCTAACCCAGTCCAAATGTTTCTTTTGCGTTCACTCACCCTGAGTTGTAGAGGTTATTTGATCTGTCCAACACAAAACTTAGAACAAGGATATGTCAAAACATATATAACATTATCTGAATCTAGAAGATGCTAGGCTACTGGGCAGACTAGGTGGACCTGGAGGTCCTTTTTTGCCATCGCTTTCCTATGTTCCTATGAATCACATATTAAGTTAGTTTTGATATGGAACTGTCGATAACCATTAGGATGAGTGAATTATTTTTTCTTCATTGTGTTCCCACAGTGGACACATCTTCCACATAAGAACATCCCTAGTTCCAAATGCTCTAACAGTAACTGGCCTCTAGGCTGTTTCTAATTTGGCTTCTCAGAATGTACCAATTTGTCTTTTAAAGTGCTTACCCTCTTTAACGCTATGATTGGTTTGTTCTGGAATTCTGGTAAGTTTAAGGAGCAAAGAACATTCCAGTTAGAGTGAATGATTTTCTTAATCAGCTCTGTATATTCCACGTATTCCAGCAACAGCACCATTCGGGTTGACCTCAACATTTGTATCCCTATATGTACCCACTTATGTACTATCAGTCCTATTCATGGCTCACTGCACACTCCTCTTATTATAACCCCTGTTAACAAATCTCTCTGCCATTTTGTCAAATTCCACAACCTCCTCCCCCCACCATTGTCCCCCTACAGAACTCGATAAAGCAATCTTTCCAGAAAATGTATTACTTGTTAAAAGGACCGCTAGACTTAGTGAAGACTGAATGGCAAGAACAGGAAGAAAAGGAGGTCTAGGACAAATTAACCACACACCGACTAACTCTCTGAAGAAGCTTTCGTACTGGATTACATTTCCACCCACTACCTAAGTCATAATTTGATGACCAAATTTTGGACAAGCCTCTTTTTGCAAGAACTCCTGCAAGAGAAATAGTGTGCATCAGCGTGATTATCAGTTTCTTTCATTTTTTAATTTGTGTGACAAAATTGTACTGATAAAATAAGCAAAAAAATTATTATTTTTTCCCCAAAACCTGGGACTACAAAGTGGAGAGGTGCTATTATTTGTGTAACATTTATTTCAGACTCCTTTATTTCGTTTGTTGTTGTACTGACTTTGAGAGATTTCATTTGCCCTTACCACAGACATACAGACATATCATATCATCTACTATTGTACAATGGCACAGAAAGAATAATTGAAATCCCACATCCTGATTGGTTGGCTGGTACCTTTTCACCATGATAAATCAGCCAGTGTACCCACGGGAAGAAGTGCCAGTCAACCCCCCCCTTGTGTCCAAAATAAATATCCCTACGATCACCACTTCAAACTGCTGCCGCCATTTGTTTTTCCTGCTTGGTGCTTCAAAGGCATACCCACCACATAATAAAAATGAATTTGTGCTTCAAATTATACAATGAAAGTGACCTAGAAATAATTTTTAGCCACCATAATGAGCCTGTAGACATAAATATCATACCTGACGCAGTTCCAGAGCAATATCTGACTTCTACAGGCATCACGAATGTCGGGCCAAACCCTCTCGCAGTTGTGACTGGGTCCAAAATTGCAAGTTCCCAGACTGCAGTACAGCTTCATGGGGATACCACTGAACCACACCCCAATGTCTCCACAAGTACATCAAAGGAGTCCACGGCTAAGAATATGTCATATCAAACAACAATTCTTAAGTAATAAAACAAGTAAAAAACACATGCACAAAAAAAATACATTAAAAGCCATTGCATTATAGCAATTTATACCTCCAAGGTGTAGGTATACTGGAGGTCTTACCATGACTGGTGTGGTTCGGTCACTGGGCTGCGCCTCATGACCAAACCACACCAGTCATGATAAATTCTCCAGTATACCCACACCCTGGAGGGATAAATTGCTTAATTAACATTCACACCTTTCCTTCATATATTTAAAGAAATACTTGTAATCAACACTTTTTTGGGCAAACAAATGTCGCTGTATGATGGTATGATTCCAGTGTGGATGTTTGCTGAGCAGGTGACAGATATTGCACATCCTTACATAGCTTCTTATTATACAGAAGACCTACAGTTTTCACTAGCCATTGTTGTCTATTTAAATTATACCTTACAGTAATGTATTAAGATCATACTTTACAGCAGTGTATTGAGATTGTATCCTGCAGTTTAATTTATAATTTACAGCAGCAGCAGTATTGTTACAGCAGCACAGTGCATCAAATACCAGTTCTGCACAGTGTAGTAAGTAGCAATTTATTTCTGTAGCTGCAGTTTACTGTGTAGCCTCATTGCCTGTGTAACTTGAGCTTCTCTCTCCCCTCCCCCTACTCTGTCTTTTATAATTAATTTACTCCCCTCTGTCCTTCCCCACAGATGCCATGATCACCCACCACAAAAGCAAAACCTGAAGCATCCCCTTGCCGCATGGAAGCTCCATTCCCTACCCGCCAGCAGCAAACAGGTACATGCTCCTTAAGGCAGATGCTGTGCCTGCTAGTGGCTGTTCCTGCCATCGTGCAGCATGGTGGCTGCCCTGCCCACCTCCACACCATCCCACCATTGATCATCTCTACTCTTATAGGGTCTCCTGGTCATGTGACCACATCGGTGTATGAAAAACTATCTTCCTAAGTGCCCATTAGCGCCATATTAGCAATCACCATTAGGTGTCACCAACCACCCTAAAACACCATTTTAGCCTTACAGCTCCTAAATCTGTTATACAAGCCCTCACTCCTGCAGCACTTCCACCCTTACCCTTTTCTTCTACTTAAGGCAGCTAGCCCCCAATTTCCTCAACTCTCTCTAATGGACCCATACATCATATGCCTGCTGCTCCTCCTTCTTGCATCTTCCACCCCCTCACAACTTCCCCAACACAAGAAATGCCTCCCAGAAGTTGATATTCCTTTGTCATCTGCCTCTCTACCCTTTTCTCCACATTCTTACCCTTATACATCCAACGCCTATATCCACCCAGGTCTCCTCTCAGTCACCCTAACAAAAAACATATTCCTCTTTCTATCCCTTCATAACCCCAGCAAAGGGCCCTCTATCCCCTCTCCCTACTATTCACATCCACGAAATGCCTCCTGTACTCCATCCTACTCCTTCTCCTATTGATCTCTGGTGATGTTAAGCTCAACCCTAGCCCCCCTGCCCCCCAAATGGGCCCATAAATTTACCACATCAATGCCAAAAGCCTCCTTCCCAAAATGGATGCCCTAAAAGTCTGCCTTACCCAATACCCTGTAGATGTCTTGTGAGTCTCTGAGTCTTGGCTCTCCTCTCACACCTCAGTCACTGAGCTGGCCCTTTGAAACTGTACAATCCACCACCAGGACCATGGAAAACAGGGTGGTGGTGTTATTATGCACATCCATAGCTCACTCCCCTGCTCCATCACCTTCCAGCAAGCAGTCCCCAAATCCTACGAGATTCTTCTTGCTTGTCTCACCCTCCTTCCACTATCCCTATCTACATAGGAACCCTCTACACAGATCCCAAACTAGTCCCGGAATCCCTCCTCTCATGCCTTAGCTCAATTGTCTCCCTCTCCTCTGCTGATGAATTGATCATGCTTGGGGACTTCAACATTGACTGTCCCTCCCCTGTCTTCTCTCACACCAGAACCTCTGTTGAATCAATCTCACTAAGCCACTAAATAATCCTTCCCAGTACAACCCTCTGTCCACCAACCATACCCTCCTTGACTGGATCCTTTCCTTACATCCTCTTAAAATATCAACCACAGGTGTACTGAATGACCCAATCAGTGACCATTGTTTCACTTACTGCACCAGGAAAGTTCACCTTCCCAAATCCTCACCTAAATATCTCAGTTTCTACTCCACTTGCAACGTACCTTAATCCTGTGTGATGTCCCTGTAGCCTGCTGATATAAATAATTTCTCCTTTTCCTGTTCCTGTCCACAGCTGGGGACTGAGTCAGAGGTCACAAGGGTCTGATTCTACAACCCTCTCCCAAACTCAAGAACAAGAAGGTTGCAAGGATCCGTTTAATAGCCCTCCCACCCCAGAAGCCGTGATCAGGTATGACCGGAGCCTGCAAGATCAAGTGCTGCTCTCGCTGTGTAGCAGCTAAATTTGATCCCCGCCGGTGCTCCACACTGGTTCCCCACCACTCCCACCATCACCCTTGGTCGACATGTAGCTTTATTGAGCTCACTTTGCTGTCTGCAGCCTATAATAGCTAAACACTAGAGGGCTCCTTCTCACAAATTTCACTGCTCTTCTCCCAAAGCTGGAAACATGACAGACATCCTTTGGACCCTAACCCACTCCATCCTACTAATAAAACTCTTCTCTCACTCCTACCCTACTCTCCCTGACACAGAAAATCACTCTCCAGTGACTCTCGCATCTGCTGTACCACTCACTACCCCAGAAATACAGTATAACCTAACCACATCACCTATCTCCTTCCTACCCAGTTCTACTTTGCACCAATTATACCTCTAGCCTAAGCTGCACCTTGAGCGGGTACTTATTGGTGCAACCTACCCCCCACAGACATTCACCCACTAAATAGCCCCAATCCTCTCCTAAGCCAAGCCCCATTAGTCCAACTAGTCCTAACCATCCTCATACTGGTCAGGCTCCACAAATTCACCACCTATCCACACCTCTGTATAACTCCTTCCAAATTGATCTGGAAAGCTGCTCTCTGGCATGCTCTCCTCCTCCTCCTTCTTATCTCAGGTAACACACACCCCAATGCTGGACCTACTTCGACCAGTGTTCCCAAGGGGCACAGGCATGGTGGCCTACTACTGGCCTCCCTAAACATATGCAGCCTACCTAGAAAGCTCACGCAGCTTCAAGGGTGGATTGCACAACACTCCCCTGACATCCTGGCCTTATCTGAAACCTAGCTTTCCAGGAATATTCCAGATGCCTCTGTCACCCTAAATGACTATGCCATCTTCAGAACTGATAGATCAGGCAAGAGGGGTGTTTGTTGTGCCATATATGCCAGAACTAATCTACAGCCCCTACTGGCCCCCCTGCCCTCACCAGCTCACAGGGCCCAAGCCATTACAATCAAAGCCACTCTTGGCACTCCTGTCAAAATGCTATATTATGGCAGTCTACATCCCTCCCTCTAACCAGAAACAATTCTTTGACTCTGTCCTGGCCAGCATCACTCAGCTCCTTCCCAGGAGTGAACTGCTTATTATGGGCAACTTTAATGTGAATTGGTTATCCCATATATCAGCCCCATTCTAAGATGCAGCCCATGCCTATGACCTGACCCAGGTTGTCCAGTCCCCCACCAGGCAAGATCCCAGGTCAGGAATGTCCACCCTTATTGACCTCATCTTTACAAACCTTCCCAATCACCTCTCCTGTATTAAAGTGCTCTCTGACATGCTAAGTGACCACTCTCCCCTCTCGTGCTATTGGTCAAATAAAATCACACCCAGCCAACTTAGAATATCTATCCAAAGACACCTCAAAAAAGGTACCTTAACTCGCCTAAAACTCTATCTCTCCTCCTGTGACTGGACACCTGTGTACACTGCCCAGTCTGTTGATGCTGCCCTTACCTCCTTTATTAAAATTTTTAACACAGTCTTGACATATTTGCCCTATTCTCAAAACAGGTTATAAAAAACAGGGACACTCCATGGATCTTGCAGACCCTATTAGAACAAACGTGCCACAGAGACAACCTCTGGCATAAGGCACTGAACTCCCAGCTTCCCCGTGACAGGCAACTCTATAGAGAGGTGAGAAACAAGTGCACGTGGGCTATTCAGCTAGCTAAGACAAACTACAACAAGCAAGCTCTCACCTCATAGGGCTCAGGAAGCAACTTCTGGAACAATGTTAAGGAGCTCTGTGGGAAAACCGTCTCCCCAACCCCATCACCAATATTTGACCAAGGAGCCTTCTCCCAAGACCCTACCACCATATCCAATGTCCTGAACAACTCCTTCTACAATCTCAGTCACATCCTACCAACAAACTTCTTTGACCCTATCCACAATGGTCCCTCTGACACCTCCCCTACTACCACCTTACCTCCCTTCTGGCTGAGAATCATCTCCTGTAACAAGGCTAAACACTACCTATCCAAAGCCTTACGCAACTTGAGGTACAGTAGCGACTCCCTAGACCTAAAAATCTTCTGTCTAACTCTTGATGAGACCCTCCCTCACCTCACCAAAATATTAAACTGCTCCCTGTGCTGCAGTCAATTCCCTACACTCTGGAAAAGGGGAATTATCATGCCTATCCTAAAAAAGGGTGATCCTACCAACCCGGGTAACTGTAGGCCCATCACTACCCCCCCAAAGCCCTCGAAAGAATTGTATCAGACCAGCTCACTGAGTACCTGGCCAAAGACACTCTGCTTTTCCCCAAACAACACGGGTTCAGAGAAGGTCACAGCACTACCATTGTCCTTCTCAAATTGACCTCTTACATACACAAGGCACTAGAACAGGGGTCAATAGCAGGAGCAATCTTTGTTGACCTGACCAAAGCATTTGACACCATCAGTCATGCTCTACTAATCCACTCTCTCCCCTCCCTCTATCTCACCCCTGACACAATCACCTGGTTCAATAACTATCTCACCAACCAGATACAAGAAGTCAAAATCAACACCACCCTATCCGCAAAGAAACCAGTTCTTGCGGGTGTCCCTCAAGGGTCAATTTTAGGCCCTCTACTTTTCACTATTTTTCTGAACTCCCTCCCAAAGGCCTGCAGTGGTAAGCTATTGCTCTATGCAGACAACGCCGTAGTTTACTGGAAAAACACCACTCCTCACTCACTTCAACATACCCTGCAAGGCTGCTTTAGAAAACTAGAGTCCTGGTTCTCTGATCATTGCTTAATAATTAATTACAACAAAACCAAATCCATGATCTTTGCTTACTGCCAAAACCCCTACAGTAATGCCCAGCTAAGTATCTCAAACTCTCAGGGCATCCATATCGAACAGGTCCCATACTTCAAATATCTAGGCATCACACCAGACACATCCCTCACATACCACAAATACATTAACCACCTCTCCTCCTTGGTAAACACCTGGCTTGGGATTCTCTACACACACAGACACTGCCTCCCCCGCCAGGACCTATGACTGTTAATAACCAACTCAGTTCTATCACTGGTCAACTGTGGGATAATAATCTATGGTACTGCTGACCTCACAATCCTTAACTGCATTGATATAGCCCTTAACAAAGCCTGCAGACTAGTCACAAGCAGTGATATATTAACCCATATGTGTGAACTCTATAAACAAGTGGACTGGCTGACCTTTGAAGGGAGATTAAAATGCCACACTTGCCTCCAAGCCAAAAAAATCCTAATGAAGTTTGCACCCACTGACCTTCACCCCCTCATCCTACCAAACCCTCACAGGGGCACCCCTAGACACGAGGCAAGCACCCCCTCCTCTTAGTCCCACACTGTGGGACAGCACTAGGGCAAAGGTCTTTCCACTATTGGACTCCCCTCTGGCTTAATAACCTCTCCTCTTCCATCTCCCTGGCCCCTAGTCTTGGCCTATTTAAAAATGGCATTAAAAGACATCTATTTGACTCAGAGTCATGCGGTTGTTATGAACAGTCCTCTGTATTCGGTACGTGATAGTAAAATATCAGCTCACGTGACCCAAAAATAGGGCTACAAGCCTGACGGGACCTAAAACCACAAGCTCTAGGCCTGGATAGGTCTACAGAATCAGAAACTTGCCTCACCTCACCTCAACAACCCAGGGTCCTTCAACAACCCTAGAGATACTAACCAAGCATTGTAAAATTATCCAGTACGATGTAACCATGTAAAACTCATCTTAATGTGATGTTCTGCTTAGTGATGTATGTTCAAAAATTGTCAAAAATTGTCTTAAGTATTGTGTCCATTTGTATTGATGTGGAGCCTTTGCAAAAGAGTCTTCAACTCAAAGGACTGTAATTCTGAAACTTCAATAAAATAAAAATAAATGAACTCCCCACCTCCTTCTGGCTGACCTCAGCTCAGCAAACGTCTTCTCAGCCTCAGATGTTAACCAAGCTGTCATGCAATTCTCCACTATCCTTACTGGTAACTGGGACCTCCACACCACTCTCTGCACCACTAGGGACAGACACCACCACTTTCCCTGGATCCCACCTTTATTCTATTGCTATGTAAATCTTGAGACAAAGTCTGGACTAAATTCAAATCTTCCAAGGCCCACACTGACCTCCACCTCTATTGCAAAGTCAGAAATGCCTGCACAAAAGCAATGTGTCAGGCCAAATCTGAGTATTTCAAATCAAACTTCAGATCCTCCCCTAACCTTTCATCCTTTTGGAGTACAGTTAAATCCTTTCTCAACCCCTCCTGCCAAGTACCTTCCCCCACACTCATACAAAATGGGTCCTCTGTTTCTGACCCTACCTCAGTCACTGAAATTCTAAACCAGTTCTTCACATCCTATGCACTACCGGACTGTCTAGCACCTCCCTACTCCCCTCTGTCTTCTGACGGGTTTACCCTTCATACAACCAGTCCTCATGAAGTTTTTATATCCCTCTGCACTGTTAACCCACACAAGTCAAGTCCAGATGGCCTACACCACAGTCTCCTGCTCCTCTCCACTCCAGCCATAGCCTCATCTCTCTTTCAAATACTCAGCCTCACTTTCCTCACCGGCTCTGTCCCAAAACCATGGAAAATGGCCAACATCATCCATTGCACAAAGTTGGTGACCCTCAACCCCTGGCAATTACTGCTCTAATTCCCTGCTCCCCTCCCGGGCAAAGCAGCAGGAATCCATAAATCTCTCAAGACTCTCTGAATTTCTCTCTTTGTCCAACTTCTCCTCAGATTAACAGTCTGACTTCTGGAAAAATACTCCACAATCTCCTCCCTTCTCTGCATCACAGACTCAGTTCTCACCATTATGGCCAAAGCCACCTCACATCAACAATTTTCATCTACCTCGCAAAGGCCTTTGACTCCATCTGCCACCAACACCTCCTCCAAAAACTTCACTCTGTGGGCCTTGAACCCTTCTCCATCCTCTGGTTTAAATTCTACCTCAGTGACCACCAACAATCTGTTATTTTAGGTAACTCTGCATCCCCCTCAACCTGTTTTAGGCAACTCTGCATCCCTCTCAACCTATCTGGAATCCCTTAGAACTCCATCCTCAGCCCAATCCTCTTTAAAGTTTTATTAACAACCTCCCCTCAGTCTGCACACACTGTAACATTTACTTGTATGTGGATGACACCATTCTCTATGTTTCTGGCCACTCCACTGACTCTGTCAAGCTACCACTTCACTCTGACTTTGACTGCATACTAGCTTGGTTCCACGACAACAACTGTAATCTGAACACTAAAAAATGGTATCCATGATCCTCAGCTCCCCCCCAAAACTGTCCAAACACCCTTTCCCCCTTAGTTTCAGCATGCCGGATACTTCCACTCTGGATACCATCACCTCATACAAATACCTTGGCCTTTGGTAGGGCCAACATCTCAATTGCTCGGTCCACATCAATTCCCTTTGTTCTAAACTGTGCCCTAAATTTAATGTGCTCTTTAGGAACAAACATGCCATCACCTTACATATCTGCCGTGACTTAATGTATAAGACTATCCTCCCCCTCTTTCACTATGGGGACATTATCTACACCTCAGCCCCTGCCATCTCTCTCTATCTCTCTAACTTGACACCATGATCAACTTGTTTTGCAGATTCACCACTAATGCCCCATGAACCCATCGCTGCTCACTTCTATACTCTCTCAGTCTTGCTTCCCCCAACATGCTGTACATCCACTCACTTAAAATCACATCTAAACGCTGGTTCAGCCTTCTCCCTCTGTACCTCTTCTTCCTCCTCTCCACTGCTGCTATGCCCCTTCTACTCCCTTAGATCTTGGCATACCCACTCCTTCACCATCCACCACTGGCGATTGCCAGCTAGTTTGTCTGCCTTCTTTTACCTCCTCCCACACCTCTGGAATCAACTGCCCACTTCTATCCATGACAATCAATCCCTTATGGCTATCAAACACCAGCAAAAATCCCTCTCCACCCCTACACCTGTCAATTTTGCCCTCCCTCTACTCCACCACCCCCACTCTGCTCATGCCTGCCCCCCATACTACCTTACTCATAAAAACTCCCTCCTTTCTTAACTCAATTCCCAAACCTATTCATATTTTCATGAGCTTTATATTATGTTATTTATATAACTCAATGACCAAGCACTTACTCTATGTGTTCAGCTGCATTTCTCAATTGTCTAGCTGTTATCTGGTTACATGTATTATATATGTATCTAAATAACTTGCACTTATTTCCTGGACTGTACTTGGTTTATTGTATGTATACTTCTGTATAACCCCCCTCTCTTTGTATATATTCACCATTATCATGGGATTGTACCTAGAAATAAGCTTCGACTCAGTGTGCCTTTCCCAGGTACCAAATTTTAAATAAAATATACAAATAAATAAATGAAGCAGAATTGCTTCAAGTTTCTTATTAGGCTTCCTCCCTGTGAAAACACAAGCTCCATGAGGCAATGCAAATATACTGTATATATATATATATATATATATATATATATATTTTTTTTGTAGTTAATCATTTTATTGAAAGCCAATGATTCATACATCTACAGCTTTTAACATATGACAGTTATAGATAATAATGTCACTAAAAATATATTCACTAAAAATACCACCAACAGCTTAATCTGGTTCAAGGTCAGTTGGCATGCATCTGTAGCCCCCTCCCCCGGGTCTTGCCTGAAAATAGGCAGAATTTCTGTAGTGCACTTACCAGGTCAACAAAAAATAAAAAAATATATAATAAATACACACATTTCAGAGGTTATGGATACACATACACATTACATAGGTGGAATTGATCTTATAGTGTTGTTGTCTGTTACCTTGAGAATCCATTTAAACAATCTATTTGTTGTCACACTGGTTGGGTTTCATACACCAGAAAACATAAAGTATGGTCTTACATTATTATCAGAGCTCTATATATTTCAGGAAAGGGACCCATAACTTGTAAAAATTGGACTGCCTACGTTGTACTCTGAAAGCTATTGTGGAGTTTTTTGCCAGAGTTTCCATGCACATCCTCCATTCAGCCAGGGTAGGGGGGTGTAGGGATCTCCATCTTCTGAGAATATGCCTCTTGGCTTCAATTGAGGCAGCCATCAACCACTTTCTCTCTGTTATTGAGGTGTGTGGCTTAGTGACTGTCATCCTAACAGTATACAGTGAGGGGTCTTTGGGGCATTATGGCATAGAATCTTAGAGCATTCCTGAAGGACCTGAGTCCAGAAAGGTTGGATCTTGTTGCAAGATCACAGGATATGCAAGAGATCAGCATCAGGGTTGCCATATCTCCAGCAGCTGTCCTGGTCCTGGATCCTAAGCAACTTAAGCTGAGCTGGGATGTGGTACCAACGGAGTAGGATATTGTTCTGGATCAGGCGGCTACTCTGGTCAATGCAAGACTGGTGAGCTACTCTCCAGCAATCAGCCCACTCATCATCTGTGATATGGATCTGCAGAGAGGCCTGCCATGTTGCTTTGGCCTTACTAGTATGGTCAGAAGCTGAGTCTCTTAACCTATGATAGATCAGACCTGCTCTACCCTTGTTAGTGGACATCCACAGTTGGATAGGTATCGAGGGGGCCTTCCCCCGGGGGAGGTGATGACAGGTGTTGCAGGGGCACTGGCTCTGAGACCACTGATTATATAAATGTTGTAATTGAAGATATCTCCAAAAATCTGACTGAGGTAGGTCAAATTTGTCTTTCAGATTTTGGAAAGATTCAAAAGTCAAGTGTTCCTGTGTAAGCAGGTCTGTAAATCAGAATATGGATTTGTTTTTCCATGTATACCATATAACGGGGGAGCCTCCTATACACAGAGCAGGGTTATTCCAAATACATGTGCAGTTACCTGTATTGGAGCATGCTTTGGTAAGACAGACTAGTCTGTTCCATGCTGCATGCCCCTCATGAATTGTAAGCCACTGTGTTTTATGTTTCTTCAGCATATGGCCCAGTAGAGCAGTAGGATGAATAGCCCCAGCTAACCCCATTTTAATGGCAGTCCAGGCTGCAGTGTTGGGCCCCTCAGATTGAAAGGCCTGGATTGTACTCACCACTCTAAAGGCTATCCTGTATTGTCTGAAATTGGAGAGATTCCATCCTCTCCTGTTACAGTGGACCCTATGTTTGGCCCTACTATATCTGGGAGGGGCAGAGCCCTATAAGAAATGTCCTATAAGGGTGTCAAGTTTTTGGAACCATTTGTCTGGCACTGAGATTGGGAGATGGGTTAGTAAGTAGAATTGAGTCTTTCTTTCCAGGAAAAGACAAGTGCAGGTGACCCTATCTATTTAGGTCCAATTGTATTTGGTTTTGAAGAGGGTGGAAGTTAATGTGAATCACCTTAGAAGGCAGTGGGGATAGGTTGATCCATAAATATCTGATGTCCTTTGGGTTCCATGCCAACCCAGAGGTGCAGCCATGCTGGGGTAGTGTCCTCTTAATCAGAGGTAGGATTTCTGACTTGCTCTTATTTATTTTCAGGCCTGCCAAAATTTTGAAGCCCTCCATAATGCCCAGTAAGGGTTCAATGGCAGCTTCTTGATCACTGGTTAGAATCAGGCAATCATCAGAGTATAGCTTGGTCTGTATTCTACCTTCCCCAGCTTTATTCCTGGGATGTGGGGACTGGTTCTAAGTATTGAGGCCAGAGGTTCAATAGACATGATGAAAAGCAGTGGTGAGAGGGGACATCCCTGTCTCATGCCTTCTTTGGAGGGGGAAGGTGTCAGAAAGAAGGCCATCAGTGAGGACTCAAGCAGTCGGCATATTGTATAGAGTGTTAATCCACCCACTAATCCCTGGGCCTACATTGAAGGTATGTACAACAGCAAGCAGATACTTCCACTCCACCAAGTCAAATGCTTTTTCAAAATTGATGGCAATAGCCTCTGTGGGGAAGGGGAGAGCTACTGCCTTATAAAAAATGGAGATTAAGACCCTCAGGTGGTCCGCACTCGCACGGCCTTTGACAAACCCAGCTTAGGAGAGATGGATAACATGAGGTAGAAACTGCTCCAGTCTTGTGGCTAGTACCTTGGCCAAGATCTTGGAATCAGCATTAATTAGTGAGATTGATCTGTAGCTGGCTGGCAGGGTAAGGTCTTTGCCCTCCTTCGGGAGGACTGTAATGACCGCCTCTCTCAGGGTTCATGGTAGGATCCCCTATTCTTGTGCCTGAGTCTGCATGTTAAGCATGGGGGAAGTTATTTGCTCCATATCAAGTTGATAGAAGTCGGCTGGGAAGCAATCACTTCCTGCTGCCTTGTTTGGAGCCATTGCTGAAATTGCTGCGGAGAACTCCACCTCAGTTATGGCGGAATCAAGGGCCTCCGTTTGAGTCCCAGTGAGGGCCAAGAGTTGGCTTGGTCCATTAGTTCGGTAAATTTTGGATGGGTAAAGTGTGATTGAGATTTGTACAGGTTCTCATAAAAGCTGTCCATTAGTTGGTTGACTGAGCCATGGGAGTATGCAACTTTGCCCTTAATGTCTCTCAACTTTTCAATAAGCCTTTTGGCCTGTTGTTTCTTTAGTCTATAAAAAAGTAACTTCCCCGCTTTGTCACCTTGAGACCATTACTTATGTTTCAGTTGACTACCTGGAGCTCATCTTTTCTGGTAGCAAGTGTGTTCAATTGGATTCTAAGACAAGTGATTTCATTATTGAACACATTGTCTTCCAGCAGGCGGGGGTTATTCTTATACAGGGCTTCTTTATGCTTCAGCTGCATTTCTAGCTGTTGAGCCTCCTTTTCCCTCTGTTTCCTCCTGTAGGAGGCATAAGTTATAATTCGACCTCTCAAGGAGGCCTTAAGGGCCTTCCAAATCATATTAGGTGGAGTACAGCCCTCTGGGTTATCTTGCAGGTATTGAGAAAGCTCTATTTTAAGCCATTGCTGAAAGTCAGAGTCCTGCAGCAGGAGTGGGTCTAGTCTCCAGGTAACTGAGTGTGCTGACTCTGCTTGCAAGTATACCTGCAGCTGAATTGGGTCATGATCTGAGATGAACAGTGGGGCTATGCTTACATCAGCTATGTCAGGATTCAGGGCCATTGAAGTAAACCAATAGCTCAGTCTGCTGGCCATTCCACGGGCATCCGAGTAACATGTAAAGTCTTTAGTCCAGGGATGGAATGTCCTCCAATTGTCTGTCAGCCTGTGCAATGTCAGCAAGTCCTGGACAGTCAGCACTGATTTCATATGTGGCTCTGGCCTGGCATTAGACCTGTCCATCAGGTGGTCCAGAACCAGATTGAAGTGCCCCCCAAAAATAATCACTGGGTTGTCAGAGGACATATCAACAATGTGTTGAGATATTTCATTAAAAAAAATCAGGGTGATCATCATTGGGGGTGTATACATTGCCCAGAAGAATGGTACCATAGTGTGATTGTACCTTGGCTAAGATCCACCTCCCTTCTGTGTCACTTTTCTGTTCTAATAGTTGCCACTTCAGTTTTTTGTGAACAAGAATCAACACCCCTTCCTTAGTTTTACCAGACATGATGTGAACCTCTCATCCCACCCAGTCCCTTACCAATTTCAGGGCTTCATTTTTTTATACCATAGTTTCCTGAATAAAAACCACCTGGGATTTAAGTTTTTTCAACCAAGCCAGGACCTTTTTTTATTTGATCAGGTAATTTATCTGCCAGACATTTCAGGAGGTAAAAGTTACAGTAGTGGGAGCTCCATATCATTAAATGATTACAAAAATAATATCTATGGGCAATATGCCTGGGTTGCCAGCTCTGCTTGGCAAAACGTAGGGTTACTTGCATCCATTGTGATTGTGTAATGATATAGCATAACTCTGCTAGTAGCAATTGGAACAGAGAAAAGGTAATCAGACACCTTATATCCACCAAACAGTGCAGATAATCTATGCTTCCTATTTTAACAATACAAAACCAACATTTGCAAAACCAGTGTAACATTTTAACCTCAGAATCAATATTGTGGTATATGTGACCTACTGGAGATTGATCTCCCATATAAGCCCAAAGGACCTTAATCATAGGTCCTCTAATGGCCATGGTGGTTCTCTCATGGGAGTGTATAAGCTTCTAGTCTGTGCATATGACAGACATTTACACTGTAGTCTGAGTTCTCCACCATGGAGGTGGAGATAGCCTGTTAATGCACCCACTAGTCAGGCATATAGAGCCATTATTGTTACATTCTTAACCGATAAACAGCTATAGCAAGGTTGTCTAGCCCCCAGATTAGAGGAGGGGGAGCCTTATCTGTCCGTTTAATGTCTGTCCTGCATTGCAGGTGTACGAGCCATCAGACAACTAGCCTTCCCAATCCAAGGTTCAGAAAAGGAACGGGGGGGATATTGGTGTCTCCTGTCTAAGGTTAGCCCTGCTGGTATTGAGCTTGAGGCGGGGTCTCCCTTCCCCATTTGGTGTCTCCTTCTCCTGAACCCTCCTTCCAGGGGAGGGGAAAGGGGGTGCTGACCAATAGGCACCCCTGCTGTTCCCTGTGTCCCCCTAAGTCTCCACCCTCGATCTCTACATAGAAAAAAATGAACACTTTATGCACCAAACAGTAGTGATCAGAAGCTTAGGCCTGTACTGAGCCTATACAATGAAATCAGTCAGGAAACAGTCAAACAGGAGATATTTAAAACAACTGGTCAAGTTATCCACATGGTAGACTGCATCAAGCCAGCACTAGGAGGCAGCTACCCATCCCCACTGTTATCAAAAACCATCATTTTAGCCGATATTTACCAGCAGTGGTTAGAGTGCTATCTTTTTACTACATTGGACAGAAAATCCCCCCATATGTGTCCTTCCAAGATGTGCTTGTGCAGAGACAAAAAATACTTTATTCCGTGTGGAACGCTCCATTAGGATCCATGTCTGCTGATGCATTCAGCAGGGCTTCCAACTGTTCCAGGGAGTTTTCTAGTTCATCTTTTGCTTCTTGTATGCATTCAGCCCAGTCAATTCCTAATGGGGACCACTCTGTCAAATTTGGGTTGTACTCTGTCAAATTAGGTGTCTATTTAAAACAATCTGGTGAGATATCTAAAGCCAAAGGAATGAGCCCTTTCAGCGGCTCATAGTGGTTGGAGATTTTGATTGGAGTGGCAGCCGAGGATCGGCTGCTACCCTCTGAAGCAAAGAGCCTGCTTTGTTTACTCCTGGATCATTCTCTTCTCTGGTCTGCTGCCACACTGTGGTCTTTCCTGGCCTTTTTCTTCGATCTCCCCCAAGCTGACTGCTGCCACGTTTGCTCCAATGTATGGCTGGGGCTGTCTTGTTGAGCAGGAATTTCATGCTCCTCTTCTATGTTCACTGACAGAGTGCCTTATGACTGCAATGTCATACTTGTGGTCTGCTCATTCCTTTTGTGCAACTCCTTCAGATATTGCTAGGTCCCTGCAGGAGAGTCAAAATGAATATATGTCCCATTCAATTCTATCCTCTACATGGCCTCTGAGTATGCTTGGAAATAATAATAATAATATACTTTATTTTTAATGTGCCTTTCAAATATCAAGGTGCAGTACAATTAAAACAGTTAAAACAGATAAAAACAATATCATAATCCCATTAAAATACAGTACAATCAGAATCTACAATCTTCATCACTGTATGCCTTTTTCCAAAGATAGGTTTTTAAGGTTTGAATCCCCCTTGGTAATGAACTCCCTAATAAAGTGGGGTAGAGAATTCCAGAGAGTAGGGGCCACGAACATAAATGCCCGGACCTCAGCAGATTTTAAAGACACCCTTGGAATCTCCAGCGGCCCTTCATCAGCTGAGCGGAGTGGTCGCTCAGGGTGATAAGGAACCAGAAGCTCTTTCAGGTAGTCAGGGCCCAGTCATTGTAGGGCTTTATATGTTAGTAAACTGGCTTTGAAAGTGATCCACCACTGAACAGGCAGCCAGTGCAGCTCCTGTAGCACTGTGTGATATGGGAAGATCTAGGAATCCCCATCAACAACTGAGCTGTGGAATTCTGCACCAGCTGCAAGTGTCAGATATCAACCCACGGTAGCCCAAAGTAAAGCGAGTTGCAATGATCCAGACTTGAGGTCACAAAGGCATGGATCAATGTAGGAAGGTCACCAGATGGAACAAGGTGCTTGATCCTAGTGATGTTTCTTAGATGGTAGAAAGATGACTAAATGACCGCCAACACCTGTGCTTGAAGTGTCAACCCCGCATCAAGTATCACCCCAAGGTCTCGCACCTGTTCAGAGGAAGGAAGCTCAGAGTCCCCAAGGAATAATCCTATGGGTCAACCTACCCCCAACCCCCCATCCAGTGACCTGGATCCACAACCATCACCTCCGTCTTCCAAGTGTTCAACTTCAGCCAGCTGGACTTCATCCAATCCTGTATTTCAATGAGGCAGTCGTTGAATACCAAGAGTGCTCCTTCCTGGTCGGGCTCGAAAGACAGGTAGAGCTGGGTATCTTTGACATAACAATGAAACCTCAACCCATACCAGCTTACAGTGACTCCAAGGGGAAGCATGTACACTGCAAACTACATGGGGGACAGCACTGAACCCTGAGGAACCCCACAAGACAGAGAGATAGGATCGGAGGAAAAAAATCCCAACACCACCCTCTGAGTTCTTTCAGTGAGGAAAGATGTAAACCATCTGTGGACCAAACCAGAGAGCCCACAAATGAATCTCAGGTGCTCAAGCAGAACCCCATGGTCAACAGTGTCAAAAGCTGATGACAGATCAAAAAGTACTAAAATAGACCATTTTCTCTGGTCTCTCGACATCAGGAGATCATTGAGCATCGGAACCAGTGCAGTCTCGGTACTATGTCTCTTTCAGAAACTGGATTGGAGATGTTCATAGATGCTATGGATGGTCAAATGGTTCTCCAGCTGTGCAGCCACTACTTTCTCAGTCACCTTCTCCACAAAGGGAAGGGTAGAGATAGGCCTGTAGTTTGCAAGATAGTGGTTAGACAGATCCTTGGAAAAGTCCTGGTAAAGTTGAATCATGTGCCCCTGACAGTTGAATGCCCCCTGCTCTTTCACACATTACAAGTATAGCTCCTTTTTGGGATAGTGTAGGAATTTGCATATGATGTGTCAGGTTCTCTCCCCTGTTTCTGGACATGGTGTGAGGGACCTATGCACTCTTTCTATTTCAGGGTGTGGGACATTGTTCAGTTTCAGTAGCTCTGGCAGGAATTCCCTAAGGAAAGCACCCATGTCTCTGACTTCAGTCCTCTTTGGCACTCCTACTATTCAAATTTTTTTTTCTCTGAGACTTGTTCTCCAGGTCATCCACCTTATTCAGTAAATATTGTAATTTTTGGTGGTGGACCCAAAGAACAGCTTTTTGTGCGTGAACCAATTACCCTTGATCTCTGAGAGTTTGCTCAGTGTGGGACACTCATGTAGTAAGTTTGGTGAGGCCAACATTAGTTTTTTGAGCTGATTATTTAATAGCTACAGTGTCTATGAGTATTCAATCTAGCTTTGCCATGATCAGTCCAACCTCTTGGTTTTCAATATACTGTAGATATTGTAAAGTACAGTAACAGCTGAGTAGATGTTAAGTATGTTCCTCTATTGTTGATCCACATACCTTCTAGAAGTGGTTATGTGCACAGTCATTATTTGGATCATCATGCTCTTTGTGGATGTTGCCACATGATTTTCAGTTGCATTTCATTTGGCAGAAACCATGTTGCCATCTCTTCCACTAGTAGAGGAACTCCAGTAGACAAGATTATTTGTTGATTTTGCACAATCTTTAAGCAAAATGCAATCTTTCCTTTTCCCTTTGCCGCCCAGTTTTTCATTTTCCCTGGATCAGGAAGTAACATGTTCATGTAAATTAATACATTATAATAAAACATACATATATGAAGATATATTTTCATTTCAGGTTAAAAACACAATAAGTTAGTTAACCCACATGAACAAAACCCTTTATATTTGTTGGTGTGCTAACATTTTCAAGACTCATCTAGACTCTAGTGGGTTCCATGTCATAAGGATGATTGCCAAAAGGTGATCATCATTATAGTGAGTGTACATCACCAAAATTAAATTTCAGCAATGTACACAACAGCGCAAAGGACTCTACATTTTAATGTTATGGGGGGGCAGCAGCCCCCGCACTACCCTACTATAAGATTATCAACTCCAGGGGGGGGTGCATGTCGGGGGGTGCAACATTGTAAAACAAAAACAAAAAATCCAGTTGGGCCAGGAGCAACAAAACATAACTCCGCTCGGATTCAAACCCTGCATCCTAGCCACCCCAGGCCAGCACCCACTCACCCACCATGCCATGGTGCCTACTCAGCAGCTCATCACGACACCGCCCCTCCCAAACCCTTCCACACCTCACTTAGTGTGCTCACTCCCTCCATGTGCTTGTACATACAGTATAGTGACATCCTGTTGCTATTGGTGAAACCGTCCCATTCGGTCACCTTCCCTACTCCCTCGCCCTGTTGACATGTGACACAAGTGGGTCTCCTTTTCCATAGGTGCCCACTTGTGACTAGTGCATGTCACAAGATACCACTCTAGTGCTATTCTAATGTAGAATCCTACACACTGGATGAAATGAATTGTGAATATGATGCATTGGCAAAACCATTAACAAATGCTTGCTTTACCAGCCTCCCAATCATCCATATATGGTAACCAAAATGAGTGCTTTTTCTTCAAGCATTTTGTTATGGACCCAGACTGATGCTTGTTCTTTATTCACTAAGTACAGATTGCCTACACCAAGTTTCACCTCATTGATCTGCCACATCTTCAACCCCCCCATCAGCCACCACCACAAGCATCAGGTACAGGAGAGAGTAGTCTGTCTCCACCATTCCGCCTGCAGAGTCCATGTGAGCGTGCAGCCATGTGTGACGGCTTGTTCCCCAATGTTTTCCCCTAGTGACCATTTATATGCATACACATTCGAATGGTACAAACATAACAGTGTTGTCAATACACTTAATAATGTACAGTATATTATTGATGAGTATATTGATAAGTAATATATCAACAATTAAAACATCTTCCTGATACATGTTGGTTTTAAGAGCAGTTACATGTGACACACTGTTAGCATAGTAAAAGTTTATTATGTACAGTTGAAAGTAGCCTGCAGAATTCTGTGGAACTCTCCCAGGAGCTATAAAGTTATTTACAATCAACAATTGAAGTGTTCTTATCAATATGTTAATATGCAGTGTCATTAAAAATTGTTTCCATTAATTTACTTTTGGCAATTTATCAAACATCAAAATGACAGTGCAGACTTCGTTCATGCTCAAGCATAACATTTTTTAACTGTGATATGTCTACTGGTTATTGCACTTTTGGTAGTTGTGCATGCTGACTTAACATAAGATAGACTTTGTTTCAATCCTTCATGCTCCATACATTTCAGTTGTGCTGTGAGGTACGAGTCCATGGACCAAGTGACTTCAACCATCTGATAAGGGATAATATCTCATGATATTGCATACCTTGGAGTATATTATTGTGATTATAAAAGGGATTCATTTACATTTTTTAAACTATGGCATGACCCACATTTAGATCAGGATTATTTACTAAGATATCACCCCAGCTGGATGAGGTCCTGGCCAATCAGATTTGAGGATTCTGACTGCACCTTTTTATAATCATATAAGTGTTAGTATTAGTCAACTTCAATACAGTTGTACAGCTGAATTACAGGTATTTCTGGGTGACAAGTAGATTTTTTTGATACAGTATTAACCACTTCTTAGCAATTCAATTCACAGATTTTAGTGGGAAAGAAATAATGTGACCTACCGGAAATTGAACACAAGTCCCCAGAGCACCATCCTGGTGCTCTAACCACTGAGCTATAGGCTCACATGGTTGGACCTTGTGTTTCTGGACTGATTTCCTTTACTTGGTATTACATATCCTGCAACTAGGAACAGGTGAGATAACAATTAAAAGTTTTTGGTGCAGTATTAGCCACTGCTTAGTAATTCAATTCCCAAACTGCAGTGAAAAAGAAATTAAAAAACAATAGGAACTAAAGAAAAGAATTATATATTTTTTTCTACACAGACACAACATGTGTGATGCCACATAAACCCTGACTGTAAATCTCAAGGAGTTTATTAAAACATTACACACCTCAGGTGCATGTAAAAACCATTACACATCATGACATATAGATTTTTATTTGATATAATCAATGCCTTTTTTTTAATCTTTATACGATTAACACCCGAACACCAAATCTGCATGATGGCCTGTGTGGGAATAGGTGTTACTGCAACTCTTTCTATACTTAATATGGTAACCTCTCATGCTTTGTTCTTGAGGTTCCTGGTTGCCATAAAAATGTCTTGATGCAGACATAGGTTTATTGTGTCTGGCTATCAATACCTTATCCTTCATATTACAGCGTATTAATCATGACAAATTTAAATTGGTGACAACATCACATTGTCCAAACACAAACAGTAAACTAAAGAAAATATTTCTGTTGAAAGTCATTAGGTTAATATTACAATTGTATTTATGCATATCAGTTACATGTCAACCACTTTTAATGACATAGGTACAGTACATAAAACTGCAGGAGACAAATTTCACTGTATGTCTGTGTGAACAGCAGTGGGCATTACTGCCAAGTACTGCAACTGATTCTGGGAAGGTGCTCAGTAAGTCTTTCTGTTGACTTGACCACAGAAATCACACAAGAGGATCAAGATAAGTAGATTTTGAGGTGTGATTTGCTCTGCATGCAGTGGATGGTATGTTGCTATGCTTGAAGAAATTTAATATGAAGTCTGCAGGTTATCATCAAATTCCCAACTGGCAGTGAATAACAGCAAGGATGGTTCTCCCATTTCTAGCAATGTCTATTTGAGCAGATCTGCTTGAGCATGACCAAGTTGTCCATCACTGACCTCATCAACACTTGACAGTTTGCCTGGTACCAGAAACAGGTCTGCATGAATAAGGATAGCATGCTTTGGAATACAGTGAAACTAGCCTGAATTTCCATTTGCACAGATGAGAAGGTTAGACCTAATAAAAAAATGACAGAGAAAGAATGACTTAGCACAATACATTATTAATTTATGTTGAAATTCCATTATTAGCTAACCAGGTTCTGGTATCCATAGACAAATTAATCACAATTGCTCTGATAACACTGTCATATACTGCCTGACCACCAGCTAAATCCTTCTCAGACCACAATGTACTGTTGAGCTGCAGATGCTGTGGCATGGCCATACTCTTGATGCAGTGGCTCCACATGCTCCCAAACATGAGTTGCATTCATGGTTACACAACATGCTAATACCAGTCCATTAGAGTGGTCTCTGAATGATACATTCTGATTATGAAGCAGCATTCATGAACATTTGGATGGTGAACTAAAACATTTTTGGTGGAATCTGTTTTTAGAACAGAAATTAGGCACTCCTCTTATGCAGATGAAGGACGTTCTCTGGTGTTTCAGCAACTCCATGTCAAAGTCATTATTGTTTACCCAATACATCATGGTCATCTAAACATTTAAAATTCTCAACAAAAAAACATGGGTTGCCATGCTTGTTTTTAAGTTACATTGGTGAAACATGATCTCTCTTTATGAAAAATAATCTGGACGTTGTCAGATTGTTTTATGTGATTATAACATCAGTATTTTAGATGTCAACATAAGTGTGAAAAACAATGTGAAATAAGGACACATCACTTGTCATTATGCTTGCTTCATTATTCCACAAATGTAGAAATAAACAGTAAATTACCAATACTATGACACCCTCTTGAATTGTTATTCCCCAGAAAAGGTGGAAATATTTGTATATTTTTATACATAAAACCATTTCAAACCTTGTCATTTTTCATAAAACTTTTTTAATAGATGTAGAACATGGCTATGAATTCAGAAATAGAAAGAAATGCAGGGGTTGCCATGCTTCTTTTGGTTATATCTGCTTTCAAAGTTGCAGTTTCAGAGGTGGTTGGCTCAGGACAAAAATAATTGAAACATCCCAATAAAAAATCAATCTTTTTTTTCATTTTTTTAAATTATTACTAGGATTACAATACCTTTAAACAGAGGTTCTTTTACAAAGGTTCTGCATCAAGTACAAACAGATATTGGGAGTAAAATACAGAAACAGGTAACTTAGATGAACATAGACACACAAGATTAAACAATACATTAAAAGTACAATTATAGCAGCTATTTACAGTTCATAATTGGGAATACATATGTTCTGGGTATTTACAAATGGATAAAAGGAAGAAATACATAAGAATATGCATAAATACATATGTGGTACAAGTAGAAGAGAGAAGAGGAGAGTGAGAGACAATAAAGGCAGAAGTCAAGGATATGTGGGAGGTACCGCAAGAAGTAAAAGGGTGGGGAGGGCAGCAGGGCTATTGTGTAAGGCAGGAATGAAGGGAGAGATAGGAAAAGAGGGAATAGGATTGGTTGGAAAGGAGAGGGAAGTGTGTAGGAAAAGGAAAGGGCTGGAGTGGAGGGAAAGATGGGGAGAAGAGTGAGACACAGGTTTATGCAATCTAAGGTGATGTTGTCAGTATAGAGTAGGGATTGAGGGGTGCATGCTGAGGTCAGGAAAAGAGGGGGAGAATGCTCAGTACAGAAGCTCAGGACTTGTACAATAGGAGCTAAGCTTGGGGTTTACAAGAGGGCACAGAGGGGATGATTTGTTACAGAGGGCAGTCACAACTATTGAGAGGATTCAGGTGCTGACAAAGGCTACTTTTAGAGGTACCAAGAGTAGGGTACCTGTTGATCTCAGTGGGGAGATTATTGATCCAAGAAGGTACTCTAAACCTAAAAGATCACTGCCCCTGAATGGTGCGACAGACAGAGACCTTCTATTTTGTCATGGTGGACTTATGTGTGTAGTGAGGGTTTGGTGCTGGTAGCAGAAGAGGCAGGGTGGTTGGTGGGTTTTTTCTAAGGCTAATTTGTTTAGCCTAAAGGCAAGTCTGGTAGGTGACCCAATATTTGAGATTTAGTCAAAGAGTTTGCAGGTAGTGATTGCAGGTATGGGTGAACCTTGGGACACCAGAGACAAGCCCACAAACCTTCTCGAGAACCACATTTATTCTTTTCATAGCAGAGTCAGTGGCAGCCCCATAGATGATCAGGTCATAATCAATAATAGAAATAACAGAGCTTGAGATGACAGTTCTGAGGGATTCAGGGGTGAGGCAGTGCCGATGTCTATATAAGGTGCCAATCCTAGAATTAATGGTTTTAGATATTGATATGTGAGGAATAGAACAGGGAGCTATCTAAGGTTATGCCTAGATACTTAAATTCCCTGGCTTGTTCAAGATGGATATTTTGCCTATTAAGGATGGTAAGGGTGTAGGATTTGTATTGGTTATACAGACTTGAGAAAAGCATTGATTTTGTCTTTTTATAGTTCATTAGTAGCTTATGATCTCCAAACCAATGTTCAACTGCTGCAAAACTTGTCTGGAGATCTTTGGGTATAGGGTGGGGTAGGAGTGGGTTGAAAAAAGGAGAGCATCATCAGCATACAGAATAATGTTGCTAGGGCGGACTTTAGGTAGTGAATTGAGGAAGAGGCTAAACAATAAAGGTCCAAGAATGGAGCCTTGAGGGATGCCTGAGTTGACAGGGTGTGATCTGGACAGCGTGTCATTAATTTTGACTTGCTCTGTTCTGCTGCTAAGATAGCTGGAGAACCACCTGGTGACCTCTGAGGAGAGGCTTATAGTCTGCAGTGACTGGAGTAGGAAAGAACTTGCAAGAATGCTTTTCAACAAATTAAAAATTACATACAGAATGGCAAGGACCTTAACATAAAATAAACAGTGTAAACAAAGACAGACAGATATTTAGGTAAAACACCTTGAATGACAATTGCTGCAATTGTGGGACTTGATTTCATTGCTGCCATCCTGTATATATTCTTAGCTTGACATGACATGACAGGGCAAATCATTATTCTAATAATGCTTCCATATATTTAAGGTTGTACTTGTGCCAGAAAACAACCTTGAAATCTTTTTTGAGAGCATCAGAAAAATGGGAATTTGAAACACCAGGGAATGTCTTTAACACTTAGCTGCACACTAGTAAGTACAACTATTCATGCACCAATGGACTTAAGATCCACAGCAGCTGGCACCACCGCCCCACACAACAGTAACCATTTTTAACTTCAAAGGACACATGAGCAGCATTACTGTCTGCTAGCCTCCTCAACTGGATGGCATCTCACAGTTTATTAGTGCAATTTTGAATTGTGTATAACAAACTGTTTGAACAATAATGGTAATCATAGTAACAGACTGTCAGACAGCAGTCAACTAAATAAGTGACCAGATGTCTGAAATTGTTATCGATTGTTTTAACAAAAATCAGTTTCCAGTGCGTGGGTGGGAGAGATTGTCTTAAGTGGCTCTTTACCAGGTGGGCAGTGGTTAATCTGAGGTATGTCAAGCGCCTTAACAGTATAAAGTTGAACTACACTGGTGTACTGGTGTATTTTATGCTGTGCTGCTTTGTGTGTGAGGTGCTATTAGGGTGTCTGAAAGTGGCCCCACAGTGACTGTGCACAATATTGCAATTGTCAGTCTGCCAGGATATGCTGTGAAGCATGCTGTTGTGCTGCTTGCATTGTGAGGTGTTATGAGAGATACAGAATATGGCACCCCAGTTACAATGCAAAATATTTTATTACACAATGGACATAAAAAATCCTGTAACCTGATTGGTCAACTTAGGTCTTGGCTGTGCCTCATGACACACCACACAAGACATGGATAAATCAACTAATAACCCATAACTTGTCATTTCTTATTGCTTAAATAACCAGTCTACCATGGGGGGGTTGAGAGCACACATTGCAGCCAAGGAGTCAACACAGTGTATGTCATGAAGTTATTACTGAAACAATGGAGACCTGTAGTAGTTCTGACACTTACAGTATTTGCAAAATGAACAAAAGTGTTATAAGTGCTAGTATTCCATTTTAGAGCTCACTGTGCAGTTGATGCACTGCAGGATTTCCATCATCAAGTGTATCATGTGTGATGCTGTAACGTAAAGACAAAGTATAATGACTGTGCCTCACAAGATGAGTAAGGATGCACACAACTGTTTGTTCATGTTGGGGTATTCATGCATGGATGGTTTACCAGAAGTTATTGATGTTTTTTTTAGAAATAAAAGTTTAGTCATTTTCAAAGGAGGTACATCACAGAAAATAATATCAGATTCATATCATCAAGTATTATCTCCATATTAAGAAACTCTTGAGCCTTCCATATATATAATAGAGAGAGAGAGAGAGAGTAATTCTGATAACAACTAGTAAGAAGAAAGTGAATATTGTAGACTCTGAAAAAGGGCTCTCATATACAGGAACAGCCCACAGTGCATAGCATGCAAGGATCTCCATTACATCCAGCCTGTCCTTCTCAGCTAAAAAGTGAAAAAAGGGAACCCACCTACTATTAATTGTCTCCACTTGTAAGTGAAGTGAATCTGTAATTTGTTCCATTTCCAAATCTTACACTCAATCTGTAACCACTTAGCAATAGAGGGGACGAGGATGATATCCATACTGTAATTGCGTAATAGCTTTTAAAGCTTCCCTCACCAAGATAGGAAAAAGATACAAAGATGTTTTCCCTTTCAAAACAGGTGGTGACACACTCAAAACTCAGACTTGAAATACCCGAGAGTTATGAACCACCTCAGCTATTGCTATTCAGTAAGAGGTTAACTTTTGGTAACTCCAGAAAATATGCTAAAAAGTTTCCCTATCTCCACACCCTCTCCAATACTGATCTGAAGTGCCCCATCCCAAATATTTAACTCTGTCCATGATATAAATATACTGAACCACCATCTTCCAATGGAAATCTTGCCATGTTGGAGAGGAAGTTTTGGAGTCTATACCTCTCCAAACCTTATCCCAATCTAGGTCAGATGTTGAAATCCCAGCTTCCCATTCCCATCCAATTTTAACCTGGGAAATAGCATCCTCCTCTGAATCCTTCAATAACATATGAGTCTTAGAAAGTGCTCCCCTTTCCCTTTGATTTACCTAACAGGTTTGAAAAAAATTGTCAAAGAAAATTTTTCTTACCCAATAAGGCAGTCGTTTGAAGTTCCCCTACCACATAATGTTGAATTTGAAAATATCTAAATAGTTCCTCATGGGGAAGATCAAACTCCCGCCTAAGTCATGCAAATAGTTTAAAGACCCTTCCTTCCAATAATTGCCCAACCTTCCTTAAACCTGCCTTCACCCAATTTAAAAAGCACAAAGCCCAGCATTTAAAGAAGGTTAATACAAGAGATGATGGGTTCTCATCACAAACCCCTGCCCAGAACTTCTGTGAAATGCATGCTTCCTTCCACACCCAGATTAATTAAGTCATCCAGGGGTAAGAGATAATTAGGAGTCAGATCCTGGAAATATCTATCCAAGGAACCTCCAAAAGGTAGAAAGGGACTAAAGCAGCCTATTCTATACTCACCCAACTAGGAGGATCATGTTGGAAAATTGAGCAAAACACACTCGACTGTGAGGCCCTGTAAAAATGTTTAATTTCTGGTACTGAAAGTCCACCTTTATTTTTTTGGAGTTATTAGAATTCCACACCTGATCCTGGGCCTCTTCCCCTCCAAATAAAATTACTGAGTAATTTCTGAAGGTCTTGCCAAAAGTCCCTTGACAAAGGGATGGGGAGTGTGGAGAATACAAATAAAAACCTGGGCAAGATATTCATCCAGATGGAATCCACTCTGCCATTTACTGACAGTGGTAAGGATTTCCATCTCCGACGTTCTTTTTCTATCTATTTGAACTGCTTCCCATAATTCATCATATATAACTGAGATGTGTGCTTAGGAATCCAAATCCCTAAATATCAGTGACCATTGAAAACTTTATGAAAAGAACCCTCTAAGGAAGTGTGGTTTTCTAATAGATGCTGCAAGAACATGACTTCAGTTTAACTATAATTTATCTTGAACCCAGACACATTAACATATTCTTCCAACATCTGTCTAGCTGAAGGAATAGTCTTATGAGACTCAGATAAGTACAACAGGTTGTCGTCTACATATTCTGACATCCTGAGCTCTTCCCTGCTATTTGAATATCCTGAAGGTCCAAAGTTTGCCAAAACCTCACAGCTAGGGCTTCAGCACTTAAAGCTAACAAAGGCAAAGAGTGAGGGCATCCTTGTTGAGTGCCCTTCTCAATCCAAAATGTAGAAGAAAGCAAACCATTGACTCTCACCCAAGCATGGATCGTAGTATATATATTCTCTACCCATTTCCAAAATTTAGGAACAAATCCAAAATGACCTAAGGTGCCTTGTAAAAAGGCTCAATCCAAGTGATCAAATGCCTTTTCTGAATCGATCAAAAACACCACTCCTGCCCTGCCTCTCTTCTAAAATTTGGAGTTCGAGATTACATTAAGCAAATTCTGAACATTGTCCTGGAGATGTCTCTCAGGAATACAACACATCTAATCTTAATGGATTGGAGTAGGGATAACTTCCTACAGCCTCAAACTAATTGTTTTAGTAAATAATTTAAAATCACAGTTGAAAAGGCATATGGGACAATAACTGAAACATTTAGTCATATCCTTCCCCTTCTTAGGTAGTATTGTAGTAACTGCTTCATTCCAAGAACTCAATAAAGAACCCAATAAATGTGCCATAGTACAAAGATTGGTCAGCAATTGTGCCAAGTCTTCAGCAAACATCTTGTAGAATTCTGAAACAAAGCCGTCTGGCTCCAGATAATTCCCAGTTTTTTAAAGATTTAATGAATATAAGAATTTCAGACAATGTAAATGGGAAATCTAAATGATTTTGCACCTCAAGAGAAATGGTTGGTAACATAAGCCCTGCTAAAAATTCAGTTGCCCATTCCACAAGCCCTGACCATTGATTCCCTGCGTATAGCTGCTGAAAACAAATCCTGGAAATTCTGCACAATTTACCTGGGCTCAACATGACTTACCTGGTCCAGTAATTCTGTGACTAAAAGGGGTACATATCTATCCACTTCCTGCTTACGTAAGCACATTACCAACAATTTGTTAGTCCTAGCCCCCCCTTCATAATATTTATGAGGGAGAAACTGCAATGAGTTCTCTACTTTATGGGTTGGTAACTTATTTAAATCTTCTCTAACCAGCCTAATTTTATGTAAATTAGCCTGTGCTCTTGTCCATTTATGGATAGCTTCTAACAGAGACAATTTGAATTCTAAATTACTATATGATTGTTTATATTACTTATTTTTAAAATATGCATACAAAATCAAATGGCCTCTAACTACAGCTTTTAACCCATCCCATACAAAAATTTAGGGGAGTTCCACAGTTTCCATTTTCGGCTCTATATAAATGGATGACTTCCCTAATCTTCACCACCAGAACTGGGTCCTTTAAATGATTTTGTCATGTTTGCCCTAACAAATAAGAGTAGTAACCTTTAGGAGTTGTGAATCAATCTCCTACCTTTCAAACTGTCAAAAAGTACTGTTTTCCATGAACAAAAATGCTTTTATTTCTATGCTCTACTTCATTTCCATAACCTTGCCCCACTTTTTCCTCAGTGCTGCAACCCCCAACCGTGTCATAATACAAGGGAAAAGTTTTTAAGCACTGTGTTGACATAGAGACCTCTGTTGGTCAGTCTTGGTATTGCAGACATAATTTTTCTTCCACAATTTCAGACTCATAGCAGAAACTGGGCACTAAAGAAAAAGAAAAGTAGTTTGATCCATAATTACACTCCTGAACTTCTTATAGTCAATCATGTCCTATATAACATAAACATAGAACAGTATCATCATGCTCCCACATTCTAGCAGGAGCTGCCACTTCAGACCTGTCACTTAACCAGCAGGCAGTGAAAGTCATACAACATCTACACAGACTGGAAAATTATCTTTTAGGCCTATCTGTATCACAAAAACAGTTTCCTGGAAGCTTTTCTACAGACTGTATTGCAGTAAACACTACCGGCATAGGAGACTACACTTTGATAAGGGAGACAGAAAAATCAGCTGCATACTGTACCCGCAATGCCTTGCTACTTAAATATACATAGATACATTGTTGACAGCAAATAATGGCCTATGGTCCACCTAGTTTGCCCATGTGTGCACATACTTATCTTCTTCAAGCTTCTTTAGAACTAGGTTATATGTCTACATGTTAGGTGCTGTTCTGCCATCCCCACTACCAAAATAAGGGACTGCACTTCTAAGTAATGAATATTTAAGTCAACTTTATAATTTTCCCAGAATTCATTGTTGCTCTATGTAAAACATTGACATTTCCCTTGCATGACATCATTCTGGGGGTGTGGCCACACACATAAAACTGGAAGGTGGACAGAAATAAAAACATACAAAAAATGACTATGACAGATTTTTTTACAAAACAAATTGTAGCTTCAACATCTGAAGCATGGGTGGCAATGGCATACTATGTGAAATGTGACTAAATCACTTTATGTAAACATTCATTTAAAATCCACATTTTTCTGAGTTCTGCAATGGCCATTCCAACTTCCCCATAAGAGAGCATGGTCAAAAAGAGTCATCAGACTGATTTGGAAATCTGAGAACAAATGTATTTATTTTTTTGTATTTATTTGTATTCTGTCTAGGAATTACAAACCTTTAAGACAGGAACTCATTTACAAAGGCTCTGCATCAAACACATTAGTGAGGACATAGACAGAGTAAGAATACTGTACAGAGACATCCATAGGTCAAACATTACAGGGCACCACCAAGAGTGCGAAAACTATCTATGACACTGTTATTTACAGACTTTTGATTGCAACAGAGAAACCTAAACTATATAGAGTAGTTTAATTAGCAGTCACAGTAGCTGCTTAACAAGATATGGTTGTGCAGCATTGGCTTAAATGGACCTAGCCTTGGGATTTTGAGGGCAGCAGTAGGGAGGGAGTTCATCCAGTGTGGGGCCCTATAGGAAAAGGATCTTTGACTGGCAGTGGTTCTTGTGAAGGAGATGTGGAAAGCAGTAGTACTAGAGCTTCTAGTGGCCCTTGTCAGCAGACACTCTTGAAGGAGCGAATGACAGCAGGGGGGGTTAACCCTAGTTGTATTTTGTTGGCCATTAGGCAGGACTTATAGAGAAGTTGACCCTGGAAATTTAGACAGGATGACTGTTGGTAGAAGTCACAAGTATGTGTGAGGTGATCACAGCCTGTGGTCAGCTGGCAGGCTTTGTTGAGAGTGCATTTTATGCTGGACAGGGCAATGTCAGAAGCAGCACCATATCTGATTATGCCATAGTCTACTAGGGGAAGGATGGAGCTAGGGATGGCTAAGCGCAGGGCATCAGGAGGGAGATAGGGCCTATATTTGTGGAGAAGGCCGATTCTAGTGTTAATAGCAGAGCAGATCAATGTAATATGCTCATGGACGGTAAAGGCAAAGTTAAGAGTGACTCCTATGTATTTAAAAGTGGAGACTGCATCCAGTATGACACCCTGTGAGTTAAGTATGGATAATATGGTCATGCTGTTTTTATGTTGAGGGTGGGCAAATAGCATGACCTTTGCTTTTTTGTAGTTGAGGACTAATTTGTGGGAGGCGAACCATGATTCTATTGCTGTAAAGGAGCCCTGTAAGGAGTATTGAAGCTGGGTAGGGTCTGGGTGCCGGATGAAAATTACAGCATCATCAGCATAAAGGAGCAGGTGCTTAGTAGTGGCTAGGTGGAGGGAGTTTAAGTATAGGGAGAAAAGAAGAGGGCCAAGGATGGACCCTTGTGGGACACCCGAATGGACTGGGAGGCTGGCAGAGAAGGTGCTATTTATTTTTATTTGCTGTGTACGGCCATAGAGATAGCTGGAGAACCAGACTGCAGCTTCTGGGAAGACACATGGCAATGTCCCATGCTTCTTTGCATATAAAAATGGTCTAACCAAGAGTATGAGTTGGCAGCATGAAAATAAAATGTAAAATCTTAAAAATTCGGATAACGTATATGTCGAGGATCTACCAAACATCCCTCTGAAATTAATGACCTAAGTAGTCTGGATACTGCCCTACCTTTTGACTTAGGCATCGGTGTCCTATTTAGTCCCAAGTTTTCAACTCATTTCCAGTTACCTGCACATACCAGGATGCCAGGAGGGAGTGAAAAAAATGCTTAAAAAATCTGCTGATGGTGGAGTGGGAGCATACATCAAAACCAAGTGTATAGACTGCTCCAAGTAAACCCATGAACCCCCCACATATCTACCTTCTAGATCCATATAAACTTGTTTAATTCAGAGTGGAAGTCCACTCCTAATTAGTACCACCATACCAACCCTCTTGACAGAAGGGTGTGCAGCAGAAAACACTTGCCACTCCCAGGATCTGCATAACTTATCATGTTCCACTCCTGATGCCCTTGTCTCCTGGAGGAACCTTACATCACATTTCAATCAACACAACTCATGGAGTATCCTTGCATGCTTGACCCACATTATTTAGGCCCTTGACATTTAGAGAACCAGTAGTTAAAGTTACCATCAGAAAAGAATAGTAACACTAAATACCTAAATAATCCTCTCCCAAAACTTGAAAAGCTTAAAGCTGAAACCCCCTCCCTCCCAAATAGCTTCCCCAGAGAACCACACATTGAGACCCAGTTCACCCCTCTGCCTTATTACTCCAGAGAAAACCATGAAGCCAAATCATAACCTGCAATAAATCCCAATCCACACAACACAGTAAGTATGCCCATGAAAATACCACCCAAAAAGGGAGCCACCCAGGTTCCCTAAGATGGATTTGCCCTCCCCCAGTGGGGATGAATAGTGTTTGAGGGTCTGTCTACCCTCTGGTAGAGGGTCTTTACCTACACTGTCCTCCATAAACCAAACTTCAAGAGAAGCCCCTCAATTATGTCCGCTTAGCACCAAAAATGGCAAAGAAAAACCTGCTCCAGTCCCTTGCTTAAAATATATCAACATCTTTGTTTAACCATGTGAATACCATTGAGCAAAGCTCATTTTCAAGATGTGCCTTGGGTTACTTATCACATAAAATGTTTACATATATAAGCAGAGCATACAAATGGATTACATATACAAAGATTACGACATTACCATGACACAGTTTTACAAGGAGTACATGGCAATGTGCAATAAAAGGAACACATATGACTGTCAAATGTCAAGACATCAGGACCTGCTTAAATTATACAAAATATACAAGAAACTATTAGGATCCATAAGTGTTAGCTGAGTTGGACAAATAGAGGAAGATTTCAGTAGGGGGAGGGAGTTAGCAGAGTGGGAGCATATCAGGGCATGAGTACCTAAGAGAAGGCCAATGCTATAGATATGGTGAAATTCAGGGGGAACAGACTCTAAAGTTAAGTTAAGGTAAACTTCATGGATAACAGTTACAGGATTCCTTAAAGGAATGATTATAAAGTGACCCGAAAGCTGATAGTTTGATGGGGTGAACCAGTTTCAAAGTCTTTTGCAGCTTGTTCCAAAGTATGGGTAGAGCTTAGTTTAAGGATGACCTACCAAAGTGCGACGAGACCGTATGTAGAGTAAGAGAGATATACGAGGCACTCCACAGGGCATATGTGCCTACCATACACAATGGGAAACAATCCAGGATGTATTGAGACAGATTCTTAATGATGGCTCTGAGGGCCCAGAGTGCTGCATTTCTTTGTCTTCTATAATTGAGTGATGGCCATCCTACCACAGCATACAGAGAGCAGCGATGCATGGAGTAAGGTAGACTAGTGATGAACCTTATAGCTCTATTAAAGAGAGTGTCAAGTTTGACCAGCACAGAGGCAGGGCCTTGGCTGTAGATAGTCTGCATAGTCCAGTAAAGGGAGGAAGGTGGTTTTGACCAGTCTCTTCTTGATACCCCGTGTGAGCAGTTTTGATTCTGTAGAAGAGGCCAAGCCTCTGCCTAAGTTTCTTTATTAGTTCTTCAATATGATCATTAAAGGAAAGTGTGTAGTCTATCCAGACCCCCAGGTATTTGAACTTCATAACATATTCTAATGGTTCACCTAAAAGTGTGGTGATATGGGGTAAGGAACCTTGGCAGACTTTGTTAAGTGCATATACAGAGGGTGAAAAGAGCATCACCTTGTTTTCTTTGCATTTAAAATATGCTTTTGGTTCAATAGCTGTAGTTGCAATTGATTAAATTCTTGTTGTAGATATCTGCATGCTGCCTCAGAAGTAGATCTGCTAATGTATATTACCGTATCATCTGCAAAAAGATGTATGTTGGCAGATTTAATATTGGCATTGAATTGGTTAATAAATACTGCAAACAGCAGTGGATCCAAAATGGAGCCCTGCGGTACACCCCTCGAGGGTTTTAGTTGTGAGAATTCCACATCCACTTTGACGTGCTGCTGATGACTTGAGAGATAGTTTGCAAACCGTTTCAGAGATAGTGTATGTAGACCAACCTTGCGAAGGGATTCTAGAAGCAGATGATGTTTGACAATGTTGAATGCCTTGCTTAGGTACAGAAATATTGCACAAACAAAATTCTTGGAATCAAGGTCACACTGCCAGTCATTAGTCACCTTTGTAATTGCCGAAATGGTGCTATGACGAGGTCTAAAGCCTGACTGTAGAGGGTTAAGCAGATTTGAGGATTCCAGGTAGTTCCTAAGCTGTGCAATTACTATTTTCTCCAGCAATTTGGAAAGTATGGGTAGTAGAGAGATTGGCCTGTAATTATTAAGGTCCCTAGGGCCATCAGATTTAAAAAGGGAAATCACATGGGCAGTTTTCCATAAGGGAGGAAGCTCGCCCTGTGAGAGGGATAGGTTAAATAGATGAGTAATGGGCACTGTCAGGATATGGTGACTATGTTTCAGGAAGAAAGGGTCTAAGAGGTCAGCACCAGCACTCTTCCTGATGTTTAAGTGTAACAGTAGGTCCTCTACTTCTTTCAAGGATGTAAGCTGAATGGAGAACACAATTTTGGTCACTGGAACATCTTGGTCCTGTATGCTGATTTGGGAGCAAAGGTTGTTGGCAGGGGAGGTATCAAAGGCCAACCCCGCGGTAGTGAAGTGGTTGTTGAGATAGTCTAAGATTATTAGTTTATCTGAAACTCTGGTAGCTCCAATAGTGATTCTTGAGGGTAGGGAGGTAGGGGATGCATAACCTTTGATTTTCTTGAGGGTTTTCCAGAATTTGGAAGAGCACTTATAGGTAGAATCAAGCTCATTCTGGTAGTAGTTTGCTTTAGCCTGTCTCACCAACTTGGTGCATAGATTTCTAGCCCTCCTGAATACTATTCCAGTCATCTGGGTGCTTAATTTTCCAGGCTGTTTTCCAGAGTGAATCTCAATTAAGCAGGGCAGCTTTCAGGTATACTGTAAACCATCTTCTTAGAATGGACATTGACCAAGGGTGCATGTTTATCTAATGCCCCAAGCATGATCTCCTGGAAAATGTCATATGCAGCATTTACTGATTTTGCAAGGTAGAAATTATGCCAACTCAAGGAATCCCGTAGGTCAGAAATGAAGCTGTAAGGGTCAAAGTTATGATGACATCACTTACTGGTGAATTTTGATGCAAGCGATGAATTCAAGACGGTTCTTACACAGGCAATAAAACAGTGGTCACTGATGTTGGAGAAAAACACTCCAGTGTGAGAGAACAGGAAAGGTTTGTTTACTAAAATGAGATCCAGCAGTGTACTATTATTTGGATTCTTCTTATTAGGACGTGTTACTTCAGTGATGATTTGTCATAGACCAAATTCATCACAGAAGGATTTAAGAGATGTAGAAACACTGGAAAACAGTCTAGCTTAAAGTCTCCTAATATGATAATCTCTGAGGATAGGGATCCTAGTGTGTTTCTCAGGTGGTCTAGTAACAGTAATCCTGCTGAAGGAGGCCTATAGCAGCCTAGTACATAGAAGGAGACAGAAGAGGCAAGCTCTATTTTGAGAGTGAGGTTTTCAAATTCTTTAGACATCGAGGTAGAATCGATGACTGAGGTGGAAAATGTATCTTTAACATAGATGGCAACTACTCCCCCTCTTGCCTGCCTGAACAGTTCTGATGAGAGAACCCAAAAAGAAAATTACTTTACACCACTTATTCAGAAGACAGAAATACCTATAAACAAAGACAAGAAGGAAGAGCCATCAAACAAAGTAGAAATAAAAATATATGAACCTGGGTTCTTCCTCCTGAAGTCAACCATCCAGGAAATTGTACCTTAAAAAAAAGTAAGAAATAAGCACCTCAATAGCAGTTCACCATTCCTGGCATCCTAAAAATGGCTGAGCCCTGTAGGACACCAATGTCATATATTAAGGAAGACATCGAGTCTCTAGAGAAAGTTCTCCATTTTACAACCCCTCCCCAAAAACAGAATAATAGTTTAATGTCCATAAACTGCAAAGCAACCCCTATCCTTCAGGGTATCCTCCACCAACACCCCTTGTAGCATTAAAAAACCCACAAAAAATAGTCCTTCCTCCAAAACTGAGGCTACGATGCAAAAAAAAAGATGGAGGATTGTGAAGTCCATAATAAGTAATCGTTCTATCAAACAAACAAAATTCCTTGCATCACAAATTCAGGCAGTCCTGAGGGAGAAGATCACCATCCATCCATGTCGGCACATCCCATCAAGCTACATCAAAGGATGCCAAGTAGATTTTCCTGACAAATTCAGTCTGCAAAAGAGAAAACACAAGAGGAAGGGGTCATAAAGGAAAAATAGAAAAAAAATTATACCCAAGCAGTGATATCACATCATGCATCAATCAGTCTCTAGTAGTGTCATTTCTTCTTTACCATCCACCCAATCTATCCTAATCCATCATGATATGCAGCACCCAAAAATAATCTCTCAGACCCAATACAACTCCTCAGGTTCTTTCTTCCCACCAAAATGACTGCAACAGTTCTTTAACCTCCACCAAAGCCTAGTCTGATCTTCATTTTTTCCCTGCCAGAGAGGTTGTGGCCCAGGTATCCTTCTGTAGCTCCCATTTTCCTCTGGAAGAGAATAATCAATATGCTCCTCAGGATAGAGAATATTACAGGTCTGCAGCTCCTGGCTCACAGATTCCACATCATTGAAATGTTAGGATGCTAAGAGAAAAAGCCTTGCAAGATACAAAGAAGAAAATTTCAATTTGTGATTCCTCAAAATTGGAAAGAAAGTGGAGAACGCACACCTGCGAGTTGCTAGATCTGGTGAGAAATCATGGTCAAAGAGTAGCTTAAAACCTTTACAGTTGAGATATCCTTTCCGCCAGGTTTGAGATAGTAACTCCTGTTTTACTTTGTAGTTATAAAGGTAAAATATGATAGAATGGGGTCTTTGAGATTGGTCTACAGAGTGGTGTCCTAGGCATCTGTAAGCCCTCTCAATGGGGAGAGGGCATAAGTCCTTTATATCCATTATGCTGGATAATAGACATTGCAAAAATGTTTCAATGTCCCCTGAACCTCCCTCCCCTTCAGGGACCCCAAACAGAAGAAGGTTGTTCCTTCTGGACCTATTTTCAAGGTCCTTACACCTCTCCCCTAACCTCTGAGTATCCTGCAGTAGCTTTACCATGATATGCTTTAACTGATCCACACGAGTGTCGATAGTTGATTGCTGCTCTTCTAGATGTTTCAGTTTAATATTGAGAGCTCTGATTGCAGCTTTGAGCTCTTCATGCCTTCATCAACTTTCTTCCCAGAAAGCCCATAGTTCATGGAGGACTGCAGCATTGTTCTGTCCTGGGGCCTCCGGCCCATAGATTGCTGCCACTGGCTCTGGTTGGATGTTCACCACCCTAGAAGTGCTAGCAGTATCAACGGATGGGTTTAAAAGTGAAGAGGCATCCAAAGTTGGGCTTTTGACTTCCACATTTTTGCCATACATGGAGCAACAGTACCACAAAACAGTGAGGAAATTTAAGAATCAAAACTGAAGGAATAGGGGATAACAATTAAGGGTGCATCACAGAGCTCCCTCTCTAACCCTCCATACTTTATGAAGACGTCACTTGAAGTTGATATTGTTGTTTTTTTTTCCAAAAAAAGAAGAAAAAGAATCATATGTATTCATGCTGTCATCATCCATGAAATCTTTAGAATCACTTTCATCTGCAGAATGGATGTCCCAGTCTGGGTCCATGCTGATATAATCGCCTGCATCCTCTAATACAGCACCAGCAAACTAGTCATTGTTACTTGAAATTCCATCAATGTCATAACCATTTTGTACTGGAGGGTCACTTTGACTACCAACAGAACATAAAAGTGGTATTGCAGATTCCATTTGTACACATTTATTATAACCATATAATGTTGTCTATGTACCTCGTGATTGGTTGGTATTCCCAATTCTGAGAGGGACATATTTCATTGTCTGAGTTCCTGTGTTCATTTTGTACTACCGAAAAAGAATAAAATTATATTAATGAACTAATACAGGCATCACAATGCAGTAGAAGAAACCTTTTGTTTCAACATCTGTTAATGAAAGCTGTGCTTACATTGCCCAGTTCTGCATATGGCCCACAGAAGACAGTACACCATAAGTGGGGTATCGCAATGGATCTTGTAAGATGTGCTAGGAACAGGCATGAAAATGAGTCCATTGGGTTGACTGCATGTGTCCAGCAGCCCTAAACTGCCAGTGCAGGGTGGGAGAAGCAAGGATCCCATGGTAGTCTAGTTGTTCCTCTCTCCTCAATGGCATAGTATCAACTGTGAAAGAAATGCCCTGGTAATCTACAGAAACCCCAATCAAGTCTTTGATCCAACCAATAATTCATGGTGTTCTAGTGGCCACCTCCCACAGAGTGCAGCCACCATCCATTTGATATCATACCCACCCACCTCATTGATGCACCCCTGCCCCATAGTACTCATGATCACAAGCACAATGAGCATATATCAGAAACAGGCTGAGGAGGTGAACAGAAGGCTGTGCCAGTTGCCATTGGGGACCCACTGTCTGATGACCCAAATGAGCACTCATAGTGTGGGGCAGGTTGTCATCAGTGGGTGGGTAGTATGTGTCAAATGGATGGGGGGCTGTCATTGGGCATATGGGCCACAAAATCTACATGGATTCCAGCTTGGATTCAGACCTGAGCTATTTGGTGGATGGGGGTGCCAATAGTCTACCAGGACATTTTTTTTTACTGTGGAGACTTGGAATACCAAGACTTCATTTGCAGTACACTGAGACATTTTTTGGTTGAGTAAGGATAAAGACTTAGTCCACAGGTAAGGACAGGACAGGATAGGTTCATAGGTTCATAGGAAAAGTACAAAGTTGAGGGAACTAGCCCATTGTGACTTCACCACCCATTAACTAGGATGGAAGTAGTATTTATTTTCACCCATATAGTTGTCCAAATTTCTTTTAAATACATTGAAGCTAGGACTATTTACCACCTCATGTGGTAGAGAATTCCAAACTGGAATTACTCTTTAAGTTATAAAATTTTTCCTTTTATTTGTTTTTACATTAAATGTCTTGATTTTAACATTATGAGATCTGGTAGAGCTTAAACTATTTCCCCATTCAAGACATAGGGTTTCAAATAAAGACAAATTTTTTAAGGCATGAAAAATTAGACATAAGTCGCCTCTCATAGACCTGTATTCTAATTAGTAAAGGCTACGTTTTTTTAGTCTTTCTTGATAGGGGGTATGTCTGAGACCTTTAATTCTTTTAGTGAATCTGCGTTGTACACGTTCTTTATTTATCTTATCCTTTGTAAATGTGGGTACACAGAATGGAGAACAATAGTCAAACTTTGACCTTATCAAATTGCTATATAAGGGAATTAATACCTCTGGGTCTCTACTTTTTAGGTTTTTAAGTATGCAGTTTATTAGACGATGACATTTTTTTAACTATTAAGTTATTATGGTCGGTAAATTTTAGGTCATTAGTAATTACTACTCCTAAATCACTTTCAGAAGAAACTTCAGTCAGAGGTGCATTTTTTAACATATAATGTGCCATTTGATTGTTCTTACCGAAATGCATAACTTTGCATTTATCTATATTTAATGATAAGTTTTTATTAGTAGCCCAAGTTAATATATTATTTAAATTTGTATGGAGATTATGAACTGAAACTGAATCATTAACAATGCAACCCAATTTAACATCATCAGCATATTTATTTAACCATACCCCATTTGATGTAGACATACTGGAAACCACTAAATTAAACAAAAAGAAATCTGGTGGAGTTAATAATAGCCACACTTGAGGACCTATAGCACACTCAAATCTTCTCAATAGACCACTGCAACATTATACTTGATGGATTCCTCCTTTGTGGAAGGTCACCCATATAGTACTGGCACTCATCAAGGCCAGTACATCACTAAAGCAGTTAATGCCATGCTATCCTTTTGAAAATCTTGGTTGATGAATACTGATTAAATAGGTAACCAATGGTGTATTGTGCAGTATACTCCTGACCACTTTTGGACACTCATGACCAGGAGCTCACTTTTTTATAGATCTCTTACCTTTCATTCTGTGGCTGACTGGCCCTTTGCAATCTTCCCCTTTCACCACCAGCAATTATATCCCACCATACTCACCTGCTTATATTCACTCATGCCTCACTCCTCCTTCCCAATCTTGACATGGTGCTAGGAAAAGGAGTACTGCCCCCAACTCTGCTGTCAAAATCATGTTTTACATTGTTTCTGGCTGATGATGCCAGTAGGGTAAGAGAGTTGTACTTCCTGTCAGGGTAGCAATCATTATCACCATTGTTTTATTTCTGTGTTCCAATATTGGTGCATTTACATTGTCACAATACTGCAATTTGAATATGACACCCATATGTAAAATCCATGCCTGCATTTATGTGTGTCATTTTGGAGTGGTGGGTGGTTGTGGGTGGTACAGTTCCTATAATCACATTCTACTTAGCCACAGGGGACTATATAATATCCAAAGAATGGAGAAGTTGAATAAGGAAAAAAATATTTTACTTACTGATGACTGAATAATTGCAGTACACCACAACAATGTGTGGGTTGTGGAATTTAACCACTTGTGGTATTCCTTTGTCACTAGGTCTGCATTCTTACATAGAAACATAGACATAACACACCATTTGTCAGCAAATCCAACAATCACCAACATTCTATTGTGGATTATTGCTTAATTAAAAAAAACTGTCTTTACTGGCAATGTGATAGACCAGTCAGCATGAATTAGTTCTGCTGACTAGCACAGCATGCAATACATGTGCTGTGACTGAGCTGCAGCTCCCTACATTTTGAGTAGATTGAACTTGAACAACCAGATCTCCAAATGGTGGCATTCAGTGTCCCTGGAAACAAGTCTTTTATGCCCATGCAACACTTAGTTTAACAGTGGAGAATCAGAGTAGGTGTACACTGTGTTTGCTAAGGTAACATCAACAGATGGGAACACTGTGTTTTGACAAGGCAACATTATAGCAGGCTTGCACCGTGTAATACATCCTCAGCAGTTTTGTCATTGGCATATAATCCTTTCTAACTGAGCAAGCATAAGTGGTTTCAAGGTATACATCCATGTATGACCACATCAAGTACCATTGGCCAGGAATACAGTTACATACTATGCATGTGTGTCTCCATGTGTGTGTGGAGAGTGGGAGGAGCAACCCACCCTCTTGCCTCTTGTCTCACCATTTTAAGGGCTTGGGCCCATCTGGAACTACACAGATCATGCATGTTGTATGATGTGAGGTGTCATGAACGTGGCTTATAACTGTATGAATCACCACCCAAATGAATAAGTTAGGTATACAAAATGTACATATGAGTTCATCAGTATGTGTTCCAACATAGCTAGGCACATCAGTTTCATTCTAGTATTCACTGTCACAATCCATATACTCAGTATGAATATCCAGTTCTTCAGATTATTTTTTTCATTTTGTTTCTTAGTACCAATTTCTGAATGTAACTACAGAAAAGAAATAAAGAGTTAAAAAATTAAACAAATGGATAGAAAAGACATTATTAATATATACTGTGCTAGATAAAGGAAGGTATACATACCTCGTCTCCACTTTTTAGCAAAAGTTGTACTTTTTAACAAATAAAAAGACTGAAGGGACCACATCAGTCTTCAGTAGAGGTGGGCACAGTTGACAAACTTTGTTCTGCAGATTAATCTGCAAATTTTGTAGAATTTCAAAAATTATGCATGGCGAAGTTCCAACACGAAGTGCAGAATTCTGCCAGCAAACTGCAGAATTTCACCCACAAATTGCAGAATTTTACGGTGAACAGCAGCAATTTGCTGAAATTCTGTACTTCACTAGTAAAATTCCACCATTTGTGGGTGAAATTCCAAACTTTTAGGTGGAACTTTGCCATATCAAAGTTTCTGAAGGTGGGGGAAACTTTGTGGAGCTCCATGGAGGTGATTTTCAGTCACTTTGCAGCAAATTAACCTGCAAATTTAAACTTTGGCCGACCTGTAGACTTTGGACACATCTGAACAGGCTTCAAACTAATGCTGTCCAACATGATGGGATGACTAATGAACTGATCTAGGGTAAAATGCTCAAAACACAAATAAAAGTGCTGTGTAGGTTGCCAACCGGCATGCTTCATGACAATTGCCCTCTGTTTTCTTGAATCCTTTCATTAACAAATTTGTAACAACAACACAGACTTGTGATATTGTTTGTACATACAAAAGCAGTGCAGTGCACCAATGTGTTAATAACAGACAAACTATGTCATTTTTTAACTAATAGAAAATAAAAACTGACATACAATAATACACATACAGTCAAACAAAAATGACAGATATGGCATAAGACAAGCTTAGCTTTCACAGAGTAAAAGTTAAATGTATAGCAGCACCAAAAAATAGCACACAAACTTTCAAAGAAATGTAATACTCAATGAAGACAGTAGTTTTAGGTACTACAAATGTGAAAGAGCAAATGAAGAATATAGTTAGCAGCTATCGCTTATAATTCAAGAATTGAAGTTACCCATAGACTTATTTTTATCTGTAGACTACTTTGGTAGTATTTATAGAATAATAAAAAAACTGACAGAATTATAAATACAGAGTTAATAGTTCCTTCTTGAAAACTGCCATTTAAGGCCAAAATTCACCACTAGTCCTCATCACCTCCAACCTAAATAGTGAGAGACAACCTCCAGTTATATAGCTGTGGTGTGATAACACAGTGGAACTCACTTTCTGTATAATATTATTTGCTGTGTAATAGTCAAGTTTGGAATAAAGCAAGATGGAAAGTTACAGATGTGGCTGTATAGACAAGTAAGACATCTGGCTGTGCTTCTGCTATTGACACCAAAGAAAAAAGGGTTCCACCACTTTACAGCATCAGAGATTTACTCAACATCCCAAACAGCGATAGAAACAATGCCTACTGTTGGCATTGCTCCCCTCAGGAAACAATCTTTTTCTGTGTGAAGCTTTGCTCCCCCGCACCCTCTCATCTCTAAATATACAACCCCGAGTTGGAGTTGTAATGGAGATGGGGTAGAACACCCAGAGAGTGAGCGGTGCTGTGTAGCGAGCTACCACAGTGACCTGGCAAGATTTGTTGCTGTGGTGAACTTCGCTGAAAAAAAGTAATTGTTCCAATGGTACACCAGAAGAAAGAGGCAGGCTTTCCTTTTGACTATTAAAGAACCACCCCCATGCTTCGGCTGCTGCCAGCAGATTGGAACCAACAGCTACTACCAGTTAGTTCAATGCTGTGATTCATGTAGCCAAGAAGGGAAAGAGATCTGAAGTGAAGGGGGAACTGCAAAAACCAGGTAGGGTAGCAGTCTGTAGTAAAAGATGACAAAGTGCGTGAAGTTCATTGAGCCTTGACAAGGCTTTCCTTTTAATTACTGAAGCCTTGACACCTTGTTCTGACCACTGTTAGAAGAGTGAAACCAACAGCTACCACCAGTCAGTCTGGTGTGGTGCTGGGAGTGACATAGCCATGTGGGAACACAGTCCCAAAGTGAAGGAAGAGCTGCTGGAGCCAGATAGGGAAGCAGTCAATAGCAAAATAGTTAAAGGTAATGAGGTATTTGGTACTCAAGTAGACTAATCACATGATGAATCATTCTAAGGGTTGATGATTCTGCAATAAAATCTTTGGTGACTTGTTCAATTTGTCATGGAAACAGAAATAAATTTTGCAGAAAATGCACCTGCACCCGTGACAGTTACAGTATCCCCACACGCCACATCCTCAAATATTATAACCTAGAATATGGATGGAAGACACAAGAGTCCTTACTATATAAACAATGGAGTTCCAATGTCTTCAAGATGAAGATGAAGATGAAGCATCTTGTGATTCTGTTGGTAGTGGGAGAGAAGCTTAGAATGTTTTGGGGAATTATGGAAATATTTATGATGCCATGCAGAGTATCAACTGTTTCTTTTAACTGTACATGTGTGTCAAGCACATGATTCACCACTAGCTTAAGTGCATGTGCAAAACATAGTACATTACATAAATTCCTATCTTCTATCAAATTTAACTTGTTACAGGCACTGTCCGTTACAGCCTTGGCCACCTTCATATTTTGAAGGTCTAGGGCTGGCTTAATTACCTGTGTCAAAACTCCTCTAACTTTACAGGTCTTCAAGATAATAGTCAACTCAAATAATGCATTAGCCCTCAAACTGGAAAATGAATATCATAAACTTATTTTAATTAATATCTATCTACTACCAATTAATAAAATAATTTCTGATGCACATAATTCACTTTTTGGGCAGCTAGACTAGCTAATAGAATCTTATGATATGCATATGATAATAATAGCATGTGATTTTAATGCCAGAGTGGCTGACAATAAATTTCTACCCTTGAAGAATTAATATGTAGAATTAGTATCAGGTATTCCCATACTCAACCCTGATGCCTTGTACCATAGAAACTCTATATGGAGAAATATATACATTTATGATAGAATATAATATGTATTTAGCTAATGGAAGAATCTCTGGAGATCTAAACAGAGCGTTCATGTTTGTAGGCACTATGGGCTCGTCTACCATAGATTTAACATGGTAAACACAGAAGGTTTGAAAAAACTAAAGCAACTACAAATTTTGGATAAACCAGACTCTTCACATTTTCCTGTACGTATTATAATACAAATATCACATAAGAACAGTAGTCAAGATGGCCTTAGCAATGAAGGAGAAATGCAAATTATTAATCAAAAAAGGAAGCATTGGAAATCGACAGTCATAGATATCTTTGCTCAATTGTTTTCTTCACAAATTTGTAGTAACTTAAGTGATGAAATTCTTAACTCTCAGGATTATGAACAAATATTAAATGCCTGGATCTCCATCAATGATCTAATTAGGCCTCATTGTAGAACAACTTATCAAAAAAATAAGGGGAATGTCCCTACATGCTTTAATCAGGCCCGTAAATACAAGAAACATCAGCTTTCACAGTTGGTTAGAAAAGTTAAAAGTAGCAGAACCAAAGAAAATTTATGCAAATTAAATTTGGAAAAGAAAGATTATCATAACATTTTGGAGCAAAAACACAACAAATATATTAATGCTATGTGGAGAAAGTTATGGAAAACAGTTATTAATAAAGATATAAAACATTTCTGGACCATAGTCTCAACAGGTTTAAGGCACTATACTAATAAATTAGAAGCCCACATAACCCCAATGTCTTGGGAAAAGCAATTTTAATCTTTATATCACTCACATGAAGATAATTTTAGAATGAGTAATGTGAATATTTCACCTCTTCTAGCTTTCTTTGCTCTACCTATATACATCACTTATAATGAAACAATGGAAGCTACCCTATCCTTAGCATCTAATAAAGCTCCAGGTCCGGATCTCATTATTGCTGATATGTATATATATATATATATATATATATATATATATATATACACAACATTTCATGATTGGTGGATTTTGGTTTTGGTAGTTTTGTTCAATTCATTCATTCAAAATCTGAAGTTTCCTGACAACTGGAAGGGCAGTATCATTGTTCCACTGTACAAGAAGGGCAATCATTTGGACCTGGCCATGTACAGACCTATATGCCTGATTGATATTTCACAAAAAATGTTTCCAAAATTATAATAAAAAGACTTATTGATTAGCTTGATAAAGAAGACATTATAAGTAACCTTTGGAATGGTTTCATATCAGGGCGTTCCACAATCCAACATTGTTTTGTACTCTATCATTTGATCTGAAAGTATGTTCAGGCCAAGAGGAATAAGCTTTATTGCTGTTTCGTGGATCTGTCATTGGCCTTTGACAACATCAGCCACGTTCTATTTTGGTAAAAGCTGGTAGACCTAAAAATTGATCCAATTCTTTTAAAAATCATACAACAATTACCTTTTGATACTTGGATATGGGTACATGGATTTGGGTACAATATGACCACCAGGGTGATCTCACAGAAAAAAAATAAAAACAAACATTGGTGTAAGACTGGTGCATTTTGGCACCCACTTTATTTAATATCTACATAAATTCAATAATCTAAGTGATGGACGATGCAAGCATTCACTCTCCCACCATTTTTTCTGAAAAAAAAATCTCCTGTTTAGTCTAAACTGATGATATCATTCTAATTTCTACTTCAAAACTAGGACTCCAAAAAAACCCTGGTGATAAACAAAACAAAGACAACACTTGTAATCTTTGGAAATCATGCTAAAGCCCCATATAGAGTTTTTATTGAGAACATTCCTCTTGATACAGTAAAATGTTATGTTTATTTAGGTGTCAAGTTCTCTCCGAACATGCAATGGAAAGAACATGTAGATATGCTGCATGCTAAAATGGGTACTATTATAAATGGTCTAGAAAAAATCAATGCCAAATTAGGTAAGGGGAGAGTGAAAGGATATCTTCAGGCTATAAATGTCAAAGTATAGTCAAGCATTTTCTATGCCTCTGAAATCTGAGCAACAGGAAACTGACTTAAACTTGAGAAACAAATAAGCAATTTCTATTGAAATGCTCTATTAGTGGCCCAATCAGTTTCCAGCCGAAATATTGAGATTAGAATTAGGTCAATATTCACTACAAATTTATGCTTTGGAAAGACAATTAATCTTTCTGATAGCACATTTAAACATCCATGAAACTTTCCTAACAAGAACATGTTTAGAGGAAGAAACAGAATACAATACTAGGGGTTTTCCATTTCCTTCTATCCAAAAAATCAAGAATTACTTGTTAAACCTGGGATTGATCTATTTATTGATGAATCTCACTTATATTCTAAGTCTTTTCTTAAAGAAATTATGAAAACCAGAATAAGAAATACAGCAGTTGAAAAAGATTTTGAAAAATTAAATAGTTTGAAGCTATATACATGGTACAGGCAAATAAAACATGTACACAGTTTTGAACCATACTTGACCAAAATCTCAAATTCCAGGCTAAGAAGAATTATAACAAGATTTCAATTGGAACACTATAAAGCTAACTTTATTTATTACAGGCAGAAAAGGCCTGGAGTGGACACAATATTGTAACTGCGGCTTGAAATGTATGGATTATCTGAAACACATCAAGCTGTTGCTAGCCTAGCTTGTAGAGCAGAAAGCAGCTAACTAAAAGAAGCTACATTTTCTTGTTAATTTAAAACTTATATCTCAGCAGAAGTCAGTGTCTATTGAGATTAAGTAGACAGATAACTTTATTAGAAGTAGAAGGGGTCTTATTTAGGGTAAAAAAAGAAAGAAAAGAAAGAAAGTCAGTGTGTGTTCTGTGTTGGGAAGGGTACTGTATCAGCTGACTTTGCTAAACCAGTAGGAGGAAAGAGAGCTTAATTGGGGGTGTGGTTTAGACACTATAAAAGCAGGTGAGTCAAATTACAACTTCCTGTTGCTAGCCTAGGTTGTAGAGCAGAAATCAGCTAACTAAAAGAAGCTACATTTTCTTGTTAATTTAAAACTTATATCTCAGCAGGAGTCAGTGTCTGTTGAGATTAAGTAGACAGATAACTTTATTAGAAGTAGAAGGGGTCTTATTTAGGGTTAAAAAAAAGAGAAAGTAAGCCTTTTTTCTTACTAATTGCCCCCCATACCATCCACCCAAAGCCAGTTCTACTTTTATAGCCACTGGATTTGACTGTCAACAGGAACTTCCTGTTTGGCAGTAGGAAGGGAAGGATCATAGAGAAACATTGGTTTTGTTAACCCTAAAGGAAAAAGGTAGCTCACTATCCTCCCCCCCAGCTGCTGGTGGTCTGATATTGAGCAAGGAAGAAGGAGGCTACTGAAAAAGGTAGAATGTTGCTATCCCAGAACAGGAAGGGTGAGAGTTGTAAGGAGAGGAGAGAGTAATCATCCAGAGAAACAGTAGAGGGGACACAAAATAAGACATGATAGGAGTGGTGCAGTGCAATGGCTGTGGGGTGGCAGTGTTCTGGGAGACATTCTGGAGGTTGCGATGCTGCCCTATTTGCAGGCACCTCTCTGGTCTGAGAGAAGAGGTTACCCATCTCCAGGCTGACCTGGCTAGGATTCGTGAAACCTCCTTCTCCACCCAGGGACCACCAGGGCCAATGCCACTACCTCAGAGGTTGCCAAGAAGAAGGAGAGGCTGGACCATGGTGGGCTCAGGGAGGGAGAGGGTGGTGGAACAGAGTTGCAACCCTCCAGCTGTACCTCTCCACAATTCATTCGCTCTTCTGGTGGGTAGTGGTTCCTCTATGGAGGCAACTGCAGTGGAAACCATGGAGGATGCTGGGAACCTTCACAAAGGAGACCCACAGGAGGGTGGCATGGGACCCCACAGGGGAAGGAAACAACTCCTGGTGGGGGACTCAATCATTAGGGGGTAGAAATGGGGGAAGAAGGGGAGAGGGAGGTAAGGTGCCTTCCTGGTGCCACGGCTTGTAGGGACAGGAAGCGAATCCTCAGGATCATGGGTGGAGCTGCATGAGGGAGGGAGCTGGATGTCATTGTCCACCTAGGGACAAATGACCTGGCTAGGAATGGGATCAGAGCAGTGCAAGAGGAGTTTGTAGAGTTGGGAAGGGCCTTAGACAAGTAGCGACACGGTAACCTTCTCGAGGTGCTGCCTGTCTATGGCAAGGGAGATGCTAGGCACCCTCACCAGGGAATTCAATGAGTGGATGAAAAACTGGTGTGGAACTCAGGGTTTTGGCTTCATTGGGGACTGGGGATCCACCAGGAGGGATGCAGACCTATACTGGTGCGATGGTCTGCATCTGTCCGGGGGGGGGGAACCAGGATCCTAGGTGAGAGGTTTAAATGCTCATTGGCAAGCAGTTAAACCAGCCAAGGGGGGAGGCACTGAAAAGGAGAAGGAAATCCCAGCCTCCCCACAAAACATGGTGATTAGTGAGGTAAACACCAAGGTACAGAAGTTATTAGGGAGCAGAACAGATTTAAATGTAAAAAAAGGCAAAGGCAGTAAGGACAGAAATGGGGCTAAAAGGGGTAAGGCTATCAAAAAGTGGAGGGTGATGAGTACCAATGCCTGTAGTCTGTGTAACAAGCTCCCTGAACTAGTGGCCTTGATGGAAGAGGGTTGCCTGCATATTGTGGCAGTCACAGAAACATGGTACACAGAGAACCATGACTGGGATGTCAACATACCAGGATACACAATCTACAGGAGGGATGGGGGGTAAAAGAGGAGGAGGAGTAGCTCTCTATGTAAAGGAAGGGATCAAAGCAACAGAACTGAAGAGTAAACAGGGACCAGATGAGGCACTTTGGGTCACCCTGGAGACAGGAAATGGCACCACAATCCGCATGGGGGTTGTATACAGACCCCCATCTCAGGGGGAGGGAATGGACAAGGAAATGATAGAAGGCTTTCTTAGAATGGCAGAAAAAGGGGAGATATTGTTGATGAGGGACCTGAATATGCCAGATGTTAACTGGAGCTCCTTTGCTGCAGGCACATCCAAGAGCAGAGTCATTCTTGATGCCCTACAGGGGGCATGCCTCAGACAGCTAGTACTGGAACACACTCAGGAGGGAGCAATCTTAGACCTGGTACTCTCAAATGGGGATGGAGAAAGAATCTCAGATTTAGAAGTGGGTAGTCATCTGGGAACAAACGACCACCAAACAGTGTGGTTCACGATAAACACAGCCATACAATCAAGCCATACAAAAGCAAGAGTACTGGACTTTAGGAGGGCTGACTTTGGGAAAATGAGAGAGTGCCTCAGAAAAGCACTAGCAAACAGGCAATGAGGAGGGTGGAGGAACAATGGGGAGTGATCTAAACAGCCATCACAGAGGCAACAAGCCTTTGTGTAAAGCAAATCAATAAAACACAAAGAAGGAAAAAAACGTTATGGTTCTCAAAAGAGGTGGCAGGGAAGGTTAAGGAGAAAAGGACAGCATTCAGAAAATATAAGGAAACACAGAAGGAGCAGGACAGAGAACTTTATCAGTTAAAGCAGAAAGAGGCTGGGAAGGCAGTCATAATAGCAAAGGCCCAAACCGAGGAAAGGATAGTCAATTCTGTTAAGAAGGGGGATAAGACCTTTTATTGGTACATTAGGGAGCGAAGAAAGACCAAAAGAGGGATACTGAGGCTTAATAAAGGGGAGGAAATGTGGGTAGAAGGTGACAGTGAAAAGGCAGGGATACTGAACGAATATTTCTGCTCAGTATTCACAAAGGAAGAGGAGGGCGAGTTACCTAAACCAAACAAGAGAAACACTCTGAAGACGGGGGTTGATACCAGTCCATTTACAGAAAAAAGGGTTCTGAAAGAACTAATAAAATTGAAGGTGGACAAAGCAATGGGGCCTGATGGGATTCACGCAAGAATTCTAAAAAAACTAAGGTTAGAACTAGTGACACCACTGACTACTCTCTTTAACAAATCATGGGAGGATGGAGTGGTACCCAAGGACTGGAGGAGGGCAGATGTGATTCCTCTTCACAAAAATGGGAGCAGGACAGAGGCAGGAAACTACAGACCAGTTAGTTTGACCTCAGTGGTAGGAAAATGATGGAATCACTTCTGAAGGAAAGAATAGTTGAGTACCTAGAGGCCAGTGGGGCACAGGACCCAAGGCAGCATGGATTCATGATGGGAAGGTCATGTCAGATGAATCTAATAGATTTCTTTGACTGGGTGACCAAAGTAGTAGACCAGGAGGGGCTGTGGACATGGCCTACCTAGATTTTAGCAAGGCATTTGATATAGTCCCACACAAAAGATTAATACACAAGATAGCCAGCCTTGGAGTGGGTCCCAAGGTGGTAGCCTGGATAAAAAATTGGCTAGACAACAGGATGCAAAGGGTAGTAGTAAATGGAGTACACAGTGAAGAAAGGAGGGTTACTAGCGGGGTACCGCAGGGTTCAGTACTTGGACCGGTGCTTTTTAATGTCTTTATAAGTGACATTGCAGAGGAACTGGAAGGTAAAGTATGTCTCTTTGCTGATGACACAATGATCTGCAACAGGGTTGATACACAAGATGGAGAGAAAAGGATGAGAAGGGACTTGGCAAGGTTGGAGGAATGGTCAAATGTGTGGCAGCTCAGATTCAATGCAAAGAAGTGCAAGGTAATGCACATGGGAAACAAAAACCCAGAAGAAGCGTACACAATGGGGGGTGAGATACTGACAACAGTAAAAATAGAAAGGGACCTGGGGGTAATTATATCAGATGACCTAAAGGTGGGCAAGCAATGTGAGAAGGCAGTAAGGAAGGCTGTAGGGATACTGGGATGCATAGGAAGAGGCATCAATAGTAGAAAACAGGAAGTTGTTATCCCTCTGTACAGACAGTTTGTGAGACCCCATCTGGAGTACTGTGTGCAGTTCTGGAGACCCCATCTCCACAAAGACATAGACAGAGTGGAGGCTGTCCAAAGGAGGGCAACCAAAATGGTGCAGGGTCTGCACCAGAAGACATACGAAGAAAGACTAAAGGAGCTTAATATGTATACCCTTGAGGAAAGAATGGAGAGAGGGGATATGATAGAAACTTTCAAGTACCTCAAGGGAATCAATGAAGTCCAAGAGGGTAGCATTTTTCAGAAAAAGAGATGTGCAAGAACAAGGGGGCACAATTTGAAGATAGAGGGGACGGCTCAGAGGTAATGTGAGGAAATATTTTTTCACAGAGAGGGTTGTGGATGCATGGAACAGCCTCCCTGAGGAGGTCGTGGAGTCAAGAACAGTGGGGGAATTCAAGAATGCATGGGACAGGCATAAGGCAGTCCTAGTGGGGGGGTAGCAGGAAGTAAGCTGTTGGTTAACTAGGATCTGCAGCTTATCTGTTAGGTAGGAAAATGGGAAGACTAGGTGGGCCAAGCGGTTCTTATCTGCCGTCAAATTCTATATTTCTATGTAAACTACTCTGTCCCCTATATACTCAAACTAGAGATTACCGGTTGGGTGATTATCTTGACTCCCTTGATCTCCCTCCCTCACAAATATTTATAAAATTATATACTTCTTCAGACAATAAATTATTGTTTAGATTGGCTAAGTTTTTAGCTTCTACACATCTTTACACTTTTTTCAGGTGTAATCAGAAAGGTTGTATTAACTGTATCCTGTATGGATTTTTATGTAAGCAAGAAATTCTGATGCATGGAATGATGTATGTTGTTTTATCTGGTTTTAACTTTGTAATGGCATTTGAAACATAGAACATAGAAACATAGACTTTGACAGCTGATAAGGACTGCTTGGCACACCTAAACTGTCCATTTCCCTACCTACTGGATAAGCTGCAGATACTAGTTAAGCAATAGCCTATTTCTTCCTACCTGCCACAAGAATTGCCTTATGTCTGTCCGATGTAGTCTTTAATCCCCCCACAGTTTTTGACCCCCTGACCTCCTCAAGAAGGCCAAGCCATGTGTCCACCACCCTGTCTGTGAAAAAATACTTCTTTGGATTGCCCCTGAGCCGTCCCCCCATCTTCAATTTGTGTCCCCTTGTTCTTGCACATCTCTTCTTCTGAAAGATGCTACTCTCTTGGACTTTGTTGATTCCCTTGAGGTACTTAAAAGTTTATATTATGTCCTCCCTCTCCCTTCTTTCCTCAAGGGTATACATGTTAAGCTCCTTTAATCTCTTCTCATATGGCTTCTGTTGCAGACTCTGCACCATTTTAATTGCCCTCCTCTGGACTGTCTCCATCCTGTCTATGTTCCTGTGGAGATGGCATCTCCAGAACTGGAGTCAGTAGACCAGATGGGGTCTCACCAACTGTCTGTACAGAGGGATAACAACTTACTGTTTCCGACTGGTGATGCCTCTCCCTGTGCATCCCAGTATCCCTCCCAGCCATCCCTACTGCCTTCTCACATTGCTTGCTAACCTTTAGGTCATCTAATATGATTACCCCCAGGTCCCTTTCCATTTTTGTTGTTGTTACTAATCCCCCCCACCATTGTGTACTCTTCCCCTGGGTTTTTGTTTCCCAGGCGCATTACTTTGCACTTCTTTGCATTGAATCCAAGCTGCCATACTTCTGACCATTCCTCCAACCTTGCCAAGTCCTTTCCACCCCCCCCTTGTGTATCAATCCTGTTGCAGATCTTTGTGTTGTCTGCAAAGAGGTATACTTTTCCTTCCAGTCCTTCTGCACTGTCACTTATAAAGACATAAAAAAGGACCGGACCCAGCACTTAACCCTGCTGTACCCCATTAGTAACCCTCCCCTCTTCAGAGTGGACTCTGTTTACAATTACCTTTTGTATCCTGTTGTCCAGCCAATGTTTTACCCAGGCTACTACACTGGGATCCACTCCCAGGCTGGCTAATTTGTTTATTAATCTTTTGTGTGGGACTGTGTCAGATGTTCTGCTAAAGTCTAGGTAGGCCATGTTCACAGCCCCTCCCTGGTCTACTACATTGGTCACCAGTCAAAAAAATTGATTACATTTGTCTGACATGACCTTCCTGCTGTTAATCCATGCTGCCTTGAGTCCTGTGCTGCACTGGCCTCTGGGTACTCAACAATTCTTCCCTTCAGAAGTGATTCCATTATTTTTCCTACCACTGAGGTCAAACTGACTGGTCTGTAGTTTGCTGCCTCAGTCTTGCTCCCACTTTTCTGAAGGGGAATCACATTTAACCTCTTCCAGTCCTCAGGTACCACACCATCCTCTCATGATTTGTTAAAAAGGATAATTAGTGGTGTCACTACTTCTTTCCTGAGTTCTTTTAGAATTCAGGGGTAAATCCGATCAGACTTCATTGCTTTGCCCATCTTCAGTTTTAGAAGTTTTTTCATAACCCTTTCTTTTTGAAAGGACTGGAATTGACCCCTCTATCCAGAGTGCTTCTATATATTGGATTAGGTATCTTCCCTCCTTCTTTTGTGACTAATGAGAAGAAAATTCATTCAGTATCCCTGCTTTTCACTGGCCCTCTCTGCCCACCCACCTCCCCTTTATTCAGCCTCACTTTCCTCCTTTGTCTTTCTTCACTCCCTAATGTACCTATAAAAGGTTTTATCCCCTTCTTAACATAGTTGGCCATCTTTCCCTCAATTTGGGCCTTTGCTATTCTGACTGCCTTCCCCGTCTCCTTCTGCTTTAACTGGTACAGTTCTCTGTCCTGCTCCTTCTGTGTTTCCTTATACTTCCTAAATGCTATCTTTTTCTCCCTAACCTGCCCTGCCACCACCTTTGAGAACTGTAGTGGTTTTTCTTTTGTTTTAATTTGTTTATTTGCTTCACACAAAGGCTTGTTCCCTCTGTGATGACAATTTTTATGTTTCCCCATGTTGCTCCACCCCTCCTTCTTGTCTGTTTGTGAGTGCTTTTCTGAGGCACTCTCCCATTTTCACAAAGTCAGCCCTCCTGAAGTCCAGTACCCTCACTTTTTATTAGCTTGACTCCGCAGCTGAGTTTATCATGAACCACACTGTTTGGTTGTCACTAGTCCCCAGATGGCTATTCACATCTAGATCTGAGATCCTCTCTCTGTCCTCATTTGAGAGTACCAGGTCTAAGATTGCTCCCTCTTGAGTGGGTTCTAACACTAGCTGTTGGAGGCATGCCCCTGTAGGGCATCAAGAATGGCCTTGCTCTTGGATGTGGCTGCAGCAAAGGTGCTACAGTTAACAACTGGCATATATAGGTCCCCCATCATCAATATCTCCCCTTTCTCTGCCATTCTAAAGATGCCTTCCATCATTTTCTTGTCCATTTCCTCCCCATGAGACAGGGGTCTGTATACAACCCCTTTGTGGATTGTGGTGCCATTTCCAGTCTCCAGGGTGACCCACAGTGCCTTCTCTCCTCCCTGTTCATCCTTTTTTCCATTGCTTTGATCCCTTCCCTTACATAGAGAGCTACTCCTCCTACTCTTCTACCCTCCATATCCCTTCTGTAGATTGTGTACCCTGATATGTTGACATCTCAGTCATGGTTCTCTGTGTGCCATGTTTCTGTGACTGCCACAGTATCTAGGCATGCTTCTACTATTCTGCTGATCAATTAAAAACATTTATACCTTGATGGTCTTTTCAGATGCCTAGAAGTAATTGAAAAAACAGAGAATGTTTTGCTCAGTATGCTTCTCCTCCATGACTACCACATTTTGAGCACTGAGTTGTGTATGCAATATACAACCTCCCTGATATCCCACTTAACATGAAATGTAACAAGAAGAATCTGACAACTGTAGTCTATGGAATCAGGGTATACTGGGGTCTACATGCAACTAACATAGTGCACTCAGTCCCATGTATGCATGCACAATATTACCATCTTTGCTACTCTATTTCTACCTTCTGCCTACTGTATCTACAACTGTCTTTGATATAGTATGCAGTGTTAGTTATGCTTTCTTACAGGACAATTTTGTGAATAGGCTAATCCTCCTTGAAGGAGGTAGTTTAGCACAGTGGTTTAAGGCTCTGAGATGCAAATCTGGAGACCTGGGTTTGAATCCCACAGCCCCTACTTGCATACTGTGTGACCCAGAGCAAGTCACTTAACTTCCCTGTGCTCCCAGGTCACACCTGTAAGCAATCTTTCAGCTTAGTGAGTCCCTCCTGGTTAAACAATCAAAAAAAGTTTATTTTCTTGCATAAAAAATAAAGGTTTTTTACTTCTACTTCTACTACCACTGCATAAAGTAAGGCATGTTCTCAATTCTTGCACATCTGTGATGCTTTTTATTTCAATATGAGCCTTGCAGGGTCTAGAGGTTGTGGAGGTAAGGTCAGACTGGTGGTGGTGCTTGATGTAGACTCAGCCCAATGAACTCAGAAATATTTGGATGGAATTATTGAACTAGATGTCACTATTACAATGCACTTAACTCACCTGGCCTCCTTCAGAAGTTTCAGAACCTGCATGCATACTGCTTTTTACATTGTTACATGAACATGCCAAGAAATGTAAAGGATGATGTGATGTTGCATTTGGAATCCCTTTATGCAAGAATCTTTTGAAAGCCAGTCTTTTAAACCCCAAACAGTGACTGAAGATTCAGTGCCATCTTCATCCCCAGTGAGTTGTTTGATTTGTTCTGATGTTGGATGAGTAGGCGGCATTTTATTTTGTTACAACAAATTAAAGAGCAAAGCTGGTAGGGCATGGGCTGGGCTTTGCTTTGGTTGGTGGTGTTGTGATTGAATGTCAAGCATCTCTGGTGCCTAGGGATATATCAGTTGGCTGATGTGGCTGGATTAATTGAATGAATTATATTATTATACCACTTGCCATCCTCAACTGGGTTGCGGTTTCATGCCCATCTGACCTGAGTTGGGACTGAAAATGGGTGCAGCCATTAAAAAGACGACATATGTTTATATTTTAATTTGATTGGCCAAAACACTAATTCTCAAAGTTCAAGTTCAAGGTGTCAGCCAGTCAGGTGTTACTATATGTGAGGAAATCATCATCATACATTCTATAGCAAAGCAATGAGTGAAGCGGGTATCTCTCTCTCTCTCTCTCTCTCTCTCTCTCTCTCTCTCTCTCTCTCTCTCTCTCTCTCCAGCATTGGGTGGCTTTATTTCTTTACAGTCTGGACCATGTATTATTATAGATTTGGGGCTGGGGAATTGATGGAGGGTGCATTTTAATGGCTGGATTGGTGGAGGGTTTTCTACAATTAATGTTATTGAGCAGAAAAGTGTCATATGTGTGGGATGTATATATTTTATTACATAAACACTTTTCTGGGATTGTGTGCAGGGATGGAGATGGGTGATAGAGGGTGGCAGGGTAAGGGTGCTTCACTAAAAAAGTTCTGGGTGATGAGAGTAGATAGAAACTGCTTTTTCACAGTGGGTGAGCAGTGAGTTAAACAATGATTAACAGTTTTTTTTTTTGTTATAGGAACTTTAACAAGTGAAGTTGGAAAGAAGTTGGAAAATGCTGCCTGCTATGCATAGTACAAAGTTTTCAACCTTGCACCACCTTTGTTAGGAAGGTACAATTTTGCTGTATCTCTACTCTTGGCAGAATGCTGTATGGATAATTACAACATTACTGTATTTCTGAACCAAAGGATATATAATACTGTATAACCACCATATTTCTGCAGTAAATTTATTTCCATTATATCCATGGAATATCCATGTTTACTCTATTTATCTATTTATTGAACATTTTGGGTTTACAACCTTTGAGTCAGGGACTCATTTCCAAAGGCACCATGTCAGTAGACAAGTATACAACAGTTAGGCCAACATATACAGTTTGGGTACATAATATTGTATAGTAGATAAGCAATGGTTCAAAAGACAGTCGCAATCAGGATACAGGTCTGACAGAGTCGAGTACAACAGTTAGGTCAACATATACAGTTTGGGTACAAATGTTTTACAGTATATACATTGCAGTTCTGCATTAGATAAATATTGGGACTGGGTAAGTCATAGGCAGGGCATAGCCCTGACAGTGTCAAGTTCAACAGGAACTTTGAGAGCAAGGGTTGCTCTTAGTTAGTAAAATAGAGCTGTGGCTAGGGTGAGGAAGCAGAAGGGAGAGTCCTTTCTCAAGGGTCAAGGGTTAAGAACAGTCACAGTCAGTGAAGGTCTGGAAGTGGTCTTTGAGGAATATTTTGAAGAGGCCAAATTTGGGTTCAGATGTAATAGGGTGAGAGGTGGTGTTCATCCAGAATGGGGCTCAATAAGCAAAGGTTCACTGACTGAGTGATGTTTGGAGGTGAGGGACAAGGAAAGGGGCTTTAATGGAGTTGTGAGTGATTTTTGTTTGGGGAGCAGACATCAGGAGGGGACCAAGTTCGGGGGGGGGTATAGCCCAGTGGAGATCTTTTTTTGGCCATAAGGCAGATGTTGCATTTGAGTCTGTTGTCGAGGTTGAGCCAGCTGGACTGCTGGTAGAGGCAGCATGTGTGACTGTAGTGGTCACAGCTTAGCATAAGGCAGCAGGCATTGTTAAGGGTTACTCTAACTCTCTGGAGGGATGTGGTATCAGACACACCATAGATGAGGATTCTATAGTCAATGAGGGCAAGGACAAAGGAGGAGATAGCAAGACAGAGGACTTCGGGGTGAGGTAGTGTTTGACCCAATGTAGTAAGCTTATCCTGGTATTTACAGTAGTGCAGAGGTGATGTATGTGAGTGTGAAAGCTAAGGGCAAGGTCCAAGTGAATTTGATGTACTTGAAGGATGTAGCATGATTGAGAGGTTGAGACTTGGAATTGAGGATGCTGAGGGTGTGGTCCTTATGTCAATTCTGAGGATTAGCAAAAAGCATCACTTTTGTTTTTTTGTAGTTTAGGACGAGTCAGTGTTCTGTGAACCAGGACTCTGCTTTGGGGAAGGCCTTTTGTAGATGGAGTTGGAGTTGTTGAGGGTCTGAGTGGGAAGTGAACAGTACGGGATCATCTGTGTAGAGAACCAGATGTCCAGAGCAAGCCATGGGGAGGTGTTGAGGAATATGCTGAAGAGGAGGGGCCTGAGGATAGAACCCTGTGGGACCCCAAGCCTGACATGGAGAAATGAGAAGAAAGCAGTGCCTAGCTTTACTTGTTGAGTTCTACCTGAAAGGTAGTTGGTGAACCATCTAGTGGCTTCAGGGGAGAGACCAGTGTTGGTTAGTGCAGATAGGAGAGGGAATAGTTGACTGTGTTGAATGCCTTCGACAAGTCCACAAAGACTGCCCCTGCAAGATAACCTTTGTCAAGTACAGAGTGCAGGGGGTTAGTGAATTCCAGCAATGCAGAGGTGGTGCTGTGGCCCCGGAGAAAAAACATGCTGCTGATTCCAGGGTAGATTGTATTTAGTAAGATGTTCAGTTAATTGGTTAGCAATTATTCTTTCTAGGGCTGTAGAAAGTGGGGGGAGGATAGACATTGGCTGGTAGTTATCTGCTTTGGAGGGGTCCTCACACTTGTTTATTGGTGTGATGGCAGCAGCCTTTCAGATGGAGGGGAAGGTCCCTAGGCAGAGAGAGTGGTTGATGATGGAGGTGAGTTGGGAGAGGATGGTGTCAAGAGTGAGGTATAGAAGCTTGAGGTCAAGGGAATCAGCACTGTAATGGGCATGGCCTAAGGTCTTTAGCAAGTAGGGCCTGGCTTCAGCGGGGGAGACCATCTTGAAGTGAAAAGGTGCAGTGGTGTGGGGTGGGTGACTTGGGGTGGGAGAGGATCAGAGAAGTGAGAAGGGAGTATCCCACTAAGATTGGAGAAGAAGGTATTTAGGATATTGGCTATGTGTTTGGGGTCTGAGACAGCAATGCCATTGGGAATGATGAGGAAGGGGGGATGACACAGGTTTGTCATTTAGTTCTCTCAGGTTGTCCCAGAACTTTCTGCCCGAGCCCCAGGTAGAGATGAGGCAGGACTGGTAGTGCTCTGACTTTGCTTTACATGTCTCCCAAGTGCATTTGCTTCTTATTGCCTGGTAGTTTTGTCTATTGACCAGTTTGTCTGAGTCAATGGTGCACTGTCACAGGAAGTAATGAAGGTACATGAGATCCAGTAGGGTCTGAGTACACCAGGGGGTGGAGTGACACTTATTTATTTATTTATTTATTTATTCAGTTTTTGTTTACCGGGTAAGTGTACTAGCCATAGAAATGACTATTTTCAAGCAAGACCCGGGAGGTTACAGACTAATACAGTACAGTACAGGCAATACTATGATGAGATTTCAGACAATTAGCTAGCAAAGTACAGTAAGGCTAATATCATAAAACAGTCAGGTTACAGCAGTAGGATACAGATCATGGTAATCATCATATAAATGGTGAGACAAAAATAGGTACATAGCTGGGTAGTCAATACAGGAAATCAGGTACATTTTCAGATGTAAATGCTAAAGATTAGAATGATACAGAAAGAATGCAGTCTAAGGTGGTATGTTTAGACAAGGTATAACATAATTGAGAAGGTATTTCAACAGTGAGACGCTACTGTATCACCAGCAGGAAGTATAGTTTTGGCATCTCACTTCAGACAAAAGTTTGTGGCACAGTACAGGGTTAGGTATAAGTGGGAGCATAAGGTAGCTAAGAGTTCAGAAGGCACTTGATTACTACCTTAGCAAGGAGGTGCCAATTTGCTAGAAGAGTGGGGAGGAGAGGGTCAGAAGAGATAACAGGTGACAATCAGGTAATAGGATTTTGTAGGGGAGATATGGGGGAAGAGCTGAGTAGAATCCCAATTATGGTGATTTAAAACAAGAGCAAACCTCTGAGAGGGATAAGTATTTGCAGAGGTCATTTTTGAAAGTGGCATGTGACAGAGACTGACGTACCACAGGAGGCAGTGTGTTCGAGTAGTTCGGGCAAAGTAGGAGAAGACACCAGCACCTTTTGAGGTTTTAAATCTTGGAACATTTAGAAGGGATTTCTCAACCGAGTGTAGATCATAAGGGGATGACTGAGGAAGCAGCAAGTCTGAAAGTGTTATAGGAGTTTGAGACCTCATGATGCTATCAATCAGAGAGCCAAGGGAGTGTAGTCTGTCTTCAGAGGGTGATAGCCAGCCTAGGTCAGAATAAAGCTGGCAATCGTGCTTTAGTAGTGTCAATGAGGAGGCAAATTGACATATATTGTTATAGGCAACATCCCATCTATGTAGTGTAGATTTATGCATGATAGCGTAGGTTGGTACCCCATATGTCAGGGAGGGAAGAAGGATGCCCTGAGCAATGGCCAACCTAGCAGTGGGTGTAAGAGCATAACCAGTTTTGTATGCTATGCCCAGTTTTGAGTTTACAGATTTACAAGTGGATTGCACATGCAGGTCAAAGTCAAGAGACTGGTCCAGAGTAATGCCTAGGTATTTGAAAGAAGTAACAATACTAATTGGGGAGCCAGTAGTACTGGATACTTTGAAGTTCCCTTGGGAAGATTTATATTTAGAGGCTGATCCAAACAGCATAGCCTGGGTTTTACTTTCATTGAGAACCAACTTGTTTTCTGTAAGCCAGGCCTGTAAGTTAACAAAGTCCACTGAGAGGTTGGAGTTCATTTCAGAAATATTTTTAAAACTTGAGTACAATACGACATCATCTGCATAAAGAAGGGATGAGCAGGATGATATACAAGAAGTTATATTATCTATAAATAATGTAAAGAGAAGGGGGACCAGGATGGAGCCCTGGGGAACCCCTAAATTGATGGTTGCCAGATTTGAAAGAGTGTTATTGTACTTAACAACTTGGACCATATTTAATAGGTAATTTGAGAACCAGTCTACCACAGATGATGAGAAGCCTAGTGAGGAAAGCATACCAAGACCCAGACCCTTGATAACACATTTCACAAAAGGGACAAATTTGACACAGGCAGTGGAGAAAGTGGAGATAAAGCAATCAAGAGCCAAGTTGACTTCACAGGCATTATGGATGGGTGACCAGTCTAGGGAGCTGAGGTGCAGTTTCAAGCATTGGATCATGCTTGGCTTAAGATGCCATTGAAAAATGAGTTGGGGTGGGGATGAGTTTCTACAGGACCAGGTACAGGTCACAGGGGAGTGGCCACTCATGGGACTGGGAAGCACTGTCATGCTTGAGATTCTGGAAGAGTGGATAGATAGTATCAGGTCAAACAGTGTTGCTGTGCCAGTTTTAGGGTTAAGCTGGGTGGAGACTACTTGGGAGAAGTCCATGGCTGTGATGGCATCCTTAAATGAGGCAGCTGAGAGGGAGTGCCAGTTAACACTTAAGCCTCCAAGTCCTAGGCACTCAGATTTAGGGGGAGCCAAGAGAGATAGTCATGGGTAGCGAGGAAGGCATCCTTTTGGTTCCTAGGTGGGGTGTAGACTGCAGTAACTAGAAGGGGGGAAGAGACTTTGTGAACAGTGATTTGTAGAGTGAGGCTTGGGCACCATGATCTAGGTGGGCTGGGGGAGAGCGAGGCACTGCAGAGAGTTGCATAGGTAGATGGTGAGGGCCCCCTCCATGTTTACTGCACCTGTCAGCCTGCAAGACTGAGTAACTGGGGGTGTAGATGGCAGCATCTGGGGTGCTCTTAGAGAGCCAGGTTTCTAGCATGCAGAGTGTATCAGGCTGGTACTGGGCAATCCAGACTTTGAGGGAGTCACATTTTTTTCTGCAGGCTGCAGATATTAATAGTAGCAATTTTCAGGCCACCAGCTTTGGAGTGGCTGGGGGTGGCATGTGAGGGGGGCCCTGGGTTAGGGTGAACACTGCCAGACATAAGTAGGATGAGTAGAAGTAGGGGCCAGAGCAATAATAGCTGGAGTTGCTTATAGAAGCATCAGGCATGGGAGGTTAGAGAGGCAGTTTTGGGGGGGCCAAGAAAAGGGATGGGGAAGGACAGTATGTGGGTAGCAATGAATATGCACAGAGTGGGGCAGTAGGCTGGATGGATAAGGGGTGGTGGGGAGGGGTGGGGAGGCATGGAGGAACAAAGTGTTGGAGGTGTGTTGAAAACTGGGTGTGGGAACTGGGAGGTAGGGTTGGAGGGCCATGAGTGTGGCACAGTTCCATTGGTGACGTATCCAGGTTGGAGTGCTATGAGGGCAGCAGGGAAGTTCAGCAGGAGTTGGGCGGTGGTGGCTGGAGACAACAAAAGAACCACCTCACGATCAGAAAGCATTGCTTCTGGCACAGTTCCCTGGGGTTGGTATCCAGCTTGGAGGGCCATGAGGGTGGCTGAGAAGTTCAGCAGGAGTCGTGCGGTGGAGGCAGGAGGCGGCAAGAGAACTGCCTCATGATTAGAAGGCATCGCTTCTGGTACAGTTCCCTGTGGTTGAGATCTCTGTTGAAGGGCTGTGTGGGTGCTTTAGAAGTTCAACAGGAGTTGGGCAGTGGTGGCCGGAGGTTGCAAGAGAACTGCCTCACGATCAGAAGATGCCATTTCTGGCTCAGTTTCTGAAGAACTGATGATAGACCAGAGGAGGATAGTATGGGAGTGACATTACAACAGGGTCAGAAGGGGGAACAACTGCACTGGAGGAAGAAGAGGTGTGGGGATGAAGGGGATGGAATAAGGGGAAACCAGGGAGGGCATCAAATAAAACTGGGAGTAGGGTCTTAGTGCTGGGGGACTCAATACTAAAAGGGATTAGGTGGTGAAGTAAGGGGGAGAGGCATAGTCGCATTTGGGTGAAGGCCATGATAGGAATGACAGTGGAAAGAATGGGTCAAACTGTTCTGAAGTATGCTAGGAGGGGTATTATAATTCTGTGTTTCAGAACAAATGACCTGGTGGGGAATACAGTAGATGTAGTTCACAGGAGGTTTGAGGAGCTGAGGCTAAAATGTGAGAAGGCAGGAAGATCTGTAGCTTTTTTGGAAATACTTCCAGTTCCTAGAGCAAGCACTGTAAGGAAACTGAAGATAGAGGAATTTAACAAATGGCTAGTAACCTGGTGCCACTTCAAAGGTATGGGCAGTTGAGGGGGGTGGGACAGTGAGCTGTATGCTAAGGATAGGCTCCACTTGAGTGAGGAGGGCAGAAGGGTATTGAAACATAGATTGAGACATTACATAGCAAAAGAAGGGAAATTAAACTAGGAGTGGGGGTGGCAAGTGGGCTGGAGACATGCATAATCCAAAGGAAGGGAAGCAAAATGAGCTTATCCACCCCTTACCGGAAAAAAGGGACTAAGAGAGATTAATAGAGGGAATGCTAAAAAGGGAGTGCAGGAAGGGAATGGGGGAAAGGGAAAGGGGTGGAGGGTGGTCACCTTGAATGCTAGGAGCCTGGGGAACAAAACAGCAGCGTTGTAAGCTCTCGTGGCAGAAGGGGAGGTGGATATGGTGGCCATCACCAAAACATTTGCCACCCAATACCAGAAAAGGGACCTAGCGGTACCAGGGTATAGGACATTTCGCAGGGATAGGGTAAATGGGAAAGGGGGTGGTTCTATATGTGAGGGAAGGGCTGAAGTGTGTTAGAAAGGAGGGAGAGAAGGCAGCACAGAGTGATTATGGATGCAGATCCAAGATTCCAAAAATAGGACACTCAGGATGGGATTAATGTACATGCCACCCTCTCAGACAGAGGAGTTAGACAAGGAACTAGTGAGACAGATCAGAAGGACCTACAGGAAGGGTATCACAGTAAATGTGGGGGACTTCAACTTGCCAGGAGTGCAGTGGATTACCCCAGCCACCACTAATAGAAGGTAGCAAGTTCTTTTAGATGTCTTCCAGTATAGCTTCCTTCTGCAAATCGTCAGCGAGCCAACCAGGTTAGAGAACACACTTGACTTCATGCTGGCTAATGGGGAGTTGGTGAGGGAGTTGAGGATGGAGGAACCTCTGGTGGTGAGTGACCACCACTCTGTGTGGCTCATGATAAATATGGGTAAGAAGAGGGTAGAAACAGGTATAAAGATGTTAGACTTCAGGAGGACCAACTTCGAAATGATGGGGGAAGTAGTAAAGGAGCATCTAGCCAGAATCCATCATAATATGGACACAAACCAGAAGTAGGAGGTCATCAAACTGGGGATCGCGGAGGCAACCAGGACCTGTATCAGTGTTCAGAGTAAGAGAACAAGGGCTAAAAAACCTAGCTGGGTGAGCAAGAGGTCATGGAAAAGGTAAGGAAGAAAAGAGATGCCTTTAGGAGGTTCAAAAAAACAGGCAGGGGGAGGACAGAGATGATTACTTGAAGGAGTTGAAGGAGGTGACAAGGGCGGTAAGGACAACCAAGGTGTTGAAGGAACTCAGGCTGGCACAGTGCATTGGGGGGGTGTACTTCTTCAGGTGCATAAGGGAGAAAAGGGTTGTAAGGACCCAACTGTAAGGATTAAGAGTTATAGGGGTGGGCAGAAACAGGGGCACAGCAGACAGAACCACTTAACGAATACTTCTGATCAGTATTTACTAAGGAGAAAAGAGGAGCGGTACCAAAGGGAGGTGGGAGGGCAGACACTGGGGGTGACAGATGTGGGAATCATAGCGAGCAGGATTCTGGAGGACTTGAGGGCAGTGATGGTGGACAAGGCTCCGGGACCAGATGGCATACACCCCAGGGTGCTGAGGGAGTTGGTGGAAGTCCTGGTGGGGCCCTTGGCAGACCTGTTCAATGCCCCTCTGGACTCAGGGTGTGTCCTTCAGGACTGGAAGATGGCTCACGTGGTACCTCTCCATAACAGTGGCCCCAAAGATGAACCAGGGAACTACAGACCAGTGAGCCTCACATCCATCATGGAAAAAGTGATGGAAACAATCCTGAAGGAGAGGCTGGTGACCCTTCTGGAGGCTAGGGGGCTGCAGGATGGTAGAAAGCATGGGTTTGTTGCTGGCAGATCCTGCCAGACCAGCTGGGTGGATTACAATGACTGGGTGACTAGACAATTAGACAAGGGCCATGCTGTAGATGTCCTGTATCTGGATTTTATTAAGGTGTTCGATTAAGTACTGCATTGGAGGATAGGGAGTAACCTGGAGGGCACAGATGCTGGGGCAAAGATGTTGGGATGGGTAGTGAACTGACTGCAAGGGAGACAGCAAAGGGTGGTGGTGGTAGGGGAGCTCTCATCCACGAGGGTGGTGACAAGCAGGGTGCAGCAGGGCTCTGTGCTAGGGCCAGTGTTGTTTGGGATATACATACTATAGCAGACATTGTGGTGGGTATCAAGAGCAAGATCAGTCTGTTTGCAGATGACAGCAAGATAGTAGCAGTAGTGGATGATCTAGAAGGGTGGCAGGGGTTGCAGGATGATCTGTCAAAATTGGAGACCTAGTCAGACACCTGGCAGCTGGGGTTCAATGCCAAAAAGTGCAAGGTGCTGCATTTTCGTGTGAAAACCCCAAGGATTAACTACCATTTATGGGGAGAGGGGGTTCAGCTAGCCATGACAGAGGAGAAGAAGGATATTGGGGTGATCATTATGGGCTCAAGAAATTACTCAGCACATGTAGGAAGGCAGCTGCTAAGGCCAACAAGATGCTATGTTGTATTACCAGAGGTATATCCTCCAGGAGAGGGAAGGGGAGGTGATACTGCCACTGTATAAGTCATTGGTTAGGCCACACCTGGAGTACTGTGTGCAGTATTGGTGCCAGTACCTGAAGATGGATATTATGCTAATGGAAGGGGAGCAGCACAGGGTGACAAAGATGGTCCCGAGGCTATGGGACATACACTATGAAAGCAGGCTGAGGGAGTTGAACATGTACTCACTGGAGGAAAGGAGAGACATGGGAGATATGATTGAAACCTTCAAGTGCATGACATGAATAAACAAGACAGGCACAGAGGGCTTTTCAAGTTAAGGAAGGGGAGGAACTCTCAGGGTCATAATCTGAAATTAGAGGGAGGAAGTTCAGGAGAGTGAGATGACAAGACATTTTTTCATTGAGAGGGTTGTGTCCAGGTGGAACGCATTGCCTTTGGAAGTGGTATCCTGTAAAACAGTGGATGGCTTCAAAAGGGTATGGGACTGGGTAAGCTGGAGGGTCACATGAGGGGGGGAGGAGAGGGAGGCAAGCTGCAGAATAGGGGCAGCTAGCTGCACAAACAAGAAGATTCGATAGACCATAAGGCCTTTATCAGCCGCCAATATCACATGTTCATACGTTTGTAGGGTGAATGGGTGGATAGGTTGCTGGCATTATAACTTAGGCAACAGGAAGCCCCCCATGTACTTCCAGGGCTTTATAAACCTGGTCCAACCTTGTTAGTTACACATCTCTGTGAGATTGTTTACATCTTCCAAGACTATTTTGCTGGTATTTACTCTGCTTCCCTGGAGATGTCAACTGATCTAGAGGAAATTCAGCCATATTTGCAGGAAGTTGATCTTCCTAAGTTGTTGGAGACCCAGAGCACCTCTTTAAGTGGTCCTATTACAGCTGAAGAGGTACGGTGAACTATTTCTTCCATTTCCATAAATTGTGCCCTGGCCCTGATGGTTTCAGTGCAAATGTTTACAAGTTTTTTGCATTAGAACTGACTCTGATATTAGTTAAAATGTTTATTTATTTGAACATGGAATCTCTTATCAATCTTTAACTTGTGCCTGTATCATTCTCTTACCTAAAGGATAGTCTTTTTCCGGAGAGTTATAGACCAATTTCACTTACTAATACTGACCTCAAAATATTAGCGAAGATTTTAGCCTCATGCTTAGTGAAATTGTGGGAGAGTCTTATTAGTCCTAAACAGGTTGGCTTTATGAAAGGCCAACATTCTGGTGCCCATACTCATAAGCTTTTTCATCTTATCTCAGTGTCAGGGGGCAGAGATGCTGCTGCTGCTTTGGTCTCCCTTGATGCCGAGAAGGTGTTTGATTGAGTATATTGGCCTATTTATTTAAAGTGCTTCACGACTATAACATACCTTTGACTTTTGTTAAATGGATTTAACTGCTTTATAGTTCCCTGTCTACCATGTTTGGTGTAATGCCATCTTTTCCCATCCTTTTTTGATTGCCCTCAGCACCCATCAAGGTTGCCCTCTTTCCCTATTTTTGTTAAATTTTTATTTAGAGCCCTTGTAATAGAAGTTGAAAGGAAAACCTTGGGTTTGGGGTATATCTGTGGGGACTGCTGAATATAAATGTTCCATATACACAGATGATATTTTGTTACAGCTCTCAGAGCCATTAACCTCTGTCTCTGCTGAGCTGGATGATATTAAAGTATTCGCTTATATTGCTGCTTATATGATAAAGCTTAGTGAAGCTGCAGTCTTGCACCTTAATATATTCTTAGACAAGCTCAGTATTTTGTCTATGGAATTGCAATGGGAGTCCAAAACATTGACATACTTGGGAATTCAGATTGCATGTGGTCTTACATGTCTCTTCAAAGTTAATTTAGACACTCTCTTAAATAATATTAAAAGTGATTTAAAATGGTGTAATGTTTTACTGGTCTCTTTATGGGGTTGGGCAAATGCATGGCCCCTGGAATTCTGTAATTCTGCAGTTGCAGAATTTTCTGCAGAATTTGCATCATGCCACAGAATTCTTATAATGCCACAGAATTCAGTTTTTTTGTGAACTTTCATTCAGAAATACAGTTTTTGATAGTGCTAGGCTCCCATACCAATCTTATTTATCCTGAAATGCCTCCTCTATGCTTGGCACGTGATGTCATCAGTGACATCACATCATATTTTAACCAATGGCAGGACAACATTCTGCCACATAAATGAATAAATCATGCCACAGAAATTGGAAAATTCTGCCGCAGAATCCTAGGAGCCCTGCAGCAGAAATCAGAAAGTGCTGCCGCAGAGCACTAGGGGGGCCCTTGGCAAACGTCATAAAAATTAACCTTCTTCCTTACATTTTATATCATTTGGGAATACTCAATATTATTTTACAATATAAATGGTTCCTTCAGCTCCACTCATTGCTATCCACCTTCCTATGGAAGGCTGGATCTTTTAGAAGGGCATATTCTAAACCAGCATTTCCTGTTACCCATGGAGGTATCTGGTTGCCTAAGTTTTATGCTTATTACCTTGCATTACATAAGTCTATGTATTTTTGTTGGAGAGGGTCTTTAGTTGGGGGAACAGCAGACCTATGTACAACTGTGGCTCTCCCTTGTATGGACCCTTTATCTTAGAGAAAGTTTGCAATTGAGGACATTGTTATTTATGCCCCCATCCATACTGCCACTTAGATTAAAAATGACCCGAGATATTGGTCTCTACGTGCTCATACCCAACTATGCTGCTATTATAAGTTCACCGTTAAAAACTGCACAGCACAACCACTTTTTTACAATCTTAACATTAGAATTGCACACCAACCAATTCTGCCTTCTTTTCTACCATTGCATCCTTTTATTTCAGTATCTTAGTTTCTTTTGAACAATTGCTTATTGGATTTTCTGTCTTATCAAGTTAAATTTAATTTGACTCCCCAACATGTTTTTAAATATTTACAGGTATCAGGGGTGCTTGCCCCTTGTTTTGGACCACTTCCATGGACTGATTCACCAACATCACTTTTTGACAATTTTACTTCTGCTGTCGCTTATATGCGACATGTGGTAGCTTGATTATATCACCTATATCAATTACTAGATATAGCTGGGCCCACTGGGGTTGATTACTATTGTCAGAATTCACTTGGTCTGATTTGGAAAACATCAGATTAGGTAAAAATCTGGAAAGATATTCATAGACTGGTAAAGCAAGATTGTTATAGGCAAATGCAATCCAAATTTTTGTATAACTTCTATTTCACTCCTGAGCACTTATATAGAATGGGACGAGTGAAATCTGATACTTGTAGCAGATGTATTAAAGCAGAAGGTGCCCTTTTGCATATATTATGGCAATGTGAGAAAGTGGAATTATTTTGGACAGCTATTAAAACCTGGTTAGATCCTACATTTGATTTGGTCAATTTATTAACCCCTGTAATTTGTTTATTGGGACAATACCCAAACATCTCTTTTACAACCAATGACATTATGTTGCTCTTACTGCCACTGCAGCTAAAATGGCTATTCTTTGACATTGGTTTGATGATCAAGTTAACATCCTGGACAGAATGGCATAGAGAACTCCTTAGCGCCCTTACCCTAGAACAACATATAGCAAACATCCAACATAAAATATCTTCATTTTCTGAAAAATGGGGGTCCCTGTATGCTTGGTTGGCTCCATTATATTATGGGAATACTGTATTCTATGATTGGGTTTCCTTGTTTAGTTCCACTATGGTGGCTGAGATAGCACTTACTTTCTTTGAGTGGCTGAGGGGGATGGAATTGGTTTTATTTTGTTCTAGTTTATTTGACTGTATATAATTTGGTAAATGTTTGTTCTGGTTTGACACACTGTATGTTTTTCTGTGTTAATAATAAATAAAGAATACTTAATTAATACATGTAATTATTTTATGTTTTAATAAAAAAAATGAAAAACAAGATGGTGGCAGATGAAAAAATATACATATAAGGATTGCCCATACGATCACTTCATACAGCTATTCTGAAATGCTGACTGAGCATGCTCACAACTTGAAATGTTTAAATTTAATAACTTTGGAATGGATTAATATTTTTTCACCAAACCAGCAAAGAAAATTGTTCTGAGCCATGGCCTTTCCACCCTGAAAATTTTAGACCAAAATTCCAAACCCTGCACTGCCACCCACCCCCTGGATCACCACCCCTTTCATCTCTCTTCTTGCCCCCTCCTTCCCCCTACCTCCCTCTCTTACTCCCCCTCTCTTCCAGCACCTCCTACCCTCTCTTTTTCCTCCTTCCTTCCCTGTTCACTCTGCAATCTCCTATCCACCCTCACCTGTACTGTACTCCTACCTCTGTCCCTATCCTCAGCTCTCCATTGTGCCCTGTAACTGCATGTCGTTAGTCAAATGTTATTGTTTGGTTACTGGTTACAAAATCTGTATTCTGCACTCACTGATGTGGAATCTTGTAAAACAGCCTTGGCTCAAAGGTATTGTTGCAATCCTAAATTGAAGTAAATAACTAAAAATAAATAAATAAAACCATCTGTGTGCTAGTTGATGACAAAAATAAACAACAAAAAACAGTAATTTTATACATTTGTGTGCTATTTCCATCTCGAAATCTGAACATCTGACCAAACTTGGAACATCAAGAGACCTACCCCTGAAATGTTGTTCAAATCCATTTAACAGTCGCAAAGCTATTAAAGTGCAAACATTAGGGATTAACATTAAAGTAGCTACTCAACCCTAACTATAATTCATTGTGAAAAATGTGTTAATGTACCAGTTATGGTTCAACTTTTTGCCACTAAAGTAGAAAAATATAGCATCAGGGTTTCCAACCATGATCACCAGCCCCCAAACAGCAAAAGGAAAAACCTTTAGGGATTTGGGTCTCTAGAGTTTTGAAGAATCAGTGGTGGGGTCTTCCTTGGGTTTGTCAACCCTAATGTTCACCCTGTTCCTTGAGCAAACAATGTGTGATGCGATCTCCTGTCTTCACATAGGGACCACAGGACATCATCTCAGTGCTAGTGCATTTGTGTCATCTGGAAACAGGTTGTTTTGTTTGCCTTTTCCAATAATGGGTATCTAAGATTGCTTGTATGATCTTGCCCTTTTGCTGCTTGGGGGGGGGTTAAGGTTGGAAAACCTAACACCATATTTCCCTACTTTAGTGACATTAAGTTGAACTGTAACTGGTGCATTTAAAGTTGTTGGTTTTTTTTTTCTTTGTTTGTTTTGTGTAGAATGTCCTTTATTTTTGAGACAGTGAAATCATATCTTCATACATGAAATTCCCTAGACTAACATATGCAGAGGCAGAGGGCCCTATAGGCCCTATGCCAAGGGAAGAGTCCATATGCAAGCTAAAGTGTCCACTTTCCAGCTGGTTACAAATGCAAAGAATGTGTGGTGCTGCCTGTGGGCTGCTGAAGCACAGTGCCCTCTGGCCCCTGTGATTCTATGTAGCTACAGATACAGATGTGCAGGGCAAAAATCTATTCTGGCTGTGGAAGTGCAGTGTATATAGTCCCTGTGCTTCCATGCAGCTGGGGACCTCAGTTTCAGTGGCCTCCAGAACCTATGGAAACAGAAGACTTATCTTCAGTATATAGTTACTTTGGACAAGTGAAGACTGAGACTCAGAATGGGAGCTACAGAACAAAGGGGACTTTTGCTGGGGGACAAGAAGACATAATTCCCTGCTAGCAGTAACTGCTCTCACTGAACACTAGTTTTGGTGCAAACTGAAATGTTGTTTTGTGAACCCTAATTTTCAGTTCAAACCAAAAGGTTCCATTCAAGAACAAACATTTTTGGTTTGCAGACCAAAAACCAGATGTGGACAATCCCATTGTCTGAAAATACTATTTCTGGCATGTTTTGAGAAAAAAACATCAGAATCTTTCTCAGGAGGTCCCATTTGACAAGATTCATGTTTTTGTTTTTCTCAAAGTGTCTATTTATATGTGTTTTCATATTTTTGTGGTAAGCAAAGGGAAGAAACAGGATGGCAGCAGTCACAAACCAAAAACAAATACATTATGGTTCATGAGGCCATTTTTTTAGTTCATGATATCCAAGTGATGTGAACTGGAAACAGTGTCATGAGCCAAAAATCTTTGGTTCACACCAGACATCTATTTAAAACCAAATTTTAAATCCTTATAAACCTGGAGCTGTTTAATATGTTTTCACAAAACCTTGGAAAGGTACTATATTGGTACAGGCCACCTCTACTCTGGAAGTTTCATGCAGAAATTCAGTAGCATGTAGCCTGTACAAGAAAGCAACAAAAACAAACAAACAATAAAAAAATTTGAAGTACAGTTTAGGGAAAATTTCATTGCAAAAACTTTGTTAATGTGCCAGTTTGGGTTAAAGCAACAAAAGTAGGAACATGAGGCATTATGGTTTCCAACTCTAAAATTCCACCCCTACCGTACAGGCTGTAACAGGTGTGGGGTGTGCCTTGGGGTTGTCAACCCTAAGGCTCACCCCAATCCATGAGTAACTAAACTGAGAAGAGTACACTATAACAGAATGGGGTGAATGTTAGGGTTGACAGCCCCAAGGCAAGCCCCATACCTATTGCTGCCTGTAGGGTAGTGGTGAGGGGATTAAGGTTGGAAACTCTAATGCCACATTCCCTACTTTTGCCTCCTTAACCTTAACTGGTGCATTAATGACATTTTTTGCAATCAAATTTCCTTACTTTTTGAGATAGTATAATCACATCCTCATTTGCCTGTGGGAGTGCAGTGCCTTCCAGGCCCTGTGCTGCCATCCATGGATACTTTTTGAGATACTGTAATTGTAGCCTTATTTTCTGGGTTAGAGCAGGGCTCTCTGCACCATGCACTCCCATCCTTCCATAAATGCATAAATGTACATTGCTGTAGAAGCACAGGACCCCGGGCCCTGCATTTCCAATTTTAGCAAAACTGTAACCAAATTGTCACCATAGACTTCTTATTACCCTACCTCATGAATCCAGTGCAAAACATTTTCCAAATCCCTGCCAAAATGGGATTCCACACCAATGCAATATCATTCTGTGCTACAGGTGTGACTAGACAGTTCTGCCAGGATTTGAAAAATGACAGCTGTTTCATTCATGAGGTGGTGTAAAATTATGTCTAAGTTAAAAAATTTGGTGTCAAAATATTGAAAATGACCAGAGTTAAGAGCAAGCATAGTAAAATTTCAATGCATGCTCATAACTTTGCTATTTTTACATATTTTGATCACAAGTTTTCAACATATACGTCCTATTACCCCATCTCATGAGCAAGTTCAGTGAAATGTTTCAAGTCCTGCATGAAAGGTGATTTTGCCAAGTGACTGCAAAATCACCTTTTGGGTCAGATTTGCAGAATTCAACTGACATTGTTCATGAGGTGGTATCCCAAAAAGGCCTTTTTGAAAATGTGGTGTCAAAAGATGCAAAAATGCCCAAGTTATAAATCAAGGTTTAAAAAAACCCATTGAAATACATTGAACCATGTTTACCTTAGTTTCTCATATTGCAGTGGGTGGTTACAGCAGCAAGATGTGTTTTTGATTGGAGAGTGGATCTTCAGCCAGTGAGCTGTTCAGGTGATTGAGGGTTTGTGGGGTGTGTGGGAGGGGTGTGGAGTGGTGGTTGCTCAGCGGGAGGTTGGGGTTGGGGGGTTAGATTTGTGAGGGACCTTTTATTTTTTACAGGTTCAAAAACAAAAGACTTTGAGGGACCATTTTCTTTATTACAGATCTAACAAGAGAGGGGATCAGAGGGTGGGGGCCATACCACTGGTTACCATTCACAAAAACAAGTATTATGGGGATGGTTTTCAGAGCATGGGGGCTGCCACTAGACACCAGGAACCATACAGAAACATACTATAGGGACAACAATGTCAGGGTCGGAGGGGGGTGCCACTAGATACCAGGGGAATAAATAAATAATTATGAGGGTGGCAATTGGAGGGTGAGAAGTACCACTAGACACCAGAGAAATAACCAATAAATATAGGGGTAGTGATCAAACAGTGGAGTAACCACTAGACACATGGAATAATAAAGAAAACATATGGGAATGGTAATCAGAGGTTGGGGGTGCCACTATACACCAGGGGACAGTTGCATCAAAAGAAAAACAACATTACCCTTTTAAAAAAGGACTGTTTTTCCATCAATCAAGATACAAAAATATCCTTTTTCATATCATGATTCATGAAAAAAGATTTCTAATTTAAAAAAAACAGCATGTCAAGGGCATTTCTCCCACAGTTAAGTGCAAAATCCAGCTTAGGGGCCCCAGATAAGCAAGCTATATGTGTTGGTCGCTCTGCAGAATGTATTTTTGTGGTCTTCCAAATTGGAATTTTAAGGGGAAAACAGAAAACAAGATGGCAGCCATACAAAAAAAAATGAAAAACCATACCAAAAAGGGTTCCCATAAGAAAACTTCATACAGCTACAGTATTTGAAGTTCTGACTGAGCATGCTTATAAGCCAAATATTTTAAAATTCAGTAACTTTAGAACAGATCAATATTGTTTCACTAAATCAGTGAAAGGCACATCAGTGAGCCAAGCCCTTTCTTCACTGAAAATGTCATACCAAAATTCCAAACCATCTGGATGCAAGGTGAGGACAAAAAAACAGCAAAAAAAAAATTCAATTTTTAACTTTATTTTTTTGCTTTCTGCATCTCAGAAGCCACAAATCCTATTGGAATGAAATTAGGCACAATGAGAGATCTACCCCACAAGACTGCACATGCAAAACTTTGTGCAAATCCATTGAATGGTTGTAAATATATTAAAGTGCAAAAGTTGAGGTTTAACATAGAAACCACTGCTCAACCATAACTACGGTGGTGAAGCCACGCCACTATAATTAACAGCTTTGCCCTCATTGAAAGAAATTGCACTACATTTTTCATGCAAAGCCTGGGAGGCAAAATGTCTTGATTTGCCAAGTGGTGTTCCAGTCGGATGTGAGGATTCCATGATCCAGATAGTACTTTTACAGGAACAAATTTTTTTTTTCTTTTTTTGTCATCATCTACAGCTCAGACAGTCTGGAATTTTGGTCTACAATTTTCAGGATTGAAAGGGTGTGCCACAGAATAGTGCCTTTCATTGATTTGGTGAAAAAATATGAATTAATTCTCAAGTTATAAGCATCTGACATTTTTGTTCTGAGCATGCTCAGTAGGGTATGAAACGTCTATCCAAAAGACCATACTGAGCTTGCTCAGAACAGAAATTTGTATCTCTGTATCTCAGAGTCTGCACATGTGGCCTGAAGCAAACTTGAAAATCAAGAGACCTGCCATCCAAGACTGTGCATGCAACATTTTGTGAACATCTGTTGAACAATTGTGAAGATATTAAAGTGCAAAGATGGTGTCTCATGAAAAAAGGATTCTTATTCTTACAAGAAAGGATTGGCCTTTCAAGACAAAGAATCCTTTTTTTGTGATACCAACATTCTTTTGCCATTCCAGGAAGCTATTCAAAAGACTGAAATGAGCATGGTCAGAACTCAAAACTTTAAATTTAAATAACTTTGGAATGGATTAATATTTTTCACCAAACTAGAGAAAGGTACTTCTGTAAGGCAAGCCCTTTCTACCCTGAAAATGTTGAACCAAAATTCCAAAGTGTTTTGGTGCAGCAAGATGACAACAAAGTGTGAAACTCAGCAAATTTTTAACTTACTAGCACTATGCGCAGCTCAGAATCAGCAATGCCAACCAAAACAAAACTTGCCACATCAAGAGATTGATCACACAAGACTGTGCATGCACAATTTCATGCAAATCTATTCAATTGTTGCAAAGTTATTAAAGTGCATATTTTACAATAACTATAGTGGCACTACCATGCCATTATAATATAACCCTTTTACAAAATTATGGATATCCAGATCTCAGAAACTGCACAAGATGCGGTCATGAACCTTTCAAGGTGTTGCCAACATGGCACATCAATGGAAAATACATATTTGTGGGCTATTCCAATGAATACCACCAGAGTTATTGAGGTGAAAATTTAGAGGGTTAACATTGAATACTCTGTTCAACCCTAACTCTAGGAGTGCTACCACATTCCTATTATATGCATCTGCCGATGTCATCCGGTTACCTAGATGAAGTCTTTAAATCCATTTTTTTATTTTTGATTCTCAGTGTACTGTGTTATCTTTCTGATGCTGATTACTCTTTTTTATCAAATATGTCATTCCATTTGCTTGAAATCTTATATTTGTGATCCACAGTCTAGGTTGTGCCACTTGGTTTGAGGTAATAAGTTATTGTTTTTGTAAATTGAAATACTAGCTCTCAGTTGCTGCATTTTAGCATGAAACAAGGTTTCCCATCTTGGTGTACAATTCCTAATTATAATTGTAAAGACTTACACAGTCTGTTAAATGATTCTGTGTGAAGACAATGGGCAAGAGTGGGGAGAATGCAACTGTTGGTCTACAGCCTCTAATTAACACCCACCCTCTTCAAACACAGTTCTGCTGTGGCCTCTGTTCTTCACCTATCCCAAGTTCACAAATGCTGCTGCATGCCTCAGTCTACTATCATCCATATGCACACCACTGCCACGTGTCCCATTCTCTAGTTGCTCATGTGCCCAATACTGCTTCATTCCCCATGTATCTAACCATAGGACATAGTTTATAATTACCCCTGTGCCCAAATACTATGCACCCCTGTCTCTATCTTCACCATACCACTAAGTTATGGAATGCATTACCAGATTAATTGCTGTCTGTTGATTATTTGTATGGTTTCTAGAAACATCTCAGTCTTCACTGTTTGTATCATTCAAAATGTTCTTGTAATAATCCTTGAAGTATTGTGATTTTGTATTGTAATTTTTTATATATGTATTTTGTACTTCTCTGGTTCACCTTGAAAATGGGCATTTGATGCTCTTGAGATTTACCCAAATCAACAAATAAAAAAATGATGATGAATTATGAATTACATCATCAAAAATGTTATCAATAATCATTGAATAATAATTTATAAAATGGTCAAAAAACATTCTAGTGATATGATCGGTCAGTAGCTGCCTGTGTGGTAATTGGCCAATAACTGCACAGTTCTGGAAATTTGCTTGAAAGTCTTGGAACTATTCTGTTTCTGAATTCTTAGTAGCTGTGACAGTTAGGAAAAGCAAACAACAATAAAAAAAATTAATCACTCAGTCAATACATAATAAAAGGTTCAAATAACAACATGAGTGACTTACCTACCAGTCAATTTGACCTCTTTCATGCAGCAAACCTAGCTTTTTGGAGAACCCATTTATGAATTATGAAGATTCATTAATTTCTAATTTAAAGATTTATTTAATTTTGGGATCAATATTATTATTAGTCTTAATTTATAAATGCAAGAACACACTTAAAATATTGCAGTTATTGGGTAATTACTGCATTACCCTTCCCCCGTGGTTGAAGGGCTCTCAGCTAACATCTTGAGCATCCATCACACAGAGTGGGAAGTGTGAGGGTGTGGTAAATACCCAACAACCACTTGTCCAGTCATGTATTACTGCTTACTTAGGATCATTGGTGGATCACAACGCCATTGCAGGTGGTGCCACACAGTCATTCTGTGGAAATGGGTGTGAATAACTAGTGACATCTACTTATGAGAAGTAGAAAAAAAAGAAGTATGATAAGGCACTCTTAATATTATAAATGTATATGGTACATGCTAGTGAATCTCCCACTTGTACACTAAGAAATTAGTAAGACTCTACAGGGCATTGGTTGGTAGAGATTAATGCATACCAATGTGCATAATAACACATGAGATGGTTGTGCCGAGTGCTTTTAAGACTAGGACGTGTATTAACCTAGGCCTCCAAATGTTCATAGGAACAGGCATGGCTGAAGCATGATGAAAGTAAGTAAGTATGTAAGTATGTAAGAAAGTAAGTCAGTGAGTAATCATTTATTCATTTATATGGCACCCAATACCAGGGGCTCTGGGCACCTTACAGAAAGTTCATCAAGTAAGCATGGTAAAAACATATAAACATACTGTGTATAAAAAACTATAAGTTAATAACTTAAGAGCTAAAATAATAAATAAGCCATAATTAAAAACCATTAGTTTTCAGAATATGCTTTCTTAAACAGATGTGCTTTCAGACCCCTATTGAATGCCTTCACCGATGGGTCCTCCATCAGAGAACTGGAAGGCAAGTTCCACAGGTCTGGGCCAGTCACCACAAACTAGCGGTCACCAGAGGTTTTTTGCCTGGCCCTCAGAACCACTAGGAGGCCCTCAGTGGAGGAACGAAGGGAGCATACAGGGATGGCAGGAGTAAGGAGGTCAGACAGATAGCCAAGGCCCAAAATGTATAGGGCCTTAGAGGTAAGCAAGCCCACCTTGAAGGTGATCCTCCACCTGACAGGCAGCCAGTGCAGATCTCTCAGGACCGAAATCACATGAGAAGACCTGGGCAGGTCTGTCAGCAACCTGGCAGCTGCGTTCTGCACCAGCTGCAGTTGGCGGAGGATCCCTCCACTGACCCCGAAATACAGAGCATTTCAGTGGTTCAGTCTGGACATCAAAAAGTCATGTACCTGTGAGAGCAAATCTTCAGGTGAAATTAGGGATTTAATCCAGGTGACATTCCTTAAGTGGTAAAAAAACACTTTTGACCACAGACGACACCTGAGCATCAAGTGTCAACCTGTCATCAAGGATGATGCCCAGATTTCTCTCACTAGAGGATGCCATCAACAGGGTGGACTTAGGACCAACTTTGTTGCCACCCTGAAGGAAATCCCATCATGCCCACGACATTTCTCAATCACTGCCTCCTCTGTCTTGTAAGGTTTAAGCCTCAGCCAGTTAGAGGACTTCCAGCCCTGGATCTCGGCCAGGCACTTATTCAGCACTTCAACAGTTATTCGTTCTGGGGGCAAACAACATATACAGCTGGATATCTTCTACATAACAGTGAAAATCCAGACTATAATGTCTAATGAGCTCCCCAGGGGGAGCATGTACACTGTGAACAACATCAGTGACAGGATCAGACCCTGAGAAACTCTGCATGATAGGGGCTTTGAGGAGAAGGAGAAATTCCCCATCACCACCAGTTGCATCCCATCTGAGAGATAGGACTCAAACCAGTGGATGACAGATCCGGTGAGTCCATAATACTCTCTAAGGTGATCCAACAGCACGATGTGGTTCATGGTGTCAAATGCTCATGAGAGATTGTGGAGAATAAGAATTGACTGATCTCCTCAATGCCTTGCCCTGAGGAGGTCATTTTGCACATGAATCAGCGCTGTCTCTGTGCTATGCCTAGCTCTAAACCTGGACTGGAATGGCTCATAGATGTCAAAGGCCATGAGGTGTGCCTTGAGCTACAGTGCCATCATTTTTTCAACAACCTTTCCACAAAATTGGGGGTTGGAGATAGATCTAAAATTTACCAGGACATCAGGGTCAAGTGATGATTACTTCAAGGGGTCCTTACCAATGCCTCCTTCAAGGCATCAGGGAAGACTCCCTCCACAAGTAAACACTGGACTATCCTGGTGAACAAAGATGTTTCAGGCCAGTGTTGAGTTCACAGGAGGTGGGCAGCAGCATCAAAATCACCTCATCGACCTCAGCCACCTCCATTGGCCAAAACTCTTTCCAGACAGTTTGAGTGCCTTCATTTGTACCAGTCCTCCTACTGCGGGGCAAATTATGACCCACCGGGGAGATGCCAGGCTGAACAGAGGACATCCTGTCAGAGAAGACCACAGCAAACTCCTTGCATTGTGCAGTGGAAAAAGACCTTTTCATCTGTAGACAGACTTGATGAAGCAGCCTGTGTGCAGTCTGAAAGAGCTGAGCTGATCTATTCTTCCCTGAAGCAATCTTCCTGGGGCAGTAACTCTGCCTTCTTTTGGTTGAATGCCATTTGATAATCACCACAGTGATTTCTTAAAGCCAGTTTGTCCTCTTTGGACCCAGACCTCCGAAAGCAACACTCCAATATCCGACCCCTCTTCTTCATCTCCTTGAGAGCAGCATCAAACCACGGGGTCTCAAGCAAGAAGACCTGGATCATATATGGGTCACTGCAATGGCATTGAAAACCCTGGATACAGCCTGATTATAGGCCACCACCAACTTAATTTTGACACTTGCACATGCAGCACTCACACAAGAAAAGTCAACTACCACCAGAAGTCCCCCTGAGGACAACCCCCTTACTGGGTGATAGCAGACCATCTCAACAGTGGAGGGACTATCAGGGGGCCTCAAATGAGAACTCCATCATGCAATAATTGGACCAAATGACCCAATCAATCCTGAGATTGTTGACCTTAAGCCATAATGAAAATACAAGTCCAAGGTGTGGCCATGGTGGTCAGTTGCAGAAGCAACAATTTGTGCAAGGCCCATCGATGTCATCAACTGGAGGGGGTCATTACCAAACAGCGAGGATTCATTGTCAACCCAGGCATAAAAGTCACCCAGAATCAACTGTCTAGGCTACTGCAACACCCTGTTGGCAATGAAGTCCATTACCTCCTGCAGAAATTCTCCCCCCTCCATACCAGAGGACTGTAATGAAGAGAATCCTGCAACCTGCACCTGGATCCCCATACATTGCCATACATTCAAACGATGAGGTAGACCCTAATGGGTACACAGTGAAGTTCAGGATAAATCTAAATCAGATAGCCACATCCCTACCCTGCATTCCTTCCTCAGGCAGTGCACCACCGAGTACCAGGCAGGGACTAATGGCTCTAAAATTGGACCAGCATCATTCCCTAACCAAGCCTAATTGATGCAAACCAGATTGACCAATGAAATCAAGTCCACCATAATTATAGTCTTGTCCTTATCAATCTGGCATTGCACAACATTGCCTGAAGGGGATTAGTGGTGACTTCAGGCCCCCAAGCTACCTACCCACTTGATCTGGTGGGGACCCTGGGGATGGATGCCAAACATGCTAGGCTTCTCTCATGGCTCAGTTTTGCACCAGAGAACCTCCTGCTCCTAACCACCCCTATACTGCTCACCTCCACTGTACCCACAACACCCTGCCATGAAGCTATCCATCTCCTATTAATAACCACCTCCCAGCAATACCTGAACGCTGACCCCAGGAGGGGGAGATTGATAAAGGGCCGGAGGTCACACAGCACGGAGGCTGTGTAGGTAATACAGAGGGGTCTGGAACTTAAACACATCCTAACAAAATACCCTGTATAACTCATTAAAAACTTAAACTAAAAATAAACCTAGACCAATCTTACATCCAACATCCACACACTAATTACAAACAACAATCCTAAACACACTAAGCTCACACACATACACTACCAAAACCCACACCCAACCACAGCCAATAACTCTCAACGAATTAAAATGTATAAAACAAAGGAGAATGCAACCATCTTATAAATCCAGAGGACAAACAAGTAAAGTCTCTTTAAATTGATGGTTTGAAACCAAATTACTCCAAAACAATCAAGGAACAATGTAGACAGGTCCCAGCTGTGCTCTGACCACTGCTAGCTGAGGAGAGGGATTACCAGGCACAGAAAACACTCTCACAACTGCTTTCCATGGATGAATTAATACAACTAGTCAAGTTCTATAATTGAGATCCTTCGAGTTGTGCTCTCACCATAATTCATATAGGAACAATACACAATACTTACTGAAGGTCCACGGTGGGGGGTGTTGCAGCACAAAATAGTCACATACAACTACTCCTGGAATCCCAGTTTCTGGAGTAGTCCACGGTTAGATAAAACTATCCCCAGAGAAGGCAGATGCCTCTAGTTCAATGCATTCACATCGCCCTGCTTTACTCCACACACCAACTGGCATTTATTTTACACTATCAGGCTAAGATAGTAACCCTGCCCAGTCCACAGCAGCACAAGATTTGCATTGGTATCACCAACAGTCACATCAAGACATCCAAAGTTCGGAACTCTGCACAGCACAGTGAGATCTTCATGCCTTCTTTTTCTCCTCCTCACAACTGAGCCCTTCTGCTGCTACAGGTGCCAAAGGTTTAGTAGTTGTCCAGATTGGTGAGAGAATGGTGGGAGCAGGTGGTGGACCATGACAGATGCAAACACATATGGACAATATGTTGACTGGTTCCATTCAGAGGCACAGGTTCTGCCTTTGCACAAAAGGGCAACCCCTCCATCTCTAGCAACTTCTGACTGATCTCACTCCTCCCATTTCTTGCAAAGCTGCAAGAGGCCATCATCTACTACAGGCCTGCTAATTTCATTCACTCCTCAGATTTCCTCTCCCCTTCCAGTTCTTATTTTGGAAAGCAACACTCCATCGTCTCCTACTTGCTGTGAGTAACTGACTGTCCTCTCTGTGATCAATCAGGGAAACATCACAGCAGATATATTCATCAATCTGGCCAAAGCCTTTGACTTAGTGTTCCACCCACTCCTCTTGGACCAGCTGAACTCTGCAGGCCTCTCAGCTCCAGCTGCTGAATGGTTCTGTTCATACCTCACAGGCCATCAACAATCATTACAGGTGGGAGGCATCCCGTCTCCTCTCCTCAACATCATAGCAGGGGTCCCACTGGGCTTCATCTTGGGTTCTATCCTGTTTTCAATTTTTCTAAATGACTTTCTCTCTGCTTGTGTCTCTTCTCATATTCACATGTATGTGGATGACACAGTCATTTACACTTCCAGCCCATTGGCTCCAGCCATTGAAGGTACTGCACTGGATCCTTGTCTACCAACTCAGTGCCAACACTAAAAAGACAGTTTCCATGACCTTTTGCATGAGCCAGAAACTGGGCAGGCTTTCACCCTCAACATCTTCACCATGATGAATGGCATCCCTCTGAAGGTTGTCCCTGCCTTCAAGTAGCTTGGTGTGTGGCTTTATGATAAGCTCTACTTTTTTTCCCACATCGATGCCACAGATACTAAACTTTGTACTGCTCTGTACCCTGTACCACAGTAAAGACTGCCTTTCCATCCAGCTCCAGTGGGAGCTGGTCACTAAAATACTTCTCCCTTTCTTCAACTATGCAGAGGTGGTCTTTGGTACCACCCCTTCCTCTTCACTTGCCATACTGGATACCCTCTGCAATGTCTTCTGTCATTTTGCTACCAACTCTCCCATCAATACTCATCACTTCTCATTCTGTTCCTCCCTCTCTATTCTTCTACTACCTTCATGTTGCAAGTACTACTGTGCCTATTTTTTCATTTCTAAATACCTGTTTGGAGCCCCTCTCTCTTACCTTTCCTCACTCCTCTCTCTGTTCTCTTCTCGTCTTACTTTCTCTGCTCAAAGGATTTCCATACCTTCTCTATGCCCCATCCTTACTCATCTGGGCAAGCTGCCTTTTTCTACCACCTACTTTCACTCTGGAGACTGTTCCTTTCTTCCCTCTGCCTCTCCCCCTCTCACTTGCAGTCCATAGATGCCAGCTAAGTCAACTTCCTTCCCCCTCCTGTCCCTGTCAACTCCCTTCTTGACTCTTCGTCCTTTCTCTTCTGACCCCCTCCTGCTTAGGGCCCCTTCAATTTTAGGATAATTGTGACTATACCTGCAGTATGATTCTGTACCCTGTAGCACTGTCACCTTCCCGATAAGTTCTGTACACTTTATTGTATTCTTGCATGCTTGCCCAAAGATCAGTATGATGAACCATGCTGGAGTTTACCTTCTTGTTGACCAGATTGCTGTTGTACTATTAATGTTGTCTATGTTAATGCACACTGATTTTTTTATAATTGTATTCTTTCTGTACTCCTCTCTTCTGGGTCACACCTGGAAATGAGCCTCTGATAAGTGTACCTTTCACAATTACCAATGTTAAATAAATAAGCAAATAAATGAATAAATTCCTATATCACAGACCACCAACAGTTGGTACAGGTGGGAGGCATCCTGGCCCCTCCCCTTTCCATTATCTGGAGTTCTACAGCAGTACAGGAGGAAGGTGCCCTGTCCCTTCCCCTTCCTATTCTAGCAGGGGTCCCCTAGGTCCTGTCCTTCTCTCAAGTTTCCTTAATGACCTGCCCTCCAGCTGTGTCACCTCACATATCCACATGTATGCAGCTGACACCTGGGGCCTCTTGGCCACGGCTGTGGAAGCTCTACTCCAACAGGACTTCCATAATGTTCTAAGCTAATTCCATGTTGAACAACTCTGGGTCAACATTAAAAAAACAGTTCCCATGATCTTTGGCACCAGCCTGAAAATGGCCAGGCTGTCACATTTACTTCTCTTCTCCATGCCAGATGGCACCCCTTTTGAAGCAGTCCACGTCTTCAAGTTCCTCAGTTTGTGGCTTGATAGGAAGTTGGATTTATCTGCCCACATTGACACCATCCATGCAAGGCTTTACCAGAAAATGCAGTGCCCTGTACTGCAACAAGGACTGCCTTTCCCAACAGGTTTGTCTGGAGCTGTTCACCAAAATAGTTCTTCCTGTCATGCAGATGTGTCTATGGCACCACCCCTTCCAATTCCCTCACCACACTGGACTCCCTCTGCAATGCTTTCTGCTGCTTTGCTACCAACTCACCCCCAGTGTTGGGTAGTAACACGTTACAAGTAATGTGTTACTGTCATTTAACTACATTGCCATGTAACTTGTAACAGTAGTGGATTATTTGCAAGAAAGTGTAATATTTGTGAAGTTACAGATTACATTTTCTTTCAATTAAGGCATTACTGTAATGCAGTTCTCTGTATTTGTTTTCTTTTTTTTTTTTCAGCATGTGCAGGCCAGCTCGCTTGAGCCAGGAGAGTCTGAAAAATTTTGACCGGTAGTTAGCGACTCCAAGAAGAAAACCAGGAGCCATTACATTAAAAAAAACAAGCCTCTGTTGTTTTTGTCCCAGTCAGAGTGACAGGGATGAGGTTTGCCATGACGTGATATAAGCTGGAGGTGGCAGGCCAGGCACGCATGTGGCAATTATGAGGAGCATCTATTTTCCCAATCCTCCCTTCCCCCACCAACTTAACCATGTCCACACATATTGAGGGAGCCACTGCTGTATTGACTCCAGTCACCATTTTATCAGGCTAGTACAGCACTAACTATACACCTCTGTGGACCAGTTGCATCGTTACACTTCTATCACATCTTCTGTGGCAATATCTTTATTTTTGGGGAGACAAAGTGGTAAGGAAGAAGCAAAGATAAGTAGTGGGAGCAGGTATGAATGCAAATGGGAGCAGTAGGCATAGGAGTGGGTGTCAAACTCGGGCAGGGTAAGTGGCAGTGCCCGGTGGACAAAGCACACACGGACCAAGGGCTGGTTGGCAACAATTACTCTGTTTGCTCAATACAAGCAAGCCAGTCTGTGTTAATTCAGCTGCACTACATGTCAGCAAGTAGGCAGCACAACAAAAGTAAAAAAATTGAATTCTGAATAATTTTTATGTTGAAACCATTAGATTAGATGTTGTTTGGGCTGGGGTGTGGTCAGGGATGTGGCTGACAACAAGAAGTATAAGTAACTTCTATTCACACAGTAGTACCCAGGGCATCAGTGGGCCAAAGTCAATAGACAAAAAGAGCATGAAAAGCACTTGTGATTTAAATCCCCCACCTCCCCAGCAGCCATCTAGTGTCTCTTACCATGTGAAATATGAATGTTTTTGAAGATTAAATATTTTTTTTATATCCAAAAATGTCACTTGCATAAATTCTGACCGCTATGAAAAAATGAAAAGGCTAGCTATAATGTTGGCAATGACAAAGAAAGATGGTAGGAGTCATCTCTTGACTTAAATTCATTTTGGTTCTGGTGGTATGGATTTATGTATTGCTTGTGCAACATGGTTTGCATGTTAGGGGTAGCAACACCATGGGTCCAATAGTAACTGTTGTGCATAGGGCCCATGAACATGTAAATCTGGCCCTGTCCATGGATGCTTGAACAAGTGATTCAGAAGGAGGTTGGTTGGGTTGAGTGTACAGTACAGAACATTGTTAGGGATGTTCACACCATGTACTCATTACTCCCGGGCTTGATTGTTCATCCTCCTCCAATCCCCATGTTTTTAGCCAACCCTGCTCACTGGCTCTGTGCCTCAGTGCAACCTCCTTGTCCTCAGTGCCAGCCCAGCAGCACACCATCTGAGCTCTCCACTCAACCCATGACTGTCTTGCTGTGTGACTTGTCTGTCCTAAGTCAAGACATGCCACCAGACAACAGAGCGTATTCACAGACTGATTGCCTGAGCCCAGAACTACCATTGGAGCTGAAGGCGGCTCAGCTCCCTTGTCACCTAACCTGTCCAATTAGTTCACCTGTGGACCAGGGCCCTCCTTCCTGAATCTCACCCAGCCATCTCTGTCTCTGCCTCCACAGCATAGCCCAAGCCCAGGCCCAGTAGTTGTGCCCACCGTCATCATTTCCAGGTCCACTCCCTCCTAGCCCAGTGTCAAGCAGCTGGCTACAAAAAAGGCTGCATGTGCTGTAGCCCCAAGATATATGAGCAGAAGGCTGAGCCTGAATGTGACCTGCAATGGACTGGGAACAGTGTGTGTGTGTGTGTGTGTGTCCCTTCATCAGTGGCACCATGCAGAAATTGGGACAACTGGCCAGGTTGCACTATTGCAGTCTTGGAGACTAAAGGTTGGAGATTTGATTGTCAGCATCCTTTCCCAGGTCCCTCAGGTCAGTCAGCTGTCATCAAAGTTACAAACTGCAATCTAGCAAGCTGGACATGTCATCCATAAATGAGAGAGAGAAAGGCCAGGAAAGGGATTCTGCCTGACCAGGCAGTAAGTGAATGCTGATTGATTCAGACAACTTAAGAGGTATCAGGCTCAGGAAGGACAAGGATTGGTAAGCACGGACAACTTAATAAATACAGCTCTACTGCTGAGTGTGATGTTCCATGAATCAGCTGGGGCCAAATATTCGGGCAGCTGCTGGATAGGGAGGGCTTCTCTTAAGACCCAAATCAGCAGTTCTGGACCACAGTTGTGAACCTCCCAACAGTCAAAATTCCTGGAGTGGCCACTGACTTCCAGTTTACATAACATTGCCTTTACATTTTATTTTCTTTTTTAATCTTTTTTGGGAGTTTTCAGAGCTCAAACCGAGATAATGTGTGTTTACGAAGTGTGCATAACCAATTGATCAAAAGTAATATAAAGTAATGTGAAAAGTAACAGGCACTACAGTTAGTTACTAATTACTTTTATACAAAAGTAATAAATAACTGTAACTGATTACAGTTATTTCAGAGTAATTAATAACTGATTACTTTTTTAAAGTAACTTACCCAACACTGCTCCGCCCTCCTGCTCAACATTGCTCCCTTTTTCTCATCCTTTTCAATCCTCCCCTCCCTTCACATTGCTAGTCCCACTGTGCCCCCTTCATCTCAAAATACTGGTTTGGGTCCCTCCCCTTTTACCTTTTCTCTCTCTTCCCTACTATCCCTTCCCAATCTTGCTCTCCCTGCTCCAGGGATCCTCATACTTTCTCCCTTCCCAACCCTCAGTCCTCTGCTGGACAATCTGCCTTCTCCTAGCATCACCCATTCCTCTCGAACCTGCTTCCCTTCCTCCCTTCACCTCTCCATCTTACTCCAAGCCCTTAAATACCAGCTTAAGCATATCCTTCTTCTCCTGCCACAACCCTCCACCTGACCCCCCATCATTCCCTCCTGCAAATGCCCCAATCCCGATCATGACCTTTGCTCCCACCAATGAACTGAGTCTGCCTGTTTAAACCTTTTTGTTTGCTAAAGCACTGCAACTCTCTGCAACAGGCACTATGCATTTTGTATAACTCTTGTACGCTTGCATACAAGTAAGTGTTATGCTCCATACATTTGTCATGGCATTTTTTACCTACTTGTTCTGCGATCTAGCATTGGTCTTTGTAATTAATCATTGTAACCACATGCTGGTGCTTAGTTTAATTTTATCATTATGTACTTCCCCTTCCATCTCACCCAGGTTGCTCTTGGAAATTAGCCTTGGCTCAGAGTGCCTTTCCCATGTACCAATTTTTAAATAAATAAAACAAATGAAGTTACTGGTTATATAGAGAAATTCAGAGTAGAATAGGTGGACATTTTGGTCCTTTTTCCTTTTTTTACAGAATCATGTTCAATGTTTGTATGTTACTTAGTGGTATAATATTATTGTACACTATACTCTTATGAAGTTAGATTTAAAGTTTGTGAGTTATAGATGACCCAGATGTTTATGGTAAAAGTTGATTACCTGAATTACTGCACATCAAGACTAGTATGATGTATTGATGGGAGTCCATCTGTATTGTAAAAGATTAAACCAATGCATAGTATTTTTATGGACAATGTTGTTAATGTTGATAAAATACTGTATGCCTGATTTCATTTCCTGTAAGGAACTGTGAAATTTCCCTAATGAACTAATAAAAATGTAACCGAATCATTTAACAGAAATCAAACAGACTAAATCTACTTTATGTTCAATTGTTCTATTTGGATCACATATATCATTCTCCACCACTCTTTAAAATCACAGACTCTGCAGAAACCACCCTAACACAATTTTAATGAATGTTTGAAATATGAAAAGTTGCATTTTACCTGTTTCTTGTTTATAAAACATAAAATGTACTCAAACATATTTAAATATGCAATAAATAAAATTATAGATGGAAATGGCACACAAGATGAAGGGGCAAAACACACATCCAGATCATGCGCAGAATTAAATTTCACTGCAGCATAATTTAGTTTTGGAAAATAAAGGAACACTGAGCAATGGATACAGGGCAAACACAATTCTGTTAACAAATGACAGTGTTAATCATATTTAACAGTTATGATGTTGTATTGTTTTATGGTGAGCCAAATATTATGCCCAATTCACAAATGCTGTGCAGCATGTGCAGGGGGCATGCAGCTCATGCATATAAAGGCCTACACATGGTTCACACACATATGGAATGCTAAGGAAGCATGCACAAAGCATGCATGCAGGCAAGCGTAGGCAGCCTGCATGCTTCTCGCAGCCCCCATGGGAGGTGCATACTTGGGGGTGTGGCCAAGTAGTGGCATGTGTAATACCCACAAATGTGCATTCACAAAGCCAGTTATGACAGCCTGGAATGTGGTGGCTGGTGCATACACTTACCCAGGTTGACGGCTGCTGTAAGTGGCTTTGCAGCGTGTTAGGTAGCTGTGCACCCAGGCCGACATGGCTGCACCCAGTACCTCATGCAATGCACATCCTACAACCTCTAGTCACACACATAGAGGAACAATGGCCCACAACTACTGGGAGACAAGCCCACATGCTGGGACTCACACAACAGTAGGTGTGACAAGGTCATCCAATAGATGCTGAGGGAAAGTGGTGGTTGCAGAACCCTTGGCAGTGGATGGCTGGAATTGCACAGTGTGACAACATATTGTGTGGTCCAACCACAGTGTCCAGCACCTGAATGAATGGGGGTGATGGAAGGGTGGAAAAGATGGGTCCTCACAAGGAGAACCCCAACAGGCGGGGCAGTGGAGGGACGGGAAAGCACCCCACTAGAGCCCCAATTCTATGCCACTACCAACACTCACGGGTATCTAAGGTCCACAAGCCTGCAGACCCACACAGGCATGTGTGAGGCAGACCCATAGATGGCACCCTACCCAGCAGAACAGACAGACCCAAGGAACAGGGAGCCACAGGACAGTCCATGTTGCTGGGGCATGATAAGAATGTGTATCAGCTGTGACAGCCACAGCCTTGTGCACACACAAGGAATACACATAAGGGACCATGACAGGGTAAATCTGACCATGCCATCACCACACAGGGATGTAAAATCCATGTGCAGCACAGCACCTAGCCTGGGCAGTCAGCCCCTGGAAGTACTGAACCTCCCCACTAGAGACACTTACATAGGAACCCCACCCACACCACACAGGGCAGACATGGTGGAAATCCATTCAGGACCTCCTATCCTGTGGAACCACAAACAGCCCACTGAAACCCTCCTTCCCCACCAACACCAGCGGGCAAACCACTGCCCAGGATACACTGAAAAGACCAGTACATGCTTACTTTTGCACTGCCATCCCATCAGTTTGGCACATACTTTTTGCACATTCATGAATAGGTCCCATTATGTGTAAAGTCAGTAGGAACACAACCTACAACACTACAGATCAGCTTTAAAGAATTTTTGCTGCTTATCTCCATGCATGATTTTTTTTTAAATCCTCAACCACAATAATTACACTTTGACATGTGTAAATATAATTAATTTCAAACATGTTTATTATTGGACAGTATGTACAGTAGTTTGGAAAAGGGCATGTCTTCAATGCTTAATCTGAATTACAAAAAGGAAAATATAGTGAGACACACTTTCCCACATATAAAGTGTTCCGTTCACATGCATTAGACATAAAATAGAGATGAACCTACAAAACATACTCCACCAAAAGTGTTATTAGTACTTAGGCAGTTTACACATGAAACTAAGTCATAAGCTGCATCATTACAACTATCGCTTTTACACCTGACTGTTTATATTACACATCACTTTTGCTGCATATGTGTGCACTCCTCACATTGTTTTAGATCCTGACATGGATCCCATACTAAACTCATGCATTAAAACATTTCTGACAGGCCAACCCTAGTGATTATCTGACCAGCATGCATAATAAGCTCATTTACACATTTCACTAAATGACAATATGATTGTGTGCACATAAACTAAACACAAAGACAAAAATCAAATAAACAGTCTAATATTACTCCAGCAGAAGAAGAAAAAACAACCAGGGATTCTCATACTGTCAAATTAGAAAGACTTTGCATGAGACTAATATGTGAACTGCATCATTTTAATATTATCTTTGACTCAACATTGTTTTTATTGAGCACCGCCATTACAAGATACATAGGCTCTCCCCGCAGTGCTTAAAATGCTTATGTGACTCCCATACTAAAACTGTGAGTAGAGCATGTATATTAAGCATTTGTCAATGCCAAATGTTTCCTTGCATAGAGTCAGGGGTACATTGTGTTAGTTGAAATAAAGGAAAAGAAGGAGGAGGAGAAGCAACATTGGTAAAAGTTAGGATTTACTTATTATAGATGATGCATCTTGGGCTACTGCAAAAACAATATACCTTTGCCACCAGTCCTCTTTACTTGATCTTGGGTGGCAACAGAGATGCTGGGCTCTCTCGGATCTGCATTTATTCCCCGTGTGGGCAACATGTTGGGTGACGTGGGGCTGGGTATTGCAGTCCCGATGAAGAAATGTGGTGTGGGTGCTGGATCCAGTCTGCAGTTTCTTGGCGGAGGTCACTGGACACTGCTGGTCACTTCAGACTTGTGCTGCCTACAATTAAAATCCACCTCAAACAAATGAATACAAATAAACCACCACACTGCATAGAGATGATGATCTCATTGCCAGCCAGCATTATACAAATGAGAGGACTGAAGCACTCTCTCATTGGAGTGATTCAGTCCTTTCAATTACACAGAGTTTCAACCCATCAGACTGATACCAGCACCACAAGTGACTTGTCTGCTCATTGGTCTGCACTGCCTATCCTATTGCAACTCAAGCTGCAATTGACACAGCACTGACACACCTCTGAAATACTGTTAATCCTAACAAAATGTTTCTTGTGCCTGCACAATGAAACATAAAAATTGAAGCACTTCATGTCATTACCATGTGCAAAGTCTCTTGTTTCAAAGTGTTAAGTAGACAATGCATTATAGCCTCTCAATCATACCATGTCTCAAGAATCTTATCAAGTCTATTCAATTTGAACAATATAATGATGTGCAAGTTATAGCACTTCATTGCATTTTAGTTTACCTCCATACTGCTATGCATGAGCAGTACCTTTTGAACAAGACTGTTTTCCTGAAGTGTCTCATATTAATTCTGTGTTTACCATTTCAATGCTAAGTCACTGAGATGAACAGTTATCTGATCACCACAGATACTGACCATAAACCAAGAATTAAAAAAAAAATCACACAAACATGTGTGTACATTAGCTAAATACAAATGCACTTTAATTCAATAAATAATAATATTTAAAACAGCAGTGAGGTAGGACACAAATGTCTGTCAAGGGGATAAAAACATAAAATTACCTTGAGACAGATATGGGAGTTTCTTCATTTCATTTGAGTCTGCTTAAAGACTATTCTGACTGAGCATCACTTTAGAGAGACATGGGTGTCATCTCCTTGCAGGGCTTTTGTTCGTAACATTACTTAAATGCTAAACACATGATTTTAAAATTTCAACTGCTGCCAAGATGTACTAAGCAGTTATCTGATCAGCTAAAATAATGAACTTAAAATAAAATTTCAGTATGCACATATAGTAGTGCGTCCATTAGCTAAATACCGAAGAACTGGATTTCATGAGATAAAAGCACTTATAACAGTTCACCAGAAGCACAAAAGTCACAGTCAAGGGGTACTGTTAGTCAAATGGAATAACCTTGGCACCTGACACTGATATGTGAGCTGCTTCATCTCATTTTGATCAGGACCAAGACAAGAGTTTTGGATTTCAGGAAGGTTGACTTTAGGAAGATGGGAGAAATTCTGGTAGGTAACCTTGCTGGGATCAGAAAGGAGATGGAGGTTGAAGAAAAATGGGCCATAAGTGATGCGGAGCTCAGGGTTTTGTCTTCATTGGGGACTAGGGGTCCACCTGGAGAGATACAGGCCTATACTGGTGCAATGGTCTGCATCTGTCCGAGAGGGGAACCAGGATCCTAGGTGATAGGTTTAAATGCTTCATTGACAAGTTTTTAAACTAGTCAAGGGGGTAGGTACTGAAAAGGAGCAGGAAATCTCAGCCTCCAGCCAAAAAACAGGGTAGTTAGTGAGGTAAACACCAAGGTAGAGAAGTCAATAGGGATCGGACAGGGGTAAATGGAGCAAAAGGCAAAGGCATTAAGGACAGGGATGGGGCTAAAAGGGTTAAGGCCATCACAAAAATGCAGGACAATAAGTACCCATGCCCATAGTCTGAGTAATAAGCTTTCTGAACTAATGACCTTGATGGAACAGGGGCACCTGAATATCGTGGCAGTCTCAGAAACATTATACACAGAGAACCATGACTGGGATGTCAACATATCAGGGTACACATTCTACAGGAGGGACAGAGAGGGTAAAAGAGAAGGAGGAGGAGTAGCTCTCTATGTAAGGGAAGGGATCAAAACAATAGAACTAAAGGGTAAACAGGGAGGAGAAGAGGCACAGGGGATCAACCTGGAGACAGGAAATGGCACCATAATCCACATGGGTGTTGTATACAGACCCCCATCTCAGGGTGAGGCAGTGGACAAGGAAATTATTGAAGGAATCCATAGACTGGCAGAAAAAGTGGAGATTTTCTTGATGGGAGACCTGAATATGCCAGATGTTAACTGGAGCACCTTTACTGCAGCCACATCCAAGACCAGAGTCATTCTCAATGCTATATAAGAGGCATGCCTCAGACAGCTAGTGTTGGAGCCCACTTGGGAAGGAGCAATCTTAGACCTGGTGCTCTCAAATGGAAACAGAGAGAGGATCTCAGATTTAGAAGTGGGTAGCCATCTGGGAACAAGCCACCACCAAGCAGTGTGGTCCACGATAAATGCGGACATAAAGTCAAGCCATACTAAAGCAAGAGTATTGGACTTTAGGAGGGCTGACTTTGGGAAAATGGGAGAATGCCTCAGAAAAGCACTAGCAAATGGGCAAGAAGGAGGCATGGAGGAACAATGGTGAAAAATCAAAACAGTCATCACAGAGTCAACAAGCCTTTGTGTGAAGCAAATCAACAAATAAAAGAAGGAAAAAGGCCCGATGGTTCTCAAAATAGTTGGTGGGGTAGGTTAGGGAGAAAAAGGTAGCATTTAGGAAGTAAAAGGAAACACAAAAGGAGCAGGACAGAGAACTATACCAGTTAAAGCAGAAGGAAGTGGGGAAGGCAGTCAGAATAGCAAAGGCCCAAACTAAGGAAAAGGTAGCCAACTCAGTTAAGGGGTTAAAACATTTTATGGGTACATTAGGTAGCAAAGAAAAAATAAGGGAATGAAAGTGAGGCTTAATAAATGGAAGGGGGGTGGGCAGAAGGTGACAGTGAAAAAGCAGAGATACTGAACAAATACTTCTGCTCATTATTCACAAATGAAGAGGATTGGGAGGTACCTAAATTGAAGAATAGAAGCACCCTGGAAAGGGGGTTGATACCAGTCCATTCACTGAAGAAAGGGTCCTGAAAGAACTCCTAAAAGTGAAGGTAGACAGAGCAATGGGGCCTGATGTGATTCACCCAGGAATTCTAAAGGAATTAAGGGGAGAACTAGTGACACCACTGACTACCCATTTTAACAAATCATGGGAGGATGATGTGCTACCTGAGGGCTGGAGGAGGGCAGATGTGATTCCCCTTCACAGAAGTGGGAGCAAGACAGAGGCAGGATACTACAAACCTGCTTGTTTGACCTTGGTGGTAGGGAAAATGATGGAATTACTTCTGAAGGAAAGAATTGTTGAGTACTTAGAGGCCAGTGGAGCACAGGACCCAAGGCAGCATGGATTCACAGAGGGAGGGTCATGTCAGACAAATACAATCATTTTCCTTTAACTGGGTGAACAAAGTAGTAGACCAAGGAGGGGCTGTGGACATGGCCTACCTAGAGTTTAGCAAGGCATTTGACACAGTCCCACACAAAAGATTAATAAATAGGTTATCTAGTCTGGGAATGGGTCCCAGAGTTGTAGCCTGGGTAAAACATTGGCTGGACAACAAGATGCAGAGGGTAATAGTAAATGGAGTCCACTCTGAACAAAGGGGGGGTTACTAGTGGGGTACCACAGGGACAGTACTGGGACCAGTCCTCTTTAATGTATTTATAGGTGACATTGCAGATGGACTGGAAGGGAAAGTATGCCTCTTTGCAGACAACACAAAGATCTGAAACAAGGTTGATACACAAGGAGGTGTGGAAAGGGTGAGAAGGGACTTGGCAAAGTTGGAGGAAGGGTCAAAAGTTATGCACTTGGCGGCAAAAAGCACATAGACCAAATACTAGTTGAACGGTATGCAGGTTACCAAGTCAGAGGAAGAAAAGGACCAAGGATAATCATCATGAGAGACCTGAAGCACTTGGCACACTGCAGTAGAGCAGTAGAAAAAGCAAACTGGATGCTGGGCTTGATAAGCAGGGGATTACAAGCAGGAATGCAGAGGTCAAACTGCCACTGTACGGGTCACTGATAAGGCTGAACATTGAGTACAGTGTGCATTATTGGTGGCCTTATATTAAGAAGGATGTTAACTTGCTGGAGAAGGTCCGGAAAAAAATTATCCTGGCCAACAGGCAACACCTATGAAGAGAGGCTCAAGGGGGCTTAACATGTACTTCCTTGAGGACAGAAAGGGGGAATATGATCAAGACCTTCAAATATCTTAAAGGTATTAATAGGTTGAATACGGAGTGCTTCTTCATTCTTAGTCGGGAGAAATTCCAGTAGGGGGCATAGCCTAAAACTGGTGAAGAAAGATTCATGAAAAAGATGAGGAGGCACTTTTTCACCAAGAGAGTGTTGACCAAGTGGACCGAGGTGCAAGAGGAGGTGATCTCCCTGAAAACAATGCACAGCTTCAAGATAGGATATGACAGAAAAAAGGGGAAAGCTGCTGTTAGAAATGTGGGAGGGGGTACTTGAGAGGGGTCTTGGGATTTGGGAAGGGGGCAAGTCCCTCTGTAGACACAATGGGGAACTGCACACTTCAGGAGACTAGATAGACTGTATGGCCTTTATCTGCTGACATATTTGTATGTCTGTAATTTAGTTTACCTATGTGCTTTTCTAATTTAGCAGCACCTTTGGAGATTATTGTGGTCTAATTGCAGGGCTTTTTTTTTCCTGACAGGTCTCAGCTATTAATACCATGTGTTTATCATTTCAAATGTTGATGGGCCTGATTACTGAATGATTATCCAATCAGCTCAGATAATGATCTTAAATCAAAAGATTTCAACAAATATATATGTATGTATATATATGTATATATATATTTATGCAATAGGTGTGAGACCAAAAGCCATTGAATAAATCCATTTATTTCCACATATGTGAATAAATCTAACCACCTAGATTTATCCCACATATGTGGGATAAATGCAAACTGTCAATCAAAGTTTTTGTTCACTTTTTGACAAACAAATGTGAATAACTTTAAACGAAAATGATAGCATAGTACTGTGAGCACGAAAATGTTCTGGACAAAAATATCTACAAAATGAGTGGTGTTTCATTTATAGATACCTTTTAGTTTTTTTTATAATTAGCAAAAAACAGCAAAAAATCCTATTTTCTTTTCACTTTTCAGACAAACAAATATAAATAACTTTAAAATGAAAAATGATAACATGGTACTATGAGCACGAAAAATGTTCAGCATAAAAGTATCTACAAAATGAGTGGTGTTTCATTCAGAGATACCTTTTAGTTTTTTCAAAATTAGCAAAAAACAGCATAAAATTCAGTTTTCTTTTCACTTTTTCGACAAACAAATGTGAATCACTTTAAAACTAAAAATGATAGCATGGTACTATGAGCACAAAAAATGTTCAGCATGAAAATATCTACAAAATGAGTGGCATTTCATTAATAAACACCTTTTAGTTTTTTTTTATAATTAGCAAAAAACAGCATAAAATTAAATTTTTGTTTCACTTTTTCATCAAACAAATGCGAATAACTTTAAAACAAAAAAGGTAGCATGATACTGTCACCATGACATTTGTTCAGCAAGAAGTTCTCTACAAAATAAGTGGTGTTTCATTTAATAGCAACCACCCCGCTAGGCGGACATACACCAGGAAAGTTAACCAAAAGTCCCAGAAAGTCCCAGAAATTACCATTTAAAAAAAGAACATAAACAGTTAAAACCAAATGTTCCCACACTGATAAGAAGCATCCCTATTGCATAAATGAAATATACAATGGTGAGCTGTCAGATAAATGAATTTATCTACACTTACTGTTTGACCTCGGACACCTCACTCGTGGCTTACGCCACTCGTGAAGTTCCCCGAGGTCAACAGCACTTGTGTAGATAAATCATTTATCTGACAGCTCACCATTGTATATCCCATATATATATATATATATATATATATATATATATATATATATATATATATTAAGATGAGCTAAATACAAATGCAATTTAATTAGTAAGTAATAAAATTGAGAACAATATTCTGTCAGAACACAAATGACATCCAATTGGAGCAAGACATAAAATTGAAAACACTTTACAAATGAGACTGGTATGCATGCTGCTTCATTTCATTTTAGTTTGACTCTTTACTATTCTGCTTGAGCAGCACTTTACTGATATTTGTGTACTCTGCTTAAAGTGCTTTTCTTCCTGACATGGATCAGATATTAAGCCCAGGTGTGAAACACTTCCGCCAAAGCCAGATCTAGCTGCTCAGTTATCTGATCAACCCATATAATGATCAGAAAAACAAATCCCATTGCATGGCTACATAGAAGGGAGGGAGATGGACCCTGATTTGTTTGTTTTCAGAGGAGCGTGACCTGAAGGGGACTTGCTAATCTGAAAGTGGACAAACCAAAGGGCCCAGACAGGGTGCATCCAAGGCTATTAAGGGAACTCAGTGAGTTACTGGCTGCACATCTGCAGACCTATTTAGCAGCTCATCATTGCAAACAGGAGTGATTCTTGAGGACTAGAGGGGGCAGATGTAGTCCCACTTAAAATTAGTGGTAGCAGGAAAAGGCTGGCAATTATAGGCCAGTCAGTCTTACATTGGTGGTGGGAAAATTAATTAAGTTACTACTGATGGAAAGGATTGTAGAATATCTTGAATCTTGTTGGTTACAAAACCCCAGACAGCATGGATTGATATGTGGGTGGGGGGGAGCTTGTAAAATGAACATGATAGATTTCTTTGACTGAGTGACCAACGAATTAGATTGTGGTGGCGCCATGGACACGGCCTACGTACGTTTTACTAAGACTTTCGACTAGTGGTGGGTGAAAGTAGCAAATTCAGCTTTCGCAGAACTTCCCCAAAATTTTTGGAAATTTTTATGGAAATTGCAGAACTTTCACCATTGGCAAATCTGGGATTTTCTGCATATTTTCACCAAGTTCTGCAGGCTTCTTTAGTGAACTGTGGAAAAATGCATATAAACTGTGGAATTTATTCTATCCACAGTTTAATGAACTATCAGTGAATGAGCGCCTGCTTGTACAACCATGTGGTCATTCACAGGCAATTCAGTGGGACACTGGTAGGGGAGAAGAGAGGAGTGCTGTGCTGGTGGCCAGCTCAGGGGCAAGGTGGGGAGGGGAGTTAGGTGGTGGCAGATGAACTGTCAGGGTGGTGGTGGTTGGGGGGGGGGTCCAATAGACAGCAGGGAATTGGGACTATTTTTTTTATAAGGGATCTGGGATGGGAAGGCCCACTAGATACCAGAGAATACTGGTGATAGAAGGGGATGAGTTGGTGGACTGCCAGCTGTTTATTTGTGGATTAAGCAATCCAGAATAGGGAGGGAGGACCACTAGACAGCAAGGAAATAAAATATTTTGGGTGCCATGATTGGTGGGTGGGGGGGACACTAGAAACCATGAGGATCCAAGGAAAAGATTGGAGGTATTTACTGGGACCCCGATCGGTGGGGGGTGGATTAATGAATTAAAGTGCAGTTAAAAAAAGCCTCAGAAATTACTACTGGCAGTGATAATTTCTGCAGATTTTTTTCCTGCTGTTTAATAAATTAACCTGCAGTTTTTTATATTTTTCCACAGTTTTAAGGTGGAATTTCCACAAAAGTTCCGAAAATGATTTTCAAACTTTTGCGGAAGCGAAATTCGCACTTTCACCGAAATTCCGCCAGCATTTTTTTTTTGCACATCTCTACTTTTGACACTGTACCACATAGGAGGATAGTAAGAAAGCTAGGTAGCCTAGGACTGGGTCCAAATGTGGTAAACTGGGTAAGAAATTGGTTAGGAGATAGGCAGCAGAGGATTTGGGTAAATACAGTTCACTCCAAGGAAGGGAGTGTGACTACTGGGGTGCCTCAGGGATCAGTACTGGAACCAGTCCTCCTTAATTTCTTTATATGTGACATGGCAAAGGAGCAGGAAGGGAATACCTGCCTCTTGGTGGATGACATCAAAATCTGAAATTGGGTGGACATTCTTGGGGGGGTGCAATAGATGAGCAGAGACCCCAGAAAACTTGAGGAGTGGTCAAGAATGTGGTAGCTGGGTTTCAATGTACAAAAGTGCAAAGTAATGCATTTGGGGCACAGGAACCTTGGGGCAGAGTATGAGATGGGAGGAATGGTACTGATAACCACCAAGCAGGAAAGAGACCTGGAGTAATCATATCGGATGACCTAAAAGTGGCCGGCAGTATCTCAAGACAGTTGGGAAGTCTAGTGGGATGTTGGGATGTATAGAGAGGGATGTCACTAGCAGAAAGAGGGAAGTGCTATTGCCTCTTTATAGAACACTAGTAAGACACCACCAAGAGTAGTATATCCAGTTCTGGAGACCACATCTCTGGAAAGATATAGACAGAGTGGAGGCATTCCAGAGGATGGCAATTCAAATAGTGCATAATCGCATCAGAATCTCTATGAGGAGAGACTTAACTCATTCTATCTTGCATGGTCATTGTGGATTGGGTTAAGCAATGGATGGTTCCAATGACATAAGGCACTACCAGTAAGAAATTAAGGACCTGAACATTTATACCCTGGAGGAAAGGAGAGAGGGGAAATATGATAGATTCCTTTAAATACCTCATGGGGTAAATAAGGTACAGCAGGGAAGTATTTTTAAGAAGTAAAGGTGCTCAAGAACAAGGGGACATGCTATGAAGCTTTAGGACAGTAGATTCAGGAGAGAGGTGAGGTGGAGGGGGTGAAAGCAGTGGTGGGTTCAAGAATGCATAGGATAGACATATGGAAATCTTTGGGGAAAGTAGGAGGGAGCGAGAATCGGCTGTAGATGAAGTACTATCTGTGATGATACTGTTGGTCAGGAATGAAGGGCAGATTATGTGGCCAAGCAGTCCTTATCTGTTGGCAAAAGCTATGCTTCTATGTCACATCTACTCAGAGATGAGCACATGAGCAGTAAGATGGAGAGAGAACATAAAAAAAAGACACACCAGAGACATCATTTTCAGCAAGTGTTTATTATTATCTCTCCCTTATAGTGGAGTTTGAATGTTCATTATGATAGTTTATATGTTAATTTGTGTAAAACATGGAAACAAATCCCTTCTTTATGATTTCTTAGAAAAAACACCATGCAAAGCAGAGATGGGAAAAAAAGGAGGTTTTTGCTCAGTTTTTGGTTTCATTAAATTGCACCTGGTTTTGGTTTAGTTCTGAATTTGGAATCATGATTAGTATAAGGCTGGTATAATATTCACCATATACTTTAAAGTATAATAAAAGAAACAATGGTAGAAGAAGCAGGCCAGCAATTGCACACCCACCCCCAACACAATGGTTATAAGTCAGTGGCAATTCAAATGCTGGAGCACTACCACCCCTCAGAAACAATGGCTAGAGGACAGGGACTACTCAAATATGAGAACATTCACCCCACCTCACCTCATATACAGTATACTGTATAAACAAACAAATTGGCCATAAGACAGGAGATAGTAAAATACCAGAACACTACCACCTCAAAAATAGATGCTACAACACAAGCTTATGCCTACTCAAATAGCAGAGGTTTTCAGTCTCCCCACCCACCCCAAAAAATGGTTATTAACTTGGGGCTGCTGAAATACCAGATAACTACTGTCCTAAAAACTGAGTAAAAGTCAGATGTTGCTCAAATATAAAGTCGACAGCACTACAAAATGGCTTTTAATTGAAGTCTTTTAACTGTTCATGCACTTTGGTCAGCAGTAGGGCTGGCCAACATTTAACTTCTGGTAGAATTCAGATGAAATTATGGCTCCTACATCTGCAAACTCTTGTGAAATTTTGATGACAGTTTCAAGAAATGTGGCTTCATTTTGTTTTCAGTTATTTCCAACTAGTTTAAAAATTACCTGCTCAGATTTTACCAGGGCTGGTATGTGTACATTTCCTTACTTCATGGAGGAGTGTACTATGTTTCAGATTTCAAACTTTAAATGGGGATCTGATAAAAGCAGGCAACTGTTTAGAAACCTGTGGACTGCATGGTTGCAAGACTGTTAACTTCCATCAAGGTCAAAGTTCATGCACCCACTCTGACTTGGGAGAAGGCAGCTCAATTGCAGGCCACATGAGTTTGTTTCTGGATAGTTTTTTGTCCCTTTCTGTAAATGTATCCTGGATGCATACTCATATGCTGTTGCAAAAGTTTATTGTTTGCAACTGATGAGTGTGTGAATGTAGCTAATAAACACTGAAGTGATTTACACCAAGAAGTGTTCCCTTTTGTTGGACTGCCTTCAGAGCTTGTGCCCAAACTTCAATCATAAACACTTAAACTGCCATGGAGGAGGGGCAAGAAAAAGAATGAATTGTGTGGTAATAAGGTAAAATTCATAGGGGGCATCATAGTAAAAGTACAGTGATGTCCAGCATCAGGTCCCCTCATGTCAATTAGTATCTTGAGTGAAGAATCATCAGGAATAGTCGAGACCCTCACTTTGAACTTGCCTGTGTAGCTAACCACTAGAGCTCCCAGACTACAAGGTTTATAGCTTCATGCACACGTTCAGCACTGTTTCTATGCAGTGTCACCTGTTGACTCTTTAACAGACATATACAGTACTGTAGACAACAGTGCATTGGAAAACAGTGTTAACAAGTGACAGCAAGTAATACAACTAGTTGTGACTGAAGCAATTGTGACAGAAGTATCTGGATATCATTAGTCATGATGGAACACTATCCTGAGTACCACTGTAACAGAAGTCAAATGAGTGTGATCGCTGGCCTCAGGGAACATTGGCTCCTTCTCTCTATGGTTTCTTCTCCTCCCCATACATCTCAAGTGTCCCTCATTATGAGGGAGATCCCTCATTTTGCCCCTTAAAATTGCTCTGTCCCTCATCCGTCCCTCATGGAAAATGTGCTGCCCACACAGAGAATGTGCGTAAGTTCAGACTTTAAAAGAGAAACTCTTAATATTCTACAATCCTAAATCCAAAATAAACTTTGTACAAATGAACACTATGGTTTTCACAGTGTTCTGAGCTTGTATCTCCATGTTTAAGGATGTGCCCCTCATTCTGAGGGTCTGTGTCCCTCATTATCCCTTATTCTGAGTTTCCAAAAATGTCCACGTCTCTCATTTCAGTGACAAAAGGTTGAGAGGTATGATCCCCCCCAAGATTAAACCCTATTCTACAATACTCCACTGAACACCAACTAAAGCACAATAACTGCATCTCAATTAAACTTAGATAATCTATTTGCCAACACAGATTTGGCCTGGGGGATATTACTTCCCTGGCTGGGGAGGAGGAGTAGTTTCCAGGGCAACCAGGATGTTTTAAAATCAGGCGGGCTTATCCCTCCTCACAGTCCTTTCTCATGATGTGGAAGAATTTTTGACTGTATCAATTCTAACTGCACTGCTGAGAGGACTCATTGTACTGTTTTATTCCAGTTCCCCACATTGCACAATAATCCAAATCTTAGGCACAGTGGCTTGGAGCAGATATCTATTGGTCATTTTTTATACTTTAGAAGCAGTTGTTTTCTGAGCCTTTGGGGCCCAGGTTTCACCTGACAACTCCCTAAGAAAAACAATGCCACCTTCCTGCATTACCCTGGAGTTGGGACCATTGCCCAGTTCCCTGCCTTGAAAGTTGACTTAGGGCTTTTTACTGGATTGATTCTTATTGTTCATTAACTGTTCAGTTGAAATGCACTGTTGGCATAATGTTCTCTTTTTTGTATTTTGTTGCTGTTTCCATTATTAATGTTTTAATTTTTTTACTTCCCTCTAGTCTTGGACTACACAGATGTTGTTTATGGCACAGCCCCTGCCTCATCCCTCTCCAGACTGGACACACTCCAGTATTAAGTATTAAAGCAGGGGATAGAGGGATACATAGCAAAAAGGGTAGATTTAAACTAGGAAGGGGGTGGCAAGTGGACAGCTGGTAGGCAGGGTTTCCAGAAAGGGGAGCCAGACGAGCTTACCCACCAAGCTATAGGGGAGGGCATCAAGATAGGGACAAAAGGGGGGTTAATTGGGGAGGGAATGGGAAAGGAACAGGTTGGAGGCTGGCATCACTGAACATGAGGAGCCTAGGAAAGAAATCAGCTGAGTTACAGGCTCTCTCGGCAGTGGGGCAGGTGGACATTACGGCCATAACAGAAACTTGGGCCACCCAGTACCAGGACTGAGATATGATAATCCCAGGGTGTAGGACATTCAGAAAGGACAGGTCAAACAGGAAAGGTATGGGGGTGGCTATCGATGTATGGGAGGGAATAAGATGCATAAGGGAAGAGGGGGAGGAATGCGGGACAGAGGTCCTATGGATGCAGTTGGAATACTGCATGCAGTACTGGCACCCATTCCTGAAAAAGGACATCAGATTGTTGTAGGGGGTGCAGCGCAGAATGACTAAGAAGATCTAGGGATTGGAGAGGAAATCCTATGAGGAAAGGTTGAACATGCTTAACATGTATTGTCTGGAGGAAAGAAGGGATAGTGGAGATATGATTGAGACCTCTAAGTACCTGAAGGGGATAATGCAGGAGAGGTATTCTGGATCAGAAGAGGGAGGGATACAAGAGGGCATCAGCTGAGGCTGGAGGGAGGATAAGTCAGGAGGGAAATCAGGAGACATTATTTCACTGACCGGGTGGAAGGCAAGTGGAACACTCTACTTGAGTAGGTGGTTTCCTGTAGGATGGTAGGTTGTTTCAAGATGGGATGGAACAGAGTGAGGGAGGAGGATAACTCTGAGGGGGGGAGGAAAAGTGGGGCACCTGTAAGTTAGCTGCACAATTGAGCAGACTCGATAGACCATGAGGCCTGTTTCTGCTGCCATTTTTGTATGTTCATATGAACTCTTTCTGCTACTTTACAACAGCATCTCCTCTCCTCACCCACATCAGGCTTCTATATGCTCCACTTTCTATAGCTCCCTTGTAGCACAGGAGAACTATTCACAGTGCTGCCCTCATTGCCAAATACTGGTTTGGCACCGTCCCATCCTACCTCTCCACTCGCCTATCACTTGCCACCTGTACTATTTACTCTCTTTGCAGCAGGGGCCCTTGTATCTTCTCCATTCCCTGCCTTCTCTCTTCTGCTGGTTAATCAGCTTTCTCCTACCACTTCCCCCTTCTCTGGAACAATCTCCCCTCTGATCTTCATCTTTCCTCCTCATTCTCCTATTTCAAAAGACTCCTCAGGCTTCTCCCCACACCACAGTGCTCTTTTCCCTTCCCCTCCTCCTCAAAGTCTGCCTCCCTTTCTGGTGCCAGTGTCTCCCTTTGATACTCTGGTGGCGAGTGGAGTGCTTCTATGGTTCCATGTCATAATAGCAATCGCAAAACAGTCGTCGCAATTATGGTGAGTGTATATCACCAAAAAGCAAATCAGCATTATACACATCCTGGCGAACAGACATCCAGCAAGGAATCCTCATGTTTATGTGGGGTCTGTGCCCCCTGCACCCACCCTTGTGGTGGGCTTCACCCCCCCATACACCCTGCTAAAGGATTATCAACTCCAGGGGGAGCATGTCAGGGAGGGGGCAACACTCCAGATTCCTAAATAAAAAAAAATGCAGCTGTGTCCAGCGGCAAAATTTTTCCTGGACCCAGCCCCTGCTGTACCGCAGTTAGCCACCATCACCACCACACCACATCGATAGCTTGGCTGCAGTAGGTACACTACCCCTTACAAACCCTCTTCCCTATCCCTTCCATTCCCCTCCCTGTATTTCCATTCTGGTCACCCTCCCCTATGCTTGCCTTCACATAGGGTTGCTACCCTTGCAGGGTAGCCCATGAGGATAGTGCTGAATATGAGTCACTATTTTGACAGTGGCTCATATTCAGTTGCTATCATCACTGGATACTGCTTCTACTCATTATCTCCCCTCTCTATTTACTTTGTAAAGTTACATTTTATTATATTACATGCATTATTTTGTTGTAAATTATTTGTAAATTAACTCACTGTATCTTTTGTCTCTTGCAATGTGCTAAGTTTTAGATTTCTGTCTCCAAAAGTGCTTGAGTTATATGCAGATAAAAATGATCATCTTACGGGGAGGAACAGGGTGCAGGAAAACACTATTTTTAAGCGAAAAAGATGTTCCAGGACTAGAGGGCATGGGATGAAGTTGGAGGGAGGACGATTCAGAGGAAACATAAGAAAGAATTTCTTCACAGAACGGGTGGTGGACAAGTGGAACACCCTGCCAGAGGAAGTGGTGGGGGCTGAAACAATCACGGAATTTAAGAATGCATGGGATAGACATAAAGGAATTCTGGAGGTCAGGGGTAAGGGGCAACAGACTTCTAGGAAAACAAACTGAACTTACAAGCTCAAATGGGCAGACTGGGTGGGCCATAGGCCCTTATCTGCCGACACTGTCTATGTATCTATGTATGTATCTATGAAATGTATGCCTTAATACATGTTTTTGGGGAGAAGAATTTTGATGTTAGTTTCAAACTGAGTAGTGGTTTAGACAAATTTTGAAATGCATGTTAAAAAGTTAAACAAACTTTATTATAGTCCCCCTTTGAGGTCTTGCCCTTAACCAAACTGGCTCATAAAACAGTCACTGTTATCTTTAGAAATGAGGAAGTGAGCGTCACCATTCTTGTTTTTTTGTTGAAACAGAAATGTACTGTGTTGGGGCACCCAGAGGCAATCTTCGATACTGAAGATATTTGGACAGGGGGGTTGGAGGATATGGGTGATCCTGCACTCCACTGAGGAAGGGTTGCAGCATCTCCCTAATTGTGTGTTTCTAGGCTGAGATAGGGGTGTTCTTTTTTATGCTGGCCAACCAAAGATGTGTTATAGGTGTGGGAAACCAGGTCATATTAGTAGTGTTTGTGACCACCTGCACTGCACTCTTTGTAACACCTTTGTGCACACTAGTCGGCAATGCAGGAATATAGTAATGTATTTTTTATGTGGGGTTGTTGGCCACTCTTATGCCATCTGTCCAGAAGCAGCTCATAGGCAACCTGACCCTCATGATTCTGAGGAGCAAAGACTGATGGTAGCCGTAGCACAAAGATATTCTACATGCCCTGAGCTGATCTTCCCTACTAACCCCCGTCCTTTTTTGCCACCCCCCCCATTGATCCAGTACCTACAGAGTCTTTGCCTGTCCCTTCCCCTCCAGGTCTGAGATTGGTATGGATGGTATCCAGGAGGTCTTCAGAGAACCCCCAACCCTAAATCCCCTTCCCCTTCCCTCCCTGGCTCTTCTGGATGCTTTATCCATGCCTCCTCCTCAGCTTCCCCAGGAGCTGCCCTCTCAGTCTAGGGTGACACAACGGAAAATGCATAGTAAACAGCCTGCTTCTAAGGTCCCCAAGTTGTCCATTACCCCCACTTCTAATCGTTTCATGCCTTACAGCTTGCACAAGACACCTCTGACACAGAATCAGAATCCTCCCAAACAGGGGTGGAGGTACCTGGTGGAATCTCTGATGCAGACACTGAAGGGAGGCAGCTCCCTCTTTCCAAATCTAAGATTGCTGGTACGTGAAAGAAGAAAAAGAATAAGTGTAAGCCCCCTTGAGGGAGTTTTTTTGGTGTTGACTAAATGTCACTGTCATTAACCTTTTGTTCACTAAATGTGAACAGCATCAAAAATAAGATGCAGCAGGCTGCTATTTTTTATTTACGATCCACTAGTAGTAATGTTTTCATTTTACAGGACACTCGGTTACATATTGTGGCTGAATTTTCCTGTACTGCAAAGTGGTAGTACACCGGACTCTCGTATTGGTCTTTGGGCCTAGAGACATATTCTGGTGTAGCCATTCTTTTCCATGACACTGAGGTCAGGGTTTTAAAGTTATTTGACCTGGTTCCTGGACATGTTTTGATATTGGATGTTTTATTTCTGGTATTTGTTTTCAGTTACTTAATGTTTATGCCCCTCAAACTAAGGCAGCCAGAGTTGATCTGTTTTATATGATTCGGCCTTACTTGCACACCTCACACCAAGTTGTTTGGGGTGGTGATGTTAACTGTGGATTGTCCAATAAAGATAGTAGTAAGGGTACCACAACTAGGAGCATAATTTGTGATATGTCTTGCTTAACCAGTGTTGTATAAAGTGCAAACTTAAGTGATGCATATGCTCAGTCACATGGGAACACAGTCCCTACTTTCCATAGAGGAACATTAGCCACTCAAATTGATTTTGTTTTCATCAGTAAAACATTACCCCTAAGTCTGGCTTCTGTGACTTCAGTAGAATTTTCTGATCATTGTGGTTTATGTATTTCAGTTGGGTCTAATACTGCCTTAATCCTTGGGAGAGGTCTCTGGAGACTGAACTCTACTCTTCTGGATCACCAGGAAGTTTTGCAGCATTTGCACTATTTTTTTAATACCCGTCAATCCTTATATAGTATGTATGAGGACTCTCGGCAGTGGTGAATTGACACTAAAAAGGATCTCATATATATTTTGAAATCTACAGGGAAGTCATATCAGGATAAAAGTTATTTCTCTTATTTGCAGGATAGGCAAAAATTGCAGCAGGTCATGTCTCTGGCCCAAACTACTAAGCATGATTTTTCTGCTCAAATTAGATCTTTAAAAGACAGCATGGTGCACTACCATATAAATCAGTCTAACACTTTAAAATCACAGCAACTGTGTAGAACACATGGGCATTTTGCCACAATTTGTCCCTTCCTCAGTTGCAGGGACAGAGTGCAGAAAAAAGTTTTTGATGATGTCAGAGGACGGGATGGTCAGTTAAAAGTGTCCTAGCACGAGATGATGTCTGAAGTGACATTTTATACCAAGACTCTATTTCAGGAACAATCTGTTGACCTTGTTGAAGCCCAGGCTTATCTGCAACAACCTGATGTTCCACGTTGCCCTCCCTCAACTCTTCTGAGGTTGACAGAACCTATTTGTCCCATGGAGGTGACCAGTGCAATTGCCTCCCTGCAGTCACATACGATTCCTGGTAGGGACGGACTGACATCAGAATGTTATAAACTATTGAGCTCTGATTTTTCCCAGGAATTAGCTGATGTTTGTAATGATCTGTTACTGTCTTCTGATTTCCCTTTAGATATGGTGTGAGGTATCCTCATTTTTTATACACAAAAAGGGTGATAAGAAGGATCTTTTTAACTGGAGGCCTATCAGTCTTCTGAATGTTGATGCAAAGATTTTGATAAAGATTTTAAATGCTTGGCTTTTAACAGTGGCTCAGTTTCTTATTACACTCGCACACTCTTGTGCAATTCCAGGACGAGCTATTACTATCCAGCAGTTATTCTTAAGGGAAATCTTTGACAGAACACATGATGAGGGTCATTCTAAGTTTGTTTTGTCTTTATACCAGAGGGATGCTTTTGATTCAGTGAATCATGATTTCTTATGGCTTACTCTTCAGCATTATGGTATACCCCATTTATTTAACACTTGGCTATAGAAAATTTATAGACATGCTACCATATCCCCGGTTAATGGGCATCTTGGACCACTCCTTCCAGTTAAGTGGGGGTAAAACAAGGTTGTCCAATTAGCTCATTGTTTTACGTATTTCATATTGACCTTTTACTGCATTCACTGAATATGGCTATACCACTTATTGATATACCTGGTATTTTAGTACCTTTTTGTACTTTAGCATATGCAGATGATATTTGCATATGCACGTCAACTGTTCCTTCCATCCAGACTGCAATGTCTATATATGAGTCCTGTGGGTTGCTCTCTGGTACTTCAATGAATAAACTTAATTGTGTTGGGAGGGAGTTGGGCATTGTCTACCCTACCCACATATCTATTTCTGGTATTCGGTTCTCTGTGGGCCCTATTCAGATTTTATGTATTGTTTTTGGCACCTTGACCCCTGATTTACATAACTGGGATGTACAAATTGAAAAAGGGAGACTTATGGCTCAGCATTGGAATAAATGGCAACTAAGTACATCTAAATGCATTTATATGATTCAGACTTATTTATTACACATATTACTATTTTTGAGTAACATTCCCCTTCCCGCAAGCAGCATGAAGCTCTCCATTTTAATGTTTTTTTTTTTTTCAGGCAGTATGGGGCATCCACCTCAACCCGATTAAATGCAACATCTTATATTTACCGGTCTCATGAAGAGGACTTAATATGCTGAATCCCTTATTTATTTATAAAATTTTGGTAACCGGGTGAGCCCACTGGGCCCTGAAGGTCCCTTTTTCAGAGGAGACCCAGGTTTACATGGTAAAAATGACAAACATAATACAGTACTAAGAAGGCATACAAACATACTACAGGGTTATACATAGTTGTACCTCAGCTGGTTACATATGCTGAGTTTGACATTTGGTTAGTGCAATCATAAGAGATACTATCCTAAAGTGTAGGGGGGAGTGTAGCCCCCTGATGGGTGTAGGGCTGTGATATTTTGGGCTTACACTTGGGGGCCCTCTTTCTTTAGCAGTTGCACTTGGAGGTGGGCATAATATATGCCTTAAGCCTTGTGCAGAAGCTGTTGAGGGAGGTAGCTTCCTGGACTCCTGGGGGCAAGGAGTTCCACAGGGTGGGGGCAGTGTGGCTGAACAACTTGCCCCCCCCACCTTGGTTCTGACCCTGGGCACTGCTAGGAGTGTCCGGTCTGTCATGCGGAGGAGCCTAGGGTTACTCTTCTGGTCAATGAGTCTGGAGAGGTGTGGAGGGAGGAGAGGGGAGGGGCTAAGTAAATTAAAGGTTTGGCAGAGTAGTTGGTACTGAAGCCGGGCTTCCCAGGAAGGCCATTTTAGTTGTGACAAAGTGTCACAGTGATGGGTCCTGGGGCTGGATTGTCTGGCAAACTGAGCCAACTTGTTTTAGAGAACTTGGAGACAGTTTGTCTCTTGTCTGACTACTCCCTGGACTACTAGGGCCGCGTAGGTAATGGTCTGGTGTAGGACACTGGTGGCAATAGAGGCCCTGGCAGCTGGTATCAACTGGTCTTTCAACCTGTATAGAGTCTCGAGTTTTGCATGAATATTTTTAGTTACATGATCTACATGGTCCATGAGGGTGAAGCTCTGGTCCAGGGTAAGGCCAAGGTATTTGAAGGATTCAACCACTTCTAGTCTACTGCCTGATGCTGTAGTCAGTTGGAGGTATTGGCTTCTGTCACGACCGAGGGCTCTAGGTCCAAACAGCATGGCCTTGGTCTTGTTAGCATTTATGACCATTCTATTAGTGACAAGCCATTGCTCTAGGGATCTCAGGTCATCTTGTAGACAGGAGAAGAGATCTCCTGGATTAGAAGAGGGGCGGTAAATGATGGCATCATCTGTGTACTGTACCACAGAGCTCCCACAACAGTGTTTGCTGAGTTCATTGATGAAGAGAGAGAAGAAAAGGGGGCCGAGGATAGACCCTTGGGGCACCCCCTCCATTAATGGGAGATGCTCCGACAAGGAGTCTTTCCATTTTACCCTCTGTGACCGCCCAGTAAGATAACCATCAAACCATGACAGGGAGTGGCTGTCTAGCCCAATGTAGCTCAGCTTGGCAAGTAACAGGTTGTGGTTGACAAGGTTGAATGCTTTGGAAAGGTCAATGAAGATCGCAGTGGTGGGGGTCCCCTTGTCCGGTTCTCTGAGAACATCTGTGGAGAACTTGATAAGTGCAGTGTCAGTCCCGTGTTTGGGTCTGAAACCATGCTAGGATGGTGCTAGCAGTTGATGGAACTCTAGGTAGTTGCGGAGTTGACTGTATATCAACCTCTCTTGTATCTTTGTCAGGCTACAGAGAAGGGAGATTGGCCTATAATTGTTAGTTAACTCCCTCGGGCCTCCCTTGTGGATGGGGACTACATGAGCCAGTTTCCATTGTTCTGGGATCACACCTTCTATTAGGGATTGGTTGAGGAGCCAGGTCAGGGGCCTGGCTAGACCATGGGCTCCTCCCTTCAGTATACAAGGGTGAATTCCATCTGGTCCCACTGATCCAGATGTTTTGAGGGTCATTAATAATAGGAGAACTTTGTTGGGTTTTACTAGTCTGAGGTGGAAGGCTGGGCGGTCCCTTCTGTGGTGTGGGTGATCATTCGGGTCCAGAGGGAGGATTGGCAGTCCCGCTTTGAACTGATCCAGGTTCATGAATTGGCAGTTGAGGGCCATTGCAATGCTTGGGTCATCATTTGTTAGCTGACCATTTACCTCGATGGGGCCATGTGCGGTCTTGCCATTCCCCTTTATTAACCCATTTATGTGTGCCCAGAAAAGTCTAGGGTTCCCTAGATTCTTTTTCTGTAGTTGGGTGACATACTCTCTCTTGGCCACTTTAATAGCCAGTTTGTACCTGTTTCTGGGAGTTTTATAGCTCATCAGGTCAGCAGGTAGGGAGGAGAGCTTATACTTCTTCCAAGCTTTGTCCCAGTTTTTCATTAGGGACTTCACAAGGGGGGTGATCCACCTATAGCAGCTCCCCTTAGTGCAGAATTTCTTCATAGGGGTGAGTTGGTCTGCAACTGAGGTAATTGTTTGCTGAAAGAAGGCAGCAGCCTCATCCAGAGATGGGAGGAGTTTAATTGGACTCCAGTCAATGCTGTTTCAGCAGCCTGTTAGATGTTCGGGCAGAAGGTGTGTGAAATCCCTAGCAGTCCAGATACATGGACAGAATCTGGGTGCCCTGTTTTTCCAGGTCAGAATATTGGGGAGTGGTAACTCAGGGCATCTGCTAAGGTGCCTGCTGCCTGTATGTTGGAAGGTTTGCTCGTCAGCACCCAATCAAGCATGGAGTGATTTCCCATTTTGTAATTCATTCGGGTGGGTCCTGCAATAACCTGTTCAAGATTTGATTCCTGAACCAGCCCAATTAGGGAGTGGTTATCATTTGGGGCCCAACTGAGATTAAAGTCCCCCAGTATGAGTATCTCAGTGGCTACCTCTTTGGAGATGTCCTTTAGTACTGCCTTGAGTTATGAACAAGCATTCTTTGGGGGGTTGTATACGCATCCAATGTTGAGGTATTTATAGGGGCCAAGGGTGATGCGTACGAAGACTGATTCACCGTCCATGAAGGTGGAGTGCTACAGGTTGACCTGCATGGAGTTGAGGGTATCTTTAGTGTAGATTAGGACACCTCCCCCTCTTTTGTTCACTCTGTCTTTTCTGTAGGCAAGGTACCCAAGGGCTGCAACCTCATGGGGAAGTATTTGAAGCTTGAGCAAGGTTTCCGATACGGCAAGGATGTCCACGTTGTACCATTCCAGACAGGCTTGTACTTCACCCATCTTTGGTCTTAGGCTACATATATTCATATGCGCAATCCACAGGCCCGTTGTGGATGCCCAATGAGGGTCCGGAGGGGAGGAGACCAGGAGGTTGTTAGGTGGGGGTCCAGGGTTAGACTGGATGTCCCCTGCCATAAGCAGGAGGGTAGCAAGGAGGCAGAGAGAAGGAAGTCTATGAAGGGGTAAGAGCTTGGCACAGGGTCTGCACTTGGCATAGAGTAAGGTACCCAATATCTCTCCTGCAAAATTCATGGGCAATCAGGAAAGCCTCCACGTTGTATTGGGGAAGGGGTAGCAGTGCCAGGGGTGGCATGGGGGGGTCAGACAGAGGTGGACTTCTGGAACCTGTCTCACCTGATCTAATAGTCAAGTCTTCCCAGAGGAGGGAGAGAATATACAAAGTGGCCAGGAGGAGTCCTCGGTTAGGACAGCTGAGGTCCTTGCTTGATCGGCATTTTTATGGGTGCAGGGGGCAGAAAGGCAAGGAGGGAGAACTGACTCCCTGGCGTGACTGCTCAAGGGTGGTCCTGGGGCCAGAGGGGCTCCCACCTAGTGCAGGACTGGGATATCCCTTTAATATCCTGGGAAGGCTGGGTCAGTACTTAGGAAGGCAAGTAGGCGTAGAAGCACTTACTAATGTATAATCCTCTTGTCTGTGATTTTTAATGCAACTAATCTTTTGGCAGACAAGTGGGCTGAGTATAGTTTATAGCACGGGGGGGGGCACCCTAAGCAAATGATGCCCCACAGTTTGGCATATATCCTGACAGGGTTGGCCTGTCACTTTCAGGACAACTGTAGCCAAGCTAACACATCACTATCATTAGGTTAGAAGCTATCTAACCTGGCTAACACATCACTATCTAAGAATCAAGTAGGTGCAATCAGCGCCCCTGTAGATAGTCTATAGCATACATTTAGAGAGAAGTTAGACAGTGATGCAGGCTAAGCAAGTATAATGTTGTAAGGACCTTAAAGCACTGCAATAATAATAGGAAAGAGTGCCTTAGGATCTAAAATTGATTGAGCAGATTCTTTATTGTCAATTTCTTTTTCCACCATTATTAAAGTATATTTCTAAGTTATGGATGGGTCTTTTAAGTCAGTCTGTAGGGCAATGGTTTCAGGAGTGGAAGGATGGCATGAATGGGCATATTAAATCTAACCCGTTAGAGCCAACCTACCTCCGTAATGTTTTTGTGAAATTGAGGCAGTGGCACATAAAAAAAAAAATGTTTATTAAGCTGTAATTGATTCTCACTTCATAGGCCTTGTTCCTATCATGAAATGTCTCTCCCTGCACGTTCTGGCTTTGCACGGACTTCTGATTGACAGAAGGAATCCCCCTAAACATTGCTATGTTACCTGGTTGTGTTGCCATGAGAAACTCAATGTTAAGGGCAATCAGCATCATAAACAGTTAGATGAACGGAATTGTTCATAGCCCGGATGTTCCCAGATACTTGAATCTATCATCATTTATATTTGTTTGTCCCTATATCTCACCATTTTGGCCGTATGTTGCCCATGCTTGGAATGAAACTGTTTTCTTATCTATTTTTTATGAAATTTTGAAATATGGCTCATATCATTTGGTTTGGAAAAATGGGATAGTGGTACCTTAAATGAGCTTTCTGCTGTCTTTAAATGGGTTATTTGGCACAGTCGGAGCCTTTTTACATTACAACAAAAAGTTTTTTTGCATACCAAGCTTCTTCAAAAGATTACTATGGAACTTTATCACATTTATAAGACTGAATCTAGGCAGTATGGGCAGAAACTTTTATTGTTAAAGTGAAGAAACCTTCCGTGGGTCATGGATAAAGATGTGCCTATTACTTAGTGTATTATTTGTTTTTTTTTTCTGTTGTCATATGAACTTATGGTTTTGTAGACATTTGTATGATTATAATACTTATTTGGGTTTTTCCTTTTGTTTTGTATCTTACTTTGTCTGTTATCTGTGTGTGCTTTAACACTTTTTTCTCTTTAGTTTTGTTTTGAAGTTCTTATTAATAAAATTTGCCTACTATACGGTAGGGGGAGCATCTGCCTGTGAGATATGGCCACTTTGTGTGGGGCTTCGGTGGAGATGGACATCCTGAAAGAGGGGAAGCAGACCCTGACTTCTAACCGCAAGTTGAGGAAACTAATGCATTAAAAGAAAACAACCTGGAGAGTAAAGATCATGAAAGATCGAGATCAACATATTTCTATCTACCGATGATTTAAGTAAATGTGGAGCAGAGCATGAGGTTATTTCTGTTCTAGAATCTGATATTACTTTGGAGCAGGCATTGCAAGTGAAATTGGAAGAAGAGCTTGAGAGGAATGCTAAGGAGAAGGAATGCTTATCAGAGCAACTTGAGCTTCTACAAGCCAGGAAAGCGATTGTCAAAACTCCAGGCCCACTTTTCAATGGGCCTGCCAAAATGAATGATGTAGCAGCATCAAAGGTGACCACGAGGCTGGTTGAGTCTGATACTTTTCTTCTCCTCAATTCTTAACCTGAACAAATTAATGTGCACATCCAAGAGGCTGGCAGTTCTGAAGCTGAGGCATGCTTGTGCCTTAAGTTCGAAGGAGAGACTGCTCAAACTGTTATGTCCAAAATAAATGTTGATGTGGAGACAAGAGAGATACTGTAGGAGGGAACAGTGATGTTATGGGGAGTGGAGATGTGGATAAAGCTGCAATAGGTGGTGACCAGCCTTCTGGGTTGACCACCTAGTCTAACACAACAAGGTTTGTGTTCTGTAGTACCCTACTGAAAAAAAATGGAAAAGCTGAAAAAGAAGGGGTTCCAGGGGCTGAGTTAATTTTTTCAAACCTCATCAGAGATGCAAGAAGGAGTGACTGTGTTTTCCTTTCCAAAACAGAGCTCAGTGCCTCGAATAGGGGCTACAGAAGAGATCAATGACAAGTGCACGGCAATAACCCTAGCAAACAGACATTTGAGTCATAAAACCATGCTAGTAGAGAATTTGAGGGTGAAGGCACCACAAACCACCACAGCTGTGATACTGGCAGCTTTTGCAATGCAGAAGTCAATAGTATCTCCCTGTGAGCCCTGGTCACCTCAAATAGCACTTAGTGAGGCAAGATGGACACAGAACACCCAGGGTACTTGGCTCCCCACCCCAGACTAGGACCCCAAGCTTAATTTCACACAAAGTACAACTGAATGGCACCAAATATTCAGCAGCAACACCCAGTTCCTGTTACCACACCACAGAAGCATGGTATGGATGAACTAAAGCTGCCAGAAAGCTCTAATAAAAAGGAAGCTGATTTACCAGTCACCATGCTGGATTCTCTCACCGATGTAGACACAGTACAGCCCCCAATTACTCGGGAGGTACCGCATGGTTCTCTGGGACAACAAAAACCTTTGTTGTCAGACTTGTTTATGAATATCAAAAAAGAAGCTGCCCCATGAAGGAATGCTGTAAGGATTCGGTATAAAGGTGGATTGGAGGTTCGATCAGATAGGCACCATGTGGGCAATCTGTTACAGAAGGACTCTTTACACTTCTCTCTGAGAGAAGTCTTTGCTTTCATAAACATTTCGGGGGAGGATAATTTTAATATAAGTTTTCATTCTGCTTATGCTCTAGATTTATTTTGGGAATGGTACAACCAAGTCAAGTTCTCCTCCACATGGACCCCCTTCTTGGACATTCCATTAACTAAACCCAAGATCAAATATGTAACGGTAATGTTTCGGAATGAGGGAGTCCATTTGGAGGACATTACTTATTGGTTGTCCCACAAATGTGATGTTTTAAGTCCACCAGAAGCAATCCTGGATGCAGAAATGTTCTGGACAGGGGTGGTGGTGCTATAAAGTGAAACTCAGGCAGATGGAATCTTGAATCGAACATATCCCTAATTCTTTAATGTTGGGACATGGCAGGGGTGTGTGTTATGCTGGGCAACCCCAGGCATGCTACAAGTGTGGGTCTCGAACCCATTTATCTAGCACTTGTGATAAACCCCAGTGTGATAACTGTGGGGAAATTGGTCACATTGCTTTCCAGTACACAACTCACACTAAGTGTGATCTTTGTGAGGATACTGGCCATGTATTTACGGATTGCGCTTGGGCAGCCAAGAGCAAGGCCACTTGTATGAATCCGGATCTCCTGATACAACAAGCTCAGGATTCAGTTTCTATTTCCGAAACTAATCCAAAGGAGTCTAGCTTGCCAACCCAGTCCCCTCTCTGAGGGAAGTCTCCCTCCAACTCCTCCACCACTAGGGGACCTTGGCTTGTCATAGACTCCTCCTCCCCTAGCCCCCCTTCCTTCCCCTCCTTCCCTCTTAGCACCAGAGTGTTACATTGACCCACCTGATGATGGTGACCATCCTCCCTCCCGTATCTTCAACAAACTTTCCACTGAGAAGATCAACCAGGAATATTAGGACCACCCTGGCTCCAGCCCCGGCAGATTTTGAGTCTGGAAATTCCATTGCCATACTGGCCACACAATGAGGGGATTCAGAGATGGAATGTGGAGATTCAGATTCCCAGTCAATACAGGCAGACCTGAGTACCCAAATTCAGCACCAAATGGGATATAAAGGGAAGAAGAAAAAGAGAAGGAAAAAAAGATTCTTGGTCACTTCATGGTTTAAGGTCTGACTCCTTTTAGTGTAAGATCATTGAATGTTCATAGCTTATCAAATTTGAGGAGAAGACAAGTTGTATATAATTATGTACATAGTAATTCTATTGAAATTTGTTTTTTACAAGAAATGTGGATGTTCTCTATTGACCAGGCAAGGTTCTTCCAGAAGGAATGGATCTGGGGCCCTTCCTATTGGTCCTTTGGTACAGAGACAGCTGATGGGTTGGGTTTTTATTTAATTCTTATGACTTCCCCTTGATTAAATTAATTGATTTAATCCCTGGAAGATTATTAATTTTAGATGGGGTATGGAAACACATGGATTGTAGACCGATTAATGTTTATTGTTCACAGGTTAAGGCAGAAAGAATAGCATTATTTGATACCTTATGGTCTTTTTTGATCACTTCTTATAAAGCTTTTTTATGTGGGGGCTTTAATTGTGAACTAAAATCAAAGGCTTGGGGCCCATTGGACAGGGAAAGAAAATACTGTATACTGTGACTTGAATGCTTTATGGAGACTGGTCTAGACTGCAAATCGTCAGGATGACAGCACATATCAAACTGGTGGTCCAAAATTTACTTATAGGAGAAATAAATACACCTCAGTCAAAAACCGTATGTTTGTATTAAAAAATCTTCCACAATTTCAGTTTAAAACCATGCCTCCGGAATTTTCAGATAATTTATTATTACAATGTACTTTCTCCAATCCTCCGGGGAGGCCACAGCATAGGCCAAGATGGAAGATGAATTCTTCCATCTTAACTAACCAAAAAATCAGTACTAATATTAGGGAACTGCTAATATCTCATGTCTTGGTTAGTTTTTTATATACTGATTTAGGGAACTGGTGATCCGATTCTAACGCACACTTTAAAGGAAACACTTGGAAAATGAAAAATTTCTTAAATACCTCCAATTGCGGCAACAGCCACAAAATCTTTATTCCATTGCCAATACTTCTAAACAGGATTATAAGGCCGAAATTGATAAACTCAAAAGGGATATGAAAGACTATTAATATGATAGAGCACATACTATGAAAGATTTGCTTCAAAATGGCACTAGGCAGTCCCCTCCTATGGGGATCCCTTTGAGAAGTTTAAACAGTTTAAAGACTCTACTTTCCCAGATTCTGTAAAGAATAAAGATGGAGTTATCACCCACTCTACGGCAGGACTCCATATCATCATAAAAGAGTTTGTGTCATCTCATAGCCATCCAGGTCCCCGAGGCAGTAATAAAACACTTTCTCCAAACTATTAATGTATCATTATATTTAGAAAAAATCTTTAGTTATTTTTTGTAAACATATAGTACCCTGCTCTGGTTCATGGAGGGATTACTGATATTTTTGTTTAAATCCGGGGACAAAAATGAATGATCTAGAAAATTGGAGGCCTATTAACATTTTAAATTCTGACTATAAATTATTTAATCACATCTTGAACTCCAGGTTAAGGACTCTTACTAGGACTCTTGCAAGTTCGGTACTCTATCCTCTACAATTTTGTGGGCTACCAAACAGAAAAATCCAGCATGATCTCATGATAATCAGAGACCTGATAGATTATATATCACTACATAGGTAATCTGGGTGCCTAATCTCAATGTAAAGCCTTTGATAGGGTCTACCACCCCTTTTTATTTCTCACTTTGCAGGCTTGTGGTATACCACTGCAAGTGATCAGGTGGGTGCAGTCACAATATAACACAGCAATAGTACACCCTGTGATTAGAAACCAAGTAATGGATGGGTTTCAGATAACAACAGGGGTTAGGCAAGGCTGTCCTCTCAGCCCTCTTTTATACATATTCACAATCAACCCTCTGATCCATTAATTTGACTGATTCTCCCCATTGGATGGGGATGTCTGGAGCAGATAAAGATAGGGTACTCTATCTACAAGCCTATGCAGATGATATTTGCTTATTTTTGTCAGACCATACCCAAGTGACAGCTTTTCTGGAATTTATGAAGGAATATTCTTTGTTTCAAATTCAAGACTAAACACACATAAAAGAAAAGGTCTGTTCATAGGTGCTGGATATCCTTACCCAGAAATTATATATAGAATCCACATTCCCTAGATCCATTGAAAATTATAGGTATACAATTTGGGCCCCAAAATGTACCCTTCCTCAACTGGGAAACCATCTTAAATAATGTGGACCATAAAGTCCAACAATGGAAACAGTGGGAATTGGCAAAACTTAAACAAATACATGTTATCAAACATTATATCATTCCAATGATGCGTTACATTGCAATGATACTTCCCCTTCTGGTTCATTTAGAAACTAAACTGTACAGTCTTTTTTTTCAAATGCTTTGGGGCAACAGACTTAACGCCATAAAAAGACAATACACGTATTTAAGAAAAGAAAAAGGTGGCTTGAGCATGGTAGATCCTCTGGTCTTTTTCCATACCTTATTTATTTCACAGACCATAAAATGTGGTCTGATTCCAAAGGACTCAATCCATTATCATTTGATAAATTCAAATTTTGCTAAATACTTTTCTGCATGGCAATGGACTCCCCCCAAAGTATCAGGTAATTTGCATATACCTCAATTTTTTAACATGCGGCTCAAACATTATACAAAAGGGGTCTTTCTAAGCAAGGCATAATGACATATACTGGGCCTCAGTTGTATCATGCAGTTATGACTTCAGTTTATCCAGGGGAGCCAAGTTATAAAAATTGCCTTACTTCCCACATTCCAGGTGTCTTGCAGCAATTGAACAACACCAGAATCCCTTCTCAAATGTGGGAATTTTTTTGGCTGCCAGTATATGGGAGGATAAGTGTTAGAGGAAATGCTAAGCATAAAGCCAAATAGTATAGGAACTTCTCTTATGAGGCCTGTATAAATCAAGAAGAATCCATGGAACATTTTTTGTTCCAGTGTTCTTATGCCACATCCCTGTGGAAATTCCTAGCCTTGAAATGGAAAATAGGGTGGTTAATGAGGTTACAGTAAGGAAATTTGGTTTTGGGTCCGTTTTACAACATAGGAAGTCATATCACAAAGATACATTGATAGTCTTCTGTTGCTGTTTAAAATTTTATTTGTGGCAGGCCAGATGCCAGTGGGTGCTCTGTCAGAGGCTAATGCCAGATGAGACAGTAGGGAAGCTCATACAGCAGGCAATGGAAAAGGTTGATGCCTTAGATTCAAAGGTACATACAACTAGGAAGGTTTCAAATTGGTGGAAAGGATTCTCTATGTTTATTAAATATAAGTGAATAGGCAGGTATAGCGCATCTCCTCTTATTTAGTTTTACATTTGACTATATATGTATAAATTAAATGGTTAGTTAATAAAGAGAGGAAGATAATATTCAGGGGTCATGCTAAAGGTGTTGGTGTGAGGTAACACTGTTATATCTTTATGTTTAAATGTCTTGTTTTCTTTTTTTGTGAACCTCAGTTTGTGTGACTTCAACACGGTATGTAATCAATTTTTTATTTTGATGTTATTACAATAAAAATTTCCCTACTCTTTTTCGAGAAGTGCCATGGGATCTTTAACACCCACTCGAACTACCACCAGAACAGGCAGATAGGATCTTGGTTTAACATCTCATCTGAAAGACAGCACCTCCTGAGTGCAGCATCCCCCTCATGCTGCACTACAGTGTCAGTATTGGGATATTAACCCAAGTGCCTGGTGTGGGGATAGAACCCACAGCCTTCTGATCTTCTGGCCTCAGAGGTGAGTGTGAAACCTGCTGAGCTACTGATGCTACTCAAATTAGCAACAATAATGCTAATATTTAAAGGAGATTTAAAAACAGATCCTGCAAGTTACAAGCCAATAGCCCTTTTATCAATAATATCAAAAATTTTAGATGGTGTGGTCTAGGACCAGATAATGGGCTATTTGGAACAACATGCCTTAATATCTAAATATCAATCCTGTTTCAGATGAGGGTACTCCACGGGCACCATACTCACTGACCTGGTCAACTTGATTTCCACATTTTTAAATTATGGCCAGGAGGGGGTGTGGTGTTTGTAGACTTATCAAAAGCATTTGACAGTGATTCATATGATTTTAAGTGATAGACTTTTATAAATTTGATATGTAGAGATTACAGTTCAATGATTTGACTCTAATTTAAGAAATCAGTCACAACAGGCTCAAATTGGAAACATTTTAACAAGAAAGGAATTGACACATAACAGAGTTCCACAGAGATCAACATTGGGGCCTACCCTAGTCTTGGTATATGTAAACTGAATTGCACAGTACATAAATAAAACTAGCATACAACTTTATGCGGATGACACAGAACTTATAGCATGCAGGTGGTACCTTGAAAGAAACTGAAAAAATCTTTCATATGATTTTGATGTCCTGTCCACCTGCTTTGCAACCTCCAAGTTGTTCCTAAATGGCAAAAAAAATCAAAGATTATGGGCTTTAACTCGGCAGCTGCAAATAAAAAAGGGAAATAAATTAGGATTAAAACCAGGAATGAAGAGTTATTCTATCAGGTAAAGGAGTATAAATATCTTGGGATTTGGGTGGTTACAAATGTGAAATTTGAATATCACATTAATGAGATAATCAAGATGGTAGATATAAGGCTAGGAGCTTTTAGGCTAACTAGTTTCTGTTTAATTTACAGGATGCATGAATCTATCATAAACCAATTATTAATCCCAATATTAGACTATGGAGATCACATATCTAGTTTTGCCAACAAGACTGCTTTAGTAAAAGTTGAAAAGTTATTCAACAGGATGGCAAGATTTGTGCTGAAGTGTGACTTCTCTATGTACCATTGCACAATATACAATAGATTAAACTGGTAAAACATAAAAAATAAAGGGAGATGAAAGTGGACTTGTCCGGTACATAGGACAATACACTATGGTAAACCAAGTTACTTGATAGATAAGCTGTGTAAAAAAGAGCACAAATATAAATTAAGAAATATTAGTGAACAAAAATTTGCTACCCCAAAAATAAGTAACAAATATAGAAACATGACCTTTTCAAATATATTAACAAAATATTGTGATAGATTAGGAAATCAAGAAGCTGAGCTAAATAAATACTCTAAACGTTCTTATACACAACTCAAAGGGGACCTTAAACTAATATATATGTGTATATAAATGAAATACCAGGCTGTATGTTATTAACCTATGTGTGTAAAATACCAGGCTGTATCTTATTATGAACATACAAACATATGAAACTGCCAGCAGAAACAGGCCAAATGGTCTATTGTGTCTTCTCAATTGTGCAGCACAGAGGTTAGACTCCTGCTGCTCCACCCACCCACTCCTTGCCCCCCTCTCTTTCCGTCTCATCTTCCCACTGACTAATATATTTCCCTTAACCCTATCCCACCCCCTTTTAAAGTGCTCCACTGCTTTAAATTATACCACTTCTTCAGGGAGTGCATTCCATCCCCCTACCACCCTATCCTTGAAGTAATGCTTCCTCACATCCTTCCTAACTCTACCCCCTACCAACTTAAGGCTCTGCCCCCAGTAATCCCTTCTCCCTTTAATCAAAACATACCCTCTGTACTAACAAAAACAGAAATGTGGCACTCGTACCAGCAACTCCCACTAGATATGGTAACACAAATGCACTAGTGGAGCCTCTTGAAAGATTTATTTAATCACAAAAAAGGACACAGGTAATCCATAGGTAATCCACCTTACATCGCCATGCAGCCACCCAGAAGCCACTCCTCATGTAGTCTCTTAGGGGTGTGTGGGCCACCAGACGGGAGAACATACTTAAATATACATAAATGTATGACGTCACACAAATAGTCTTACATCATTAATCACAGTGCACTTAGTTCAAATGCTTCAAATTCAACTCAAAATCCAATTAATAACACAGCAAGTGTTCTTTTATATCACCATGACCTTCTAAATATAATATATAATAAACCATCACCCTTAAAAAGAATATATAAAAGAGGTTATAACAACATCTTGGGCCAGATATAATGTTCCACATACAGAAATAACTCTAAATGGTAACAGGTTCAGCTAATAAAGCACTCTGTTAAATTCATTTGCCAAAGAGATCTGTCTAAATAACTGGTGTATCCAATGAAGTAGTCTCTATTGAAAACCATTTATATTATAACTCTGAGTGAATACATTATACAGACTTCACTACAGTGGGATTCTGTTTCTGGAAGGATACGTTTGACTTATTCAAAATAATGGTGGCAACCACAACCTCCAACTGCATTTTATTATCAGCCCAATGAGTCTGGATCCAGAAAACAGAGTGTCCCACCTGTGTCTTTGAAATCTAAAAGAAGGGGAAAAAAGGATAAAGATTTGTAGTTCAAATACATAATATAATAAAGAGGTGCAGAGTGCACTTAATAAACAACTAACGTCACATAATCACACAGTCAGAGGAAGGGTTAGCAAAGTAAATATGGAAAACCTGGGGTAATATGAAGTTCAAAATCCTGGAAAAAGGCCCTGAATATCTATTCGACAAGAAATGGTTTTAAGTCCCAACTTTCATTTAAACCTCCAGGTTTAACACTTTTAAGTTGGAAAATCCATTTACTTTCTTTCTCCGAAAGTATGTTCGCCCTGTCACCCCAGAATTCAAGGGGAGGTATCCACTCATTGCCTATAAATTTCAAACAATCTGCTTGGTGCCCTTTAAGCACTTGAAGGTTTCGATCATATCGCCGCTTTCCCTTCTTTCCTCCAATGAGTACATGTTGAGGTCCCTCAACCTATCCTCATAAGGCTTCCCCTCCATACCTCTGACAATTTTAGTCACCCTCTGCTGTACCCCCTCTAGTTACCTAATGTCCTTCTTTAAGTATGGGTTCCAGAACTGTACACAATTCTCCATGTGCTGCCTCACCAGTGACCTGTACAGTGGCAGAATGACGTCCTGCCTCCTAGAGGTGATTCCTCTAGCAATGTACCCCAGCATTCTATTGGCTTTTGCCACAGCTTTTCTACATTGAGATGAGTGGTTCATATTCTTTGTGATCATTACCCCTAAATCCTTTTCTTCCTCAGAGATGGACAGCTGAACCCCTCCCAGATGGTAACTGTAGCCAGGATTCCTCTCTCCCAAGTGCATGATCTTGCACTTCTTAGCATTGAAACCCAGTTGCCAAGTGTCTGACCACTGCTCAAGCCTTTCCACATCTTCTTGGAGGACTTTTCCTCCCTCTACCCCATCCACAAGTGCCCCTATCTTGTCATCTGTGAATAGACTGATCCTTAACCTTAGATAGTGCTAGGTCTTATGTGATCTCAATATTAAATTGATTAAACATTCTTTTCTTCTACTGATTGGGGTATTCATTAGGTTACATAAATCAGATGTACTGAAAATCTTAGAGTCGATGTACTTATGTACAGTAGTTATGATAATCATTTATGGTTTGTCTAATTTTGTGATAAAAACATTGTCATATTGTATGTGTACTAGTGTGATAAACTGAATCTGTATTCTGCCATGTATATTTTTATACAGTACATACAAACAGAATCACCTCGAAAACAGGATCATTGCTCTGAATGGTCTTCTGTCCATCGTCCTGTATAAAAATAAAGATTTTAACTACTACAAATATTTAAATAATGGCATCCCCTATGGACAATTTCTACACATTTGTCAGAATTGTTTGGATTTAGAAATTTTTGAGAAACAGGCTATAAAGTTGAAACAAATAATCTGTGCAAGGGGTTATTGTAATGCAACATTAGAAGAAGCCTGTAAAAGAGAGACACCAAAGCAGTTTACTAACTCCTAAAAAAATGTGCAGCCGGTCTTGACCAACACATTAACTGTCTAGCTGAATTTAATTCAGTGACACCTAAAGCTACAGGAGCACATCAGTATTTTTGGCTCATATTAGCAGCAGATGAGGATCTTGACAGCATAGTTGAAAAAGAATCCCATATTGTGTACAGAAAAGGCACCAGCATAAAAGATTTGATGGTTCACTGTCACTTTCAACAAAAGAAAAACAAAGTGCTACACTTGGGAATCCTCACACTGGCTTCCGTTGGTGTGGTCAATGTAATGTTTGCCTAGGTACACATCACAAGGCATCAGATTTACCAGTTTCACCAACCATGTCTGTCATGATATCAAACCTTTTATAACATGCCATACCCACCATGTAATTTATGGTTCTATGTGATAATGGCGATTGCAGAATAGCGATTGCTGTTTGGGCGAGTGTATGTCATCAAAAATGAATTACAGGATGTACACTCACAGAGAACTGAAAGGTGGTGACAGAATTTAAATGTATGCAGGTGCCTGCACTCCCCGAACCCCCACCATGGTAGGCTTCACCCCCCACACCCCCCCTACTTAAGGATTCTCAACTCCAGGGTTTGCATATTGTGGAGGGGTGAAATTCTTAATAAAAAAAACAAGCTGCCTGCCTGCACAAAAAAAAGTGTTGCACTAGATCCAAACCCTGCACACCCTAGTGACCACCCTCTCTACCATGCTAGCCAATCAGCTCAGCAGCTGCCCAACAGACTCCCTCCCACATCCCTCCTCCCTTCCTCGCCTCCCATGTGTCGTGCGCCGTGTATCGCTTCCATCACCCTCGCCCATACAGGTTTCCGGTTGCTACCTTGTCAGTTAGCCCTCCACATAGGCACCATGATTGAGTCGCCCTTTTTGAAAACACTCAATTGTGGTTGCTGTGTTCACCGGATACTGTAATTTATGCGTTATGATGTCCTTGCCTAAGCTATAAATAGGAATGACTACACACCTCCTTAAGGAGTGTATCTGGGAACACGTGTGCTATACTTTGACTCCTGACAGCATAACACTGATTGGCAAATATTGGCAGGAGGTCCTTACATCAGATTTAAAGACTTTTAATTTAATGGGTCTAGATCATGTCCCCAGCCCCCAGCACCCTTCTCCCCTAGGAAGAGACAGAAAATGGAAGTTGCTACAGGTAGAAAGTAGATTCATTTTTAAAATGGGAGAAAGCACTCCCGTTGGACCAAACAATGACTGCGATATTTCTCCCTTTTTAGGAAAAGAAGTAACCTAAATCCTAAATAAAATTAGGCATACTATCATTTTACATCTCAATGCTCTTCTCAGTAATGTGTTTTCTCCTTTCCATTTCTTCTTTTTTCCAGGTCCAGTTTGTGAAATTGCCTCTAACGTTGGAACTTTTCTATATCTTTATTTGTGTCCAATATTGACTCAGGGGCCCGGATATTCAAACTGCACCAGGCTCTGGCACAAGCCTGGGCGCAGCTCAACTTTGCTGTGCAGGGGTATGGCCTGGGCGATATTCAACAGAGCTGCGCTATGGCTCAGCAGCTTTGAATATCGCACCCTGGTCACCCTCACTGTGCATGGCGCAGTGGCACTGTGCCAGCACAAGTAGCCAGAGTGGAGCATGGAGATGCGCTAGCACAAGTGCCATTGTGCCATTCACAGCACCTGCAATATTCAAAAGGGGACATGCAAATGGGGCCATAATTTATGCAAGGCACACATGGGGCCATTTTCATGTCATTATGGCCCCATTTGCATCCCATTAGCATGCAGGTGCGCCGATCCCCGACGACTTGTGCCTGGCACCCTGCCAGACAGCAGCCATTGGGGACCAACACCCCCTGCAGCCCGATCACGGGCATTTGTCTAAAAAAGAAATCCTCGTCTAATATCCCTGGTGGTCCAGTGGACCGCTATGTGCTCGATCACGGGCATCTGTTTTAAATCACCCCCCCAGCCAATATCCCTGGTGGTCCAGTGGACCGCACTCTGCCCAATGACGAGCATCTGTAAAACATAAACTACATCCTTTTATCCTGGTGCTCTAGGATACCCCCCTCCCCACCTACCCACTAAGCCCCACTGGTATGCTACCCCCCGGTCAGCCAGCGGGTGGCAGCACCCCACCCGCCTGCTACCCCACTGCCCACGGACTGACAGCTCAGTAGGGCTGCATGCCCATTGGTTCACAGTGTGAGCCAATGGGCATGCAGCCCATACCGTATTACACATTCCAGAGCTCTTTCAATGTGCCTCGCCCTAAACGACAGGTTAAGCCATAGTCCTAACAAGATCATACCCACAACACTACTCCTACAGATTCTGTCCTGCCTGTCTGCCTTTTGATCACTTTGACCACACCCTTGTTGTTGCACCAAAGACTGTGCACCACCCTGCCATCCATGCACTCCATACTTCTAAAGCTACCCATATCAGGAAGATCTCAAGGAACATGATGTCTTTTGTCCATCCCCATTCCTGCCATTGTTCGAGTCAAGCCTCTGACATCCATTCTCCCTTGATGTAGGCCCCCATCCCCAGTCCCCCGGCTGCATCTGTGTACAGCTCAAGGTCTGTGTTGGTTGCCCACTCCTCCTGCCAAAAAGTCACTCCATTATATGATTCCAGGAATGTCTCCCAAACCCTTAAATCCTCCTTCACCCCTTTGCTTATGTCCACCCAATGATGCAGTAGTTTTGCTTTTCTCATGACCTTCCCCAACCTCCTAGTAAAGGCCCTTCCCAGGCTTATGGCCTTGCAGGCAAAATTAAGGTGCCCCAGTAGTTGTTGGACCTGTACCAGTGGCACCCTCCTCCTTCCCCTATGAGTGTGAGTAGCCACTTGAGCCGTGCCACTTTGTCCCCTGGAAGGTGAAAACACTCCTTCTCTGTGTCCACCTTGATCCCCAAGAACTCTAGCATGCGTGCCGGACCCTCGGTTTTTCTGGCTGCCAGCGGGATACCTATGGACCTGCACATATCCTGGAAATCTGCTAACATTTTCTCTTCCTTTGCTTGACTGGCCCCATCAGTAAAAAATCATCCAAGTAATGAATCACCCTGCTGTGTCCATATCACCACCCAAACACCCACTGTACCCATGAGCTGAAGACTTTGAACATTACAGAGGCAATGGAACATCCCATGGGCATTGCTTTTTCAAAGTAGAAACCGCCCTTGAACTGAAAACCGAGAAGGTCCCAGTCCACTGGCCTCACCGGCAGCAGTTAGAATGTGGACTTAATATCCATCTTGGCCAGCCAAACTCCCTCCGCTGCCTGGATCATCTCCATCGCCTTGGTCCAGTGATGTATAGGAGACCATGCTGAGAGCATCTAGAATCCCTTCATTCACTGACCCCTACTTCAGGTAGGAGAGGTGGTTGATGAGCCAGAATTCCTCTGCCTGTTTCTTAGGTACCAATCCCAGGGTGACACCCAGAAATCCGTACATGGGGGGATGAACAACAGTCCTTCCACCTGCCCTGCACTCACCTCCTTCTGGATCTTTTCCCATACAATGTCCTCCTTGCCTGCAACTGACCCCAAGTTTCTGGCCCGTATCACCACGCATACCCCCTCGAAACCCAACACAAACCCACCCCCAAAACCACTTCTCAATAACTCCAGCCCTTCCTTATCGGGGTGTTACCTGGTCCAAAGTTCCACCGTCCCCTGTTTGATAAGTGTGTAGGCCAGGGAGTATCCTCACCTCCACCCTGACTGTTCAGGACTAGCTGCATCTGTAATTGGATGCATAACCCCCTCTCCCTGAGCCCCCAGCCCCTGACAGCTCCCCCCTTTCTGCCCCAAAAGGGTTGCTTGAGCGCTTGCCCTCCAGCCAATCCCCCTTTGTCGCCCCTTACCCTGCAACTTGTGGCCAGGTGAGACCCCCCTGCACTGTGAGCAGATGTACCTAAACTTACAGCTAGGCCAGTTACATGCTGCCCTGTTGTAATCCCAGCAGGCCTTGGTACCCTGCACCGGTGCCCCCCTTTTTTGCCTGTTCCATTACCAGGCCCCCTGCTGCCCCCAACAACATCCTGACCCAAAGCTCCACGTGGGTGCAATCCCACCTCAGATCACCCTTGACAGCCATGTGTCTCCAGAATGCCTCATCGTACTTGAGCAATCCAAAACCCAGCTTCACCTGGTATGCATCCCTGATGATTGCCATATATGTTAGCAGTGGGATTGCCAGCTCCAGCTGCCTCTCTAGTACCAAAGCGCTGTAAATCAAAAACACTGCTTGCCATGAGTCAACGTTTTTTCCCTTAAACCTGGCCTCCTTTGCCTTGTGACCTACCACTGCCAACACCACCACCATCTCTGACTTTCCCACTGATTCCTTTTGCTCATACCTGTTGGCTGTCTCCTCGTCCACCAGTCCAAAGACATCAACATACTTTCCCTTCCAAATCTTTTCTTTAATGGACACTGGCACCTGGTCAGCTAGAGTGAAACCTGGTGGACCATTGTACAACTATGCCCTCCAATGCTCCCACCACCCTTTTGTACCCCTTCCCTTTTTCTTTAATGGCCTGCAATGCTGTCTCAATTTTTGACACCCCTTCATCCCCATATCATCTACCAACCCTTCAATATACTTTCGTAGGTTTTCCTCATTGCTCATGTCCACCTTATCCTTACCCCCATCTGGTTTCAGCTTGTCTGGGGCCCAGTCTGTGATTCCTCCTGTCCTTGGCGCTGCCTTGGCATTGGTACCTGACTTCTTCGATCATTTCCTCCCTCTTCTGGTACCAGTCCCCTCATCCCACTCCATCCGCTTCCTCTGGGCCTCCTCTTCAGCCTCCATTTTCTTTGCTGCTTTGATCAAATCGGTCATCTGCACCATCAGCTTTGTGGCCTCAGCTAGCATGGTAGCGCTGAATGTCGAAGATCTCTTTGGTGCCATATCCGCCCTAGCTGCATAACGAGACATACATGAATACTGACCCCCTGCAGTGATTTGGCCCCCTCCTCATCCCTCCCCAGTCGCCAATACCTTCAGGTTCTTTTGTTCTGGGACCCGTCTTGACCCCTCCCCAGCCAATAGCTAGTGGGCTATTCCTATCGGTCATTTGACCCTGCGGTGATGTCACTGACTCAATCTCCTACTCCCACCCCCTCCCCCTGGGCTCTTATCCCTGGCTGGTCCCAGGACAAATTGTCCTGCCATTTAGTGCCAAACCTCCTTTAGTTGCTCACCCCAAGTCACTCCTTCACAAAGAAAGTCCAAAATATAATCAGAATGGGGGGGGCATTTGCCATTCTGTTTAAGACAACTTAAAATAATAAAATCCATAAACATCATGCTGCCTGTTGTTCACATGCACATTTTTCCCTTTTTGAGTATGTCTATTAGTACACTGTCAGCTAGCTTGACTTGGTCAGTACTAGTAAATGATTGCCACTCAATTGCCAAGTTAAACAAGTTACACTGCCCTACTCCATTCCTTTCTACCTGCATTTTGTTCTTTGAATGTCCATTTCTTCTGGGCCCCTAAAATCCATCGGTTCCAATCCTCAGACTGTAGTCTGTCACCAATCCCCTTTTACTGCTCCTCCACTCCATGTGCTGCAAATTCTCCTTACTGCCACTTCTGTCTTCATTCCATTTTCCTGCTGTTCATCTTCCATACCAGGTGCCACTGATTCCTTTGCTGCAGGACCTACACTTCAGATCTGCCTCCACTGCAATGCAGGTGCCACCCAAAAAAAATATTCCTTGTGCTGGCAGCCAGTCCCACTGCTCTTCACACACACACACACACATACACAGTGACCCAGCCAAATGTGGCATGAGAGGAATTTCAGATTTTAAAGGTAGGCAGGAATCATTTGAGTAAGATACTGAATGAATGAAAAAGAGGCCAAACAGAAACTGCTCTAGCTGATGCATCAGTACAGAGTTTAGTACCTCAAAGGAAGCCAATCATAGCATTTGCATAATCATTTGGAGAAAGAAAAAGTCTGTGGAGCTGTTCATAAATTGTAGGGCTGTTTTGTAGTTGTTGACCATTTTCTGGACTCTGATAACCTGTCTGGAGGGACAACCAACATACTACAGAAGGAAGCTGATCACCTGATCAGTTTTGCTAATGAGGGCTTCACTGCTAACATCTGTTGACTTGGAAGAGGTGCTCCTGTTAGGATATTTTGAGCAGGGAGCTCAAAGGTTTATGTTAATCATTTTGTACTGATTGGTTACTTTGAGTTTTCTTTCACAGTGAAACTTTACCCTGCTTTATTTATGCAGTAAATACTAGATTAGTTGCTTCAGACATAAATGGCTTACCTTGATGAAGCAATGTCTTTGCCTCAAAGTGCCAAATGTTATTGAGGGCTTCACTGCTGCCATATGCCGACTTGAAAGTGATATTGTTTATAGATGTTTGGGTGGAGCTCTATGGCTTTAATTTAATCATTTTATATTTTTACTTTGATTATTTTCACTGGGAAATCTTTCTGTTTTATTTATTTATGCAATTAATACTGGTTCTTTTGAGTCAGATAGCAAGGTTCTCCCCTGATGAAGAGGCATCTTTGCCTCAAAGCATCTACTGAGGGTTTTACTGCTGACATCTGTTGCATTGGAAAAGGAACTGGTTTTGGACTTTGGTGGGAGGGGAGTCTTTTGCTTTCATTTATTCATTATATATTTATGGTTTCTTTGATTTTTTCCACTGAGAAACTTTGCTCTGCTTCATTTATTTACACAGTAAATACTGTTTCAATTGCATCAGGCAGCAAAGGGGTTCTCATGATGAAGAGGTGTGTGCACACAAAGTGTTGTGTTTAATGTTGTGGCTTGCTGCTTGAAGCACTGCCTGGCTTGTGTATGTTTGTCCTTGTTTTGGTAAGTAACTGCAGTATTTCATGGACTCGTACACTCAGACCAGCAGAGTACTCCCTCCTACTGGACTGTAGCAAGGTGCTGACTGGCATGTTTTTAACCTAGGTCTTTGCTCCAAGTAATGTGTATGAATCTTGTCATACTGGCTAAAAATTCCAACTGTATAGTTGTCTATTCAAGCATTCACTGATGTTCTGTCAAATTTGAAACAGACACTTAAAATAATGAGTATGCAACTGCAATGCAGTTGCACACAACAAACATGTAACTGCATGTTCCATGTAATTAATGATTAGTTAGGGACCTTAAAGCAGGTAGCGCACTCCCTCTCCTCGGAGGTACTACCTGTCCATGGCAGGGGGAGGCTAGGTCATTCCACATCCAGAAATTCAACTCCTGGTTGAAGGAAAGGTGTGGAAAGGAGGGTTTGGGGTTCTTGAGGGACTGGGGCCCCACCTGGAGGGATCCAAGCATGTATAAGGATGACAGCCTGCATCCATCCAGGAAGGGGACCTTAGTTCTAAGTGAGAAGTTTGAATGCTTTAGCAGCAAGCATTTAAACTAGAGATGTTGTGAAACTAAATTTCACCATCAAAATCGCTGTGAAATTGGCAATTTTGCCATTCAACATTTTTCATGAAATTGCAGTGAAATGGCAAAATTTCACCACAGTTTCACACCCTGCATATCCCATTTCCATTATGTAAAACTCTCCCTGGTGTCTAGTGGTCCCCTTACCCCCCCAGCCACTCACCAGCCCAAATTATTCTCCTTGGTGTCTAGTGATCCCCAGCCAATCACCAGCCAAACTGAAAAAGCCCCCAGAGTTATCCTGGCTCCCCTTATGATCTTTGTAAAAAAATGAAACCCACACCCTGGTGTCTAGTGGTTCCCCCTCCAGCTGCTCAACTGCCCAAATTATTCTCCTGGTGTCTAGTGATCCCCAGTTGATCACTGCCATAACTGAATAAAGCCCCTACCACCCCATTTACCTTGGCCCCTCATTTTGTTTTATTAAAAAAATTAAACCTACATTCCCTGATGTTTAGTGGACCTCCCACCCTACCTCCCCACCCTGTCATTATGAGCTAGCACCCACCCAGCTCCCCCATCACACTGATTGGGCCAGCAGCAAATCCTTCCACTCATCTCCTTGGCCAACAGCCCAACTGAGTGCTTGAGTGAATGAGCATGTGTTTGTACAAGCAGAACTTTCTGCATTTATTGAGATTCTTTCTTTGGTTCCTGGGTCTTTTTCATTACCCCCCCCCCAAAAATAATATTTTGTTTCACTGATTTTTTATAATGCTTCAAAATTATTGATTCTGTCTCATTATAAATTATAAATACTGCTGGATTTTAATCTGGATTAAATGTTTTTATGTGATATAGCTTGTTATATTGTGTGGAGGAGGGATAATGGGTCTATGAGTTTTATTTAATTCATCCAATTAAATTTCTGGTTTCAGGGTAACATCACAGTGATGTAATTTGAATAATATATTTAACTACTGTGCCCCTTATTCACTTTTAGCCTTTGAGAAAGGATGCTGCTTACATCTGAAACACATCAGGCAATGTATGTTTTTGTGCCTAAATAAACATTTTTTAACATGAAACATTCAATTACCTTAAGGGCATAAATAAGGTGCAGGGGGGAGACATCTTCGAATATAGAAGGGGTACAAGAATGAGAGGGCATGAGATAAAATTGAGAAAGGCAGGTTAAGGGGAAATGTGAGAAAGTTTTTCTTCATGAAGAGGGTGATGGACACATGGAATAGTCTGCCACAGGAGGTGGTGGGTGCAAGCTCAGTGGAGATTTAAACATGCCTGGGACAGAAATAAGGGAACCTTAGAGGTGGAAAGAAGTAGTGAAATGGGTCAGATTCTGTAAACAAGTATAGGGAGTACAGGCAGACTAGATGAGACAAGCAGGCCTTATCTGTCAACAATTGCTATGTTTCTATGTAAGTTACTTGGAAAAACACACTTAAAATAAAATGTAACCAGTTCATAAGTTACATTCTCCTTGTGTTATTATGCTGCAACATAGTAACATTATTGTGCTATCCATCATGGTATTGGCTAATATCCTACTGTACTGTTCAACTCTTATCAAGCATCAGCCAACTGAAACTGAATGGGTCTACATCCTGGTCAAAAATGTCAAATAATTGAAAAAAAAAATCACTGGCAACTCGCATGTGCGTATAACAGCATGCACCTGTTCCTTTTGTCTGACATGTTCCTTTGGACTTCATGCCAATTTCTTAACATTATTATTTTTGTATTTTTAATAGATTTGTGTGCTTTATCTGCCCAGAACAAATCAATTACAGCCTTGAATGTGACAGCAAAAGATAACTGCAAGCCATATGAAGACTAACTACTACACAAAGATGGAGGACAATAATTCTGCACACCCTGCAACATTGTCATGGATCACATGCCAAAGTCCACCATCTCTGTTCATCTATCTTCAAAGACTGATTTTAAAAGAGCTGCAGACATGCAGCTGTAAAATGCAATTAAGAAAAAAATACCCCAGTGACACCCCTGCAAAGAACACAGTTGCCCAGACTGAGCATATTAAAGTTGTACCAAACTCCTCAAAGACATCTCTGGAAGCTGATTTCCCCCAGGGGAAAAAAAAAAGATCATGTTATTGTTAGATACATTCCTAATGAAGGTGACATACTGGGCATGGATTGAATCATAACTGTTTTTCTGAGGAAGGACTGGTTGGTCCGAAAGCTAGAGCACTTTGTTCTTGTTGTTACATCTATGTTCGTTGATTAAAAGGTATCAAATCATTTGCTTCTGGATGTATTTATACCAGACATTTACACTTTGGAAAGACAGGATGTGTAACAAAAATTGCCTGGCAAAAAACTGCCATAGCTGTGGTTGAAAGAAGTGATGCTGAGCAACAAGCAATAATGAATCTCCTCGCTGCACCACTTGAAAATGATAAAACTGGTCGTGTGCACCCCTATCTGCTGGACACAAAGTTTTTGACCACTGTGACACACATCACAGTTAGACAGGCAGTGCTTCAAACAATTACCAAGTATAGAATAGGATTTGATACTGTCTGGGTATTCAACACTGCCAATGCTTCATATACAGTATGAAGAAAAGCTACTGTACAATTTTATGAAGGCTATTTCCCAACTGCATCCATATAAAGAGGGTTGCCCAATTTAAAATGGGCAGGACCCATTGTCCCAAGGCCCAGGCCAAGAAAGTGTGAAGCTCAGTGAGGGAACAAGAGGGGCGAAACAGGGGGTGGGGTTAGGAAGAGGGAGGCACAGTGACATCACAAAGGGGGCAGGCAATAGGTCAAGGGAGTGAAGAGGTGGCAACAGAGGACTGGGCAAGGGAGATAAAGGGTGTGGTAAAGGGAGCAGCTAAAAGGGGCTGCACACCAGGGAGTTCACACTTTGATCCATATGAAATTTCCCACCTCCCACCCAGAAAGCAGGAGAGTAGGACACTGTGGAAGGTGGAGCACAGTGCGGCACTGGGAAAGGTGGATCTCAGTAGCTGGCTATGGAAGTACTGCTGAAGGTGGATGGAAAAAGAAAAGGATGGGGAGAGAGACAAAAAAGGAAATGAAAGAGAGGGACGCAAGAGAAAGAAAAAGAAGCATGGGCACGGTGCATGCGCCTGTGCCGGAAATAAGAAGCAGGGGCACGGTATGTACGCCCATGTCCCCAGTGCAGGACATAAGAATAAGAGGCCAGGATACCCCCCATGATGTACGTTGGGGGGGCAGCAGAGTGAAAGAGATGGCTATTTAAGTAAGAAAACAACAAGAAAAAATTATATAATGTATGCACCAAATGGAAATGTAAAGTTTATGTACACATGATGTAGAATATGAAGAGAAAATGTACCAAAGTGAACAAGTGGTGAATTATCATAAATATATCAGAATCAGTAAAATTATTGGCAAGACTGAGCAACGTCACACTACTAGTCTGTATATTTATTTATTGGCGGGGTTCTTGGGACAAGATGACTTGCACACATCATGGGCCTAATTGCAGGTGCACTGATAAAGCCATTTTAATTAGCTTGAAATACATGAAGTTATTCAGAAAGTTGTTCTAATTGCAAAGTAGCAGAAAGATCCATTACCTGCAATACCAAACACCGGTCAACCCTAACATGCATACTACAATGCCGGCCAATCCCTGGGCAACTAGATGGAGATCATATTTCATGGATGTAAGATATCACTGCACCCATATAATCTACCACAGGTCTTTAACTGAATAAGCATTTGGCCTAATCAGACACCCTTGCAGTACATGTGTTGCAATAAAGGTAACAAAGCTGTCAACTTTGTATACTTATTTGTTTATTTGGTTGTTTGTTGAATAGTAAGTTGGTGTATTTTTTTTCCCTAGAAAAATCATTGAAGCAGACTCAGGACAAATTTACAGTACGTGATGCCATGCCAGACACAACTTACTGGCTTTCAAAATTTGGAAAACAAATACAAACTGAAAAAATAATAGTGTGTTGGTTTTTCTCCATCTCAGCAGGGCATTCTTTATGATGACAACCTGTTCTCGAAACTTTCACTGATCTGGCATTCCTCACAGACGAATATGCATGGATGTGTGACCTGCAGGATAAATTACAATCGCAGATCTCTGTGACCATAGACATTGTATGCACCATTGAACTGCAGATTAATCTTCATTCTCGTCAGCAGCATAACATGGAGAATTGCAGTTCTTTTCTGATATTGGAGATGGAGAGGAGGTTCCTGATCACATCCTGAAAAAGCTGTTGGAGAGCTTCAAGGATAGCTTCTGTTGTGCCTCGTCCACACTCAAGAAATACTTAACAAAAAAGGGCCAACCTGGATTTAACTTTTTGGAAGCAGCCAGAATATTTGATTTCTACAAAGCAGCATTTCTGTCGTACAGCAAAGAGGACTATGTAGTTATTCCAGGATGGATTGATATCCTTCATGCAGAGTTTAATATGTATTAAAAAAAATTCTGGTACTTAACAATGTCATCAATAAAAGCCAGGCAGAGATGGATCTGGGGCTTGATTTTCAAAGGGCTCTTACATTGATGCAAGCTGTGGCAAATGGCAGCTTGCATCAAATCCTGGTGCACCAGGGACCCTGCACCAGATTCTGGTACAGGAGTGGTCCCAGTGCCAAACACCCCACAATTGCCACAACTGCTCCCACAAGACAAACAAATGGTGCATGAGGGGGGTTATGGAGGTCACCACCAGACCCTGGCCAGTGCTAGTTTGGCCATGCAGCAAGCACCAAGCAGGAGACCAAAGGGGTTTAACTGGCAGCAGCATGCCAAGCCCAGCTTGTCTCCTAGATCAACAATGTACAGTAGAAGTGTATAGTACATTGTCCTCGTATTGTATGTAGAAAAACCACACACAACTATATACCAAGTAGTGTACAGTTTCCTGCCTCTCCTGGGGAACAGCACAATACCAAAGGTTCCCCACACCCCTAGGGCACCTAGAAGTGCAGACAATGAACCTTCAGTAGTAAAGGTAAACCAAGGATGGACTTAGCCATTGGAGATGGTACACAGTGTGGCATGAGAGGAGTGGAGGAAGTGCTACCTTGTTTGCATGGCTTATACTAAGGTGGAGAGCATGCATACCAGTAGTACATCATAATCAACTGCTGAGATACCCACATTGTGCGGTTGGCAAAGCTCTTGTCTTGGATAGCAGATGGTGACTACTGGCACTTGTGCTATACAGGAACACTATGGCCTTGCCACCTATTTGCACAGCTCTGACCTGTACACTGTCTGTTATGACTCAGGTGTCAGCTGTGGTTAAGTCATATTTCTATCACCTAAGAAACATCACTAGGATCAAGCACCTTGTTCTGTCCGGTGATCTGCCAACATTAATCCATGCCTTTGTGACCTCACATCTTGATTACTGCAGCTCACTATTCTTTGGGCTTCTGGGGGTTGATGTCTACCACTTGCAGCTGGTGCAGAATTCAGCAGCCTGGTTGTTGGTTGGAACTTCTAGATCTTCCCATATCACACCAGTGCTGTGGGAACTGCACTTGCTGCCAGTCCAGTGGTGGATCACCTTCAAAGTCGGATTACTGACTTATAATTCGCTGCACATACTGTGCCCTGATTACCTGAAAGAGCTCCTGATCCCTTACCACAACTGTGAGACCACTCCGCTCAGCCAAAGAGGGGTTGCTAGAGATTCCAAGGGTGACTTTAAAATCTGCTGGGGCTCGCGCTTTTATGTTTGCAGCTCCTTCCCTCTGGAATTCTCTACCCCATCAGATTAGGGCGTGCACGACCGTGGGAGTTTTAAACAGGCCCAAAAATCCTTTCTTTGGGTTAAAGCATATGGTTGCACTGATTGCTGATCTGTATTGTTATTTATGATGATGATGATTCTGTTTTTATGGTATTTTATTATCTTATTTTATTGCACCTTAATATTTGAAAGGCGCATAACAAATAAAGCATTATTATTATTATTATTATAAGTGGTCCTGCATCTACTGCTATCATTGATGTACTGCTTGGGGACTTATAGTATACAGAAGTGTGCATATCTTGTGATGATATGTGGCATGACATGGGAGTGTAGATCTGTCTTCTGAGTGCATCCTGATAGTCTCTGATGCTTGCTGACAGTTTCTGACAACAGAGCATATTGTGATCTGCAAGGGACCTTGATATCTATATGCCAGCATTTACAGAGCTATGGTACTGACAGTGTTGATATGTGTCATAGAGCTTGTTTGGCACATTTTTCCTGTTTGATGACGTGCGCCTGTACAGTGTCATCCGTAGCATACAGCATGCAATAGTCTCAGACAGACATTTTGGGGCTCTGCATGGCTGGTGGTTGTAGGTGGCAGTTTATTATAGTTGATTGTTAGTACACATGCTGTAACACCACCAATATGTCATGAAGGCATGGGATCAAATCCTCATAGTGAGAGGCCAGGGTGGGCACTGTGCCTATCTTCTTTGCGATTGCCACAGAATGAGATGGGGGCTAAGCTGTGCAGCAAAGGGTGTTGGACCATCCAGCAGCTACAGCTGGGGTTGGCATATGGGTCCATTAGATCAGCTCTGGCTGGTCTAACCACAGCCAAGGCTTGCAGACACTGCGGGGCATTGAAAATCCTGTGAATGAGGATGTGCTATTGAGTTGTGTTGCAATCCCCCTCAATACCATGGAGAAGACTGCAGTTGACTGCAATACCCGTGCAAGGCCATCTGACGCAGGGTGTCCTACTGGTGCCACACACACCAGTTGAAAATCGATAATGATACAAGGTGGGGTGCAGTGTACCCTTGCATAACTTCTGTTAAGCACCTTGTGTCATTCCCATCACTTTGAAATTTGAGCCCTTGGACTTATTCTGGAAGTCCACAGCTGCTCACACACAAAAAATGCTGAACTTGCTTCTGATTTGTGTGAATTGTGTAATTAACTCTGTAGATGCAGACTCTGGATGAACTCTCTCCCTGATCCTACCCTATCTATTCCCAGGTTGGGGCCTTTTAAAACTGAGCTACGTGGCCACATTATGTTCAGCTCTATATGTGATTGCAGTTAAACCACTCAAACAAGGCAATGTTTCCATCTGTACCTGATCCTAATATAATATGTGATTTGCTGTTTCACACCTTTGGTGTTGCTCTATGTATGTATTAACCATTACTGTCTCTGTACTTAGTCACTGTAATATAGTAATATAGTCTACTCTGTATCTGTCTTCATTCTATGTATGACGTGGAGCCTTTGAAAATGAGTCCCTCACTCAAAGGGTTGTAATCCCAAGACTTGATATAAATAAATAAAATAAAAATAAAAAGATGCAGAATGCAGTTTCAGTGTTCACAACAAAATATTTACAGAAAGACAAAGTGGACATATCGAGGACAGCATTCAATAGATTTTTTTGTGTGTGTTTCAATTCAAAACAAAAATACAGAATGTTGTCAAAATTAAAAAAAAATGAAAAATATTTTCTGATGAACTTTAAGTGCCTCTGAAGTATACACTAGAAAGACTGAACATGTACAAAACAGTGTAGACACCTAAATATAGCTTCCAAAAAAAGTGTCATGAAATACAGCAAATTTGAAAATCTTGCTACAGAAAGTGACCAGTCATGCAACAGAAACTAAGTGATCAGTGCCGCAGAATGCCAGAGGGGCCTAAATTAGACTCTTTAAGATGTTGGTGGTGCTATGATAACTGTACTTTCTGTGGGCTGAAAGCACTTAGGTAGGCAACCATGTGCATTGGCAGGCCATGAGTAGCAGGCAGCTGTGGAAGTAGGTAGTCATGTCACTTCTCTCCTTCTTGGTTTCACAAGTCAGGAACCCATGCAGTGTGACTAGAGAACATGGGTGGAGGCTGGTGTGTTGGGGGGGGATCAAGAGGGTTGTTAAGAATTTCTTAGTTATCTCACTCTGTTTTGTTACGTGGATCTTGGTTGCATATCTCCTTCTCTGAAACTGGTATCTACAAATGCTTTAAATTAATTGCCTTGTTACCTGACAATGTAAACTTGTTTACTGCACCCTTTAATTTGATTTGCTCCATTCAGGGTAACTATGTAATCTTGTGTGCTGTTTTTTGAATTGTACATCCATTTACTGTAGTGCATATCAATGATTATGTAATGTACATTTGTGATATTATGTATTACTGTTATATTTGACTCTGATCCCTTTGAAAATAAACACCTGCTTGAAGGATTCTTTCTGAAATAAAAATAAATAAAATAAATAAATAAATAAAATGTAAGTGGTTGATGGACAAATGGCACAGACTGTCCAAAGAGGTAGTCAAAGCTAAGACTGTAATTGGGTTTAAACTTAGGTGGGACAGATATAATGGAATAGTGGAATCCACATGCAAAAGAAGGAAAGGGATACCTGGGGAAGGGGTTGGTGATCAGCAACTAGGGCTATCAGATCTGTACATCCAGTTTAGCTTTCAGATGAGCATGAAGCTAGGTAGAGAAATGGGCAAATAATCCAAGGAAGTATGTGCTCATGGAGTGGGGACCTATGCAACAGTGAGGTGGCCAACTACCACCAAACACATACAGTACTAGAAAATGGGCTTATGAATGAAAGGAATCTGACTGGCTGCCGGGCATGCCAAGCAGGTGCATTAACTTGTGGTTAGAGCCCTGTAAAAAACAAGTGACAGCACAGGTGGAGGAAAAGTGGCTACATGAACATGAATGCTGTGCTGCCACATAACTAGAATCAGTAAAGAGTACAGGAGTATGGCAACATGGCAAATCAAGCAAAAATACAGACCATTAAGCTTGGTCCCACTTAAAAATCAATTTGTTTCAAAATGTAAAAACATGAACAGCAGCACCCTCACATATGACACTGACGTTTGGCATCGTGCTGATGCTTTTCCAAGGTGTGGCTTCCCTCATACTGATATGTAAATTTTAAAGAGACTTCTTAAAGTGACAGTCCATCAAAATCAAATACTATATAGTGACAGGCTATATGACTAAAGTGCAGCACTTGTAAACAGTATGAAAAGCCATAATAAATACATTCATCCTATATTCCTAAAAAAGCTATACAAATGCTAAAGCATACATAAATATTACAATTTTAAAAAGACAAATCCAATTCATAATAAAGTGCACAGAACATCCTAATGTATTTACTTTAGATCTGGAATAAATAAAGAAAATCATTTCCATGTTAAATTCACATTATAAATGTTAAATTGTTAAATTCATTTCTGCTTCAAAAATGGAACCAAGCTGAACACGGCTTTCAAGCCAGTCTGTCCATGGGCTTTAAGTCTATATTGCTATTTGGCTTCAACGTGTATTAATCTATTTTTCAAATCACCCACAAATATTAAGAGATAGTTTTTCTAAACCTTGGAACTTTAATTTGTGTCCAGGTCCCTTCTGCTTAATGTGGACTGCTAGTGCATTTGTTTTGTGCTTGTTTGTAATGTTCCTTAAGTGTTCAGCAATGCAATTCTAGAAATGCCTTTGTCTTGCCTACATAAAAGCATTGACAGTCACTATGGCTACATATACTACATTTTTAGTGGAACAAATGATAAAATGTCCATTCTTATATTCATTGTCTGTGACTGTATGTTTAAAAAGGGTACCTGTGTTCACATGGATGCAAAAGGAGCAATGTCCACATTGAAAGGTTCCACCTGGTAATTCCAGATGTTATCTCTCTCCTGGTGCAGAATATAGGGTCCTTGTGACAAGGTTTGCCACATTTTGTTCTCTTTTGTAAACCATGGGAGGGTGGCATTTTTTTTTCTCACTCGCCTATCTGGGTTCCAATGATAGCAGGTTCCAATTTTTGAGCAAACCTTGTCACAAGGAGCCTAAGTACTGCAAGACAAAGTGATTTAAAAATTGCATTGCTGAACACTTAAGGAGCATTACAAACAAGGACAAAACAAATGTGATAGCAGTCCACATTATGCAGAAGAGACTTAGGCACAAATTCAAGTTCCAAGGTTTAGAAAAATGATCTCTTAATATTCATGGGGAAGGGGGGATTGGAACCATAGACTGCTACAAGCTGAAGCCAAATAGCAATATAGACTTAGAGCCCATGGACAGAATGGCTAGAATGCCGTGTTCAGCTTGGTTCCATTTTCGAAGCAGAAATGAATTTAACAATTTAACATTTATAATGTGAATTTAAAATGAAAATAAGTTTCTTTATTTATTCCAGTTCTAAAGTGAATACATTGGGATGTTCTGTGCACTTTATATTGAATCGGATTTGTCTTTTTAAAATGTTAATATTTATGTGTGCTTTAGCATTTGTATAGCTTTTTAAGGAGTATAGGATGAGTGTATTTATTATGGCTTTTCATACTGTTCACAAGTGCTGCACTTTAGTCATATAGTTTGTCACTATATAACATTTGATTTTGGTTAAGTATCACTTTAAGGAGTTTCTTTAAAATGCACACATCAGTATGAGGGAAGCCATACCTTGAAAAGGTGTCAGTATGACGTAAATGTTGATGTCACATATGAGGGTGCTGCTGCTCATGTTTTTACATTTTGGAATAAAATGATTTTTAACTGGGACCAAGCTTAATGGTCTGTATTTTTCCTCAGTTTGCCATGTTGCTCTACCCCTCTGCTGTTAAGTGACAGCACAGCCTGCTTTACAAGCAAATTGGTATCAGAGTGCCAGTGTTGATTTTAAAGTGAAACAGCCTCCATTTTTTCCACTTGCTTAGTGAAGGACATGCCCCCCCCCAAAAAAAAATCACTACAAACTAAGTACCACTGTCAGTGAAGTGGCTGACCAAAAGGAAATGCGCAGGCACAGTTAACTTGATTTTTTTCAGTTAAAAAAACGTAGTTTTCTACATGACAGTAATAGTGGTAGCACATCCCGTGCTGATAGATATTATGAGAGTGCCCCACTAGCTGTAACTCCATCTTCACATAATAAAACAGACCCAAAAAACACAGCACTCAGATATTTATTAAAAAAAACAAAAATCACCTTATCAAATGAGATAGCGGTTCTTCTCCCAATCATCCAATAACAGTACGTCAACCACCATCCCTGCTACACTCAGTCCCCATCCATACTCAACCTCTGTTTAAATACTTCCAGTCCTGATTGCATTCAGACCTACAACAGATGAACAAGCACACCAACTCCAAACACAAAAGCACAGCTACTCCATTGAAAGGCAAGCAAAAAAAAAAAAAAATAAGCAGTTCTTCATCTCCCAGTTCTTCTTTTTTTTACCCACAGGAGGTGTAGAAGGCAGGGATTGGCGGTTATAAGAGTTTTAACACAGATTTCAAGCAAAACCATGAAAGGCAGAATGAAGTGTTAAACAAAACTATGAAAGGCAGCAGTGCCATCTACTGGCATGTAGTCAGTGCAGGAACTACTTTACAATAACATTTTATTTCTCTGTTTTTTTCCTAATTTCATCAATTTTTTATTTATTTATTTTTTAACTTTCTATTTTATGCCCCCAATGTTGTCACGTTCGGCCCCTCTCTCTGGGTCCCCCAAGGCACTATGCAGGCTGTGCTACCTGGACCCAAGGAGCTAGCTCCAAATTAGTGCCCTGTTCCTATAGTTCCATGTATCACTGGATGACCCCTCCCGGGTTGGGTGAAGGAGTCCCCACTCCTCTCCGAATCCTTCAAGGGAATGAGGACCTGGAGCTGTACCTCTGGATTCTACAGTTGCCATGGCACAATCCCATAGCCTGGGCCAGACATGGTGTTTTTCCTGGTTTTCAGGTCCCCACCCCCTGCAGACATCGGCACTCGGAGAGGACCAATGAGACAAAGGTGTGCAGAGACGTGCCTTCGCTCATATCCTAAGCCAGCACTCACACCTCCATAGCATTCTGCATCCTTCTCTGCACCTCCACTTGTGGTCACCCAGGTGGCAGTACAGCAGCAAGGAGTGCAGCCCACCCCTCCTGAAGAAGGAGAGTTGACCATTAGGTGCTCAATCCTTCTCCCTCTGGCTGGCACTCTAATGACCTGGGCTCGCTACTGAACCCGACTCTCCAGTGTTGCCAGCAGTAGCACTACTGCTTCACCGGTGGGCTGGCTATTTTTTTTTTTATTTTAACATTTTTTCATGACAGTACCTACAAATGCCCATTTTGTAAGCACAATAATACCCTCTAGGGTGGGTGGTATTGGACAATACCATAGCAGTCCAGGATTACCCAGTACCACCCATGTTGTTGGGTATTATTGCTTACACAGTCCTAAGGCAGAAGTGTTAAAAAGGTGAATTAAGCTACAACATTGTTCCTAACCAAGAAATAACTCCACAAAAGACCAGGCTCCCCAGTGCTTCACTCATGTAGAGTTTGCTTATGCATCAGATATTCTCATTTCCACAAATAGGTCCTATTTTCTATAAGGAACATGAGACCACTCAACTTGTAAAATCAGTCTGTGAGTTCAGTCTGTCTGCTTGCAATTCTCATGGGGAAAAAACAGTAGGAGCTCAGAGAGTGAGTCTAGCCAGTAGAAGTAACCATGTGAGTGATTATTATAACAAAAAAAAATCAAAATAGATAAAGAAACATTCCAAAAGGAGAGTATCAGAAAGTCAAACAGATTGTTGTAGAGAGAAAAACAAATATGATTGGTAAAGAATCACACAGAGATGTGAGAGCTACCAAGTTCGCTGCCTTGGACAAGGTCACCCTCCCATAATAACTGTCACTGCCAATAGCTTCAGCAGGATCTAAGAGTCCAATCAGGTGACTTAAATACTCAGTCCAGAGAAGGGCTGTTATGTGGAAGACATGGAGCCTGATTCTCAAAGCTCCTGGACTGGCACAAGGGGCTTGTGCCACAAGGAATGGTGCAAAGTGCCCTTTGTGCTAAAAGATGCACTAGAAGTGATTCTCCAAGGCAGCCTGTGGCAACTGCAGGCTGTCTGCACCAAAGGGGGACTGCACCATCCTTGTGGCTAAAAAATGGGATGTGGCATGGTGCTAGGGGGCTTGTGGCAGCCTCAAGCTGCAATATCCCTGATATTGTGGTTATCTAAACTCTCTCAGAGGCAAATTTCTGTTAGACCAGCCAGGGCTGGTCTAAGGGTACTTAGATGCATGTCCTCTTAGACGGTTTAGCACACCAATGTGCCGAGGCCCACCTCCCCATCTCCGATTCCCAGTTAAATAAATTTTCTCCATTTCTGGTGGCTAGTGGTGCCCAATCACCTGTTAAATAATTTTATCTCCATCCCTGGTGCCTAGTAGCCCTCATCCCTGATCCCCTTTTAAATATATTTATTTCCATCCCTGGTGATCAAGTGGACCCCCAAATGCTGACCCCTTGTTATTCAATAGGTAGACTTCCCTGGCAGTCTATTGGACCCCACCTATCTGCCCTTATATAATTGATATAATTCCATGTTGGTCTAGTAGACATCCACCCTCCCACCCTAGCAGGTGCTCACTCAACATCACTCCCCATCTCAAACCTATGTTATAAATGCACAGCTCTACTGCTATTACTAAGGTTAGCACACTGACTGAGCTCTCAGTGAACATATACTGTTTGTACAATACATGTTCATTGAGTGCTCACTGTTTATAGTGCACTCTCATTGAGAGCTCAGTTAGGGGCTGCCTGTGGTGTTGAGTGATGGGCTGTGCCAGTCACTGGCTTGGTTTGAGATGTGGGGAGAGTGGGATGGTGGGGCTTGCCTGCCTGGGTGGGAAGGTGGGGATCTACTAGACCACCATCGAATTTTAACAATTCTTTATAAGTACTGATCAGGACTGGAGGGGCTTGCTAGACCACCAGGGAAATGTACCTATTGCATAACAAGGGATTGTGGTTTTGGGGGGTCGGTTAGACCACTACGGAAGTATATTGCTTCTTTATAAAGGCATATAAGGCCTGAGGACGGAACTGCTAGACCATCAGGGATGGGAATAAATATTATTAAAATGGGGTTGGGAATGGGGGGTGCACTAGCCACCAGGGATGGAGAGTATATTTTTAACAGGTATCTGGGACCACTAGCCACCAGGGATGGAGAACAGAGAATTTGTGACAGAAATTTTGTCTAATCAGTTAACCATATCATAGTTAACTGATTTCAGTCTGGCAAATAATTGTAGTCATTTCGCTTGATTTGCATCCTCACTATTTTGTTTATTGAGGGTCTTTTTTTGGTTATTTTTTCCTCATTTAGTTAAATTGTTCCTATCAACCTGCATTGAATCAGACAAACAATCTCTCTTGCTACTTCTTGTTTCAGCCATTTTACTTAATTTAATAGATGCTGTTGCAGTGTCTGTACAGGATCTACTTAGTAAATAGTAATACAATAGAAATAATTTAAAAAAAAATCCTAAAAACCTTAACCAATAATAACTGTGTTAGTAAAATAAAACTGTTTTCAATTTTATATAATTCACAGCTCTTAAAAGTAACCCAGCAAAAATTAAACCCAGTTGATAGGATTTATAATTCCTCCTCAATGTGACCAATATATTGCTTGGGCTATACAAATAGCTAACATCAATTATTTGAATGGTAGAGCAAAAACAAGAAGGTACAGCATGCAAAAAAATAAAACAAATCAGTAATGATAAGGTTGGAAAGTAGTTTATTGTGGCATCAGAACATCAGCACAAATCCTTGAGTTGGGGATTTGTACTGATGCTCTGATGCCAAAATGAACCACTTTCCAGCATTAAAGCAGCATTGCAATGAAAATGTTCTTTCCATAAACCTAATTTCAGCTGCAAGTAATACAAATATTAGCATACCTATCAGATTTACTTGTCTGGGTACTTCCTTTACTGTGCACCATGATTTTTTTTTCATTCTTAACCAATGCTAGGTCTACAATACTGTTTATATGCCAAAAGTGTCTGCCATCTTTCTTTCTTGAGAAAACATTCAATTAAAACATTTATAAAATACTCAAATTTAGGAAATGTAGGTGGAACTAGAACACTTTACCACCAAATGAAATTGGAACATGCCTGGAATCCAATATAGAGAAAAAAAATAGGTTACATTTTTGTCCAGTTTCATTACATTGCTGCTTTAATTTTAATGTTTGTATTTTTTTTTTTGCATCATACCTTCTCGTTTTTGCTTGTGCAGTGTTTTTTTTTCAGTGCAGAAACTCCTGTGCACCCTATCCTGCTACTTTGTGTTTTCCTTATTTGAATGGTAACACTGAAATCCTCTCACCATACTTTCAGAAAAAATGTGCACAACTTGGTAAACATAAGTTCGCAGTCAAAGTCATGGATGGGCAGGGACTTCAAACAGTCTTTACAATGTGAAGAATATTGGAGCATTGGTAAGAACACTGAGATTCAGTTCAACTCTCAGAGATTTTTCCACTTTACTTTTGTCAGGAAAAAAAAAAAAACTTCCAATTTCTTCCAAATAGTAGGCCATATGAAAAGGATAATCTCCTTATAGTCTCATGAATAAATTAATAATAAAACATCATTCAAATAAGGAGAAACATTTAAGAAAACTAAACTAGAAAATGAACTAAAAAGATAAAAATGAAAATTAAAATTACCTAATGTTAACACTGCTACAAGAAAAATACTCCAAAAGGTAGAGTTGAAATAAGGGGCTCAATACTGGAAGCCCACAGCTGCCACATGGAGCCTATATCAACCCCCTCCCATGCACTATGTGTTTGTAGCACAGAAAAGGTTGCCATAAGTGTGGTAACTTAGGCACTGGGACCCCTCCTGTACCAGGATCTGGTACAGGGTCCCTGACACTGGGCTTTGATGCAAGCTGCTGTTTGCTGCAGCTTGTGGTGATCCAAGTCCTCTCTGAGAATCAAGTCTAGAATGTATAATAGGTAGGAGGGAAGGGGATAAAGTATCTAATAATCATAACAGATCACAAGTCAGATTTCACAAGAAGTATTGTTTACAGTTCTTGGATCAATATATAAGGACAAATAAGGATAGCTTAGAAACAGTACAGAGAAGGTCAACAAATACTAGGGCAACATGATAAAACACACTAGGGAAGACTTACGAGTTTAAACATGCACTCACTGCAAGATAGAAGGGAGAGGGAGGACATGATACATACTTTCTTTTTAATAGAGTGTACAATGAAAATTTATTTAATCTGAGAAATAGAATGTCTACTAGGGGATATGCACTTGAGATGGAAGGTGGTGGCTCAAGGAAAGAGATTAAAAATATTACTTCACAGAAAGGGTTGTGGATGAAAATAAACATCCAAACTAGACAGAGATAAACTTGGGTTCAAGAGAGATTGGGATGCATTTAAGGGAATACTAAGATGGGATACTGCAAAAAGGAGAGAGGAATATAAGGGAAATAATTAACATAAGAAATATTCTGAATAGAGAATATTGGGACAGTCTGAATGGATTATTCATGTCTTTTTCCACACTTCTCTTTCTTATCCTTTTATGTTTGTATGGATTCTGCCTTATAGTCATACAGACAGACAGAATATCATGGCTTCTAGTGTAAGTCAAAAAGAGTTTTGAGTCATGAACTGTACCTCCAATTACAGACATGTTGTTCATTTCTATTGCATTAGGAACACCTCCACCACATGAAAGGTCTTGTGTCTATTGCATAATTAGAGCAATTTTCAGGTTAGGAAAAATGAGTTTTTGATTCCAGCACATGTCGTGCACTTAATGATTCTGCATCGTAACCTAATAGTTATTTTCTCTAGAACTTAAGAAACCTAGAATGACTGCCCATGTTTGTTTCATTTCTGAATACAATATATGGTGACTCTTTGGCATCTTACTCTGTGATGACAGTCATTGAACTCCAAATGGCTCTCTAATGAATCAGAAGGCTAAAGGTTTCAAATACTTTTTTCAGGTTTAGGAAGATGGGCATTTGAGCCAGTGCTGCCAGACATTGAAATAGGCTGATTTATCTTTCCAGATTAATACTAACATTCAGTCTTTTGTATAAAAAATATTTAAAATATGTTTGTAACTGTTATTCATCAGAAAGGAGCAAGCACAAGGACATGGTGCTTCAATGCCATAAAACATCAGAACAATTATGGAGAGAATTAGGATATAGCTAGTCTTTTAAGTGGTCAGAACAAAAATAAGGAATTGCAGGAGCAAGACAGATTTGTTTTTGTTATTCCATATTCTGCACAAGCAGATGCTGTTACAAAGATTATTAGAAAACATTGAATGTCTTGGCCAGTGATCCTGGTCTACAATATAGTTTCACCCATTCACTCCACATATGTTTTTGAAAAACATCTACTATAGGAGACAGAGTAACACATAGTCATTTTGTGAACCATAAGAATGTACAGACATGATTGGGAAAGGTGTAGTAGGATGCTATCCATGTAAAAAATGTACTATGTGCACATATATTAAACAAGGTAAGGAATTTAAAGTACATCAGGAAGGGACAGAATTATTAAATTAGACAGCTTGTTACCCTATGATTCTGAAGGAATTGTTTACCTAGCATGGTGTAGTTGTGATGCATTTTATGTTGGCAAAATTATTAGGGCCATGAACGTGAGGGTCAGAGAACATATAAGGGCAATAGAGAAGAAATATCTCTCCTATGCTACAGCAGCACATGTAGCAAAATCTACTAGAAATGGGGAACATAGTTTTACCTTTATGGGTATTGACAAGGTCTGTCGAAAACCTCATGGTGGCAACTTTAATGACCGGTTACTTACCCAGGAAACTTTCAGGATCATTAATCTTAATGCAACAAAAGGCAAGGGTCTTAAATCTGGATTTGAATTCAAGCCTTTTTTAAAAAAGAAAGTGTATTGAGTAAATTATTATTGTGCTTATGTAAACAGCTTTGTTTTCCTTCTTCCTGGTCCCCCCGCCGTTTTTTCTTCCCCTCTCCCCCCACTCTTTTCCTTTCCTTATCTTCTCCTTTTCCCCTCCCCCTCCCTTGATGTTTCTTTTCTCTACCCACTCCACCCATTTCTTTATTTTTGTCTTCCTTTACCTGGCTATTTAAACTGCTCCTTGAATATATCTGGGGCTTGTCTTCATCACTTGGTGTATGTTATCTGCAGATTTGAGTTTTAAGTGAATTGAGATGTGTGTCATTTAGTCATTATGAATCAACCAATTGAATGTCTCTTTGTGAGTGATGTCATACTGAAAGTAAAGTATTTAACTGTTGCTTCTTTATTGTTGCCTTAGCCTTTGAGAAAGAATGTGTTAGTATCCGAAATGTGTCAGTCTTTTTAGGCCTCTAATATGTTGGTATGTAAATAAATATTTTTTTAATGACCAGTGCCCTTGGTATGTGTGGATGTTTGTAACTGTTTTTCAAGTTATTGTATACTGTAGTTTGCAAATTACGTGTGTATTTGAACAAAACATATGAGTGACTTTGGTACATTTGAAAATAGGATTTGGCATGACCATGTATCTCCTGTTTATGAATAAAAGTTCATACTACTAAGAAGGTACCGACAACATTATTACCCACTGCCCTTTATAGAGGCACCCAAAACCCTAAATAGTTCCAGTGCTTGTGTTTCCTAGGCTATCAACATTGATCCTCAGCCATTGTACTTCTTGTGATATTTAGACATTGATCTCCTCCAGTGGCATCATGTGGTCCTGCTTTCTGTCCTGTCAGTCTTCAGCCCCATCTCACTTGTCAGTTCTTCTTCCTAATTGTCATGCAAATATTAAAGAACTTATATGCTGTATGAATAAGTTACTTGATTTATTCTTTTTCACTCACATGTTTCAGGGCACCTTACAACATACTGTAACATAGTAAAATGCATAAAATATACAGCAAACATTGATTTAATCAGTTATTTTCTTAGGTCAGTCAGCCACCACCATTTTTAATAAATATGATAGGTTGACTGTGATAAAATCAGAGTCACCCACAATACTAGGCTCTGGTTTGGGTAGGAAGTACGTGTTGCAACACTTGGAAAATCAGTAACAGTTGTGTACCCTTTGAGAATAGCTCAGGAGTAATTTAGGCAATCCTGGAGAGATGTTGAATCAGATCTGGCACATTCATGTTTTTGAATTTCTTAGCTACAGTTTTGAAAGAAGTACTTTTATTGAAGGAGTTTTGGGTGGGTTCAGGAGAACTGAATAGTAATATATTTCTCTCAGCACAGACTCACATAGCCCCAGTGCTTACTTATTAATACAGAGGTCTGCAATTTGTGTTGAGACACAACAGAAATGGAATAAAAACACCTCATCTGCAGATTCTATAGTCAAATGTGATACTTTCACTTTCCTTTGCTACACAAATAAAATGATAGTCATTCAATAGCATTTTATTGATATGGCAAACAACTAAAAAACATTCAAGAAAATGAGATTTAGCACTGTCATAAAAATAGTGTTGATTTTAAGCCTTTTTATGTGAGGCATTAGAACATCATTCAGTGAAGGAATATTTTAACAACATTACTTTGTGGTTCATTAGCAATGCACTCAAAAATATGGTTTGAAAACAACATAAGTTGAAAAGATTTAAAATAAATATTAAATTATATCTTGTTTTGATGTAATCTGTTTGGATGATGATTAGAACTTTGTCAAATAAAATAACCAACTTTAATGAATTTACACAAAAGAAGCAGCACATATGTTCACTGTTGTAATTTATTCATAGCAAATGCTAACTAGGAAACTTATAATTTGCAGAATAAACTACTGTAATTAGATAATCATCACACCAGAGACATGAAACAAGTATACACTGCAAAGGAAAACAACATTTGGGAAACCTGAAAAAAAAAATAAAAGATGTATCAATGAAAATCAGAAGCACAGCTTAATGAGCCATGTTCTTAACTCTTTTCCCAGATCATATCATAGAAAGAAGTTAACACTGTCCCATCCATCTATCTGAATGGAATATAGGACTGATTTCCAATAAAAATGGATATATTCTGCATATGGATAATAGTATAAAATAAAAGCATGAAAATCATTAAGAAATTTTATTTGTTAAAAACATTTTCATCAGTTGCAAAACCAAACAATTATACTTAATATTAGTTAATATATAAGATACATGATGGGTGACTGTGGAATACACAAAATACTTACATGAGTGCACAATGACTTTGAGTAACATCATGAGTGGCAGAATGTAGTGGAGCCATGAGTGATATTACCTGAGGTCACTTTGCATGAATGTAAATATTTCCTGTATTCCATAGTCACTCAGTATGTGAGTAGTTTATACAATAGGGCCACTTGGTGCTCTTATGTTGTTTTTTTTTTTGTGTGTCTGTAAAGTTTGATTTTTTTTTAAGCTAAATAAGTGGGACTTCTTTTTGTGTTATTTGTAGTATTAGGCTGGTTGGCAGGGTTTCTAGCGTCAGTGCTATGCAGTTGCAGTAGTTGGATCAGAACATGCATTGTGAGTGGCTAAGTTTTGTATGTGGAAGGGCCAGAGGGTTCTTGGAAGATGGTAGCTTTCTTTTTGGTCTCCTGAGTTACAGGGTCAGCTTTGTGGTGGGAGGATTATTTTTTTATTTGCGCTGCTGCTGTGTCTTTTGGTTTTAATTTTTGTTTTGCTGTGGTGGTGAGTGAGGCTGTGGTCAGGTTGGCATGCAGGGGGTATTCTGTACTGAATACTTTAGCAAGGTTTTTCAGGGAGGTTTTCTGACAGTGTAGGAGTGGTATGGTTAACTGTCCAGCTTATTAATTCATACAGAAAAGGTAAAATGCTCTTTTGACATTGTGGGTTTTAGGAGTGAGGAACTGTGGAGTTTCTGATGCTGTGTTTCATTACATTTTTGTGCATGAGACACCCATTCAGGTAGTTGAGTTTCTTTGGGATTTTTAGCTCTGTTTCATTTTTCACTTTCGTTTTCCAAAAGGAAGTTGGCTTTGTGGGGCTCTTACATATCTGGAGTGGCTTATTTAGTTAGTGATGTACCTACAGTGCAGTTTATTTCAGGTTATTCCACTGTGGATACATCATTGCTAGGTTATACAATGGTGGTGAGTTTACATATATATACTTGATAGCATATGCAATCACTCCTATTGTATAAACCCATTTTACCAATGATTTGGAGATGGGCTAGAGAGTAAGATGAACCATGCATGCAGGGTTCTTTTAATGGAGCTTACCTGTATTTGCCATACATGGAACTATAAAAACATAGCATCTGATGATGCAAAAAGGCACTATGACCAATCCAGTCGGCCCACCCTACCATATCTGCTTTATTACAGACACTAGTGGACAACATTGTCCCTAACCCTTTGTCAGCTAACTCCCATACTATGGCATTATGTACTGACTCCACCCTCTCACAGTTCATCCACAGGTATGAGTTCCAGAACCTTGTACAGTACTAAAGATGGGGGTTCACCAGGGATCTGTACAGTGAATTTCCTCTTTGCTTCTACTGCTGATTCCACTTTTTATGCAACCCAGCATCCTGTTACCCTCCCCCTGCATTTTTACACCATGCTATATATTTCAGAGTCTCCAACATTAGTACTCCAAGATCATACTCTTCTGCTGTGCTTTCTAACACTGCTCCCCCATCAGGTATTGCATTTTCAGATTACACTCCTGGTGTGTACTAACTTGCATTTGTTTAATTATATTTTCAGCTGTCAAATTTTAGACAATTTTTCCTACCTCCCCAAGTCCCTTCAGAGTGCACTGATTCCATTCTCCCCATCCACCCTTTACCAATTTTAGTATTATCTCCAGTGAGGCGGATCATGCCCTGAACACCCATCCCATGTCAGAGATGAATATGTTAAAGAGAATGAACCCAAGGATCAAGCCCTGTGGTACCCCATTTATTTCCTCTTTAACATCAGACAACTCTCCATTTAAAATAACTTTCTGCATCATTCCCATTAGCAAGCTTTCAACCCATGTTACTATCCTTTTCTCTATCCCATGTCCCTTAGTCTCTCAGTTTCATGACTAGTCTCCTGTATGGGACTAAATCAAAGGCCTTACAGAAGTCTAGTTACAGTATATAAACTGCCAGTTCATTGTTGGTCACCCTAGTCATGCAATTGAAGAACTCAGTCAGGATTGGCTGGCATGATCTCCCACTTGTAAGCCAATTCTGCTCCTAATCCTGCATCCCTTTTGCCTCAAGAAAGGCTACCAGTGTTTCAGGATGGTCTCTGCTATAAATATCAGATTGACTTATTTATAGCTTACCTGGCTCATCCGTCCTGACATTTTGTTCAGGATAATCAAATTGGCAATCCTCCAATCTCTTTGTACCACCTTCATGTTTAACAAGGAGTTGACAATTTCAACCAGAGGTGCTGCTAATACCCAATACGGTTTCCTTAAACATATTTAGATACATGCCATCTGACATCATTGATTTATTAACTCTCAGTGCAGTCAGCCCCTCCAGCACCCTTTTTTCAGTGACATGGTGGTTGCTAACAGTTCTTCTTTTGTTCCTCTAAAACATTTAAATGGGTATGAAGTTCTGGTTATGATAGGAGGAGGAAGACCCTTAACTCAAAAGGTGTCCTTAATTATAGATAAAATATATGCTCTTCAACACCACACACTAATCATTGGTCTTGTATCAGCAATAATTAAAGCAAGTCCAAAATGGCATGCTTCTGGCTTTAGATTTGTACATTACTTGATCAGTACATGACACATCTTGAATTAATGACAATACCCTACTGTACATGTCCTTTGATATTTTTAATAACTACATTTACTTAATTGTTTGTTTATTTATTTTTTTAATTATCTTTTCACCACTCAGAGACAAGCAGGGATGTACCCCTTCATTCAACACCTAAACCTTCCACCAGGCAAAACCTCCAGGTTGCACAGATTGGGAGGTCCATCACTTTCCCCTGTAGCAGGGCTCCCCAGAGGGAGAGACTGAGATTCAACTGAAGCCCCAGCTGAGGCTTACACCTGGAGCATCATTTGGGTGGAAGGCCAGGGGCATCATCTTGCAACTGACCCAAAGGATTTTTGCTTCCTGTTTCCCCTGGAGGTGCAGACATGCAATGACATCAGCACCGGACATGCACACTCCCACATGCAACACAGATATTTGCTGATGTCGCCACTCATTGTGTGACCCTGGCCAGAGTGCTTCTGGCCTCAACTGTGTGTGACTTACGCACCAGGAATCCACAACCCACCCCCATGGACAGGAAGAGAGCTGTCCTAGGAATGCCCATCCTACCTCCTCTTGGCTGATTATCTAATACTCTGGGCTCATTCCTGAACTCTGCTCATCAGCATCACAGCTGGTAGTAATACCACTGTGCTGGTGGGCTGGCAGTTTATTCATTTATTTATTTATCCACAGTGTTATATTGCATAATAATGCCTGTTATATACTGTCTTCTCTTATTACATGATTGTCAGCTTCCAGCTCTTTAGGATTCAGCTTTCTGTTACTTAAAGGGCACCTAAACAACCTATTTTTAGAAAGAAACAATTTAAAAATCTGGCTACATAGAGAGGTGATGGAAAGGCTGCTGTGTACATTGATGATAACATTGCATTTATCTGAATAACATAAAAGTAGTTTTGTAGCATCTGAAAAAGTAAGTTTCTGCCCTCCAGTTCAAAGAACCTGCTCTGCCTATTCCCTAAAATGGTTGCCAAATGTGTGAAGTGATGACATCATTGGAGCTAGAAGAAAAGCATTAGATGTCTCTCTCTACTGCTAACTAGTTCTGTTTTCCCCATTTGTTTAGAATTGTTTCATCAAAATAATTAAAACCATGACTTAACTTGCAGATTATTTTGATCAATACAGATATTAGGCTATTATTTTGTTCATTTTGTATACTTTAACATGCTGAAATTAATTGTGCTGTAGTCCATCCAACTTTCTCTTTGGCAAACCACAGTACAGTACACCTCTTCAAATACCTGGTGGTCTAGTGGTTATGTGTTGTCCTGATGGTTGTAGCAAAGTTCTGGTCTGGTCCAATGCCACAATTCATGCTTTCTTGGTAATCCAGAAAACATGCTTCTCTTGTAGTCTTCTTTTTCTTTATGATGACCCCCCCCCCCCCAATGCAGCTTGCCTACCAGTCATCAAACAGTCCACTGTTCACACTCTGTCCTTATTACTGTCTGGGGTTTCATATGAGCTTCCCAGTTCCACAAAGAGAATGATCACACTTTAGATTGTAATATTGTACTTTAGAGAATAGTGCACATCTATACTGATACTTTATTGACTGACACATTTAAGTGATGCCTCCCAAATCACTTTCCAATCTTCTTTCATCAGTGTTTCACTTCTGCTCCTACAAAAAACATCAGACAGATCACAACCTTTATGTACAATGAATGCAGTATGTACAGTCCCCCTTTTTGCTTTTTCCTGCCTCATTAACCAACAACCAGGTCTTCCTAGGTAGCCAAGAAATAAGCATTCAGACAAACTGGGAAAACTGCCATTCACACCCTCATAAGGGCTAGACTTGCTATGGGATAACAACATTATTGGCAGGAGAGGCATACTAATGCCTTGAGCAAATCCACCCAACCTCCAGTGTCAGTCTACTCTCTTACCTGTGATCTGCAGAACCCCACAGGACAGTCCTCAGCAATCTTCCTCCAGTCTTTTTCTATGCCCTTCTTCACAGTGCAAGTTGGCTGGCTCACCATTCTTCTGAATCTTGAATGCTGTATACAGAGTCCCCCCGATACTGCCACAACAAACCTCAACAAACCCCTCAAGAATAATCTCCCTACACTGAATCCAGGTAACAATTTAGGTGCTGTCCTTCCATTCCAAATATTAGCCATTGCTGCATGCTCTCATCCATGGTGCAGTAGTGATCACAGTGCTGGCAGCCCCGCATCTCAGATCGATCTCTCAACAATCTATTCAGCTTTACCTCATCCTGTCTTCCCCCTACTCTGAATATAGCTGTACTCTGTAGGAATGGTCTCCTCAGCCACCCTTTGGCAATTGTTCATCACTTTTTCTCCATAAATCAAAAACTGGTGAGTGCATCTCCCTTCCACATCATGAATACAGTTAGTACAGTCTCCTGATTTTGTTTGGCATCTCAGTAATAAACATAATCTTTCCAGTAAGTCTTGCTGATAGCAGCAGGGCACAAGGGAAAAATGTGCTTTTCTACCCTTATAAAGTCTAGGCTACCTATGATTAGGGATTATTAAATGACATGCGTAATGATGCATGCACTTGTCATTTAATGTTATCTAATCCAAGATAGTCTAGATCTTATAAAGGTACTAAGGCCCATTTTCCACCCTTGTGCACTACTGCTATCAGCCTATCTTTCTGAAAAGATCATGTTTGTTTTTGATATGTCAAAAAAAACACAGGGGACTGTACTAATAACATTCATGATGTGCAGAAATGATGAGCTCACCAGTTTTTGAAGTGGGGAGCAGGAGTGAAGAATGAATACCAGAGGGGGACTGAGAAGGCCATTCTGGTGGGGTACAGCTATATTCAGGGATGGGGAAGACTGGGAGGAAGGTGAGCAGATCATTGGGAGATTTGAGATGTGGGGCTATTTTTTGTTATTTTTTTTTTTAATTTATTTTTTGTTGACCGGGTAAGTGCACTAGACAAATCCTGCCTATTTTCAGGCACGACCCGGGAAGGGGGATGCAGATAAATGCCAACTGACCTTGAACCAGATTAAGCTGTTGGTGGTATTTTTAGTGAATGATGGAAATTTGGCCAGGACACCGGGGAAATTCCCCTACTCTTGCTTCCTGTGAGCAGGGGGGACCCTTTTTTCTGTGGGACCAAGATGGCTGCCATCCCGGACCCTGGAGGAGGTGGAGGTGATGCTGCTCTCAGTTTTGTGGTTTCTGCTCCAGATCTACAGCCTGCTATGCCTGTTGTTTTGCCTAGTGCCTGCAATAATAGTCAACCTGACACTGTGCCACAACTCGTGATTTATACACTTCCTGAATCTCCTCTTGAGTTTGGAGCTACCACTCCAATTTTGGACCAGCATTCTCCTACAGTCCTTGGGACCAGTATTCATGTTATGTCTCCATCACATTTACAAGTGTTATATGAACAGCACCGCTCTCTATTATGGTACTTCGTAAAGGAGGACAATGCCCTGCACTCCACCATGCCTACTGTCTCTGACCAGGCTGCTATACACTCTGGGCCATCACATGCTACAACAATAGACTTGCTTACAGCTCCTACCTGTGCTGCTTCAGCTACTCCAGGCACGCTATCCTCTATGGACACCCACGGTGGTACTTCATTTCCAGACTCTGTGTGGTCCCCTGCTTCCACTCTATGTGCTGCAGGTTGGACTCAACTGCTTCCTGGAGCACCCTGGTCTTCTCCCCGAGTGGTAAGTGCACAGGACAATATACAGGGACACATAGTCCCCAAACTGCCAGCTGAATCCACTTCCTTTCCTCATTCTTCCCAGGCGGCTTCGTTGCTACTACACCCTGCCACTTCAACACGACATTCTGTTGTTGGCCAACCAACTTCTGAGACTCCGGGACCTTTGCATGCTCAAGATTCTACATTGGTACCATATCCTTTGCAGGCAGTGCACTCCTCTTCGACAGATGGTTCCATATACCACTTGGATAACCCTTCTTTGCCTTATCTACATACAGATGAGGCTTTGACTGACCATCCCTTTTGCCTCAGTGACCTGTTTCAGAACTTGGGCAAGCCAGCCCGATGTAGAAATGTAGTTCATCTGAAATATTTTGGTGACCTCTCTACTGCACTGATAGGAAAACTGTATTGCATTCCTTGTTACGTGACTCTCTGGGTATTTCAGTGAGTGAATTGTTTGCTTTCATATATGTTAGAAGGGAATCAGTTTATGATTTAAGTTTTAAGAATGTTTCTTCTCTAGAAAAATTTTGGATCAAATATGAAGTAGTAAAGTCACAGCCTTAATGGGCCCCCTATATGCTCATTCCTCTTATTAAACCTATGGTGAAAATAATTACTCTTCTTTTTTGTAGTGAAGGCGTGAGCATAGTGGACGTCCAATACTGGCTTAAGCAGCGCTGCAACGTTCTCGAGGCTCCTCGTTCTATTTTGGACAAGGGCCTTGTCTGGACAGGGGTTGGAAGGTTAAGGTGCAATTGAAGCAGAATGACAAGGGTATAGCTCATTTGCCAGGTTGTTTTTATATAGGTAGAGATAAGGGTCTGTGTTTCTGTCCCTGTCAACCCCGTACCTGTCATAAATGCAGTGCTTGAACGCATTTGAGCCATACCTGCGATGAGCCATGGTGCACTATATGCTTAGCCTATGGTCATGTGAGCCTCGGTTGCCCTGACCCACGGAGGTGTAATCTCTGTGATGAGACTGGCCATACTTACCACCAGTGTCCATGGGCTGACCATAATCGGTTGGACCTTCCCCATCAGGATCAGGTAGTCCTCATCACGGACTCTCAAACTCAGGTTCTGTGCCAGCGTGATGAGGACAGCCAGGACGTAGTGCCCCCTCCTCCAGTGATGTTCTTCCCTCTGCTCTTCCTGCTCTCCAAGTGACAGAGCCTGTGTTACAAGACCTGTTCCTTCCTGGCATGGACCTGGCACCGGGGGTTGTTGCCTCCTCTGACCCCATGCCACTTCCTCCCCCTCCTGAATTGGACCCCTTCACGGAGGTTTCTCAGGGAAAAAAGGGTAAGTCCAAGGGTAAGCGTAAGGCTCCCAGCCCTTCCCCCAGACAGTCCATTCTGCCAGGAATCGCTACCAAGCCCTGACCAAATGGAAACAGTGGAGTGACATAATGGATGAGGAAAAAGACTCTGACTCTTCACACGCCTCTTCTCTCCATTTAGACAACTCCTCTGATTCCCAACGGGATCCCTCCCTTACTAATCCAGACACCAGGCGGCAATCGGCGGTTACTTGACGCCTCTTTGCCTAATTCTTCTTTGTTTTTTTTTCTGCTGGCTTTCAGTCTTTTTCTTTCTTCTTATGCCTGTGGGTTTGGGTCTTCACTGCCTCACACTTAATGTGTGCAGCATGAAATCCCATAGAAAACTTCTTACCTCTCTGCAGTTTCTGTTGGATCTCCCACATGATCTCTACTTACTTCAGGATACTAGGCTGAAGACTCGATACAAGCTGACCCAGGCTTCCACTGGCTGGACTACAGGCCCTTTCTATTGGTCCTTAGGTGAGGATAAATGTGATGGGTTGGGTATTTTGTTTTCTGGTTTTGACTGCACTGTTACGAGACTGGTTGATATTGTCCCTGGCCGTGCCTTATTGCTTGATTGCACCTTCTGTCGTCTGCAGCTCAGGATTCTAAATGTTTATGCACCTCAGGGTATTGCTGCTCGTTCAGACTTGTTTCGGTTATTGCAGCTTTATTTACACACCTCTAGACATCTCTGTATGGGGGGAGACTTCAATTGTGGTCTCACCCTGGATGACAGAGGAGGCTTCACACAGAAGCTTTTCGGGGAGTCTACTGCATTATGTACTATACTTCAGTTCGCCTCTCTTAAGGATGGTTACTGTGAGGTGCATCCTAAGGGAACAATGACCTATCATGGAGGCCTTCTGGCCACTCATATTGATTTTATCTTTCCCTCCCAGAATGCTATGGTATGACAGGCGAAGGTTATTCCTTGTGAGACCTTGGATCACATGGCCATCTCATTGCTTTGTTTTCCTTCTACGGCTTCCCATCCTTTTCTTATTTCTTCATGCTGGAAGTTGAATAGCTTATTATTGTCTGATGGCTGCATAGTTCGAGACTGTAGGGAATTTCTATTGCCCTGCATTTCGGTTCTGGATGCTTATACTTCCCCTTTACATCGGTGGGACGATACCAAATCTGATCTTAAATGTCTCTTTCTCAGGTATGCTAGGAGTAAATCTGTTTCCTCTTATCATAAGTATTTGCTATTGCAGCAGCATTTACAGGACGTGATCTCTAGGGCTTCTGTGATGGCTCAAGATTGCTCCCCCCTTATTGCTTCCTTGAAGACTCAGATGGAAGAGTGTCAATGTAACAGGGCTAGCTCATTGGGTCTTGAGACTACTTGTGGCACCCACTCTTCTAAGGCCTCTTTTGATATTTACAAGTGCTGTTCTGACAGGGTGGCTGCCATGCACATTGATCGTCTTACTGATGCGGACTCTTCTACGGTTTATTACACTATATCGTCTCTCCAGTTAAAGGTCTCTTCCCATCTAACCAGTGTTTTTGGGACTCCTTCACTGGCTACATCCGCTACCGCTTCCTTTTTTGAATTCCAGACCCCTTCTCCCTCTCTTGATGTTTGCACTGAGATGACAGCCCCAATTTCTTTGTTAGAGGTGCAGGCGGCTATTAAGAAGCAAAAGCGATGTACTTCTCCAGGGCTGGACGGCCTTACGGTTAACTTTATCAAGCTTTTTCTGAACTTTTTTCTCCTATTCTTACCTTGCTCTTTAATACTGTCATTGATTCTCACTCTGCACCTCAGAATGTTTAAGATGCTATCGTATTTGTATTGTTTAAGAAAGGAGATAGGTCAGACATAAGGAACTGGAGACCTTTGAGTCTCTTGAATGTGGAGTATAAGATTTTTACATCTGTCCTGCTTCACCGTCTTCTTCCTGTTGCATCCCAAGTCATTTCAGAGGTACAGATCTGTGCTATTCCTCATCACACTATCGTTTCCAATCTTTTCTTACTTAGAGATGTCTCTGCCTTTAGCTCTTCTTCTCCTTCACTTCTTTTTTCACTCGATCAGAAAAAGGCATTTGTTAGAGTAAATCATGACTACCTCTTTCATGTCCTGTCTCATTATAGTATTCCACAGCAATTTATTCAATGGATTACATTGCTCTATTCCACTGCCTGGATCCATCCTTATGTGAATGGCGCATCTTGCCCCCCTTTTTGAGTCATACCGGGGTTCGGCAGGGCTGCCCTCTCAGTCCTCTTCTTCATGTTTTTCATATTGATCCATTGCTCCATAGACTTTTATGCCACCCATCGATTCCTCAATTGTCCTTTCCTTCTGGGTGCTCTATCCCTACGGTGTTAGCTTATGCAGACGATCTCTGCATTCTCTCCACCCAGCACCTGCGAGAGGTGGACTTACTCCTCCTTCTAATGGATTTTGAACGTGTGTCTGGTTCTAAGCTTAATCATAACAATAGTTCAGCATTGTACCACCCGATTCCACCCCCACACGTTCTCTTTGCTACGTTGCAGGGGTGCCTTTACAATTTTCCCCGATCAAAGTTTTAGGATTGACCTTTGGTACCCCGATGATGCCCTCTCAAATTGGACTGTTATTTTGGACAAGGCTTTTCATTTGGTTGCGTCCTGGAAGGGTCCTACTATTGCAAAGAGGAAGTGGGTTTTGCTGCTGAAAACTTTACTTCCTCCCTTATTTCTTCATGTGGCTTCAGTTTTTCCAGTCCCCTTTTCCTTGGAAGCTCACTTGTATAATGTATTCTTTCAAGGATTCTGGGGCAGCCGTTTGAATCCGATGAAATGTTCTTACACATATCTTGATTACTGCCATGACGGGGTTTGGATGTTGAACCCCTTGGTGTTTTTTACTGTTTGCTTTTTAAGACTACTATTCCCTACCTGTTGCATGCCCCATCCGGTCTTTTGGATTTCTCTTCTTCATCATCATTTTGCTCCATTGTGCACCACCTGGTGTCTTCCACCTTTGGCAATTCCTCATAACTTTCATAAGTTTAAGCTCCTCCATTTTATTATCCCCATCTTTTTAAAGATTTGACAGTGGTCTTTGACCCCTACGGTGATTATCTCTCTTCCTCAAGGAAGCTCTTATATCGGTGTGTTTTGGGAACATCCTTTCTGGACCTTCCTGTGCTACAGGATTCCTTTGGCATTCAGTTGGACTCCTCTGGAGTTTTTCACCAACTGACTGATACATGAATCCCCCAACAGGTTTGCGATGTTACCTGGCTATCTTGTCATGGCAGGCTAGGTGTTTGTGGTAATACGAAGCATAAGGCTCATAAGGAAAGGATTTATCCCCGGGATACGTGCCCTTTCATTCCTGAGACCATGATGCATTTCTTTATTGATTACCCCCATTCACAACCAGTCTGGACCCTTCTCCTCCATAAGTGGAAGGAAAAGGCCCTTCCTTTCCTCATGTATGATATTTTGATTTACGGTATTTATCCCCCTACTTTGGTTCATTATCATCCTAGCACTTTACATTTAATTTTTGCATTTTGTCACTTCTAATTGTAGCAGGCTAGATGTGCATTTTTATTACTACAGAAAGTGTGTAGTCCTCCTCAGATTTTACAGGGTTTACAGATTGTTTATAGTTCCGAGAAAACCTCCATGTCACCTGGGTTTTTTCGGCGCTATTGGGACTTATGTTCATGGACTTTTTTCCTAAAGTGGGGAGGGATGGGGGTTCTGCACATGTTAAGCTCATTTTGTTATGGACTTTATATCCATTGTTTTGCTTGCTGTTTTATGCTTTTTTTTTGCATTATCCTTTGAGTGCTGTACCATGCATATGTATATTATGTTTTTGGTTTGTATACGGAATTTCCCTGTTCTTTTTGTAGGTCGGGACTGGGTTTTTTCTACTTCTTTGGATTGCTCAGTTTGGGGTTTTATGTTGGATGTAATCCTTCATTATGGTTAGAATTTATCTTCTTATGCTTTGTATGGCTTTCTACACTGTCTGAATGATTTGTTTTTCGGTTTTGCATACTAACATCTCCTATTTTTTTTGGTGGGGGGGCTGTTTGGATTTGGGGTTCCAGTATAATGCAATACTTCTTTATGTTCTTTTCGATTTTCCTTATTATTATTTTGTATGCTGTAATACTGTTCTTGTATTATTTGTTTACAATAAAACATTTCCCTACTCTTTTATTTTGGGGGGGTTCAGCTTTTCCGTTTTGGGGCTCTAAAAATGAAATTTTGTATTGCATGTCTGATGAAATGCTTATTTCTGTTTACTTTTATTTTTGTCTTATGATTTTGTGTGCAGTAACACTATTAAGTATGTATTTTTACTTTCACGTTTTGAATAAAAAATTCCACTACTCTTTTGATAAGTGCCATGGGGTCTTTAACATCCACTTGAACTACCACCAATCCAGGCAGATGGGACCTCAGTTTATTGTCTCATCCAAAAGACGGCACCTCAGATGTGCAGCATCCCTCTCATGCTGCACTACAGTGTCAGTACTGGGATATTAACCCAAGTGCCAGATGTGGGAACTGAACCCACAGCCCTCTGATCTCCTGGCCTCAGAGGCAAGTGTGCTACCTACTGAGCCACTGACACTATCAACACCATGATCACTACCTGACCATGGATGAGAGCAAACAGTGATGACAAACACTCAAAGTGGCACTGTGTGCCTAAATGGTACCTGGATTAAGAGTGGGGAGATTACATTTGGGTGTGTGCCAAGCTTTGTTGAGGCAGTATTGAGGTGACTGTGTATACCACATTCAAGATTTAGAAGAATGGTGAGTCAGACAACTAGCATTGTGGAGGAAGGCATCAACAAGAACTGCAAGAGGATTGCTGAGGAATGTCCTGCCAGATTCTGCTGATCACAGGTAAAAGGGCAGACCAATGCTTGAAGCCAGGAGGATTTGATCAAAACATTAGTATGTCTCCCCTGCATAATAATGTTGTTATCCAAAGAGGATGGGATATTCAGAAGGGTTGTGCATGGTGCAATGCAGTTGCACCATGCAAAACCTACTGATGCACCCTGGTGCAATATTCAAAAGGGGAAAGTGCATGGACAGGGAAGGTAAAAGAGGAGGTGGATTAGCTCTATACATAAGGGAAGGGATCAAAGCTACAAAACTAAAAAGTAAAGGGGGAGGACAAGAGGCACTCTGGTTCACCTTGGAGACAGGGAATGGCATCACAATCCGCACAGGGGTATACAGACCCCAGTCTCAAGGGGAGGAAATGGACAAGAAAATGATAGAAGACATTCTCAGAATGGCTGAAAAAGGGGAAATACTGTTGATGGGGGACCTGAATATGCCAAATGTTAACTGGATGACATGTACTGCAGCCACATCCAAGAGCAGGGTCATTCTCGATGCGCTGCAGGGGGCAGGCCTTAGACAGCTAGTGTTGGAACCCACTCAGGAGGGAGCAATACTAGACCTGGTAATCTCAAATGGAGAGAGGATCACAAATTTAGAAGTCAGTAGACATCTGGGAACAAGCGGCCACTGCCCAGTGTGCTTCACAATGAGCACAACCATGGAGATGAGCCATACAAAAACAAGGATACTGGACTTTAGGAGGGCTGACTTTGGCAAAATGGGTGAATACCTGAAGAATGCACTTGCACATGGCTAAAAGGAAGGGGTGGTAGAACAATGGAGAAAAATCAAAACTGTCATCATAGAAGCAACAAGCCTTTGTGTGAAACAAATAAAGAAAACAAAGAGGAGTAAAAAACCACTATGGTTCTCAAAAGAGGTGGCAGGGAAGGTTAAGGAGAAAAGGGCTGCATTCAAAAAGTATAAGGAATCACAGAAGAAGCATGACAGGGAACTGTATCAATTAAAGCAGAAAGAAGTGGGGAAGGCAGTCAGAATAGCAAAGGCCCAAACTGAGGAAAAAATAGCCAACTCAGTTAAGAAGGGGGATAAAACATTTTATAGGTACATTAGGGAGCATAGAAAGGTTAAGGGAGGGATAGTGAAGATTAATAAAGGAGAGGAGAGGTGGGCAGAGGGAGAGAGTGAAAAGGCAGAGATACTGAATGAATACTTTTGCTCAGTATTCACAAAAGAAGATGAGGAGGAGTTACCTAAACCAGACAGTAGAAGCACTCTGGGTAGGGGGGGTTGACACCAGTCCATTCACAGAAGAAAGAGTCCTGAAAGAACTCCTAAAACTCAAGGTGGACAAAGCAATGGGGCCTGACAGCATTCACCCCAGAATCCTAAAAGAACTAAGGGAGGACCTAGTGACAACACTGACCATGCTTTTTAACAAATCATGGCAGGATGGTGTGGTACCTGAGGACTGGAGGAAGACAGATGGGATTCCCCTTCACAAAAGTGGGAGCAAGGCAGAAGCAGGAAACTACAGACCTGTAAGTTTGACCTCAGTGGTAGGGAAAATGATGGAATCACTTCTGAAAGAAAGAATTGTTGAGTACCTAGAGGCCAGTGGGGCACAGGACCCAAAGCAGCATGGATTTACAGCAGGAAGGTCATGTCAGATGAATCTAATTGATTTCTTTGACTGGGTGACCAAAGTAATAGACCAGGAAGGGGCTGTGGATATGGTCTACCTAGACTTTAACAAGGCATTTGACACAGTCCCACACAAAAGATTAATAATCAAGTTAGCCAGCCTGGGAGTGGGCCCCAGGGTGGTAGCATGGTAACAAACTGGCTGCACAACAAGACACAGAAGGTAATAGCGAATGGAACACATTCCAAAGAAAGGGGGGTTACTAGTGGAGTACCTCAGGGCTCAGTACTGGGTCCAGTCCTCTTTAACATCTTTATAGGTGACACTGCAGAGGGTCTGGAGGGAAAGGTATGCCTCTTTGCAGATGACACAAAGATCTGTAACAGTGTTGATACACAAAAGTGGGTAGAAAAGATGAGAAGGGACTTGGCAAGGTTGGAGGAATGGTCCGACATATGGCAACTTAGATTCAATGCAAACAAGTGCAAAGTAATGCACCTGGGAAACAAAAACCCAGAAGAAGAGTACACAATAGCAGGAGAAGTACTAACAACAACAAAAATGGAAAGGGACCTGGGGGTTGTCATATCAGATGACCTGAAGGTGGGTAAGTAATTTGAAAAGTCAGTAAGGAGAGCCAGGGGGATACTGGGATGCATAGGAAGGGGCATCACAAGTAGAAAAAGGGAAGTGGTTATCCCTCTATACAGACAGTTGGTGAGACCCCATCTGGAGTACTGTGTGCAGTTTTGGAGACCTCATCTACGCAAGGACATAGACAGGATGGAAGCAGTGCAGAAGAGGACAACTAAAATGGTGCAGGGTCTGCAGCAGAAACCATATGAAGAAAGACTGAGATAGCTTAATATGTATACTCTTGATGAAAGGAGGGACGGGAGGCATGATAGAAACTTTCAACTACCTCAAGGGAATCAACAAAGTCCAGGAGGGTAGCATCTTTCAGAAAAAGAGATCTGTAAGAACAATGGGGCACAATTTAAAGATAGAGGGGGACATCTCAGGGGTAATGTGAGGAATTTTTTTTCAAGGAGATAGTGGTGGATACTTGGAACTGCCTTCCTGAGGAGGTCATTGGGTCTAAAACAGTGGGGGAATTCAAACATGCATGGGACGGACATAAGGAAATTATAGTGGGGGGTTGCAAGAAGTAGGTTGTTGGTTAACTAGAATCTGTAGTTTATCCAGTAGGTAGGGAAATGGGCAGTCTGGGTGAGCCAAGTGGTCCTTATCTGCCATCAAAGTCTATGTTTCTATGTTTCTAAATCCCAATGCACCGGGACGCATCAGTAATGTATGCAGCGCAAGTGGGGGGGCATGCCCATGCATACCACCGCACATCTCGATATTCAGCCTGGGATGTGCAGAGCCCATGCAGGTGCAACCCCTACATGCACCACATATAGTTGTTCCAAAAATAAATGGAGCAACAGCCGGCCACCCACAGGTTAGCTGCAGTATTGCAGGGTGCAACACGGCAGCTGCCAGCTGTGGGTGGCCACCCCACCTGAGCTCCGGCGCCACCCTCCATCAGGTAGTTCCCCCCATGCCAGATTGCTGGCATAAGTTTAGAAATGTGTAACTCCTATATCCCTGGTGCTCCAGTGGACCGCTCACAGCCCAATCACAGGCATAAGTATAGATATATGTAACTCCTATATCCCTGGTGGTCCAGTGGAACGCTTGCAGCCCGATCGCGGGCAGATGTCTAAAACAAGATTAGATCCCATCCCTGGTGGTCCAGTGGCACCCCACTCCCCACTGTCACACTGAGCTCCACCACCCCGCTTCCCCCTGGTCAGCGGCAGCTCCCCACCCGCAAGCTGCCCGACTGCCCGTCAACTGACTGCTTACAGTACAGCTGTAAGCCCATTGGTCCACAGTGTGGGCCAATGGGCATGCAGACCGTGCTGTACTACACAGTCCAGATATGTGAATGGATTCATTCACATATCTGGATTGTGTAGTACGGTATGGTCTGCACGCCCAATGGCCCACACTGTGGACCAATCAGTTTACAGCTGTACTGTACGCAGTCAGTCGGTGGGTGGTTTGCGGGTCTGGAGCTGCCACCCACTGCTGACTGGGGGGGAGCAGGGTGGCAGGGCTCTGTGGGAGAGTGGGGAGAGGGGTACCGCTTGACCACCAGGGATGGGATCTAATCTTGTTTTAGACATCTGCCCACGATCGGGCTGTGAGCTGTCCACTGGACCACCAGGGTTATAGGAGTTTCATATTTCTATACTTACGCCCGTGATCAGACTGCAAGAGGTCCACTGGACCACCAGGGATATGGGAGTTACATATTTCTATACTTATGCCCATGATCGGGCTGTGGGGCACTTTTCCACTTGTGCAGGGGGCGTCAGTCCCCGATGGCTGCTGCCTGGCAGGGCGCCAGGGGCAAGTCACCGGGGATGGGTGTACCTGCATGCAAATGGGGCCATAATGACATGCAAATGGCCCCATTTTCCCCTTGCATGCATTATGGCCCCATTTGCATGTGCACCTTTGAATATCATGGTTGATGCACCTAGCACAATGGCACTTGTGCTAGGGCATCCCCCTGCCCCTCCCTGGCCACTTGCACTGGTGCAGTGCCACTGTGCCATGCACAATGCAGGTGGCCACAGAGCGATATTCAACAGTGCTGGGCCATGGCACAGCACTGTTGAATATCACCCTGTCAGCACCCTGGCACATCCCAGTTGCACTGTGCCAAGGCTTGTGCCACAGCCTGGTGCAGTCTGAATATCCCACCCAGTATGTCCAGCCCTTATGAGAGTATGAACAGCAGCTTTTCTTTTGTGTTCCAATACTTATGGCTTGGGTCTCCAAGAGGATGTAGTTGTTGGTCAATGAGGCAGAAAAGAAATGGATACTGTACATACTGCTGTCATCGTGCAAAAGGGTGGTGATCCACCCAATGTTAATTGTGGGAGTAGAAGTGAAACATTGATGAAAGAGGACAGGAGAGTGATTTGGGAGGCAGCCCTTAACTGTGACAGCCAATGAAGCATATCGATATATGTGTGCATTACTGTCTATGGCACAAAACTGCAGTCTGAAGTGTGATATTCTATTTGTGGTACTGGGAAGCTTATATGCAGCCCCAGGCAATAATAAGGACAGAGTGTGAATAGCGGACAGTTTGATGGCTGGTGGGCTACCTTGGTTGGGGGATCATAAGGAAAAATAAGACTACAAGAGAAGCATATTTCTGGATTACCAACAAAACATGAACTTTGGCATTGGACCAGACCAGAACTTCGTTACTACCATTGGGACATCACATAACCATTAGACCACCAGGTATTTGAAGAGTTGTACTGTACCACAGTTTGCCAAAAATAAAGTGGGTTGGATTACAACACGATTTTAGCACATTAAAGTAAACAAAATGAACAAAAACATAGCCTAATGTGTATTGATCAAAATAATCCACGTTAAATCAGGGTTTTGATCATTTTTGGTGAAACCATTCTAAACAAAGGGGGAAAACAGAACTGCTTAGATCAATAGAGAGCCATGCAGCTCTCTAACTCTAGCTCCAATGATATCATTACTTCACACATTTGGCAGCCATTTCAGAGAACAAGCAGATCAGTCTGTTTTTTTAAATATGAAGGCTGATGCTTATTTTTTCAGATGCTACATAACTATTTATGTTATTCACATACAGTAAATGCAATGTTAACATCAATGTAAATAGCACCTGCTCTTTTAGCCCTTTATGAAGTTACAATTTTGAATAGTTTGTAGGCAAAATGTTGTTTAGGTGGCTTTTAATGCTTTGAAGACTAAAATCCTTCTTCTTGGTAAAATGGTCACTGTTTGAACTTTTTCAGTGACCTCCTTTGTCTGCCTGGATCAACAGTTTTATCTCCCTAAATGTTAGCATTTTAGCAATTTCTTGGGCCTTAGGTCACAGTGTGCATCCTACATCTCTCAAGTGTAAAAATCTACATACAATAGCCACTGTTTTGATCAGTTCAATATATTTATCTAAACTCAAATTCTGTCTCATTTTGATTACTGTTGCTCTCTCTAATCTGGCTTTCCCAAGTCCTTCAGCTTCAGTGACTGCAAATTACTGCTACTCATAAACATCAGCTCTGTTCTTCAAGACTTCCATTAAAACCATTTCCATTACTGAATCCAGTTTAAAATTACCTTCATTTTCATTATTCTCCACTTAACTGCCCATTTCTTATTTTCTGTGCTTACTTCCCTTTATTTTCCATCCCATCATTGGCTCTCTTCTGTGTCACACCTCTTGCCTTGTCATTCTGTCATTCTTGTATCAGTGGTCATCAATGCTTTAGTTTCACACCCTAATTCTTTTGAAATATGTTTCTCTCTCTCTCTCTCTTCCCACCCCCTCTCTCACTGACTTTCCATATCTTTTAAGATGTGGCATCACAACATTTTTCTCTTGCCTACAATTTACCCTCCAGTGATCTTTATTAATTGATATATTTTAAGCATGTGGTCTGATGTGATTCACTGTTTTTTTTTTATTTACAATTTCTGCTCCTTGTTTTCCTCTGACTGTCCCCTTCATATGTCAACCCCCAACTCCATCACCCACAGTCCTGGGACTCCCACTACTTGTTATTTTTAGGGGGGAGTGGGTCATGGTGGGTGGTGATGAGCATGTTGGGTCAAAGGGTCCATCCTGCTGACTGAGAGTTGTTTCCTCTGTTTTTCTTCCTCTCCATTTGGGATGGTCCATGTGCAATGATGGAACACACAGCATGAAGACAGTGTGCACCCACAATATCTATGTCTGGCTGACAAATATGTGCGACCACTTGTGGTGCCACCCAGTCTCCATCAGGTGACCCCCAAACAGTAGTACCTGCTGCCCCCCCAAAGGACAAGAGCACTCTCTGGATGCTCAGTCCTCCTTTCTCCAGCCAGCCCCTGAGTAACCCTGATCTGTTCACAAACCCAGGTCACTGGCATGGTGGGAGGTGAGGTGCCCAGTGCCTTAACCTTTTGCACCAATGGGCTGACTGTGTTTTATGGATTTTATTTTTTTCTGTATATTCATCACAAAAAATCTTTGTTAAAGCATAATTTTAGGTTAAATCTTAAAGCCATACAAAAAAGACATTTGGATTAAAGCCCCCTGAGCAACTGTGAATCTGCATCCTGAAATTTCTTGGGTTTGATTGAGCATGCAATTTTATACAGCTGTTGCCTAAACCTCTGCACTATCTGATCAGTCACATTAAACATACTAACATGGCAATGCTAGGAGACTGAGTCTCCCAGCACTGTGCTGGATGATTGTTCAAATCCCAAGGAATGCCAGGACACAGATTCACCTTGGCTCAGGGGGCATTTAAATAAACTGTGAATTTCATAATTTGGGGGCTTTAAACGTCAACCTATACTAATGCAATAATCAAGTTACTTTGCAATTGAATTTCCTGACTTTTTGAACAAACTCTGGTCAGAGCCAACATGGATGCTACACTGCTTTAAAGGGACATTGTCCACTTAAAATTACCAAAGTTAGGCTGGCCCAGTGGTGGTGAGGGTTGAGGTGCTGGATGCCACACCTCGCACTACACTAGTGACCTGGGTTCAATAATGAGCTCAGATCATAGGGGCTCAGTGGGGAAGGACATGATTGTGCATCAGGAGGACTGCTCTCCAGAATGGGGAGATATATTGTGACAAGGGTGGATTTAAACTAGATAGGGGGGTGGTAAGTGGAGAGCAGGTGGGCAGGGATCTGATAAAGTGGAGTCACAGCCTACCTCCCAGGATAGCAGGGAAGGACTCAGGGTGGGAAAAATAGGAGGGAGTAGAAGGGAGGAGATAGAGGCTAGTGAAGGGAAGGGGGAATTATGGAGGGTGGTCTCACTGAATGCAATAAGTCTAGGAAACAAATCCACTGAGCTACAGGTACTCTTACCAGTTTGGAGGATGGACATTGCAGCTGTCACAGAAACATGGGCAACTGAGCACCAGGACTGGGATCTGGTAATCCCAGGATACAAATTGCAAAGGAAGGACCGTAAGGAGGGGGGGTGGGGTGGCAGTCTATGTGAGGGATGGGATCAAATGCACAAGGGACAAGAAAGAAGAAAGGAGAACAGAGGCAATCTGGCTGCAGCTCCTAGGCTCAAGGGGTAGGAAACTGAGGTTTGGGGTGGTATACAGGCTGCCGTCCCAGTCTGAGGAGCTTGAGAGGGAGTTAGCAGGACAAATCAAAATGGTATGTAGAAAAGGGAAGGTGGTCATCATGGGGGATTTCAACTTGCTGGGGGTTGACTGGAGCATTCCATTCACCTCCAGTGCTAGGGAGCAAGTGCTCCTGGACACAATCCAGGAGGTTCTCCTGACACAGTTGGTTACTGTACCTTCTAGGCTAAAGAACACTTTAGATCTTGTATTCCAGCATGTCCTCATTGCCTCCGCCATGTGGGTGCAGATGACTGTCCATGCCTGCTCATGCTCTGCAGCACTGCTCCTCTGGCTCCCAGGTGGCAGCAGTATCCTACCGCACTGCTGCACATTGTTAACAAGCAGCGCTGTCTCATGTGGTGTAAAGTTTGGGGCACACCTGCTGAGACTCAGGGATGACCCAGAGGACATTATGGCCTGTCATCCGAGTGGCACCTGTAACAGGGGATGGAATGGCACATGCATCACTACAGAATTCCACCGTGGCTGTGCAGACCTTTCCCACCCACCATGCGCCACACCGGACACTGGCTGTGGGACATGGGACAGTGCTAGGCCACAGGCTTGCAACTGTGGCCCACCACCCTGGGTGGTACCCCCGTGCCACTGCCATGCACAGTATGAGGTGTGTAAAGGCTGAGCCATGCCATGGGGGGCCAGGCACACAGTGCTGCACACAGTGACCACAGTGTACCAACATGGTGCCCGTCCCCTGCAGATGCATGTCACGGGCCAAGCCTGCACAGTGTGGGTTTGGTGCACCACATGCAGCCCTGCCACATGTCTGAACCACCACCCCCATGCGGAGCTGCATGTGGCCACAACCACCAGGTGCCCAAGGGGCTGACACAATGCCAACCATGGGCACCGGCATGGGGACTGAGAGTTGCTTACCTGTATTGTGCACTGTGGTGTCCGGAGTGGGTGGCACTGACACACCTGGAGCACACCTGGATGGAGAAAGACCAGGGCAACATAACTCTGTGGCGCAGTCGCGGACCCCCAGAACAGCTGCGGTGTGGCAGTGTGTACCTACCTGGACCTGTGCAGTGGTGCTGATTCCTACACAGGGGACAGAGAGCAACAATGTCAGGTACACAGTGCTGTAGAGGCATTGGGAATGTGCGCGTTGAACAATGTCATATTCTCACTGAAGACTCATATGTGTCCTCTGTGGAGCTAGGGAGGGAATGGACATGGGTTAGTACACAGCCGTAAGTGCCCCTGTGGCCAGCAGCCTGTGAGTGCTGCAACCCCCCCCACACTGATACCATCCCACAGGCATGTACCTGCACATGGCCCAGGACAGCCACAAGGACACCCTGCTGTGACCGACCCAGCACAGGGTGGATGTGTTCAGGTACATACTCGATGGACGTAACATGAAGGGTGTGTTACACAGCCAGCTGGGTAGGTGGATGTGCACCTGTGTGTGCAGCATAGGCAATGACCTGTGTAGGCCCCCCCTCGCACAGTCTGAGGCGACTTCTGGTGGCACCCGACCAATTCCATGCAGGACAGCCGGGACATGGGCCACCACATGCCACAAGCAGGCATGAATGGCACTACAAGGGTGGACATAGCAGCATTACTGGTAATGGCACACAGGCCGGCATGTGGGCCAGCCCACCACTGCAGTGATGCACCCCCACCAAACAGTTATGCATCCCTGTCACACCAGCGCAGTGACAGTGTGACTGAGCCATGGCACCACCTGTGTGATCTGGTACAGGTGCCGTGTTGGCACCCCTGCAGAGATACCCATGACTGATCCCATCCGCACTGTGCTCCCATGGTGTGCCTGCTGGCACACTGTCCGTGCATGTACACCTACAACACAGGACTACTGTACCACACAAACCATACAGTCTGTGATACACTTATGTGACCCTGTAGTACAGCATGCCACTGTAGTGAGGCAGCAATAACCAACAGAAAATGTGGGGTGCAGGGCACCACCCTACCTCTGGTGGACATCGCACACTGCCCGCAACCGATGCCCACACACCAGAGGTGTGATGGTACACCTGCATGCCACCCTCCAAGGCAGTCAATAGTGCACACCGCTAACACAATACCGACATGTGCAAGTACAGCCCTCCCTGGGTGCCCACAGTGAGGGGCACACCCATGCTGGACCATGTACCACTCACAGTGGGGTCATGCCACACAGACAGGCCCAAACCCCTCACCCTCCCATGGCACATCCCAGGTCCAGGGTGGCCTACACCAGAGACCCAGCCACCAGACCGGTGTCAACTGTGCCAGGGCCTGCATACACCATGCCACTGGGTGGGCACAGCAGTACCTTGTAGTGTCTTACACAGCTTGCCCAATGCATGCATGGCAGTGTGGGTCCCAACCCCACCCAGCCATGGCAGCTGTGTGTACCACATGTGGGCCACTTGGGTGGCCACGACCACAGCAGGCACAGCCCTGTGCTGCAGGGGCCATTGAGGGGTGTTTCCTGGGCCCATGCCACACAGGCATGCTGTCCTGTGCCATGGGTAGTACCACCGAGAGGCTCAGAGGATTGGGGGTGTACCCCTCAGGTGCCCCTCAGCATGGGGACCTTCTCACCCCATGCCCCTCCCCAGAGCCCTGGCCCATGGCTGCTCACACAGCTACTGTGCAGTACCTGCATGCCACTGACTGGATGCTACATCCACAACACACCTATCACCACAGTACATGGCGTGTATCTCACCACCATGGGGGCCACAGCGTTCTGACCATGTGCCCCACTGCATGCAGCAGCAACCCCCATCCTGAAGGCACTGTCCAACATAGTCCACAGAGGTGGGAGGGAGGCTGTCAGTACCATCTGGCTGAGGACACAGCCATAGGATGTATGTCCCCACCACAGGCATAGCGGCGGGCTTGCCTGGCCTAACCACATGGGTGAGTGATGGACCACACAGGTGACATGTTACCACACACATGTAGCATGTCCAATACACCACCTTCCACACAGTGGTGTGGGGCTGTACCATGCCGTCCATATCCCTGGGCACCCTCCCACAACACAGCCCCTGGTATGGACCACTGCCATTGCACATATCATATCAGATCCCCTGACTCTCCAACTTTGGGAGGGTCATGCCTGCACGCCTCTCATCCATACCACAGTATGAGAACTGTTCCCCATTGTTCCCCACAGAGGCTCCCTGTGCCTCAGTGTGGGAACCTGTACCACATTCATACAGTAGTCCACATATGTGTGCAACACTCCATTGTACATGATGCATGTCACTATATCAGTCACGCTGTGACAGACATTCTGAATGTGAACAGGGGTGTAGCCAGAAGGTTCCATTTTGTAGATGCATTCCCCAACAGCCCCTCCCATTATTATCTGTACATGTCCTCTCAAAATGGTACCCCCTTCCAAACAGGTCTGACTGTTGTCAGACGATTCCTCTATACCCAAAAGAGGTTATACATGTATCTGTCTCCCAAACAGAAGTGTAGACACTGACACCCCTTGGTGGCCTACATCAACCTAAATACTATAGATTAGAGAGCAAATATCAATAGAAAGGCTTATGGTCTATGACAGGCACTCAACAGCACTGTACACATACGTGTACAGTGAGTATGCATGCCTACACACTTGAACATGAATGCAACAGTACAACAGTGGTCTGTGCTTCTAGGTCTTGTTTGTTGCAATGTTACACATGCAGCCCATGAGTTCCACAGTGTGACAGGCACTGTACAACAGTTGGGGGACAACATGCTGAGAGGTATGCATGCCTTTCTCTGTCCCTCAATGCAGTGACAGCTGGAGTAGTGGTATGTAAGGGGGGGCTGCTGTGGCCCAGTACTCCCCATTCTGCTGATTGTCTGTCCCTGTCTTGGTCTGGATGGCACTGTTCTGATCTAGCTCTCTCCAACAGCCAGGACTGCAGCCCCTGTACCGCTATGCTGTGCCTGGGCCTCTTGCCTCGCAACCACATGTGCCGCACATGCATTTCGCACGTGTATCGCATGCCGCATATCACACATGCGCATATGTGGCATGCATGGCAGGAATTGCGATTTACGATAGCTATGTGCAGCATCTCATCTGCAATGTAGGGATGCGGCCTGCCTGATTCACAAATTTGTGTGTGCACCCTGCAAATGCAACACAGATGTGGGATGGGTGTGGGTGGCCCTGCATGTGTAGTACCTTAGCCTGCAGGGCTCCATTTGTGTGTGTGTGTGTGTGTGTGTGTGTGTGTGTGTGAATGTGCATGCATGCGCCCTGGAGGATCACTGGCAGGCAGATGCCCACCGGCAGTGGCCCATGCAGGGCACTGTTGTGACTGGGGGTTACGCCCTACCCAACATGTTCCCAGTAAGGCCCTACCAATGCAATGATGACAAAAGGACAACAAACCATAGGGTTAAGGTGCAAACAGATTTATTTACATGATGCTCAATATACACATGTGCCCAATGCACAGTGCTCCCCAGTTCCACCCATCACGTGTAACCCCACACTCACCCATGCACACAGCCATGCATATACACACATACCCACCCATGTGTCCGCACGGTGTCCCCCCAGACTGGTTCCCCTTGCCATGTATATGGCCCCACCCCCCACTGCAGCCCCACCCACATTTCCCCTACTGCATAGGTCGCCTGGGCATCTCACAGCCATATGCCACGCACACACCATCTTCACACTGACCCCTCCAGTGCCGGGTGCTGGGCTGTGGGGGACCCTGTCGGTCTGGTGGGCCACCCCTGGCATTGAACCCTGTGGACCTGTGTGTGCCCCCACAGGTGGGCTGCTGTGCCTCCACCTATGCAAGCCTACTTGCTTCTGTGCCACCTGTGGCAGCGGCCATGCCAGGTCTGCATGGTGTGTTCCGCCATCAAGTGCAGAGCACCATGGGCTCTGTGCAGCCTGCGGAGCACCATCCTCAGTGTGCCCACCCCTCCTCTGCATGCCCTGTGCCAGACCCTGTTCCTGTGGGACTGTGTGAGGTGCTCAGCCTGACCTGTGCCTGTGTTGTCAGTGTCCCTGTGTGTGCCACTGTGGTCGCATCTTGGTGCTGTCCTGTGCCTGGGTCAGTATGGGCAGTGCCTGGCTGGGCCTGTGTCACCGGAAGCTTGACTGGTGGGTGAGTAGATACTGATGCCTGGGTCGGGGGTGTGGGAGGGGGTTCCACTGTCTCCAGTGGCTGTGTCTGGGTGCTGGAATGATCGGTGGCTGGGGGTGCCATCTGCTAGGCCAGGCCTTGCAGGTGGTGCAGAGGCTGCAGTGCAAGTGCTATGACCTGCATTGCCATGTCTATCACTGTATTCTTGTGCTGCTGGTTTGCCAGCATGTTCTCCAGGCCTGTGCTGAGCAGTCTATTATGACCATCTGGCATTCAGCACAGTGCTGGATGCCCTGTATGGCATCCCCCAGGCCAGCCATGCATACCGCTATGTTCCTAATGAATGCCTACAGGCTCCTGGCAATGCTGGATAGCTGCAGCTCCATGCAGGTGTGGTGCTCCTGCATGCTCTGCTGTATGTTCCCCAGCTCCTACCTGCAATCCCCTGGGCCAGCCAGCACGACTGGCAGTAGTCTCCAATGTAGGCCGGTGGAAACAGCTGGTTCTACAGCACCTGGAAGGTCTCATGCAACTCATCCTCCAGTCCACGGGCACTCAGTGGGCTGAGCAACCCAATGGCGCTGTCCTCAGCTGCCAGCTGGTCTTGGTCTGATTCCTCTCGCTCGACCACAGGCATCCACACCGCCTCCAAAGATGTGGCTGCACTGCTGGTGGTGTCCTCGGCAGTCTTCTCCTGCTGCTCCCGTGGCAGTCCAGCTATGTCCTCCTCACTGCTGTCCACTGCCTCCTTTACCATGGGGCTCTTGCCATCCCCAGTCCCCTCAGGCTCTAACATTGGCTTCAGTGTTCCTGCCACAGGTGTACTGGCTGCAAGGCTGCCTCCAGTGTCCACTGGGCTGCTGCCATCATCTGACACCATGCCAGTGGCCTGGGCCATGCTGGCACCATCCTGACCCCGCTGCTGCTGCTGTCACCTTCCAACTCTGCTGGGGCCACCTGCACCAGCTGCCACTGCACCCATTGGATAGGAAACATGTTAGTGTGTGCCTGCATCACAGTGTGCCCTCACCTGTCCAATTAGTTTTACTCTCACAGGTCTGCTTCAGCATTGCACTATGGCATTGAACCTACCGCACTTCTGTGCTGTCCCAACTGGTGTATGCCACCACTGTACATGCATCCTGCACCAATAGCTTGGGCCCCCACTGTTGCCGCCCTTGCTGTGCCATCCATCCTGGTACAGCAACACCAGCTATCACACGGCTGCCCCGTATGGCTCTCCACTGCACATTGGCACCATGAATGGCCATGCCCATGGGGCAACACCATGCTGCAGAGGCCTGCACCTCTGGGTGACTACATTGTCCCTGCCAGCAATGCATGACCCCTGCAGCCCTCACCTGCATTCTACAGGCACTGGAACAGTGACCCATGCCCCCTTCCTACTGCCCAGTCTATACCTGTGCATGGCCACCCCTCCAGCACACAGTGCAGGACACATCATTCCCCCAATGCATCCCAGGCCAAACCTCAGCATGCCCCCCCAACAGAACACAATGCAGGACACAGCAATACCCAGTACAGCCCAGGCCATGATGAAGCATACCCACCCCAACAGTACACAGTGCAGGACACAGCTTCCCCCCAGTGTAGCCGAGACCTTACCTCTGCATACCCCCCCACCGGTACATAGTACAGGACACAGCAACACCCCATGCATCCAAGGCCATGACACAGCATGCCCCCGCAACACTATGCAGTGCAGGACACAGCTTCCACCAGTACAGCTCAGACCTTACCTCTGCATGCCCCCCAACAGTACACAGTCCAGGACTCAGTATCCCCCAGTGCATACTGGCCCATTCCTGTGCACAGCCCCCCCTCTGGTTTCATGTGCCCATGCCAGCACCTCCACAGTTGGCCATGGGTTGGTCCTTTGCACTGCTGCACATGTCAGCAGCACACATGCCTGTCCCTGGCCTACCCCTTGCCATTACCTGGTTCCCTTGGCCCACTCTCTGGCCAGCTGTGGCTATGTGGCATTCCTGTGTGGCATGCCTGCCCACCATTACATCTGCCTACACATTGTCACCACACCCACCGCATCTTTGTCATTGGCTTCAGTGCTGTTGCCATGTCTGGCCTGTCACATACATTGCTGGTTGTGTGTCCCTAACTGTGGCCATCTGCTGTCTGAACATATCCAGCTGTGTTACGCCAGCAATGCTCTGCTGGCTGAGATGTGCCACTATCCTCATCTCAATGCTGCTGAGTGGCTCTTGCTGGGTGAGTCCACCCCTGTGCCCTGTGCACTACATCTGTTGTGTGCCACCTTGCATTTCATCAGGTACCTGAGGTCACTCCACTTCTTTTGCACATCACGGACTGTCCTGCACTGTGCAACAAGTGGCATTGACTCTGCGTACCACCCTGTCCCATGCCCCCTTGCATTTCTCCCTCCTCTTGGCATCCCCTCTGCATCCCATGAGGAGTGCGTGGTGATGGTTGATTTGCTCCACCAGGGTGTTAACCTCCTCATGGCCAAAATTCCTCTTCCTTCTCTTTCATTCAGCTGCAGCTTCTGCCATTACTGTGGTGTATCTGCTGGTGTATGTTGGGCCACTACTGCATGTTGCACACTTTTATATGGTGTATCTTGCATGTTGCAACTTACACAGTTGTGTTTGACATATTCTCGTGGGTTCTAGAATTGCACATATCTCGCATGTCACATTTGCTGTTGTTTAAGTTCTGCAACTGCATTACTTGTGTCTGGCATATTTTCCTGTCTAGAATTGGGCCCATAATGTATAAAATAGTAATAAAAAATAACTCCATTCATTTCAAGGTGGTACGCCCCAACACTCTGACCCATGGACATCATCTTTTCAAGACTCCTGCCTCTGGCTCCCTAGTACTTGAGTAAGAGACTTTTTACTTATATCTATACTTGGTGGGTTGTCTGTAGCAGCATGGCCACACCCACTACAGTGTGTGTGCTTGGGGGGGAACTGGCCATGTTGCTGTGTGTCAAGTTATTGCTACTTTTGTGTTTGCACATATAAGTCTGTTTGCATGGAAGCATTCAAAACTATGGAGAGAAAATAGTAGGAGTACAGACCGGACAAAAGTAATTAAGTGGTTTTGTGAGTAAGTTTGTGTATTGGGAGTGGGAAAAAACACATGTGTTTCCATTGGTATGTATGCTACAGTTCAACTGTGAAACTGAGATGAGTAAGACAAGACAACTGAAAAGCTTAACAGTGGCTGCAAGCATGATGCATGCATGCAGATGTAGTCAGATACAGTATGTATTGAAGTACAAGTGAGCCATATGTGTGCAGACAGTAAGGCTTAGTGGTTAAAAGGCACTGAACTACAAGCCAGGAGACTTGGCGGCATGAAGACCTAGGTTTGAATCTCATCAACCCCACTTGTGTAGTATGATCCTGGGCAAGTCACTTAACTTTTACATGTGCAGAGACCACTTCCTTTTTGCATGCATGCCACATGCATGCAGCCTTTCTCAATGTACAGTAACATACAAATCATGGTTTCCACACTTATTTGCTGCACGCATGCCATATGCATGCAGTCAGTTCCAATTTAACGTTTAAATCATACTTTCAGCATGCATATCACTTAGGTAGTTTTATGTGTGCAGCATGAAAACAATTCATATAATTATTTCTGTAAGGGAGAGAAGTACAAAGTAATCTCTGAATATCTGCTGCTGCATAAAAGCTTTGATATTTGATATTTCATCTTCTTCCAAGTTGTGTACAGGAGTGCTTGGAAACAACTGAGAAGCTGTGTGGGATATACTATTTTGGACGAATTATCTGTAACTAAACTCTCTCTCTCTTGCTTACATCTGAGAGAAGTTTTCCTCACTGTTAAAGTGGCATTGCTTGGTATTTGTTTTAGTTTTTAATTCAGAAAGGGGGTTTTTAAAACTGCTTATTTTGTCAGCATCTGCAACAGGGCTGAAATAACTTCATATTTGATTTTTCTTTGTGGCTAACAAACCACCAGGCTGTTTTTTGGCTGGAGAGGTTTACCTGTGTCTGACTTGGATGTCTGGATTTTTCTCTGTTTGATTAGCAGGGTACTTTCTCTGTCAAATTGTTATGTAGGGTATCTTGCTGACAGGAAGGCACTCATCGCAGTGGTGGGTGAGAGCTTTTAGTCAATTGTTTTGTGAGGACACAGTTTAGGCCCAACCCCTTCCCACCCTCACCCCACCCACCCTGGAAATAGTTCCTTTATACCTGAGGTTCTGACATCATTTCCTCAAGTGCAAGGTGCATTTCACTGTCATATCCTCTCTAGCACACTGCACTGATAATATAAGCATACACGTTGTATAATATATATATATATATATATTTCTATATAACAAATCACACATGCAAACACGCCACACACACACACAAATACAATAAAAAAACAACTAGATAAACATGTGGGGAGTAGTGCAATGTAATGGCTGTGGGGCAGCAGTCTTCCGGGAGTCTTTCTGGAGGCTGAGATGCTGCCCTATTTGCAGACAACTATCTGCCCTGAGGGAGGAAGTTGCCCGTCTTCAGGCCGCACTGGACAGTAGTAAGGAAACCTTCCCCCAGGCCACACTGGACAGTAGAAAGGGAACCTCCCCAATCCAGGGAGCACTAGCACCACCACCACTACCTCAGAGGTTGTGAAGAAAGCACAGCAGTTGGATCACAGTGGGCTCAGGCAGGGTGAGGAGGGTGGAACAGAGGCACACCCAGGCAATCGTTCCACTCCACAATCCATACACCATTCTGGGGGAGCATAGCTCCCCTATGGATGCACCCACAGAGAAGACTGATGATATCTGTCACAAGGGAGGCCCACAGAAAAGAGGCAGAGGGCACCAAAGGGAAAGGAAGTAGCTCCTGGTGGGGGACTCAATTATTAGGGGTATAGAACTGGGGAGAGCTGGGAAAAATGAAGTAAGGTGCCTGCCTGGTGCCATGGCTTGGAGGGACAGGAAGCACATCCTCAGGATCATGAGAACAGCTGCAAGGGATTCCAAGCTGGATGTAATTGTCCACCTAGGGACAAATGACTGAGCTCATCATGAGATTAGAGCAGTGCAGGAGGACATTGCAGAGTTGGGGAGGGACCTAAAATGAGTAGCACACACAGTATCCTTCTCAGAGGTGCTGCCTGTCAAAAGCATGGGGGAGGCGAGGGCAATTGGCACCATGCAGTTTAATGAATGGTTGAAAAAATGGTGTGGAGCACAGGGGTTTGGCTTCATTGGGGACTGGGGTTCCACCTGGAGGGACACCAGCCTATACTGGCAAGATGGCCTGCGTCTGTCCAGGAAGGGAACAAATCTGTTGAGCAATCGGTTTAAATGCTTCATTGGCAAGCTTTTAAACTAGTCAAAGGGGGAGGCACTGACAAGCAGCAGAAAAATCCCAGCCTCTCCCTACAAAACAGGGTACTAAATGAGAAAAAGGCTGAGGTAGAACGGTCAGTGGGGGATGCTGCAACAGAAGGTAAAGCCATCAAAAAATGGAGAGCAATGAGTACTAATGCCCGTAGTCTGGGTAACAAGCTTCCTGAATTAGTGGCCTTGATGGATGAGGAACATCTGGATATCGTGGCAGTCACAGAAACATGGTACACACAAAACCATGACTGGGACATAAACATACCAGGATACACTGTCTACAGGAGGGACAGGGAGGGTAAAAGAGGAGGAGTAGTTCTTTACATAAGGGAAGGAATAAAAGCAACAGAACAAAAGGGTAAACAGGGAGGAGAAGAAGCACTGTGGGTAAATTTGGAGACAGGCAATGGCACCACAATAGGCACAGGGGTTGTATACAGACCCCCTTCTCAGGGGGAGGAAATGGACAGGGAAATGATAGAAAGTATACTTAAATTGGCAGAAAAAGGGGAGATATTGCTGATGGGTGATCTGAATATGCCAGATGTTAACTGGAGTGCAGTTGCAGCTGCCACTTCGAAGACTGCAGTTATTCTAGATGCCCACATGCCTTAGACAACTAGTACTGGAGCCCACTCGAGAGGGAGCAATATTAGACTTGATTCTCTCAAATGGAGATGGAGAGAGGATTATAGATGTAGAAGTGGGTAGCCATATGGGAACTAGCGACCATCGAACAGTATGGTTCACAATAAACACGGCAATAGAGTCAAGCCATACAAAGACAAAAGTACTGGACTTTAGGAGGGCTGACTTTGCCAAAATGGGTGAGTGCCTAAGGAATGCACTAGCAAATGGGCAGGAAGGAGGGGTGGAAGAACAATGGGAATAATAAAACTGCCATCACAGAGGTAACGAGCCTTGTGTAAGCAAATAAACAAAACAAGACGATGTAAGAAACCACTATGGTTCTCAAAGGAAGTGGCAGTGAAGGTTCAAGAGAAAAAGAAAGCATTCAGGAAGTACAAGGAATTGCAGAAGGAGCAGGACAGAGAACTGTATCAGTTAAAGCAAAAGAGGCTGGGAAGGCAGTTAGAACAGCAAAGGCCCAAACCGAGAAAAGATAGCCAACTCAGTTAAGAAGGGGATAAAACCTTTTATAGGTACATCAGGGAGCGAAAGAAGACCAAGGGAGGGATAGTGAGGCTTAATAAAGGGAGGAGGGTGGGCAGAGGAGACTGCTGAAAGGCAGAGATACTAAACAAATATTTTTGCTCAGTATTTACAAAGGAAGAGGGAGGTACATAAAACAAACAGTAGTAACACGCTGGATACAGAAGTTGATACCGCCCATTTACAGAAGAAAGGGTTCTGAAAGAACTCTTAAAACTGAAGGTGGACAAAGCAATGGGGCCTGATGGATTCATCCCAGAATTCAAAGAACTAAGGGTAGAACTAGTGACACCACTGACTACCCTTTTTAACAAATCATGGGAGGATGGGGTGGTACCCGAGAACTGGAGGAGGGCAGATGTGATTCCCCTTCACAAAAGTGGGAGCAAGGCAGAAGCAGGAAACTATAGACCTGTTAGTTTAACCTCAGTGATAGGGAAAATGATGGAATCACTTCTAAAGGAAAGAACTGTAGAGTATCTAGAGGCCAGAGGGGCACAGGACCCTAGGCAGCATGGATTCACAGCGGGAAGTTCATGCCAGATGAATCTGATTGATTTCTTTGACCGGGTGACCAAAGTAGTAGATCAGGGAGGGGCTGTGGACATGGCCTACCTAGACTTTAGCAAGGCATTTGACACAGTCCCACACAAAAGATTAATATACAAGTTAGCTAGCCTGGGAGTGGGTCCCAAGATGACAGCCTGGGTAAAGAATTGGCTGGAGAATAGGACACAGAGAGTAATAGTAAATGGAGTCCACTCAGAAGAAAGGAGGGTTACTAGTGGGGTACCGCAGGGTTCAGTATTAGGACCGGTCCTCTTCAATGTCTTTATAAGCGACATTGCAGAAGGACTGGAAGGAAAAAGTGTCTCTTTGCAGATGACACTAAGATCTGCAACAGAGTTGATGCACAGGGTGGGGTGGAAAGGATGAGAAGGGACTTGGCAAGGTTAGAGGAATGGTCAAATGTATGGCAGCTTAGATTCAATGCTAAAGTGCAAGGTAATGCACCTGGAAACAAAACCCAGGGAAGAGTACACAATGGGGGTGAGTTACTAACAACAACAAAAATGGAGAGGGACCTGGGGGTAGTCATATCAGATGACCTAAAGATGGGCAAGCAATGTGAGAGGGCAGCAAGGAGGGCTGGGGGGATACTGGGATGCATAGGGAGAGGCATCACCAGTAGAAAACAGGAAGTTATTATCCTTCTGTACAGATAGCTGGTGAGACCCCATCTGGAATACTGTGTGCAGTTCTGGAGACCCAATCTCCGCAAAGACATAGACAGGATGGAAGCTGTCTAGAGGAGGGCAACTAAAATGGTGCAGGGTCTGCACCGGAAGACATATGAAGAGAGACTTAAGGAGCTTAATATGTATAGCCTCGAGGAAAGGAGGGAGAGGGGGGACATGATAGAAACTTTCAAGTACCTCAAGGGAATCAACAAAGTCCAAGAGGGTAGCATCTTTCAAAAAAAGAGGTGTGCAAGAACAAGAGGGCACAATTTGAAGATGGGGGGGGCGGCTCAGAGGTAATTTAAGGAAGTTTTTTTTCACAGAGAGGGTTGTGGATGCATGGAACGGCCTTCTGGAGGAGGTTGTCGAGTCAAAATCAGTGGTGGAATTCAAGCATGCATGGGATAGTCATAAGGCAGTTCTGGGGGGGTAAGGGTAGGAAGAAGTAGGCTGCTGGTTAACTTGGATCTGCAGCTTATCCAGTAAGTAGGGAAATGGGCAGACTGGGTGGGCCAAGCGGTCCTTATCTGCTGTCAAATTCTATGTTTCTATATTGCTGGTGTTTCCATGTCTTTGACAACAGATCAGTGGCAACTAATTGATGACCTGATCATGATTTTAAGTAGAGATGCAGCAAAGCTTTCTTCACACACAGCTTTTCTATGAAGTCACAGAATTCTTCTCTGCAGATGAATTCGCAAAGTTGTCCCGTTAGATGACAATTTACCATTTGTAACTTTGCCTTGCTTTTGTTTTTTTAACTGCAAAATTGCACTTTAAAAAAAAAAACGAAGTTACAAATTGCAAATCCCCCAAATCCTTGATGTTTAGTGCCCCCATCAATCACCAGTCCCAGTTTAAAAAAAAATATAAGCATCAATTAAATCCCTGGTGTCCAGTGCCCCCCACTGCCGATTGCTGGTCCCAATGTAAAAAGAATATATATTAAATCCATTGTGTCTTGTGACGCCCCCCCCAACCAATCTCCAGCCAAATGTAAAACAAAAACTATCTTCAATGCAATCTCTGGTGTCTAGTGGTCCCCCACCCCATTAGGTACTGCCCCACCACCCTGCTTCCCCTCTCATCCTAACCCCGAATGGGCAACCAGCATAGCCCTCCACTTTCCACCATGGCTGGCTACCCAACTTACCTGAAAAGAATGAGTGCGTACTTGTACAAGCATACGCTCATTCATTCCAGGTCAGTCAGGTGGCCAGCCATAGTGGAGAGTGGAGGGTTGTGTTGGTTGTTCCCTAGGGGTCAAGGTGATGGCGCACCACTCGATGAGAATGAAAGCCACAAGACACCGGGGATTTCATTGATAATATTTTTAATTTTACATTGGGGCAAGTGATCGTCAGGGGGGGCGCTAGGGATTTAATGTATTTTTTTTATTTGGGGATTGGCGATCGGCAGGTGGGACCACTAGACATCACAGATTTAATATATATGGTTTTACACTGTGGCTTGCAATCAGTGGTGCGAGGATCACCAGTCACCAGGGATTTAATATGTATTTTTTACATTGTGGCCTGCGTTCAGTGGTGGTATGGCAGGGACACTAAACACCAGTGATTTAATATATTTTTACATATTGTCTTTGGATTGGTGGGGGGGGGGGCACTGGACACCAGGGATTTAAATATGTATTTTTTTTACATTGTGGCTGGTGATTGGTGGGGGTAGACCACTAGACACCAGGGATTTCCATTTAATTTTTTTATATTTGGACTGGCGATCCATGCGGGGGGAGATCCCCTAGAGACAAGGAATTTAATTGTTGCTTATATATTATTTTACACTGGGGTCAGCAATCATGGGGGGATGATGCCCACTACCAATAGACATAGACAGTAGTTTTTGCATGAAATGTGGAATATCTACCGCAAAATTCTACACTTCGCCATTGATACACGCTCAGTGAATTACAAAATTTCATGAATTGAGCTTAGTGAATTTAGAGCAATTCACAAAACAATTTGCAGAGAGAATTTTGCGGACTTCGCACATCTTGAATTCTAAGGCCATTTAAATATGCAACACAGGCTGTGAGTCAGGATACTGGCTATATCAGTCAGGCCATTCCACTTCTGTGGGTGCTGGGGAGATGCTGTTGAACATATAGCAGTTGCTGGAGACAGGAAGTGATATGGCAAGCTATGTCTTAAAGGAACATTTGTTGCATGTCTTTGACTGTAATAGCCATATTTCTTACATTCTTAAGTCTTCAAATTTTGGGATTGCCACCATTCTGGACCCACAGTATAAGTGGGCCCTGTCATGAATACTTGAGGGTGGACATGAGCAGGTCCAAAATGTAACAATCAGTTAAAAAGATGGGTACATGCATTACAGATGCTAAAGTCATGGTTATGTGAGGAACAGCATGAAAGTGATCAGATATTGGGTGTTGTTACCACTTCACATTTTAAATGGGCTGATAAAACATGCAAGGCATTAAAAAATCCACTTTGGGATGTTTTGTCAAAGGTGGGATTTGAAGACATGGTGGAGAAGAATGAGGAGGAGAACAATAAGGCAGCAGGATTCTGGGCAGCACATTCCATGGTAGATACATATTTGATAGAAATCAGTCACTTTACAATCAAGAATGAGCCCTTGCTGAATTGGATTAGCAATGTCACTGATTGCCCAGCTCTGACCTCCATCGCAGTCAAATACCTGAGCTGTCCACCATTGAGTGTCAGTGTTGAGACTTATGCAGATCCTTAAGAAGCATTTGGATGGGATTGGGCCAGACATGGACACTGACAGTAGGTGGGAAATCATCAGGAGGGGGGTGCAGGATGCTACCAGCACCTGTGCAAGAGTAAGACGAAAATGCAGTAGGGCCCGTAAACTCTGCTGGTGAACCAGGGAGGTTCAGGAGGTGGTGAGAGGAAAGAAGGGTGGCTTATAGACATTTCAAGTGCTCAAGGAATGAAAGGGATCGAGGGGAGTATGAGCTGATGGCCAGAAGGGCCACTAGGGTGGTGAGGGCAGCTAAGGCAAGGAAGGAGCAGAACCTGGCCAGGGAAATTAGGAGAGGGAACAAGGGGTTCTTTAGATACATTGGGGAAAAACAAAGGGTGAAGGAGTAGATTAGCAGGATTAAAACAGGAGATGGATGGGCACAAGAACCAGGGGAGCAGGCTGAGGTACTAAATGAGTACTTAGCCTCAGTTTTCACCAAGGAAGATGGGGGGGCTGCATAATACATGGAAGGAGATGGTGAAACTGAGGGGGGGGGACCCTTGCCAATCGTCGGGTCTGGGGAGAGGGTGGGCCATCACTGGCAGGAAGGGGAAGGCAAAGCAGGGGGTAGCGGAGGTGGAAATCATGGTAGAGAGAGTAAGGGAAGCCCTCAGGTCCATTAAGATGGAGAAAGCACTGGGGCATGATAAACTATATCCCAGAGTGCTGAAGGAACTGGCAGATGTCCTGGCAAAACCCCTAGCGGAGGTCTTCAGCATCTATCTGAGGACAGGGTGGGTGCCCCAGGACTGGAAGGTGGCACTTATAGTGCCTACCCATAAGGGGGGATCAAGGGAGGTGGCAGGGAACTACAGGCCTGTCAGCCTGACATTAGTGGTGGGCAAGGTGATGGAGGACATTGCTAAGGAGAGGCTGGGGGGACCTGGAAAAGTTGGGGTGCCTGGACGATAGACAGCATGGATTCATCCCAGGGAAATTGTGTCAGACAAACCTTGTGGAGTTCTATGACTGGGTGATGAGATCCTTGGACCTGGGTAGACTGGTGGAAGTACTCTATCTTGACTTTAGCAAAGCATTTGACTCTGTTCATCATGGGGGCCTGTTGAATAAGCTGGGAGAAATGGGGTGGGGAACCAGATGATCAGATGGATAGGCAATTGGCTCCAGGACCAGTCACAAAAAGTCATGGTTGGCAGGATAGTCTCATCCCCAAGGAGGGTCATTAGTGGGGTGCCTCAGGGATCAGTCCTTGGGCTGCTCCTGTTCAATGCCTACATCTATGACATAAGGAAGGGTATCAGAAGTGAGAGGAGTCTTTTTGTGGATGACTCAAAACTGGGGGTGGTGGTGGATGGGGAGGAGGGAGGGAGGAGGGTGGCCCTACAGAGGGTCCTGGAGGCTCTGGAAAGGTGGTCTAGAAAGTGGAAGCTGAGGTTTAATGCAGGTAAATGCATGTACTGCATCTGTGAGCTAGAAACCTGGGCCAAGAGTACACCCTGGGGGGGAAATGCTACAAGTCTTAATGGCTGAGAGGGATCTAGGGTGGTGATGGATGTCAAGATGAACAACTCAGAGACTTGTAGGAGCGCAACGGCCAAGGCCAACAGGATGCTGGGATGCATCGCTAGGGGGATCACCTCCAGAAGGAGGGAAGTAATACTTCCCCTGTATAACTACTTGGTGAGGCTGCACCTTGATTACTGCATGCAGTTTTGGAGGCCACACTTAAAGAGGGACATTGAACCCTGAAGGTCTAGAGGAGTGCAACCAAAATGATCTGGGGCTTGGGGGGCAGGACCTATGTGGAGAGGCTCAAAGAGCTAAATATGTACACATTGGAAGAGAGAAGGGACCAGGGGGACATGATAGAGGTTTTCAAGTACATGAAGGGGTTAAATAGGGGAAGAGCAGTCAGTGTGCTCTGAAGGAAGGAGGGGAGGGCAACTAGAGGGCATGGGTGGAAGCTGGGGGGCAGATGCAGGGGAGAAAGGAGGAGGTGCTACTTCACTGAGAGGGTGGTGGGGCCATGGAATGCACTGCCCAGGGGTCTGGTGGAGGCAGAGACTGTGGAGGGGTTCAAGAGGGGGTGGGACAGGTACAGGGAAGGGTTCTGGAAGCAAAATCCTGTGCAGCAGAAATATCCGCGAGTGGGAAGAGAGAAGCCAGAGAGGATGAGGGGGTCATCAAGGTCAGCTCCCAGGGTGGGGGCTGACCAAATGAGCAGACATGAAAGACCATTAGGCCTAGTCTGCTGGCATTTTAGTATGTTATTATGTTAGTACAGGTGCCAATGGGTGGGACAGACATACAAATCTGATCCCTAGATATGTTGGCATGCTAGCATTCATTAAAATGGATGTGGAGCCCATTCCGCACAACACAGCCACATTTGTGTCACTGCCACATGAAGTTTGTGGTGGTCATAAAGATTAACCTGAAGATCTTGATGTTATCACCATTGTCAGATTGCTGTCTACTGAGGTGGATGAAGTATGGATGGAGAAGGAATACCCATGTGAGGACAACTCCACTTTGGAAGACTGTGATGGCTGTTTCCTTAATGTTGATACTGATGATGATGATGACGATGATGATGATGATGATAATGATGATTGAAGCATGAAATGAAATGTGTTCTGCCACCCTTTCCTCCTCAAGAGCTGAATCTTTTTATTAATGATTCAGTTTTGTTTTCCTGGCATTATCTTTTTTCCTAGAGTTGTGCTACTGTTCCATACATTCATTGAAATAACCCCCTCCTCCCTCTCCTATGTCATGCCTGCAGACAAACTAGAAAAATCAGTGAACACTACAATATTACATGAGAGGTTTGCCAACAATAATATTGACCACTGCCACATCTACCGTATGCATTCAGACTAAAAAACCCAGACTCTTAATCCAGCAGAAATGCTATTGTCAGCCATGTAAACCATGCATCATCCAGCAATCAAGACACAATCACCTTCTCCTCCTCTTCCTCTGGCTGGCTTGTGTACTCCACGTCCATCAACGACATGGCCACAACTGCCACCACTGCAAGCATCAAGACTTAGAAACCTTTACTCTTAAGCCAGCATAAATCCTGCTATCTGTCATGCAAATCATGCACCCTCCAGCAATCAAGACACCACCTCCTCCTTCTCCTCCGGCCTACATGGTTACTCCTCATTCACTAACAACATGGGTCACTGCCACCTTCACTGTATACATCCAGAGTATGATAGATGGATGCTTAAGCCAGCATAAATGGCATTTTCATGCAGATCTTCAGCCAGCCAGGCAGCCCTCAAGCCAATCCTCCAACCAGTCAGCCCATTAAGGCAGCAAGGCCTGATGTCTAGCAAGGCCGAAGTTTGTCTGCTGTGATGGTAAATTGCATTCACTGCTGTTCATAATCCTCACAGTAAGTGGTGAGTCTGTCATCTTTAGGAGGGGCATCCACCTTGCTTTTTAGAAATTAAAATGTTTTGTTTTTTTTTTCTTTAGTATCTCTCTCTCACTGTACTGAAGGTTTGACCATTTGCAGGGATGACTGGCAAGTCAGTTACAACGTCAGGCAGCATGCATGGCACCAACTTAAGCTATCTGTTCATCCACACCTCAATCTTCTCTGCAGCACCATCATGCAAGTACACAGCATGCCCCTCAGTAAAATGATGGCAAGTATCATTATTTATTTTTACTTTTTTAGTGTTTAATTTTAAGTTTACCTTTCACAGGCAAATAGTGACCCAGTGGCCATGCCAGGATAAGCAATTTCTCTGTTTGTTCTTCAGAGGGGATGGGTACTATATATTAAGACTGGGAGTGGACAATGCATTTATTGTGTGGTCAGGTCACCACAGTGACCAAGAAAGGCTAAGTAATTTCATTTTTCATCACTGGTGACAAGCATAATAAGACTTTAAGTGGACATTGTATGTATCGTCCATACGTTGACCCACACTGCAGTTAATTCAGTAGATGAGGAGAGTCTAGATAATTTTCTCTTGTATTCACAGATCTTCTGCCCTGCTGCTTCCATCAAGCAAGGCTTCTCCTGCTCTGCCTCCTCTGTCTGGTATGGCTTTGTACCACATCAAGGCATGACCATCACAAATGTGACTGTAATTATCCTTTTCAAAAGTTGTTTTTTAATTCATTCATTCATTCATTCATTCATTCATTCATTCATTCAGTCATTTAATTTTTGGTTTCCATTCACAGTTACAAGTCCAACACAATAGTTGAATGCAGGTGCAAGTCCAAAACAATAATGAATGTACTGGAGTCTAAATAATTTCTATCTTGTTTTCATAGGTCTCTTTGGGTCACATCCTTACCCAAGCAAGCCATGGCCATCTCCACTATCAGGTCTTTGATGTCACCAATGTTGTAGACTCATGTTCCTCCTCCTCCAGTTTCTCCACCACCATATGTGGTCTTATTAAAGTCAACCCATCCTCAGTATCCAGCTTGAATAACAGTCATCCACCTGATGTTGTTGCCTGATTGTACATTATTTCTTACACAGACGAAAAATACCTGAAACAAAAGACACAGCTGAAATCAATTATATAGTGATAGACAAATAACATTCAAACTTTAGGCTGCTAAAAGAATTAGAACGTGTAGGAATTCTGTACTGATATATCAGTCCACAGCACAGTAAGGGTTAAGAATAAAAAACTAAAAAAAAATACTTACCTTCCTGGGTAGGAAACACTACTAAATTAAATGATCACATCTGGACTATACCAATACAGCAACATAATTAAATTGCCCTGCATTTGTGCTGGCTAATTGTTTCTGCTCTTACCTCCTTGTTTCTTTTGTCCGTAGTTCTTCTTTTTCAGCAGGGCAAGGGCCCAACCACCAACCCCCATCCCCAACCACTGCACACTGTATTACTTTTGTAAGGTAGCACAGTCGTGACATTTCCTGTAGCAAAGCAGGAAGGGATGGATCAGAGGAGTATCCACCCAGTGACCTCATTTACAGGGGCACTAGTAATTTAATTTATTATAACAAGTTATACAAAACTAACAAAAAAAACAGAAAATCAAACTTTTGCTTTCATGTTCTTCCTTCTAATTACTCTGACCAGGTTATAAATGCAGCAACTTATCTGGAATGGATATCATTAACTGCAGGTACTGTGGAACACTTTTCAGAAGGGCAGTTTTACAGGATTTAGGACACCGTGCTACATGCTGGGCCATTAAAGATCTAAAGGCTCCACTCCAGGCAACATGGGCAGAGATTGCATGCCTCAAATTGCATATTGAAGAGGAAATATATTATGAGAACCACCTGCAATTTCCCTAACATCCAACAGAAGCACCTCGACCGCAGAGGGTAGTTGGTCTAGGAGGTTGGCAGGAGGTTAGGAGGGGAAAATCTGGTGCCCCTTCACTTGGTCCTTTCCAACATATCACCTCCACAAACCATATAAAAACTACAAACTGGTATCTGCCTCAGTCTCTGAAATCAAACAAAGCGGCAGAGGACACTGCAGAGCAAGACTCTGCAGCACAGGAGCTAGCACAACAAAACTCACCCAAAACAGGAACCAAAACAAAGAAAGCAAAAAGGAAATCCAAAAAACTTCTGATTATAGGAGACTCCATGATTTGGGGAGTTGATACATATCTCCAGCCAGGGGTAATGGTCAGATGTCTCCCAGGTACATCAACGTGGAGAGACACTGAATGCATTGCTAAAATTGTTCAGGAAGCAGGAAAAAACATTGATGTCCTGGTACACATAGGGACTAAAGATCTTGCCAGCCGGTCAGTTGTGGAGACCAAGTAACACCTGACCAGGCTGGGTGACAAACTATCATCCATTTCATCCGGCATCTCCTTCTCTGAAATTCTGCCAGTCTGGGAGAGGGGGACAGATGGATGGAAGGTCAGAGAAGGAGAGATAGGGGAGCTAAATATGTGGCTCAAGGGCTGGTGAAAGGAAAATGGACACAAAGTTGTAGGGAACTGGCAACAGTTTTGGGAGTGAAAGTTCTTTAAATTTGATAGACTGCATCTGACTAACGAGGGAGTCAGTGCATTGGGGAAGAAGTTTGACATCTTTTCAGAATATTTTAACTAGCAAATAGGGAAAGGGGTACAGCACCCCATACGTCGAATCAGAAGAACACCCTTCCCCCCTCAGCTAGTGGTCAAACAGGAGTTCAGCATGTTTGTAGTTCATTGGCATCTCCAGATAAAGAAAAAGGTCCTGCTTCCCATATGATGCACAGGGCAAGTGCCAGAACTCACCCAACAACTGACACACCAAAATCTGGCCAATGGAAAATCATGTACACGAATGATCAAAGTATGGGAAACAAGATCCCAGACCTGAAGGTAATAATGACAGAGGCTAAACTGGACATAGTAGCCATTAACGAGACATGGTTTACCAGTAGCAACACTTGGGAGACTTTAGTACCTGGCTATGTACTGTTCAAAAGAGATCGAGGTGCAAAAAGAGGGAGTGGATAGTCCTTTATGTCAATGAAAATATCAAAGCTACAGAAATTCAGAATACACATAAGGAGCCGGAAGAACTGTGGGTCACCTGGAAACAGGAAATGGGACAGCCATATGAACTGGGATTGTGTACAGGCCTCCAGACCAGGGGAGGACATAGACGCATTACTGTTAGAAGATATACAAAACATGACAGCTAATGGGGAGGTTCTGATAATGGGAGATTTCAACATGTCAGATACAGATTGGTCAATACCACCAGGGACATCTGCCAGAACTAGACACATGGTGGATTCCCTGCAGGGGGAAGGCCTCAAACAACTGTTACAACAACCCACAAGAGACAGGGTTGTCATAGATCTAGTACTGATAAACAGGGAAAGGATCACAGATCTCCATTAAGGTCACCTGGGTGCCAGTGACCAACACATGGTATGGTTCAATTTGGCCACTAGAACAAAATCATCCCATTCCAAGGCTAAAATATGGGACTTCAGAGGAGTTGACTTTGATAAGATGGCCAACTGAGTTAAGCTAGCCCTGACAAAAAGAAATACAGGTGAGGGGCTACAGGCAAATTGGGCAAGCATTAAAAATGCAATTCTTGAAGCAACATCCCAATGTTTTAGTGAGAAAAGGAAGTGCAAAAGAAGAAGGAATCACTTTGGTTCTCAAACACAGTAGCAGGAAAGGTCAGAGGCAAAAGGCTGGACTTCAGGAAATGTAAGGGAACACAGACAGATGAAGATAGGGAGGCATACCAAACTTCCCTAAGGGAAGCAGGGAAGGTAGTAAGGCAGGCAAAATCCCAAACTAAGGAAACACTAGCACGAACAGTAAACGAAGGTGACGACTTTCTATAGATACATTAGTTAAAGGAGAAAGTCCAGATGGGCTATTGCTAAGATCAAAGGGGATAAGGGGGCATGTGAGGAGGAGGACCATGGAAAAGCACCTATTGTAAATATATACTTCTGCTCAGTATTTACAGAAGAGAAGGTTGGGCAGGGCCCACTGCTCAGTACCATGCACACAGGGGGAGGGAGGGAGGTGTGCACTAATCTCTTCAAAAAAGAAAGGGTCCTACAAGAGCTTGATAAGCTCAGGGTGGACAAAGCAATGGGACCTGATGACATACATCCCAGGGTACTAAAGAAGCCAAGGGTGTAACTAGCAGAGCCATTATCAGAACTGTTTAGCGAGTCTCTGAGCACAGGAGAGGTCCCAGAAGACTGGACTGGAGAAGGGCTCATTTGATCCCACTCCACAAAAGTGGTAGCAGGGAGGAGGCAGAGAACTTACAGACCAGTCAGTCTTACTTCAGTAGTGGGCAAGATAATGAAGACACTCCTTAAGGAAAGGATAGTGCAACACCTAGAATCTATATGAGCACAGGATCCAAGACAGCATGGGTTTACAAAAGGAAGGTCCTGTCAAACTAAACTGATAGATTTCTTTGACTGGGCAACCAGAGTGTTGGACCAAGGGGGAGCAGTTTATGTCACCTACCTTGACTTCAGCACAGCTTTCCATACTGTTCCACATAGAAAATTGGTTAATAAGCTGGGTAGACTCGGGAAGGGTCAGACGTTGGTCAACAGGGTGGCAAACTGGTTGACGGTCAGAAAACAGAAAGTGGTGGTAAATGTTATGCAGTCAGAAGAGATGCAAATCACAAGTGGGATACTTCAGGGATCAGTCCTGGTACCAGTCCTCTTCAATATCTTCATCAGTGACATTGCAGATGGACTGGAGGATAAGGTTTGTCTGCAAAAGAGTAGATGATCCAGATGGGGTGAGCAGAATGAGAAGCGATCTGGATAAACTAGCAAAATGGCCAGAAGAGTGGCAACTGCGGTTTAACGCAAAGAAGTGCAAGATAATGCACGTAGGGAATAGAAACCCTGAAGCCACCTATAGGCTGGGAGGAGAGTTGCTGGCAGTCACAAGGGAAGAAAGAGACTTAGGCGTCATCATCACCGATGACCTGAAATCATTTAAGCAGACCACTAAAGCACTAGGTAGGGTTAGTGGGATGTTGGGGTGTATTAGTAGAGGTTTATTCTTAAGCCAGCATAAATCCTGCTGCCTGTCATGCAAACCATGCATCCTCCAACAATCAAGACACCACCTCCTCCTTCTCCTCTGGCCTACATGGTTACTCCTCATTCACCAACAACATGGGTCACTGCCAACTCCACTGTATACATCCAGAGTATGATGCATGGATGCTTAAGCCAGCATAAATGGCGTTTTTATGCAGACCGTCAGCCAGGCAGGTAGCCCTCAAGCCAATTATCCAACCTCTCAGCCCATCAAGTCAACAAGACCTGATATCTGACAAGGCCCAAGTTTGTCTGCTGTCATGTCAAATTACATTCACTATTGTTCATAATCTTCACAGTAGGTGGGGGGTCTGTTATCTTGTAGGAGGGGCATCCACCTAGCTTTTAAGACTTTAAAATGTGTTTTTCTCCTTCAGTCTCTCTCTCTCTCTCCCACACTGTACTGAAGGTTTGACCATTCGCAGGGATGACTGGCAAGTCATTTACAATGTCAGGCAACATGCATGGCACCAACGTAAACTATCTGTTAATCCTCACCACAACCTTCTCTGCAGCACCATCATGCAAGTACACAGCATGGCCCTCAGTAAAATGATGCCAAGTGTCATTATTTTTTTTCACTTTTTTTAGTGTATCATTTTAAGTTTACCTTTCACAGGCACATAGTGACACAGTGGCCCTGCCAGGATAAGCAATTTCTCTGTTTTTACTTCAGAGGGGATGGGTATTATATATTAAGACTGGGAGTGGACAATACATTTATTGTGTGGTCAGGTCACCACAGTGGCCAGGTAAGGCTAAGTAATTTCATTTTTCATCACAGGTGACAAGCATAATAAGACTTTATAGAAACATAGAAACATAGAATGTGACGGCAGATAAGGACCGCTTGGCCCACCCAGTCTGCCCATTTCCCTACCTACTGGATAAGCTGCAGATCCTAGTTAACCAGCAGCCTACTTCTTTCTACCCCCACCCCCCAGAACTGCCTTATGACTATCCCATGCATGCTTGAATTCCACCACTGATTTTGACTCCACAACCTCCTCCGGAAGGCCATTCCATGCATCCACAACCCTCTCTGTGAAAAAATACTTCCTTAAATTACCTCTGAGCTGCCCTCTCTCTATCTTCAAATTGTGCCTCTTGTTCTTGCACACCTCTTTTTTTGAAAGATGCTACCCTCTTGGACTTTGTTGATTCCCTTGAGGTACTTGAAAGTTTCTATCATGTCCCCTCTCCCTCCTTTCCTCGAGGCTATACATATTAAGCTCCTTAAGTCTCTCTTCATATGTCCTCCGGTGCAGACCCTGCACCATTTTAGTTGCCCTCCTCTGGACAGCTTCCATCCTGTCTATGTCTTTTTGGAGATTGGGTCTCCAGAACTGCACACAGTACTCCAGATGGGGTCTCACCAGCTGTCTGTACAGAGGGATAATAACTTCCTGTTTTCTACTGGTGATGCCTCTCCCTATGCATCCCAGTATCCCCCCAGCCCTCCTTGCTGCCTTCTCACATTGCTTGCCCACCTTTAGGTCATCTGATATGACTACCCCCAGGTCCCTTTCCATTTTGTTGTTGTTAGTATCTCACCTCCTATTGTGTACTCTTCCCCTGGGTTTTTGTTTCCCAGGTGCATTACCTTGCACTTCTTAGCATTGAATCTAAGCTGCCATACATTTGACCATTCCTCTAGCCTTGCCAAGTCCCTTCTCATCCTTTCCACCCCACCCTGTGCATCAACTCTGTTGCAGATCTTAGTGTCATCTGCAAAGAGACATACTTTTCCTTCCAGTCCTTCTGCAAAGTCGCTTATAAAGACATTGAAGAGGACTGGTCCTAATACTGAACCCTGCGGTACCCCGCTAGTAACCCTCCTTTCTTCTGAGTGGACTCCATTTACTTTTACTCTCTGTGTCCTATTCTCCAGCCAATTCTTTACCCAGGCTGTCATCTTGGGACCCACTCCCAGGCTGGCTAACTTATATATTAATCTTTTGTGTGGGACTGTGTCAAATGCCTTGCTAAAGTCTAGGTAGGCCATGTCCACAGCACCTCCCTGATCTACTACTTTGGTCACCCAGTCAAAGAAATCTATCAGATTCGTCTGGCATGACCTTCCCGCTGTGAATCCATGCTGCCTAGGGTCCTGTGCCCTTCTGGCCTCTAGATACGCGACAATTCTTTCCTTTAGAAGTGATTCCATCATTTTCCCTATCACTGAGGTTAAACTAACAGGTCTATAGTTTCCTGCTTCTGCCTTGCTCCCACTTTTGTGAAGGGGAATCACATCTGCCCTCCTCCAGTCCTCGGGTACCACCCCATCCTCCCATGATTTGTTAAAGAGGGTAGTCAGTGGTGTCACTAGTTCTACCCTTAGTTCTTTTAGAATTCTGGGATGAATCCCATCAGGCCCCAATGCTGTGTCCACCTTCAGTTTTAAGAGTTCTTTCAGAACCCTTTCTTCTGCAAATGGGCTGGTATCAACTTCTGTATCCAGAGTGTTACTACTGTTTGTTTTATGTACCTCCCTCTTCCTTTGTAAATACTGAGCAAAATATTTGTTTAGTATCTCTTCCTTTTCACATTCTCCCTCTGCCCACCCTCCCTCCCTTTATTAAGCCTCACTATCCTCCCTTGGTCTTCCTTTGCTCCCTGATGTACCTATAAAGGTTTTATTCCCTTCTTAACTGAGTTGGCTATCTTTTCCTCAGTTTGGGCCTTTGCTGTTCTGACTGCCTTCCCAGCCTCCTTTTGCTTTAACTGATACAGTTCTCTGTCCTGCTCCTGCTGCATTCCTTGTACTTCCTGAATGCTTTCTTTTTCTCTTGAACCTTCCTGCCACTTCCTTTAGGAACCACAGTGGTTTCTTACATCGTCTTGTTTTGTTTATTTGCTTCACACAAGGCTCGTTACCTCTGTGATGGCAGTTTTTATTATTCCCCATTGTTCTTTCACCCTCCTTCCCGCCCATTTGCTAGTGCATTCCTTAGGCACTCACCCATTTTGGCAAAGTCAGCCCTCCTAAAGTCCAGTACTTTTGTCTTTGTATGGCTTGACTCTATTGCTGTGTTTATTGACAGACCATACTGTTGGATGGTCGCTAGTTTCCAGATGGCTACCACTTCTACATCTGTGATCCTCTCTCCATCTCCATTTGAGAGTATCAAGTCTAATATTGCTCCCTCTCGAGTGTGCTCCAGTACTAGTTGTCTAAGACATGCCCTCTGTAGGGCATCTAGAATAACTGCACTCTTCGAAGTGGCAGCTGCAACTGCGCTCCAGTTAACATCTGGCATATTCAGATCACCCATCAGCAATATCTCCCCTTTTTCTGCCATTCTAAGTATACTTTCTATCATTTCCTTGTCCACTTCCTCCCCCTGAGAAGGGGGTCTGTATACAACCCCTGTGCGGATTGTGGTGCCATTGCCTGTCTCCAAATTTACCCACAGTGCTTCTTCTCCTCCCTGTTTACCCTTTTGTTCTGTTGCTTTTATTCCTTCCTTATGTAAAGAACTACTCCTCCCCTCTTTTACCCTCCCTGTCCCTCCTGTAGATAGTGTATCCTGGTATGTTTACGTCCCAGTCATGGTTTTGTGTGTACCATGTTTCTGTGACTGCCACGATATCCAGATGTTCCTCCTCCATCAAGGCCACTAATTCAGGAAGCCTGTTACCTAGACTACGGGCATTGGTACTCATTGCTCTCCATTTTTTGATGGCCTTACCTTCTGTTGTAGCATCCCCCACTGACCGTTCTACCTTGGTCTTTTTCTCATTTAGTACCCTGTTTTGTAGGGAGAGGCTGGGATTTTTCTGCTGCTTGTCAGTGCCTGCCCCATTGACTAGTTTAAAAGCTTGCCAATGAAGCATTTAAACCGATTGCTCAAAAGACTTGTTCCCTTCCTGGACAGATGCAGACCATCCTGCCAGTATAGGCTGGTGTCCCTCCAGGTGGAACCCCAGTCCCCAATGAAGCCAAACCCCTGTGCTCTGCACCATTTTTTCAACCATTCATTAAACTGCATGGTACCAATTACCCTCGCCTCCCCCATGCCTTTGACAGGCAGCACCTCTGAGAAGGATACTGTGTTTCCTACTTGTCTTAGGCCCCTCCCCAACTCTGCAATGTCCTCCTGCACTGCTCTAACCTCATGATGAGCCAAGTCATTTGTCCCTAGGTGGACAATTACGTCCAGCTCAGAATCCCTTGCAGCTGTTGTTGTGATCCTGAGGATGCGATTCCTGTCCCTCCAAGCCATGGCACCAGGCAGGCACCTTACTTCAGATTTCCCAGCTCCTCCCAGTTCTATCCCCCTAATAATTGAGTCCCCCACCAGGAGCTGCTTCCTTTCCTTGTGGTGTCCTCTGCCTCCTTCCTGTGGGCCTCCCTTGTGACAGTTGTCCTCAGCCTCCTTAGTCTCCTCTGTGGGTGTATCTATAGGGGAGCTATGCTCCCTCAGAATGGCGTATGGATTGTGGTGTGTAACATCTGACTGGGTGTGCCTCTGTTTCACCATCCTCATCCTCCCTGAGCCCACTGTGGTCCAACTGCTGTGCTTTCTTTGCAACCTCTGAGGTAGTGGTGGTGGTTCTGGTGCTCCCTGGATGGGGGAGGTTCCCTTCCTACTGTCCATTGTGGCCTGGGGGAAGGTCCCCGTACTACTGTCCAGTGTGGCCTGAAGACGGGCAACTTCCTCCCTCAGGGCAGACAGTTGTCTGCAAATAGGGCAGCATCTCAGCCTCCAGAAAGACTCCCGGAAGACTGCTGCCCCACAGCCATTACATTGCACTACTCCCCACATTTTTTTTTTTTGTGTGATTGGTTTGTAATGTAGAAATATGTATTTATATTATACAATGTTTATGCTTATATTGTCAGTGCAGTGTGCTAGAGAGGATATGACAGTGACATGCACCTTGTACTCTTGAGGAAATGATGTCAGAACCCCAGGTATAAAGGAACTATTTCCGGGTGGGTGGGGTAAGGGTGGGAAGGGGTTGGGCCTAAACTGTGCCCTCAAAACAATCAGCTAGAAGCTCTGACCCACTGATGCAATGAGTGCCTTCCTGTCAGGAAGATGCCCTACACAACAATTTGATAGAGAAATACCCTGCTAATCAATCAGAGAAAATCCACACATCCAAGTCAGACATGAGTAAACCTTCCCAGCCCAAAACAGGCCTGGTGGTTTGTGCTCTGAGAGCTGTCTGCCCCAAAATAAGTCAGCTGTGCTTTAAACTCTTCCTGCACTGAAAATCTTAAGAATTGTAACAAACAAACGTAAACCTTAATCCACCACCCTCTGTTGTTGAAAGACCGTCTTTCCTGTTTCACACTGCAGGTTTTCTGTGACCATTCCTTAACCCCAGTAACTCTGTTTAAAAGAGTTTAACTATCACAAACTCCTACACACCAGTAAATTATTTAAAAATAGTTTCAGTCCCAAAAGCCTAGTAGTCAATCCAGCTACCCCCAAGGGACAACCAGAATGAAGTATTTAAACACTTATGAGGTTACTTCCAAGATAAGCAGAGTTTGCAAGTTTCTTTTTCAACTCCTCAGCCACCTGAAATTTAAATATAGTTTAACTGTCAGCAAATCCTAGTAGACAATCTAGCTACCTCCAAGGACCTACCCAAATGCAGTATTTAAATCCTTCTGAAGTTACTAACAAGATAAACAGAGTTTACAAGCCCTTCTTGGTTAAACCCTAAATAAATATGTGAATAAAAGCAATTACCAAGGGTAGTTAGTTTCACCTCCCACAGAATTAAGCAAAAGTGCACGTTTGTTGCAGATATCAAGTGCAATATAGAATTTCTCACACAGCTCGTGATTGAAGAAAGCAGTATCCTTCCAGCTCCAGCAAATGTGCTTTGTGTCTTTGAAAATTGCAGCCTGTAGTGACTTATAGTAATCTGATCTAGTCTGGATATCTCCACCCAGGGCAATTTGTTGCCAATGGTTATATGTAGCCCTTCCTGTTCAATACAACCTGTTTGGTCTGAAAACAATGTCCTGCCCCCTAAGGCTGTCTGTGTTTCAGTTCACACTGCAGGATTTTCTGTGACCACTCCTTAACCCCAGTAACTCTGTTTAAAAAGAGTTTAACTATCACAAACTCCTACGCACCAGTAAATTATTTAAAAATAGTTTCAGCACCAAAAGCCTAGTAGTCAATCCAGCTACCCCCAAGGGACAACCAGAATGAAGTATTTAAACACTTATGAGGTTACTTCCAAGATAAGCAGAGTTTGCAAGTTTCTTTTTCAACTCCTCAGCCACCTGAAATTTAAAAATAGTTTAACTGTCAGCAAATCCTAGTAGACAATCTAGCTACCTCCAAGGACCTACCCAAATGCAGTATTTAAATCCTTCTGAAGTTACTAACAAGATAAACAGAGTTTACAAGCCCTTCTTGGTTAAACCCTAAATAAATATGTGAATAAAAAGCAATTACCAAGGGTAGTTAGTTTCACCTCCCACAGAATTAAGCAAAAGTGCACGTTTGTTGCAGATATCAAGTGCAATATAGAATTTCTCACACAGCTCGCAGTTGAAGAAAGCAGTATCCTTCCAGCTCCAGCAAATGTGCTTTTTAAGTGAACATTGTATGTATCATCCACGCATTGACCCACACTGCAGATAATTCAGTAGATGAGGAGAGTCTAAATAATTTTCTCTTGTATTCACAGGTCTTCTGCCCTGCTGTCTCCATCAAGCAAGACTTCTCCTCCTCTGCCTCCTCTGTCTGGTATGGCTTTGTACCACATCAAGGCATGACCATCACAAATGTGACTGTAATTATCCTTTCCAAAAGTTATTTTTTAATTCATTCATTCGTTCATTCATTCATTCATTCATTCATTCATTCATTCATTCATTCTTTCATTTAATTTTTGATTTTCATTCACAGGTGCAAGTCCAACACAATAGTTGAATGCAGGTGCAAGTCCAACACAATAATGAATGTACTTTAGTCTAAATAAGTTCTACCTTGTTTTCATAGGTCTCTTTTGGTCATGAATGTCTCCTCCTTACCCAAGCAAGCCATGGCCATCTTCACTGTTGGGTCTTTGATGTCACCAATGTTGCAGACTCATGCTCCTCCTCCAGCTTCTCCACCACCTTATGTGGTCTTATTAAAGTCAACCCATCCTCAGTATCCTGCTGGGGTTTTGTACAGGCCTTCAAACCAAGGGGAGGACATTGACACGTTACTGTTAGAAGATATACAAAACATGACAGCTAATGGGGAGGTTCTGATAATGGGAGATTTCAACATGTCAGATATAGATTGGTGCAACACCTGGAATCCATAGGAGCATGGGATCCAAGACAGCATGGGTTTACAAAAGGAAGGTCCTGTCAAACTAATCTTATAGATTTCTTTGACTGGGTAACCATAGTGCTGGATCAAGGGGGAGCTGTTGATGTCACCTACCTTGACTTCAACAAAGCTTTCGATACTGTTCCACATAGAAGATTGATTAATAAGCTGGTTAGGCTCAGGGTGGGTCAGACGTTGGTCGACAGGGTGGCAAAATGGTTGACAGGCAGAAAACAGAGAGTGGAGGTAAACAGTATACAGTCAGAAGAGATGCAAGTCACAAGTGGGGGACCTCAGGGATCAGTCCTGTGGCCAGTTCTTTTCAATATCTTCATCACTGACATTGCAGATGGACTGGAGGGTAAGGTTTTTATGTTTGCAGATGACACTAAGATCTGCAACAGAGTAGATTATCCAGATGGGGTGGACATAATGAGAAGAGAGTTGCAAATGAGGTTTAAAGCAAAGAAGTGCAAGATGATGTACATAGGTAAGAGAAACACTGAAGCCACCTATAGGCTGGGAAGGGAGTTGCTAGCAGTCACAAGGGAAGAATGAGACTTGGGCGTCCTCAACACCGATGACCTGAAATCATCCAAGCAGACCACTAAAGCAGTAGGTAAGGCTAGTGGGATGTTGAGATGTATTAGTAGGGGTTTATTCTTAAGCCAGCATAAATCCTGCAGCCTGTCATGCAAACCATGCATCCTCCAGCAATCAAGACACCACCTCCTTTTCCTCTGGCCTACATGGTTACAACTCATTCACCAAGAACGTGAGTCACTGCCATCTCCACTGTATACATCCAGAGTATGAGGCATGGATGCTTAAGCTAGCATAAATGGCATTTTAATGCAGACCTTCAGCCAGTCAGGCAGCCCTCAAGCCAATCCTCCAACCTGTCAGCTGATCAAGGCAGCAAGACCTGATATCCAGAAAGGCCCAAGTTTGTCTGCTGTGATGGAAAATTACATTCACTGCTGTTCATAATCCTCATGGTAGGTGGGGAGTCTGTTGTCTTGTCGGAGGGTGTCCTCCTTGCTTTTAAGACTTTAAAATGTGTTTTTTGTTTCCTTTAGTCTCTCTCTCTCTCTCTCTCTCTCTCTCACTGTACTGAAGGTTTGAGCATTTGCAGGGATGACTGGCAAGTCAGTTACAACATCAGGCAGCATGCATGGCACCAACATAAGCTATCTGTTAATCCACACCACAACCTTCTCTGCAGCACCATCATGCAAGTACACAGCATGGCCCTCAGTAAAATGATGCCAAGTATCATTATTATTTTTTTACTTATTTAGTGTTTCATTTTAAGTTTACCTTTCACATAGTGTCACAGTGGCCATGCCAGGATAAGCAATTTCTCTGTTTTTACTTCAGAGGGGATGGGTATTATATATTAAGACTGGGAGTGGACAATACATTTATTGTGTGGTCAGGTCACCACAGTGGCCAGGTAAGGCTAAGTAATTTCATTTTTCATTACAGGTGACAAGCATAAGACTTTAAGTGATTATTGTATGTATCGTCCATGCATTGACCCACACTGCAGATAATTCAGTAGATGAGGAGAGTCTAAATAATGTTCTCTTGTATTCACTGGTCTTCTGCCCTGCTGCCTTCATCAAGCAAGACTTCTTCTCCTCTGCCTCCTCTGTCTGGCATGGCTTTGTACCACATCAAGGCATGACCATCACAAATGTGACTGTAATTATCCTTTCCAAAAGTTATTTTTTTAATTCATTCATTCATTTATTCATTCATTCTTTCATTTAAATATTGATTTCCATTCACAAGTGCAAGTGCAACACAATTGCTGAATGCAGGTGCAAGTCCAACACAATAATGAATGTACTTTAGTCTAAATAATTTATATCTTTTTTTCATAGGTCTCTTTTAGTCATGAATGTCTCCACCTTACCCAAGTAAGCCAAGGCCATCTTCACTATTGGGTCTTTGATGTCACCAATGTTGTAGACTCATGCTCCTTCTCCAGCTTCTCCACCACCTTATGTGGTCGTATTAAAGTCAACCCATCCTCAGTATCCAGCTGGGGTTGTGTACAGGCCTCCAAACCAGGGGGAGGACATTGCCATGTTACTGTTAGAAGATATACAAAACATGACAGCTAAAGGGGAGGTTCCGATGATGGGAGACTTGAACATGTCAGATACAGATGGTCAATACCACCAGGGACATCTGCCAAAACTAGACACATGGTGGATTTCCTGCAGGGGGAGGGCCTCAAACAACTGGTACAACAATCCACAAGAGACAGGGCTGTCCTAGATCTAGTACTGACTAACAGGGAAAGGATCACAGATCTCCATGTGGAAGGTCACCTGGGTGCCAGTGACCATCAGATGGTATGATCCAATTTGTCCACTAGAACAAAATCATCCCATTCCAAGGCAAACATATGGGATTTCTGAGGTGCTGACTTTGATAAGATGGCCAACAGTGTTAAACTAGCCCTGATAAAAAGAAATACAGGTGAAAGGGTACAGGCAAATTAGGCAAGCATTAAAGATGCAATAGTTGAAGCAACATCCCATTGTGTTAGTGAGAAAAGGAAGTGCAAAAGAAGAAGAAAACTACTTTGGTTCTCAAACACAGTAGCAGAAAGGGTCAGAGCCAAAAGGCTGGCCTTCAGGAAATATAAGGGAAGGCAGCAGGATGAAGATAGGGAGGCATACCAAACTTCCCTAAGGGAAGCAGGGAAGGTAGTAAGGCAGGCAAAGGCCCAAACTGAGGAAACACTAGCATGAACAGTAAAAGCAGGTGACAAGACTTTCTATAGATACATTAGTAAAATGAGAAAGTCCAGAGGGGGTATTGCTAGATCAAAGGGGATAAGGGGGCGTGTGAGGAGGAGGACCATGTAAAAGCATCTATCGTAAATAGATACTTCTACTCAGTATTTACTGAAGAGAAGATAGGGCAGGGCCCACAGCTCAGCACCATGGACACAGGGGGGAGAGAGGGAGGTGTGCACTGGTCTTTTCACAAAAGAAAGGGTCCTACAAGAGCTCTATAAGTTCATGGTGGACAAAGCAATGGGACCTGATGGCATACATCCCAGGGTACTAAAGGAGCTAAGGGTGAAACTACAGAGCCATTATCAGAACTGTTTAGTGAGTCTCTGTGCACAGGAGAGGTCTCAGAAGACTGGAGAAGGCCTCATGTGATCCCACTCCACAAGAGTGGTATCATGGAGGAGACAGGGAACTACAGACCAGTTAGTCTTACCTCAGTAGTGGGCAAGATTATGGAGACACTCCTTAAGGAAAGGATAGTGCAACACCTGGAATCCATAGGAACACAGGATCCAAGACAGCATGGGTTTACAAAAGGAAGGTCCTGTCAGACTAATCTCATAGATTTCTTTGAGTGGGTAACCAGAGTGGTGGACCAAGGGGGAGCTGTTGATGTCACCTACCTTGACTTCAGCAAAGCTTTCAAAACTGTTCCACATAGAAGACTGATTAATAAGCTGGGTAGGCTCAGGGTGGGTCAGACATTGGTCAACAGGGTGGCAAACTGCTTGACTGGCAGAAAACAGAGAGTGGTGGTAATCGGTATGCAGTCAGAAGAAATGCAAGTCACAGGTGGGGTACCTCAGGGGTCAGTCCTGTGGCCAGTTCTCTTCAATTTCTTCATCAGTGACATTGCAGATGGACTGGAGGGTAAGGTTTTTCTGCTGCAAATGACACCAAGATCTGCAACAGAGTAGATTATCCAGATGGGGTGGGCAGAATGAGAAGAGATCTGGATAAACTAGCAAAATGGTCAGAAGAGTTGCAACTGGGGTTAATGCAAAGAAGTGCAAGATGATGCACATCGGGAAAAGAAACCTGAAGCCACCTATAGGCTGAGAGGGGAGTCGCTGGCAGTCACAAGGGAAGAAAGAGACTTGGGGGTGTCCTCATCACCGATGACCTGAACTCATCCAAGCAGACCACTAAAGCAGTAGATAAGGCTAGAGGGATGTTGGGGTGTATTAGTAGGGGTATCACAAGTTGGAAGAGGTAGGTAATAATCCCTCTTTACAAGACACTGGTTAGGCCCCTTCTGGAGTACTGCGTGCAGTGCTGGAGGTCACACCTTTACAAGGACATTAAAAAAAATTGAGGCAGTCCAGAGAAGGGCAACCAAAATGGTGCAGTGACTGCATCAGAAAACATATGAGAACAGATTAACTGAGCTCAATATGTATGCCGTAGAACAAAGGAGGGAGAGAGGTGATATGATTGAAACATACAAACACCTTAAGGGCATTAACAAGGTGAAAGAGTATAACTTGTTTCAATATAAGAAAAATAGCAGGACACGAGGACACAGCATAAGATTAGAGGGTGGCCATTTAAGGAGTAATGTAAGGAAGTTCTCTTTCATAGAAAGGGTGGTGGATGCATCTAACGGCCTACCTCAGGAAGTGGTGGATATGAATACAGTGAAGGGCTTCAAACAGGCATTGAATAGGCTTAAGGGAGCAATACAGATGAGTATGAATAGATAGGCCATTGACAGAGCATAGGCCAATGGCACATTCATAAGGTAAAAAAATAAATGGGCAGACTGGATGGGCCTTTCGGTCCTTATCTACCATCAACTTCTATGTTTCTATGTAAGTAAAAAATACCTGGTAAGAGAAATGGTCAAAAGATGGCTAGAAATACATTGTTTAACCCCCAGGCTGAAAGTACAATATTAAAACTAAACACTTACCTTTGCTGGTTGGACACATAGCAATACTTATAGATCACCATCCAAATCTGCACCTCAAAGAGGCATTATCATTAAATGAGAAAATGTACAGAATTTCTTGTCACTACAGTTCATCAGGACAGGCGCTGTAGTGGCAGACTTGCACACAGCAGAAGCAGCATATTAATGCATGGATTCTATCTCACTTTGTTTCCTTGTGCAAACATTTTCAAACAGGGGAATTTATTAGATGGAGAGTGGGCAATAGGTGGATTGTGGGATTGCAGAGTCATGCAGTGCTGTGCCGAACGGAATGCTACTACGCTGTGGAGGAGTGAGGGGAGCAGGTTCTCTCTCAAAGTCTAATTTCTGTCTACAAAAAGTATGCCACCAATGTTGTGAAAGGAAACTTACCAGTTTATCTTGTGCAAAGGCACAGCTGCCTCCCTGGTTAAGGCATTCTCTGCTTCTTTTAGGAGGAAAATTGATGGTGGCAATTGGATGCAGGAGTTAGAGGAGCCCTTCTGAAAGGCTTAAGCCCTGACCGGGTTTGACGGCAGGAGAAACAGGAGAGACATGGATGAAGATAGATGCTACAACATTGCATCAGACAGAAGCTATAATAGTCAGAGCCCCAGGGAGTTACCGAGGAATTATTGAGTTACTGACCACAAATTATATCTTGGATCTCTGAGATTTTTGGACAAAGGGCTGCACACACTAACACTTAATTATAATAATAGCACTAGAGCTATTTGTTTGTCCTCTGTCCTTTGTTTTATGCTATGAACCATAACTACAGATTATATATAAACCAATCTGTCTTGTTTTTCTTGCTTGGTTTATGACTAGTTTAATCTGTACGGTTTTTAGTTGCTTTAAAATTTCTAGATTGTTTGCTGGAAATATTCAGTCATTACAGGTTAATATAACTGATTAAATAAGGTTGATTGACCCCCTGCTACTTGGGTGTTGAGGTGGGATTACTCCACATAAACTAACAACCTGCTCCTATATTGCTGTTAAAATATCCAAATACAACGGGTTAACATAATTGATAACATATAGTTTGATTAATTCGAGCCATTTAGGATGTTAAAGTGGGATCGTTCATATAAACTAATAACTGATCCTGATCGAGCTTAATACATGTTTAGTATTTAATAATTTAATCTAGCACTTTAGTGCCCGGTAAGGTGGTGGGAAGGCAATGGATCCATGTGCTACTAGGATGCTTGCTAATTAGTTTCATGATGTGATAGTGAACAACCTGATTATTAACTGCTTACAACTATAAAGGTAAATAGATAAAAGTCTCAAAGGGCCTAAAGACCTTGAAGCAATTAACAGTTAACTTGACAATTAACAACAGCTCAAACACTTAAGAACTTGATGGACCCATTATATTAGCAAGTACGAGTGGTGTCATTTAGTTCTTAGTGCTGGAGCATGGCACGGGTGAACAACGCCATTCTGCTCTGTGTTCTGGACAGGTTAACTTTGTAAAAAACTTGAGCTGTTGAGTCTACCTGAGCTATAGAGATATTGAATTTTCCAGCAAGAAAGCATTTGGATTGCTGATTTCCGATGCTTGGTTGATACTAGTCTGAATGTCTAACGACCATAGGCTTTAGATTTTTGATATTGGGATATCTGCTATATTTCGCTTACACATTGGCAGTTAGCTTCTTTCTGACTCCTGCTCTCAGCTTCTTGTTTCTGGGTCCCTAAACAAGTCTATACAAGTAAGTTATTGACCTCTGTTGTTTTACTGTCAAATTTCTATTGCATTATAGTTTTATGGTTAGATTAAAATCTCTTAATTAACAAAAGGTTTAGTAGATTTAGAAGTTTTGGTGATTCAGAACTAGTGAACATTTGGTTCAATTTTACTTATTTGAATTTCAGTGGAGGTCTATTCTGAACCTACCTGTAAAATACCGGAATATCATCCTTGGGATTCTCTAGGAAGATGTGGAACAAGCGGACTCTGGTTATACCACGGATATTTTTTTTTAAAAAAGGGCTGAAGAGGACTACCATTTGGTAACATTTATTGCACCTAAAAAACAGACACTCTTTTGTGTGCCATCATTCAAAGAGCATTGCAGGATTGGTGTGTTCAGACTGTTTGGACTGAAGGGGCATTTCTTCCATTTTGCTTCCAGATTAAGAGCTACAAGGACATTTTCAAAGCTACTATCGAACTCTGAATATGTTGCTGTTTGAAATCATTTCCAAAATTGTTTATGAATTATTATTGTTTTTAGCTGGGTTTACATCGTTGCTGGAAAATCAAGTGTATTTCTCAAAAATTGCTTTTGTTCTTTACCTAATTCCAGATACCTTATAATGGTTTATACATGTAGTGGCAAGACCATAACTCCAGTGACAGCCTCAAAACAGAAGGCTAAAAGGAATAAAAAAGGGCAAGTTCAGGGAAAGGGGGATCAAACAACACCAAAGGTTCAGCTGGTCAATAAAATTGAGGGAACAGCATCTCTGATTTGTTTGGAGGAAAGTAATTTAAACCTGAATAGTAATAAAAAAGAAAGAAAGTCAAATCAAATGAAAGTGACTGATTTCTTGAAGCAACCTCTATTTACGTCAATTCCCCTTTCCTCTTTTTCCCTAGAAACCCAAGCAAAGGTTACTAGGGAAGATCAGTCTCAATCTAGGCTTTCAGTGTCCCCTAACTTAATATTCCAAACAACAAAATCAATCTCCCATGATTCTGCGGATGAGGAAGTGAAGGAAGGAAATAGTATTTTGCTAATATCAGAAGTATCCATGGTGTTCTTGAACTATCAAAATATTCTGATTTAGCTACTATTTCAATTTTATCATCAGTAGAAACACAGGATGATTTTTTAAATAATGAGTTTCAGTCCCAGTCTATGCCTAGTAGGGATAATTTAAGTTTGGTTATTAAAGACCTAAACCAAACAATAAAAGGCCTCAAGGATCTGGTGGCTAGTCAAAACAGTAATAACAAGGCTTGTCTAGAAGACCACCCATTTCAGTTTACATCTATTTCTGGTTCACAATCCCTGGTCTTTTCTCTAGAGATTTTGAGTACTACTATTTCCCTTAAAAATGTGTGACATGATTTGCGAGCGATAGAAACAATCCAGAATCTAGAGCCCTTAGGGAAAGCAGGAGATTTTGCTTCTTTCTCTTTGCTTTCTATGCAAGTTCTAGAAACTAATAAAAACCCATATTATGCCAGTATTATACTTTTGGAAAATGTATGGGTTATCAAGGAGGAAATAAAAAATCTGAGAACTGAAGTCTTTTATAACAAAACATTGTTGGGACATATACAAAACAAACTTTATAAGAGCAAATCTGAAACAAGTTATACTCCAAATATTACCCTGAAAAGGATGTACTCAAAGAAAATAAGGCTCTTCAGGTAAATCTTCCTCCTCCTTTTACAAGAGATGTAGGCCCGTCAGGCCAACAGGGAGAAATAGGTAGCCAGGTTTTGAATCAACCAGAAATTAGGCAGTTTTCCAAACAGAAACACCAAAGAAAGAAAAAAATCTCCTGGGAAGGATTGTCCTGTAAAGAATCAAGGAAAACCAGATACAAAATAATAGAATAGGAGTAATATTAGTGGCTCTGTTAAAAATAAAACTGCTGAGGAGGACAAGGAAGTTAAACTAAGTAGCAAACATACAGTACAGGAAGATGACAGAGTAATGCTAGGTAGGGAAGAGCTGACAAGGAAAGATATGATGCCTAGCTATATTGACAATCTCCCAATACCTCATAGCAATTTGGTTAATGGTGGGGAGTCCAGGGTCCCTGTGGGCCCAAAGGAACCTGGCCTTAAGAGCCAAGTGGGAGTTCATTCCAACACTACTGAATATTTGAGGCCTATGGCATCAGGGAAATACCCCAGGAAACAGCTGATAAGTAATCAGAATAGATAGGCAGATTGTTCCATCTGTCCTACCCAGTGGAAGGACTTACAGTTCTTAGAGCTCCAAATTTAGACTATCAACATTGTGTTTTGATTTATTGTGTTAGTTTAAAATTGGCTGAAACACTCTGGCAAAGGGAGAAAGACATGAGAATGAAAGGAATACATATCCTTCCCCCTTATGAGGTCCCATTGCTAGTTAATCAACCATTTCATGTTTTTTCTGTAACTGACTCCTCTTTATTAAATATTAAACATGTACTAGAGGTAATATCAGACTATGAAAATTCAAGGCAACAGATTTGGGAAACCCGAACATTATCCATATTTGGTTGGAAGCTGTCACCCAAGGGTTCGGTAGGTAAAGCCAAACATGAGCTGGCTGCTTTTTTCAGCCAAATATTGGATCTCCCAATGTACAGGAACAATATAGAATGGCTCAAAATATATACTTCTGATCTTACTACTTCACAAATGGATATTACCTTTGTTAACCCTTAATTTGTTAAAGCAATCCAAGAAAAAACATCTATTCTTGATATATTGGACCTTTATGTGGTACATCCTAGAGTTTTCATTGTAATCTATGTGGAGAAAAGTCAACAATTTGAGATGGAGACTAGGAACAGTTTTGAACAGTTGCAGGACCTCTTGCAAAACTGACAATCGTTATCCCAGATGCAGTTAGAAAATCCAGGAGAGATTTTCCCTCTTTGCGTGCTTTCCTGAAATATTGAGGGAATGACACTTAAGTGATTTGATCCAGCATGTAGGATGTTCCTGGAGACTTATGATTTATTAAATCTACAGGAGACATGGTGTGGGCAGCAAACAGGTTACTTTAATCCAGCTACCCACCTGGCTAATTATGAACGATATAAGGCAGGCTTAGCAGTATATGTTAAAACAGTTCTTAATATTAAAATTATTCAGATACCTTTCATAAGTTTCATAAGTTTATCAAGCAAAATAGACTTGTGTCCTTTAGTTGCTTGCCCAAATTAAACCATCTTGAATGTATTAACATAAAAACTATCTAATCTTGGTTTAAACAGTTCCATTGTAGTACTGCTTACCACCTAGACAGGCAGAGTGTTCCATATGGAAGGCACCCTTTGACTGAACCAACTTTTTCTTTTTTTCAGGTTCCAGTGAGGTAACTCAAGCTGCAAATGATGCCCCCTAGTGTTATACTTAGATTCTTTTTTTTAAATAAGGCCATATTCTTTCCACAAAATGTTATTCTGGAGTGTCCTATAGAGCATACATAAGTCCCCTCTCAGTCTTTTATGCTGCAATTTATAAATATCAAGATATTCTAGTCTTTCCTGGTATGTTAATTCCTTAGTGCCTACTACTACCTTAGTTGCTCTGCGTTGGATCCATTCCAATTTTAATATATCCCCCTCATATATGGAGCCCATACTTGGATGACATATTCCAGGTAAGGCCGTACCAAGACCTGGTAAAAGTGAATAATGACCCTCTTGTCCCTACTTTTTATATGGTGAAGGATATAATTTGGTCTTCGATTTGCAAGTTTGGTAACATTATTGCAATGAGTAGTAAATTGTAGGTCACAGGATATTATAATCCCTAGATACTTTTCTTCAATTGTGGTCGGTAGATTGGTTTCCCTGATTCTATATACAAATTTGCGGTTGGATTTCCCCAAATGCATGACAACACATTTTATTCACGTTTAATTCAGGTTTGTTCTTTAGAGTCCAGGTTGCTACGTTTTGTAGGGCATTTTGCATATTATTTTGCTCCTCCCGAGTGTTGACTATAGACACCAGTCTGCAGTCATCTGCAAATTTTGTTAACCATATATTACTGTATTTGCAGCCCAGTGGTGATATGTACATATTAAATAAACACAGACACAATACAGACCCCTGTAGCACCCCACTTGTCACCCATGCCCAATCTGACAAAACTCCATTCACTGTCACCCTCTGTCTCCTTCCTCACAACCATGAGGCAATCCAGTTAACCAATTTGGAATCCACTCTAAGTTGCTGTAGAGTGCATACCATTTCTTTATGGGGCAGTTTGTCAAATGCTTTGGAGAAATCCAAAAAAAAGCCACATCCATGGCATTTCCCTCATCCAGTGCTTTCATTACATGTTCATGCTCCCATCCTTGACTCCAGAGCCCAGGCGCTTATGCTGAAAATAACCCCTGACCCTTTAAAGGGACCCCTTTATCTGACTACTGCATACGTGCCCCCCCAGGGACCAAATGCAGGCCATTGCCTCTCTTACAGAATACCTTTCCTCACTACCTCTTTCTGCTGATCAAATTCTGGTGGTTGACTTAAATGTCAACTGGCTCAGCCCCTCCTCCTCCTCCTCTACCCGAGACTCCTTTTCTGCAATAGACCTAACGCAACTAGTTACCCACCATACCAGGACTAACCCCAAGAGAGGCTCCAGTACCCTGCTTGATGTGGTACTCACCAACCGCCCTAATCGGATCCCCAATGTACAAGTCCTCCCAGACTCTCTCAGTGATCCTCCCCATTCTATTCCACTGGTCATCCTCAGTCCCCAAACCCATTGCACAGTCCACATGCGGCAGCGTCTAATACCTGGTGGACTGATAAAACTTAAGAACTTCTGTCCCAAATTGACTGGTCTCCTATACAGGCAACTCCTGACATCGACACAGCTCTCCTCCTTCTTTACCCGAACTTTTAATAATGCCTGTGATATCTTTGCCCCAATGTTGACCTGCCGTTCTAAAAGGCAGAATGCCCCCTGGGTAACCCCAGCTTTGATCCACCAACTCAAACATAGGGACAACCTATGGCACTGTGCCATTGAGACTGGCTGGCCCAGTGACAGGCAGTTATACGCTGCCGCCCGAAACAAGTGCACTCGGGCCATCAGAAAGGCCAAGTCTGAGCACTATTGGTCCTCACTCACTGCCTCATGGGGGAACCCCAGAACCTTCTGGGATAACATTAAACAGTTAAATGGGAGTGCACACTCCCCTCCACCCACCCAGATCAACATTAATGGTGTGATCTCCTCAAGACCCAGCCCTCATAGCACACCACCTCAACACCTCATTCACTGACCTTAGCCCTATCCTCCCTACAAATATTTTTGACCCTCCTCCCCTAGCACCTGCCGTAAATCTTTCTCGCCCTTATTTTCTCCTCCGCTGTGTTTCTGCCCAAGAACTTAGGCCGCACCTTGTCACTGCCCTCAAGAGTAATAGTACAGGCAGTGACACCCTGGATCCATGTATCCTACGGCTAGTCTTAGACACAATCCTTACCCCGATCACGTGCCTCATCAACCACTCTCTTTGCCTGAGGAAGGTTCCAACTGCCTGGAAAGTCACCACTGTCACCCCTATCTTTAAAGGTGGTGATAGGACTGTGGCTGGAAACTATCGGCCAATCTCCATTCTCTCCTCTCTCAAGGCCTTGGAAAAAGTGGTGGCCTCTCAAGTCTCTGACTACCTCTCCACCTACAATGTCCTATGTCCTGAGCAGCATGGCTTCTGAGTCGGCCACAGTACCAACACAGCCCTCCTAGAGTTCTCCAACTTTCTCCACTCCTCCTTAGACACTGGTTCTCTGGCTGGTGTGGTCTTCATTGACCTCTCTAAAGCTTTCGACACTGTCTCCCACCCCCTCCTTCTTGATGCCCTTAGTCTCTCTGGTTTTGTTGCTGGGCCTATCTCCTGGTGCACCAGTTATCTGTCTGACCACTCACAGCATGTAAAAATTAATGGGACCTACTCAGACATCTGTCCCATCTTTTCTGGGGTTCCACAGGGCTCCATTCTGGGCCCCTTACTATTCTCCCTTTACCTTAACACCCTTCCACGCTCTTGCTCAGGGAACATTCTATTGTACGCTGATAATGCAGTCATCTTTGTCTCAAGGCTGTAACCCTATTGCCCTCCAGGACTCACTGCAGAAGTCCTTCACTGAAGCCGAGGGCTGCTTCAAGGAACTTAGATTGGTGATAAATCTTAAAAAAACAAAAACCATGTTCTTCACTCATCCTCAAAACAAGTCCTGCAACTTCAAACATCTCATTCACTCTGGTTCCTCTTTCCCACTCGAACAAGTTTGCTCCTATAAATACCTAGGGATCCATTTTGACCCTTCCCTCTCCTTCCATGGACACATCGCTGCCCTAGCCACTGCCACTAATATCTGATTGGGCATCTTTACGCGGTATAAACACTGCCTCCCCAGAGCTCTTGACTCACTGATCACCTTCTCTACTCCTGTCCCTAGTGTACTATGGACTGCCGGTGTATGGTGCTGCTGATCAGACGACCCATAAAATTCGCACTACTCTGAATAAGGCCTGCAGGTTAATTACTGGGGCACCTAGGCTAACACACACCTGCCTACTGTACGCTAAAGTGCTGGTACTTGATCTTGATGAGCACCTCAAATACCTGACCTGTACCCTTACAAAAAAGACCCTCCTTGGGCTATCCCCACCAGGATTGACCACCACCATACGCCGCTCTGTCCCACTAGTTCATACTGGACCTCTGGAAAACTCTCTTGTTATCCCTAGAGACTAGGACCTCTCACGGCCAAAGAGCCTTCAGCTTTAAGGGCCCTCCTGGTTCAACACACTGCCCCCTCCATCTCTGAAGCTCCAACTATATTGTGCTTCAAAACTTCCTTACATAACCACCTTATTAACAACCGGAGCTGTAATTGCCACTAGTCAAAGCTGTACTCAATACTTATGACAAAGCTTACTACTAAGCTGCTAAGGACAACATAACTCTGGTATTGTTTGCATCAATCCTACCTGTACCAGCTTGTTTGTATCTATGTCTTAAGTTACTGTTATACTGTGTTGTACTGTTATACTGTGTATTTTTGTTTGTCTTACTTTGACAAGATACCTTTGTAAATGAGCCTGTGGCTCAAAGGTTTTCCAAACTGCTGTTTAAATAAATAAATAAATAAATAAACTAGCATATTAGTCTGACAAGAACGGGATTTCATAAATCCATGTTGAGGTGGGTCTATTTGATTAGTTTCCCCCAGATGTTCTTGAATAATGTCCTTAATTATGACCTCCAGGATCTTACATATTGGTGATGTCAAACTAATTGGTCGGAAGTTACCTGGGTTGGACCCTGGACCTTTTTTCCAAATAAGGACAACCAAGGCATCCCTCCATCCTTGTACTACTACCCCCATGTTGATAGATTTTTGGAAAATATAAGTTAATGGAGCTGCTAAACATTCTGACAGTTCGACTAGGATTCTGGAATGAATGTTGTCTGGTCCATGAGATTTATTAGTTTTAAGTTTTTTTAACCTATTCATAATTTCTATGGCGTCCCTTTTTATATTACCAGAACTAGTTTGAGAACTTGTTAAGAGGTATCTATTATGTTATCCTGCTTATTATATACTGAGCAGAAATAGTCATTCATGATATTTGCTGTTTCCATGTCATTGGTTTTGTTTCCTTACGAATTTAAGTAGGTGCCAATTGTATGTATAGATTTTTTGCTACTGTTTATGTAAGTATAAAACATTTTATAATTATCCTTTGGTTTTGTGGACAGTTCCACTTCATAGTTAGCTTTTGCTCTCTTTATTGTTGTTTTTACTTATTTAACTAAGAGCTTATATTTAGTCAAATCCTCGGGATCTTTTGATTTTAGGAATGCTTTATACAATAAATTTTTGTTTTTTTATAAATGTCTTTATTTTTGAATTAAACCAGGCAGATTTATGCTTTTTCTTGCCCTGATATTTGTTGCTACTTGGTATAAGCTTGGATGTTTCAATTTTTATTTTGGCTGATAATATCTCCCACATATCATCCACAGATATATTGTAAAATTGTTTTTGCCAATCCCATCTGGCCATTTCTTTTTGAAAGGTATGAAAGTCAGCCCTCCCAAAATACAATTTATTAGTGTTCTTATTTACAACTTCAGTGGAAGAATCTTCTTTGATTAGGAAAAGGACCATGTGGTGATCACTATTTCCTAATGGGTTGAAACTTCTACATTTTGTACCTTTTCACTATTAGTCATAATTAGACCCAGTATATTACTACCTATAGTACATTTGGTGACTTTTTGTTCAAGTCCTATTTGGTCTACTACTTCTACATAAGTTTTTTCAGTGATTGAGGAACCTGTTGAATTGGCCCAGTTTATACCTGGTAAGTTAAAGTCTCCCATTAAAATATATTCATTGACTGGGTCCAACTTAGCTAGATAGTTTATTAAGAGGTGATCTTCATCTATTGAAATTGAAGATGGTCTGTAAACTAACCCTAGGTTTATATGGGGACATTTGTTTGGAATAATCTTTATCCAGGGCATTTCTAGTGTCAGATGTTCCAGAATTACTTCTTCACTGTTTATAGAGTTATTGATGTAAATAGCTACACCTTCCCCTTTTCTGTATTTTCTGGATTTAGTATAAAAGGTATAGCCCTCAATATTGTTGTTATATGGATCCATGTCATCCCACCAGGTCTCAGTTATTAGGGTAAGATGGATGTTTTGGGACAATAAAAGATGTATGAATTCATCAAATTTATTAATTCAGCTTCTTGCATTTATGATTATGCCATTCCAGTCCATACATAGTTTACTGGTACTCTTTCCTTTGTTTATTGATGTTATGTCAGTTAATTCCCCCCCCGCATCAGTTTAAATGTAATTTAATCACTTCATTTATTCTCTTACCAAACATTCTAGTCCCTGCACCATTTAGATGTACTCGATCCTCTTTAAAAATGAATTTATTGGAAAAAGTAAGTGTTATCCATAAAGCCCAGTTTATTTATTAGACAAAACTGTCGCCACCATGTGTTGATTTCGTTAATAGTTTCATTCTTGTAAAATTGTATTTGGTGTGTAGGTAGTATTCCTGAAATAATTATTTCCCGCTGTCTCTAATTCTATTTACTAAATTTATGTAGTTGTTCATTATAGCTGTTTTGCTACTTCTTCCAATATCATTTACCCCTACATGGAGTGTGACTAGTGGATTGTGGGTACCTTCTAGTAACCCATTCAGTAATGTATTAATGTCAGTCAACCTGACCCCTGGGAGAGTACTAACTACCGTGTTTGATTTTCTCATTTCACATATGATAGTATCAGTGCCTCTTGTTATAGAGTCCCCTATAATAATAACGTCCCTTGGTGCCTTGTTAATGTGTTGTTGGTCCGGTGTTGGTTTGTTTTGATTTCCTTTTCCCTCATTGCGATTCATACCCATGGCTTTAATATTCAGCTTGATTTTATTTTTCTTATCTACTTTGGAACTATTACTTGTTACAGACACATTATGGGGGGGTAGTAATAGAATTCTGGTCGATGGTTTATACATTTAGCTTAATAGTCATTTAATTTGCCTCTAGGGGTCTGTTATTCTTTGAGACATCCTAGGAGATGGCTGTAGGGGTCTGGTCTAAAATGTTTTTTATACTAGTGTCTAAAGTTGTAGAGTCTTAGGGCTTTATCGTTGCTTCTGTATCAAAAAGTTTGTACTTATTCTGAAGTAATGTTTGTTTCCTCCTAGGAATTAATTGTTTTATGTTTTGTCATTTATTTTTGGTTTTTGTTTGTGTGATTTGGTTAACTGGTTCCCAAATCTCTAACTTAGGCATTTTGGTAGTTCCCTTAATTGTGGGTGTACTGGTGCTAAAGCCTTGTCCTTGCACAGTTAAGTTCTCTACCATAGTGTCTAAAAAGGATTCAAGTTCACCTATTTCCTTCTGGGTTTTCACTCTTTTTTGAAGCTGATGAATTTCATCCCTTAAACTTTCAATCAGCAAACATTTCTCACATGTACATTCTTTGCATTTTGCTCCTTCAAGGAACATTTTATACTGGTTGCATAGTTTAAGAGTTTTCCTCCCTCTTCCTTTACCCTGAGAAATATTTCTTACTTTATAATTACTAACATTGTTTACCTATAGGTTTTCTCTTTTCATGTTTTTAGGCTAGTCATGTAAGAGTATTTGGGCCTGGTCCTCTATGTCCTCAGTGGACACAGCAGACACATGCAGACACACGTGTCTCTGCATGCATCTCCATGCACATATCGTGTGCCCTGCTCTGCTCACTCAGCTCACAGCATTAGTGGAATTTATAGGTTGGTCAACCCTGAAGTCCTTACTTTATTTTGATGCAGTAACAAGTTAAAATTTAAAAATGTTGCAACTAAATAAACACTCCTTGAGGTCCAGGTATGTGGCCTCCATGTTTAGATTGTATTTAGCTTAAAAAGAAATGTTTACAAAATCCACAGTTAGACTACATGTAGTTCAGGTAAACCCCTATTGAACTACTGTCTCTTTACCCAGGACGTGGATACTAGGGCTCCCAAGTATTAAAAACTGCACAATTACTATATACAAGGTTTACACAGCACTCTGCCTAATTTACAGTGCTACACAAGCTATCACATTCAGTTCCATATATTTCGTATTTGAGTGCTAGCAGCGTTAGTGGAGTTTATGGTAGGTCAACCCAGAAGTCCTCACTTTATTTTGATGCAGTAATGAGTTAAAACTTAAAAATGTTGCAACTAAATAAACACTCCTTGAGCTCCAGGTACATGGCCTCAGTGTTTAGACTGTATTTGGCGTAAACAGAAACATTTACATAATCCACAGTTAGACTCTATGTAGTTCGGGTGAACCCCGACTGAACTACAGTCTGTTTACCCAGGACATGGATACTAGGGCTCCCAAGTATTAAAAACTGCACAATTACTATATACAAGGTTTACACAGCATTCTGCCTAATTTACAGTGCTACAAAAGCTATCACATTTAGTTCTTCCTATTTTGATGGAGGGAAAGGACAGTAAAACTCCTCTATTTAATATCTATAATCCACTGTACTCTAAAAAGGACCCTAACCCCGATGATTGGGGAGGTTTTGTGGACCTCCTGGATGAACTTACCAATAGGTATATAATATATCCATCTGTAGCTGTCAGTGACTTTAATGCAAGAATGTCCCCCAAGATTACTGATGTATGTGAGCATTCACTATTGACTGTGGTCCACGCTACTTCAAATAGTAATTTGAGACTGGAAAGACACTCAATGGATAAGAAATCAAATAAACAGGGAAGGGACCTAATTCAGGTTATGTCTGACATGAATCATTGCCTTATGAATAGGAGAGTTGTGGGTGATCAAGAAGGTGCCTATACGTATGCTGGTCCATTGGGATCATCCACTATAGATCTCCTTTGGGTAAATATAATAGAACTAGAAAAAATAAAATCACTTAATATTATTGGTTGCCCTGAGTCTGCTCATTTTCTGCAATCCTTTGAATATGCTATGGTGGCAAAGCCAAATAATTCTAGAATATATGTTGCCCTTGCATCAGGATGTGAAATCAGGAATGCCTGTTTGATTAAATGGTCTCCTAGACTAAGTAGCACATTGGCAGTAGTACTGGAATCTGATAGACTCAAAGATTTGAGACTGAATATTATGGTTCCAGATAATCATTCTGATCAAAATGTTTTATTAACTGCAATACTTAACCATATAAATCCCCTACTATATCAAGTAAGAAGACCCAATTGACAAAGATCTTGGTTTAATGAAGTCTGTAAAAATGCAGAAAAAAACTGTTAAATAAATTGGTTTCTCAAACTAAACAAAATCCAAACAAGGGTAATGCCAAACAACTAAATCATGTTAGGAAAATACATAAAGAGGTACTACAAAAGGAAAAAAGTAAATTTTAGGCTAATAATTAGGAGGAATTAAGACAATTAGTCCATGAAAAGGATAATCTGGCTCCTTGTAAGCCAAGGGTACCAGCCATCAACCTTTGGTATAGAAGCCTATGTGACACCCGATTCATGGACAGTTTATTTTGAATCCTTATTTTACTCACCCAGTGAAATACCAGATGTGAGGAATGAGTTGTCTCAGTTCTATCCAAGGGAAATTTGTGTATCTAAGGAAGAAATATATAATGCCTTGCTACATTTAAAGAATAACAAGGCTCCCGGATCTGACCATATAGTGGCAGAGATATATAAAAATAACATTGAATGGTGGATTCCATTGCTACATGTTTTTTTTCAATAACATTTTGCAGGGCTCTGTTGTCCCACCTAGTTGGAAGGGTAGCATTATATGCCCACTATACAAAAAGAAGGGAAATCCAGCAGATCCCTCAATGTATAGACCTATATTTTTGATTGATACCTTGCAAAAAACCTTTTGTCATATCTTATTGGATAGACTCCAGATTTGGGCTGAGGAATCAGGTTTTATGAGTGAATATCAAAATGGTTTTAGAGCCTACAGATCCATGGTTCAACATTCTTATGTCCTGTCACATATTACTTGGAAGTTTGTAAAAATTAAAAAATCACGTCTATTTTGTTATTTTGTGGATCTGAAATCTGCTTTTGATTTGGTCAGTCGTACAATGTTATGGGAGAAGATACAGTAATATAATATAGATCCCATTCTTTTGGATACATTGATTAGGCTGCATAAAGATACCTGTCAAAGGGTTAAAAATTAACCAAAGTGGTGATTTTATTCCAGATATTAAAACCAAACTTTGAGTTAGACAGGGTTGCCTTTTGGCCCCCCTACTATTTAACTTATATATTAATACTACAATAGTACAGATGGAGCATTCTGATTTCCATTCTCCAATAATTAGGAATCAAAAAGTCTCATTGTTTGCTTTTGTTGATGATTTGATACTTTTATCAATGTCGTTTTGGTGCCTACAGTGAAAGATGGCTTTACTCTGTGCACTTTATAAAGAACATAGATAAGTTATCAATACAACTAAAACTGATATGTTGATTTTTGGAAATAAACAAAGGAGAACTCCTACACTTTTCATTAATAAAATAAAAATTGAAACAGTCAAAACTTACCCATACTTGGGTGTGAATTTTTCTCAATCTACTCGATGGAATATTTATCAAGATTATGTAAAGCATAAGGCAACCACAGCTTTTAATGCCTTCAAAAGATTCTCAGCCAAGTTGGGTAATGGGTCTGTGAGGGGAATTTTGAAGGTTGTGGAGGCTAAAATGTTTTCAAGACTGCTCTATGCCTCAGAAGTATGGGCCCCGGTAGTTCTCAAACAGCTAGAAATTCAACTAAACAAACTATTAAGGGATATCCTCAAAATACCACAATCGGTGCCTGCACCAATAGTAAGAGCTGAATTGGGACAGCTTCCAATTGAAGCATATATCATAGAAAGGAGGATTATATTTTTACTTAAATTATTCCTGTATGCAGAGTATTGACTACTGAGGATATGTTTAGAGGAGGAGATTGATTACATATCTACAGTGTTTAGATCTCAAAATATGTATTGCATAGCAACCTGGTTATATCCATTAGGGCTGAGCCATTTATTGTACCAAGTCTACTCCCTTCCTTTCAGAGATATAACATTACAGGTGAAGAAAAGAGTCAGGAATATTTTTAATAGCAAGGATTTGGAGCAGGTTCAGTGCTATAAGAACTTTATGTGGTACAAAAAACTGAAATTAAGCCATACTACTGAATCATATTTATTGATATTACCTTGTCCTGATCTAAGAAGAACCATAATTAGATTTAGAATAAAGTTATACTAGTCACATTATGTATATTTTGGTCAGAAAAGGAAGGGAGTGGAGAATGACAAATGTACGTGTAACTTACATATTGTAGATGATTTAAAACATGTCACTCTGATATGCCCATTATATCAGAAACATGGATCATTTTGGTTAGGGCCAAGTTTAAGGGACCTTGGACTCCCCACTGACCAAATACTTATGGAATTGTATACATCTAATGATATACCGGTGTTGACAAAACTTGCCCATCTTTTAAAATCTATAAAGTTGTAGGATAATGCTTTTTTGGAAGTTTTGCATATGGATTTTCTGTCTATTTATTTATTGAAATGGAAATCAGTTATTTTGCAGAATTTATTTGTTACTAATTTATTCACTGTAATATTATTTTGTAATGGATTTATGCTGAACAAATTAAAAAAATGTTTTATCTATTAGATGGAGAATTTCTGGGCAATAAGTTTCAACCACTAAACTACAGTACAGGAGCTACATTTGTTGGGCTGACACACAGTGTGGCACCATGTAGCAGCAGCACTATGCAGCAGCATGACATTTATTCTGGTAGCTGAGGAAAATTCTGTGGTAACCAATGTTCAGTACATTGCACTTTTCACGCAACTATCTCTAAAGTGTGTATTTTAGAAACTGTGGTGTGGGGACTGAAACACAGCGCAACAACTCTTAACATCATGCAAAAGCCTGACATTTATTCTGATAGAAAATAAAAATTCTGAGAGCACAGAATTTATGTATATTGTGCTTTTCACATAATTTCCTTAAAAAGTGTTACAGGAACTGTAGTGGTGAGACAGACACATAGGGTAGCACCATGTAATACTATGTGCAGTCTGAAGTATTTATTCTGGTAGCTGAGAAAAATTCAGGAGCACTAAATTAATGTGCGTTGTGTTTTTGCACCATTTCCCCTAAAGTGTGATACTGTACAAGTACTGTGGTGATGGGACTGCCACACAAGGTGACACCATGTATCAACATGCAGCCTATAAGTATTTATTCTTTTACTTGTCAAAAAATTGGACATTCAAATGTATGTATATTTTGCTTTTCACACCATTTTCCTAAAGTCTAATACAAGAACTGTGGCAGTGGAATCAATACACTGCGTGGCTGCATATAAGCAGCATACAACAGCCTGAAGAAATTTTTGTGGCATTTCAGAAAAAGAACAGGGAGACTTAAATGCATGCACATTGCGCTTTTCACACAATTTCTCATAACGTGCATAACAAGAACTGTGGAATTAGGACAGACACAAAAGGTGGCACCATGTCTCAGCATTCAGCAGACTATAGTATTTATTCTTGTACTTGAGAAAGAAATGGGGAAAATAGGTTTTTCATATATTGTGATTTTCATACCATTTCAACTAAACTGCCTTACATGATGTGTGTCAGTTTTACAGAGATACAGGGTATCAGCATATAGCACCAAGCAGCAGCCTGAAATTTTTATTCTGGCAATTGAAAAACATTTGGGAAACACTGATTTTTAATATATAGCAATTTTCTTACCTTTTCAACTACAATGTGTTACAATAAGCTCTGTTGGTACTAGGTAGCAGCATGCAGCAGCCTAAAGTAATTATTCTTGTAGAGGAGAAAAATTCAGGGAGCTCAGAATGTTTATATATTGGGTTTTTTGTACAACTTCAACCAAAGTCCATTACAAGTATTGGCACACAGTGCAGCATCATGTAGCAAAATGCAGCAGTCTAATATATATATACATGTATTCATTCTTTGCAAAAAAACTCCATTAATGCATCAGTTAGGGTTGTTTCCATACCGACAAAAGTGTGGAGATTCAACGTTAGAGTCACCACCCAACCCCCATGCCACCATCCTCAAAACCCTAACTCTGCATTCCCCACACCCCAACCCCCCACTGCACACACGCGCAAGCAGATGACGTGCCAAGACAACACAACCAGCATCAGGTAACCAGGGTCTTGAAAGTGAAGCCTGTGACTGCAATATACCTTTATAACTGTGTATTGTGCTTGATGTAATTTGATTGCTTCATTTTAAACTGTGTCTAATTAAATTCTCACTATCGCAAGTGTGTGGAGCCCTGGTGACTATAGCAAAAAAGGAAGAGGAGTTGTGTAGTTTCATTACAGCACTTTGTGAACTACAAACTCATTTAGTGTTTTTTATACACAAACTAAGCATTTAACGTCTCATGCACTATATGTAAGCCACAACTGGAGGCATTTTTTACATATTTATTATTTTTAACTTGTTTGTGAAAACGAAGTGTCTGTGACCCCAAGGATCACTTCCTGGGTCAATCCACACTATAAATATAGCCCTACTGTGAGCGCTTTGCAAATACAAGACCAGGGTCTTGAAAGTGAAGCCTGTGACTGCAGTATACCTTTATAACTGTGTATTGTGCTTGATGTAATTTGTTTACTGCATTTTAAACTGTGTCTAATTTAATTCTCACTATCATGAGTGTGTGGAGCCCTGGTGACTATAGCAACCAGGAAGAGGAGTTGCACAGTTTCATTACAGAACTTTGTGAACTACAAACTCATTTAGTATTTTTTATACACAAACTAAGCATTTAACATCTCATGCACTATATGTAAGCCACAACTGGTGGCAGTTTTTACATATTTATTATTTTTAACTTGTTTGTGAAAACAAAGTGCCTGTGTCCCCAAGGATCACTTCCTGGGTCAATCTACAATATAAATATAGCCCTGCTGCAAGCAGGGTGAGCAGCAGGGTGAGCACGTGCTTGTACAATGAAGAAGTATTGCAAGTGGTAATACAGAGTTTGTTTAATATCTCCTTACCTATACGCTGTGCATCAGTATTTCAGAAGCTAAATATACAAATCATTTGTTTACTAAGCTGTTTCGTTTATACTATATCAAGTGATTAAGAAGGTAAAATTGATGTTAAGCAGGGTCTTTGAAAAATTATTTGCTAATTTAGAAATATAATCGTGGCCTACTCTGTAAGCAAACTGAGGAGCTATTCAGCATTATTTCTTGTTACGTACTAAAACTGCTCATAATTACATAAATAATTACTGATATTTAGAGGCAATGTCTCTGGATCTTAAATCAATATGGATAAATCATTAATAGGAATCAATGGCAAGATAGGAATTATGTGTGATGAATGTCATATGTATAATATTGAAACCACTGTACTACAAGATAGTATCTTCATATGTACAAAATGTACAGAAAATAAAGAAATGAACAGGAAATTAGTCTATTTAATGCAAGACTTATCCATTTGGAAAATAGTCAGAGACAGATGATGGACAGATTTAATAGCACCTATGATAAAAGTCATGAAAATGACCTTATGAAGCAAGTACCAGTACAAAGTTCACTTCTAACAATAACTGACACAGGAAACATTTCAAGGGCAGAGGCACCCAGTACACCTGTTCCTCTATCAGTTAATACTAACAATAGAAAATGTGGTAGGGAAGGAGATAATGTGGATAAAAAATGGTATGAGGTAAAAAGTGCAAAAATGGCAAAAAAAGGTAGGAGAGCTAATACATTTGAGGTAAAAATCAATATCGTATTGACCTTTTAAGTAAAAACTACTTGAAAATAAGATCGACTTATGTGGTGTGACTGAGACCTGGTTCTCCAATGGTGACTGGGCTACAGACATACCAGGTTACTCTGTGGTCCTTAAAAATCAAAATACCAAAAAGGATGGAGGTGTGGCATTATACATGAAAAATAGTCTTCAATTTTATGAGTTAAGTCAATATAATCAAAATAATAATGAACTAATTGTGGTATAGATTACTTCCTTGCAACATCCACTTAAAATTGGGGTCAGATATCATGCACCAGGTTTAGATAATGAGGAAAATTACATTTTCTTTTCATTACTGGATAAAATGAACATCTATTCTGATTTCATCCTGTTTGGAGATGTTACCCTTCCTGGCATATATTGGCCTACCCTTAGTGCTCATAAAAGAAATGAGCATGGGTTAGTTCAATTTGTCATGTAAAATGAACTTGAACAAATAATAGAAGAGCCAACAAAGAAGAATAATGTATTAGATCTTATCATTACCAATGTTAAATATTACTCTATCCCACAAATAAATGAACCTCTGTGCTATAGTGGCCATTCAGTTATCAGCTGGGAATTCTTTACAACTAATGTACATGTAACTGGAAATACACAAGTTGCCAACTTTTTTTAAAGCTGATAATAAATCAATCAAGCAATATCTAAGGCAATGGAAATGGCAAAAAGATCTGGAGGGACTAAATACCAGCAGAATGTGGAACCATATTAAAGATAATCTTGATTACTGTATAAAAACTTGGATACCTTATAGGACCAAATATAGTAGTAAAAAGCAAGAGAATACCAATATGGTGGAACAGTAATATTAAAAAGAGTATCAGTAAAAGGAAAAAAAAGCTTTTAACAAATATAAAACGCACCCTACAAATGAAGCAGGGTTAAGGTTTAAATATTTGGCTAAAATTACTAAAAACATGATTAACAAAACAAAAAAGAACTAGAAATAAAATTAGCAAGAGATTGTAAGGATAATAAAAAAAACAGTTCTATAATTATATTGGATCACTGAAAGGAGCAAAGACAGGAGCAGGACCACTCCTTATACAGGATAAGTTAATTATGGATGGTAAAGAAATGGCAAATGAATTTAATAAATATGTTCTGAGTATATTCAAAAACAAAGAGAATTTCCATATAAATAATCTATATACAAATGAAACCATAAAATATTTTACAAATGAGGACATTATTAGAGTTTCAAACAATATTAAACCTACATGCTCTGCTGGCTATGATGGTTTTCCTTCCATCTTTATAAAAAAACTAAGTATAGAACTAGTGGACATATTTACCCTACTTTTTAATACATCATTAAAGGAAGGAATAGTTCGGGAAGATTGGAAAAAAGCAGCTATTACTTCAATTCATAAAAAAGGTGCAAAAAATAATGTCAGTAATTATAGGCCAATTAGCCTTACATTGTGTGTCGGTAAAGTTATGGAAAGACTACTCCAGCAAAGAATTTATCAACACCTTCAAAATACTGGAGATTTGGATATTACCCAATATGGTTTCACACAAGGAAGATCATGTATGAATAATTTAGTTAATATTTTTGAACCAGTTAGTAAGGTTTTAGAGGAAGGTCTGCAAGTTGATGGCATCTATCTGGACTATGAAAAAGCCTTTGACACAGTATCACACAAGTTATTGATTGAACAGCTTCAAAAATTGCTAATACACCCTCTGATCATACAATGGATATATCACTGGTTGAATAATAGAACACAGAGAGTGATTCTTAGAGGTTGCAATTCTGACTGGGGTGCTGCTAGTAGTGGAGTCCCACGAGGATCAGTGGTGGGACCGATATTATTTAACATCATGATCTCAGTTATGCAGGTGACAAAAGGAATTTGGTTACAAAAATATGTAGAAGACAGTAAGCTTGGTGGCATTGTGAACGATGACAGATCTGTTGAGTTAATTCAGAATAATCTGAACAACTTCTACTTATGGGCAACTGATCACAAATTTAATTTCAATATTGCAAAGTGATGCACTTTGGAATTAATAATCCACTTGCAACTTATTTTATAAATTTCATAAAACTGGAGGTAACCACTTCTGAAAAAGATCTGGGGGTGACCATCACAAACAAATAGAAATTTGATCATCACACAAATGTCACTGCAAAAAAATGTCATAGAATACTTACAGTAGATGTATCCTGAAAAATATAAAAAGTCGAGAGGCTGAGGTCTTGATGCCTTTGTATACTTCTTTGATGAGCCCATATATGGAGTATGGTGCCCCATTTTGTTCACCAACAGCAATCAAAGATTTGAAAACCTATGAATCAATACAGCAGAGGAAGACTAAGTCTATAACTAAGGTAGCACACTTGGACTATGAGAGTAGACTCAGAAGTCTGGAACTATATTCACAGGAATATAGGTTTCAAAGGGGTGACATGCTGGGTCTACAAATCATACAATGATGAATTGCTCTTTGAAACAAATTGTTTACTAAAACAACCACCAGTTATAAGCACTCAGTCACACAATTTAAGATTACACATGGAAACCTGTAGAACTACAGGAAGAAAGCAATTCCTAACCCAAGGAGTTCCAAATATATGGAACACTTTGCCATCACATGTAGTTCTGAATCAGAGTATTGAATTGTTCAAACATGATCTAGATCTGTATATGGATGAAAAGAAATACCATTTCCATCACTAAATTTAGTGATGGCGAGTTCTACTATGTGCTTGTCCTTTTGAACTCGTATTCAACCTATGAACCAAAGAAATAACATAGAACTCTGTAAACATACTGCAGGACACATCCATCAGCATGGTCCACCAACTGTAAGAGTTCTGCTGCCATCAAAATGCCTTAGGGTACACACATATGCTGGGCAACCATGGGAGATGGCTCACAGTAATCATTTTTCTGTTATAAACATCAAAAAAAAAAGATTTAAGCAGATGCTTATATCAATTGTTAACATATGATGAAACACACAATACAGTATGTTATCTATAGATAGCTATATTGGAACTAAGAGTTTGGATAACCCTAGCAACAGTCATTGGATGTTTGCTTATTTTTTCTGATAGAGTGAGTCAATCCTAATCATAAATAGTAGTAATAATAAAAGTAATGTTTTGTAGTATAGTTTACAAGCAGCATGTGACAGCAACAGTTGTAACATCCAAGGCTAACCATAACATGCTGCTAATGAGTATTTCCAGGTAATGCAGCAGTATAATAACATGTAATGGTGCTAGTTTCATACCTGATCAGTATCTGAAAAGTACTATGTATGTGTCAGTTCTATCTTTCCTGCTACCACATGCCTGTTTGGTAGCAGCAATATCTTCAGTGAGCCAATTGTTGAATTAGGACACATGAAAATCTATATATTGAAAAAGTGTACAGATTAAGTTTCACTGTATGAAAAATGTGTCATCATACTGTGCTGACAGTATAGAGTTGATCATACTGTATTTGTTTTTTTCATTAAATAGTGTTATGTGAAATGAGTACAGTGTAGTAATTATTGTGCTGGCAGAAGTGACTGACTCATTTAGTGTCTTACAATTTTTCATGAGTCTTGCATGTGTGTGTGGGGTGGAGTGGGGGGATGCAGAGTTAGGGTTTTGAGGATGGGGTGTGGGGGTGGAGTAGTGGGGTGGTAACCCTAATTTTGAATTTCCACACTTTTGTCAGTATGGAAACAACCCTAACTGATGCATAAACAGGGTTTTTTTTTATGGAGAATGTCCTTTCTTTTTGAAAAAGAGTAATATAAGTAGTAAATGGTATGTGCTGGTGGGGCCCCACGCTCCCACCAAGCTGCCCATTTGTGCATAATGATTTGCGTCTGTAGAGGCGCAGGCCCTCTGGGCCCTGCTCTCCCATTCACACAAAAGTATGGAGCCATACAGCAGCCCTATAAGGCAAGGAACCCTTCTAACAGTAATTTGCCAATATCTCAGGAATCATAACATCTAGGAAGAAACATCAAGTGTTGTAATCATGACAGTAAGTAGTTTGTACAACATAGTTGACCATATACGTGTCTCACATCATTTATGAGATACAGACTCCAAAATGTGCTCTGAGTGGTAACTATAAGGGTGTAATAGTGTCCTACGGACATGAAAATGAGCAATTGGAACACTAAATCCCGAATATCTCAGTAACCGTACAAGGTAGAAAAAAATTCAAAGTTCATGGTATTCATGGCTTTCCAACAGACTTCTGTACTTTTGCAACAGAAAATCCGTATCTCAAACCATTTTCAAGATACGGGCCCTGAAAGGTGTCATGCTATCCTATGGGAAAAGTTCTCAACTTCGGAATGGTCCTGTACTGTTTTCATACAAAACCACCAAAAAGCACATCTGTGGGACTAAGGCTTGACGCCCTGAAAATTTCAGGTCAATATCACAATCCACCTTGCCTCAATGAAGTGACAAAGAAAACAACACATTTAAAAATGTGTTCGTGCAGTGTTACTGCGATTATATTAAATATTATTGTGACATTCCTATCTCTATAATAAGAATGTGACCGCGAACACAAAAAATAGTGCCACGGTTACTTTTCTTATGATCACAGTTATTTTCACGGTAACATAAAATATTGCTGTGAGCAAAAAAAACAACAAAATGGTGAAAAAATCTTAAAAAACACATTTACAGACCAGCTGGTGAAAAACTAATGCCAGATTCATGTTCCTCGGGGCCCACTAGGTAAACACAGCTGTTGGTGTTTAACAAAGTGCACTATTTTTTGAGTTACAGCATTTTTTTGTCTCTCGCTAACTGAAAACATGGTGGTGGCAGCATGAAAACTATTTCAGGCAGCTTGACAACAAAAATATGATCATAAATATTTTCACAGTGCACATATAAATTTCCCCATAGGCTATAATGGGACAAGAAAAATGTAATAACTTTTGGATGAAGAAATATTTTTTCACCAAACCTTCAAAAGGTACCCTTTCAACCCAGGAAACATAGACAAACAAATCTGAACCCACTGATATGCATTCTTCAGTTCATTATGGCTTACTGAAGAATTTGCAAAAAGGGTGAATTTTCACTTTCTGAGTGCCCCACAGTTCCCACAACCATACATCCGACCAGAAAAAAAATTTCCAGATCCAGAGATCTATGGTAGGCAGGTCTGCATTCCAAATGTCAGGCAAATTGGGCAAATGGTTGCCAAGTTATTAAATTGCAAACTTTAAGGTTTAACAAAGAAATAGCCATACAACCCTAACTATAGGCACTACATTGTAACTATAATATATATATATATATATATATATATATATATATATATATCTTTGTTTTCTGTTAGTTCAGAAAAATTATGAAACACAGAATTTATGTATGTGATAAAGTTTGCATGAAAGCATTGAGGTGGTCAATATAGTACACTCATGCTCATCCCTCATCCTTTTCCTCATCCTACAGCTTCTCTACAGCTGTGTGTTGTATTTTTAAAGTCAACCCATCTTCTGTATCCACCCTGAATAATAGTCATCAACTTAATGTTGCTACCCCATTCTACATTATCAAGTAGCTGAAAAATACCTGAAATGAGAGAAACAGGAGCAGAAAACAGAGGTTGACATACTAATAACATTAAAGCACTTAATAACAAAGATGGATTAAAGCAAGAAGCACTGCTAAATTAAATAATCAGATATGGGCTGGACCCATGCTGCAACAGGATTTTATCAACCTGGTAATAAATAATGAAAAGACAGAAGCAGGAACTAAAGATGGTTAGAAATACACTGCCCCCCCCCCCCCCCAACTATCTGAAAAGTAAAAAAATAAATAAAATAAACACCTTTGCTGGTATGACACAAAGCAATCCTAGAAAATTGTTACATGGGTCTGGACCACAATAAGGCATTATCATTTCAAGAAATAAAATCTAACATTTTGGGTCACTACAGTCCATCAGAACAGGTGTTGTAGTATGAGACTTGCAGAGCACAGAAGAAGCATAATAATTCAGGTAGCTCAACCCATTTCTTTCCTTATGCAACAATTTCTAGTCAGAAGACTTTATTAGACTTAGAAATTTGGGGTACTAAAGTTTGTCCCCTAAAGTGCATTTCAAGAACTGTCCTGGTGAAACTGGCATACAGTGTGGCAAAATGTAGCACTAAGCAGGAACATGACTTTTTTTCCCCCCTCTCATTGAGAATAATTCTTGTAAGACTGATTTTCAGTATATTGTGCTTTTTGCACCACTTTTCCAAATATGCATTACAACAACCATGCTGGTGTGACTGGCACAAAGTGTGGGACCATGTAGCAGTATTCATTAGAAAAACTTGTTTATTCTGGTAGTTGAGAAAAATTCTTGGAACAGAGAATGTATGTATATTTTGCTATTTGTATAATTTCACCTAAAGTGTACTACAAGAATTGTCTTGGTGAGACTGATACAAAGCTCAACACTGTGTAGCAGTATGCAGCAGCCTGACATACTGTATTTATTTTGGAAGTTAAGAAAAATTTGGGGTGCACACAATTAATGTACATTGTGTTTTTCACTCTTTTTACACTAAAGTTTATACAAGAAATGTGGTGGGTGGAATGACATACAGTGCAGTACCATGCAGCAGCAGCAGCACATTATCAGGATTTAAACATTTTGGGGGAAAGAAAATTTCAAGATTTGAGAAATTTATATATTGTGCTTGAGCACCTATGTCAACTTTCTAATGTGCTTGATAAATACTGACTGAAAAGATGGCTTGAACAGTGCAGCAGTAGCTACAAACATTTAGTAATTTCATGTAGTTTAGGAATTTTTTGGAAGTAACAACAGGAGAAAAAAGTTACTGTGTTGAGGGAGGGAATTTGTCCAACCATGAGACTCAGTGAGTTCTATAGTGAAGGATCAATGTCTTGACTGAAAAAAAAAAATATTTAGGGACCAGACAATTTTTGATATTGTGTTTTTCAAATGCACTACCCTGTACAGTATATGCAAACAGCAGTGTTTTTCATAGTTCTTTACAGCAACAACAGTAGTGAAACAGATGAGAATGATAATGGAGCATGAACAGTGCCATTAAAGAAAACATAGATACATAATAGAACTTTTTACATTTTTGTCTTTTAAGAAAGAGAGGGAACACTGAAACAGAGATCAAGATGAAAAAGAATGGAGTGAATCAATAAAAAAGACATGAAAGACAGGACAAGAGTGTCAATCTTTGTGTGATTTTTTTAAAACATTTATATTTTGGGGGGGCATAAACAAAGATGGGTGAAGAAAGAGTAAGAGGAGACAGGAAGGAGTACATCATGGAGAAAAGAACTGGGTGTATAAGAGGGAGGGATGAGAACTGGATATAAAAGGACTGAAAAGGGAGGATGGAGTAACAGCTGAAAGGTTGGAAGTTTCTTTCATTGCCAACTGCAAGATGCAGCAGCAACTGCACCAGCAGGATGGAGCTCATTCAATCTGTCATTCAGTACCTGTGGATTCCGAACTTCCAGTGATGTCATGCTTCTGTGAATAGCCAGTTTTTACAGCTCCATCTAGGAACAATTTTTAGATCTCTAAAATTACTGAAAAATCAACTTAAACCAATGACAGGAGTCATAACCCACTAACGTGACACTCCAGTAGCCTTGCAGTCAGAGTCTGCAGATGGTGATAGACTCAGCATCGGGAATTTTGATAGTGAAAGTGTCTATTCATCCTGTGCTTGCTTCATAAGAAGGAAATTGCCATGCCAAGTACCCTAACTCTGCAAAGGTAAATGGATGTCATACTTTTATACTTGAGAGGATTTTGAAAAAGAGATAAAATTGATAACTTTAGCCCTGAGAACTGATATCAATAAAATTGAAAAATGGATCCCCAACCTGGATGGCCAGCTTAGCAAGCAAGGCAGTTGCCTCAATGTCAACAACTGCACCATAATGACAATCCATTCCTCCATCCAACAACTTTGAGATCAAGCAGATGATGCCGAGTTTAGAGTCCAGAAGAATAACCTCGGGATTTACAAGCTACCTAAAGGAGACAAAGGTTCAAACATAATGTCATTACTCCCTGCCATGCTCCCAAAAGAACTCCCTATTCCAACAGACTTCACACTTGAACTGGAGCAAAGCCATAGAGCACTAGAAACTAAGCCCATTAGCCCTGAAGCCAGACCCAACTCATTGGCCCTCTGTTTCCTCCAGTATCCAGAAAAATAGCACGTGTTGCATCTTGCTTGGCAGAAAAAGACAGTCAAGTACCAAGGGAACATATTATAAATTGGCAATGGCTATTCATCAACAATCGTGATGAAAAGCCATTCCTATATCCCCATCATGAAGATACTGCTAGGAAAAGATAGCTGTTTCTGAACTCCCTATACTACAAAACTAATAGTATTCCTTGAGGAAGGCATTTAATTCAATGAATCAGTGGAGGAAACTGTTCAGGACCTTTCCATCTATGGCATTACAATTCCCACATAGTTTCCAAGACAACAACCACATGGCAGTGTTGTCTCCAGGTTATCCCAGCAGATGTGGGAAAAACAAGCAAAGAAGAACTGACAAATCCACCAGAAAGAACAGATGATGGCTGCAATTAAGCGTATCATATAACATCTGCGAACCAAGAACCATGTTCTGCAGACTGCAACCCCTGGATCTGCTGCAGATAAGTGACTGTGATATCTACTCAGTAACAGGAATGCCTCTTGCTGTGGTTTTCTTGTTTTCCTTCTCATCATCCCTCTCTGGACAGAACAGCTAGCAAAACTGGTAAGGGCCTATAAATTTAATTTCTCTACACAGCCATTTAATGTAGCGTTAGGCTTCATGATTGTTCCTGCTAAGGGTCAGAGTGGTGGGACCTCCTAGTGATCCCAGACTGTCAGTATATCTGTGGCTGCTCTCCTTCAGCTGAGAATGGGATGAGGGGTCATTGCTCTGCTGTTAAGACTTGAGATGCTGTGAAATTTTTTACGTCACAGAAATTATGGTGAAATCACCAATTTCACCTAGTGAAACATTTTGCGAAATGATGGTCTTTTGGTGAAATTTCGCTGCCAATTTTGCCCATACATCTGAGGTGAAATTTGGTGAAATTGGGCTTTTCACTCTGCTGGTGGTCACATGGTTGAGTCTAAACAGGCAGGAAGTGAGTAGTTCATTTCCTGTGCTATATATCTTGAGAAAGCAGTCAGCATTTATACTCGCTGTGACTGCAGAGTGCACTTTTACACCTAAATTGTTTAATTTGTGCTATTTGTTTCTAACTTTTTCTTGTTTGTATTTGTCATAGTTCATATTTCAGTACCTTTTGAGTGTGTGTGTGTGTGTGATCCCCCCTCAGTCCTCTCTGAGTCTCTATCTCTGTTCCTTTTTTTTGTTTGTTTATTTGAATTGGTGGTGTTTGTGGCTTGTGGACATAATGGAGAAGGGTGATGACAGTGGGGCACCTGTACACGCGTTTCAGCTAACCATCACAAATGAAATGCCACAGCAGGAGGCTTTTTGATCTAGCACCAGCAAACAGCAGCAAAGTGTGCCCCCCTCCTCAGCAGCAGTTGGAGACAGTGCCCCCTCCCCAGCACCAGGAGGATACTGTTTCAACACCCAGGCAGCAAGAGACTGTGCCCACTCTTAAGCAGCAGGAGAAGTTAATGCCTGGGACATTATCTGTTGCACCCCCCATGGCTCCATTATACCCGAAGTTCTCCTGTCTGAGATTTCACCTGTAATCTATGAGGGCAGGAAGTGCATCAAGAAAAGTATGGATCCCATTTGGCACAACCGCCCAGCATAACCACATTGTCTACCACCACCTACTGCAACAGGACCTCAAATTGCAGGAGGTGGCTGCATCATCAAGTGCAGCTATGGGGAGCAGTACAGGTGTAAGCACTGAAGGGGTTGAGCAAGAGGGAGGCATGGCTGGATCAGTTAAACACCCTCACCATGCTTGCTGTCCCCAAAAACAGCAGCAGTCAGTAAAATCAATATCCCTCCAGGGACCCCCGATCAAAGCCAGCAGCACAGGCAGCCCCCACACTGTCAGCAGTGCCAGTGACACGTGGACTTGTCAACTGTCCTGTCTGAAGTCCAGCATCTCCGACAGGAGTTAAATGATTTCAGACAGACTTTTAGTGATGCCTGGGGGGGAGATTTCTAAACTGCAATATGATGTCAACAAAATCACGTGCATCTGGTCTGAACTCCGTGGAGGCCCCACTGGCACTTAATGTGGCAGCACATATTAATTTGTCTTTTTTGTTTTCATTTTTCTATCTTCCATTCTGTTCTTCATATGTTCCCCCCATAAAAAAAAAAATAATAATAAAAAAGATTCTATCCTCTTTAATCTACATCCATTCTTTAAGCCCCCTTGTTTCTTTATTTTGTATGTAAAATAATTTTATTGATCATTTCTGTTGTGTTTGTTACTGTCTTATGCCCCCATAGAATTCAGTCCCTTTTCTTGTTCTCTTTGTATTAGTTCCCCCCACTCATTGTTGTATTATCCTTGTCCTCCTGATCCTGCCTGTCATTTATTATGCTTATTCTGTACCCCGTCCATATACCCTTCCCCTAATAAACATCTTATTCCCTTATTATTTATGGTGTGTGTTACTTCTTGGAGCTGGTTACACCCACACGATTCCTTTTAACAGCATTATGATGTGCAATGCAGTTGCATTCCCTATATACTGAGTTTGCAAATGAAATGCCTACTCCTGCCAAAGGCTGTTGGCCATCTGGGCCTTGTGCACAGACTAGTGCATATTTTTTGGGAATTCAAATACATTGTATGAGTTGCTTCAATTCAAAGTTAGATGTGGTCACCAAAACACATGTCCATAAGGTGCTTGTTCTTTATTCAGTTCTCTAGTGTGGCAGGTAAACAATGGAAAAAGTGCCTCCATATAACTAAGTTAAAAATGCCAGCTCCCACAAGGCACCATCATTCCTTATATGTATCATGACGTATAGTGCTGTGAGTGAGTGGGCGTTTTTTATCTTAGTTAGATGGGAGCATTTTTTTGCATTGTTTGCCTGCCACACTGTAATAAAGAAAGATGACTTTATGGATATGTGCTTGTGGCGATTGCTTCTTACTTTTGTGTCAAAGCAACTCCCATGAGGTATTTGTATTGAAAAAAATACAGACTATGTGCACAGTGCCCTAACTGCCCACAGCCTTCGACTGGTGCCAACTTTTCCTTGGCAAACTCCATATATGGGGAATGTAACTGAATTGTGGGTCAGTGTTATATTTTGTTAAAGTTAGGCTTAATGTGTCACCTGCTTTTTAACATGTTTCCTACTCCTATCCACAAATGTCAGGTATTGTGCCTATTAAAAAACTGTTTCACAATGCTATGTGATGTTGCATCACATATTGTTGTCTGCGACATTAAGAAGATGTAAGACATCTGGTGCCAGCACTGACAACTTGCTCCTGAAAGCCAGAATTCCCAGAATGTTTCCCAGAAAATGTGACAGTAAATTCAGACATAAATCAGATGTCAGACATACAGTTACATGGTTCACAACCACCACCAGGACCCAAATCTGCTGTTTTCTGCACCATTTCAAATAGTTGAATGCCTAACCCTGGTGGTGCCACTGCCTAACATACCCCACAAGTCCCAAAATGTTTCCCAAAAAATGTTATAGTAAATTCTGACTGAAATCAGGTTACTGTCATGCTGTAATATGTATATGTAAACATTCATTTTTGTATGGGTAACAAATGGTAACACATCATTGGGAAAATCCTGTTTTCAAGATGGACCTGTATTAGCTTTCATTACAGAATAAAATCAGTAACATAATACTTTGTAAAAATACAACAAACATAAATAATTTACATTGGTAAATACAAAACGTAATTTAAAAAATATCTACAGTCTGCCTAAACAAGAACAAAATACAATCAAATATCCTCTTATCTTTACAATAGGCAAACAAAGACTCTAATTGTTGCATATACACTTCATTTTCAAGTCATATTCAATCTCATCCTTAAACTGCTTACATTTTTGCATTTTTCACTTTTTAGCCTCTATGGGAGCCCACAAGTTAGACACTTTTGAACCAAAAGTAATTTTCCCATATCAGTTCATTGCTTTAGGTATTACAAAAGACTTCCCCTCATTTCTTCTGAGTTTGTATTGATGTCCATGGGTAACATATATCAGGTTTTCTACTAAATACCTGGGAGATTGTTTATGGACCACCCCATGAATTAATCAAAGCCATTTTGATCCCTTTTCTGCTCCAGTTGAGACCAATGTAGTAGTGAGTACATATTGCAATGATGCATATGTCTATCACAGTTTAATATAAATCTGGTCAAGTTATTATAGAGCACTTGTACAGATCTCAGTTCTGTTTTATTAGCCATACCATGTATATGGCTACCATAACCAATGCATGGGATAATTAGTTGATTTACAACATCCCCTCTCATTTTCTGATCCATACAATGATTAGATCTCCAAAAAGCTCCCAACTTATTATTTATTTTACATACCAAATCTTTAATATGGACATCAAATGTTAAGTTTTGGTCCATATAAACCCCCAGGTATTTATAGGGTTCAACCTGTGTCAATATTTCATTACTGCATGTTTTTATAAAAAAATTATACTGATTTAAATTTTCTTTCCCTTTAGTTGAGAATATCATGGTATTTATTTTTTTACTATTTAAAACTAACTTTGATCTTCTCCACCAGGTTACCAAAGTACTGAAGTCTTTTTGAATATATTCTTCTACCATCTGTAATGTTTCCCCACTTACCAACAAAACCGTATCATCTGCATACATTGGTAAAGCCGAATAATTCACTGATTTAGGAGCATCATTTACATACATTATAAATAATTGAGGGCCCAAAATAGGGCCTTGTGGGACTCCCCTTTTATTTATTTAGTTGTTTAACCAGAGACACACTAAGCTGAAAGCTTTTTTACATATGCAACATGGGAGAACAGGGAAGTTAAGTGACTTGCTCAGGGTCACACAGTATGCAAGTGGAAGCTGTGGGATTCAAACCCAGGTCTGGTCTGTTGAATGTCACCAGATTTGCAACTCAGAGCCTTAAACCACTGCACTATATTACCTTTAATAATCCCTGGGTTTGAAAGAACATCTCCAATCTGGACTTGCTGCTCCATTTCCGTTAAATATGACTGGAGCCAGGGAAGACTTTCATTGTCAATCCCCAAACTCAACATTCTTCATACAAGATGTTGTGGTCAATGGTGTCGAAGACCTCGGAGAGATCCATGAACACAGCGCCCACCAAACCACCTCCATTTAATTTGGAGGCAATGATGTCAACCAAGTCAGTGAGCGCGGTGTCCATGGAATGGTCCTTTCAGAAACCCAACTGATAGCAGGACAGGGGAGAATTCTCTTCCAAATAATTACTCAACTGCTTTTGGACTAATCTGTCCAAGACCTTTGACACCATGGACAGCAACAAAATTGGTCTATAATATGTTGGCTCTCACATGGAACCACCTTTATGAATTGGGAAAACTTTTGCTTCTTTCCATTTAGTAGGAAACTTTCTACTTAATAAGCTCCATTTAAAAAGTCTTGTTAATATTGGGGCTATAACCTCGAGGGAATCTTTTAAGAATCTATTTTCTATCAGATCTATCCCAGGAGCTTTATTTATTTTTAGGTTCCTTAGTTCTTCCTTTACCTCTCTACAGGTAATTACCCTAAATCTAATTTTTTTTCAAAGTTGGTACTGATGTTCCCTTATTCCATTCTTCTCGGGACCAGCCCCGGATTAACAAGTATGCAGATGACACCATGGCATAGGGCCCCGAGGTTAGAGGGAGGGCCCCCCAGTCTGCACTCTGCAGTGTCACTTTTTTACGTCCCACTCGTTTCTAAAAAAAACTGCTTTATTTTTCCTTTCTGCCACCACCTCCCGATACATGCCATTGTCGAGGCTGGCTGCAGTCGGCACTAACCCATCGCCCCCCCTATCACCCTCTGTGCTGCCCTCGGACACTCAGCAAGCGACAGGTCAGAGCCTCTGTTGCTCGGCTTCCTCCTCTGCCCAGTGACAGAAGTATAGAATGAGTGCCACGCCACTGCCCAATCACTGTTCAACTTGTGAGCAAGGAGGTGTGGCCAAGTGTGAGGAGCCCGAGCAGGAAATTATGAGGAGACTCATGGCGGCAGTGATGCATTGTTTGGGAGTGACGGCGGGAGTCAAGTCGTCGGTTGGTCAGTCGTCGGAGTCGAGTAGTAGTTAGAGCAGGGGCGAGGGGCTGCAGTGTGGTCGCTGTGCTGGCCATCTGATCACAGACTGTGATCATCTGTGGCTGTGTGCGGTGCTTAGTGTGCACAATCGATCAATTGAGACAAGGAATCTGAGGTGAGGAGCCAGGAGGAGTCCTGTCATCACGCTGGTGAGAGGTAGAGCAGAGGCATATCTTTGAATCACAGGTAGGTGAAATCGGTCCTGTTGGGGGTGTACTGGATGACAGGAATTGAATGCTTGTTATGAGGTCAGAATCTAGGAAGTTCTTACTATTGAAACTCAGTCACTTTAAATAAATTGAACAGTGCTGCCCTCCATGGAAATTCCTTAACTTTATCTCTGGTATGGACCATGCAAATTGATCTTAAGGCTAAATTTGTCTCCACATTTCCAGTTTTCTTACCACAGATATGAGTTCAGGTTAGAGTTGTCACCTGTCCTATTTTGCAATTTAGAAGTCAGGTTTAGCCATTCGTCTGTTTTATAGTGCAAGATTCAGGATGCCATTCAAAATGTACTGCAGCTCAATGGATGTGTAAAATATCCCTTTAATAAAAAATATATTTGATGATGATGATGGTGATGACAATAGCTGTATCCAACTTAACCCATTTTACAAATGTGAAATGCCCCAAATGTCAAGGCTAAAACATTACCATATTCACAATACACCACAGTAAAATTGTCAAAGCAGGTATTTTGGATTTTGTAAAGTAAAAGGCCTCTCTGATCAATTGGCTGGCATTAACTGCCTAAGCAAACAGCAGAGTCTTAGAGTCAAATGGCTGGGGAAATCCTGTTTTAAGCTTTAGAGATGGTGTTAACACTATTCCTGCTTTTTTAATATTTCATTAGTTTCATATTGGGTGGATCATTTGCTTTAGTTTTTTTTGACCGGGTAAGTGCACTAGACAAATCCTTCCTATTTTCATGCACGACCCGGGGGAGGGGGGATACAGATGAATGCCAACTGACCTTGAACCAGATTAAGCTGTTGGTGGTATTTTTAGTGAATGAGGGAAATTTGGCCAGGACACCGGGGAAATTCCCCTGCTCTGTCATCTCATTGATGGCCCTCTTTGGACAACCGATAATGCACTAGCAAAATACTCACAAAATGTTCCATAATAATTAGTTCATGTAAACTTTTTGGGATTTTTTTTTTTCCAAGCCAGGCTTGTCACTTTAGTAGTAGCACTCTAGTGCTCCCAGTTCTGCCAGCTTTCTGGCACTTCTGAAACACTGCTCAATATGTCCATGAAGACACAATATTAAGCAATAATGCCCGACAGGATGGCCGGTATTGCCCATACCGCCCATCCTGGAGGGCATTATTGCACTTAGAAAATGGGCTACCTGTGGCATTTTTATAAGGGGATTTAATAAAATTAAAAAGAAATACAAAATATTCACTAAAAATGAAGTTGAAGACTCTCTGTTGTAAAGTAGTCCCTGTCTGTGGTGTTCCATCCACTCCCCCACTGAGCCATTCAGAAGAAGATATAGAGTTACCTCGCTCCTTGTAGTGCTTTAAAAAAAAAAAAAGGGTTTCTATTTTGTTGCTGATCACGTTATTCTGTGGGTATCTTGAAAGCTGGTTTTCTTGAAAATAGATTAGTTGCAGCCTGCGTGTCAGCTACACAGATTTGTTGCAGGCTGCGTGTGCGAGTTCAGCTACAGTTTTGTTCTTTTAGTGCTGGATTACTGCCTGATTGCCAGTGCGTGAAGGTATGAGAGAAATTGACAAATATTATACAAAATTGAAATAAACGTTTGATTTCAGATGTGTTCTGATAGCAGGGCAGGGGGTGTAGCAGTTGCAAACAGCGGTTGGCGTCTGAAGGAGGCACGAGATCTCTGTCGGGAGACGAGCGGTGCCGTTATTATGCTGACAGAAACACTCATTTCCTGTCTTTCAGCTGCAAATTAAATAACGTGTGTGTTTCTTGCTTGCTTTGTCTTTTCTCTTTACATATAATACTTTCAGGATTTTATTGGGCTGGCAGAGGAGGGTATATGAGTTGTAGGTGACAGCCAGCAGTATGAGAAGCGATGAGCGTGATGAGTACGGTCTGGTTACGACGAGTTTTATTTTTTTCTCTTCATGTTGTTATACCAGAGGATTACCATTGTGCCGTTGGTGACAGTTTCATTTTGGGGAGGCGATAGTTGCACCTTAGGGAAATGGTCTCTACTGAATATATGTAAAAAATGGTATCTATTTCAAATTCAGTGTCCCATTTTTTAGCCAATCAGAAAGCAAGGTGGCCATGCACAAGGATGTTAGAGTGAGTGAAGGGCAGCTGAGTTGGTCACTTTTATTTGCTGGGTGTCTATTAAAGTTAATGTACCCCTCTGGAAGGGGTAGCAGCCAATCACAGCCCAGCACAAAAGACCATTTTCAAAATACGGTAAAAAAATTTAAAAATGATCGCTTCATTCTTGCCGCAGCCAGCCAACAGCCTGGTTTTCTTGGTATCTCTCAAAGAACATAAAGGAAAAAAATCTACAATTACAGAAGCCTACTAATGTCAAACTAAAATAAAAAGCATCAATCATGTACGTGGAGGAACTATTTTATGTAAAATTCAGAGACAAAGGGTATTTTTTTATTATTTTACTAGATTAATTTAAATTGTTACATTCATATAAAATAGGTTATCCCATTTTATAAACGCAATAAGACACTCCGGTGGTGTGCATTAGGCATTTCTAATGCACGGCCAGTGGATGAAGTCACTCAGCCTGCAGTCTTGCACCTCACTATGTCCCTGGCTGGCATTGGCAATATCTAATGCACATCTCCTCATGTGTTATTGCTTAGTTACAGTCTGCAGGCTTGAGTTTCAAAGAGCCCTCCTTATATCACTGCAGTTTGCAGTGATCTAGGAACTACAGCAAACTGTGAGTCTGAAAGGGACCCTGTGCCATATTTTGTAAAATAGGGTCTCTGAACCACAGACCCAGGAGTTGCTGCAGCCACAGTGTTGACACCAAACATGTGGCTCACCTGCAATGTTTGACATAAAGATTCGTCACCCCCTGGCACAACCCGAGAGAGACCACGAAGGTGGGGGAGGTGAAATGCTGGTAAGGAGGGGAATGGGGGAGAATAAGCATGGAGGTGCCCTAGGGTGCAATGGGGGCACAGCAGCAATTTATTTATTTATTTAAAAGTTTTACCAGGAAGACATACTGAGCAGACTACCGCTCGATTCCAGATGTGTCCCGGGGGAGGAGGGAAACGGGATATAACATACTAACAATAAATTGTAGAAACAGCAAAAATTTCATAGGTAACATACAATATGTACAAGGTTTCGTTATTACAGTGAAATACAATAAATTAAAAAATTGTATGTACAGGAGGCAAGAAACAGAATGAACAGCATAACAGTAGGCAGAAATAAGATTAGGAGATCATCAAAAATTTGGTAGTTAAGCATTTGGGTGGGTAACATAGATTATGATGGGTGGTTGGTCCTTACATTGTGCACACCAGCTTGACAAGGCCCATGCTAGTGTATGTCAAGGTGACATATGCAGCCTGTGGGACTAGACCTTTTAGAAGGGAGATTTGTATCCGAGGGAGGAGAGCCGGATGTCAGCCGGCAGGGAGTTCCATGGTTTTTGGTGAGACGGACACTAAAAACTGACTGTCCAGCGGAGGTGGCCATGTGTGGGATTTGCAGAAGGCAATGTCAGGGTGCTGGGTGGCACCCAGTGAGGGCACTCATGCGCAGGTCCAGTGAGCCAATCAGCTGGGGTAGAGGGGGTTGGCAAGGATGGACCATGAACTGGCCCCAGCTGAACACAGCCCTGACACCTGCCCCATAGGTCCACCAGTCCCCAACACTGTGATTGGGCAGCAGCCTGTCTCAACATGGGGGCCTCAGTACCATGGGCCTTTTGCGGTGCCTGGGGAACATTCCTCTCCACCACCTGCACCCTGCAACCTGTGACCACTCCTGTTCACTAATAGTGTTGGGAACTGGTGCACCTATGGGCAGGAGCCAGGGCTCTGTGCATCTGGGGCCAGGTCATGGTCCATCCCTGCCAACCCCCTCTATCCTAGCCAATTGGCTTCCTGGACCAGTGTTTTGCACCCCTGCTGGGTGCCAACTCAGCAACCTGGCATTGCTGCTGTGCCCCACTCACTCCCTAGGGCACCCCCATGCTCCTTCTGCCCCATGTCTGTCCTTGCAGACCCTCCCATTCACTACCCAACTGTGGCACACGTCCTTTAGACCACCTTCTGGGTGGTCTAAAGTCAGCCCCCTGTTGTGACCACAGCAGGGCTTCTGGAATAGCAAAAAAGGGCATGGTGCAGCCCCAACTTGGCGCAACCATACCTGCAACCTGGCACACATGCACTTCTGTTGCAAGGGTTGCAGAGGATGGCTGTGGTGCACAGCATCCCGATTTGGACTCAGCTAGCATTTGAAATAAAGTAATTTGCTGGACCCCTTAACAGAACAGAATTGCAAAACGTAATCAGTGCTGTAAAAGGATGAGAAATGACCCTGCTGCACCGTGATACTGTTGAGTTTTCCCAGCAGTGGATCAGGAGCTGTTTGCAGATTGTTTTTGTGAGATGGCAGGGCGTGGCCTTTCCCCTCCCTGCTGAAAATGTGTGAAGAGGTTGCCCCCGGCAGGAGTTCCATAGTTTTGGTAAACCGGACACTAAAGCTGACTGTCAAGCGAGGTGGCCATGTGGGATTTACAGAAGGCAATGTCAAGGTGCTGGGTGGCACCAGTGAGAACATTCATCATGAGTCCAGTGATCCAATCAGCTGGGAGTCAGAGGGTTAGCAAGGATGGACCATGAACTGGCCCCAGCTGAACACAGCCCTGACACCTGCCCCATAGGTCCACCAGTCCCCAACACTGTGATTGGGCAGCAGCCTGTCTCAACATGGGGTCCTCAGTACCATGGGCCTTTTGCGGTGCCCGGGGAACATTCCCCTCCACCACCTGCACCCTGCAACCTGTGACCACTCCTGTTCACTAATAGTGCTGGGAACTGGTGCACCTATGGGCAGGAGCCAGGGCTCTGTGCATCTGAGGCCAGGTCATGGTCCATCCTACCGCCCCCTCTATCCTAGCCAATTGGCTTCCTGGACCAGTGTTTAGCACCCCTGCTGGATGCCAACTCAACAACCTGGCATTGCTGCTGTGCCCCACTCACTCCTAGAGCACCATGCTCCCTTCTGCCTCATGTCTGTCCTTGCAGACCCTCCCATTCACTACCCAACTGTGGCACCACGTCCACAGACCACCTTCTGGGTGGTCTAAAAGTCAACCCCTGTTGTGACCACAGCAGGGCTTCTGGAGACAACAAAAGGGCATGGTGCAGCCCCAACTTGACAACCATACCTGCAACCTGCACACATGCACTGCTGCAAGGGTTGCACAGGATGGGATGTAGTGCACAGCATCCCGATTTAGACTCAGCTAGCATTTGAACAAAGTAATTTGCTGGACCCCTTAACAGAACAGAATTGCAAAACGAATCAGTGCTGTAAAGGATGAGAATGACCCTACCAAAACGGATATGCTGAGTTTTCCCAGCAGGATCAGGAGCTATTTGCAGATTGTTTTGTAAGATGGCAGGCGGCCTTTCCCTCCCTGCCGAAAATGTGTAAAGGATTGCCAAGCCTGCCCTGACATGTTCAGTCAGCAATCCTAATGCAGATACTCAATATCTAAATTGCCAGCAGACAAAGGCCTAGAGGTCTATCAAGTCTGCTCGAATGTACACAGCACCCCATCCACCAGCTGCCCCCCTTCCCTTCCCCTTCAGTAACCTCCCCTCCTGTTCCATCCTCGCTGAAGCAGTCCACTGTTCTGCATACCACCAGCAGGTAACGATCCCACCCACCACCCCCAAAAGTGCTCCTCATCTCCTGAATCTTCCCAGGCTAGTCTCATATCATGGCCCCTGTGCCCTCCCTCCTTACTTTGACAGCCCTCTGTACCGTCTTGTATTTCCTTTCATGTATTTAAGGTTTCAACTACATCACCCTGTCTCTCTCCTCCAGTGAGTACATACCAACTCTAACCTCCTCGCATGAGATAAGTCCCCACCCCTGATCATCTTTGCTGCTCTGCCCTCACCAACCGAATGTCTCTTCAGATCGGACGCCAGTACTGCATGCAGTACTCAGGTGAGACCAAATAATCACCCATACAGTGGCAGAATCACCTCCTCCCTCCTGAGGATGTACCCTGTAATGACCCAGTATTTTGTTGGCCTTTGCAGCTGCCTTCCTGCATTGGCGAGTTGTTCATTGACCCTGTAATGAGCACACCCAGATCCTTCTCCTCCTCCTCCTCCTCCTCCTCTGTCTGCGCTTAGCTGCACTTCCCCAGCTGGTAACTCCTCCTTGGTTCTTCATCCCCAAATGCAGCACCTTGCACTTTTGGCACAGCCCAGCTGCCAGGTGTCTGACCAGGTTTCAAGCTTTGCCAGATCATCCTGCAACCCCTGCCATCCCCCTAGGTCATCCATGACCGCGCCTACCTTGGTATAATCAGCAAACAGACTGATCTTGCTCTTGATGTTCCATGATATGTCTGCAATGAATATCCCAAACAACACTGGTCCCAACACTGAGCCCCGTTCTCAGCCAGAACATCTACTTTTTTATTGCATGCTTGTTCTTGGACATATGTTGCACAATGTTTTTTTTGCTTTACTGTAGAATTTTCAATATTTTCACTCCAGATTATCAACATTGCCATTTTTACCACACCTTCTTATGAGTAGTACAGCTGTCACTTTTCACATCTCACCTCAAAATGTGTTTCCATTCCATGTAGCTTATAAATGGCGAGTCAGTGTGTGAAATCAATGTATGGGACAAATATGAAAATCCAGTGACACTGTTCATGATGATGGGTCCCAAATGTCTGTGTTGACAATCTGCTGTAAAAATCCCCAAACTAATTACATATTACGGGGTGAGTTGCATGTTTCTATGCACGCTCATGACTTTCACCATTTTTTAAATATTTTTACTGCACATTTGCAAACTTGCCATTTTTTACATCTCCCCATGAACAGTACAGCTGTCATTTTTTACATCCTGTTCATAATGTTATTTGCACCTGTGGTGTTAAATGCCATAGTCGCTGTGCATAAGCAGCTTCGTTAACAAACTGATATTGCCACTGTTCATGAGGTTGGGGTCACAAAAAACATGTTGAAAATTTGGAGTGAAAATACCAACGAATGCGTGAGGTATTATGGTTTCCCACCATAACGCCCAACTCTGTAGAGAATGACAGGCATCAGGGATGTGACTTGGGATTCTTGCCTGTAATGCTCATACCATTCCACACCCTTCAGCCAGTGACCGGGCACCGAGGCATGCCTTGGACTCTTCGGCCCCAAAGTTCACCACATTCTCCTATACTGCATCCATCTCACCATATTTCCTGATGGAATGGGGTGCGCATAAGGGCCAAAGACCCCAAGGCACATCGTGACACTTGTCAGTGTCTGCAGGGTAGGGTGTGGTGAAATGGTATGGTCGTTATGCCTGATGACCCAAAGGCACACCCCAATGCCTGCCACTCTCTGCAGGGTGGTGGTGGGGGTTGGCTTCAGTTCAGTACTTCGCTGCCATTTCTATTATGCAGCTCTGTAACTTCTACACTACCAATGCCAATGCCAGCAAGCAAACATCAGAGTATTACTTAGTTCCCTTACAATAATTTTATTTTTTTCTCACCATTTTTGTATGCAGGCTGGTTCTCAAGCAACAGGTCTGTGTGAAAATATATTAGTGGTGCTGAAAAGAGGAAACGCCAACAGCTACGGGATGAGGCAAACCAAGCTATTGTGGATAGAACACCAAAGCTGGAAACTTTCTTTAGAAATGCACCAGTGAGGATAGCTTAGTAATAAAGACAACTCATCTGCACACTGTGAGCAACTATGTATCCTTCTTTGGACACAGAGCGGTATCTTCTTTAGGACCTGATCTACAGCAGCCATCTCCTGCCACCTCTGGTATGTTCACCCAGGTCTTCATGCCTTCACAGGCTGCCACACAGGTCAATTCTGGTTCCACTTGTACTGCGGCACCAAGTCCTGCCACCTCTGGTATCGATCATCAGGTCTTCATGCCTTCACAGGCTGCCCACAGGTCAATTCTGGGTCCGTGATGTACCGCGCGCACCAAGTCCCAACACCTCTGGTATCGATCATCAGGTCTTCATGCCTCACAGGTTGCCACACAGGTCAATTCCTGGGTCCGCATGTACTGCGCGGCGCTAAGTCCTGCCACCTCTGTATCTGCCCATCAGGGTCTTCATGCCTTCTGCCAAGCTGCCACACAGGTCAATTCTGCTTCCATTTGTACTGGCGGTGCCAAGTCCCGCCACCCTCTGGTATCGATCATCAGGGTCTTCATGCCTTCACAGGTTGCCACATTGAGGTCAATCTCTGGGTCCGCATGTACTGGCGTGCATCAAGTCCTGCCACCTCTGGTATCGATCATCAGGTCTTCATGCCTTCACAGGCTGCCACACAGGTCAATTCCTGGTCCATATGTACCGCGGCCAAGTCCTGCCACCTCTGGTATCGTTCATCAGGTCTTCATGCCTCTCAGGCTGCACACAGGTCAATTCTGGTTCCACTTGTACTGCAGCGCCAAGTCCCGCCACCTCTGGTATCGTGCACCAGGTCTTCCTGCCTTTCACAGGCTGCCACACAGGTCAATTCTGTTGTGGGTCTGGCTGAGTGCTGCAGCTCAAACACTGAAAACGTCTTCTGATCCTGGTTTTTGGGGCAGTTTATCGGAGGAGGACATTGAATATTGGTTCAAATGGCCCTTCCTCTTGTCGGAACCATCTGGGACCCTTCAACAATCCCAGTGAATCATTTCCAAATAGAGTACGACATTTCTCTAAGAATCTTTTCTGTGGAAAGAAAGTTTAATGGTGAATGGTACAACTGTGAATGGCTTTATACTCCTGCAGCTGGGAACATTTATCCTTTATGGTAAGTTATTGTCCTAAGCTCACAGTCTGCCACTGATGGATTCAGTGACTGAGTACCACCAAGCTAATAAAATGGCATGAGAACAGTGACAAGCACTAGACAGCAATGCTTCTTGGCTAAAGAGAGCTTCTACCAGGGGTCATAGATGCTGAACTGCAGAAACAGTAGGAAAGAGAGAAGAACTACTGGCGATCAGTGCTCCTTAGAGTTGTTGAGGTGATCAAATTTCTAGCTGAGCGAGAGACTGGCATTCAGAGGAGATGATTTAGCTAATAGGCTCACAACACAATGGAAACTTTCTTGGCATGCTTGAAGTAATAGCAAAGTTTGATCCATTTCTTGCTACCCATATCTCATATGTTATGGCAATTTGGCAGAGGAACCGAGTTATTTATCATCTATCTATTTGTGATGAACTTATAGAAGTAATGGTAACTGACGTTCTGACAGCTGTGTGCAATGAGGTTCGAGCTAAGCAATATTTCTCCATTTCCGTTGATTCAACCCCAGATGTGAGTCACACGGACCAATTAACTTTTGTTGTCTGATTTGTCAGTGAAACTGAGAGCTCAAGGAGCGCTTTTGAAATTTGTGCCTATACACAGCCACACTGGTGAAAACTTGTGGATAAATGTGTTGGACACGCTTGAAAGAGCTGGGCCCCAGTGTTGAAGACTGTAGAGGTCAAGTTACGATAATGCTGCCAACATGTCTGGACCGTGACAAGCGGGCCTGCAGGCATGACTAAAAAGAGATCAACTCACTTGCTGACTATGTACTATGTGCAGCACATTCATTGAATCTAGTTGGTACTGCAAGTGTCAATTGCTGCCAGAAGCAGTTAAATTTCTTCAGCACAGTACAGCAGATATATGCTTTGCAGCTGGTTCCACAAGGTGGAAATCTCTGACAGAAGGTTTGACTCCCAATGAGAATGGGAGAACTTGACACTCAAGACCCTATCATCCACACGATGGCATTGTCATGCAGAGTCTGTCTGGCTCTATCTTTGAACTATCGCAACTTCTACAACATACTGAAGAATCTGGGAGATGATGAACAGGAACCAGCAGAAATGAGGCTCACTTGCAAGTCACTGGCCAATGCATTACGACGACTGGAAACAGCCTTCATGTGTGAACTGTGGAACAGAATTCTGCAAAGATTCCAGAAATGCAATACCTTCTTCAAAGTAAACAGAGTAGATTTGACAGCTGTTGCTGCTGTGTTCTTGTCTCTAGAGGATTTCACTAATCAGTTGAGAGATCAATTTGAAGATACTGAAAGGGCAGCAGAAAACATAATGCCAGATGTGTCCCAGGCCTATTCAAGTGAGTGTACCAGAATCAAACAACCAAAACGCCATGCTGATGATTTGGCCACATCTCACGTCGTCCTTACAGGCTGCCAAGGCTTTCAGGTGGAGTCATTCCTTGTGATACTCAACCAGGTGCATGCTTCATTACAGCAGCGTCGCACAGCTTACCAACAAGTGTCTGATGATTTTGCATTTGTGCGTGCTATTGTTGATAATGATGCAACATAGCTCGATCGATGCATCATGCATCATTAGCAAATATGCAAAAGATCTTGATGCAAACTGTGTGGATGAATTTTTCATTTTCTTGACTTCATATCGCATGTCAATATCGAATCTAAGTGCACAAGAGATTATGAAATATATACTGGAAATGATCTAGTGGAATCTACCTTTCGTAATGTAGCAGTTGCTCAGACTATTCCTAACTCTGCCAGTAACAGTCTGTGAAGGAGAACGCTTTTTCAAAACTGGCCTTGATAAAGAACTGCTTGAGATCAACAATGACACAGGACAAGCTGAATTCACTTGCCATACTTTCTATTGAGAGTGATGTGACAAGGGCACCAGTTTTGAGGGAGATAATCAAACTTTATCTATTCTAGAAGTCACTGAGGAAGCAATTCTAACTACTGCCTCAGTGTGCCTTGGGTTGGACTGAAGCCATACTTTTCCTCTTTCTACTTCTTGTAACTTTGCTATTATTCATCTGCCACATGGGTAGAAATAGTGAAGTCATTTCTAAGATGCATATTTACACCATTTGGTATTTTTCTTCTACAGTCCACAAGAATTGATATTTGATTACATGTCTTCCACATGTCTGCCTGGAACTTTGAAGCTAATATGTTATGTTAAATTATATTTAATGCTCTCTCTACTCTAGGGATTCTTGTGGCTGTCTGTCCACCCACTCCCACATACACACTGCTCTGCCCTGACCCTTGTGGTATATATCTCTAGGCTTCCATCCTGTGTATCTCACCACTGATCTGCCCCCTGGCACTGGGTGGTGTATGCCTTCTAGCTATGTCTGGGACTCTTGTCCAGTCCTTGTCTCCACCCTACTGGACTGGTCTGCTGCCCTGAGCTGTGAATGCATAGAACATGCCTTTATGTCTCCATCCCTGTCCATTTCAACCCAACTGCACTTTTCTGGTGGTGCATGACCTGCTGCGTAGGAATTCCATCCTGTCCATTGATGCATTGGTCTGTGACTATCCTTGGGTGTGTACCCGTACAGGTTTCTATCCCACTGGTCTGCTTTGTGTCATGTATGCCCTTTGGGGTTCCCTGTGTCAATCATTCTCCACTGGTCTGCCTGTGAATAATATAGTTATTTTGAACTTGCATTATTTGGAACATGCATGATATACATCATCAGTTGGTGTTCTGTATTCCCACAGAATGGATACTTCATTATTTTTTCTACTACATGCTTCTATTAATTCAAGCATGTAAAGAAAGTTTCCTTTGTTTGATGAGCAAATTAAACTAGGCACCTCCAGTTAAGCAATGTGTCTGTACCAGGGGTTATGTTAATGGTCTGTTAATCACCCTATAGGGGAGTAATCTGGCACGAGGTGTAGGTGAGTGCTACATGGCCCCCTGACCATTACCATAACCCCTGGAAGTGCCATACTGCTATTATAATAAGTGTGTCTGTTTTTTTTCTTAATAGTGTTAAACCTTGCTCAGCATATGATTGGGATCTTCATGTACGTTAATCAAAGATTAACATAGGGCGGCTGATAGAATGTTTGCAATCAATCAGAAAGCTGTATTTCTCAGACCCTTTTTATAATAGGCTGTTATACATACCTGCTGCTTGAACTAAAGCCGATTGTATTACTGGCACTTGTATGTACTGCTTATATCTAGCTGCAGAATTTCATCTTCTTTTTTTTAAATAAAAAATATTGTATGGTGCACACTGCATACAAAAGTAAAAACAGCGCATATATACAGAAGTAAAATATAACGCTTCAGTCCAAGCATTCGTGTAAAACAAATGTTGGTATTTTTTTGTATTTCCAAAATGTAATACATCATTTGGTGTGTTTGCAATACCACAAGTGATATTTTTCAAAATAAAGAAAGGTATTGTCACATGTGAGTTAATCTGTGATTTTATTGTCAGAGCTCTGAATTGTATTGTTTAAAATGGCATGTGACCTGTCAAGTCATGTGGCATAGCACATAGCATTAGTGTAAATGACATCCTGCTTGAGTACTCTGCTTGTTGTATCCTTGCTGGCACAGCGCTGAGGAAAAATGTGATGTTCGCATTTAGGGGCCCCGAGTCAAAAAATATTACTTGTGAGTAGGGCCCTCACATCCATTAATCTGGGCCTGCTCGGGACATCCATAAGGAATTTGAATATCTCAGAGTGTAATAAAATATGTATTTAGCCTGTCTGCTGAACCTGAAGATGACAGTAGTATATTATTTTCCCTGATTTGTATGGGTTGTTTATTCACCACTGGATGCTGAAAGGACTGAATCAAGTGCCAATATCTTTTTGGATCTGTACATTGTTCAACTTTGGTCATATAATATGTTTTCTTTAGCTAATCTAATATTAAATTTAAGTAAATTTCATTATTTTTTACATTTCTCCAAATCTTTTATATCCAAAGTTTTATTTGCTGTTTTCCATAATCTATTCTTACATCAGATATTGTGTTTTATTTTATCTGTAATCCATAGGACATTTATTTCTCTGTTTATTCTAGTTTTAACAGTGGCAATTTCATTACATACCTGGGTGAATAATGAAGTAAATTCTTCTACAGCCCAATCCAATTCAGGTATTAAAAATAATCTATCCCATCTAACGTTCCTCAATTTACACAGAAGTACCTCCTTATGATATTTTTTTCATATTCCGTGACCTTACCGAACTATTTATGTCATTCTTTAGATTTTTTTTTCTTTTTAAGACCATCCGCCCCCCATGAACAGACAGTGGAGCAATGGTCCCTAAATATGGGTTGCTTCACAGCCATGGATATTACCTGGATTCCCTCAGAGGTAAAAAAAAAGATCCAAACTATTTCCCTCTTTCATAAAGGAGGTTTTCGTAGTAGAAAAGGCAATGTTTTGATTCAAATTTAGTAGGGCCAAACTATTCTGTAATGCATTACCCCTCGGTTTATTCCATGCATCGTTAAAATCACCCACCAACAACAATTCAGAACCATAGGAGTGTGACTGTAACAAATGGGTCAATTTATCAAAATCAGTGGTTTTAGCCTTTGGGGTGGAATAAATTAATCCCAGGACCATTATCAAATCTTTAACCTTCAACAATATATATTCAATCATACCTAATTAACACATGAACAACACATTTATTTGTCCTAAGTTCCATTTAAGATACGATAACACCCCCCTTCCCCTCCCTATTTCTCCTATACACTGTATACCTTTGTAACCCTATTTCCTCATCACTAATTTTTGGGGACAACCATGTTTCAGTCAAAGCTATAATATCTGGATTTTCTGAGGCCTCCCATACTCTCAACACATCCGCTTTGTTTTTCAAGCTTCTGGCATTGTCGTATATTAATTTACAAGAGGAGGGAGATGGCCCAGGAATTAATTCTATATCCCCTCTCATAATCAGAATCAAGTAAATATTTGTTTGTTTATCAAAACATTTAAAGTGCGTAGGTAATTTAAAAACCCTGACACAGGATACAGATTCCCTTACCATCAAAAAAGGGTTATGCCTTTTTGATCTTATGGGGGACATATTGTCCTCCCGCATTTCCCTCCAATGATGTTTTAAACATATTATTGAGGCTAAATCCTCAGTATCCTGTTCTTTAAATGTATTTGTAATGGCAGGACATAGTACTAAGCATTAAACAAACCAATACACCCAAATATTTAAAAAAAAACATTTTATGGGTTTTAAAAACAAACAAAAAATGTAGACAATTATCCTGAGATATGACTTTAAATCTAGAGATGAAAAACTAACCTTATACTAAACTATCCTCACACCCAAACCAAACTTTTCAAACCTTTGTTTATACTTGGTGAGAAACAGAACTTCCCCTCCTAACTCCATTTCTCTTCCGAGTGGCACTCACACCACTCACGCTGGTGCCACTGCACTCATGCAGATGCAGCACAAACTTTAAACTTATGAGCTGACCCTCCTCCTTCTGCATTGCAGAGGAACTCCACACCAGCCCTCTCACAGCTGATGTGAGTCACTGAAAATGCAGACAGGAGAAACACTGGCACAGTCTGGTTTCAGGATATTAGGAGTTTAAACACAGAGCACAAATGTTCAAAACAGTTCTTGCTTGCTGCAATAATATGTTGCATGTCTTCCATCCAGACTAAAACATAATGTTTGGCCCACAATTTACCAATGGTTTAAAGCTAATCATGGTGTTGCCTCTGCCTAACATGGCCCAGAAGTCCAGAAATGTTTCCCCCAAAAAGTTACAGTACATTCAGACAGAAATCAGGTGTCAGACATGCAGTTACATGGTTCACATCCACTATCAGGACATAGATCTGCTGTTTCCTGCACTGTTTCTAATGATATTCAGGCCTCACGGTGGTGGTACCACTGACTATCATGTCCCACAAGTCCAGAAATGTTTCCCAAAAAAATGTTACAGTAAATTCAGACCTAAATCAGGTTTCAGACATGCTGTTATATGTTGCACGCCTTCCACTTGGACCAAAACATGTAGTTTGGCCCACTGTTCACCAATGGTTTAAGGCCTAATCATGGTGTTGCCAATGCCTAACATGGCCCAGAAGTCCAGAAGTGTTTCCTAAAAAATGTTACAGTGCATTTAGACAGAAGACAGGTGTCAGAGATGAAGTTACATGTTTCACATCCACCATCAGGACACAAATCTGTTATTTTCTGCACCATTTCAAATGGTTTTCTGGCCTAACCCTGGTGGTACTACTGCTTAACATGCCCCCATATATAGTAGGGTCAGGTAGTAAACACCAGTGATGTAACAGGGAGGAAAGGATTAATATGGTAAGCAAATTAAATAGAAAAACAGGAACACTGTAATGCAGAGGCTAGATCACAGTTTTAATTTCAGTGAGCAATTGAACAATGCAGTGTACCTGGATATGAACAAGTCGAGTGGTCAATGTACACGAATATTTCCCATAAAAAATAAAGCACAAGAGTGATTAAGCAAAGGGAAACAGGAAAAGAACTACTCAGAATGAGTAACTGTTCAGATAAAGTTACCCAAAAAAGGGGCACTACTGTATGTAAGAAAAATTTAACAAATAAGTAGCACACCAACAAAAATATTAAGACTTGAAAAAAATTACAGAAACTCACTCACAACTTGTGAGAAATCTGTCAAATATTATTATTATTTTTTTATTTAGTTGTTTAACCAGGAGTGGCACACTAAGCTGAAAGCTTTCTCACAGGAGCAACCTGGGAACACAGGGAAGTTAAGTGACTACTCAAGGTCATACAGTATGCAAGTGGAAGCTATGGGATTCAAACCCAGGTCTGGTCTGCTGAATATCACCAGATTTGCAGGTCAGAGCCTTAAACCACTGTGCTATACTGCCTATTAGGAACTAGCCTGCTCTACACACACGCACACACACATGCACGCATGTACGCACGCAAGCACGCATGCACACACACACACACACACACACACCACTGTCAGCCTTCCCCACTCAACTCCCTCACAGACACAGAGAAAACTGAAAACACTACCTAAGTTTAACTAAGTATTATCCAAAGATACCAAAAGAAAAAAGGTTCATTGGCAGCACTAGGAACTAAATTGAGATTTTGGGAGCAATTAACTCTCAAAAATCACAAATAAAGAGGTTTTTGAAGTGTTTATTGGCTGTGATGTACCTCACTGAACTGCTCTCCAACTCAACAGATAATGTAATGTGTAGAAAACAGCCTGCATGTGACATTTCAGCTATTTACCCACAATGTATTGCAATTTCGTTGGCAAAATTGTAAAACATTGGTGAAATTCAGCATTATTTGATGAAATTTTGCATTACCTGAAAGTGAAATCAGAGGCAAAATGTGAGACATTTTGCGTAATGCAGAAATTACGCAAAATATTATGTTAGATGAAATTTTCCTATTTTGCTCATCTCGAGTTAAGACCGAAGTAACAGACTCAGATATATTCAAACAATGATATTTTTTTTTTGAGGCCTTTTCATGACCGTTCCAATGGATCCCCCCTCCAGGGCAACTCAAATGCAGATGCATGTGGACCCATATATTGCTCTTTCATAATGGCAGCTGAGGTATTGGGCAGTGGGAGAGGTTCTAAGATATACAGTATTTCATATCTAGCTCTGTGATGCACAGCAGTGGGGGCTTCTGTATGTGCAACTGCACTGACTAGCTTTACAGCCCATATGTTCCTTAACAAAAACAGCAACTGATTTCCAGGATAACATGATTTCCCTACTGATTGTTCTTGAGGGGCAGTGACTGGGTGGGGGGACACTCAGTTTAGGCAGGTGAACAGACTACAGCTGAGACAGTGGGGATTTAATGGTGGTGTTGTATTCTAAAAAGAATATCAACTTGGACAGATGCAGAGAGCCAGTGACTGGCAGCACCCCAGTGTAACAAAAGATCATGTTTACTAATAAGTCTTTACAAAAGGTCTCATGCACCTGTCTGAATGATCTATCCTGGACAATTTCATGGACCATAATGGCTGAACTGTGTTTATACACTGGACTGTCACTACTCACTTTAAGTGTGTATTTTACAGCTGCCTTCCCACTGTGTATGTTTGTTTGTTTGTTTATTCACTTAACGGGTAAACACACTGGAAAATTAATTTCAATTATAGGTGCGACCCACTGTGTGGACATAGTTCACCTTACTGTCTATCCAGAAGTCAAAAATGACTCACTTGCATCTGGTATGCGTCTCCCTTAATGTGAACATGCTACTGCAGCCTTTGTGGCTCCCATAGGATCCCTAAAATATGACTACCAATATGAACCAGACCCATACATGCCCTATTGAACGCATTTCATAAGTTAAATAAGTCCTACCCTACACAGAGTTGCAGATTCCAAATGTTAGAGGGTATTTCTAGATAGGGGTGTAGATAATCTCCACTCCCATCTTTCCTAATGCCTTTATGGTCAAAGACCCTCCTTGAGAAGGTTTCCCTCCTGGCTGATCTGGCCAGTCACCAGGGTCTGACCCTCTAGTCCCTCTCTTGGAAGTCAATTCTTAGGCACCATTTTTCATAACATTGTGCCTGGTAATATTTTTCGATTGTGTTTGTAACCCACCATTGCATGTTATTCTACCTCAAGGAGGAGTAGTTTCTTCCTGGTATTAGTTTTCAGCAGGTTTTCCAATTAGTAAGGTGTAAAAGATCAGTACATGGATCTGCAGAAGTGTAGGTGGGAGTGGTTGGAATATGAGTGGGGGCCTCTTGAGAGCAGAGCACATTCACTACTTCCACCCATATACTGTACTTATCCTAATGGGCACACCAAAATTGCACCTATGCTTATGGAATGTGAATGCCTCCACTAATCCTGAGAAAAGTGCAAATGTCTTGGCCCATGCTAGAAATTCAAGCTGGACCTGTATTCCATGTAACAATCTCACCTCATGCCCACTGAACACACCAAACTAACAAAGCTGAGTCTCTCAGCAAAATATTTCTCCCTCTTCTTATTAAGGAGGGCAAAGAAGAGGGTTTGCTATCTTGGTCCCTTATCATACTCCATTACAAAATCATTTGTGTGGCAGACACAGAAGGCCACCTAATAATAGTTCATGTGATGTTACATGGCTAAGAGGTCACTCTGGATAATTGACATATCCATCCAGGTGCAAATACACCCACTATAAAATTTATGCAAGATGGAAGTTTTATTAACTATAGGTCTCCTGCTGCAAGCTATAGACTTTAATATCACTCTAAGTCCAGGGCTGTACACTACCAACCCGAACCCTCCCAGGCTGCAGAGTTTCCATAAGTTTTTTAACAGGTTTGTATGAGAAGTTAGATGGACTGATATTTGAAGGGCTCTACAACCTAGGGCCTGCAGCCATGTGCATTATTCATCAGTCCCCTATACCCATTACTGGACAGACCATTGCTACAGTTAGGTATAGCATCAGTCGCAAGTGACACAGTGTACCATGGATAAAATTTATCTCTTGGATCACACCCCAGTTAGCTCATACTGGGATTTCATTTTGGAGAATCAGTCCACTGTCTGGCACCTGAAGACATACCTCTTGAAATCTCAAGAGTGCCTCATATTCACTGAGGAAAACTTGAGGACTCTCCTTACTAACCCAACAGATAACATCTCACATAGGTGGGTACTGTGAAGGCAATGCTCCATGATCACCTTATCCAATATTCATCCCAACTGAAAAAAAAAAACAGGGGCTGAAGTGCAGACAACATCTAGAGTACATGCTCCACTTTCTACAAATTACAAATTAGCAGGGGCGATCTCTCAGTGACCACACAACTTATCAAAGTGAAGGCAGATATTGATAAACTCTGCCTAGAACAGATTGAGATAGCTCTTACTGTTTTTCACCAAAGCACTTATTAGTTGGGGGCTAGATCCTTTGGGCAGCTGGTGTTTTAACTAGAAAATCAGCAGCCTGCAATGATGATAGCAACTGTCTTGGAGCCACCACAGGCACCCCCTCACCCATTTGCAAGACATGATGCAAGCATTCAAATGCTACCATGAGGCTCTCTACACACCAAAAACAACCTCAACCCAGACCCATATAGATCATGTCCTCCATCTGCCGAGATTTCCTACTCTCAACCCCAAAAGGGGTGAATAGCTTCCCACTCCTATCATGGTTGAGGAAATGACGTGTAAGTAGAACTCTCAAAAACTATGGAAGCACTGGGATCAGACTGATATAGTTACGAATTTTATAAATTCAGTAAAGACTATTCCTCGACTATCTTATTAGCTGAATTTATTGAGGTCCTAAGTGGAGGCACTGCCCCTCAGGGTTCTTTGCAGCCATCACAGTAATCCTGAATCCTGGTTAGATCCACCTCCATTGCTCTTCTTACCACTCCATTTCAGTGCTCAGTAATGACTATAAATATTTTTGTCTATAGTGGCCAGATGGCTGGACAAGCTACTCCCATTACTCACCTATAGGGATCAGACTGAGATTGTTTGCTCCCACACCATGACAGACGACATCTGTTGAACACTTCATGTTCTAATTCAGATGCACCAGTCTGATTCCCCTGCCCTGATCCTTAGTCTTGAAAATGAGAAGGCATTTGACTGGGTCTCCTGGCCATTTCACTACAGTGTGCTGGGGCAACTGGAATTTCAGGTCCCCTTTGTGTAATTCCTTCAGATGATATACTCCACACCACAGGCATGCAAGAAGGTGAATGGGCAGTGCTCTGCAGACTTTGTGATTTCCTGTAGGACCAGGCTGGGCTGCCCCATACCCCCACACCGTTTTCGATACATATAGAGCCCCTAGCACAGGCTATCAGGAAAACCTCTATCTTTTGCGGTGCCAAGGTGAAGAGGTGGAATATCACATTGCCCTGTACGCAGACAATAGTCTGCTATATCTTACCAACCCAGATGGAACCCTGCCAGATATGTTGAACTTCTTGAAAGATTTGGAGAGGTGTCAAGATACTGCCTAAACACAGATAAAACAGACACACTTTGCTTCCATTTTATTCCAGTTCTGCACCTTACATTGGAGTCTCCCTTCTGCTGGGGGCTAAGGTAGCTCAACAACCTGGTAATTAACATTTTGACAATGCTAACCTCAGCATACCAAGATAACCCCTTCCAGTTTACCCAAGAGGTGACCCAGGGCTTTACCCACTGTGGGGGGACTTACTCCTTTCCCTGTCAGATGGACAGAGGAAATTTTTTTATGATTACCCTGCCCAGCGTATTATATCTCTTCCAGAATGTCCCTCTAGCCCTGTCTTCCATTACATGAAAGTACCTGAACAAGGACAACTAGCACTTCCTATGGACAGATCAGTACCCCGTATAAGGCTGAAGCAACTTTTCTCTCCAAATGAATGAGGGGTTTAGCTCTCCCACATCTCCAATTATATCTTTTGGCTGCCAATATATCCTCTTCTGCCACCTAGGTGGCACGCACAGCACATGGTTGAACACGGAGTGAGACCTTTTCCTGAATGAAAGGCATATTCAAACATTGTACTATCAGGTTCCCTTGACCTTCTGGACTTACAATGCTAACCCATGGTTCAAAACCAAATAAAAGTATGACACACCATTAGGTACAATATGCACCTCACTCCCTTTTTATCTATTATGTGCCTGATTGCAGTGCTGAAGGCTTTTGCACCACTCTGGATGGATCTAGTTTACTTTTCCTGGGAAAGGAACTGCCTTCATTATTTATATCACTTCATGCTTGGACCTACAGTACAGTTCTTTGTGGACCTCCAAACACAACACAATCCTCAGGGGATAGAATTCTTCTGATACTTACAACTCAGATGCTTTATTCAATCCCACCTCTTGGGCCCACTCCCCAGAACCGCACCCCACCATTGTCACTTATTATTTAATCCAGAATACATCTCCACATGATATCACAAATCTATCAAGCCCTACTAAATATACAGGGGCACTAGTAATTTAACTTGTTATAACAAGTTAAACAAAACACAATCCAACCATTACTTGCATTTTTTTTTTATTTTTTTTTCCTTCTAATTACTCTGACTAGGTTATAAACCCAGCAACTTATCTGGAATGGATATCATTAACTGCAGGTACTGTGGAACAATTTTCAGAAGGACAGTCTTACAGGATTTAGGACACTGTCCTACATGCTGGGCCTTTGAGATCTTAGGGCTCAGCTCCAGGCAGCATGAGCAGAGATTGCACGCCTCAAATTTCATATTCAAGAGGAAATACATTATAAGAACCACCCACCATTTCCCCAGCATCCAACAGAAAAACCCTCAACCACAGAGGGTAGTTGGTCCAGGAGGTTGGCAGGTGGTTAGAAGGGGCAAATCGGTTGCCCCATCACTCTCTGCTCTCCAACATATTACCTCCAAAAACCATATAAACACTACAAACAGGTATCTGCCGCAGTCTCTGAAATCAAACAAAGAGGCAGAAGACATGCAGAGCAGGACACTGCTGCACAGGAGCTAGCACAACAAAACTCACCCAAATCAGGAACCAAAACCAAAAAAGCAAAAAGGAAATCCAAAAAACTTCTGATCATAGGAGACTCCATGATTCGGGGAGTTGATACCCATCTCCAGCCAGGGGTAATGGTCAGATGTCTCCCAGGTACATCAGCATGGAGAGACACTGACCGTATAGCTAAAATTGTTCACAAAGCAGGAGAAAACATTGATGTCCTAGTACACATAGGGACTAATGATCTCACTAGCTAGTCAGTTGTGGAGACCAAGGAACACCTGACCAGGCTGGGTGACAAACTATCAACTATTTCATCCGGTATCTCCTTCTCTGAGATCCTGCCAGTATGGGAGAGGGGAGCAGATGGACGGAAGGTCAGAGAAGGGGAGATAGGGGAGCTAAACACGTGGCTCAAGGGCTGGTGCCAGGAAAAAAGACACAGATTTGTAGGGAACTGGCAGCAGTTCTGGGAAAGAAAGTTCTTTAAATTTGATGGACTGCATCTGACTAAGGAGGGAGTCAGTGCATTGGGGCAGAAGTTTGACGTCTTTGCAGAATATTTAAACTAGCAAATGGGGAGAGGGGTGCAGCACCCCATACATCGAATGGGAAGAACACCCTTCCCCCCTCAGCTAGTGGTCAAACAGGGATTCAGCATGTTCGCAGTTCATTTGCATCACCAGGTAAGAAAAAAGGTTTGTCTCCCGATACGACGCACAGGGGTAATGCCAAACCTCACCCAACAACTAACACACAAAATCTGGCCAATGGAAAATCATGTACACAAATGCTCACAGCCTGGGAAATAAGATCCCAGACCTGCAGGCAATAATGTCAGAGGCTAAACTGGACATAGTAGCAATTAGTGAGACGTGGTTTACCAGTAACCACACTTGGGAGACTTCAGTACCTGGCTATGTATTGTTCAGAAGAGACCGAGGTGCAAAAGGGGGAGCAGGCCCTGTATGTCAATGAAAATATCAAAGCTACAGAAATTCAGACTACACATAAGGAGCCAGAAGAACTGTGGGTCACCCTGTAAACAGGAAATGGGACAGCCATAAGAACTGGGGTTGTCTACAGGCCCCCAGACCAGGGGGAGGACATAGACACATTACTGTTAGAAGATATACAAAACATGACAGCTAAAGGGGAGGTTCTGATAATGGGAGACTTCAACATGCCGGATACAGATTGGTCAATACCAGCAGGAACATCTGCCAGAACTAGACACATGGTGGATTCCCTGCAGGGGAGGGCCTCAAACAACTGGTACAACAACCCACAAGAGACAGGGCTATCCTAGATCTAGTACTGACTAACAGGGAAGGGATCACAGATCTCCAGGTAGAAGGTCACCTTGGGGCCAGTGACCATCACATGGTATGGTTCAATTTGGCTACTATATCTAAATCATCCCATTCCAAGGCAAAAATATGGGACTTCAGAGGAGCTGACTTTGATAAGATGGCCAACAGAGTTAAGCTAGCCCTGGCAAAAAGAAACACAGGTGAGGAGGTACAGGCAAAGTGGGCAAGCATTAAGGATGCAATACTTGAAGCAACATCCCATTGTGTTAGACAGAAAAGGAAGTGCAATGAAGAAGGAAACCACTTTGGTTCTCAAATACAGTAGCAGAAAAGGTCAGAGCCAAAAGGCTGGCCTTCATGAAATACCAGGAACACAGTGGGATGAAGATAGGGAGGCATACCAAACTGCCCTAAGGGAAGCAGAAGGCAGGCAGGCAAAGTCCCAAACTGAGGAAACACTAGCAAGAACAGTAAAGAAGGTGACAAGACTTTCTATAGATACATTAGTGAAAGGAGAAAGTCCAGAGGGGTATTGCTAAGCTTAATGGAGAAAAGGGAGCATGTGAGGAGGAGGACCCTGTAAAGGTATCTATCCTAAATAGATACTTTTGCTCAGTATTTACTGAAGAGAAGGTAGGGCAGGGCCCACAGCTCAGCATCATGAACACAGGGGGGAGGGAGGTGAGCACTACTCCCTTCACAAAAGAAAGGGTCCTACAAGAGCTTGCTAAGCTCAGGGTGGATAAGGCAATGGGACCTGATGGCATACTTCCCAGGGTACTTAAGGAGCTAAAGGTGGAACTAGCAGAGCCATTAGCAGAACTGTTTAGTGAGTCTCTGAGCACAGGAGAGGTCCCAGAAGACTGGAGAAGGACTCATGTGATCCATCTCCACAAGAGTGGTAGCAGGGAGGAGGCGGGGAACTACAGACCAGTCAGTCTTACCTCAGTAGTGGGCAAGATTATGGAGGCACTCTTTAAGGAAAGGATAGTGCAACACCTGGAATCCATATAGGCACAGGATCCAAGACAGCATGGGTTTACAAAAGGAAGGTCCTGTCAAACTAATCTCATAGATTTCTTTGACTGGGTAACCAGAGAGGTGGACCAAGGGGGAGCAGTTGATGTCGCCTACCTTGACTTCAGCAAAGCTTTTGACACTGTTCCACATAGAAGATTGATAAATAAGCTGGGTTGGCTCGGGGTGGTTCAGAAGTTGGTCAAGTGGGTGGCAAACTGGTTGATGGGCAGAAAACAGAGAGTGGTGGTAAATGGTATACAGTCAGAAGAGATGCAAGTCACAAGTGGGGTACCTCAGGGATCAGTCCTGAGGCCAGTCCTCTTCAACATCTTCATTAGTGACCTTGCATATGGACTAGAGGGTAAGGCTTGTCTATTTGCAGATGACACCAAGATCTGCAACAGAGTAGATGATCCAGATGGGGTGGGCAGAATGAGAAGAGATCTGGATAAACTAGTAAAATGGTCAGAAGAGTGGCAACTAGGATTTAATGCAAAGAATTGCAAAATCATGCACATAGGGAAGAGAAACCCTGAAGCCACCTATAGACTGGGAGGGGAGCTGCTAGCAGTCACAAAGGAAGAAAGAGACTTGGGCATCATCATCACTGATGATGATCACTGATGACCTGAAATCATCCAAGCAGACCTCTAAAGCAGTAGGTAAGGCTAGGGGGGGTGTTAGGGTGTATTAGTAGGGGTATCACAAGTAGTAAGAGGGAGGTAATAATCCCTCTTTACAAGACACTGGTTAGGCCCCATCTGGAGTACTGCATGCAGTATTGGAGGCCACACCTTCTCAAGGACATTAACCAAATTGAGGCAGTCCAGAGAAGGCAACCAAAATGGTGCAGGGACTGCATCAGAAGACATATGAGGACAGATTAACAGAGCTCAATATGTATACCCTAGAGCAAAGGAGGGAGAGAGGTGATATGATCGAGGTATTCAAGCACCTTAAGGGCATTAATAAGGTGAAAGAGTCTAACATGTTTAAATATAAGAAAAATAGCAGGACAAGAGGACACAGCATGAGATTAGAGGGGGGCCGATTAAGGGAGAATATGAGGAAGTTATTTTTCACAGAAAGGGTGGTGGATGCATGGAATGGCTTACCACAAGAAGTGGTGGCTATGAATACAGTGCAGGGCTTCAAACAGGCATGGTATAGGCATAAGGGAGCAATACAAATGACTATGAATAGATAGGCCACTGACAGAGCAAAGGCCGATGGCACATTTATAAGGTAGAAAAAGAAATGGGCCGACTGCATGGGCCTTGCGGTCCTTATCTGCCGTCAACTTCTATGTTTCTATGTTTCTATACGGGAAGACACAAAGTATGTTGCACTAAAATGGGAAGAGGAGACATGTACTCCCATCAATAGAGATTCACGGAATAGCATGTAAGAAGCCTCTTCCAGAATCACCAGTTCAGACTATTGGAGGAAGTATGCCTGCCCATACAGAAAAAGAAGGGTAAATTTCCAGTTGTTTTATTCTCAAAGTCCCTTCTTTTCTCAGTATTTGTACCATTCATACCATTCATTTTCCAATTTTTACCTTTACCCTTCATGTTTGGCTCCTGATATCCCTTCAAATACCCTTAAAATGACCCATCTTTCTGAGCAGTTTATTCTAAACCATTCAATTTCCATTTTTTTATTATTCTGAACCATTCATTTTCCATTTTTTATCTATCATTGTCAAAACTGCACCCAGTATCCATTCAAATACCCTTGAAATAACCCATCATGTAGCAGTTAAATTATTTTAGTCGTTACATGAGTTTTTTATTTTTTATTTTGGTTGCTTCAGTTTACTGCTTTTTTTCAATTGATATTAAGTAAAATCAATGGTTGGGTGAAAAGAAATCCCGGGTGTTGTAATTGGGAGTGGGATAACAGATAGACACAACAGCCAGAATTAAGGCAAAATGCACCATTGGCAAGGTGTGATGTTTATTCAGAAGGAAAAATAAATAATAAGGCTCAAACTGTGAGCAAAATAAAGGTTTTACAAAAACAAATGAAATTCTTCACAACTGTGGCAAACTTAATCAATTTCCATCTCACTGATAAGACTCCCTCGGCCCTTCACTTTCACTGGTCAGAAAGCACTGCCCCTACATGCTAGCATACAGACCAGGTAACTTTTATATACATAGCCACACAGTCATGTGCTATCAGCATCATTACATTGTTAAAACATTGTTTATAGGGCTCCTTTTAATTTATATAATGGTATGGAGCTCATAACTATATATATGCAAACAGTATCTGGCAAGCAATACTAATTCTAAATAAAGAGAGCTTTAAAACAAATGAAAAACATTTTGTTCTGCTGTGATGGGCAGGTGATGCATTATAAAAATAGGCACTAAAGGCTGCTACTGCCCTATAATGAAGGCATACAGCAACCTGACTGGCAACAGAGGACACACACCATCTGCAGAAGTCTGCTTCATTCTAGCAGTAAGTCTAGTATTGCAAAAATAATTGTAAGCTGCAATGTTCGTACAGGCATGGTCATGAAAGAGCAACAAATGACTTTTTTTTCACCTCTGAAAAAATGATATCCCTTTTGCCTATCCCCGATGGCTGAGTGCACAGCCATTGGCTTGAAATTCTCTCTGACTGGCTTTAAGCTTAAAAGCAAGCATGCCTCTCGCACTTTATTTACCTAAAGTAAAAGGAGACTAGCTGAGGTTTTTGCGCTTGCAAAGGAACTTGCTAGTGCCATAGTTTGCACTTTCAAGGGGAAAATAAAATATTAGTGCCATAGCTTGAACTTCAGTCTGCAAGTGAGTCTGGCAAGACTCACATTGCACAGTTTTATTAGACAGCATTCTGGCATGCACTACACGGGAGTTGGGTACAGTTCTGCAGCAAACGGGCATGTTTTCAAGCTACACTCTGCACTGGACTTTTGTACAGGGGAAATACAATTAAAGGCAGTATCAAGAAATGTTTGTAAAGCATTTTGCCTGTTGCTATGTGCATTTTCGTTTTCGCATGGCAAGTACCTGATTGGTTATTTCTGGACCACAAATAGTCACAAATATACATTGAAATGGTCCTTAATAGAACCCAAATATTATACTATAGCATGAACATGCAGCCATTCATTGGGCTTCAGAACCTTTTTGTTTTGAACAGGTTGGCATCTATATTATACCCTTTTCCTGGTAAATCTAGATTTAGGAACCTGAATTGCTCCCTACAGCAACCATTCGGGGCGCCAGGCAAATACACAGCACCAGGTTCCTTTGCTTTATTTTATTCAGACCTGAATAACTAAAATGAACTTATTAGGATAGAACAGAGAAAGCGCAGAAGAACTGTTGCAACAGTAGTTTTATTCTTATAGAGACAGAAAAGGTCCTAATCAAGGGACAGGCTTAATCCCTGTCACAGGTGGGACTAAAAAGAGCTGATGGGCTGAAGCAAGGGTATAAGGCTTTTTTCCATTATACATAGAGAAGCATAAAATTAAAGAGATAACACAGAGGGAAGTGAAGTGCACACTACAATCTAGGGTCCCATTTCAGTGTTAATACATATCACTGCTGTTATTAACTGCACTATAAATACACCGCATTGACTTTCTAGTACACTCCTTTACCACTACATTATTTTTGTTATTTTTAGATGCACACTGTAGTAAATCTGCACACACATAACAATTGTTCTTGTACACTTCTTTACAAATGCACTACCTTTGGTATTTTTAGATACACACTGCAGTAGCCCTGCACACACTGAACAATTTTTCTGGTACACTTTCTTTACGACTGCATTACCTTTGGTATTTTTAGATGCACACTGTATTAATACTGCACACATTTAACAGTGCAAATTTTTTAGATAATTCTCAAACACTTTTTCCCACATTATAGTTAATAGTTATTGCTAACATAATGGAAACCCGTAAATGTTCAGATTGTTTTTGCTATTCTGGCTTCACTAACAGAGCTTTAGAGTTAATTTCTCTCATGCACATTTCTTTAGATGATTTCAAGTTAAACACACTTTTTGTTCACTTTTTTTTATGCTTTCACCATCTCACAGGTAATGTTACTGTCATCTTAGCATCATACATATAACTTGTTTATGGTAAATCTACTCCAGGCATGCACTGCCACCAATACAGGCATTTGGCACATGCAAACTACACAGCCTCCATGGTGGCATGCTCTATTTTCCACCCTTTTCTAGCCCTGGAAGGAGGCTTTTGAGTCCCATCCTCAGCCTAAGGCATCTCAGTCCACATAGCCATGTTGGCAGGCTCCTGAGTTCTCCAGTCCCTTATAGAAATACAAGTGTGCAGCATGCATACAGAACGTATGTCACATGCAACATTGTACAGTGACTGCAGATGGCATATACACCAAGTGAACCTAAGCAAACCTGATAAAGCTTATCAGGTATGCATGTAGCATGCTTGACATGCATGCAGCAGCTAAGTTAGAAAAAAATCACAATAAACAATTGCTTCTTCATAACAAGTGAAGCATCCAATTGTTTTTATCTGTTTTTCAACAGTCCCAGTAAAACTCTTCGTACCTTGTAGCACATTGTTGGTGTTGATGGAGAATCCTTGTCTTTCTCCCATCACAGCTCATTAAATTCCTACAGCACCCAAGCCAGCCTGCTGGGTTCCTCACCTGCACACATGCCCAGCCCACTGAGTCCCTCTCATGCACCCAAGCCAGCACAGTGGGTCCTCCCCTGCACCCAAGCCCAGCATGGTGGATGTTTCTAGTAATCATGACCAGTCAAATGGGCCCTTCCCTCAGCTAAGCATAGGCAGTTGTTCTCCCTTACGTTGGTGTTGTGGAATAGCTGGTGGCTTTAGCTGCTCTGGTCAGTGCAGGTTGAGTCACACTATCCTCTGGTATATTCCTCTTTGTCCCTTGACTCCAGTCTTTCTTCTGAGTCTTCTTACATTGGTCCTCTTCTAGGCAGGTGAGTGGATGTTTCTCCCTAAAAACCTTAAACAAGTTAATTTTACTTTATTTCTACCCTCTTCCTGTACCCTACTATACCATATGTGTGCTACCCTGTCCTTATCACTATTTACACTTCTACATATCTAAAGTATTTTCTCTTTATTTCTACAGAGCTGATTGGACTTTGACCTCTGCATCAGATAAGTGTAGTTTTATTTACTATCTATCCTATCTGTACTATTTTTCCCTAAGAACTATGGATCCCCTGTGACTAATGTGTAACCTTTGTTTTACAGGTACTTACCAGCCACTTACCAGTATCAGGATCACCACAGAGGTTCACTCACCTGGACCAGGAATTACCCATGGTTTAGTTTCTTGATGGGGGGGATAGGCTGCACTGGTGAGCCTGCATCCATTACAGATGGAGTCTAGGAGGTTGGTGCCATGAAGCTAGCTTTGTAATGAAGAACAGTTGAGAGGTATGAGATCAATCACCCAAGATATGCAGCTGGACCCCCACAACTGGAGACTATCTATTTGCTCACAGCACCTTCTCTGTGTGGCAAAACAATTTCCAATGAGGGACTCAGCAATGCTGAGGGGTAAAAGGAGGGATGTCCCTCATAATAAGGGATGTTTGAAAGGTATGGGACCGTCCCTTCCCCACATCTGGCCACCCTGCACTGCAGTGTTAGGGATTTCACAGACTGTCACAGAGGTCAAAATAACTTTTTCAACCACTAGCTGGCAGGGCTAGTAACTAGAAAAATTCACTGGCTCAACAGGATTTTCACTAGCCCAGCATCAATGACCAGAAAAAATCACCATTGAAATGACTGGGGCCTTTGAAATGTATATCAGTCTATTCATTTCAATGGCATTTTTTTTCTCAGTAGTTGAGTAGCAACAGTAAATGGCCCTGGTACTCTCAGTGCCCAACCACCCCACTACCCCCCATCCCATAACGGAGCCAGCGGCTGGCACAGCCAACTGGTCACCATCATGGCCAGCTGTCAACTGAGCTCTAAATGAGTGCATACTGCATAGAGTACATGCTCAGTGAATGACAGCTGCTGTCACTCACTGAGTGTGTACCATATACAATACATGCTTTTTCAGAGCTTAGTCGGTGACTGGCATTGGTGGGGAGCCATGGGTTGTGCCAGTCAACAGCTCCTTTATGGAATGGGGGGAACAGGGTGGTCAGGCAGTGTGGGTGGTGGAGGTCCACTAGACCACCAGGTATATGGGATTATCACATAATGGACGATCAGGGCTTGGGGGGTGGAATTGACTACCATGGAATATGTTATTAACATGACGGTTGATACAGGCTGGAGGAGGATTTACTAACATGGAGTATTTAGTAGACATGACAGGCTATCCGGGCATGGGGGGATTTACTACCTGGGAATATTTAATAGATATGATGGGTGATCAGGGCTTGAGGTGGTAATTTACTACCAGGGAATATTTACTATATATGATGCACTATCAGGGCTGGGGGTGGGTACTGACTACCAGAGAATATTTCTTATACATGACAAGCAATCAGGGCTTGGTGGGTAGAACAGACTACCAGGGACAGGTATTTCTCAGGGATCAGGCATGGGGGGACTACTTGCATTTTCCACAAGGAGCCTGTGGCAGTCTCTTTCTGTGCACCTTGTGTTTGCTGCATGGGAGGGATTTCCGCATGTGTGGGGACTTAGGCACCGGGACCCCTTCTGTACCAGAATCTGGTGCAGAGTCCCTCGCACAATGGCTTCAGCACAAGCTGCTGTTTGTTGCAGCTTGCACCGACCAAAGCCCTCTTTGAGAATCATGCCCCACATCTCCAGAGAGGCAGGGACAGAGTGGAGGCAATTCATAGGAGGGCAACAAAGACAGTGCATGGCCTGCACTGAATGACCTAACAGGAAAGACTAAAGGACCTAAACATGTACTCCCTGGAGGAGAGGAGAGAGAAAGGGGACATGATAGGAACTTTCAAGTACCTCAAAGATATAAACTTGTTACATGTGGCTAGCATTTTTATGAACAGGAGTTAACTGGAGACCAGAGGGCATGGATTGAAACTAGATGGGGTAGATTCTGAGGAAACATATGAAAGTACTGCCTCACAGAAAGAGTGCTGGATGCATGGAACAGCCTCCCAAATAATGTGGTACAGGCAAAAACTGTAGCAGAATTCAAGAAGGCTTGTGACAAGCACAGGGGCATCACAAGGGGTTGGGATAGGCAGGAAGTAACTGGTGGCCAGGTAGGGCCTGTGGCGGTACAATAGGTAGGTAAATTGGGCATCCACCACTCTTTCTCTGAGGTAATACTTTTACATGTTTTCTCTGTATCTACCCCCATCTGGCTCCATTCTGTGTCCTATGATCTGTGCCCTCTGATCTTCAAGTAACTCTTTTTCTTAAAAATGTTGTCCGCAAGTACCTAGACTGCCAGGGATGTGTACACAATGTATGGGGCTGGGAGCTGGGTGGGGATAGGGACCACTAAACTACCAGGAAACCTTTCATTACTTACTGGGCTGGGTGTTGGGTGGGGGGCATTATACTACCAGGGAACATTCCATTACTTACCAGGCCTGGTGTTGCATGGGGCAACGGACCACTAGAATACCAGGGACACTGCTATGTCATGACGGGACGTGTGTCAGGTGTGGGGTGGGCCACTGTATATCAGGACATGTGCCAGTGTGGGGTTGGTGGGATGAGGAAATCCACTAGCAACAGGGGTAGCTCCCCAGTCTGGTCAATATGAGGTGCAAACCAGCCTGCAGCCCATTCTAGTGAGCCCATAATGGGCGTGCTGATAGCTCCTTAGCACCTTGCACGCCTGATGGGCTTATTTGCATGACTGCTTTTGTAAATTGCTGAGTAGTGCAGCTGCATTATCCATTGCCCAGAAGCTTTCCTGGGTTGGGTCAAGGCTGCTTTGGGGAGTGGTTAGTGCTGAGCTACTGGGTTAGCGCTGGCCGCTATTCACAGTCGGATAGCATGGTGCGCTATCCGACTGTGAATAAGAAAATTGGACTGCTGGGGAAAGCCAAAGTGCAGTGTAAAGTTTTGTGCTGCACTTTGTGCTTTTTTTTTTAATTTAACCCCAGGAGGCAGTATAGTATAGTATAGGGGCACTGAGCTACAAACCTGGTTTTGAATCCCCCATCAGCACCCATGTGCATACTCTGAGCAAGTCACTTAACTTCCTTAGTTGTTCTCCCATGTTTCACTTGGAAACATGCTTTGGCTTAGTGTGTCTGGATAAACAAGTTACCCTTTCCCATTCTAGTATTCAAATATGCACAAAGCAGAGAACAGTAATTTGTTCTCTGCCTTGCAAATGCCCCGGAGACCTAATTTGCTGTATTCAATTGAATAGCAAACTGGCACTACTCGACTAAATATAGGGCCTTGTTGGCCCGGCGCTAAGCTACTTAGTACTGTCCCAACTGCACTCCTGAAATAGGGCACCAAAATGGCTTGCACCCAAATGCAATTTGACATATTCAAAAGACCCACACAATTAAGCCCATTGGGTATGCAATGCACTAAAGGGCCATTTGCATACCCATTGCGGAATATCTGCATGGGGACAGAGGCTGGATTGCACTGCTCTGCCCCTCCCTCCCTCCCAATTACCCAGTCCCAGAGTGCAGCTGCCCTCATGCTAGTGGTTCACCCCTCCCACCACACCTGTGTAGCAAACAGTATTACCCTTGTGCCAAGTGATGCCCGCACGCTCCAATCCCACTCCAGTAGATTTACTGTCATATCCCGGCTTTTTAGTGGTAACCTCCCCACCACTGTTGAAAGTTCTGAACAGGTGCTGAGGGAGTGGCAGAGAGCCAAAAGACACCCTGCCGGAGCTAATAAGGGGATATTTATAACAAAAAAAAAAATTTAACTGGCACTTACTGCCATAATTTTCTAGTTGGTTCTATTAGCATATTGCTAATTATTGGACATCCTACTTCAGCTGTACAATTACTTTTTTTAACTGTTCCTGTTTTTCACTCCCTAGCTGCACCTCAGACAGTTTCTCTGTCTATAGCTGCTGTCTTCAGCATGATATGCAGTACACATTAACAGCCTTTTGATCTGATGTTGGTTGCAGAGTGATGAAACAGCATCTATTTTAAAGACAGGAGATTCTGCTTCTCGCAGACACTCATTATCTGTTCTATGATTCCAGCACCAAACATCTGAATTGCTAGTCTAGTGAAGCTTCCCACCTCTGATTGCTTTGCAAGATTAGCCACTCTATGGGTTACAGAGATAGCAAAATTCATGCAAAGTCTCGCGAGATGTACTGCAGTTTTTCTCCTGCTCTGTATTAGTCATTGGAGCAAGTGGCTGTTAGTGGAATTACTGTTTCCTCATGTTGCATGCACAGAGCAACTTGTAGGTATGATTTATTAATCATTTACAGAATGGAGCAGCTGGGAGGGAGAACGAAATGGTGGAACAGTTCAAAAGGTCTGTTTTGTGTTGTGTGCTCGCTCGGTGACAGGCGCTTTGCAGCCTGAGCAGCACAGAGATTGTGTGGTGGGAGAAAGTGTGTAAATACAGAGGCTGCAACATACGGTAGCAGCTGTATTTTGTCTGGGGCCATCCTCCCCTCGATTCAGGAAAAGGCTGGGAGGGAAGAACAGAAGGTGGTCCCTAGGGGGAGTTAGGGAGAGTCCAGTGGTTGGAGGCAGGGGCCACCAAGGCCTCCCACTAGGGAAAGGGGGGCCACATCCTGTGGGGGAAGAGGAGAAAGAGGATTTCTTGGACTGCAGCCAACAGTCCTTCCTCTTTCTCCTTTCACCCTTGAAGGATCAAGACACCTAAGACAGGAGACAGGACAGCAAGATACGGGTCTAGTAGGCCTAGGGGACTATCCTGCAGGCCCAAGGTACACAACCAGGGGGCTGGGGTTGGGTCAGGGCCTAGAGAAAGAGAGAGGGCCACCCCTTGGTATGGCTAAGCATGCGGTATTCCCAAAAAAAAAAAAAGTGTTCTAGTATCAATGACATTCCCAGTGGGCTGGGGGCTAGGGGATTTGAGCTTGCCAGGCCCTTGGGTATGGGGTAAAGGACTCCTAACAGTCTTCCCTTTCTTCAAAAAAAAAAATCATAAAATAAATTGCTTTGTTTTCCTTTAGAAAGGTGCAGTTCTGTATAAAACACCCTGCTCTAGGGAGTATCCAGGAGTTAGAGTGATGGGCAGCTAAGGAGCATTGTTCAGGCTAGCAGTCTGGGGTGTGATTCATATCCCCCCCCCACCACGGTGCCGTCTGCGGCACAACTGTACAGCTGGTAGATGTGGTGCTGCCACAAGGTCCCTACCTTAGTGCTGGAACCAAGAACCGGTGATATCCCGGCGATCCCCAGAGTTCCTCGATGTTGAGAGGTGGGGGTTCAATTCTGGTGCTGCCCAGGAGAGAATAAGGGCAGATTGGTGGCTGTCTGGTGTCCCTAGGCAGTTCAGGACTGTGTGAGGCTTGGCGTGCTCTGGTTCAGTGGATATTCCTTCTTCTGGGCCAGGGTGTGGCATTGTGAGCCTGGGGATGCCTCCTTCAGACTAATGGGTCTCCTCGACGGTCAGGCATTAGCGGGACTGCCACAGTAGACCATGAGTGGGGCTGGTGTTGATGGGTGACACTGCAACTGGGGCCAGCTGGCTTGGACCTAGCTCCTTCCCATGCCATCGGGAGTGTTTTTGATGAGTTCGAGAGGGGCCTTTAGGCAGTTGGTGTGGGAGAATATTGCTGGTCGTGCATTGGCTGGATAAGACAGGGCTGGGGGAGCAGTGGCTGATGAGGTCCCATGAAACACTCAGTGGCCATCTTGTGCACCGTAAGAGGATGTACTAGCTTCTCCCAGCTCCTGTCACTTCTCACAACACTTCCTGTTGGCCATCTTGCCTGGGGGCTTCGCAGTTCCATGGGGGGAATTTACTTCTGGATGGCTCCCAATGCAGGTGTGACTGCCGAACGGCTTGCTGGGGTACCAATGGACATGTAGACCGGGGGGAGGGTCACCCTACTGCCCGCTCCACTGAGTTGGGTGAGCCAGAGTGGGTCTTCTCCCTGCGATGGGGAAGGGGGCAACACAGGCAGGCAGGGTTCCTAAAAAGCTAAAAAAAATAAAAATAGAATAAAAGGAGAAATAACTATAATACTGCAGAAAAAATAAATCTATAAAACAGTTCCTGGATGAGTCTTCCATGGGTTCGCCGAGACTCCTAGAAGACTGTCGTGGCAGAGAGTCATTGACCCCTCCTCATTTTCCTGGGGAGCAGGTGCCCGGCATCAAGGGGGCCATGGGGTAGGGGGGTCGAGGCCCACCAATTGGAGGCGCTCCCTCTGGATTCCTGTTGGGAGTAGGACTTGGGTGTTACTACTAACCGATTTCATGGGTCGGGGGGATCTCAGTGTTTTTCAGGTGTTATGGCAACCTGGCAGAGAACCCCACTGACCAAAGCCACAGGGGGCCTAGAAGGGTAGCTGCGAGAGATGTTTAAGAAGAAGGGAGCTGAGTGGCTGGAAGCCTGCTTGGAGGAGCTGGAGGGCCTAATGACAATGACGAACAGGCAGGGGGGTACCACTGCAAAAGCGGTCAGCAAAAGGGAAGGTGGCTCTGTCGGCCAAGGTGTCTAGGATGCCAGGGAGAGGTCAGTAGAGTGCCAGGGTAAGGGCGCTGAGAGATGGTAAGGTGCAGCAAGTATTTGATGTGGTATTAGGGGAAGGAAGGTAATCCCTAGAAAGGCCCGAGAGCACAGGGTGAGAGGTGCTCTCCATGACCCGGGGGCAGACTGCTGCCAGAGGAGAAGAGGGTCTGGCGGCTCCTCTGGCCAATGGGGCTGAGGCCAAGTGGGACAGGCTCCTGGACCTCAAGTCGGCAAAGGTAGAGAAGGCAGGGTTTCAGGATGCTGCCATGGGGGCAGTCCCGGTGGCATCGTCAGTTTCAGAGGCCTCTCTCCCTCCCCCGAGCTCATACACTGGCTTGGATAAGCAGCTGGAGTCTCACCTCATGGAGAAGGTCAGGCTGCAAATCAGGAATAGGGAGAATGTAGACATGTTCTCTCTATTGAATAGACCAGTAGAGAGGGAGGACAAGAAGAAAGGAAAGGGGAAGGAGGCTGATAAAAAACCTCAGAAGGTTCCCTGCACCTTCAAAAATTGGATAGTGTCCTTCCCCATCTATGCAGGCACCATCCTGCAGGCAGAGAACAACCAAGGGCTGGGGCTGTACATGTGTCAGAACAGGATCACTCTCATGCACTGTAGTAAGGGAGGGGTGACATGGCTAGAGTACGATGAGGAGCTTAGATGGTGGAGACAGGAAGACAGGTCGCTGGGGTGGGGAACCGTTGTCATGACCCTGTTGGTGGATGTCATGCACAGAGGTGGAGTGGTACACACAGACATTGGCTTGCAGCTTAGTCTAGTGCTGTCCCCAAAACTTGAAGGGGGCCCAGGGGGTGGACAGGCTTACTACACGTACAACCAGGTGAAGTGTGCTAGGGCCACATGCCGCTTTCGACACATATGCATGGCCTGTGGGAGGAATCATCCCTTCATCCTGTGTACATCACCATGGCCCACAAGAGAGGGATTCAGGGGACCGACTAAAAAGACAGAGAAGCAGCAAGGCAACAAACCTGCCTACCCCAGTAAAGGTGGACAGGATTAGTCAGTGGCTGGCTCAGTACCTGGACAGGAAGGCTGCCAACCTGCTCAGGGAGGGTTTCACGGTAAGCTTCAGGCTCCAGCACAAGGACCTCGGGGAGGGGGCCAGGAGGTGGAGAACCTGAAATCTGCTTGGGACCACCCTCAGGAAGCCTGGGAGCAACTGGAGAAAGAGCAGCAGCTGTGGAGGATCAGCGGGCCATTTGCCACCCAGCCTAGCCCAGCACTGAGGGTATCACCCATCAGGCTAGTGCCAAAGAAGATGCACAGAGAATATAGGTTATTATACAATGGCAAGAAAGAATCCTGGCTTCTGACTGGTCATTTGGCCATCACAGCAGGGATGTTATACTGGCATAACATCCCTGATAATGATTAGGATGATTAGGATTTGTTGCTCTATCATTATTTGCATCTTCTCTAAGAAACAAAAATATTTTTCCAGACTAACAAAAACATTCTTTAAAATAATTTTTTTAAATTTTAAAACAATAAGCCATTGTATAATAGGAATAATGCCCTCCAGGGTGGGTATTATGCTGGGATTTCATCCCTTCTCGAGTGTTGGATGCCCTCTGACAGTGGCCTCGTGCCCAACCACCCAAGGTGGGATGTTATCTCAGCATAACACCCACCCTGTCAAGCATTATTCCTTTAATAAATCATCTGTCTTACCCAGAGGGCAACCTCGTGAATGACCATATCGACCTGCGGCATATGGCAGTGCAATATGCATCGTTTGATAAGGCGGTCCAGGCAGTGTACGAAGTGGGCCCTAGGGCACTCCTGGAGAAGGCAGACATTGAGTCCATGTTCAGGTTGCTTCCCATTCATCCAGATGACAGGGAACTGCTTGGCATGAAGTTTAAGGGTCAGTACCACACTGACAATTGCATGCCTATGGGATGTTCCGTAGCATGCACAGTCTTCAAGACATTTAGCCATTTCTTGCACTGGGTGATGGAGGACGATGCAGGGAACAAACTGATGGTCCACTACCTCAATGACTTTCTGTTCATTGGGCCAGAAGGGAAGAAAGACTGCAAGAAGACATTGGCAACATTTATTGACATTTTTCAGGACTTTGGGGTCCCCTTAACTTCTTGGAATGTAGAGCCCCCAACCAGGACTCTGGTGTTCCTGGGGATCGAGAATGACACCATCAGCAGGCTCTGCTGCTTGCTTCAGGATAAAGTGGAGGCACTCAGATGCCTGGTCGACTCCATGGAGGAGGCCAAGAAGGTAACCTTGAGGCAGTTGCAGAAGCTATTGGGGCACCTCAGTTTTACTTGCCAGGTGACCCCAATGGGTCGCACATTCTTGCGATGCCTGAGTAAGGTAGGAGGAGGGTGCACCAGGCCGCATCACAGGTTGTGGGTCACAGAGGGTTTGCCAGAGAACCTATGAGTATGGAAGGTCTTTCTGAAGCCCTTCAATAGGGTGGTGCTATGGCAGGCTGACAGCAAGGAGCATGAGCTTCAGCTGTTCACAGATACAGTGTCGGCATTAGGGTTTGGGGTATATTTTCAAGGGGAGTGGTGCACGGAAAAATGGCCTCCTGATTGGGAGGCGACTGGTCTTCTTGTCACTATCACCATGCTGGAATTCTTTCCCATAGTGGTTGCCCTGTATTTATTGGGGGGCACAGCTGAGGGATCACAAGGTCCTCTTCAGGTCAGATAATATGGGGGTGGTGCACATTATTAACAAGAAGTTGGGTCCGAAGGGCCCAACAGGGGACTTAATGCACATCTTTGTCCTAAAATGCTTACTCTTGAACATCTCATTTAAGGCCATGCACATATCAGGGGTTGATAATGGGATTGCTGATGCTTTGTCTTATTCACAGTGGCATTGGTTTCAGGAGCCGGCTGCAGCAGCAGAGCAACAGCCACGTACTGTACCCCTCTTCTTGTAGAGGGTAGTAACATCTCAATTTGGAAATGTGTAGGCAAGTCCATTGCACTAAGGACAAGGGAAGTATACTGGTGGGGAGTGGAACATTTCATGGGGATGTGGGCACAGGCGACATGGTCAGAGGATTGGCCCATTCTGGTGGAGCAGTACATCATGCAGTCAAAACAGAATGGGGCAACACTGGGGGCAGTGGCCAGGTGCCTCATTGGCCAGTCTTGGGTTTCCAGGGCCCTGGGGGTCACAGACACCACAAAGGTGTTTAAAGTGAGGAAGGTCCTGGAAGGGTGGGGAAAGTCATTTGCCTCTCACCAGGACATGAGGTGCCCAATCACCCCGGCGATCTTTGAGAGCACTAGAGGGGTCTTGCTGAAGGTCTGTTGGACCCCACTCAAAGCCCTTCTCTTTGACACCCTGTTTTTGTTGACCTTCTTTGGGGCATTCCGGGTATCGGAGGTTACCCAGCCTTCCTGGAGAGCAAGGAATATAGGGCTTAAAGAGGGAGATGTGCTGTTGATGGAATGGGGCCTGGGTGAGGCTCCAGAAGATCAAAACTCACCAGGAGCAGAAAGACCGCTGGTGCCTGGTGGAGGCCCCACCCAGGGTGTCTTGGAAGGTCCAGGACAGGGTGCAGGCCTATATGGCAGCTATGCCCAAAATAGGGAGCACCTTCTTTAGGCATACCGATGGCCCCCGGTCCCCCATAGGTTGATGGCTTGAGCTGGTTTGGTGGCCAGACCTTCATGTGGCAAGGACAGTCAGGGCAAAGAGGCAGATCTGATTGAAGGGGTCATCCAAAGGTTCACATCTAGTCGCTGGAAGGCGGAGGACCATGGACTTGCTGTTGGGATCATGAAAGGGGGGGTTCAAACCAAGGGGGAGTAGCAATCGCACACCTTGCTCTACTGTCCTGGTCAATTTGGTAGCAGCAGGACAGAGGGGGGCATGCAGGGACCACCTCAGGATCGGCCCGGGGGATACAGACTTTTGGTCAAGGTAAGGTAGTCGGGACATGCTTTGGACCCAAAAGGAGGAGTAGGTCTGGGTCAGAAGAGGCAGGCATAGGTCGTGGAGGAAGTAGGTGAGCAGTCGGCTTACGGGGCTCAGACAATGACCATCCTGTGGCATCTTGGGAGGATCACAATGACATTGAATGGTTGGTAGGGGCAGTAACAAGCCAAATTCTTCTGTAGGGCTCTTGACCCCCTCATTCTGGTTGGTGTGGAGCAGAAATGGAGTATCCTGACCCTGGGGAGGGGTCGAGGCCCACCTCCAGCAGGTACAGCTGTCCTTCAAGGCTAACAGCACCTGACAGGGACAGATGAACAGTCTTGGCTCTTAAACCTTGGACTGTTGATCCTCCCGTGTGAGCATGCTGCTCTCAATCTGGATTGTAATCAATAAACACATGGCTTGGGACATTTCCTCCAAGACTGTTGTCTGTGACTTTTTTTCTGGGGAGGGGGTTTATGGATGGGTACCAGATAATCTCACTGTTGCCCTGCCCCCGATTGACTCCTTAGAGTTTGCAAATTGGAATACTCATAAATTCCCATAGCACAATCAGGTCATTAACAGGAAGAAACTTCCTGGTCTAAAGTATTCCAGTCTGCAACTGCCTTTGCCTAGATGACTTTCTAGTGAGCCTTTACTGTTTGATTTACATATATGCAGGCCACTGTTTGAACCTCCTAGGTTGTACAAAAAAAATGGCAGTTTACTCACCTGGTAAAGGTGATTGTGGCGGAATGAATCTCTGAGGCACTTCCCAATCCTGACATCATGGGTTGTGTACACCTGATAGGTTGTCTGGATGAACATGTGACTGAAAGTAAATCCGACCCCCTCCTGTGGGTCACTTCTGTATTGTGGTCAGTTCAATGTATTCCAAAGCTGTATCTGAAATGAAATGTGTTATAGGAAAAAAAATACTTTTGTACCCATCAATAACACTATAGAGAAAAGCTTGTTGGAGACTGAACTTGATAGTTTTAATGTGGCTGTTATGTACAATATTGATAATCGGAGCTGTATATCATTTCAATAACAGTATATATAGCTTTTCTATAAAGGTATCGCTATTTCTTCTGAACGTCTATATTTAGTATTGCTCAATTCACGTCTAAGTAGGAAGGGGTGCAGAGTGCCTCAGAGATTCATTCCCCCACAATCACCTTTACCAGGTGAGTAAACTGCCATTATGGGGGATGATCTCTGAGGTACTCCCCAATCCTGACATCATACATTATTCAAAAGCAGTGATTAGATGTAGGGAAGGTTAGACGTGTCAGAGTTCTTGTGGTCTGTGCGGGCTGCTAACAGCATCATCCTTACAAAGTTAGTTTTAGTGACTTGGAACACATCCATTCTGTAGTGTCTGGTGAAGGTATGAATAGTTGACCAAGTTGCTATGGCACAGATCTCTTCCACAATGGCCATATTCCTTTCTGCCCATGACGTAGCGATTGCTCTGGTGGAATGGTCTTTTAGGCCTAATGGTACTGGCATGTTTGTGGCTTTGTAGGCCTCTGATATAGCTGACCTAAGGTAGGCTGCTATGGATGATTTGGAAGCGGGTAGTCCTCTTCTGCTGCCCTGCACTATAATGAACAGTCTGTCTGCTTTTCGTATGTCTCGGGTTCTTGAGATGTAGGTGGAGAGGAGTTTTTTCATCCCAGCATTTGCAATAGTGGATCCACCTGTATGTCTGCATGTGGAAGTTCTGCTAGAATCTTGATAGTTTGCAAAGTATGGAATTGTGAAGCTATTTTGGGTCAAAAGGATGCGATTGGACACATGGAGATTCTGTCCGAGTAAAACTCTAGGAATGGTTCTTTGTGTGAAAGACCCTATAGTTCTCCTACTCATCTGGCGGATGCAATGACTGTTAGAAAGATGGACTTCAGTTGTAGCATTTTTATGGGAATGGATTCTATGGGTTCGCATGGTGGCTTAGTCATGGCCATGAGAACAATGGTTAAGTCCCATGGAGGTAGTATAGGTTTATTGACGGGGCGCAAATTGGTTGCGGCCTTCAGGAAATGTATGACGTCTGGATGTGATCCTGGAGTAGTCCCTTGTATTGGTCCCCTGGATGCCCCTTTTGCTGTGACTTGTACTCTCAGAGATGCAGGAGATAGGCCCAGTTGCAGACCTTTCTGAAGGAATAGCAGGATGTGGGGTATGGAGCATGCGTCTCCATGTTATGATGTTTGCACCACTTGTGGAATATGTCCCAATGGTGCTGGTAGGTGTTAATTGTGGATTGTTGTCGAGATGATGCCATAGATTTTATAACAGAAGGGTGGTATCCTGTCTTTAGCAGTATCTCCCTTTTAGGAGCCATGCCATCAGTTGTAGATGCTGTGTGCTTGGATGTAGTATCGGGCCCTGAGTAAGTAGGTTGTGTCGAGTTGGAAGTCTCCATGGGTCTGTTAGTGCCATGGATATTATTGTGGCAAACCATGCCCATCTGGGCCAGTGTGGTGCCACCAGAATGACTCGTGCTCTTGAAATGCGTATCTTTTTGAACACTTGGGGGATCAGATGTAGGGGGTGAAGATGTAAGCCACCTGGAATGTCCATGGGATAGAGAGAGAGTCTACTCCCGAGGCTTTGGGATCCCTGAACCTTGACCAATATATGTCGCATTGGTGGTTCTTGTGTGAGGCCGTTAGGTATATTTGCATTGGTCCCCATCTTTGGTTGAGTTGGATAAACACTTGTGGGTGAAGTTTTCATTCCCTTGGGTGTATCATTTGATGACTCAGCCAGTCCGCTTTAGTGTTGAGCTTGCCTGATAGATGAATCACTGATATAGATTTCAAGTGGCTTTGTGCCCATGCAATGAGTCATGTTGTTCGAGTCATCATCGCTGTGCTTTTTGTGCCCCCTTGCTTGTTTATGTAAGATACTATGACCTGATTGTCTCATTTGATCTGTATATGTTTCTGCTGTATGAGGTGTGAAAAGTGTAGTAGAGCCTGGAAGACACCTTTCATCTCTAGAACATTTACCAGCAGTCTTGCCTCGGCAATGGTCCATTTCCCTTGTGCTGTGTTTTTTCCTGTTATGGCTCCCCAGCATGTGAGGCTGGTGCCAGTCTCTATTGTGATGTCTGGTGATATATCTAGGGTCATACCCTTGCACAGATTGAGTCTGTTTGTCCACCATGAGAGGGTTGCTTTTACCCTTTTTGGTAGAGTGACTGTCTTTGATAGGTTGATATCGTAGGTGGGTCCTTGGGTTAAAAGGAAGTCCATGAGTGGTCTGGAGTGTCATCTTGCCCAAGGTACAGTGTCTTTTGCAGAGGACATAAGACCTAATACTTGAGATATAAGGAGTAGTGTTGGGTGTTGTGACTTCTGTAGTAGCCTGGTGGTCGACATGATTGACAGTATTCTGGACTCTGATGGAAATACTAGACGCTTGTCTGTGTCTATGACTGTTCCTAGGTGTTCGATAGAGTGACTGGGAGTTAGACTGCTTTTCTTGTGATTGATCATCCAGCTGTGTTGCTGTAAGCAGTTTACCACCATGTTTGTCTCCCTGATGGACTGCTGTAGTGACCTTGATCTGATGAGCCAGTCATCTAAGTAAGGGATTAAATGTATCCCCTTCTCTCAGAGCTTGACAGCTAGAACTATGGAGACTTTTGTAAAGACTCGGGGGGCTGAGGCTAGATCAAAGGGTAGTACTTAGTACTGGTAGTGTTGGTTCAGAATGCAGAATCATAAGAATTGATAGTGGCTTGGTCTCATGGGTATATGCAGGTAAGCATCCCTCAGGTCTATTGAGGTGAGGAAGTCTCCCTATCGGAGTGCTCATAGGGTGGACCTGATGGTCTCCATTTTGAATGGAGTGTACCTCACCGATTTGTTGATTAGTTTGAGATCCAACACGGGGCGTATGCCTTCTGACTTTTTTGGGACCATGAAGAAGCTAGAGTATATTCCTTGTCACTCTTCGTTTTTTGGTATGGGAGCTATTGCATTGTTTACGTGCAGTTCATTTAGAACTGTTTGGATTTGCATTGGGGTGGCCTTGTGATTGGATATAGGAGTTTGGATCATTCTGTTGTATGTTAGGATGTGTGTGAATTCGATAGCTTAGCCTAGTTGAATTATTTCTAGTACCAATTTGTCTGAGGTGGATTTTCACCAGCGGTGTAAGAAGCTTGTTAGTCTGGCGCCCACTGGAGTAGCTCGATGCGGGTGAGGGTAGGCATAATCAGGGGCATGAGCTGTGTCAGCGACTGTAGTTCCCTCTGCCTCTGTGTGTGTTACCTCTGCCTCTGGTCTCTACGGGGTGGTATAGTTCTGTTTGTAGGTATTGCCGTGGAACATGGGAATCCCTCTTTTATTGTCTCTAAAGGAGTGAAATCTGCTTCTTGGCTTGGTCAGTAGGTAGGCAGTTCTGGATCTATCTCTATGAAGTGCCTTACCTTCCTCCTTGCCCTTAAGGTACTTATCTAGGCCTTCGCCAAATATCATGTTGCTTTTGAAGGGTAATTTTTGTAGGGCAACCTTCGACTCTTTGTTGGTATCCCAAAGTTTCATCCATAATGATCTCGGGCTGTGTTGGCAATAGCTGCAGATCTGGCATTTATTTTGAGAGAGTCAACTGCCATATCTACTAAGAATTTAGTGGATAATATGGCATTATCCAGGAGAGTGTATTCATAAGATTTTGGGGTAATGGTTTTGTGAAGTTCCTGGAGCCATGTTAACTGAGCTCTAGTAGTGTAAACAGCTGTGGCTGCAGCTCTGCTTGCCAGTCCCGCAAACTCCATGTTCTTTTTGAGGTTATGCTTCAGCTTTCTGTCTATGGGATCCCTTGGGCCAGAGGCTGAATCTGTGGGTAGTACAGTCCTCTTATTTAAAGCTGCTATTTGCAGATCTACTGAGGTAGGTGTGCACCACAGGGCAAGCTTGTCAGCTTGGAGTGGGTACATCTTGTCCCAGGATTTTTGTTCTGTGATTCTTGCTGGTTCTGATGAGGACCATTCATTTAGTACTAATTCATCGATGGCCTCACAGATGGGGAAGACGTCTGCATGCTTGGCCAGTGGTTGTAGAGAAGACAGGAGTTTCGATGTGGGTGTAGGGGAGACAGTGTCAAAACCCACAGTGTCCATGATGTGGTGTACTAATGCTGGGATTTGGTCCGGGAGACACCATTTTGCTGTGAGGATTTGAGGCTCATTATCGAACTCTGCCTCTTCTTCATCTGAGCTGTCCCCTGAGTCAGGCAGTGGTGGGATGGTCTCGGTGGTAGACAAGGGTGTGGAGAGGAAGGAGGTGTGCCTCTTCTTAGCTGGGGGTGGGTTGACTGACTGTTGTTTAGATAATTCAGATAGCTGATGGAGAATAGCTGTCAGTACTTCCTGTTGAGCCTGCATGATTTGATTATTTTGAATCAGGGCTTTAGTTGTGTCCAACTGCGGTTCTGACTGATGAGGGTGAGAGGAAATTGAAAAATCTTCTTCTACGTCCTGTACTGCGATGTGGTTGGTGGAATCTTCCATGCAGGATGCGCAAAGTCATCCCAGCTGCTGATGGGGGATAGGAACATTGCGCTCCCTGCAGCTCTTTGTTTTGGGCATTATGACCTGTAGAGCAAGAGAGAACAGTCTAAGGATGCGTGAATGAGAAATTATTAAAATAGTATTGGAAGAGGCACGAATAGCATGGGATGCTTTGTAGTTGTAATAGTGAGCAGTGTGCTACTTGTATAAAACCCCCCAATTTTTATATACAAAAGCACACTGCTCACCCTATTGCAACTACAGGCAACTAACCCTGTGCCACTATCCAGTTGCCTCTTACAGTACTATTTTAATAATTTATTATGTGTGGCTGAGAGTAAGTACTATGGAGAGTAAGGGCTGTCTATTTAAGAGAGAGAGACCTTATTATGTGTGACTGGGAGGAGGGACTGTGTCTCTTTAAGAAAGAGAGACTAGTGGAGTGACCAGATAGCAATGATCGCTAAGGCAGGTTACAAAACATAACAAGGCACATGCAGCTTTGAATGTGCTGTGTGGATCGCGATGTGTAGAGTGATTGCCCCGTAGGGCAGACGTCATCATGTTGTGAGTGGAGGAGACAAGTTTTGCATGATCTGGGGGCCAATGGCTGCGTGTGATGACATAGTAGCATGAGATTTGCACTTGGGAAGAAGGAGGAAACGGAGAACGGCTGTAGCATGAGGGCCATAAAAAAAATTTTTTGTCTCGGCACCATCTTGGGTCCGTAGTCCTAAGGTACTGTGGGTAAGTAGAGGATCCTGTGGAAGCCATACATTACAGCTGGAGGGATGCTGATGGTTTTGAAGTGTCTGGAACCGCTGAGACAGGGGAGTCCAGAGCACTGCAACTTGTCATGCTGTGGCATTAATCATTGCGTGGTGCCGAGGAGCCTGCGACTGCTGGGAGAGGTGACCAGAGCACTCCTGGAGTAGGTAAGAGTAGCCACATAAGACAAGGTCATTCAGGATTCCCTCGCATATGCGCTACAGAAAATAGAGATAGTGCCTTAGAGCAGTGGTCATTTTGGAGTCGCTAAGAGGGGCTCAGAGGGTTCTGCTTGTTTTAAGATGCACGTTGTTAACAGTGGAGGGAGCTGAGGAAGAGAAATGCTCAGGGAGTTTCAGCTGGGCATTGAGAGAATAGCTGTTGGCTAGTTTTTATGGCACAGGAGTCCTTAGACTGGCTATTCAAGTCATGTGGCAGACATGGGACATGTAGGAGAGGTAAAGTTATGCTGCCCTGTAAGTCTGATCTTTCTAGATATCTGACAGTAGAATAGACGCGGCGATGCTATCTAAAAAGATTGCTTGCTGAGTCTAACAATTACAGCAATATTTCTGTCTTATTCTGCTTGTTATTATTGGGAGGTTTTATTAATATTCCTTACCTTGGAGTAGTCGTCTATTAAAGGAAAGCTTGAAGCTCTGGAGGAGTGCGACAACCTTGATCAGATGCACAATTGTAACTGACCACAATACAGAAGAGACCCACAGAAGAGGGTCGGATTTACTTTCAGTCACATGTGCATCCAGACAACCTATCAGGTGTATACAACTCATGATGTCAGGATTGGGAAGTGCCTCAGAGATCATCCCCCACAATTGCTTTTTACTGCCAAGAAAAGTCAGAAAATACAAAACAAGCCACCCAGCAAAATACAAAACTGCTAAAATAAATGAGGCAGAATCAGATTGTATGCCAACTGACCTATAATTATTTTGTTTGCTATAAAATTTGTGAGTTCAGGCAGATGTATGCACTATGCAAAACAGCCATCCTGGAACTGCTAAATACAACCAGCATGGCTGTAGTGTGTAAAAGGCAAGCAATGAACCTGTACTAACTGTGCTGGCTGCATCTTAAAAAAAAATATATATTTGCCCCAGAACACCAAGAAATTAATGGTTGCCACCTTTTAAGAAGCACAAAGTGGGACACTTCTTACTGAAACATGACTTTTCACATGACAATTTGTAACCTCCACCAATGCCAAATACTTATTTTCTGAAAATAATCACAATTTAAGACTAAGTGTTGTAGTTTATTTGTTGCTATGGTTTCTTATCTTTTTAAAATATTTCAGTTAAAATATTATAGTATTCTGCAACATTTAGAGGAAAGTAAGGACATTTTTTATACTATAAGGTCAGGACGTAGAACTTTTCATGTTTTTTTTTTGCAGGACAAACCTGCTCAAATCAGGACTGTTATGCGAAAATCAGAATAGGTAGTAACCAACAAGAAAAAAAGGTTGATTAAATAATTCCTAGGATGACCAGTCTGAATTTAAATTACTTAAAAAGAGGTAGTTCTGTTAACTTATCTTGGCCAGGGAAATAGTCAAATAAAAACAGAAGAAAAAATTATACAGTACAATGGGTTGAGACTGAGAGTGAACTGGATGGATACTAATGGGCCCTGTCTGCCCTCTGCCTATCTCCCTACCTTTTCTGTACCTGGTAAAACTGGAGGCTCTCACACTCAAGTAGGTAGCTGGCTGTTGGTTCCTATAGACATGGCATATCTGGTGACTCTGCATGTCTTGATTGAGCTGATACAGTGTACGAGGATAATGGTCACTTTCCTTCCTTTGTCCACGGGACAGCTTGACTTGCCCATTGCCCTGTGTGTCTTGCTGCTTCAGGATCACTTTGAGTGCCAGGCTTTGGTGCTGATTCTTCAAGCCCCGAGCGGAGGATCATGGCAGCTTTCACCCCATTTCATATGGTAATTGTCACTGGAAGCAGATAGTAAGGAAACATAATTGCTGCCCCCTTGCCAGCACTGACTGAACACTCGGAACTCCTCTTTGCTTAAAAGCTGTGTTTACATTACTGAATCTGCACCATTGTGAGTGGTGCAGGTGAACTACAATGGTACAAATCCAGCCGTGTAAATGGCTGCCAGAGCATTGTACACCTCTCCCCTGTACCGCAGCATGTTTCCTGTTTGTGAGAGTTCATGTGCTAGCTGCAGGTATTTTGGGTTAGCGTGTAAACATGCTGCTCTTCCTGCACTGCTGTAACCCCCACACACCCAGCATGTTCAGCCAATTGTACCAGTCTCACGGCCCAACAGAACTGTCATATAAAACACCAGAAGGCCATCAGAAGCACTGCACAGCCCTCCCATGTAAACACAAACCAGCAGCGGTGCAGTTCCTTCCCTTCCTTTTTTTTTAACTCCTTTTCCCTATGGTTGCTGGCTACTGTGCTGTACCTCAGGAGTAACCTGTCATGATGGCACGGTTCACCCTGCCTGAACCCCCCCCCCGACTCAGAACCCCAATCCCAAATCCTGGTATCACACCCCATCTTGTAACCCCCAGAGGCAGGGCTGCCACCACTTACAGGCATGCTTCTAAATCGGCTGTCAGGCTGAGAGGAGGAGGTGGAATTGGGGATCCTTGATGGGCTGAGTCTGGTGATGAGTGTGAGATTGTACTGGAGGCCCACTGTCATCCTTGCAGTTGCCTGGGCTATTTCTTGTTCTGGTACTTCCCCTCCCAAGACTCGGACATGCAATGACATCTAGCGAGAAGCAGGCGAGCTCCCGCACCCACCCGCAGGATCTCTGCTGATGTCTCTCCCTTCTTCATGTTCCTGACTGCAGTGCACCCAGCCTCCACTGGGAGCCACTAACATCATGGAACTGTGTCCTGCTCTCCCTTTAAGGAGAGGAGAAGATAGCAATCCATCAGACACTCAATCATCTCCTCCCCAGCCGTTCCCTGGACCTTTAGCTCATTCCCGAACCCAAGTCACCAGTGTGGCGCAAGGTAAGGCTGATGTCTCAACCCTCAGCACCACCAGGGCCAATTCTTCCCCTTCCTTTCATGCTGTCCTTTTATTGTGTGTTAAGTTCTGGGATAATAAGCTGTGTGGGGGAACAAATATATTCTCACTGGTCTAAGGAGCTGATAAATCAGCAAGGGACTGGGACTGTGAGAAGGGAGAAACATTAACACTTGAGGAGTCTGAGGCTAAGAATATTGAAGTGTGAGCTGGACCTCCGGGATGGCACAGTCTCATGCCACCATCCCTGAGAAGCTTGTACAAGGAAGGGAAAAGGGGAAAAAACATTTTAAACTGGGAGTCAAGCAGTTTATTCTGTGGGGATCCTGCTACTGTGTTTACCCCCCACAACACTTGAGTCCTAAACTATAGTGGGCACCTTACTGCCTTACTGGGGGCACTGGGACTTGTTTGGAGACCCCCCCATCATTGGGGTATTACACTTTCACTGTTTTTTCTTTTCTCCCATCTGCATACTGGTTGGTCCCTCTTTCAGGCCCCACATAGACCTTTCCACCCCAGCAGCCCCCTAACCCCACTGCCTCACATTGCAGCCAATACCAGGGTTCCCTGATATATCCCTTCATTAGGCGGGTCCCCAACCTTCACAGGGAATGAGCCTTACTGGCTGTACATATGGTCCTGGGTGCTGCTGAGGTGGTTGATGAGGGCACGGGAACTCTGGTGGCAAGGATCCAGGGGACCATCACCCAACTGACCAGTGTGCCATTTCCACATGTTTCTCCCAGAGGAACGTGACATCCAGGACGCAAGGCAGACACCAGCATCTGTAACACTCCTTAGCTAACTGGACCAGGTGCACTGCTGTACCCCTGGCCTCCACCAGGTGTCAGTAGGCACCAATACTCCACCCAACTCTCCCCTTGAGAGAAGGCAAGCAGTCAGCAGACACTCTAACCTTACTCTCCCTTGCTAGCCCTCCAGTGCCCAAGTCCGTTCCTGAACAAGGGTTGCCGGCATCACAGCGGTGAGTTTTTCTGCTGCGTGGCAGGACAAGTCAGACTTTCACTTTTATCATGCTTGGGTGACAGGGATAGCCACTGCAGCAGACCAAGCTTGTCCTCCTCCTCCTCCTCCTCCTCTCCCTCCCTGCCTGTCCAACACAATATCCGGGCCTAGGGAGCCTCCACTAGACCCCAGAGAAGGGTTCTAATTTGATAAAAAAAAAACTTTAGCCACTGGCCAGGCACTTTGCATTTTGTCATGGTGCGGCTTTGACTGCTGGCTTTTACTTCTGGCAGTGTTCTTGCTGCTTTCCTGCTCCTGACTGGAAGCTTTAACTAGTTGGGAGTATGGCTGTCTTTTTGGCTTCCTCCTGCTGCCTCCCAAGCCCTCAAAATTGCCACCATAGTGGTGGTTCAGAAAAGTGGAGGAAGTCACTTCTACCATGGCCTTCTCTGGCTCCCACTGAGCTTCTGTCTCCCCCTGTCCCACCCATATGGAGCAGACTGCAGCCTGAGCTCCATATGGGCTGAGAGTAAGAAGTGTCTGCAGAAACTTTCGCCTTTAGTGCGTTCACACCATAGGGATGGCTGCTGCAGCAGACCCTGCTTATCCTCCTCCTTTTCTCTTGTCCCTGTTCTCCAGCACAAGATCAGGGCTTAGGGAGCCCCCCTACACCCCAGGGAGGGGTTCTGAATTGGTTTAGCAACATTGGCCACAGGCCCCAGGGAACTAGCTCATCTGACTTACCAGTTCTAGGTAGCAGGCCTCCTAGTGCATCCTGAGCCCACAGGACCAACCCTGCCAGCTTTATATTTTAAGAGGCAGTATAGCACTGTTGATTAGGGCACTGAGATGCAAAACTGGAGATCTGGGTTTGAATTCCACAGCCCCCACTTGTAACCCTGAGCAAGTAATTTAATTTCTTTATGCTCTCAGGTCGCACCTGGAAACAAGCTTCATTTTAGTGTGCCAATCCTGGTTAAATAATCTCCCCTTTCCCTATTTCATTAAAGCCATTAACACAACAGAGGCTCCACTAGCACACCGGTTTTACCATTCTAAAATACTGGACACCTGACCATCCATAGCATTAACAGGTTTTAACTGAGCTTTTTCACAAACAGCGTTTTCTCTACTATTTCCTATAATTTCAATCTTTATTATTTCCTTTCTTTATATGTCTTTTTTTTCTACTTTGTCCCAATTGTAATCTTTCATTCTGAATGTCCCCTTTTCCTTACTTCTGTGCTGTCCAATGTCTCTTGGATCTCTTGGCTGTTTATTTCTTCTCTTGTTATTGTATTTCCTCCATATTAACCAAATTTTCTTTATTTTACAGGTGTGACAGAATGCTGACTCCTTCCTTCCCCATCAAATAAGTAGTATTCTATGCCTAACTTGTTCTCTCTACCTTATTTACTCTCTAAGAACTGTGGATCCTTTGTGACCCTTGGACTTCACCCCTTAAAGACCTGCCTCTGGCTCCCTGGTACTCGGGTAAGAAGCTCTCGATGTGTACCTATACATGGGTTGACTGTAATGGTGGGGCCACACCCGTTACAGTGCAAGTCAGAGTTGGGCATGTGAGAGGGAGCTGACAGAGAATGTGTGTCTGTATGAGTCAGTGTCAAGGGCCTTGTAGGGAGGGGGTTAGTATTGTGGCTGTGGAGGAAGCAGAGTAGTTTTGGGGACTGAAGGTGGGGATATTGGTGGTGGTCATAGAGTGAGGGTGCTGTTTGGTGCAGTGGAGGAAGTGGCTAGTGCATGGTTCAGTGGAGAGTGGAGGCTAGTGTCTGAGCTGTGAGACACAACTGTCTTGCTCTGTGGAGGGATAGGGGCTAGTTTCATGGCGTGGTGTGAGGGAGGCTAATATTGAGATACATGGAGGGAGGGAGTTAGTATGGGGCTGTGGAGGGAGGGGGCTAGTATCGTTGGGGCTGTGGAGGGAGGAGGCTTGTATCATGGAGGTTGTGGAGGAAGGTTCAGTGTTGGGTGCTGTGGACACTAGTGGCTGGTGTTGGGTGCTGTGGACACAGGTGATGGGTATTGGGTGCTGTTGATGAAGGTGAGCTGGTGTAGGGTACTGTGGAGGCAGGTGGGCTAATGGCAGGTGCTATAGAGGGAGTGGGCTAGCATCTGGAGCTGTGGAGGGAGGAGGCTAGTGTTGGATACTGTGGAGGTAGGTGGCATAGTTTCAGGTCCTTTGGAGGAAGGGGGCTCTTGTTGGGTACATAACACTGTGGGGATGATTAAACACCAAAAGCATGAGTGCATAAAATGTCCAGACCCTGCTTAAAAGCCTCTTCACTTGGGATACAATGTATCACCTCTTAGTCATGTTGTTGTTATACTCACTTCCCTTCCTGTATCCCTCACTAGGGAATCCCTTGAAAGGTATAAACAAGGTGAACTGTGAGGAACTATTTAGCCTGAGCAACAATTAAGACATGGGTGGTATGAGTGGAAAATGATGAAAAAGAGGTTCAAGAGGGGTATGAGAAAGATTTATTTTATAGAAAGGGCAGTATAGTCTGCCAGCCAAGGTTGTGGATGCCAAAACCATAAATGATTTCAAGTATGGTTAGGACCGAGTGAAGGATGTAGTGGTTACTCAAAATGGCTGTAGTATTAAGGATAACAGTGGGGTAGATAGTGAGGGCTAGTTCCCTGTATGGGCAATTGGTACTGGGGTTTAATAGGGAACTACAGACAGACTAGATGGACCTTTGGTCCTTTCTGTCATCTTTGTCTATGTTTATCTTGCATCACATGCATTTTCCTGTTACCCACTATGCAAATCTTCTCCATCTTTGGTCTGTGTCCTAATGTCCTCCATTATTCTAGTGGTGTAATAGTTTTTTTTGGGGGGGGGCAGAGGGTGTCCTGCATTTGTGCCCTGTTTCTTGATGTGGGATACATATTGTATGCAGGACCCGGCCCCACAAAAACGTGCAGGGAATGAACTGTATCTTTACAGGTACTGTACAGGGCTTGTACAAGGCATCCTTTGGAAGGTATGCTACAGGTATAAGACAGGAACTAAGCAGACAAAGAAAAGGCAATGTGCAGACATTGGACAGTACTGCTTTTTTTCAGCATAGACTCCTCCTCAGCCTTTTAGCTAACCCTACTTGACTCCTGATTGGTGCTTCAAGTTGCTAAGGCCACTTGCAGCCAATCAGGAGTGAGCTCCCCCCAAGGCGGGAACCTGTCATGGTAGCACCTCCCGACTACTGTCCTTACCTCTTTTGAGCCTCTTGTTTTCACCCTCTGTGAGATAAACACTGTCAAGTTATGGTGTGGGTGGACAGGGCTGGCGATTCCCTAGACATGCTACCATATGCTTTTTCAAGTTATATCATCTAACCATTGGGAACAGCCAAATAACAGCCCCCTCCCCACCAACTTTTATTTATTATCTAGCTGATCATGCTGCCAATGTCAAGATGTCCTAATTATGTCAGTGCCAGCCAGCATGCACCAAACATGGCCTGCCTGGAGTTAACCTGGAGGATTATTTGTCCCCTGCCTCCTGTAGCCACTTAATTAAATCTACATGTTTTGTAATTGTGTTGTTTTTTTATGCCCTTTTTGGGCTTCTGCTGTGGCTTCCGTGGCTATCTCTGGGCTTTCCCACCCTAATTGGCACTCCGGTTCCCCCCAGCTCATGTACTGACCCTCTCAGGCTTGTTTGCAGCTGCAGGTGGCTTGTCTATTACTCCCCTTGGGGAGTGTTCAATCTTGCCTGCATCCTGCAGACCTTTTCAATGAAATTTAGCCCCCTGGCATTCCTAAAGCCATAGTGTGGCTTAAACTATGTGACACCTCTCTATCTCCCTTTCCCAACTCCACTTTCCTCTACCAGATTCCCATCCCCTTGCAGGGTTCACTGCATCCTGGAGGAGTGAAGGCTCTGGCTTCCCACTCCCCCTATCTTCCCTTCTATGTCACCCTTCCACCCTACCCCCCATTCCCCTCCCCTTAGGCCATCAATACTTTCATCTGCCAGCTCTCCATCCCCTTGCAGGGTTCTCTGCATCCTGTAGGGGGTATCGGCACTGGCTTCCCTCTCCCTCTCCCTTTAGCACAACTTACTTTCCTCCTTCCTCTGTCAGCCCCCCACCCCCTTGCAGAGTTCTCTGCATCCTGAAGAGGGTGTAAACACTGGCTTCCCTAACCTTCTCCCTTAGTCCAACTTTACTTTTCTCTGCCAGATCCACATCCCCCTGCCACTGCAAGGTTCTTTGCCTCCTGAAGGGGTGAAGGCAATGGCTTCCTTTCTTTTTCCACCATTCTACCCCCAATTCTTCCTTAGCTCATTGCCTCCTAGAATACGCCTGTAGGTGGCAGCAAATGTACTGCAGTGTGTCCCAGAATGACTACAGAAGTCACCTACAGACTTCCTGTGTGCCCTAGTAACTTCTGGAGACGTCATTCACATGTTTTAATATTACTTGCCAGCCAGAGTTGATTAGAATTGACTGCATAGCACCATTAGAAAGGTAATGTTGTGCTGAACAACTTTGCCACTGACACTTTGTGTGTATCATGTTCACTTTAGGAGTCATTCAAATTTGTTTATGACATGGTGTGTATGGCAGACATTTTGTCCATCAAGAACCACCTAAGCACGTTGAAGAAAACGCATATTCTGGGTATCTCAGCCAGTATAAAACAAAAAACAAATTGAGCACAACTGATTGCATAGCACCATTGGAAAGGCAATTTTGGGAGAAATAACTTTGCCGCTGATACACATACTTTAGGAGTTACGTGCATTTGTTTATGGTATGGTGTGTATGGTTCAGATTCATCCCTCAAACTTCACCAATGCACCTTGACTAAAATGGGGACAAATTATGTTTAATATTACAGAAATAGCTGTTTTCTTTTATGAACAAATTATTAAAACTACATCTACTGTCTGGATGCTTAATTTGGTGTTGATATGTTCCATATTTCCCAACAAAAAGAAGGCTTATGGTAAATTTTTTTGTGGAAAAAATAGATATTTTTTGCTGTTTTGACCAGCATAGAAACAAACTAAATTACCTATTATTACTTGCATACCACCGTTGCAAATGTAATTTTATGCTGAACAAGTTTGCCACTCATACTTTATGTCTAGCACTTACGGTTTTTGTGCTATTAACATTTGTTTGTGGCATGCTGATTATGACTTGATTTTGCTAAGAAAGGCCCAGGATTCACTGTTAAGAGTATGCAGGAGACAAGTGCTGTAACTCCAGAGAGCTCCTGTGGAGGCAATGAGTTAACTGCCCCTCTTATCTCACACTAACTAGTAACCCCACCCCTAATTCATGTCCCTCTATCCTTTTCCACCTTTCTCCTCTATCTTTTCTAATGCTGGCTCCCTTGTCCCCTAACAGGGGTTCTCGGGGGGGGGGATGACGGACTAGGCCTCTCCCCTCCCCTCCTACACCCACCCCTGGTATTTTACATACTAGGTCAATCATCTAGCACTTGGCTACTGTCATCCCAATGAAGCACTTGCCTCTAGGCCTCCTTACAATCTCAGAGTGCTAGCATTATACTCTACTTTCGGTCTCACAACACTTTATTGCCTGGTTTAAGTCAACTGTCATATCCGATAACATTTACTACTCTGCTCACCATTAGGCTGTGATGTAATTTATGTTCATCAGGGACAATGGTTTTCCATTTTTACCGGTAACACCGGTAAAAATCATGGAATCCTGCTTGGTTTGCGGATTTTGAATTCTTGTACCGGTGCCTCACGGAAATTGCATTTCTCTGCACAGAATCCCTAAGATTTCAGCATATTTTTAAATGTTTTTATTTTCTTTTTCTATGCCCCCTTCTCACAGTGTCAGTCTCCACTTTTCAGAGATCCCTAGGCTGGGTATCCCCTAGCTTCTCCCCAGGTAATGCTCAGGAGCTCCTGTGAGCCTGCCCCCATCCTGCCTAGGTTGTACCCCCCAGGTGGGAAGAGACAGGACCCCAGGTCACCCCTCTACAGTCCTTTAATGTGTGTCGGGCAGCCCAGTGGGTCCCTCATGGAAACTGGTTATGAAGTCTGGGGCAGCTGGGTCCCTTCTACCAGCAGCTGATGTGGGTTGATTGTTACTGGTTTTCTGGCCTCTGTTCCTGAGGGCACCAACACTCGAGGATCCAAGGAAGTAGGGCAAATAGAGACATGCCGCTACTCCAGATCCTGGCTAGCTTCTTCTCTTCCCGATTGCTCTGCAGTCTCATTGCACCATCACCTGTGGTCACCCAGGTGGCAGTAAAGCAGCAGGACCTGCAGGCCACTGTTCCCAGAGAAGGAGAGCAGCCCCCCAGGTGCTCGATCCCACTCCCCTGGCCAGACCTCTAGCAATGGGAATTCGCTTCAGATCCTGAGTCCCTGGCATTGCAAGCAGTAGTGCAACCTCAGGCTATTTACAGTGCTCTGTCAACTATATACCCACTTTGGTGTAAGAAAATATAAGCAAACAGAGAGAGAAATAATTCAGTTTTAGTAAAATGTTGCAAAGTGTTCAGTGTTCATAATTTGCACTGTAGGTACTGTGCACTATTATTTAAATCATATATTAAAACATTATATATGGGTGTTATGGCTGGCAGTATAGCTTAGTGGTTAGAGTAACAAACAGTGATTGAACTGAGTACATTTAGAAGACTTGGGTTTGATTCCCACAACCTCCACTTGCATACTGTGTGACTCCAAGCAAGTCGCTTAACCTCTGCAATGCTCCTGGATCACCTCTGAAAACAGGCAGTTCTGCCTAGTGGGCTTACCCAGTTTACAAAAAATATAAAACAAATACCAATATAAGTTTACTACATCATACAGTAGTCAGGGTACCATGTAATTTACCCGAGTTTTACTCAGGCTGCAATGATTTTGTATAGGTAAACATAAATGTTCAGATACATTTTGCATTTTATAAGCTTGTTTTTAGACTTTAGTCAGGTTTTTATTGTATTTTTTGCATATGAACATCTAGGATATAGATTGTTAAGCATAGAATCACTGTTACCAACTAGTTTATTCAAGTTTATAATCAGCAGGGCTATCCAAAATCCTCAGTTGTTTGATTGAAAATTAGTCTGAATTAAAGTATGTTCACAAGGTACAAGCTGCCTTACTACTTATTTAGGTGAATGGGATAGAAACATAGACTTTGACGACCCACCTAGTCTGCCCATTTTATCATTTGCACCTTCTCTCCCACCTGTTGTGTCAGTCTCTGTGACAACAAAAAGTTTTCTGACAGACTGCTTTAATAAAAAGCAAATGTTACGTGTTTATGCGTACTTATGTTTGGCCAGTGGAATGGAAAGCACAGTCAATGATGTACAGAAGATAAGACCCCAGGGGCTGTATGATACTGGTGGGCAGAGTAGTGCTCAATTCACATCTGAACTCAGACATGAAAACTGAGAGACACCCTTTTCATGGAGACCAAGGGAAAAAAAGAAATCCACGTTTTTGAGATGCATTAGAATGTCCTCCACTAATCACTTGTGAATTTTTTTTTTTTTTAGGTGAAGAGACTATTTTAAAGAAGCAAATTCAGACAGTTTTTTTTTGTTCCTCCTACCCCTTGGCCATCCATTCCTTCAGGCCTGCCAAGTCCCCCTACCACTGCTGCTGAGTCCCCACCACCATCATCCACTGCCCCTTATGGCTATGCTACCAGGTAACCCAAAGTAACCCTTCATCGGTGGGCCCCTACCCCTGTGGGAGGCTAACGGGTCAGAACAAATACATGTGTCTGGGGCTTCATGCTAATGGAGGGACCAGAAACCATCCTCTGTGTGGCCAGCAGGTGTTTTTCTATTTTCGTGAGAGTGTGACAGGCCACATGATGTCAAGGCACAAGCTGATGTCCATCACGCTCTCTTCTGCAATGAGGGCCAATGTGTTGCCATGTGTCCAGCCTCCACCTGGGGCCAGCAGATACTGAGCTGTGAATATACCCTCCCTCCCAGGAGAAGGCGAGTGGTCGTTGGACTTTCAAGCCTTCACCACCCCCTTCCCCCGGCTGGACCTCCAACACCCAAACCTGTTCCCAAACCCTGGTCGGTGGTGTCACAGGCAGAAATCCAATTCAAGCCGTTAAATGATAGGAAAAAACAAATGTGGTCCGCCTTAGTAGTGGTGGTGGTTCAGATAAATTCACATCTGAGTTCTAACAAGCAAAGAGACTAAGTAATTTGTAACTTGTGCATGTGGGGTGTGGGTGTTGAAGAAAGGGGATCATAGTGCTGTCACTACTGCCATCATCCCTGAGGGATGTGGATTGCATTGTTGCTGCTGCCATCACACCTGAGAGGTGGGGGGCCGTAGTGCTTCTGCCATAACCACTGGTGGATGGGAAATGTTGTACTGCTGCTATCCACCAGAGGGATGGGGGCTATAGTGTTGATACTGCCATCACACCCGAGAGGCAGGGGCTGTAGTGCTTCTGCCATAACCACTGGTGGATGGGGGATGTTGTACTGTTGCTGTCCCACCTGAAGGATGGGAGCCATAGTGCTGATACTGCCATCGCAACTGAGGAATGCGGAATGTGGTACTGCTGCCATCACACCTAATGGATAGGGACCACAGTGCTGCTGCTGCCATCACACCAGAGGGATGGGTCTGAAGTGTTGTTGGTGCTGCCATCGCACCAGAGGGATGGGGTTCTTGCTGCTGTTTCCATCACACCTCAGGGATGGGGGCTGTAGTGCTGTTGCTTCCATCATATTTTGTACCTAAAATAACTTTAAATTGGTACAAGGATGGAAGGATGTGCAAGAGTGGAGGTCAAAACTGCTAAAATGCATGTTAGTAGAGTTAAAAATTGTTAAATAAAGTACACAAAACCAAATACCGGTAAAACCGAATTTTGGCTTAGCAGACACCGGTGACAGTACCGTTTTTTACAATGTGCAAAATGGAATTTGTCCTTTCTTAATCCAGGTAAACCAGTGTCCCTGATGTTCATGTTTTTTTACCTGGTCTGTAATTGAAATGTATAGATTTTAAATGCTGCACTAGTTCTTAATTATCTTCTACTTGCAATGTCTATGATTCCGTTCTATGTTTTTTTTAAATGGTTGCCCCATGCTTCTTCTTATGTAACCCCACCCCCCCAGAACATTTCTGGAAACGAGCTACTTAAAGTTCATGTTGCTTTTCTGGTGAATCTCTTCTAAATAAATAAATAAACACATGCTGCTGCTACTGCTGCCATCCTCTCTTCTCCCATTCTTACAACCCCCTGGCTTTACTATTGCCATGGGAGTGGCTTTACTCCCTGGCAGCTTATGCCACCTCTGCACTCCCTTCCTGACTTCAGCATTACTGTGGGAGTGGTTTCACTCAATGGCAGCTCATACCACCTTCCAGCCCCAACTTCCAGAACTGCTGTTGCAGCCAAGTGATGTTGCTCTTCCATGGCCTCCTCCTTGCCATTGCTTCAGCCCCTTAGGGCGTAAACAAACTCTGCTGCCAAAGTGATGGTTTGGGAAGTTAAGGGGGGAGGTGCTTCTATTATTGCCTCCTCTAGTTCCCTCTGGCTCCTTTCTCTCTTTCTTGAGTCTTTCTCTCTATCCCCCACCCATGCAGAGTAGGCTGCAGCCTGAGCCCTGTGTGGGCTGGGAGTTACAAGTGCCCGCAGGCACTTTCACTGTAGCACGATTGCACTATGTGGCTGGCTACAGGTGCAACCAAAGCATACCCTCCTCCTGCCACTATTCCATATCAGCACCACCCACAAAATACTAGGGCTCAAAGAGCCCCCAGTAGACCCCAGGGAAGGGTACCACTTAATTTCAAATTAAAATTGGCCTTGGCCATGGGGTACTAGACAATAAGGGCTACCATTTTACTTAGTAGCACCCCCCCATGGTGTTCCTAGCCCGCAAAACCATCAGTACCATTCTTTTATTTACCAACAGGCCCCTGAAAAGCCTCCATTAGCCCACCTGACTATCAGGTACAATACTGGTCACAGGACCACCAATAGGAGCACAGGGGTTTTTGGCTGAGACCACTACCAAATCACACTTCCTTTCCTCTCCGTTTCTGCTCCTCTAGTTTTTCCTCAGCTAACCTAATTTTATTTTATTTGACATGTCTGACAGAACAAGGACTCCTAACCATCAGATAAGTATATTTCTATGCCTAACTTGTCCTTTCCATCCTTACTGTACCATCTAAGAACTATGGTTCCTTTTTGACCTCCTTTTCTATTTTTTATACAGGTGTGGTGGACAACATCCTTTCAAGATTCTTACCTCTGGCTCCTCTAGTGTTCAGGTAAGACCCTGTATTTAATCTGTATTGGGTGGATTGACTGTAATGTTGTGCCCCCACCCATTACATGCTGAAGGTGCGGCCACTAGCTCTTCAGCCTCCCCCCCAGCCATGTTATCATAATCACTGTCATACCCCTCTTGCCCCTGGCAGCAGGCTCTCAAGCCCCATCCCCAGCTTCAGGTTTCCCCACCCCCATAACAGTGCTGTTAGACTCGCAACTGCCCAAATCATGGCCATAGGTTTCTAATCCCCCAATGTCCTGGGTAGGGGCAGTATGCTTTGGGTGGTCCACTAGATGGTCCAGATGGGAGAAGAATGTGAACGTATTTGGGGAAGTCTATTATGTGGATCCCCTGGGAGGACCAGGTGGGGGAAGAGGAGGCCATAGCTGGGGAAGCTTTGTTTGGTGGGTCCTGTTGGTGATTCAGATGAGTAAATAGGCTCAAAGGGGGCCTATATGTGGTCTGTGGGGGGGCAGAGTATGGTGGTTGTTGAATCCTGGTTCTGGGGTTCTAGGAATGGTGTGAAAGAAGGTGCAGGTGGTGTCAGAATCCTAATATGATGACCTTAAGGGTAGTTCAAGTGGAAGATGAAGGGGGAGTATAACTCCATACTGAATTGCCGAATCTCGATACCAAGCAGCCCTAAAATTATAGCCTAACAGTCAATATTTGGCAGTCTGAAATTGCCCACAGCAGATTTGGTAATCATAAATAAGGGGGCTGTGGGTGGTGAGGCCCCCCAAAATACAGAAAACACCTCAGCTGCGGGCAATTCCAGATTTAAGGGATACCAACTATTGGGCTATAATGTTTGGGCTCCTGGGTGTCTGGATTCAGCATTTTGGTATGCCGTAGTAAATCTGATGATGGTGCATGTGGGTATCTGGCCCCTGTTTTAGGGTCCTATGGATGGTATGAGTGGGAGAAGTGGATGCAGATGTGATTCAGACCCAAGTTCTATGGCCTAGGGACCTGCAGCAGGTGGGAGATGGGGATGTAGGTGAGTGTGAGATCCTTAAATATGAATCCTATGGCTGGTCCAATTAGAAAATAATAGAAAAGGTATGAGTTGGACACCCTTCTATGTGTCCCTGTCTGGTCCTGCTAGAAGTAGAGGGTAGAGGTGAGTTTTGGATACCTGTCTGGGAGTTCAAGTGCTGGACAGCATAGGAAATTAATGTGGAGGTTGGTGTTAAATACTCTTCTAGGGTTTGCAGGACTGGTCCTTGTGGGCAGAACAATGGACATACAGTAGGTGGGAAATGCCAATCTGAGATTCTAGAGCTGGTCTGGGTGGGGGAAGAGGAGGGACTTAAATGAGGGAGGAGCAGAACAGTTGTCTCAGGGCTGGCCCAGGTGGAAGGATATTGGGACATAGGTGGGAAAAGCTGGCCCAGGTGCCCCACAGCAGGTCTGAGTGGGCAGGCAGGGAAGTCATAAATGTGGAAGGCTGGTCTCATGGTGCAAGGGATAATCTGGGTGAAGGAACATGGTGGCATACATGGGGACAGCCAGTATGGGTTCCCAGGGATAGTCCAAGTGGGCAGAAAGGGGAGATTTTCCTGGGGAAAGCTAGACCTTAGATCTCAGCAATGATCTAGATCGAGGGACATGGAGGACGTACAAGTGAAGCCCGCCAGGATGAAGCACAATGTCACAGTTTCCTGCATGACAAAAGGGACTGACTACCATTGAAGCTGCATTGTTTACTATAGTAACTCTGCTGCATCATGCTACAGAACTGGGTTTAATCTTGGCAAGCTTCATGTGTAGGTGTGGAGGCAGATCCAGTGCTCCCAGGCCTGGTCAGAGTGTATAGGCAATGGAAACATGGGAGGCCATTCCATTCATCCCAAGGCTGGTTCATTTGAGGATACCATGCAGACATAGGTGATGCAGGCCATCCCAGTAGTCCTATGGCTGATTCAGGGTGGGGGACAGGGAGACTGTAGAAGACTGGTCTGGGTTCCAGTTGCTGGTCAGGTTGGTCAGAGAGGGACATGTAGGTAGAGGATTCAGAGGTCCTAGAGCTGGTCTGGGTGGAAGAAAATGGGGCCCATAGGTAGAGGGATAATTTTTCTGATTTGATGGACATTTGATTCTTATGTTTTAGGACCGTATGAAATTTACGCTTTAAAATGCAGTTCATGCACAGTTGAAGGTCTTGTTCATAACAGTTTATTAGGATTATTCCAGTTTTCTTTTTGAAGGCTAATTAGCATTTTCCATGCTTTTTGATGGGCATTTGAGAACAAATTGAGACTTTTTCAATGGATAAAAACTGGTGTTTGAGGTACAAACAAAGTCAATTTGAATTACTTCAAAAACTGTAGTACATTTGAAGGCATTAGTTTTAGGTGGAAAAGAAGGGTATTTTGGGTGCAATTGAAGGGCTTTTTTTAACAATTTTTTTACCAGGCTTTTAACCTTCTTTTTGAAGGCTAATTAGCATTTTTTGTGCTTTTTGAAGGGCATTTGAGAACAAATTGAGACATTTTCCAATGGATAAAAACTGGTGTTTGAGGTACAAACGAAGACAATTTGAATTACTTCAAAAACATGAAGTTAACTGGATCAGTTTTTAAAAAACTGAAGAATACTTGAATTTGAGGGCCTTCTTTTTCGGTATGGGCAGAAACAACTGGTCTGTTTTTTTAGAACACCTATCATTACAGCACATTTCTTTAAATCACACTCCTTAGAGTGCTGAAGGGAATGTGGGAAACTGAGAGCCGCACATACTTATATAATGTGGAACTGTCCCACACAACTCCCATTTTGGGACTCTTTTGACAGACAGCTCCCTCTTATGCCTGAACTTTATCTTTTCTTACAATGCCTGAGAGGCTTCAGGGACCCAAACACATGCAACTTCCTGAGAATTCTTTTAAAAGTGATACAAAGTCCTTCACAAAATTTAAAGTCACCCACCATGTCCCAAAGCAGTCTACAGGGAGAGCATGGAGGAGCTGAGGTATTGTGGGTCACCCTGGAAACAAGTAAAGGTGCTACTATTCACATAGGAGTGATCTACAGACCTCCAGCACATGGGGAAGAGGTGGATAAGTATGTGATGAAAGCCATCCAAAGGAGTGGCACATGAGGAGGAAATGTTGCTGGTAAGAGACTTCCATCTACCAGATGTGGATTGAAGCCTACTATCTGTAGCAACAGACGGAAGTAGGGGCATCCAGGAATACCTGCAAGAGGTGTTCCTCAAGCAACTAGTTAAGAAGCCCACTCATGGCAGAGTGATACTGGACCAGCTACTAACAAATGGGGACAGTGTTGCTGATGTTATGGTGGGTGACAACTTGGGTTCCAGTGATCACCATACAGTATGGTTCAATATAAGGACTGGGCCAGAACTGAGCCACACTAAGATGAGGGTCCTGGACTTCAGGAAGATCGTTTTCAGAAAAATTGGAGAATGCCTCAGGGACACCATGGCAGGGATTGAGGATCTGGCAGTACTCAAAGAACTGTGGGCAAAAATAAAGAGGGGGCATTGAAAAAGCAACAACTCTCTCTGTCAGGCCAGTTCACAAAGGCCAAGAGAAAAAAAGAGACCACTATAGTTCTCTAAAGGCATAGCATAAAAAGTAAGAGAAAAAAGAACTAGCATTTAGAAAGTGCTAAAGACACATAAGGAGGAGGACAAGAAAAACTACCAGGAGAAACAAAGGGAGGTGGGGAAGGCAGTTAGATGAGCAAAGTCACAAACAGAGGAGAATACTGCCCAATCAGTAAAAGAAGTGGGTAAAACTTTGTTTAGATATATAAGTGAGATGAGGTAGATGAAAGCGGAATAGTAAAAATAAAAGAGGAAGAAGGGGTTTGCAAGAAGGAGGACCAAAACAAGGCGACATATTGAACAAATACTTTCGTTCAGTATTTATAGAAGAAGGGGTAGATGACTGGCCAAAGGTAAGGGACAAGAGCATAAATGTTAGGGAGGTGGACTCTAGTCCTTTTACAGAGAAGAAAGTCCTCAATGTACTAGCACAATTAAAAGTATATAAGGCAATGTGACATGATGGAGTGCACCCCAGGATACTGAGGGAGCTCAAAGAGGTGCTGGCTGCACCCCACCTAACAACTTTGTTCAACTTGTCATTAGAAACTGGAGGTTCTGTGGAACGGGACGAGGGCTGATGTGCTCACACTTCACAAAAACAGGGAGGAGGCAGGAAATTACAGACTTGTTAAACTGACTTTGGTTGTGGGCAAAGTAATGGAAACACTACTGAAGGAAAGGATAGTGGAATACCTTTTTACCTGTGGATTACAGGATCCAAGACAATATGATTTCACAGGGGGGAAGTCTTGCCAGACAAACCTGACTTAACATAGAAACATAGACTTTGACGGCAGATAAGGACCGCTAGGCCCATCTAGTCTGCCCATTTCCCTACCTACAGGATAGGCCGCAGATCCTAGTTAACCAACAGCCTATATCTTCCTGCCCCCCACAAGAATTGCCTTATGTCTGTCCCATGCATTCTTGAATTCTCCCACAATTTTAGACCCCACAACTTCCTCAGAAAGGCTGTTCCATGCATCCACTACCCTCTCTGTGAAATAATACTTCCTCACATTGCCCCTGAACCGCCCTCCTTCTATCTTTAAATTGTGTCCCCTTGTTCTTGCAAGTCTCTTTTTCTGAAAGATGCTACCCTCTTGGACTTTGTTGATTCCCTTGAGGTACTTGAAAGTTTCTATCATGTCCCCCCTCTCCCTTCTTTCCTCAAGGGTATACATATTAAGCTCCTTTAGTCTCTCCTCATACGGCTTCTCTTGCAGACCCTGCACCATTTTAGTTGCCCTCCTCTGGACTGACTCTATCCTGTCTATGTCCTTGTGGAGATGGGGTCTCCAGAACTGGACACAGTATTCCAGATGGGGTCTCACCAACTGTCTGTACAGAGGGATAACAACTTCCTGTTTTCTGCTGCTGTTGCCTCTCCCTATACATCCCAGTATACCCCCGGCCCTCCCTACTGCCTTCTCACATTACTTGCTAACCTTAAGGTCATCTGATATGATTACCCCCAGGTCCCTTTCCTGTTTTGTTGTTGTTACTACCTCCCCACCCATTGTGTATTCTTCCCTGGGTTCTTGTTTCCCAGGTGCATTATTTGCACTTTTTGCTTTGAATCCTAGCTGCCATATGCTGACCATTCCTCCAACCTTGCCAAGTCCCTTTTCATCCTTTCCAGCCTCCTTGTGTATCAACCCTGTTGCAGATCTTTATGTCATCTGCAAAAAGGCATACTTTTCCTTCCAGTCCCTCTGCAATGTCACTGATGAAGACATTAAAAAGGACTGGACCCAATACTGAACCCTGCGGTACCCCACTAGTAACCGCCCTTTCTTCAGAGTGGACTCCATTTACAATTACCTTCTGTGTCCTGTTGTCCAGCCAATGTTTTACCCAGGCAACCACCCTGGGACCCACTCCCAGGCTGGTGAATTTGACTAATAATCTTTTGTGTGGGACTGTGTCAAATGCCTTGCTAAAGTCTAGGTAGGCCATGTCCACAGCCCCTCCCTGGTCTACTACTTTGGTCACCCAGTCAAAGAAATCTATTAGATTGGTCTGACATGATCTTCCCGCTGTGAACCCATGCTGCCTTGGATCCTGTGCTCCACTGACCTCTAGGTACTCAACTATTCTTTCCTTCAGAAGTAACTCCATCACTTTCCCTATCACAGAGGTTAGACTGACAGGTCTGTAGTTTCCTGCCTCTGTCTTGGTCCCACTTTTGTGAAGGGGAATCACATCCGCCTTCCTCCAGTCCTCGGGTACCACACCATCCTCCCATGATTTATTAAAAAGAGTAGCCAGTGGTTTCACTAGTTCCTTCCTTAATTCTTTTAGAATTCTGGGGTGAATTCCATCAGGACCCATTGCTTTGTCCACCTTCAGTTTTAGGAGTTCTTGCAGAACCCTTTCTTCTGTGAAAGGACTGGGATCGACCCCCCTATCAAGAGTGCTTCTGTTAATTGGATTAGGCACTTCCCCCTCCTCTTTTGTGAATACTGAGCAGAAATATTCGTTCAATATTCCTGCTTTTTCACTGTCCCCCTCTGCCCACCCACCTTTCATTCTATTCAGCCTCACTATCCCTCCCTTTGTCTTTCTACGCTCGCTGATGTACCTATAAAAGGTTTTATCCCCCTTCTTAACTGAGTTGGCTATCTTTTCCTCAGTTTGGGCCTTTGCTATTCTGACTTCCCTCCCTGCTTCTTTCTGCCTTAACTGGTGCAGATCTCTGTCCTGCGTCTTCTGTGTTTCCTTATACTTCCAGAATGCTATCTTTTTCTTCCTGACTTTCACAGCCACCTCTCTTGAGAACCATAGTGGCTTTTTCCTTTCGTTTTGATTTGTTTATTTGCTTCACACAAAGGCTTGTTGCCTCTGTGATGGCAGTTTTGATAATTCCCCACTGTTGCTCCACACCTCCTTCTAGCCTGTTTGCTAGTGCTTTTCTGAGGCACTCTCCCATCTTGCCAAAGTCAGCCCTCCTAGAGTCCAGTACCCTCACTTTTGTATGGCTTGACTCTGTAGCTGAGTTTAGCATGAACCACACTGTTTGATGGTCACTTGTCCCCAGATGGCAACCCACTTCTAGATCTGAGATCCTCTCACTGCCCCCGTTTGAGAGTACGAGGTCTAAGATTGCTCCCTCACGAGTGGGTTCCGAAACTAGCTGTCTAATGCCTGCCACCTGTAGGGCATCAAGAATGGCCCTGCTCTTGGACTTGAGTTATTTAACTGGATGACCAGAGTAGTGGATCAGGGAGGAGTGGTAGATGTGACCTACCTGGATTTCAGTAAGGCCTTCAACACTGTTTCACATAGAAGACTGGTTAATAAGCTGGCCTTTTGGGGAGTGCATCAAAAAGTTATAAACTGGGTAAGAAATGGGTTAAACAATCAGAGTTAGAGGGTGGTTGTAAATGGTTTCCACTCTGGAGAAGGCATGGTGACCAGCGGGGTCCCTCAGGGATCAATACTAGGCAGAGTCCTCTTCAGTGTCTTTATTAGGAACACTGGAATTACTAGAAGGGAAAGAATTCCTGTTTGCTGCTGACACAAAAATCTGCAACAGAGTAGACACATTGAGGGGCTGAAAAAATGAGGGATGATTTGAAAAAGTTGAAAGAATGGTCAAGGGTTGGCAGTTTTTTTTCAATGCGAAAAAGTGCAGAATAATGTACTTGGGGCACAAAAACTTGAGGCCTCATTCCATTAAGGAGGGGAAGCACTGGCAACCACCAAACAGGAAAGAGACCTGGGGATAATAATTTCTGATTACCTGAAGGCAGCCAAGCAATGTGATAAGGCAGTGGGGAAGGCAAGCTGGATGTATAGGGAGGGTTATCACCAGTAAGAGGAAGGAGGTAATATTTTCCTTTTACAAATCATTGTAAGACCCCACCTCCAATATTGTGTCCAGTTTTGGAGGCCCACATCCAGAATGACATTGATAAGGTGTAGGTGGTAAAAAAGAGGACTACCAAAATGGTGCACAGCCTACATCAAAACCCCTACAAGGACAGATTTGAGGAACTGAGGGCCATTTTCGTGGACCTTTCTAAAGCTTTTGACAGGGTTGATAACTCCCTCCTCGGCTCCACGCTCCTATCCCTTGGGTTCTCCTCTTCTGCCCATGCTTGGTTCCTAAACTACCTCTCCAACCAACAGCAATACACCAACTTCAATTGGACCTTCTCCAAACTTTCACCAGTCCTCTGTGGGGTACCTCAAGGGTCCATCCTTGGTCCGACCCTAGTCTCACTATTTATCAATGACCTACCTTCCGTCACAACCCATGCCCACACCACCCTATACGCAGACAACCTCGTCCTCCTGGCCAGCTCTCGGGACACCTCTACTATAAACTCCAAGCTGAACACCAACTTTGAACGCATCCATACTTGACTGGGGGACCACAGGCTCACCCTCAATCTCAAAAAAACTCAAGCCATGCTGTTTGGGTCCTCGAACAAAATAAAATCCTACCCTGCTCCTCTGCTGATCCTCGGGGCTGATGGCTCACCCCTTGACATGGTAACCTCCGCCAAGTACTTGGGCATCACCCTAGACCTGCAGCTGGACCTTACCTTACACATCCATAATGTTTGCAAAGCCACTAATTGTAAGCTTGGCCTAGCTTATCGAGCCAATAACTGCCTCACCCCCGCCACCCACCTAGCCCTCGCCCGGGGGGTCCTCCTCTCCTCACTCTGCTACGGTCTCGTAACTTTTGCCCCAATTCCCAAAACCAGCCTATCAAAATGGGACATGGCCTGCAACAACGTTTGCTGCTTTGCGCTTTCCGCCCCTCCCCTCACCCACCGTTGTGATCTCTACAACCGCCTAGAGTGGCTCCCCCCGGAGAAGCACCGCTCCTTCGTTCTAGGTTATTTCATTGACAACATTGCCCGCTCTGCCTCTCCTCCCACCCTTGTCCTTCCCCTCAATCCTGGGGCCCCATCCTACCACCTAAGATCTGGGACAATCCAGGAACATCTGGTTTCTAGGACCCGCACCCTTGTGGGAGATAGGTCCTTCCACATTTATGCCCCCAAACTCTGGAACTCACTCCTTGAACTAGTCAGGGCCTCCTCCTCCCATCCAAGCTTTAAAGCTTCCCTCTGGAATTTCCTGAAACCTTCTTCCCCCTGTCCCTGTACCTCGTAGCCTACTCCATTGCCCCTTCCCTCCTCTAGCCCAGTTGGGTGGGGGCCTCATCCTCATCCTCTGCCTCAGCCCTGCTTGCACTTCTCCTCTAGTTCTGGCCCAGCAACCTGGTGCAGTCCACCCTGCTAATGGCCCCCCCTGCAAGCGCTTACCATTGTCTCTGCTATTGTTTATGCATAGTTTCAACCTTGTCCTAGAGCTAGCCTTGAAATGCTTGTTATGTTAGGTAATTTTCTTGTCTCCTCAACTGTCTAAGTGTGAACTCTGCCAATCCATGCTCTAGAGCTTGCCCTGTCATGCCTGTTTATTTCCTATGTATTTTTGTATTTTTCTTGAATTCCGCAACTATCTATGCACGAATTTTCCCAGCATCTGCCTCAGAGCCACCCAAGAAATGCCTGGTTCGCCTATGTACTTCTTCCTATTCTTTAACTGTTAATGTATAATGTTTGACACCTGTAAGTCTCCCGGGTCGCACCTGAAAATAGGCACATGGCTGTCTAGTGTGCTAACCCGGTTAACAAAAGCAAATAAATAAATAAATAAATATTCTCTCTGAAGAGAAGAGGGAAAGGGGGGATATGATAGAAACATTCCAATACCTAACAGGTATTAGAAAGATATAGGAATATAGTAATTTCCATAGAAAAAGAAGCTCGAGGACAAGGGGTCATGCTATGAAGTTGGAGGGGTTGGGGAATGTGAGAAAATATTTCTTCACATTGAAGGTGGTGGACACCTGGAACAACCCTCCAGTGGAGGTGGTGGGTGTCAAACCGGTGACATGATTTAAGCATGCATGGGACAGATACAAGGGGGACCTTGTGTAGTAAGGCAAGGTGAGGAGTCAACCTGATATCAATTAGGGTCTGCGGTAGATCTGTAGACAGGGAGAACTGGGCAGACTAGGTGGGCCAAGAGGTCCTTATCTACTGGCAACATCTATGTTTGTACATGGAGACAATCCATTAATCAAATTAACAAATGGAAATGATTACTCAGTACCTCAATGATCATACAAAGATCAGAGCTACTAGATGGAACATCTTGTACTATACTCCATGAGCAAGGACCCCACTCTATTACCATATAATTTTTATAAGAAAATGGGGCACCTCTGCCCATACAGACCTCCCTGAGCTGCACATAAGCACAAGTGCATTGGCAAGAATGTTCAAAAGCTGGTACTGCTCTGTTCCTTGTCTGGTTACCCCACCCAGCCCCTTTTCCCTCCCTCACCAGATAGAGTCTTTACTTAGTTAATTGCAGACATCTTGGAAGCCTTAACAAGATATGAATAGATAAACTAATCATGCCTCCTTTGCACTGTGCCTAACAAGGGCCATATCTTGTTTGATAACTGATGAGGTTACTACTATACTAACATGGAAAGCATGGACCCAAAACAGATGAGACAACATGTACTTTATTGCAATCAAATTTGTACTGTGCAGACCTTGAAAAAATGTTAATAAAATTATGTTTACAAAAAAGAATCTGTTAATTTGCAGTTAATTTGTTCATAAACATATTTACAAAATATGATCTGTTGATTAGCCAGTAATTTTTTCATGAGATGTTCCATCGAAAAAAACCTTCTGCAAAGGGCCCTCGTCTCATCCCACAGTTTTGAAAGTTCTGTCATGATGCTTGTCTGTGGTGAGGGTGCTGGTGCTGATGCTACTGGTGCAGGGAATAGTGCTTTTCCCTGCCCCTCTGTAGATTGAGAATGGTTTTGATGTACATCATGCTTTTTCTCAGCACCACAGATGGTCTACCAGCACCAAACACCACCTCATTCTTCTGGCCTACCGCTAAGCCTGGTGTTGGATCTTCAAATGAATGCATTGACCACTGGTGCCTAGATGGCTCTCCTTTTGCCTTCAACTGACAGGTTTATTACAAATGTTACATTTGACAACTCTGTCATCCTGGGGTCAAAAGTAAAGAATTCCCAAATCATTTAAGAGAGTAGCTGCTTTGCTCTGAGTGGCACTGAGGGGCCTCAGAATGATAGAACTAGCTTCTCAGAAGGAAAACCAGTGGCTGTTTTAGTACCATGGGTAAGGCACAAGATGTTCAGAATGCTGTGGAACTGGGGGAACAGGTTGCTGCTGCTGCTGCTGCACTGGAGTCAATGGTTCAGTCTGCTGCTGCAGAGCTTGGGGGAGCAGGGGACTGCTGCCACTGCTGCAGTGGAACCGGGAACTGCTGCTGCAGTTAGGGCTGCTTTGATGTTGTAGGTTGTGGGCTAGTGGATAGTCCACAAACACTGTATAGCATAGGCATACAGTACAATCGCCACGAGTCCTTAAAGTGATTTTGTGATCTTTCGCAGATGCGTTTTTTACATAGTATGCCATTGCAGCCCATGCTTCAGATGTTGAAGCTGCAGTTTGTTTTGTAAATAAATCTATCATAATCATTTTTAATTATGTTTTATCAACACTGTGCCCTCTAGTTTTTTTGTGCGCAGCCAAACCCCCTGAATAATATCATGCAAGGGAACTGTCAATGTTTTACATACAGCACAAAACAATTCTGGGTAAATTATAATGTTGATGTAAATGATAGTTACTATGAGAAACAGTCCCTTATTTTGGAGGTGGTGACTGCACCAAATATGTAGATGTACATAGCAAGGCATTGTGGGTACAATACGAAGTTGTTTTCCAATTCCCTTACTGTGAGGTGCAATTTCATATTTCTGTAGTGACTTCAACAATAAAAGCTCTTATAAGTTTATTTGCAGAACGTTGCATTGTGCATGTAGTATCTAGCTAGCAAGTTTCTTTACTGAAAGATGTAGTCTCCTTTGCCGGTAGTGTACATGTCTGCAATTCCAAGACTGACCAGCAGAGGTATCCATTTTAAAACAGTGCTTAAAACCTTTGTTTCCCTTTCATGATGTCATGTTTGGGGATGACAGCACTAAAAAAAAGCATTTTTCAATACCGAATGTTTGCTTGCTGGCATTGGCATTGGTAGTGTAGGAGTTAGAGAGATGCTTAATAGGAATGGCAGTGAAGTATTGAACTGAAGCCAACCCCACCACTACCCTGCAGAGACTGACAGGTATTGGGGTGTGCCTTTGGGTCATCAGGCATAATGGCCATGCCATTTCACCACACCCTACCCTGTAGACACTGACAAGTGTCACGGTGTGCCTTGGGGTCTTTGGGCATTATGCTCACCCCATTCCATAAGAAAATACAGTGAGATGGGTGCAGTATAGGAGAATGGGGTGAACTTTGGGGCTGAAGAGTCAAAGGCACACCTCAATGCCTGTCACTGGCTGCAGGGTGTGGGTGGGGGTGGAATGGCATGAGCATTTCAGGCGATAACCCCAAGTCACACCCCTGATGCCTGTCAGTCTCTACAGGGTGGGGTGTTATAGCTGGAAACCTGAATGCCCCAGGTGTTCATTGGTACTTTCACTCCAAATTTTCAACATGGGTTTTTTGTGACCACCACCTCATGAACAGTGGCAATATCAATTCGTTAGCCAAAAGCTGATTTTGCACAGCGACTATGCTACATGGCACCACAGATGCAAAAACACATTTTGAACAGGATGTGAAAAATGACAGTTGTACTGTTAATGGGGAGGTGTAAAAAATGGCAATGTTGAAAATCTGGAGTGAAAATATAAAAAAAACTGGTGAAGTCATGACCATGCGTAGAAACTGTGCAACACACACCCGTAATGTAATTAGTTTAGGGATTTTTTTACAGCAGATAGTCAGCACAGGCATTTTGGGACCTCTGCTCATGAACAGTGTCCCTGTGATTTTCTTCATCTGTCCCGAACACTGATTTCCCACAGTGACCAAGCATTTCTGCACTGGAAGTGCGAAAACACAGTTCAGCCAAGGTGTGAAAAATGACAGCTGTACTGTTCATAAGGAGGTGTGGAAAAATGCCAGTGTAGAAAATCTGGACTGAAAATATTACAAATTAGTGAACTTACAATGATGTGTGGAAACTGCACAATGCACACTCATAACACAATCATTTTATGGATTTTTGTCACCAAATTTTCAACATAGCCATTTTAAGACCTCTGCTCATGAACAGTGTTACTGTGATTTTCTTAATCTGTCCCAAACTTTGATCCTGCACATAGACTGCACCATTGTGTGCTACATATGTGAAAACACATTTTGGGTGAGATGTAAAAAATGACAGCTGTACTGCTCATAAGGAAGTGTGGTAAAATGGCAATGTTGAAAATCTGGAATGAAAATATTAAAAATTTACAAAGTTACGAGCTAGCTTAGGAACTGCACAATGCATGCTCATAAAACAGTCATTTTGGGGAATTTTGTCACCATATTTTCAACATAGGGTTTTGGAGGGCCTACCCCATGAACTGTGACACTGTTGTTTCATTGCTCAGTCCTGAAAGGTGGTTCCGCGCAGTGACTGCAAAATCACCTTTCGGGACTGAATAACAAAATGACAGTGGCTGAGTTCTTGAGGTGGGGTCCCAAAAACCCCATGTTAAAAATTTGGTGAAAAAATTCCCCCAAATGGTCGAGATATGCACCAATGTTTTAAAAAAAATATTTATGCCATTATACAGCTTACCGGCATTTCTTCAGCTCGCGGTCGGTTTTGAAGAGTGCAGACGTGTTCCTGGTCCACCGAAGATCAACAAGCTGGACTCTGGCTGTAAATATGGGGTATGAGGGTGTGGTAAGGTGTGTGCACAGAGGCTGGGAGTGGGTTGGGAGAGGGGCAAGACAGTCAAAGTGGGAGCATTTTTTTTTTTTTTACAGGTGTGTTTTTTTATTATTGAGGAAGACAACCCAGGACTTTTGCCATGCTGGGGTGGGCTCCCAGCGTGGCAGCTGGGAGTTTATTTTTTGGGGGGCAAGGGAGCCGACAGGGGGATTGGGCACCCCCGTTGGCCCTACTGAATTTTGCCACGCTGGGGTGGGCTTCCAGCGTGGTACCTAGAAGTCTAGTTTTTTGGGGGGGTACAGTGGAGCTGATGGGGGATTAGGCACCCCCGTAGGCCATACAGATGTTTGCCATGCTGGGGTGGGCTCCCAGCATGACACCTGGAAGTCTGTTTGGAGGAGCAGTGGAGTCGACAGGGGATTGGTAACCCCTGTCAGTCATACAGTATGCAGGGGTGGAGGGGATAGCATGAGTATGCTGGAGTGGGCTCCCAGTGTACCACTTAGGTGTATGCGGGGGGGGGATGAACTGTCTATGACAGTTCAGATCCAGTGCCAATGTGTAGGCAATTTGCATACTGCTGTTGGCAGTATGCAAATTGCCTACACGTTACCACCGTTGATTGTGGCAGTGTTTTCCTCAGAACTGTACACCACTGCATCTGAATGTCTGTCATAGATAGGTTGGACATTCATTGGTGCAGTGCAGCCATGCCTGCAAAAGGGAACAGGGCATTGGAAGTGGGGGAGGCACACCTACGAAAACTTGTATGGTGGCACTATGTTTCTTGCATATGCGTGCAAGCAAACATAAATAAAGGGTGGATTATGCAAATGAAGCAGAGCACAGAAATAAAAGCATTTATTTTATGGAAAACAGCACTTTTGGGCAGTTTGAATGGTAGGAAATTGAATCACAACTCCTACAGGTTACTAATCCCATTTGCTATGGCACAGCTCTCTAAATCACTTTAAACAACCACAAGATGACTCCACCTGAAAGCAGAAATAGAGAGAAAGAGACACAAAAAAGAGAAATTAGTTAAAAAAGTGGAAAATAGAGAAAATAGAGATGCCTAATAACTACAAAATATAGGAAAAATATGTAAGGAAATGAAACTAAATTACTAATATAGTATGCGTCACTTGAAACAGACTAAAACGACATTCTAAAATTAGTCAGTTGCCGGCCCCGGTGGCGCTGAGGGTTGAGGTGCTAGACACCACACCTCGTACCACACCGGCGACCCGGGTTCGGGAACGGACTCGGGTCGTCGGGGGTCGGCCGGGGGGAGGGAGGATTGAGCGTCCCAATGGATGCTCTCCTCCCTCAGAGGATTCTCAACCCTGAGTATGCTGGTAGAACACGGCGCTCAGAAGTTGAGCTCCGTTACGAGTCGGGAGGGCGTCGTTAAGCGCTTGAGGGAGGTGGCCAGCACGCGCCTCCTCCAGGACTGCACGTCCTTGTGTGCCGGCATCCCAGGGGTGGGGGAAGTGGGGAGAAAAGTCGAAATGGTAGTCCTCGGTGTCCCTAGATGAAGACTGCCCCATCCAGAGAGTCCACCCAGGACAGACCCCGCTGTGCAGGAGAAGGAGAGGTAATGGCACTCTAGGGGCAGATCCTGAAAGGGGGGCTACGGGGATATGTGCAGTCGGAAGGAGGGGGACACCGGGGACAGGAAGGAGAATAAAGAAATAAAGCAAAAAAAAATATATAAAATTAGTCAGTTATCAGCAGCATTCGTTACAACCTAGGATACATTCGATGCATACAGACAGCAGAGTTTTCTGTCCCAATCTCGGAGCCAAGCCTGAAAGATATTCCCAGTCATCTATGCAGTCTTATTGTGTTTATAAAGAACAGGCAAGTTATAGACACTACGGAAACATCTAGGCATGGCAGATTTGCCAACAACTGGGGGCATTTTCTCACTTCCAGACATGTTACATGTCAACAGGACTTTGGCCTTTTTTAGACCAAGGGTAATTTCTGCATGGAATGCAAGCATTCCATAACCCACACATAAAAAAAAAAAACTGTTTCATCTGTGTTAAAAATGTTATCCGGGGTTAGAGATACAGAGAATTTAAAATCCACCGGCGAATTGAACGCGAAGTGACCACTTCGCGTTGGCACTTTGCTATGCGGAGTGCCCCATAGGAAAGGATCACTTAGCCTTGTTATTATTACTTCGCATTGTCATTCCACCTTAAATGCGAAGTAAGACAGAGTGACAACAATACTGGCAGCATCCCACCTACACAGTCAACAGAATGAATGTGCATCCCCAAAGTGCTACTGTCTTGTGTCCAGAAAACTCCCCAGTGCTGATGAAGTAAAATGAGAGTGTAACAAGAAATGCAAAGTCTCCCAGAATCAATGGCACACTCAGTCTTGCACGCAGTGGTCTGGTCACACACAGAGTCACCAGAATTAATGTGCATCCCCAAAATGCTACTGTCTTGTGTCCAGAAAATTCCCCCAGTGTTGATAAAGTGAAATGAGAGCATAACAAGAAATGCAGTCTCCCAGAATTAATGGTGCCATGAAAATGCACAGACAGATTAAATTTGCACTGCACACTCAAGGGATGCATACGAAAAGGCACAACACCACCTAACCAGAGCTCACAAGTCACAAATTCAAATCTGGAAAAGAATTCATTTTGCCAGTTGGGGGATTAGTGCATGGCAGTAACAATCCACTACCAGTAAAGATATCACAAAGCAGTATAAAAAATTCATGCAGGTGTGGTGGATAGCAGGTTCACACTGCTGCAATTACTCTGTAACACAATAAAAGGTGTCTGATTTAATGGCATGCATTGCACACACACTCACACTCGAGTAATGTGTAGCAAATTGAAAACCTTTAGTAATATATCCAAATGTTTTAAACAGACAAATTGTACACTGCTGCCCCACAACAGTCAGCAAAAAAATTTCAAGAATTACTGAAAATATTATTGTGTGTACATTAACATGGTTATACAAGTAAAATATAACCAAAACAGAAAGGCTGTCTTTTTTTTTCCAGTTAATCTATCTACACAAGAAATACACCACTCCCCAAAGCACACTTCACAGTACAGAGACTGACTGTTCTAAATTAACATTCAAAATCCACACACAACAATAAACACTCAATGATATGAGCAAAGAAGGATTTCCTACAATCGATGTACTAAATTTTGAGCAAACAATATCACTCAAAAAGGCATTTTAAACAGCTTTTAGAGGTTTTGAATCGCAGAGCTCTGAGAGCAAACTGTCTCCAGCTACCATTGTACACACACACTACCTAGGCCAGAACTGAGGCTGTGCTGAACATTCTAGAGCCCATGTGACCTGCAATCCCATGAATAACTGCAGAATTTCATTTGGAGCTCAATTTACAGGGTGAAGTGAAGTGAATTACATTGATTACAATGTACTTTGCCTTAAAATTGATGGAGAAGTGGTTTGGGGAAGGCAGAATAACACAAAGTTATTCATTGCAATGGACTTTACATTCCTTATTATGAAGCAAAGTACTCCACTTCACATTGTGGAGTTCTCTGCGGATTCCATGTTACTCAGTGAATCACTTCATGGAGCAGATTGGGGCCACTTCACCCACCACTACTTACAGTACTGTAACTCACATGCTGTACGGGAAGAAACGCAAATGCCTATGGCTGTACTTCCCCGATGGGCTGTAGCACAAAACTCCCAGACTTAAAAATGCTTATTAATGAGTACAATGGTGGAGTGGTGAAGCCTGGAGAGATACTGCAAAACATGCTTACAATACATCCAAGTAATTAGTCAAAAAATGAATGTTGTGATTCGTGACGTGATCGTGAATCGTGATTTGTGACTGCATTTGTGACTGTGATGATGAAGAATGTGATTCGGTGTTGACAATGTGAGATAACCAATATGAAACTGTATTGGGAATGCGAATGCCTGTGGCTGTACTTCCCTGATGAGCTGTAGCACAAACTCCCTGACTTAAAAACGTTCATTAATGAGTACAATGGTGGGGTGGTGAAGCCTGAAGAGATACTACAAAACATGCTTACAATACATTCAAGTAACTAGTCAAATAATTAGTGTTGTGATTCATGATGTGATTGTGAATCATGACTTATGACTGCATTTGTGACCGTGATGATGAAAAACATGATTCGGTGTCGACGGTGTGAGATAAACAATATGGAACTGTATTGGGAATGCAAATGCCTACAGCTGTATTTCCCTGATGAGTTGTAGCACACACTCCCTGACTTAAAAGCGCTTATTAATGAGTACAATGGCAGGGTGGTGAAGCCTGGAGAGATACTACAAAACAGGTTTACAATACATCCAATTAACTAGTAAAAAAATGAATGTTGTGATTTGTGACATGATCATTAATAGTGATTTGTGATTGGATTTGTGACCATGATGATGAGGAAGGTGATTTGTATCACGAGTGATTCGTGATGATGGTCCTGACTTAAAAACGTATATTAATGAGTACAATGTTCATGCAGAATTATGCACCACACCTGTCCAGTTCGCTGAAGGGAAGCCAAAGAAACAACTGTGACTTAAGTTACAGATGGAGATTGGGTCCTAAAGAGATGCAAGTGCACAGACAAAGATTGTGCTGTGCACTGAAGAGATGCAGATGCAAAGACACAACACCTAATCAGTGCTCACAATCAGAAATTCAAATCTGGAAAAGAATACCTTGCCAGTTGGGGTGCTGGGGGCAATGTACTGCACTGATGGAGTAACAGTCACCAGTATTAGTACCAATAAAGATACCACAAAAATCACAGAGCTGCAGTGGATAGCAAGTTCACATTGCTGAAATTATTATGTGGCAGAATAAAAGGTGTCTGATTTGATGACACATGTCACACACTTACTCACACACACACTAAGTAATGTGTAGCAAATTGAGAACTTTAGTAACATAACCATATTTTTTAAACAAACTAAAATTATGCACTGCTGCACCACAACAATCAGCAAAAAAATGGTAAGAATTGTTGAAAATATTACTGTGTGTACATTAACACAGTTATACAAGAAAAGTATCACCAAAACAGAAAGCACTGTCTTTTTCTCCAAGTTAATCTACCTAAACCACATATATGCCCCTTCCCGAAAGCACACTTCCACTGTCTCTCAATACACAGACTAAATGTTGTATATTAACATTCAAAATCCACACACAAACAATAAATGCTCAATGTTATGAGCACAGGAGGGTTTCCTATAATCGATGAAGTAAAGTTTCAGCAAAACAAATTATTCAAAAAGGCTTTTTTTAACAGCTTTTAGAAGGTTTGAATCACAGAGAGTTCTCAAAGCAGATTGTCTCCTACAGTTTCCTACACACACTACCCCAAACTGAGGCTGTGCAGAACGATCTAGAGCCCATGTGACCTGAAATCCCATGAATCACTGCAAAATTCATCTTTGGAGCTTAAAAACAAGGCAAAGTGAGGTGAAGTACATTGTTTTCAATGTACTTCACCTTAAGAATTGGTGGAATAGTGGTTTGGGAAGGTGGAGTAATGCGAAGTCATTGTTTTCAATGGACTTCGCATTACCCACTATAATGCAAAGTACTCCGCTTTGCATTGTGGAGCACTCCACGAATTCACCTTCACTCTGTGAATCACTTCACGGAGCGAATTGGGGCCACTTCGCCCATCTCTATCTGGGGTGTAGCCAGCAAGAATCTGGGGTAGGACATCAGTGAGTCACGCATCTGCAGCTGAACTGTCTGCATTCAGCTTCTCACCAAGTATTTTCTGGAAGCAGATGTTGTGCCTCTGTTTCCACCGACTTGACCAAGTTTTGCTTACTTTGAAATCGGTCCTTCCCATAGCAGTCAACTGGTCTGCCTTTTGTAACAGCAGGGTACCACTGATTAGTGGCTCCCTACCACGAGCACTAGTGAACTACTAGATCAGGGCATCTTCAACAGAACTGTCCTTGCCCTCCCGCTTTTTTTTGTTCAGGTTTGTGGTTGCAGTGCCAATTATTGAGGAGGGATACACCTTTTTTTGGCAGTCAGATATGGTGGACTTGGGGATGCCAAATTGAATTCTGCGCTCCCTAATGCTCATCTTTTGCATCTTGTCAAGTTCGTTAATGATCTCAACTTATCTTGAAAGCGTGTATGCTTACCTGAAGCCATCTCAACAAAGAATCAGCACAGGACAACAGCTGAGCAGATCATAGTAAAGCAACATAGTGAAATAATGGACTGAGCTGGCCCAGTGGCGCTGAGAGTTGAGGCGCTGGATGCCACACCTCACGCCATGCCGGCGACTCAAGTTTGAGAATGGGCATGGACCACCAGGGGTTGGCACGGGTGGAGAAGGATTGAGCATCTGGAGGACAGCTCTCCTTCACCAGGGAGGAAAAGGGAACTGGTTCCAGTATTGTTTGCCCCCTGGCGGAGGCCAGGAGCAAGGTGCCACACCATAACATGGGGAGGAGCTGGGGCAGATGCTGCCATAAGGTGGTAGCATCATTGCATGTCCCCAGCTCAAAGGAGGACTCACTGAAAAATCTCCGCTGGCCCCCCCCGTATGAGCCAGGGCATAGTGCATGGCCCTCTAGCCAGCTTCAGTTTCACCTCTGGCAGCACCACTCGAGGGGGCATCCACAGGTGAGGGTCTGGGTCACCGAGCCCAGGGCAAGCCCGCTCACGGGGTTGGGGTGCCAGTGAGGAAAAAAGCACAGTATATAAAAAAACAGAAATAATGGACTGAATCTAGTGTGGCAAGGCAAGGTGTACATTTAAAGGCATTTCACAACTTGTTTACACTGGTATGCTTAACAATGGTGGTTACAGGGTAAATGCTAACATCTGCCGTTAGAGTGATTGACTGCTAATTGCTCGCCTGGATGTGTAAAACTAGTCACTCGCAAGCAGCAAATAGGAGCTAAATGCTGTCCCTGGCAGTCACTAAATTCGGAGTTTGAGGTCCGCTTTATCCATTGAGTTTAACATTGCTTTTATATGTTTTGGCATTTGGCTTGTCTGTTTTGTCCAGTTCAACTGAATGTCCACTAAAAGTGGCACATGTTGTAATCAGACATAGATATGAATGAGAATGAAAAAAGAATCATAATCAGAAAAATAGTGTTTTATCTTTGGTGTTATCTCGGTTAAAGCTGCCAGGCTTCTGTCTCCTCCACTGACTAACAATGCAAAGTCAAAGGGGAAGCTGTCTTACTGTATAAAGATGTACCATGTAACCTGCAACAGTCCTTCCATGTGACTTTGAGACACTTGTTTTTCAGTAGCCTCATTTGGACCAAACTTAGCCTAAATGCACCTCAATGACAAAGTTACAAGGGAAGTTGACAGGCAAAGATGCAAAACATAAACTTCCTATTAAATTGCAAAAATTAGCAGCATTCTCAATGAAGGCAAATTTGATGAATTCATATTAACTTTGCCAGTGGATGAAAACTGCAACATTTCTGCTGACAGTACTATATAGAGTTGTATTACAAGCACCAAGATCCGCCCCTGCTGAAATTGTAAGAATGGAGCTAGGTATAAGGACTATGGAGGCATTGCCTATAAGAAGAACTTTGGATATTGGGTGAAATGTATGCACCAAAAGGATGACAAATTAGCAAATATACAGTATGTTTAAAGGAAAAAAAATTTTTGACTAAGACTTCACTGTGGTGTGATTTTGTTAATTTTGAAGAATGAGCATTTATGGTCTGACTATTAAGAGGGATGTGTTGCAGAATGCTATATTCCCCTGATAAAAAGAAAAACTAATAGTAGGTGAAGCAAAGCATGATGTAATGAAAATTAAGTCATACAAGATTAGTCAGTGGTATGTGACAAATGCATGTGGGTGTGTGTGTGTGTACTGGACCTAGTACAGACATTTCCCTCAGCCAAATTATCAAATGCTATAGACTGGTATACAGCTTTCCTTTACACTAGTCACTCCACAATATAAAATATAGAGAACCACCTTGTCAGCCTGTTATTGCAGACTAGCTCAGCTCATTTGGGGAACGATGGAAATAACTACTGATGATCTGCACAATGCTGTATTTCTTTGCTATGTATGTTTGTCAAACACATGATTTCCATTGGGGGGGGGACATAGCTACCTGAAGCAGATGCTATATGTGAGTGTTTTGTGGATTTTCTGATTAAATCCTCTCTTTGAACACTTTAAAGACCTTCAGGCAAAGTGGGCAAGCACTAAGGATGCAATACTTGAAGCAACGTCCCATTGTGTTAGACAGAAAAGGAAGTGCAAAAGAAGAAGGAAACCACTTTGGTTCTCAAATACAGTAGCAGAAAAAGACAGAGCCAAAAGGCTGGCCTTCAGGAAATATAAGGGAACACAGCGGGATAAAGATAGGGAGGCATACCAAACTGCCCTAAGGGAAGCAAGGAAGGCAGTAAGGCAGGCAAAGTCCCAAACTGAGGAAACACTAGCACGAACAGTAAAAGAAGGTGACAAGACTTTCTATAGATACATTAGTGAAAGGAGAAAGTCCAGAGGGGGGTATTGCTAAGCTCAAAAGAGAAAAGAGGACATGTGAGGAGGAGGATCCTATAAAAGCATCTATCCTAAATACAGTATATACTTTTGCTCAGTATTTACTGAAGAGAAGGTAGGGCAAGGCCCACAGCTCAGCACCATGGACACAGGGGGGACGGAGGTGAGCACTGCTCCCCTCACAAAAGAAAGGGTCCTACAAGAGCTCGCTAAGCTCAGGGTGGACAAGGCAATGGGACCTGATGGCATATATCCCAGGGTACTTAAGGAGCTAAGGGTGGAACTAGCAGAGCCATTAGCAGAACTGTTTAGTGAGTCTCTGAGCACAGGAGAGGTCCCAGAAGACTGGAGAAGGACTCATGTGATCCATCTCCACAAGAGTGGTAGCAGGGAGGAGGAGGGGAACTACAGACCAGTCAGTCTTACCTCAGTAGTGGGCAAGATTATGGAGGCACTCTTTAAGGAAAGGATAGTGCAACACCTGGAATCCATATGGGCACAGGATCCAAGACAGCATGGGTTTACAAAAGGAAGGTCCTGTCAAACTAATCTCACAGATTTCTTTGACTGGGTAACCAGAGTGGTGGACCAAGGGAGAGCAGTTGATGTTGCCTACCTTGACTTCAGCAAAGCTTTTGACACTGTTCCACATAGTAGATTGATAAATAAGCTGGGTATGCTCGGGGTGGGTCAGAAGTTGGTCAACTGGGTGGCAAACTGGTTGACGGACAGAAAACAGAGAGTGGTGGTAAATGGTATAGTCAGAAGAGATGCAAGTCACAAGTGGGGTACCTCAGGGATCAGTCCTGGGGCCAGTCCTCTTCAATATCTTCATTAGTGACATTGCAGATGGACTAGAGGGTAAGGCTTGTCTGTTTGCAGATGACACCAAGATCTGTAACAGAGTAGATGATCCAGATAGGGTGGACAGAATGAGAAGAGATCTGGATAAACTAGCAAAATGGTCAGAAGAGTGGCAACTTGGATTTAATGCATAGAAGTGCAAGATCATGCACATAGGGAAGAGAAACCCTGAAGCCACCTATAGGCTGGGAGGGGAGTTGCTGGCAGTCACAAAGGAAGAATGAGACTTGGGCATCATCATCACCGATGACCTGAAATCATCCAAGCAGACCTCTAAAGCAGTAGGTAAGGCTAGGGGGATGTTAGGGTGTATTAGTAGGGGTATCACAAGTCGTAACAGGGAGGTAATAATCCCGCTTTACAAGACACTGGTTAGGCCCCATCTGCAGTACTGCATGCAGTACTGAAGGCCACACCTTCACAAGGACATTAACCAAATTGATGCAGTCCAGAGAAGGACAACCAAAATGGTGCAGGGACTGCATTAGAAGACATATGAGGACAGATTTACGAAGCTCAATATGTATACCCTTGAGCAAAGGAGGGAGACAGGTGATATGATCAAAACATTCAAACACCTTAAGGGCATTAACAATGTGAAAGAGTCTAACATGTTTAAATATAAGAAAAATAGCAGGACAAAAGGACATAACATGAGAATAAAGGGAGGCCGATTAAGGGGGAATGTGAGGAAATTCTTTTTCGCAGATAGAGTGGTGGATGCATGGAACAGCCTACCTCAGGAAGTGGTGGCTGTGAATACAGTGCAGGGCTTCAAACAGGCATGGGATAGGCATAAGGGAGCAATACAGACAAATATGGATAGATAGGTCATTGACAGTGTAAAGGTGTGTGGCACATTCATAAGGTAGAAAAAATGGGCAGACTGGATGGGCCTTGTGGTCCTTATCTGCTGTCAGCCTCTATGTGTCTACGTTCCTATGTTTCTATACACCTGTACAGGCATTTATAAGAGCATACTATTGAACTGACCTCAAGATGGAAACAAGCAAGCTATTCTTTTCATCTTCAGAGGGATTCTCACCACCATGGATATATCCACTGGAGAATTTTTTCAAGGATTATACCGGCCCTGAGAGTTAGGGGAAGCCTGGAGTGAACCCCAGATCCCATTCATGGTAAGTGTCTGCTCCTGTCTCAGTTAGTTTTCCTGCTAAACTAGCATTTAAATAAACACAAACAAAAGATAGTGAACTCTTTAGTAAAAAACATGTACTAAGTACCAAAATACACCCTACATTGTCTGCAGACTTTCAGACTCCTGAAAAAACAACACAAAATACAGTAAGCTTAGAGGATAATCCTAGTGTAGCTTTACTGGGAACATGACCAAACTCAGCACTGACAAGTGGGTTGTCATTAACAGCAGCAGCTGACAGAGAAGCTCTGAGTGGTGTAATGCAAGTGCCTCCAATGCAAACCGAAGGCATAATCCACACTGTGGAGTCTATGGGTAACTCCACAGACAAAATGTTAGAATGTCTTTAAAGATGGGGCAGGAAATCTGACACTCTGAATGCCAGCTTAGGTGACTTACAGCATGAGACAAAAAGCAACAAGGAAATGAGCAATGATGTAGAAAACAACTACAGAGAAATACACACGGTTCTCATCTGGTATAAAAAATAAATAAACAAACAAACAAGCAAATAAATAAAAAAATGGAATTCTTATATTCAGGATACATGGGACCCAATTCCAAGACAGCTACGCCAGAGGTAAATGCAGTACGCCAGTCCCAAATGGTGCAAATCACAAGTTACGCCCACAACTTGCGACATGCGAGATTCCAAAAGAGCACTTATGCTGCAACCCACAACCGGTATGCCAAACACAAGTTATGACACAGTTATGCCAAAGAAAGCTTGTGTCACTGCGTAATGCATCTTGAGACATCAGTAACACACCAGTATGATGGAACTGCTATTCTAGAACAGGAGGTGTAATTAAATATGCCAGATGATGCCAACGTAAGTTAGAACAAGGAATAGCTGGTCTAACCAGAGCACAGGCTATATAAACCCCACCTCCAAACACACACATTCAGACAGCAGACATCAGTGTAGTGAGACACACAGCAATGTCAGCAATAGAAGCCCTACTGGGAATAATGATAGCAGAGCACTGTAAGCGCAGGCACACCAGGCACAGAGGCAGGACCCAGGGGACCGAGCCACAGCATCCAACAATGGTTCCAAGGCCAATGGTGCAGAGAGTAAGATACCCTCACAAAACCTTCGAGGACCTGACTGAGCAGCAGTGCATAGCATGCTATAGGCTCAGCAAGAGCTGCACCAGTGAGCTATGCCAGGACCTGGCAGTTGACCTATGCAACACCAGCAACAGGGGCCACCCCCTGCCACTGGAGGTGTGCATGTGTGCAGTATTGAGCTTCCTTGCCACTGGCACTTTCCAAATGCCCACAGGGGACACAGTGGGCATCTCCCAGCCAGCAGTGTCCAAACACCTGAGGAAGTTCCTCTCGGCCCTCATACAGCGCAACTCACAGCATATCAGCTTCCTGTGGGATGCCCAACAGCAGTGCCAGAAGAAGTAGGCATTCTGTAGCATGACGCAGTTCCCCCGTGTGCTAGGTGCCATCGACTCTGCACACATGGCCATCAGAACCCCAAGTGAGGATGGGGATGCATACATTAACGGGAAAGGTTACCACTCGATGAATATCCAGGTGGTCAGTGACAGTGGTGGTCACATCCTAGATGTGGTGGCCAAGTACCCCGGATCCTGCCATGACGCCCACATCTACAGGAACTATGGACTACACAAGGCCTTTGAGAGAAGGGATATCACTGGAGGATGGCTTGTAGGTATGTACCATGGGGAATAACAACTGCAAAAGTGTGCAAGTGGCAGTGTGTCTGCATGTGGTAGACAGTGCATGTGGGCATGTGGGGACAACAGGGGCTCAAGGTGGACAGACACTGCAGTGGGCAGAGGTGATGGTCATGCAGACACGGGACATGCCATACATGGGATGCAGTCAGGGGCACACGACACACACACAGTGCAACACATAGGGGCCTGGGAAGGCCACACAAGGACATGGACAAGGGAAGCCCATACAGTGCATTGACACAGCCAAGGATGTGTGTATGACTGAGAGTGCATGCCTGCATGTGTGTGTGCATGTGCATGCAGCAGTGCGTGCCATGCAGAGGATAGTGAGATGCTGATGACAGGTCTGCACTCAGCAACATGCAATTAACCTCTCCCTCCCCCAACAGGGGACAGTGGCTATTCCCAGATGCCATGGCTGATGACCCCTGTGAGGATGCCCCAGATAGCAGTTAAGGTCAGTTACAACAAGGCCCACACCAGCACGAGAGGGGTAATTGAGCCCACTTTTGGACTACTGAAGTCCCGCTTCTGATGCTCTCAACACCTTGGGGGTGCAATCCAGTACAGTCCTGCGATGGCATGCAGGATAGTGCTCGCCTGCTGCATCCTCTACAACATCACTCTAGCACACCGTGTACCAATGACCAACAATGACCAGGAGGAACGTGCACCACTGGAGGGTGATGGAGAGCTGAACAGCATGGTGGGATACATGGTCACAGTGGTGTAACAGCAGGACACCATGCACGACAGGAGCTGATCCAGCAGTTCTTTTGAGGTGGCACAGAAACATAGAAACATAGACTGACGGGCAGATAAGGACCGCTTGGCCCACCTAGTCTGCCCATTTCCCTACCTACAGGATAAGCTGCAGATCCTAGTTAACCAACAGCATATTTCTTCCTATGGACACCATCAGCAACCACATCACCACCACCACAACCACTGCCACCACCACCCCCTCCAACACTACCACCACCTCAATGGTGGCACCTCCAGCAGTACAGGGGACACAGTGTGGTACAATGCAGCCCTGACAACAGCATGGCTCTCATGTCATCATCACCGAGCCTCAAGGGGATGAGATACTGTCTTCCAGGTGCCATGCAACACATGTGGCAGCACTGGATCTGGAACAGTGCCCATGCGTGTCACACAGCATCTGGCAGGCATGACAGTAAATGTGTGATGGCACCCCAGGCAACACACAGAGGACCACAGCACACATGGGCCATGGACATGAAGACACAGGTGGGTGATGGACACACACAGGGCAGAGGAACAGTGCCATGATGATGGCGCCACCAGGCACAATGCACCTGCTATGGCCACTGATATATGTAAACAGTGCAACCACAACAGGGACACAGCACCGGGAGGCACAGACCTGCAGATGTATGCCTGTAGGATGCACCATTGCATTGTGCCACTGGTGCCATGCACAGGGACCACCATGCCCCTGGGTGAAAGGGAGCAGTACCGGCCCATGGCTGCCACACATCCATGACATGCACGGTGTGGCAGCACATGAACCGGACCCAGCACGGTGCACTGCTGTACACAGAGCACCATGCAGCCATGCCCATCGGTGTGCGCCCAAGGCTGTGAGGTGCACAGCCAGCACACTGATACCATGTGCATGTTGGGGATGCACATGAGATGGCACAGCTCTGCCACATGCATGCCTTCATGTGCACAGTGACGCACACATGCATATGCCCATGCAGACCAGAGACAGACGTGCAGAGCCAGGGGTGCAAAACAACATTTAATGTAACAGTAGAAAACACAATGGAGCAAGGGTAAATACAAGTAAAAACATCAACAACAGGATAAACAAACAGTACCCCCAGTACCCACACAATACACCAGCTATGTACCACGCCCCTAGCCCATATGTACAAGTCATCAAGCCCATATGTACATGCCCCCAGCCCATGTGCAAGCCCCCAGCCCATATGTACAATGCCCAATCCCCCAACAGTAACACACATCAGATGGCCACCCCCCCATATGTGGACCCCACTCAGGCACGACTCCACCAACAGCCCTCCCTCCACACATGGTATGCAGACCCCCTGCTGTACACTACCCATTGTCCACCAGCCCCCCTTCCCACATGCACACAACAGGTGGCCCCCCTGCCACTTCAACATAAGCCTATAATGGCCAATGAGCCAAAGGCATAACATAAGTCCAAAGTCCATGGCCCCAGTTCACACTGTTGCAGTGCTAGCACCTCTGCAGTGCCATGAGAAGAGTCCCCAGGGAGCCATGCAGGCATGTCGCATCACCTATAATCATGGACACCAGCACTACCAGCTGCTGTTCACCTGCCACCTGCTGCCCTGGGTACAACAAGGCCTGTAACACAGGCTGTCCAACAGCTGACCCTGCTCCAGCATCCTGACCTAATGGCTACTGTTGGTCCATGTCACTGTTGTCAAATCGGTGGTCCACACTGTCCTCAGGCAGCATGTCAGCAGCCTCCTCCTGCTCCACTACAGGATGCTCCATCTCCTCATGCATCTCTTCTGGCTGTTCCTCCACCTCCAGCTCAACTGTAGGCAGCTCCACCACCTCCTGTCCATCTGCTGCCTGCTCTGCTGCAGCCATCTCCTCTGCTGGTAGGGCCTCGGCCACCGCCACCCCGCCATACTGTGGGCCACCCCTGTCACCTCTGCTGGACAGTCATCCACTGCCGCCTCCACCTCTGGCCACTCCCCTGGCTCCTGTTGCTCACTGTCTCCAGTGTTCGTGTCTGGTTCATCCACCTCCTCCGGCGTTGGTGGGATCGGGCTTTCCCTGTGTTGCTGGCTCAGCCTTCACCTTGGCCATTGCCCACAGCAAGGCCCTGTGGCATGGTGTCAGTCTGCTCTGCACACCTACAAGGAAGCAATGTTAGTAGTCAGTTCCATGCTAGGACACACTGCATGCAGACGCAACACACAGCCATCACCTCCACCCCCACAAACCACCACAGCATGGATACAACACATGGTGTAGAGTGCATGCACCTACCTGGTCTCTGGTGCCTCAGCACCTGCTGCTGGCTCTGTGTGCACTTCTACACAACATCTGGCTGTTCCTACTGACCTGTATCACTGTGTCCTGCACCTGTGGGGAAAGGGAACACAGTTACATGCATTCACCATTGCTGGCCATGACCTGTGTATTAGTGTTGCAACATTGTGTGGCTAGATGATGGCATACCCACCTGCACCTCGGGCCTGGCCCATTTGCATCTCCATGTCCCTCTGCTGTGTCATGTCCAGCAACCTCTGAAGGATTCCTGGTTCCTGCCATGCCATGTCGTGCCATTGGTGCTGCAGCTGTCACATGGAGTGGGACACACTGCTTATGGTATCTAGGCATGCCCCAATCACCCTCCACACCCTTGCCTGCTCCACCGTGGTGTGCGACCTGCACCTGGGTGGGAGGAGTGTTGTCTCCCACTGCTGCACTAAGTTGATGAGCTCTGCAGTGTCTGTGGCATTGAAACTGGGGACCCTTCTGCTTAGGCTGAGGTTGCTGTGGTGTGGCATGTCAGTAGCTCTGCTTCACCTGGCATGGGGGACTCCTGGCACATGTGGCACTGACTTGCAAGGCAACATGTCACATTGAACATTTCATGTCACAGTAGTGGGGTCACCATAGTGTCTCACTCTCGTACATGCCACCTGGCATGGCTGCCCATAGACAGCATACCATACTGGGCCTGGGTACAGTGGCAATGGGTGCAGCACTGAATCCCACATGCTGTCCCAGGGGTGTAGCACAACACTGCTGTGCTGTACACACATGTCCCTTCAGTACCAACCCCCTTCTAACAGTGTGCACACCACCTCCAGATCCCACCCCCAGCATGACAGGGCAGAGTGGTGCCATGCGCATACATTATGCAATGGGTAAACCCCCAATGGCTGCCTACACCACACTCCCCCACACTTCCACCCACCATACCCATCTGGGTAGTGTTGGGGAGCCATGTGTATGCACTGGGGGGGTTAGGCATATTGCCATCCTCTACACAACAGTGGCATGCACAGGGTCCCTATGCAGTGGCCTGGCTCAGCTTCAGGATGCCTAGCTGTCATGTAGCAGTACACAGCATGGCACATGTTGCATGTGAGCCACACATCACACCACTGCACATCTGTGTACACTGTGCATGCCTACCAATGCCCTCGCACAGATCTCTGGGCCTGCTGTGTATTCAGGTCTAGTGCACCTCACAGGAATGAGTGCTGTCCTGCACAGAGGCTGGCCTGTGAGTGTGGCCTGTAGTGCCATGGACACTATTTTATTTATTTTTATTTATTTATTTAGCTTTTTGTTGACCGGGTAAGTGCACGAGACAAATCCTGCCTATTTTCAGGCACGACCCGGGGGAGGGGGATGCAGATGAATGCCAACTGACCTTGAACCAGATTAAGCTGTTGGTGGTATTTTTAGTGAATGAGGGAAATTTGGCCAGGACACCGGGGAAGTTCCCCTACTCTTTTCGATAAAAGTGCCATGGGATCTTTAACATCCACCTGAACTACCACCAATCCAGGCAGATGGGACCTCGGTTTAACGTCTCATCCGAAAGATGGCACCTCAGAAGTGCAGCACCCCTCTCATGCTGCACTACAGTGTCAGTACTGGGATATTAACCCAAGTGTCAGATGTGGGAACTGAACCCACAGCCCTCTGATCTCCCAGCCTCAGAGGCGAGTGTGCTGCCTACTGAGCCACTGACACTGCTATGTCAGACTGCCTGGTCTGCTGGGCCACTGACCCCTCCACAGCCATGGCCAATCAGGTGAGCGCCCGTGTCTGCACCTGCACATAGGCCTGGGGAGGTGACCATGGTGTCCACGAGTCACCCTATGGCTGAATCTGTGGTGCATGTCCCTGTCTCCAGCACTCCTATGGGGGTACCCATGTGCTCCTCCATTGCTGAGTGGTATGTGTCCTTGCTGAGCCGAATACAGCCCAGCATCTCGGGCTGCTCCTCATGGGTGGTCATGAGGGTCCTGCAGAACCCAGCATAGTCTGTGGGTACTACTGTGTTGTCATCCTGAGGGGATGACATTGCCCTATCCAGGGTCACCTGCAGCCTGTCGTATGACGCAGGGCTGAGGTCCTGCAGTATATTGTCTCCTATGCTGCCCACACTAAACAGATCAAACAGGTTCAGTCCCTCCTCCCCTTCTATTGTTGTTCCTCTGCTGCCTGCCACTCCCCCACCACTGGTGTCAGGGCTGGGTCTGACTGTGTCACATCAACACCACCAGGGGTGTCTGTCACAGTGACCTGTTGGGTAGTCGGCTGCATGCTTTCCTGCTCCAACTCAGTGCCTGTGCCATCACTGTCCTTTTCCCCTGTATCTGCTGCTGCTGCACCTGTGAGGTAACAACAGTGCAACAGTGCTACCCTGACATACCCTCCATACATGCCTCCATTCCCACCCCTGCATTGCTGTCCCATGCACAGGGGGCAATGCTGGTCATCCACTTACCTGTCCCTGCGGCCATCTGCATCCTGTCCAGGTCTGTATCCCCATGGATGCTGTTCTGTCTCAAGAACATCAGTATCCTCTCCTCATGAACATTGATGAATACTGAGGGGTCTATCCTCCTGTGGCCCACCACCTGTGGCCAATGCCTGCCATCTGTTATAGACTTCCTTGGCCTTTGTATGGCACTTGAGGTCACTGACCTGCTTCTGGAGGTCATGCATGGTACGTTTTGCGTTGGTCACAGCATTCACCTTTTTGGCCACTTCCTCCCATGCTTCCTAGAGCTTATGGCACAAGTCTCATTCCCCACCCTTGCCCATTAGGAGGTCTGCCTAGGACTCAAGTTCCTCAAGGAGGTCATCTGTCTTCTCTTTGGTAAAGTTCTGTTTTCTCCATTTTGCCACACCTGCTGCCTCTGCACTGCTACCTGCCATGGTTCTCACATGCGTAGCTCCTATGCCATGTCTGTGACTTGCACACTGTTATATGGTTGTAGGGTTGCAACATGCATAACTGCTATGCCCACTATTGTGGGTTCCATCATGTGTTGCGGGCGTAATTTGCGATGTGTAATTCGTCTGTCTTACATTGTAACTAGCAATTGTCTTGGAATAGGGTGAAGCTCGCATGTCACAAGGGTTTGGCCAGAACATTACGCAGTAGTGCAGCCTGTGCCATGCTCTACTCGCTCTCTTTGAAGAGGCCCATAGATTCTTCATCTATCCTGACTTTTCGTATAAAACTCAACAATGGTGACATACATTTTTGCCCTATCATCAGGAAATTTTGGAGTTGGATGCTTCTTTACAGATGCTGGCACCTGCAAAAGTTTGAATTATTTACAGGAATAATATGTATATTTTCTTTGAAATTGATCAGTTGACTGCTTATTTACATTCACAGTATGAACCAGACTCTTCTAAAGAACAGGAATCATCTAAAAACCATGGTAAGGAATTGTGTCTAGCTGCTTTGAAAATTGAAAAAGGACTGAATTGAGAGACTTTAATTGTCTGTAGCTGCTTTGGAAATTGAAGATTGAGATACTTAAATGGATGTGATTGGACTTGTTTAGTATATAACAAAATGTTGAAAATCTAAGATGCTGTAGAGATTATTATATTCTTTTCTTTTTATTTTTTCTCTTGGCTTTGAGTTCCAAATAAAGGGAGTTAAGATATAATAATGACTATGTTAATATACAGTATATAGGCCTGAATATTCCAAAAAGCATGGATGTTAGCTGCATATGATCCTTTTGGTTCTTATTTTTTTCTTTTTCTTTTTTTATTCTGTGCTGTATCGCTCTCCCTATGATATGGACAGGATACCATACAATATGTATGTTATATGTTATAATCATAAAAAATTTATTAAAAATAAATAAATAAAACAATTGATAAAAACTGTTGAAATAACAAACCAAGACCTTACTAAAGAAAATTATCGCATGAACAGACAGATTGAGATGTTGGAGAACCAGGTCAGGAACAACAAATTAAGGATTGTTGACTTGCCTATTAAATTGGAAGAGAAGTTTGAGTCTGTAAGAGATTTGGAGAAAGACATGTTTGTTACTTCATACAACTTGCCATCAGATAATCTTCCATTTATGGCTAAAGCATTCAAAGTTCCTCAAAGGGCCTCAAACCCAGTACAACGTCAAAGTGAGCAAGACCAAGTAGATCAAGAAATGAAAGTCACCATCTTTATTTCTATAGCATTTGATTCAGACAAAGACCTGATTTTGAAACTATCAAGGATTAAAAACACTTTATGTTACAAAGGACGTAGGTATATTGCCTTCCCAGATTTTGCCTTCATGACCCAACAATATTATAGAAAGTTCCTTTCATTCCACCAAGATGTTCTTGAAATAGACACAAAATTCCAACTCTTGGTACCAGCAAAGACCAAGATTATTCATAATCGAAAGACCTACATCTTTTTCAAAATTGATCATCTTGCCACATTCATACCTGCACAATACAAAAATGACACAGGCAAGAAAGGAGACTTGCCAACTCCCTCAGAACAAGTGATACCCATGCTGGCAAAAGCAGCAGATGGACTTAAATAATAATTCAGTATATAGGAATACATCACCAATTTGAAAGGCCACTTTCTGGAGCTAGGTTTCATTTTCTTTTTTCTTTATATTAGTTAGCTTTTAGTTGTTTATCTTGGAAAAAATATGTATTACTGTATGTACAATACAGCAAACTAATTCAGAGGACAACTCTGGAACAGAATATATCTGATTTAAAAAAATCTATAATATACAATAGGTCTGAGTGAGAAAGTTTTATTTCTAAAAGTGTGACTGCTTGTTCAGGTAAGGAAATGTACTTTTTCCTTTTATATCATAGTATTTCTCTCCCCATATAAAATGAGCTCATGTGTTATGGTAATACACATACATTTCTACTGTATTAATATCATTCATTACTAGTGTTTGTATTAATGTAACCCCAGTCAGTGCTAAACTGAGAGGGCTACTACCCCTGCCTGTATGGCTAGTGAACAGGTTGAGGGGCTTAGGTCCTTTGACGCAGTGCCTCCATTTTTATAAGCTGAAAATTTGGGGAGAAAGGTGTCACTCGGCATTGTGATTAGGTTTGACTACTCTACACAGGGGAACCCAAAGTAATCCAGAGACTAGAAGCAATAACATAATGTCCAATACCAGGTGATGGGATTCTAAAGTGTGGCTTTATTCAACAACACTGAATGAAAAGCATAGATGGACCCCACAGGGCTACACTCCTTGTAATGCAGATAAGGTGATGACACAGACACAATCTATTCTTGGATCCTAAACTTCCATTTGTCATGGACCCTTTAACTAGTGGCACACTACCACCCTCTACTCCATCCCAAAGTCTGGGCACCCTCTTCAGGCACTGGCCAATACCTGACAGAAAGGTGACTGGTGTCTCAAAGCAAATCCATAGAGGTGAGCCCTGTTGCCGCAAGGTGGGGGGTCTCCCACCTTTTGTTCCATAGACCCATACCCAGCCATTCCTTTGTTTACACACACACACACACACATATCCTTGGCTACTGAAGTGCAGACTGTACATGGCTTTGTAATGCAGTAACTGTCTTTCTCTGAAGACCCCCCCCCCACATACATCAGTCATTACATCTCACTGTTCCATAAGCCTCTTCCTTGGCTATTATAGTCCAGACTGTACAAGGCTCTGGAATGCAGAAACTGTCTTTCCCTTGGAGACCCCCTTCCCACATACAACAGTCATTACATCTCACCATTCCATAAGCCCTGGACTTGGCATCCTGACTGACCCACAGCCCCAGAGACTTATATACTCACTGTTCTGGTGAATGACACTGGCCTTTTGTCAAAGCTTCATCACCCTCATTGTTGCAGATGTCCAAAATCTCTGAAGGAATCTCTGTTCCTCAAAAACTGTAGTGCCCCAGCACTCGTCATCAGGCAGCTTCTTCCTTTTCCCAGGCCAGGGGGTTGCCCCTGGGAGTTGGTTCCTTGTGTGCCTCTCTTATGGTGGAATCACACACCCTAAGGTAGCTCTGTGTCAGAGCTAAGGGCAGAGGGGCCTGCCCCTGCAGGACACCCCCTCCCTCCACTGCACTGCAGGATCTACATCCTTCCTTCTCTTGAGCCTACTTCAGAACTGACTTTGAAATTCCCCAGCGTTTTACCTAACTCCCAGCTGCAACATTCCATTGTGGCTTAGGCTACTGAAGAATTCTAAATGATGTCATAGCCCCAGCTCAGCAGAGACTGAAAACAGAGCAAGACATAGTGATATCCATTTAACTGGAGTTTCACTAGCTGCCTGTCCCTGCCTGTCACTAGATCTAACTAGGATTCTAGTAACCCCGGGTAACAGGGGGGTTACATTAAAAATGTATAAAAATCTGAATAAAATTTAAGTATAAAACAGCACATGATTCATTACCTGATACAAAATGTTCAAAACAAGGAGCATTGCATAAGTCTCCACCATTCATGGCCTTCAGCATGTTGCTCCCATGATCCATTATGAACATTCCAAACATCAGATCCTGAGGGTATATCTAAATATTCAAAACCACAATGTGTGTGTTGCTAGAATTTCCCCTTCATGACTGACACATTAAGTAAGATAGTACATCTATTATTGCCCCCTATAAGGCCGTCTTCTTCCAAAGTTCTCAGACAGGGCTGCAGGTGGTGGAGGTGGTGTGGGTATGGTAGTGGTGATGCTGCTTGATGTGGACACAGCCTAAAAGGCAGTGAAATGTCAGAAACTTTGATTTGCTGTACTTATCCAGATATCACTAATGAAATGCACAAACCTCCCTCTTGCTCTTATTGAAGTGTCACAATCTACTTGCACACTCACACATACATGCTGGGGAAAACATGCCTGGAATAAATGTACTGTAGCATGATGGAATGCTGTATTTGGGCTTCCTTTCCTGCACCAGTCTTAAACAGCTGTTGCCCTCTAAAATAAAGAATGGCTGAAGATCAAGGGCCATCATCTTCCCAATCAGTTTTGTTATTCATACAGGGCTTTGGTGATTTCATAGCAGTTTTGTGTGGGCTTGTAATTACTAAGGATGTGCAAAGTGCTGAAAATTCACTGCAGATTATTTGCAACATGTTTTTTTCATATATTTAGATAGTTTATTCAGTTTTGTTATAGATCCATACATGAAACTGCTTACAATATAAGACAGCTCAACTACTTACAATACAATACAATACAATACATTACATTACACATACATCTATCCCCCCTCCCCCCAATCACTTGGCAATGGCTTAGCTTGGTAGTGATACTCTTAACCTTATCCATGTTCTGAGTTATTCATAAGGCATACAGAGTTTGTAATTTACTCCACCTTTTATCAAACCTAGACTTACAGTGGTTTACACTAGCTGTAATCTTTTCCATGGATAAGCTGAATAGCAGTTCCTGTAACCATTCATTGTACATGATTACTTCGGTATCCAGCCGGTGCCTGAGGACTAATTTTTTGACTGACATGGCCACCAGATTAATGTGAAACCTTCTTTCTGTTACCGCTATAGAGGAGAAATCTCCCAGTAGACAAGTTACTGGCTCAACATTTTCTGTTAAACCTAGTAAAGGATCAGTTCTTTGTTTTATTGCAGTCCATAGGAAAGCTATTTTGGGACACTCCCAAAATATGTGGTATAATGACCCTATACCCGTCCTGCATCTGTTGCACAGTGCATTGGGGTCTCTGCCCATTTTGACCATTGTTTCTGGTTTATAATATGTATTGTGGATTATTTGGTACTGCATTAGTCTCAATCTGTCTTGGGATGTGTACCTGTGTACATCTTGCCATATTTTGGGTCAATTAAATGTCCTCCCTGGAAATATATTTTCCCAGTATCTAGAGAATCCCACAATATTTTGGAAGGCTTGCTCCAAAAGAATGGAGTATATCCCTGAGATGGCATGCCTACCTGTAATAAGTTGGTTAAGATGTCTTAGAAATTCCCCTTTTTTTCTGATTTGGTATTGAGTAGGCAATTAGCCAACATATGTCTGAGTTGTGATATTTTAAAACTAAATTTGGGGTCCAGTTTGTTATTATTCATGATGTCAGCCATAGTACGAGTTCTTCCATTCTCCCATAAGTCAGCAATCCTTTTCCCTGATAGCTGAGGAATCCACTTATTATTAATCATGTGTCCACCAATTTTAAAATTAAGGTTTCCTACTAATGGTTGATACAGATCCTGCGAGCATATATAAGATAAAGCAGTGCACATCTGTGTGTGAATTCTTACCGATGTTACGATTGGATTGTTCCTGAGTGTGTGGAGGAGTAACTTAGGAGGAATGTATAGCAGGGCTTCCGGTGTTAATTTGGAAGTATCTATCATATCCTTTTCTATTAGTAGCCAGATAGGCGTGTATTGGGTTCGGTCAAGTTCACCATTCAGGCTCATCTGTTTCATATATTTTGCTGCCTGGCTAGCACAGTAATATAGCTTGAAGTGCACTAGTCTCAATCCCCCCTTTGTTCTTGGGAGCTGCTATTTTATTGTAGGTCAATTGAGACTGTTTATTTTTCCAAATAAATTTGGTCAGCAGGGAATGGATCTTACTAAACCATACTTGGGGTAAACAAAGATTTAGCATGTTAATGGGATAGAAAATACGTGGTAGTATATTCGTATTAACTAAGTTAACCCTTCCCTAAAGGAACAATGGTAGTTTGTCCCATCTCTCCAGATCTTGCTTTATAACTTGTATTATTTTATTTAAGTTACTCTCTCTGGAGGATGTAGTGCACCTTGTTAGATTAATACCTAGATACTTCAGTTGTCTGCGTAACCATTGTACCCCTAGATCCTCAAATTCATTTTTATGGGATGTCATATTGAAGGGGAATATTTTTGTTTTTTCCAAGTTTAATTTATAGTTAGATAATGTTCCAAATTATTTGATCACTTGTAGAATTTTAATTATTGAGACCGTTGGGCTCATTCAGTGTAATAATATATCATCAGCATATGCTGATATTTTAAGCTCCTGATTCCCCACTTTGATCCCTTGGATCTCAGGCTTAGTTTTTATCTGGGTTAAGAGGGGTTCCAGGTATAAATTGAATAGTAATGGAGAGAGTGGGCAGCCTTGTCTGGTACCCAAGGAAAGGAAGAAGCTGCACGAGAAGGTTTTGTTGCAGTATGTGTGTGCCCTAGGTGACATGTACAATGCCTTGACCCATTGCACAAAGAGAGGAGGGAATCCAAACCTGTACATTACCTGATATAAAAATTCCCAGTCTACTCAGTCAAGAGCTTTCTCTGCATCAAGTGACGCAAAAATCACCTGCTTATTATTATCCTTTGAAGCTGAGAATATATGATCTAATTTCCTAAGATGGTCGGAGGATGACCTTCCTTCCATAAATCCCACTTGTTCTGCACAAATGAGGCTAGGTATTACCTGATTCAGCCTATGGATAAGATGTTTGCCAGTATCTTAAAATCATAGTTTAGTAGTGAGATTGGTCTGTTGTTTAATACCAGTTCTGGGTCCCTCCCCTCCTTGTGCAATTCCACAATCAAAGCTTCGAATAATTGAGGATCTCTGCATTCTCCCTCCAATATGCTGTGAAATAATCAGAGCAACCATGGAGACAGTTCCTTCCCCAGTTCCTTATAGAAGTTGAGGGAGAATCCACCTGGCCCAGGCCCTTTATCTAATGGCAGTGTATTACTTTCTCTTATTATCTTGTGCTCTAAGATAGGGGATGATATTTGCATTCTTTGCTCTTCAGTTAGTCTGGGAAGAGGTAGTTCAGATAAATAAGAGTCAACGGTCTCTATCACTGGGAGGGTCAGTCCTAGCTTTGTAGAGCCTTGTGTAGAATTCTTGAAATTCTGTTGCTATGTCCTTAGGGTTCATTTTGAGGGTGCTGTCTACCCGAGATTGTATTGCTGTCATCCCCTTGGATGATTCCTGTTGCTTTACCTGCAGGGTAAGAAGTTTCCCCTCCTTTTCTCCCTGATCTATGTATTTGGATTTAATGATTGCATATTTGGCTTTCTCGCCCGATATGTCATTATAGTATGCTTGAAGTCAGATTAGTTCCTGCTTTTGTATGTCACTAGTTAGAGGATTTAAGTTTTTTCCAACTCTCTAAATGTTTTCCAGTAAAGATAATAGTTGTTTTTCTCTATTTCTCTTATGTCTAGAGGCTATTTTTATTAGCTCTCCCCAAAGGAAACACTTTAAACCCCCCCATTCCATGTCCATGTGATCCGTGGATCTCAGATTGTGGTGTGTGTAGTATTCGATATGCTCCTTTATTTTCTCTAATATGTTTTTTTCTTTCAGAAGGTGGTTGTTTAGTTTCCAAGCTGTAGCTACTTTTTTATTGGGACATCAAGCTACCATGTAGAACACTGAAGAGTGGTCTGATATTACCTCTGGAGAGATCTGACACTCTATCAGGTCTGGTAGGATATGTTTACTGAGCAATACGGGAAGAGGTTCCATGCATTGCTGACCTGAAAGTGTATTCCCTCCCTCTCGGATGTAAAACCCTCCAGGGATCACATAATCCTAACTTATCAGACATATCTCTAAAGGGGATAGTCCAACTTTTACTTTGCCTGTTCTATCTGCATCTGGGGTAAATGACAAGTTACAATCCCCCCTAGTATCAGTGGATAAGACAGAAGGGGTTGCAATGTATTCAGTATTTCCATAAAAAAGGAAGAGGTCTCCATTTTAGGGCCATATATGGATTCCAGCACAATGTCACATCTTTCCAGTGTGCCACGCACTAATACATATCTCCCCAGTGGATCCCGGATGCACTGGCTGCACTGGAATCCCACATTTCTTGTCATCAGAATTGCTACACCTTGCTCTGGCTGGATGACCCCGCTGCAAAAACTTGACCTATTTGCATCCTACATAGCAGATTTGCTTCTGTGTCTAGTAGGTGTGTCTCTTGTAGAAAAATTATTTGTCCTTTAGTCAGTTGCAAGTGCTTCAGAACCCTGTATTGTTTATTTTTACTTCTTAACCCTTTCACATTCCATGTCATAAACTTAATCCTATTAGCCATCCTGATTTAAGGAGGTACATAAAGAGTGATAAGAAGATAAAATGCAAAACAATCCCTTTGTTAACTATTTCCAAGGAATCCCACCCCTCTCCCCCATATTTTCATTGCATACAAGTACAAACATTTCCAGTTCCTCCTTAATCCCCCCTCCTCTTCCCCTTGTTTTCCCTTCACCAACTTATTTACCTTGTTGACATGTTTCACTAAGAGATTCCTTCCCTCAGCTAGTTCCTGAATTACTTTTTGATTAGGTGAATAAAGGAAACCCTCCCTCGATATGGTATATGATGCTGCCAGTCTCAGCTAGCCTCAGTCCTCCCACTTCCCCCACTCCACTGAGGGTCCCCCCTCACTAACAAATTCCTTACTTGCCATCATAAAATTAAAAATAAGCCAAGAAAGGATAGTAAGTGTTGTGTGTTTTGAAGGAGGATGAAGAGAGGGAAGCCCACTCCCGAAAAGAACCCCCCCATAAGAAATCTTCCTCTATAGAAACAGATACCTCTCCTCCTTATTAACTTCCCACTTTCCAACTGAAGTTAGAGCTTATACTTCACCCCTTTATAAATGAATCTTAAATTGGAAACAACCTTTTCTCCTATTCTAATAATAATTATAACCAAATTCAGCCTTCCTGGTAATTCGGTGAAATTAGTATTCATTCCCCTGAAATTAAAAGTCTTGCATACCCTTGTAATCATCATTATTTTTTCAGTTAAACCACCTGGTGATAAGATCCCTACAATCCCATTTTGGTATCTCCACATTCCTAAAGCAGCCTGTTCCTGAAAATTTTAAAAGTTAACTTATTCTTCTAATTTTAACCTAAATTAAACTTCTCCCTTGATTCCTCCATACCATGCTTTGCACCTAAGTTTCAGCACTAATCTTGCCATATTTTAAAGCAGGAGACTATACCATATAAAAGAAAAAGAGAGATGACAAAAGAAAAGTCGCATAGCTTTGATAACTGGAGTCCCCTTTAACCCAGTTACTTCACTGAAAGGATCCAGGTTGTCCTTTGCCCTGCAGCTCTGTGCACAGCCATGCAGCTCATTCTGCAACCTGAACCTCTTCTGCACCTCTACGAACGTGAGAATCCTCATGAAGTTGCAGGCTCCATTTTAATCTAATCACACAAAACAGCCAGACATGATTCTCCAAATGCTTGGACTGGCCATTATCCCACAGATATTGTTGTTCTTGATCAAATGTTCCCAGGTGTAAAAATATACCCCTTGAAATTGTAGACTCCAAAGTCTGGACGATATCTCTGCAACAGTCTCACCAAATACACAGCGCTGCTTCAATCCCAGACTTCATCACTACCAAGCAATGAAATTCTGATTGTGTGCTGATCATATAAGTACTGAAGTCCCAGTTGTATGCCAGTCAAGCTGCCTCGGTAATTTTTATTTATCCCCTTCATTAGAAGCTAACATTCCATTATCTTTCCATTCCCCGTGCTTACATTTCTCCCACTAATGGCTTGCTTTTTAAACAGGTCTGGTAGGAGTCTCTGTAATTCCTGTACTGCTTGTTTGTTGGAATCATATGAGTGCCATTTGTATTGGATCCTAACTTGCAGCAGTGCTGGGTATAACATCTTAAAATGCACTGCTGCAGGCATGAGCCAAGAGATAGTGGCATGGAAGGATTCCTGTTTTTGTCTAACTGAGTCCGGTTTGGCCCTGTGCTGTACGTACTGTAACTTGTTCCCTTCCCACATCACGGCTTGTACTTCCCTGAGTTACGTTATTATATTCTGCTTATCCAAGAAATTCAAGAGTTTCAGAAGAAGAGGTCAGGGTGGTGAACTTGGGTCTAATTAAGGGAGCAGTGCCCTGTGAGATCAATCCACCACATATAATGCACCATTGGGTGATGGCCCGGCTAATTTCTCTAAAAGCTTTTGTGCAAAGATGATTGGAGAAGATCCATCCTCCCCCTCAGGGAGTCTGATGACTACCAGATTGTTGCGACTGTTCTGTCCTTCTAGATCTTCTAATTTTGCTTCCATTTTTGTGAGACATTTCTTTATTACTACCAGTTCTGGGTCTGTTGCTTCTCTTCACTTCTCCAGTGATATTGCTCTTGCTTCTGTGTCCCTTCCTTGTCTAGATACATCTGATAAGTCGGATTTCAGGGAGGTTATTTCTTTAGTTAAAAGAGCTATAGCTTCTTTCAGGGGTTTCATCTCTGATAGCGCTCTTCAGAAAGTGGAGTGGGTGCCGCTTTGCTGAGCGATGTCAGGAGTGCTTTAGAGCTCTGCTCCTTAGGTGACTTTGTGGCCTTGTCCGGCAATGCAGAAGGAGGGTGTTGGGGAAGTTCTTGCCACATTGTTACCTCCATTCTGAAGATTTTTAGGATCCACTGCAATTGGACCTTTGTGATGCCCTTCAGGTACATTTCTGTCTGGTTTGCTGTTGAAGATTAGTATTTTTTAAATGTAAATGTGAAGTGGGAGAGACGGAGAAACACTGAGGCACTTCTTGCATCTAGCCAGATATCACGTGACCCCATTTGCAGCATGTTTGATAATTTGTGAATTTCTTTTGTTTTGCGAAGTTGTCACTTCACTGGCAAAATTGTATTCTGTGAAATAGGCTTTCTGCATGAAGTTTATTCCTCGGGAAAGATATTTTGTGAAATTCTTAAGATTGCACTTCATAGGAAAGAAAACGTTGTGTTTTGTGGAATCATTTTACCCTGAAAGGTTATTCTGCAGAAAACAAAATATTTCACAGGATGTGAAGTTTTAGGTGACGTGCAAAGTGCACACTTTGTGGAAAATTCACAATGTGTGGCACTTCCAGGGTACTTCAGTGGTGAAGGTTAAATTCATTGCATCTCTAGTAACAACTCAGGCTGTAGTTTATTTTGTTGTAACAAATTATTGATTAACGCTGGCTAGTGTCATGCAAAATTGGAAAATTTTGCCTAGTGAAATATTTTGTGGAATTTGTGCATTTTGTGAAATATTTTGTAAGGCAATATGCAAAATTTTGCCTGGGGGGGCAGCAAAATGTTACTCTCAAACCGGTGAAATGTGCCACCCATGGGTGAAATTTCTCAATTTTGCCAATGGCCACTAATCTTTAAAAAAAAATTTCCCTCCCCATCCCTGGTGTCTAGTGGTTCACCCTGGCCAATCACCAGCTGAATTCAAGAACCCCTCCAGTCACCTCTGGCCCCCAGCCCCCAATCTTTGAAAAAAAGCAAACCCTTCCCCTGTTCCTGGTGTCTAGTGGACTTTTTCCCAGGTGAATCACCTGCCAAATTAAAATAATGAACCCTCCCACCCCCCAGTCAATCCTAGTTATTTTTCCCTCCTTCCAAGCCATGACCGCGGTTCCAATCTTCAAAAATTAAAAAAGCAATCTCCTCCCCTGTCCCTGGTGTCTAGTGGACCCCCTACCACCTCCCTGTCTTATGTCAGAGCTCACCCTGCCCCCAGTACCCTGATTGGGCCACTGGCACAGCCCTCCAATCACATCCATGGCTGGCAGCCCATCTGAGTGCTCAGTTAATGAGCACATGCTTTGTACAATCTCGTGCTCATTTATTGAGTGCTCAGAATGGCTGCAAGCTGTGGTGGTGAGTGGAGGGCTGTGCCAGTGGCCCGATCAGTATACTGGGAGGTTAGTGGGGGACTCTGACTTAAGACAGGATGGGGGGTCCAATAGACACCAGGGACAAGGGAGGGGATTGCTTTTTTTATTTTGAAGATGGCTGCTGCTGCTAGCCTGTGTGACCCGGGTAGGGACTGAGAATCCCTGTAACTATTATGAAAATACCAAGTTATGCTTTAAATGATCAGCTAGAACACTGGTTACCAAAGTACAAATAGACTGAATCTTGCTGAACTTTTGTCACACAGACTGCAACATGACCTCACTTGGATGTATATGGTCATAGGTAAAATACTTCCACAATGCAGCATATCTCTTTGGTTTGTATTTATATAATTGGACTGATGGGGTTACTTTAGAAATATTAGGACAGTAACTTTGAGATAATTTTATTTTTTCTGCCATTGTGGAATGATGTAGCTGGGCTGGATACCATGGCAGGCCAGCACTGGTGGCAGCAACATTATGGTTACCCCAATAAATTCCACTTTTTATTCAGGTGACAAGATGACAGTAGTATACATGCTAGACACAGACTGTCACCTTATGTGCATAATGACTTGGTGATGCTACTGCTGCTGATGCCTGATTTGGGTGTGTGGGTCAGAGGGGTGCATCATGTAGTTCCTTAAGGCATACAGGTAATTGTCCTTGTCCACAGTGCAGCGATGGTCATGGTAGTGCTGGTGCTACTGGCACTGACTGCTGGTGTGATGTTGTTCATGGACATTTACATATGCTGGAGGCCAGTGGTCATGAAGTCCAACATACACTTACCCAGATTCTTTTCATGATACAGTACAAGGAGCCAAACTCAGAGAGTGGATGCGCTATCATGTCCATTGCTTTTAAGATGAGTTACATATTTCTACCAATACCATTGATGACCTACTTTTCTAACTAATCCCATATTACTGTCCAATCTTGTAGCTTGTTCCACTTGTCTACCACTCTTTTCCTAAAAATGTGCTTGTGGAAATCCATTTAAATCTCTTGTCCCCAAGTTTCAGTGAGCTCCCCCTCATCCTTGTATTTGAGCTGAAGAAGAAAAGTTTATTGGTATCCACCATATTTATCCCAAGCAGGTACTTTTATATCTTAATTGTGTCACCTGTTTCCCCTCCTCTTTTCAAGGGTGTACATGTTTAAGTCCTGCAGTTCCTCTTTATATAACTTGCTCCTTAGATCATGAACCATCTTTGTGGCCCTGCAATGTACTGCCTCTACTTTGCTATAGTCCTTCCTCAGGTGTGGATTCCAGTACCTTTCACAGAATTCCTGGTATGGTTGCCTCTAGTAACCTGCACAGAAACATGATCATCTCCCAGCTTTTGCTGTTTATCCCCCACGCTATGCAACCCAACATCCTGGTTGCCTTTCCCAATGCTCTACTGCAGTGCGTGATTGTTTTAAGGCTGTCCAGTAGCATTACAACAGGGTTCTTTTCTTCTGCTTTACTTATTGACACCATCCCACATTTCATATTGCACTGGAGAGCCTCTTCCCTGTGTGAATCACCTTACATTATTTTAGTGTTGAAGCCCAGCAGCCAGGTATTTAACTACCTCACTAAGCTGCCTAAATCCCCAGTGTGTTTATTTATCCCTTCCTCTGTGTCTAGCCTGGTGCAGCTCACTGTAACATCCATGAATAGGTACATCTTTACCTTAATGCCAATCACAATGTAACAATGTCAGAAATAAACACATTGAAAATAAAAGAGCATGGCACCAATCTTTGAGGTGCTCTGTTGTTACCTTCCTTATTTCTGAGTACTACCCATTAACTACCACTGGCTTCTTCCCATAAGCAAGATCTTGGCTGACATCACAAATTGTTCCTCCTTTCCTAAGTCCCTTATCTTTTTGACCAGCCTCTGTGAGGGACAGAGTTGAAGGTCTTGATGAAATTTAAGTATACTGCATTAACTGGCTTTTCCCTACCTGCTGCCCTTGTCACCTAGTCAAAAAAGTTGACCAGATTCTTCTGGCAAGACCTACCTCTTATGATCCCATGTTGTCTGGGGCCCTAAGATCATTTCTTTCCAGGAATTCCACCAGTTCCTCCCTTAGAATGAACTGTATAATTTTTCTGACTATAGACATCAAGTTTACTAATCTATAGTTCCATAACTCATTCTTCCTTTCATGCTTGCATATTGGGACCACGCCCACTGTTGTACAGTCCCTTGAGACCACCCCACGTCCAGTCAGCAGTTGAATAGGTCTGCAGATGGCCCTGCTATCATCTCTGCTACCTCCTTAAGCATCCCCAGGTGTGAGCCATCAGGTCTCATACACTTATTTACTTTCAACCTGGTTAGCTTCTCCAACAGATTTTTCTCAGTTTTTTCAACCCTGCCACTTGATTACTTCTCTTCTTCCTTCCCATTTTACTCACATTTTCCTGTAGTGTTCCATCCATCTCCTGAGTAAATACTGAGCAAAAATATTTGTTCAGTATCTTGGCATTCCCTTTGCCCGCGTTCCTGCCCCCTTGCATCATCCTTTCTCACGTTTTAGCAGACTCCCTCATTCTTTAGATAAATGTCTGAATCCTGCAGCACAATTGGCAGTCAGTAAAAAAAATGTATCTTTTTTCCTATTATAGGAGAGCACCACCATTACATTTGCAGGGGCACATTTTCCTTTTTTTTTCTTTCTTTAAAGATTTTTTCATTTTTCTGTGTGTGGGTTTAGTGTTTGTGAACAGTGCTGGGTTGACAGCACTGGAACTTGAAGTCCTCTGTTTAACCACATGAAATGTACAGCACAGGCTATCACAGTGCAAGCTTCCCCACACTGCCCCTCTAATGACTCAACCCTGCAATGCAGGGACCACCACACAGGTGAGACGAGTGTTCAGACTTCACGCATATTCAGTCATTGGCCTCTCATGTGAGACTGCCAACAAGGGTATCAGTTAGTGCCTGTTTGTGTTGGTAGTCTTGTAATATGGATAATTGCCCACTGGGAATTGGACTGAGACCAATGCAGCTCATTTCTCACAGGCCACTGAGTAGCCCCAGGCTAATAATGGTTTTCAACCACTACCAACCTGTGCTGGACTTGAACCCATGATATGGAGTTGAAAGGATTCTTAACCTGCTACTACCCATCCACTGAGACATCCACTTCCTAGTTTCCTTTTCTGATACATTTTATTTTTTATGCTTTTGGCTGGACGGTACCCCCCCCCAGGAAAAAAAAATAAAGAAATGGATTTTTATGCCTTGCCATCAGTAATCTGTAAAAAATACATATTTTTTAAATAAATCTTTAAACCCCCACCCATACCTTTTGCACTCTACTAAAGTCAATCTGCCCTGCTCCTGCTGCAGAAGAAAAAAAAACACAAAATTTAGAAACTAAATATGGATTTCTGTGTCCCCTATACTACCATAATTCTGTAAAAAAAAGTATTTATCAAATACTGTAATGTTGTAAAACTTCCCCATGCACATCTTGCAGTCTGCTAAGTTCCCTTTGCCCTGTTTCTGCTGAAGGGCCTGCAGCTGCAGCATAGGCTCACATGGAGTCCTTGATCTCCAGCATTGATTATTGGCTATTGAAGGTCATGTGGCTTTTTAATAACTTGGACATGCTCAGTGTATGCTCCCTGTAAAAAGTGCAACATAATTACATCAAAGTGCCAAAGGGAAACCGAGTTACTTCAGATTTGCTTTACCATTCCCCAAAACATAAAATTCACCACATTCACACTGAATGAAAATTTAGCACTGGTTCATTCTTATTTGGGTGGACATGGAAATTCATGCACAACTAGATTTAACTACAGTATGTAATACAGATTTTTTCAGCTACAGTAACCAAGAAGTGACAGCCACCTAGAGTAATCCTGTTATGGTCAGTTCAGCATGATCAGAGACTTATGCTGACTTTAGGCTGCATACTGTACCCTTCACTAGAGTTGTACAAAACTGGAAAATGTTGCCTAGCAAAATATTTTGAGTAAGTACTGAATTACGTGAAAGTTTTCAACTAAATTTTGTCAGATTGTGCCAATTTCACCAATATTTTTCAGTTTTGCCTGCACATTTGTAATGCATTGTGGGTAAATAGCTGAAATATCATGTGCAGATTCTTTCTTGCACAGTATATTGCCTGTTGAGTCGGAGAGCAGTTCAGTGTGGTGCATCACAGCCAATAAACCCTTCAAAAACCTATTTGTTGTTTTTGAAAGCTAATTGCTCCCAAAATCTAAATTTTGTTCCCAGTGCAGCTATTGAACATTTTTTTTGGTTTTGATATCTTTGGATAATACTTAGTTAAACTGAGGTAGTGTTTTCAGTTTTGCCTGTGTCTGTGAGGGAGTTGAGTGGGGGAGGGTCGACTATGTAATGTGTGTGTGTGTGTGTGTGTGTGTGTGTGTGTGTGTGTACAGTATGTGAAAGCAGAGCAGGCTAGTTTCCTAATATTTGACAGATTTCTCACAAGTTGTGAGTGAGTTTCTGTTATTTCTTTTAAGTAATAATATTTGTGATGGTGTGCTACTTATTTGAAATATTTTTCTTACATATTGACCTTTTTTGGATAACTTTATTTGAACAGTTACTCATTCTGTGGAGTTCTGTTCCTGTTTCCCTTTGTTTAATCACTTTTCTGCTTCATTTTTGCATTGGAAGTATTCATGGACATTGAACACTTGTCCATATCCAGGTACACTGCATTGTTGAATTGCTTACAGAAATTAATAGTGTTATCTAGCCTCTGCATTGCAGCATTAATGTTTTTCTGTTTAATTTGCTTATCATATTAACCCTTTCCTCCTTGTTAGAGTACACCACTGGTGTTTACTACCTGACCTGTACTATATAAAAAAAGACATAGTTTTCAAGAAAGTGGTGGTCCCAGCAAAATTGTCAGAGATGAATTGTTTGTTCATTTCAAATCTTGTTGTCCCTTCCATCTGATATATCTATAAGTCAAAATTATATTTAGTAAGTACTAACACATTGCAGTACTTACCTTCTCCAGACACCACTTAATCCGGACCGATCAAATTGTGACTCTGAGGTGTTCCATGTGGTTGGTTTATAATTTATTTTAGTAAATTGAAAAACCAGCAACAAGAGGACACAAGTGCAAGTAACAGGATCCTTTTGTAGGAGGATTTATTTTTCTCAGCATGGCAAACTGGCTGTGCCAACCCTTTTGCCTGTTTCATAATTCACTAAATAATTGTGTCTCCCTTCTATCACAATTTTGCCATTTGGTTGTTCTCAATGTACTGTATAAGTCTGGTTTTGCACACAACTACTACAGCTAGCAGCAGCAACAAGATTAGGCCTGAAATCCTTGGTAAACAGTGTCAGAAGCTTCATTTTGAGGTCAATGAAGTGGGGACACACCATATAATAGCATGACTGACACCAGATTTATATCTCAATTTACTGTAACCTTTTTTGGGAGACATTTCTGGACTTCTGGGGAATGTTAGGCAGTGGCAGCACCAAGATTAGGCCTGAAAACCTTTGTAAATTGTACAGAAAACAGCAGATTTTGGTCCTGGTTGTGGAAGTGAACTATTCAACAGCATGACTAACACTAGATTTCTGTCTCAATTTACTGTAGCATTTTTTGAGAAACATTTCTGGACTTCTAGATCATGTTTGGCAGTGGCAGCACCAAGATTATCCTGCTTCCTCAATGCACCATACTTTATGATACATCAAAGGTTATGTCACACCTGATACATTTCACACATGCGTGCTTTCTCACACACAAAGCATGCATGTGAAAAATGCATGGGTTAGGTGTGACATAACTGGTAACATATAAGGAATGACGGTGCCTTGGGGGAGTGGGCATTTTTATCTTAGTTATATGGAAGCACTTTTTACATTGTTTACTTGCCACACTCAAATAAATAATGAGCACTTTATGGACATGTGCTATGGTGAGTACTTCTAACTTTGAGTTGAAGCAACTCACATGAGGTATTTGAATTTAAAAAAAAATATGCACTTTGTGCACAAGGCCCAGATGGTTGACAGCCTTTGGCAGGAGCCGGCTTTTCATTTGCGAACTCCATATATATGGAATGCAACTGAATTGCACATTATTATGTTGTTAAAAGTTATCTTGCAGGTGTAACCAGCTCTAAGAAGTAACACACCCTACGAATAATAAGAGAATAAGGTGTTTATTAGGGGAGGGGTACATGGACATGGTACAGAATAAGCATAACAAATGACAGGCAGAATCTGGAGGACAAGGGTAATACAACAATGACTGGAGAGAAGTAATAGAGACAGAACAAGAAAAGGGACTAAATTATATAGGGAGCACAAGACAGTAACAAACACAACAGCACTGGTCAAACAAATTATTTTACAAGCAAAATATAGAAACAAGAAGACTTAAGAATGTAGATTAAAGAGGATAGAGCCAATTTTTTTGTTGTTTTTATTTTTTTTAGGGAGAACATACAGACAACAGAATAGAGGATAGAAAAATGAAAACAAAAAAGCCAAATTAATTTGTGCTATCACATTAACTGCCAGTGGGGCAGCCACACAGTTCGGGCAGGATGCCCATGATTTTGTTGACATCACCCTGGAGTTTAGCAATCCCCGCATCATTAAATTCCTGTCTGAAATCATTTAACTCCTGTCTAAACTGGTGTACTTCTGACAGGACAGCTGATAAGTCTTCATGTGTCAACGCTGGTAGGGTGGGGGCTATCTGTGCTGCTGTTGGCCCTGGACTGGGGGGGAGATGGCAGGGTCTTGATGCTACTGCATACTGCTGCTGTTGTCTGGTCCACCGAGCCCAGCAAGGACACTTAACAGGTCCAGCCATGCATCTCTTCTTCTCACCCCCTTCAGTACTCACACCCACACTGCTCCCCACAGCTGCAGTTGATGCTGCCAACACCTCCTGCAGTTTTAGGTCCCATTGAAGTGGGTGGAGTTGCAGCATCTGTAGCCACTGGCCACTTGTCCAAAAGTGGGAACCAGACTTACTGTGATGCACTTCCTGCTTGCATAGATTGCAGGTGACCACTGGGTCATCTGCTGAACTTGCATAAAAAAAATTTCAAGCAGGAGAACTTCATGGATGATGGGGCCATGAGGGGATGTCAGATGATGCACTGGGCATTGACCCCTCCTGCTGCTCAGGAGGGGGCACAGTCTCCTGCTGCTGGGATGGAGGAACAGTATCCTGGTGCTGGGCAGGGGACACTGTCTCCTGCTGCTGCTGCTGCAGTGGAGGGACCACGGTTGACTCCTGATGTTGGGGAGGGGGCACTGTCTCCAGCTGTGGTAGAGGGTCCACGGTCTCCTCCTGCTGTTGGGGAGGGGGCACAGTTGTTTGCTGCTGGGTGTTGGTGCTGGGGCCAACAATCTCCTGCCACTGTGGCATTTCATTTTTAATGGACATCTGAAATACGCACCTGTCAAGGCGGTGTAGAGGTGCCTCACTATCTCAACACTTTTCCAGTATGCCCACCACTAGCAATTAAAAAAAAGTAAATAGAGGTACAGACTCTGAGAGAGAGAACAGGGGGAGGGGGGAAATCACACCAAACAAACACACACACACACACACACACACACACACACACACACACACCTACTAAAATATGAAACAGGACAAAGACAAACAAGAAAAAGTTAGAAAAAACTGCACAAATCAAATAGTTTATGTATCAAAGTGCTCTTTGCAGTCACAGGATTCTGACTCTGAGTCTAGATGCTGCCTGCTCCTTGAGATATGTAGCACAGGAAAAGAACCATTCACTTCCTGCATGTTTAGACTCAACCATGTGACCACCAGCAGAGAGAAAAGTCCAATATTACCTAATTTCGCCTTATAGAAGCACAAGGTGAAATTTGGCAGTGAAATTTCACCAAAAGGTCATAATTACATGAAATGTTTCACTGTGCTAAATTGGCAATTTCTTCATAATTTCGCCAGAGAAATAACATTTCACTGTATCTCTACACTTCACACCTATATGAAAGATTTGTAATACAAAAGCCCCAAGCACTATAATTATTTTCCTAGATGACAGCATCCCTACACCAGCTGATAAAGAAAACACTACCAAGTAGGAGTTTTCATGCCATTACTTTAGTCTGTCTCCTTATGTCCTGAACTCTGACACTACTTATCCTAAGTTTGTGCTGGCAGACTGGACCAACTCTTTCACTCATTCTGCTGCTTTTCTCTTGACTGTCTTTTCCTCACCCACATACTCTGCTCTCTCTCTCTCTCTCCCCTCCCTTGAGGCCAGATGTCTTACTCACTGCTCCTCCTTCCTGGCCAAGTACTGGCTTGGTTCTCTCCCCTCCTATCTCTCCTCACTCCTCTCATCTCCTCCCCCCTCCTCCTCCTTTTCCCTATGAAACTCTTAACTATCGCCTCCTCACTCTCCCACCTAGGTCAACTACAGTTCTCCTACTGTCTCCGTAAACTGTGAAACTCCGTCCCCCTAAGCACCCATTCTGCAACTTCTCTTCACTCCCACTCCCTTCTTCTCTGCAAACTTTACTCGTCCACCTGCAACTGCTCCTGTTTCTTCCTTCTGTGTGTCCCCCTCCCAATTCCCTCTTCCCTCTTCCCTCTTTCCTCTTCTCTCACCTTGACCAATACACTCAATACCACTACCTCACCGCTCAACTCCCTCTTCACCTAAGTATTATATCCCTCCTATGTGCCTTTCTACATTTGGCTGTAATATGCCTAGGCACTTTTGCCCCTTGAACAGCTATCCACAACTTGTAAATTTAATTGTATATGTAAAATTGTACCTGATAAATTGTTTATATTGCTATAATCTGCTTATTTATTATGCTTCCTTCTTCACCTCACTGTATAGTCTACCACTCACCAATATGTTGTATACTTGTCCCCGGATGCATTTGGAAATGAGCTGCTATTCAGCTCGGTATATCTCTCCTGGGAAAACTTTTGAAATAAATAAACAAATAAATCTGGCCCAGTGCAAAGCCCTCTTGATTATGTTCTGCTATCTATGCCAAGCTTACTTGCACCTTGAAAAGGGGTGATTACAATCACGGTTACAGTTGCTGTTGGTGAAATTTTCATTTCCTCAGGCTTCACAGCAATCAACACAAAAACCAAAAACAAAGAAAAATGATTTTATGCTAAAATTGAACAACATGTAACAGGAAAAACAGTAGAGTGTCTATGATGCTTCATGCTGGTGTCATTTCTGAGCCCAGGTTGTTGACAACAAGAGCAGTAACACAATCACTGTGCCATTCATCATTCTATATTTTGCTTGACTTTATGCTCCTGACTGGCTTGCCGCCTTTGAGCATGCCCTTCCCCCCAACACTGACACCCACCACATCTATCAATCAGTCAATCAAATTTTATTTATATAGAGCAGTTCTCAAAATGATCCAAAGAGCTTTACGTAAAACAACATTTTAATAACTAGTATTAAATAACAGCAGAAAATTAATCTAGATCTGGAAAGCCCTGTCTTAATAAATAAGTGTTTAACTCCCGTTTAAACTGGTCAGTTGTCTGACTTTCTCAAACATGGTGATGTAGAGAGTTCCACAGGATCAGAGCTGCAAAAGCGAAAGTGTGAGCTCCAGATGTTTTTAGAAGGACTCTGGAAACTTCTTGCAATCCCTCATCAGAAAAGCATAGTGAGTGAATGGGGTGGTAGGGATGCAGAAAGTCTTGCAGGAATCCAGGCCCCTGACCATGTAGGGTCTCATAGATCATGGGTGTGGGCAGGACAGTAGTGTGGTGGGTAGGTAACTGGCTGGGCTGCAGGACACAGAGGGTGGCGGTAAATGGCTGTCACTCCACAGAGGAAAGAGTGATCAGTGGGGTACCACAGGGATCAGTGCTGGGACCGGCCATGTTCAACGTCTTCATCAGTGATATTGCGCAGGCTCTAGAAGGCAGAATTTCCCCGTTTGTTGATGACACAAAACTCTGTAACAGAGTAGACACACCAGAGGGTGTAGACAGAATGAGAAGGGACCTACAAAAACTTGAAGAATGGTTAGGGGTTTGGCAGTTGAAATCCAATGCAAAGAAGTGCAAGATAATCCATATGGGGCACAAAAACCCTGGCACAATACATCAGTTGGGGGGTGAGGATATAGCATGTACCAAGCAGGAAACGGATCTTGGGGTTATCATCTCTGATGACCTCAAGGTAGGAAAACAGTGTGACAAGGCAGCAGGTAAAGCAAATAGGATGCTGTGATGCATAGGCAGGGGCATCATCAGCAGGAAAAGGGAGGTCATAATTCCACTATACAAGACACTAGCGAGGAGTGAGGCCTCACCTGAAGTACAGTGTACAGTTCTGGAGACCTTATTTACATAAGGACATAGACAGGGTAGAGAAGGTTCAGAGGAGGGCAACACAGATGGTACATGGATTGCATCACAAGTCCTATGAGGACAGGTTGAAGGAACTGAATACGTACTCCATGGAGGAGAGGCGAAAGAGAGGGGATATGACAGAGACGTACAAGTATCTTACAGGGAGGAACAGGGTGCAGGAATACCTATTTTTAAGTGAAAAAGATGTTCCCGGACTATAGGGCATGAGATGAAGTTGGGGGGAGGACGATTCAGAGGAAACGTGAGGAAGAATTTCTTCACAGAACGGGTGGTTGACAAGTGGAACACCCTGCCAGAGGAAGTGGTGGGTGATGAAACAATCATGGGATTTAAGAATGCATGGGATTGACATAAAGAAATTCTGGAGGTCAAGGTTAAGGGGCAGCAGACTTCTAGGAAAACATAAAGTAAACTTACAAGCTCAAATGGGCAGACTGGGTGGGCCGTAGGCCGTTATCTGCTGGCACTGTCTACGTATGTATCTATGTATCAGCAAACTGACCTTGAAGGAGATCTGCTACCTAACTGACAGCTAGTGCAGATAGCAGAGTACAGGCATGATATGACAAGATCCAGGTAGGCCTGTCATAATTCTGGCAGCTGGATTCTGTGCTAGAGGCTGGCAGTGAAGATCTACCCCTGACAGCCCAAGGTATAGGGCATTGCACTAATCCAGGTGAGAGGTCACAAAGGCATGGATCAGTGTTGTCAGATCACCGGGGGAATCTGATGTGTAATCTGGGTGATGTTCTTCAAATGATGAAATAAGCTTTGGACTATGGCTGACACCTGTAACTTAAGCTTCAGGTCACTATCCAATACAATGTCCAGACTTCTCACCCAATCTAAGGTAAGCAATTTGGAGTCCCTGAGCCACAGCCTTGAGACTAAACCAGCCTTCCCCCTCATTCCCTGGTGATCAGGTTCCAACACCAGTACCTCAGTTTTGTCTGGATTTAACTTCAACCATTTGGCCCTTGTCCAGCCTTGAATCTCAGCAAAGACAGTTGTTAAATACCAAGACCATATCATGCTGTTTGGGCACAAAAGACAGATATAGATGAGTATCATCTGCATAGTAGTGAAACCTCAGCCCATACCATCTTATAATGTCCCCAGCAACAGCAGCATATACACCGCAAACAACATGGGGGGACAAAACAACCCTGCTGTACCCCACATGGGAGATACAGAGATGCTGAGGAAAACAATCACTGACACCACCCTCTGTGACCTGCTAGTGAGGTAAGATTTAAACCAATTGAGGACTGTACCAGCCAGCACACAATAAACCTGCAGGCACTCCATCAGCATCCCATGGTCCACAGGGTCAAATGCCTCTGAGAGATTAAGGAAAACCAGGATGGTATGTCTTCCACAATACCTTGCTGCAAGGAGATCATTAAGCATCCAAACTAAGGTGGTATCAGTACTATGCCTTTTCCTGAAACCTTACTGGAGAGGATTGTAGATGTTGTGTGTTCTTAAATGGATCTCCAGTTGCATGGCCACCACCTTCTCAATAACCTTACCCAAAAAGGCCACGTTAGAGACAGGTCTGTTGTCTACCAGGCAGTCCAGATCCAGTGAGGGTTTTTTAGGAGTGGCCTTACAACTACCTCCTTCAGAGGTTCTGGAAAAACTCCTGTCACTAGAGATCATTGGACTGTCCTGGCTAGGACCAGGACAATTACTTCAACACACCCCACATGGAGGTACCTTGGCCCTGGATCCAAACTACCACATGTTGGCCGCAACCCCTTGATGACCCTCACAACATCCACAACATCCATGACATCCAGCTGGTCAAAGTCAGACCAGACATACTTACGGCCTGTGATCTCAAGCCCATCACCACAAGGCCCTTTAGAGGTCATTGAGTGGATTTCTGACTTGATGGAGGCAATCTTATCGGCAAAGAACAGAGCAAACTCATCACATCTTGATTGCGAAAAAGATCCCCCTGACTGAAGACAGGCTGGATTGCAAAACCTATCGACAGTGTGGAAGAGTTGATCTGGTCTGTTGGTTGTTGCAGCAGTCTACAACTGACCCTCTCTAAACTGGTGATGTCCACTGGTAGAGTTCTTTCCTTCCTCTCCCCTGTGGTGTAGATTTTGGGTTGAGATTAGTGCCATTGCCAGCAGGGCCTGCAGATTGCTAGACAGTCCTCCTACCATGGCCAACATTTTTTACCTGATTTCTTGTCCCTCTCCTAGCTGGAATGCACAACATGTAAGGGGGCTGACACTGGTGCAATCAATGTGCTCATGTTAGGATAGGAAGCGCCCAGGCATGCAAGTAGGACTTGCCATGTCTCCAGAATATTCCACCTCCCTTTCTCCAGCTGGGACATGCTGTCATTTACAGCACACATCCCCCAGCCTGAATGCCCAATCTCCAGCTTCTGAGTTTAGTCCTGAACACTGGTCATCAGCATGAAACTTCAAAGTGCTTCCTTTGGGACAGCGTGCAGCCTATCACATTTACGTTTTACTGCCTTTTTGGAATGGTTTTTGAGAATTTGCTTTCCTTGTTTCTTTAACTAGAAACATAGACGTTGATGGCAGATAAGGATTGTAAGGCCCATCCAGTCTGCCCATGTTTTCTAACTTATGAATATTGCCATAGGCCTTTTCTCTGTCAATGGCCTATTTATTCATACTTATCTGTATTGCCCCCTTATGCCTATCCCATGCCTGTTTGAAGCTCTGCACTGTATTCATACCCACCACTTCCTAAGGTAGGCTGTTCCATGCATCCACCACCCTCTCTGTGAAAAATAACTTCCTCACATTACCCCTTAATTGGCCTCCCTGTAATCTCATGCTGTGTCCTCTTGTCCTGCTATTTTTTTATATTGAAGCATGTTAGACTCTTTAACTTTGTTAATGCCCTTAAGATGTTTAAATGTTTTGATCACATCACCTCTCTCCCTCCTTTGTTCTAGGGTATACATATTGAGTTCCATTAATCTGTCCTCATATGTTTTCTGAAGCAGTCCCTGCACCATTTTGGTTGCCCTTCTCTGGACTGCCTCCATTTTGCTAATATCCTTGTGCAGGTACAGCCTCCAGTACTGCACACAGTACTCCAGATGGGGCCTAACCAGAGTCTTGTAAAGAGGGATTATTTTTACCTCCCTCTTATGATTTGTGATACCCCTACTAGTGCACCCCAACATCCCTCTAGCCTTATCTACTGCTTTAGTGGTCTGCTTGAATGGTTCCAGGTAATTTGTGATGATAATGGGAGACAGTATAGCACAGTGGTTTAAAGCTCTGAGCTGCAAATCTGGAGGCCTGGGTTTGAATCCCACAGCTCCTACTTGCATACAATGTGACCCTGAGCAAGTCACTTAACTTCCTTGTGCTCCCAGCTTGCACCTGTAAACAAGCTTTCAGCTTAGTGTGCCACTCCTGGTTAAACAATTTGGAAAAAAAAATTGTATGCTGATGCCCAAGTCCCTTTTTTCCCTTGTGATTGCCAGCAACTCCCCTCAGAACCTATAAGTAGGTTCAGGGTTTATCTTCTCTATATGCATGATCTTGCACTTATTTGCATTAACCCCCAGTTGCCACTCTTCAGAACATTTTGCCAGTTTTTCCAGATCTCTTCTCATTCTGTCCATCTATTCTGGATCATCTACTCTGTTGCAGATCTGGGTGTCATCTGCAAACAGGCAAACCTTACCCTCCAGTTCCTCTGCAATGTCACTGATGAAGATAAATTTAAGAGGACTGACCCCAGGACTGATTCCTGAGGTACCCCACTTGTGACTTGCATCTCTTCTGACTGTATACCATTTACCACCACTCTCTGTTTTCTGCCTTCCAACCAGTTTGCCACCCAGTTGACCAACTTCTGACCCACCTTGAGCCTACCCAGCTTATTAATCAATCTTCTATGTGGAAAAGTATCGAAAGCTTTGCTGAAGTCAAGGTAAGTGACATCAGCTGCACCCCCTTGGTCCACTACTCTGATTACTCAGCCAAAGAAATCTATGAGATTAGTTTGACAAGACCTTCCTTTTGTAAACCCATGCTTTCTTGGATCCTGTGTGCCTATGGATTACAGGTGTTTCACTATCCTTTCCTTAAGGAGTGCTTCCATAATCTTGTCCACCACTGAGGTAAGACTGACTGGTTTGTAGTTCTCTGCCTCCTCCCTGCTGCCACTGTTGTGGAGCATGATGACATGAGCCCTTCTACAGTCTTTCTGGGACTTCTCCTGTGCTCAGAGACTCACTAAACATTTCTGCTAATGGCTGTGCTAGTTCCACCCTTAGCTCCTATAGGGATGCATGCCATCAGGTCCCATTGCCTTTTCCACCCAGTGCTTAGCGAGCTCTTGTAGGACCCTTTCTTTTGTGAAGGGACTTGTGCACACCTCCCTCCCCACTGTGTCCCTGGTGCTGAGCAGTGGGCCCTGCCCTACCTTCTTCTGAGTAAATACTGAGCAGAAGTATCTATTTAGGATAGGTGCTTTTCCTTGGTACTCCTCACACACTCCTCCTTATCTCTTTTGATCTTAGCAATACCCCCTCTGGACTTTCTTCTTTCACTAATGTATCTATAGAAAGTCTTGTTCCCTTCTTTTACTGTTCATGCTAGTGTTTCCTCACTTTGCCTGCCTTACTGCCTTCCCTGCTTCCCTTACAGAAGTTTGGTATGCCCCCCTATCATCATCCCTCTGCATTCCCTTATATTTCCTGACGGCCAAAATTTTGGCTCTGACCTTTCCTGATACTGTTTTGGAAAACCAAAGTGGTTTCCGCCTTCTTTTGCTTTTCTCCCTAACACAATGGGATGTTGCTTCAAATATTGCATCCTTAATGCTTGCCCACTTTGCCTGTACCCCCTCAACTGTATTTTTTCTTGCCAGGGCTAGCTTAACTCTGTTGGCCATCTTATAATAGTCAGCTCCTCTGAAGTCCCATAGTTTTGCCTTGGAATGGAATGATTTAATTCTAGTGGTTGAATTGAACCATACCATGTTATGCCACTGGCCCCCAGGTGACCTTCTACTTGGAGACCTGTGATCCATTCCCCATTAGTCAGTACTAGATCCAGAATAGCCCTGCTCTTTTGGGTTGTTGTACCAATTGTTTGAGGCCCTCCCCTGCAGGGAATCCACCATGAGTCTAGATCTGGCAGATGTTACTGCTGGTATTGACCAATCTGTATCTAGCATGTTTTGTATACCTTCTAACAGTAATGTGTCAATGTCCTCCCCGTGGTCTGGAGATCTGTAGACAACCCCGGTTCGTATGGCTGACCCATTTCCTGTTTCCAATGTGACCCACTGTTTTACTGGCTCCTTATGTGTACTCTGAATTTCTATAGCTTTGATAGTTTCATTGACATAAAGGGCCACCCCCCCCCCTTTTTTGCACCTTGGTCTCTTCTGAACATTACATAGCCGGGTACTGAAGTTTCTCAAGTGTGGTTACTGGTGAACCATGTCTCGCTAATAGCTACTATGTCCAGTTTAGCCTCTGTCATTGTTGCCTCCAGGTCTGGGACCTTGTTTCCCAGACTGCAGGCATTTGTGTACATGATTTTCCATTGGCCAGATTTTGGTGCGTTAGTTGTGAGGTGAGGTCTGGCATTTCCACTGCACATCGCATGGGGAGCCAGACCTTTTTCCTTACCAGGTGATGCAAATGAACTACACACATGCTGAACTCCTGTTTGATCATTAGCTGGGGGAGAGGGGTTCTTGTTGCACATTTCAATAACTAACTATTTTGATTTCTGTAATTATGTGCTGAAAGGATTTCATGTCACACTATGGAAGTGTACATCTGGTGCAGCACTCTGACAATGCCCTACTGCCATACTTTACTGGCAGCATTTGAGCATCATATCCAAAAAGCTGCAATGTGTGAGTTGGTAGAAGTTGGCAACATAAATGACACTTGTGTGGAATGGTTCCCTGACCCAGTCCAAGCCTATTGCAACTCAAGAAGGTCATACGCTTGGAATTGCCTCTGTTACAATATTATTTTGTCACCACCTCCATGGATGGGGTAGGGGCTATAACCCACCCAGAGGGGTACCTCCTCTGGCCCATCGGGGTATCATGGGTCCTGCAGGATTCCGGTATTTTTCCTCCATTTTCTCCCCCATGCCCACACCCAAGCAATGGGCGCAGCAGCTGTCTCCACCTCTGCAGAGGCAGCCAAGCACCCTGGGCAAGGGCCAAATCCCTCTTGCTGTGCTGATGCATGCAGCACAAACCCCCCCCCGAGGAAGAAGATCAATCCTCCTGACGCTCAATCCTTACTTCCCCAGATGACCCCCAAATGACCCGAGTCTGTTCCCCAACTCTGGTTGCCAGCATGGTGCAAGGTGTGGCATCCAGCGCCTCAACCCTCTGCTCCGCTGGGCCGGCATAGGAATTGCCTCTAAATCATTTTGAGCTGTTTAAACAGCAGTTTCTTGTGGATGAAAATAACTCCACCAGTGTTTGCACTGCATGTATACATGTGTAATGAATGGAGAAAGTCAAATATATACATATGTATAGAGCTGACAGTGTTTCTTCACATACTAATGTACACAACCAATCCAAATGTAATAATTTACTAGTTATAGTATCAACCATAAATATTTTCTCCGATACCCCAATCAGAAATATATTTCCTATATGCACCATACAACAAGGCTGATCACTGCAAATCACCATTCTGAGTCTAATAGTCTAACTTATTAATACATCACCAGGTTATATGCTAGTTTTACCTCTCATACAAAGAAAATAATCACAAGCAGGATGATTCAACTGCATACACAAACCCTCCCCACTTATTACATATGCAATAAAAACTGTAGACTGATATAACATGCTAATCAGACATTCTGAAGGGTGCCAATATTTATGGTAAACTAGCACTATAGACTAGCATTACAGGGAATCATTGAAGCCACAACCATCTCAGTCTTATTATATAGTGCAGAGCAAAGAAATGGGAGGTCAGGTAACATACTAGTCATAAATATTACCTGGCCCTATATAAACAGGAGACCAGCTGATACGTGTCAGGAACCCACCAAATAGTCAACTCCCTTGAGTCCCTCAAAATATTTCCTCTAAAAACAATCATTTAATCAGTCAAAGACTTCATCTGTTTGTATAGGACATCAACTTGTTTTTTGCTTCCTTTCATGATTTTATTTTTGTACCAGAATGTGGTCTGGGCAAGCCATATTAAAGCCCCATCAGACATAAAACATGCTTAAACACACAAATATCGCAATAAACAATATAAAATTAGAATACATTTTTAACATATTCAGAATTATGGCACATCAAAACATCTGCATTCTGAAGAATTTTCATAAAATACTCCCAAAACAGGGTGAGGGAGAACAGTTGATAGTAATATAAGAAGCAAGATTATTCAGATCAGAAGGACCTGACCATAAGAGTTTTTATTTTCCAGCAGTCAATTTTTTCATGCCAGTTTTTAGGGTAGAAATCCATTTCCCCCTAGTTTTGCATAATCTAAGTTAGAAACAAAATTTGTAAAGAGATTGTAAGGTTTCACAATTTTAGGGATATGATGTGCAAAAACAGTCAGTCCAAAACATATCTGATTTTGTGAGAGAGAGTACCAATTTCCCTGTACTATTGATGGTGATGGATCTAAGTTGGATCTTCAGTAGAAGCAGACCGCAGAACATAACTGAAAACAGTATTCCAAACTAGATCTCAACAGTAAGCTACACTGAGGCAATATCACCTTTCTCATTCTACTAGTAATCCCTGTCTTCATTCACCCCAGCATTCCATTATAACTTAGCACTGTAGGTGTTAACAGAGGTGTCTCTTAGGCCTGCCTAAAAACCATAAGGTGGCAAACAGAAAGACTGACCAAGCCCTAGATGTCCCATACTCACAGACAAAACAAAAAAGACTGTTCTAATGCTCAGCAGGAAAAATAAATCACAATGGTTTGTCGGATTCAAAGAACTTTATTCACAAGGGTATACGCTAGCAGCACTCCATTGCCATGCCGCCAAATGTTTTTGAGCACATCTCATGCTCTTTCTCAACATGTCAAAAGGCAAGACACCTTGCAAAAGAGCATAAGGAGTGCTCAAACACGTTTTGAGGCATGGTGTTGGAGTGCTGCTAATGCATAGCCATGTGAATAAAGTGCTTTGAATCAGACAAACCATTGTGGTTTCTTTGTTCCTGCGGAGACTTAGCACAGCCTTTTTTGTTTTCTCTCTTAGGCCTGTCCACACTGAGGCAAAAACCATGCTACAATCCATGTTTTAAAACCAGCTCAGAGGTAGGCTTGAGAATAAATTTTTGAACAACAGTGTTGCCTTAACCCATGTTAATAGCAATGTGGATGGGATCTGTGCTGCAACAAGGACTAAGGCATGCACGCTACACACCAGTTCCTTTTTCTGTCTGTTAAGAACAAGAAAAAAAATCAGTCTCATGCATTATGGGTCTTGCAATGAGCTACAGAGTCAAATGGTGCCATTTGTTCATAAATCACTACCATGACCAGTTGCAAATATCCTGACATGCAATGTAGTGCCCACAATGCTTTGTCTTGACACTGTTGTCATGCCTGGGAACTCACTAGGGAAGCACAATATTGCAGTGCAGACTGGATGCTCCAATAACCGTCCTCAAATATGGATGACAAACATTTCTAAAAAGAGTTTTTTGGCACACTGTCTAGTGTGAACAGGGTCTAACTATATAAAATTGTTATCGCATGAGGTTTTGGTGAAAGGACCACAAAGCAATGCTATTTACAACATAAGTGGTAGAATATGGTAGGAAGTATTGACTGAATTTGTTAATGCATTAGTTATCTGATGTATTTGACTCAATATACTGTAGCTATTTTACTCTGTTTAAAAAATAAAGTGTAACTTTCTTCTCTTTTCATGTTCTGTATGTATGCAATTTTATTTGCTAGGCAGAAGCCAGCACAATAACATTTTTGATAATTGATTGATTTATTGATTCACTGGAGGAAGCTGGGCATGGGAAGCATACCTCAGAGCAAAATTATCATATTAGGGGGAAAAAGGTCAATCACTTGGCCAGGGTTCCCAGAGAATTTTATCACTGGTGATTTTCCTCTCCATAGTACCACAGTCTCTAACATTTCCTGGTAGTGCTTCCCATTTATGAACATATGAAAATGCCAGCAGAACAGGCCTCACAGTCTATCGAGTCTTCTCAATTATGCAGCTAGCACCTCAGTTTACAGATGTCCCACCCACCCTGCCCTGTTCATAATTACCCCCTCTCACTCTGTCCCATCACTTCTTGAACCATCTACCATGCTACAGGCTACTACCTCCTCAGTCAGGGTATTCCACTTTTCCACCAGCCTCTCTGTGAAATAATGTCTATTGACTTCACTCGGGAGTCTGCCCCCCTCCTCTCTCAGCTGGAGCCCCTCGTGACCCTCCCCCTTCCCATCTGGAAAATCCCTTCTGTCCTAGTTTTGTTAATCCCCTTTAAGTATTTAAAGATTTCTATTATGTCCCCCATCCCTCCTCTCCTCCAGGGAATACATGTCCAGCTCGCCCAGCCTCTCCTTATAGGAGTATCCCTCTACTCCCTGCATCATCTTTGTCACCCTCCTCTGTACACCCTTGAACAATCTGATGTCCTACTTCAGGAATGGGTGTCAGTACTGCATGCAATATTCCAAGTGCTGCCTGACCAGTGACCTGTACAGGGGCAGGAGCGCCTCCCTGTTCCTGGAGTAGATTCCTCTCGCTATGCACCCCAGCATCCTGTTTGTTTTTGTTGCTACCTTTCTGCACTGCACTGAGTTGTTCATACTCCCCATTATCAGCACCCCTAGATCCTTTTCTTCCTCTGTGCATTCCAGCAGTCCCCCAAGCTGGTAGCTCCTCCCCTGGTTATTAGCCCTGAAATGCAGTACCTTGCACTTTTTGGCATTAAACCAAAACTGCCATGCATCTGACCACTCATGTGCTTGGTCATGTCCTCCTGCAGCCCTCTCCACCCTTAAAAGTCATCTACCACTGCTCCCATTTTTGTGTTATCTGTGAAGAGATTGATCTTACTCCAGACCCCATAGGAGATATCAGCTATGACTATCCCGAACAACACTGGTGCCAATACAGATCCCTGTGTCACCCCACTCATCATGTATCTCAGAGACGAGAGTTCCCCACCCACCACCACCCATTGCTGTCTTCCTTTAAGCCAATTGGTGATCCAATTAACCATCTTTGTTCCCACCCCTATAAATATTCCAGCTTCCCTCCCAGTGTCCCATATGGCATGGAATCAAAGGCCTTGCTGAAGTCCAAATACAGGACATCTACCACATGGCCATTATCCAGTTCCCTTGTCACCCTGTCGTAGTACTCAATCAGGTTTGTCTGGCTGGATCTACCCAAGACAAACCAATTCTGCCGACCATCCTGGAGACCATTATTCTCCAAGAAGGTCACCAGCCTCTCCTTAAGAATCATCTCCATGAGTTTTCTCAAAATGGATGTGCGGCTCACTGGTCTGTAGTTGCCATGTTCGTCCTTAGGAACACTTTTGTGTATGGGCACCACATGGGCCATCTTCCATTTCTGTGGTTTGCATCCAGTATCCAAAAAGGTATTGAACAGGTTAGCCAGTGGTCCTGCTAGAATCTCCACTAGTTCCTTGAGAACCCTTGGGAGAATACCATCTGGATCCGGTGCCTTCTCCCCCCTCAGTGCCCTTAATCCTTTCAGCACCCTATTCTCTGTAATCCCAATATCAGTCCCCCTTCCCCCCTGCCCACTCCTCATCTACAAGTAGGTGTCTGCCTCCCTCTCTCCTGCGTGAACAATGAGCAGAAGTAATTGTTATGTGCCTCTGCCTGGTTCACCTCCTTCTCCAGCCAGCCACTGTCCTTCATAATCCTCATGATCTGATCCTTGTTTTTCCATTTTAGACCAATGTATCTGAAGAAGTCCTTTTCTCCATTCTTAATTCCCTGTGCCAGTTACAATTCTCTGGAAGCCTTGGCTGCTCTGACCAGCCTGGTGACCTCCCTTGACTTCTTCACATACATCTTCCTGTTATCCTCCCCAATTTCTTGAGTCTCTGAAATGCCTTTCTTTGGCCCCTCACCCTTTCATGACCTCCTGTGTCAGCCAGCTCAGTTTATTTGCCCTTCCCTTCTTACTCCTTGTTCAAGCATATGCTCTTGTCACCTCAGCCAGCCCTTCCCTAATAATCTCCCATTTTTGGCTGGCATCCATATATGACTGAATTCCCACCAGATGCCTGTCCAAGATTTCTTCTATCCTTTTAAAGTCCACCCCCTTATAGTCAATCTTCCTGGTCCCTGTACCACCTGCTTCCCTGCCCAAATTGAGCATGAACCATACCATATGATGGTCACTCCTAGCCAGAAGGTCCTCCACCTCCATATCCCTTACAGCATCCCCATTGGAATCCACAGGGAGGAACAGGGTGCAGGAATACACTATTTTTAAGAGAAAAAGATGTTCCAGGACTAGAGGGCATGGGATGAAGTTTGGAGGGAGGATGATTCAGAGGAAAGGTGAGGAAGATTTCTTCACAGAATGGGTGGTGGACAAGTGGAACACCCTGCCAGAGGAAGTGGTGGGGGCTGAAACAATCATGGGATTTAAGAATGCATGGGATAGACGTCAAGGAATTCTGGAGGTATGGGGTAAGGGGCAACAGACTTCTAGGAAAACATAAACTGAATTTAAAAGCTCAAATGGGCAGACTGGGTGGGCCACAGGCCCTTATCTGCCGATACTGTCTATGTATCTATGTATCTATGTAACCAGGTCCAGGGTCCTGTCCAATCTAGATGGTTCACAGATCAACTGTACCAGGAGGCTTTCTTGAAATTCCTCCAAAATTACCTGCTCCCTAGTACTCATGAACATAGAAACATAGATGTTGATGACAGATAAGGACTGCAAGGCCCATCCAGTCTGCCCATTTCTTTTCCTACCTTATAAATGTGCCATCGGCCTTTGCTCTGTCAATGGCCCATCACTCTATGACCCACCCTGAGCCTACCCAGCTTATTAATCAGCCTTCTATGTGGAACAGTATCAAAAGCTTTGCTGAAGTCAAAGTAGGTGAAATCAACTGCTCCCTCTTGGTCCACCACTCTGGTTACCCAGTCAAAGAAATCTATGAGATAAGTTTGACAGGACCTTCCTTTTGTAAACCCATGCTGTCTTGGATCCTGTGCTCCTATGGATTCCGGGTGTTGCACTATCCTTTCCTTAAGGAGTGCCTCCATAATCCTGCCCACTACTGAGGTAAGACTGACTGGTCTGTAGTTCCCTGCCTCCTCCCTGCTACCACTCTTGTGGAGCGGGATCACATGAGCCCTTCTCCAGTCTTCTGGGACTTCTCCTGTGCTCAGACTCCCACTAAACAGTTCTGATTATGGCTCTGCTAGTTCCACCCTTGGCTCCTTTAGTACCCTGGGAGGAGGCTGAGGTGGCTGACATGTGATATTGGAAAGAGTTAATAGGGAGGGAGTGGGTTATGGGGAGAGTGCATATTTGCCAGCTTTATCACCACTTCCACTGCATCAATGTTCCATTTTGCATATCTTATACATTCTTGAATGTCGGTATAATTTCAGACCCTACCACCTCAACTTTGAGGATGTTCAGTGCATTCACTGCCCTAGAGGAGAATGACTTTCACACATTTTGCCTAGTTCTGCCCTCCCCCAGCTTCATATCATGACCCCTTGTTCTTGGACACCTTTTCACCTGAGTATGCTTCTCTCTTAAACCTTATTTATATCTGTGATGTATTTGAAAGTCCTTATAATATCATACTATATTTCTAGTTACCTCCAGAGTATATATAATGAGATATTTTAGTCTCTGGTCATAATTATTTTGTAATAAATTATCAGTAATTGTTTTACATAGGCTGACTGAGTTATAATTTGCCATTAAAACTGAAGGGTTTTAATGGTGCGCATTCACTGAGTCACTCAAAAAACAGCTGCTCCCTGTTTGGCTGTTGCTATACTTCTGGGAGGGATAAACAGTTTCATATACATGGTGGCTTCTTATCACCCATACTGAAGAGCAACTAGACCGAGTCATCATATTTTTTTTCATTTTTTAACCAGCTCTACATCTACAAAAATAAAATCTGTCTGGTTGATCCTGTCATTCAGAAACAGCAGCAGTCAGTAACTACCAGAAACTACCAGTGGGAACCATGAACAACTCCAAGGCAGAGGTGCCTGAGGTAAGCCAGCTCTCTGTTGCAGTCCAAGTGTCCAGGTCTACAAGTCTGCAAGTGAAAAAGTAAATGGCAAGTTAAATAAAATAGCTTTTCAAAAAGCCAAAGGAGACAAAGATAGTGTGTGTGTGTGTGTGTGTGTGTGTGTGTGTGTGTGTGTGTGTGTGTGTGTGTGTGTGTGTGTCGGACACATGAGTGAGACACAACAACACCAAATGTACTTTGGCAAAAAAAATTGCTGACCAGCAATTATAGAAAATAAAATACTGGGAAGTGTCCTACTGGAATGTAATGGTCACCCTCAGTGTATGATGCTTTAATAAACCCCTCAGGCTTCACCCTTGGGATTTATGTAGCATCCCACACCTCGGGTGACAATTAAGTTCTTGCAATGCACACTTCCCCATCCTTTATTCTATATGTTGCAGTCACTGAACCATTCTTTTTTTATCATGGAAGATTTTATCATGATTTTTTCAACAGTTAAACATACATGACATAGAGATTACTTTGCATCAAATGTGTTAGATAACAGTTGTATACTTAAGCAACAATGCCCAACAGAGTGTGGTATATCATGGGATATCATCATGCCTCAGGTGGTTGGGCACAAGGCTGCAGGCCGAGTGTGTCCAACGATCCGAGAAGGGACGATATCCCATGATTCACCACACCCTGGAGTGCCTTATTGCTATTATGGACAGGACTAATGGTTTTAGAAATAAAAGATTAAAAAACACCCTTTAAACCTGTTAAAAAAGCTTTTTTGATAGTGTAGGAATACATTTAAAAAAATAGTTCTAGAAGACAGCAGATGGCGCTGTTGTAGTTGGAGCTGACAGAAGAAGTAACAGTATTGTGATGGTGTGACCTGTGACCTCTGCAACACTGTCTTTATCTATCCCCAACCCCCCAGCAGTAGATGATCATGGTAACAAGATTCTAAAGAGAAAATTAAGCCAATGAGCAATATCACTGGATTAGGAAGCAATGGGATTGAGAGGACAAGTGTGTCTAGCGATGCCATTTTGAATCTGCGTGTGCCTGCGAGACATGGGAATGGTCATCTGCTCAGTGTAGCCTGCGAGAGGCAGCAGGTTGGTTTTTATGTGTTCCACAATGTTTATAATGTCCCTCTGAGTGTTGTGGGTCCTGGAAAGAACAGGCAATATCATTCATTCTGTGTAACTGTTCTTCTTTTTTTTCCTTTTTTTTTTAAATAGCGGCCGACTACAAGTCTGACTTGCTCCGGACTGCGGGAGATTAAGAACACTGCGTGGTCAGTGAGGAAGCTAGTGACCGGAGGTTTTCTGAAGCTGTGATGATGTAGCCCGATATCATCATGGCTTCAAAAACCTCTTTGCCAATCAGCTTCATGTATTTACGATCCACAGTTCATAATTAACTTTTGCTTATAGGATAAACTGTTTGCAAATAGAGGCATGCACTGAAGGAATTTAGCACTAACTAGAACTCTGCATTAGGGCCCAGATATTCAAACTGCGCCAGTCTGAGGCGCAAGCCCCTGCGCTGCTCAAAATAGTTGCGCAGGGGTATGGCCGGGGTGATATTCAAAGGAGTTGCGCTGAGCAACTCTTGAATATCACCTCTTGTTGGTTAGTACTTGGCGCATGGCACAGTGGAACTTGGCGCTACCGCAAGTTGCCAGAGTTGAGCATTAAACTTACGGTGGTGGAAGTACCATTGCGCCATGCGCAAATTTCCGATATTCAAAAGGTGACATGCAAATGGGGCCATAATTTATGCAAGGCGCAGGGGGGGCCATTTGCATCTATTTATGGCCCCATTTGCATGCCATTTGCATGTAGGTGCACCGATCCCTGAGGACTTGCTCCTGGCCACCCTGCCAGGCAGCAGCCGTCGGGGACCGATGCACAATGCAGCCCGATCGTGGGCATCACAGTTACATGACACCCCCCCCACACATCTCCCACAGCCCGATCGCGGGCAGAACCTATGTAACCCCTCCCAGTGCCCGATCGCGGGCAGGAAGTAACCCTCCCCAACCCGAATAACTCCCTGGTGGTCAGTGGACCGTAAAGCCCGATCGCGGGCAGAATGTCACAACACAACCCCCTCCAAACATCTCCCTGGTGTCTAGTGTCCCCCCACCCACCCACAAAGCCCCTCCACCCGCTCCCGCGGCCCGGTGAGGCGACAGCATCCACCGCCCTGCCACCCCGCCCGCCCGCCCGACTGACAGCTGTCCGGTGGGGCTGCATCGATGAGTGCAGAGCTACAGCCAATGGGCGTGCAGGCCTGCACCGTATGACAGTCCAGATTTGTGAATGATCATTCCAGTCAGCGGCGGGCGGCGGGCGGCAGGCGGGTGGATGCTGTCACCAGCTACGCGGGGGGAGTAGGTGGAGGGGCCGTGGTGGGTGGGGGGGGGACACTAGACACCAGGAGATGTTTGGGGGGTTAGTAGACATTCAGCCCACGATCGGGCTTTACGGTCCACTGGACCACCAGGGAGTTATTCGAGTTGGGGAGGGTTACATCTGCCCGCTGATCGGCACTGGGGGTTCATACAGGCTATGCCAGCAATCGGCTGTGGGAGATGTGTGTGGGGGGTTCATGGGAGTGTGTACTGCCCGGGCGACCGGGCTGTGGGAGATGTGTGTGGGGGTTCATGTACGTACTGCTCCGCGATCGGGCTGTGGAGATGTGTGTGTAAATTATGATCGGTACTGCCCGCGATCGGGCTGTGGGAGATGTGGGGGTTTCATGTAACTGTGATGCCCGCGATCGGGCTGGTGGGGGCACAGGGACCGAGTTGGGGCCAGCCAGGGTGGCAGCTGCTGTGTTGCGCCTGCACACAGCAGCTCACCTGTGGGTGCCCTCAACTTGATCCTTTTTTGGCTCAAGGTTTTGAGGCGCCAGGTTAGGTTGCAGATGCACAACTCTGCACAACCCGACTGAATATCAGGTTGCGCAGGTTATGCATGGTTCCTCCCCCTCCTGTTGAGCATGCATTCATTTGCATTGCTCTTTTGCGCAACCTGTTGCCAGTGGAGCAACTGCCTCCTGCTGAATATCGCAGAATGGCGAAATGTAGGACTTGCGCATGCGCAACCCTGTTGCGCATGGAGCAACCCTTTTGAATATCTGGGCCTAGGATGATTAGTCCCTTTATATTAATCATAATAAGTAAGAACATCAACCATGGCATGGTGATCCATACCCTCTAGCCCTGATCCGATAAAGGAGTATGCAGCCTAGGCATACATCAGCCTGAAAGTGGCATGGGCTCATCTTGTTGAACCTCTACAGAAGGGAAGTGAGCAAAATTCTGACTATTACCAGCCATTGCTGACCTGTCTGGGGGGGGGGTGGCTGAACCTGTATTATTAAGAGTTACCACTTCCTAGGACCTTTCAGCCTGTAAGGACTGAAGTGAACCAGTTCAGGGTTGGAATCTTAAAGTGGAGTAAGAGTGTCATCTGGATCAGAAGGGTGGTTTGCCAGGTGGTG